>JARDWD010000839.1:196374-1497283 GCA_029034505.1 Ornithoptera priamus | reverse complement strand
GGTAACAATAACATTTAACATTCTTCGTGGCCTTTGATGACATTTCTACAACTGCGAATCGTACTAATTGTGTCGCCTAGCAGAGCTATAGCCACAGCCCTTTAAATAGCTAAACAACGCAAAAAGTACAATTCGCCAAAGCGAATTCAAACGGCGAGGAAATGTAGAATATAAATTGTTAAAACTCCTCCAGCATTCACCTAAAAAAAGGACAACATTTAGTACAAACTGAAATTAAAAATACGATACTGGATAACAATAGCATTTAACATTCTTCGTGGTCTTTGATGACATTTCTGCAACTGCGAATCGTACTAATTGCGTCGCCTAGCAGAGCTATAGCTAAACAACGCAAAGAGTACCATTCGCCGAAGCGAATTCAAACGGCGAGGAAATGTGGAATATAAATTGTTAAAACTCCTCCAGCATTTACCTAAAAAAGGACAACATTTAGTACAAACTGAAATTAAAAATACGAAATTTGATAACAATAGCATTTAACATTCTTCGTGGTCTTTGATGACATTTCTGCAACTGCGAATCGTACTAATTGCGTCGCCTAGCAGAGCTATAGCTAAACAACGCAAAGAGTACAATTCGCCGAAGCGAATTCAAACGGCGAGGAAATGTGGAATATAAATTGTTAAAACTCCTCCAGCATTTACCTAAAAAAGGACAACATTTAGTACAAACTGAAATTAAAAATACGAAATTTGATAACAATAGCATTTAACATTCTTCGTGGTCTTTGATGATATTTCTGCAACTGCGAATCGTACTAATTGCGTCATTGAGCAGAGCTATAGCCACAGCCCCTTAAATAGCTAAACAACGCAAAAAGTAGAATTCGCCGAAGCGAATTCAAACGGCGAGGAAATTTAGAATGTAAATTGTTAAAACCCCTCCAGCATTCACCTAAAAAAAGACAACATTTAGTACAAACTGAAATTAAAAATACGATACTGGATAACAATAGCATTTAACATTCTTCGTGGTCTTTGATGACATTTCTGCAACTGCGAATCGTACTAATTGTGTCGCCTAGCAGAGCTATAGCCACAGCCCTTTAAATAGCTAAACAACGCAAGAAGTACAATTCGCCGAAGCGAATTGAAGCGGCGAGGAAATGTGGAATATAAGTAATTAAATCCCATTCAGCATTTATGTAAAATAAAGAGAACCATATGAAAAAAATCACACGAAAAATATAAAAATACGATATTATTAACGCCAAATAGTCATTGTGTCCTGCATAAAACTTCCTGTAATTGCTAAATCTGTGGCAAGCATCGCCTAGACGCAATCATTATACAACTAAACGATGCAGGTCGACAATTTGTTGAAACACATTAAAGTGGCGTAAGGAACGAAATATAACAGAACCTATTCCGCATTTAACTAACAGTACATTCTGCATTAATTTACATGACAATAATAACTAGCGCTCAACTGGCTCTATGAAAAGCTGTGAAGACGATTTTGGCACGCCAAGAATGAGGCTTAGTTGTATGTAATATTAAATTAACGTTAATAGTATGACCAAAAACTTAAAGCTTTGTACATCAGATCAAATAGAGTAAAACAATGATTTCATTTTAAATAGAAGTAGTAAACCAATAAGTAACAAATTAAATGAATAAAGTCGCTCACGTTATCACCTTTAGGGTACGTACAGTATGAGGCTCGGTTGTACTGCTACATTGCCGATTAATGCTTGATCCAGAACTCCAGCAACAAATCCTATCAAGGATTGCAAATGGAAATCATCCTCGCATTTTAGCGATTGTGAAACATTCTGGAAATAACAAATAGTACTGCATAATAAAGCGTAACTAGTAACTCAATAGTTATATAATAACTTCGTTTATGATGCATGTATTTTTTTTCTCTTTATTATACATGGCTTTATCACTAATGCGACCATGTCCTCCTCATAGTAAATAGCAATATTTGTTATATAAAATAATCACAAACACGCCCTAGAACTATTTTATAAAGTTGTTTGTCTCCATTAGACATTGGTTTAGTTAAGATGGTATTTACGAGTACTATATCAATATGAAGCAAAACACTAAAATCGTAAGCGTCTCCATTAGCTTGGTTCTTCGAACATTCTATAAGGATGTGATAAACATCATCGACTGTATTGCAGTTATAGCAGAAAGATGAAGACACCCTGCATCTGCATTAAACAGGCAAACTTGTTACACGGCACATGGCCGGCGCGCTGTCTCATCGCTGTTATAGTGTTTTGTAAACTTAGTACACAGTCGATAATCCATGGTGAACGTAAAGGGTGTGGTTGGATTGTTCCATAATATATTCATATGTCTCTGGATCTTAAATCAATGTATTAACTCCAGCTTTTGTAACCAAATAATTTTATTGTCTTAATATATTCGTTAAAAGGGAGTAATACATTCACGGCTACACCTTCACTGGTGGCAGATCTTGCGTGTAAACCTACTATATTTCATTATCAAAAATATTAATATGATACGGGATCCATTGGAAAACACCCGTTTTAGAATCTGCTTGCATTTCTAATATTAACTTTAAAATTGTGGAGGTAATCGGTAACCGTCTAAAAGTCGAGGTACACCGAGCTACATATTGTAGAGAGCTTTTTGAGTCTGAGAAAATAATAAATTTATCATACTAATTGACTTTCTATATGATGAGGCCTCAATTATAACATTATCGAGACATCGTGTTTAATGTGAAATTTCATAGCATTATTAGAATAATAATGAACGAAATCCGCTACGCCCCATACTTCTTGTGTATCTTTAAATTTAGCACCATCTGTACAGATGTTTATGAAACTACTGTATTTCGTATCAATAACTTTATCGCAAATAACTTTAATCCAATTGCGTAGAACACTTACGTAAGTAAGCAAGCTGCTAGATGATAAAGTTTTGCGGAATCTCTGCGCGTCGACGCTTTGGGTTCTCCAATCCATCATCTTCAATTCAATTATCAAAGCAGTTAATGTGAAAACATAACCTGAAATTTTAAGGCAAATACTTAATGGATGGTCGGAAAATAATGCCAAAGATCTTGGAGCATAACAATATAATTAAAATAATTTGATTGAATTTTTTTCGATTTTCAATGACTATTCTTTTTTAAAAGCAATGAAGCGAAAGTATATAATTAACATTCACTGAACAAAAGGATAGATAAATTTTTACATTATTTAAAACTATATAAGTAGTAGGTAATATCTGAAAGAGAATGATTGCGGTGTGGAATAATCCTGATCTTCACTTAATGTTATTATTGCTTATTTCGACAATTAGCGAGAATTCCATACTCTTCATTACCACCCTTCTTATACTTCTGTCCACCTCTTCAACCCTTCCCTTTCCAATATTGTCTAACCTTAGTCTTTCATACTTTATATAAAAAAATATTTATAGATAATGTATACCTTTAGGTTTGTGTCTGTACGCGTCGTGTGTAGTTTTTATTTTGTTCGATATTTACTTTTCTATTTAGCTCGCGGACTTCGGATCCGCGAGACCCGAATCTGATGAAGCCGCTATACTTGCTAAAATAACTATCGGCGCAAACATTATCATGCAAAAAAATAAGCATTAGTAACTAGACACAAGAGATTTATATTGAATTAAAAGATTATAAAGATTGGTACAGTTGGTAAAACAGCCGCTAGATGGCATAACGGTAAGGAGGATGTAAAATATCGTGTGCTCATCAGCCGCCTCCACAGTTTCCGGTTTTTCGCGTGTTTAAAACTGTTATTAATATTGTGTTCATATTTACAAGTTCTAATTAATAGTTCCAATAAGAAAGATGAATATTCGTTCAGATAGTCTGATGTCGTTCATGTGGTTTAGTTTCTCTATTATTATAATGTCTTTACGCTTGTAAAGGGCTTCACATTTCGTTACTGACTTATAATATTTATCATTTCTTAAAACCCCGCAACAAGTGTTTAAATTGGCATCCCCACATTGTCAAAATGTGGGTAAGGCATACGGCTCCAGTAACCAGACCCCGCCGTATGCGGTGAGCGCCAACCAGATAATGCACCCCCCCCCCCCTCCCATCATCGCGAAATTGAGAGAGTTTAATTGGCCTGAGACTGCAGTCCAGTTTATTGAAACCCAATCAAAGTTTACCTAAACAAACGAAAATATTATGAACAAATTCTAATTATAAATACGAAATTGGGTAACAATAACATTTAACATTCTTCGTGGCCTTTGATGACATTTCTACAACTGCGAATCGTACTAATTGTGTCGCCTAGCAGAGCTATAGCCACAGCCCTTTAAATAGCTAAACAACGCAAAAAGTACAATTCGCCAAAGCGAATTCAAACGGCGAGGAAATGTAGAATATAAATTGTTAAAACTCCTCCAGCATTCACCTAAAAAAAGGACAACATTTAGTACAAACTGAAATTAAAAATACGATACTGGATAACAATAGCATTTAACATTCTTCGTGGTCTTTGATGACATTTCTGCAACTGCGAATCGTACTAATTGCGTCGCCTAGCAGAGCTATAGCTAAACAACGCAAAGAGTACAATTCGCCGAAGCGAATTCAAACGGCGAGGAAATGTGGAATATAAATTGTTAAAACTCCTCCAGCATTTACCTAAAAAAGGACAACATTTAGTACAAACTGAAATTAAAAATACGAAATTTGATAACAATAGCATTTAACATTCTTCGTGGTCTTTGATGATATTTCTGCAACTGCGAATCGTACTAATTGCGTCATTGAGCAGAGCTATAGCCACAGCCCCTTAAATAGCTGAACAACGCAAAAAGTAGAATTCGCCGTAGCGAATTCAAACGGCGAGGAAATTTAGAATATAAATTGTTAAAACCCCTCCAGCATTCACCTAAAAAAAGACAACATTTAGTACAAACTGAAATTAAAAATACGATACTGGATAACAATAGCATTTAACATTCTTCGTGGTCTTTGATGACATTTCTGCAACTGCGAATCGTACTAATTGTGTCGCCTAGCAGAGCTATAGCCACAGCCCTTTAAATAGCTAAACAACGCAAGAAGTACAATTCGCCGAAGCGAATTGAAGCGGCGAGGAAATGTGGAATATAAGTAATTAAATCCCATTCAGCATTTATGTAAAATAAAGAGAACCATATGAAAAAAATCACACGAAAAATATAAAAATACGATATTATTAACGCCAAATAGTCATTGTGTCCTGCATAAAACTTCCTGTAATTGCTAAATCTGTGGCAAGCATCGCCTAGACGCAATCATTATACAACTAAACGATGCAGGTCGACAATTTGTTGAAACACATTAAAGTGGCGTAAGGAACGAAATATAACAGAACCTATTCCGCATTTAACTAACAGTACATTCTGCATTAATTTACATGACAATAATAACTAGCGCTCAACTGGCTCTATGAAAAGCTGTGAAGACGATTTTGGCACGCCAAGAATGAGGCTTAGTTGTATGTAATATTAAATTAACGTTAATAGTATGACCAAAAACTTAAAGCTTTGTACATCAGATCAAATAGAGTAAAACAATGATTTCATTTTAAATAGAAGTAGTAAACCAATAAGTAACAAATTAAATGAATAAAGTCGCTCACGTTATCACCTTTAGGGTACGTACAGTATGAGGCTCGGTTGTACTGCTACATTGCCGATTAATGCTTGATCCAGAACTCCAGCAACAAATCCTATCAAGGATTGCAAATAGAAATCATCCTCGCATTTTAGCGATTGTGAAACATTCTGGAAATAACAAATAGTACTGCATAATAAAGCGTAACTAGTAACTCAATAGTTATATAATAACTTCGTTTATGATGCATGTATTTTTTTTCTCTTTATTATACATGGCTTTATCACTAATGCGACCATGTCCTCCTCATAGTAAATAGCAATATTTGTTATATAAAATAATCACAAACACGCCCTAGAACTATTTTATAAAGTTGTTTGTCTCCATTAGACATTGGTTTAGTTAAGATGGTATTTACGAGTACTATATCAATTTGAAGCAAAACACTAAAATCGTAAGCGTCTCCATTATCTTGGTTCTTCGAACATTCTATAAGGATGTGATAAACATCGCCGACTGTATTGCAGTTATAGCAGAAAGGTGAATACACCCTGCATCTGCATTAAACAGGCAAACTTGTTACACGGCACATGGCCGGCGCGCAGTCTCATCGCTGTTATAGTGTTTTGTAAACTTAGTACACAGTCGATAATCCATGGTGAACGTAAAGGGTGTGGTTGGATTGTTCCATAATATATTCATATGTCTCTGGATCTTAAATCAATGTATTAACTCCAGCTTTTGTAACCAAATAATTTTATTGTCTTAATATATTCGTTAAAAGGGAGTAATACATCCACGGCTACACCTTCACTGGTGGCAGATCTTGCGTGTAAACCTACTATATTTCATTATCAAAAATATTAATATGATACGGGATCCATTGGAAAACACCCGTTTTAGAATCTGCTTGCATTTCTAATATTAACTTTAAAATTGTGGAGGTAATCGGTAACCGTCTAAAAGTCGAGGTACACCGAGCTACATATTGTAGAGAGCTTTTTGAGTCTGAGAAAATAATAAATTTATCATACTAATTGACTTTCTATATGATGAGGCCTCAATTATAACATTATCGAGACATCGTGTTTAATGTGAAATTTCATAGCATTATTAGAATAATAATGAACGAAATCCGCTACGCCCCATACTTCTTGTGTATCTTTAAATTTAGCACCATCTGTACAGATGTTTATGAAACTACTGTATTTCGTATCAATAACTTTATCGCAAATAACTTTAATCCAATTGCGTAGAACACTTACGTAAGTAAGCAAGCTGCTAGATGATAAAGTTTTGCGGAATCTCTGCGCGTCGACGCTTTGGGTTCTCCAATCCATCATCTTCAATTCAATTATCAAAGCAGTTAATGTGAAAACATAACCTGAAATTTTAAGGCAAATACTTAATGGATGGTCGGAAAATAATGCCAAAGATCTTGGAGCATAACAATATAATTAAAATAATTTGATTGAATTTTTTTCGATTTTCAATGACTATTCTTTTTTAAAAGCAATGAAGCGAAAGTATATAATTAACATTCACTGAACAAAAGGATAGATAAATTTTTACATTATTTAAAACTATATAAGTAGGTAATATCTGAAAGAGAATGATTGCGGTATGCAATAATCCTGATCTTCACTTAATGTTATTATTGCTTATTTCCACAATTAGCGAGAATTCCATACTCTTCATTACCACCCTTCTTATACTTCTGTCCACCTCTTCAACCCTTCCCTTTCCAATATTGTCTAACCTTAGTCTTTCATACTTTATATAAAAAAATATTTATAGATAATGTATACCTTTAGGTTTGTGTCTGTACGCGTCGTGTGTAGTTTTTATTTTGTTCGATATTTACTTTTCTATTTAGCTCGCGGACTTCGGATCCGCGAGACCCGAATCTGATGAAGCCGCTATACTTGCTAAAATAACTATCGGCGCAAACATTATCATGCAAAAAAATAAGCATTAGTAACTAGACACAAGAGATTTATATTGAATTAAAAGATTATAAAGATTGGTACAGTTGGTAAAACAGCCGCTAGATGGCATAACGGTAAGGAGGATGTAAAATATCGTGTGCTCATCAGCCGCCTCCACAGTTTCCGGTTTTTCGCGTGTTTAAAACTGTTATTAATATTGTGTTCATATTTACAAGTTCTAATTAATAGTTCCAATAAGAAAGATGAATATTCGTTCAGATAGTCTGATGTCGTTCATGTGGTTTAGTTTCTCTATTATTATAATGTCTTTACGCTTGTAAAGGGCTTCACATTTCGTTACTGACTTATAATATTTATCATTTCTTAAAACCCCGCAACAAGTGTTTAAATTGGCATCCCCACATTGTCAAAATGTGGGGAAGGCATACGGCTCCAGTAACCAGACCCCGCCGTATGCGGTGAGCGCCAACCAGATAATGCACCCCCCCCCCCTCCCATCATCGCGAAATTGAGAGAGTTTAATTGGCCTGAGACTGCAGTCCAGTTTATTGAAACCCAATCAAAGTTTACCTAAACAAACGAAAATATTATGAACAAATTCTAATTATAAATACGAAATTGGGTAACAATAACATTTAACATTCTTCGTGGCCTTTGATGACATTTCTACAACTGCGAATCGTACTAATTGTGTCGCCTAGCAGAGCTATAGCCACAGCTCTTTAAATAGCTAAACAACGCAAAAAGTACAATTCGCCAAAGCGAATTCAAACGGCGAGGAAATGTAGAATATAAATTGTTAAAACTCCTCCAGCATTCACCTAAAAAAAGGACAACATTTAGTACAAACTGAAATTAAAAATACGATACTGGATAACAATAGCATTTAACATTCTTCGTGGTCTTTGATGACATTTCTGCAACTGCGAATCGTACTAATTGCGTCGCCTAGCAGAGCTATAGCTAAACAACGCAAAGAGTACAATTCGCCGAAGCGAATTCAAACGGCGAGGAAATGTGGAATATAAATTGTTAAAACTCCTCCAGCATTTACCTAAAAAAGGACAACATTTAGTACAAACTGAAATTAAAAATACGAAATTTGATAACAATAGCATTTAACATTCTTCGTGGTCTTTGATGATATTTCTGCAACTGCGAATCGTACTAATTGCGTCATTGAGCAGAGCTATAGCCACAGCCCCTTAAATAGCTGAACAACGCAAAAAGTAGAATTCGCCGTAGCGAATTCAAACGGCGAGGAAATTTAGAATATAAATTGTTAAAACCCCTCCAGCATTCACCTAAAAAAAGACAACATTTAGTACAAATTGAAATTAAAAATACGATACTGGATAACAATAGCATTTAACATTCTTCGTGGTCTTTGATGACATTTCTGCAACTGCGAATCGTACTAATTGTGTCGCCTAGCAGAGCTATAGCCACAGCCCTTTAAATAGCTAAACAACGCAAGAAGTACAATTCGCCGAAGCGAATTGAAGCGGCGAGGAAATGTGGAATATAAGTAATTAAATCCCATTCAGCATTTATGTAAAATAAAGAGAACCATATGAAAAAAATCACACGAAAAATATAAAAATACGATATTATTAACGCCAAATAGTCATTGTGTCCTGCATAAAACTTCCTGTAATTGCTAAATCTGTGGCAAGCATCGCCTAGACGCAATCATTATACAACTAAACGATGCAGGTCGACAATTTGTTGAAACACATTAAAGTGGCGTAAGGAACGAAATATAACAGAACCTATTCCGCATTTAACTAACAGTACATTCTGCATTAATTTACATGACAATAATAACTAGCGCTCAACTGGCTCTATGAAAAGCTGTGAAGACGATTTTGGCACGCCAAGAATGAGGCTTAGTTGTATGTAATATTAAATTAACGTTAATAGTATGACCAAAAACTTAAAGCTTTGTACATCAGATCAAATAGAGTAAAACAATGATTTCATTTTAAATAGAAGTAGTAAACCAATAAGTAACAAATTAAATGAATAAAGTCGCTCACGTTATCACCTTTAGGGTACGTACAGTATGAGGCTCGGTTGTACTGCTACATTGCCGATTAATGCTTGATCCAGAACTCCAGCAACAAATCCTATCAAGGATTGCAAATAGAAATCATCCTCGCATTTTAGCGATTGTGAAACATTCTGGAAATAACAAATAGTACTGCATAATAAAGCGTAACTAGTAACTCAATAGTTATATAATAACTTCGTTTATGATGCATGTATTTTTTTTCTCTTTATTATACATGGCTTTATCACTAATGCGACCATGTCCTCCTCATAGTAAATAGCAATATTTGTTATATAAAATAATCACAAACACGCCCTAGAACTATTTTATAAAGTTGTTTGTCTCCATTAGACATTGGTTTAGTTAAGATGGTATTTACGAGTACTATATCAATTTGAAGCAAAACACTAAAATCGTAAGCGTCTCCATTATCTTGGTTCTTCGAACATTCTATAAGGATGTGATAAACATCGCCGACTGTATTGCAGTTATAGCAGAAAGGTGAATACACCCTGCATCTGCATTAAACAGGCAAACTTGTTACACGGCACATGGCCGGCGCGCAGTCTCATCGCTGTTATAGTGTTTTGTAAACTTAGTACACAGTCGATAATCCATGGTGAACGTAAAGGGTGTGGTTGGATTGTTCCATAATATATTCATATGTCTCTGGATCTTAAATCAATGTATTAACTCCAGCTTTTGTAACCAAATAATTTTATTGTCTTAATATATTCGTTAAAAGGGAGTAATACATCCACGGCTACACCTTCACTGGTGGCAGATCTTGCGTGTAAACCTACTATATTTCATTATCAAAAATATTAATATGATACGGGATCCATTGGAAAACACCCGTTTTAGAATCTGCTTGCATTTCTAATATTAACTTTAAAATTGTGGAGGTAATCGGTAACCGTCTAAAAGTCGAGGTACACCGAGCTACATATTGTAGAGAGCTTTTTGAGTCTGAGAAAATAATAAATTTATCATACTAATTGACTTTCTATATGATGAGGCCTCAATTATAACATTATCGAGACATCGTGTTTAATGTGAAATTTCATAGCATTATTAGAATAATAATGAACGAAATCCGCTACGCCCCATACTTCTTGTGTATCTTTAAATTTAGCACCATCTGTACAGATGTTTATGAAACTACTGTATTTCGTATCAATAACTTTATCGCAAATAACTTTAATCCAATTGCGTAGAACACTTACGTAAGTAAGCAAGCTGCTAGATGATAAAGTTTTGCGGAATCTCTGCGCGTCGACGCTTTGGGTTCTCCAATCCATCATCTTCAATTCAATTATCAAAGCAGTTAATGTGAAAACATAACCTGAAATTTTAAGGCAAATACTTAATGGATGGTCGGAAAATAATGCCAAAGATCTTGGAGCATAATAATATAATTAAAATAATTGGATTGAATTTTTTTCGATTTTCAATGACTATTCTTTTTTAAAAGCAATGAAGCGAAAGTATATAATTAACATTCACTGAACAAAAGGATAGATAAATTTTTACATTATTTAAAACTATATAAGTAGGTAATATCTGAAAGAGAATGATTGCGGTGTGGAATAATCCTGATCTTCACTTAATGTTATTATTGCTTATTTCGACAATTAGCGAGAATTCCATACTCTTCATTACCACCCTTCTTATACTTCTGTCCACCTCTTCAACCCTTCCCTTTCCAATATTGTCTAACCTTAGTCTTTCATACTTTATATAAAAAAATATTTATAGATAATGTATACCTTTAGGTTTGTGTCTGTACGCGTCGTGTGTAGTTTTTATTTTGTTCGATATTTACTTTTCTATTTAGCTCGCGGACTTCGGATCCGCGAGACCCGAATCTGATGAAGCCGCTATACTTGCTAAAATAACTATCGGCGCAAACATTATCATGAAAAAAAATAAGCATTAGTAACTAGACACAAGAGATTTATATTGAATTAAAAGATTATAAAGATTGGTACAGTTGGTAAAACAGCCGCTAGATGGCATAACGGTAAGGAGGATGTAAAATATCGTGTGCTCATCAGCCGCCTCCACAGTTTCCGGTTTTTCGCGTGTTTAAAACTGTTATTAATATTGTGTTCATATTTACAAGTTCTAATTAATAGTTCCAATAAGAAAGATGAATATTCGTTCAGATAGTCTGATGTCGTTCATGTGGTTTAGTTTCTCTATTATTATAATGTCTTTACGCTTGTAAAGGGCTTCACATTTCGTTACTGACTTATAATATTTATCATTTCTTAAAACCCCGCAACAAGTGTTTAAATTGGCATCCCCACATTGTAAAAATGTGGGGAAGGCATACGGCTCCAGTAACCAGACCCCGCCGTATGCGGTGAGCGCCAACCAGATAATGCACCCCCCCCCCTCCCATCATCGCGAAATTGAGAGAGTTTAATTGGCCTGAGACTGCAGTCCAGTTTATTGAAACCCAATCAAAGTTTACCTAAACAAACGAAAATATTATGAACAAATTCTAATTATAAATACGAAATTGGGTAACAATAACATTTAACATTCTTCGTGGCCTTTGATGACATTTCTACAACTGCGAATCGTACTAATTGTGTCGCCTAGCAGAGCTATAGCCACAGCTCTTTAAATAGCTAAACAACGCAAAAAGTACAATTCGCCAAAGCGAATTCAAACGGCGAGGAAATGTAGAATATAAATTGTTAAAACTCCTCCAGCATTCACCTAAAAAAAGGACAACATTTAGTACAAACTGAAATTAAAAATACGATACTGGATAACAATAGCATTTAACATTCTTCGTGGTCTTTGATGACATTTCTGCAACTGCGAATCGTACTAATTGCGTCGCCTAGCAGAGCTATAGCTAAACAACGCAAAGAGTACAATTCGCCGAAGCGAATTCAAACGGCGAGGAAATGTGGAATATAAATTGTTAAAACTCCTCCAGCATTTACCTAAAAAAGGACAACATTTAGTACAAACTGAAATTAAAAATACGAAATTTGATAACAATAGCATTTAACATTCTTCGTGGTCTTTGATGATATTTCTGCAACTGCGAATCGTACTAATTGCGTCATTGAGCAGAGCTATAGCCACAGCCCCTTAAATAGCTGAACAACGCAAAAAGTAGAATTCGCCGTAGCGAATTCAAACGGCGAGGAAATTTAGAATATAAATTGTTAAAACCCCTCCAGCATTCACCTAAAAAAAGACAACATTTAGTACAAACTGAAATTAAAAATACGATACTGGATAACAATAGCATTTAACATTCTTCGTGGTCTTTGATGACATTTCTGCAACTGCGAATCGTACTAATTGTGTCGCCTAGCAGAGCTATAGCCACAGCCCTTTAAATAGCTAAACAACGCAAGAAGTACAATTCGCCGAAGCGAATTGAAGCGGCGAGGAAATGTGGAATATAAGTAATTAAATCCCATTCAGCATTTATGTAAAATAAAGAGAACCATATGAAAAAAATCACACGAAAAATATAAAAATACGATATTATTAACGCCAAATAGTCATTGTGTCCTGCATAAAACTTCCTGTAATTGCTAAATCTGTGGCAAGCATCGCCTAGACGCAATCATTATACAACTAAACGATGCAGGTCGACAATTTGTTGAAACACATTAAAGTGGCGTAAGGAACGAAATATAACAGAACCTATTCCGCATTTAACTAACAGTACATTCTGCATTAATTTACATGACAATAATAACTAGCGCTCAACTGGCTCTATGAAAAGCTGTGAAGACGATTTTGGCACGCCAAGAATGAGGCTTAGTTGTATGTAATATTAAATTAACGTTAATAGTATGTCCAAAAACTTAAAGCTTTGTACATCAGATCAAATAGAGTAAAACAATGATTTCATTTTAAATAGAAGTAGTAAACCAATAAGTAACAAATTAAATGAATAAAGTCGCTCACCTTATCACCTTCAGGGTACGTACAGTATGAGGCTCGGTTGTACTGCTACGTTCCCGATCAATGCTTGATCCAGAACTCCAGCAACAAATCCTATCAAGGATTGCAAATAGAAATCATCCTCGCAGTTTAGCGATTGTGAAACATTCTGGAAATAACAAATAGTACTGCATAATAAAGCGTAACTAGTAACTCAATAGTTATATAATAACTTCGTTTATGATGCATGTATTTTTTTTTCTCTTTATTATACATGGCTTTATCACTAATGCGACCATGTCCTCCTCATAGTAAATAGCAATATTTTTTATATAAAATAATCACAAACACGCCCTAGAACTATTTTATAAAGTTGTTTGTCTCCATTAGACATTGGTTTAGTTAAGATGGTATTTACCAGTACTATATCAATTTGAAGCAAAACACTAAAATCGTAAGCGTCTCCATTAGCTTGGTTCTTCGAACATTCTAAAAGGGTTTGATAAACATCATCGACTGTATTGCAGTTATAGCAGAAAGATGAAGACACCCTGCATCTGCATTAAACAGGCAAACTTGTTACACGGCACATGGCCGGCGCGCTGTCTCATCGCTGTTATAGTGTTTTGTAAACTTAGTACACAGTCGATAATCCATGGTGAACGTAAAGGGTGTGGTTGGATTGTTCCATAATATATTCATATGTCTCTGGATCTTAAATCAATGTATTAACTCCAGCTTTTGTAACCAAATATTTTTATTGTCTTAATATATTCGTTAAAAGGGAGTAATACATCCACGGCTACACCTTCACTGGTGGCAGATCTTGCGTGTAAACCTACTATATTTCATTATCAAAAATATTAATATGATACGGGATCCATTGGAAAACACCCGTTTTAGAATCTGCTTGCATTTCTAATATTAACTTTAAAATTGTGGAGGTAATCGGTAACCGTCTAAAAGTCGAGGTACACCGAGCTACATATTGTAGAGAGCTTTTTGAGTCTGAGAAAATAATAAATTTATCATACTAATTGACTTTCTATATGATGAGGCCTCAATTATAACATTATCGAGACATCGTGTTTAAAGTGAAATTTCATAGCATTATTAGAATAATAATGAACGAAATCCGCTACGCCCCATACTTCTTGTGTATCTTTAAATTTAGCACCATCTGTACAGATGTTTATGAAACTACTGTATTTCGTATCAATAACTTTATCGCAAATAACTTTAATTCAATTGCGTAGAACACTTACGTAAGTAAGCAAGCTGCTAGATGATAAAGTTTTGCGGAATCTCTGCGCGTCGACGCTTTGGGTGCTCCAATGCATCATCTTCAATTAAATTATCAAAGCAGTGAATGTGAAAACATAACCTGAAATTTTAAGGCAAATACTTAATCGATTGAGAAGAAAAAATACCAAAGATCTTGGAGCATAACAATATAATTAAAATAATTTGATTGAATTTTTTTCGGTTTTCAATGACTATTCTTTTTAAAAGCAATGAAGCGAAAGTCGATAATTAACATTCACTGAACAAAAGGTATATACATATATATATACATTACATATACATACATTATATATATATATATATATATATATATATATATATATATATAATGTATACCTTTAGGTTTGTGTCTGTACGCGTCGTGTGTAGTTTTTATTTTGTTAGATATTTACTTTTCTATTTAGCTCGCGGACTTCGGATCCGCGAGACCCGAATCTGATGAAGCCGCTATACTTGCTAAAATAACTAGCGACGCAAACATTATCATGTAAAAAAATTAGCGTTAGTAACTGGACACAGGAGATTTATATTGAATTAAAAGATTATAAAGATTGGTACAGTTGTTAAAACAGCCGCTAGATGGCATAACGGTAAGGAGGATGTAAAATATCGTGTGCTCATCAGCCGCCTCCACAGTTTCCGGTTTTTCGCGTCTTTAAAACTGTTACTAATATTGTGTTTATATTTACAAGTTCTAATTAAAAGTTCCAATAAGAAAGATGAATATTTGTTCAGATAGGCTGATGTCGTTCGTGTGGTTTAGTTTCTCTATTATTACAATGTCTTTACGCTTGTGGAGGGCTTCACATTTCGGTACTGTCTTACAATATCTAACATTTCTTAAAACCCGCAAGAAGTGTTTAAATTGGCATCCCCACATTTTAAAAATGTGGGGAAGGCATATGGCTCCAGTAACCAGACCCCGCCGTATGCGGTGAGCGCTAACCAAATAATTCACCTCCCCCCCTCCTATCATCATCAAATCAAGAGAGTTTAATTGGCCTCAGACTGCAGCCAGTTTATTAAAACCCAATCTAGGTTTATATAAAAAAAGAAAACGTTATGTACAAATTCAAATTAAATATACAAAACAGGGTTGCAATAACATTTAAGTAACTTGACACAAAAGATTTATCCGTAGTTGCATTTCTATTAAAGGAAGTTTCTTTAAACATTGTTACAATTGGTGTAACAGCCGCTAGATGGCATAATGGTAAGTTAAGTAAGCCTAGGTAGGTTTTAATCTTTTACATCTTTAAAGCCATTACTAATATTGTGTTTATATTTATAAGTTCTAAGGTTAGTTTATTACAATACAGAAATATTTCATATATACTTTCTTTAATATTGCTCTTTATTAAACTGCTATCTATTGAAAGTTTTTAAACTTTTTAGCTAATTTACTTAATAGATGGAGCTTTAGTCAAAAATGTTGTCAATTGTTAGAATTTATGTAAAATTATTTCATAAATCTGTATTATATGCGTCAGACCCTTGCCAGTGCTCCTAAACGCCAAAACTTAGATTACTGCTCACGTTCTAAAATCAAACATTATTTTTAATATTGTCATAATCAGAGTCACCAAAAAGGTTTCTTTTTTTTTTTACTTTGACAGCTATAATAGAAATGTGTCATACATATGTGAATTCTTAATTAAATGCAAAGATTACATAGTACTACTTAATACCGATACAACGGCAGGAATAAGTCCACCCACTTCAAAAACGGCGGTAAGTTGCTGATATTGTAATTTTGGCGAAAATAGTTCATTTATACATAACCTCACTGTATCTACTCTCGAAAATAAAGGTAAAGCATGTTATAAATACATAAAGATTTATGCTCCCTTCTGCAAGTAAAGTACAGAAAACATTCGTTTTCATTAGAACTGCGGAGGAATTTAACTAATCAGTTGGCAGGGCCGATCTTGATCCTTTCACAATAAAACCGCGTCTATTGAAATATTTATGAAATAAGAGCTGGTTCGATAAGATGTGATTATATTTGGTAAAATACGTTGAAATAATAGTGCTCGCGAACTTCATCCAAGAGACAGATGTGAAAATATAGATGATACTTAGTCATTTTAGATCGATTTTTTAAAATTATAAGTCATAGTTTTCCAAAAAAAAATCAGAATAACAACCCAAATAGTAAGATTATCTCAATACTGCACTTTCTACTCGCACCCCCTTATGTATCAGTTTGATGAAAATCATTAATGTAAATTATTGCTCAGTAACAAGTTGCCAAATTCTATTAAAAAACGTTATCTACAGCCTATCATATGAAGAAACAGAAGGACTCATAAAATAGATGACACCATGCAAACACACACACCTGTTTACCAGTTCCTACAAACATCACAAATATATATATTAAGAAGAAATGTTTGTTAATCATACTGGAACTATGTACCTTTATAAGTTAGGATCTTAAGATACAGGCTATGTTTAGTTCAGGACTGAAGCGACATTTGAAAATGTTAGTATGAATAACATAAAAAAAGAGTTGTCTAATATTATACATAATATGGCGGAAAGTAACAAGTCATAATCCCTTATAAGTTATATATATTCAAAATTGATAATTATATCATTATTGAAATTTTACAAATATCAAGCTTGACAAATTTATAAGCCAGTATTTAACATTTAAGTTATATATTCTTTATTATTATTAAATTATTTATTTGCTTGGCAAGAATTTTGAACAAACCCAAGACCACTTTATAAATTCCCTAATATTAACATTCATAACTGGTCAAGATACTGTATCCATAGCAAATTTCAATGTTTTCTATGCTACACTTGTAAAGTTTTTTAAATATAGCTACTCTAAAATTTTCAGGAATGAGCATAGTTGTTTTTTAAAATAAGTTCCTTGCAAGTTGTTAAATCATCATTAAAACCATATTATTTTCTAATAGACTCTGGGTATCTCTAATAGATTGGGGCCAATGATTCCTTATGTAATTTTTATGGTGTAGCAATCAATATTTCAAATTGTAGTTTCTAATATATCCATTAAACATTTATTTCATTTTATTATTCAAAGTTGCATCAATTAACACACAACACAAATAACTTAAAATTAAAACAGTATTATTTAAATGCTACTTATACATTTACATATACAAATTTATACATAACACCACCAAGTAAATATACCAAATTAGATATAACTGTACATACTTTTGTCAGTAACACTTAAATTCTTTGATGAATTAGCCTCTTCAATAATCTTATATATTTTCAATTACCTAGTGTTATCATTGTACATGCAGGCTACTTAGAACCTAGACAAGTTCTTAGCCATTATATTTTCTTTTCTATTGACAAACTGTTTGGCTTTAGGTTTCATAATTATAAACCTTTACTAAATATTCTTAAGGTTTCTTAAGAATATTTCTTCTTTGTCGTAACCTCATGACTGAGGGACGCGACTATGGTGCGTTGCCCTGGCCACCATTTCTTTCCAGAATTGGTGGAATGGAATTTCTTTCAAGAATATTCAGTAAAGGTTTATGTTTTTAATGTTTTCTTATTACTAACTTTGAGTTGATCAAACCTGGTGCACACAAAAACCATAGACAGCAGTTCCTTTTCAATATGAGTTTATTTGTGTTGAATGGGAGTCAGGATCCTTAATGCATATTCCCCAAGTTGATTCTCTCGTAATACTGCAGCCTATAGCTCAGCTTCGCTTGAAGCACATTCTATAACAAAGGTTTTATTTCTATTATAATACTTCCAGTTTTTAAGTCACTGATTATACTTTTTATATTATTAAATTCCATTGAGTTTTATATAAAATCAAATTTTTTAAATAAGAAGTTTGGGCACTTAGAATCGGGATCAATCTATTACGATAAATGATGACACTAAGGAATCTTTGGAGATCTTATCTTTTATGGTAGATGTATTTTGTATTGTATTAATAATTGTATCTTCTATATTATTGAACAGATTAACAGTTTGATTTTATTTTTAAGTTTATAATTATGATGAACTAACCTTTGTAATAGTATTTCCAAATTTTGCTTGTGGTCCATTATAGCAGTCTCCATGTTACTTCCTGCTTCATAGATCTACTAATAGTTCTACACCTCATAGACCTTCGAGCACTTCAGATATTTTAATTTCAACACACACGTAGATGATAGGCCGAACGGTATAAAGCCAAATGGATTCCTAAACTTGTCAGTTTACTACTTTTCTTAGATAATTTTAAATGCCAGAAACTCTTTTTCAACATCTAGGGAGCTAAATATTTTTGCTTGTCCAAGTTTAAGATAAACTTCATCTAAATTAGTAAATTGATAATTTGTTCTATTAATAGCTTTATTAAAGAGAACTTAGGACAGTATTGTTAGTCATATCTCCAAATCTTTCTCATCTGTTATAACTACCTTGGATCTAAAATACTATATGATAGATGTTACTTCATCTTTTTTTTTAAAGAGGATTTTATTATTAATATAGCACCATCATACAAAATGTTAAACATATACAGCTTAACATTCACATTAAATAATACTGAGGAATGACTTTTTTTTATTATTTTGCACATAATGTTTTTTAGTAATATCATCTGCCGTTCTGTAATTTGCAATAAACCTCATTGCAGGATTTTCATAAACTTTCCAAATTGTATGAACAATTTGAGAAGCGACTATAAATTTTACGTAGTTTTGTTCATGTCAACTTTTAAATATACATCAATATGCCAAAATATTTAAAAATTAGCGTTCCTGAAAACTCAATAGATAATTTTAGAAACCCTCACGTGTCTTTAAGACATCGATTGCCTAATATTCAACCACGTGTTCATAACCTAACAATATCGCCGTACTATAATCTAACATTATTATACAGTAATTCCTTGCTGTTTCAAATATTTTGTATTCTTCAACAAGAAATTTAGTAATAATTACTGGCGCGAGCCACGTAAACTTAACAGCGTCTAAGAATTGCGGCGTTGGACACTTACGTGTTAAATGCTATAAGACTTGCAGCATTGCTCTTGCTGGTGAAGGAGTACGCAGGAGTTTTTCATTGTATCCGGATGCATCTCGCATAGCTTGACATTTGTTCTCGAGTTGAAAATCCAGCTGCCATCATGTTTTACTAATTAAAACTACTTGATTAATATTAGAAACCTTCCACCGCGACCAGACCAGACTTGCAGATGCGTCATGCTTCTATCCTGAACGCCATCTTGTTTGACTCTTAGTCCTATTAACTAGTATCGTTTTAAATGTCGATTCATTAATCAGATAATTGCAACAAATTGTATTCTTTTTTTTATGCAAAAAAATTTTTTCTTAAGTCTGATTTTTATGTAAAATCTCTATTATAATATTTAATAAACTATTCCAATAAAATAAAATTTGTAAGTTCTTAGATTCATGTTAAATATAAATAAGCCTAACATTGACGCTTAAAATGTTGTAAATATTAGGCATTGCAAGATGCAGCAATTTATCTTCCTAATTCTATATATTTTTATTGGGTGGTAGTATTATCTTAAGATCCGTAGTAGAACTCATTGCACCATAATATAAAATCAATTCAAACCATCGATTTTTAATAGTGAATTGCAGTTTTATCTGCATAAAAGTAATATATTTATACGATTATATCTACTTACCGATATTAGTTTTTTAAGGCAGTACACATTATTGTGGCAAGTGGACACTAATAAGATGTAATAAATTCTTATTAGTTTTAAAATTAAATATTAACTAATTAGATTAAATAAATTCTTAATAGATACCTGTAATAACTGTCTGTCTTACTCATGTGACAAGATTAAGTGCGACCCTAGCACTTGCTCTATAGTGAATGTTACACCACTCAGAGTTCGTCAAGACAACTGGCTCTATAATCACTTCATTGTCAAGGCAAAATTTTTCTAAAAACCTTTTATTTTTAATTAATTGCCAAGACTGAATAATTCGTATGACACTCGATTTGGTTTGATAAAGTACAACCTCTGTTCATCATAATTATAAAGACTGCAATATGTTTTATAGTAAACAAATTAAAATGTTGCAAAATCATTATTGGTTTAGAATTTTTTATATTCAAAATAAATATTACGAAGTACTTCGGAAAACCCGTGATGATATATTGAATATTTCCAATATGATATATACAATACAATTAATTGGAAATCAAACGTACAAGTAGTCAAAACAGTGTCTATGAAATATTGAACTCGATAAATATTTTATATTAAAAAAAAAAAAATAATAAACATTTATCTTTCAATTTCGTACATTTAAAAGTTTTCTATAATAATTTTATCATTGAAACTATTGCGGCGGCGAGATGTAATGTCTAATTCGATATTGTTAATATAAGTAGACATCAATGTAGAAACGGAATTTTTTTTCCACTGTCATCTACAAAAGATTTCGCTGTTGTCTCTCACAGGAACTTACTATTTTCTTATACAATTATAAGTTTAAGAAGTGCACTTATATATTACTATAGAAAAATATCTTTTAAGTGCGCGGATAAAAGATCCAAAGACTTGGTAATGGTAGGTCTCTATCGCCGGAGAACGTCTAAGTACCACTGCAGCAACTATTTCTGCCACCAAACTGTACTGTGCAAACATTAGTGGGCTAACGAGGATCGTATATTTTAGGGCTACGAGGGCAATGTGATGCTGTGTGTAACATCCTAACTAGCGCCACCTTGTTATTAGTAATAATTATTAAACGTATCACTTACCGCCAAAGGAACGTCCCGCTCAATTGAATAAAAAAAAGACATTAAGGAGTAGAAATGATCACTACATCCATTTATTATTAATACATAAATATTGTTCAACAGATCTTATAGTAGTACTGATAGTCTTCTCTCCGTCACTGGGCTGCAAAAACGAAATTTATTTCGCCGTAGTTTCAGTTCAGTTAGTTTAGTCCTATCCTTAGTAGCTCGGGACTGAAGGACTCGTCCAATTGCCGCCGCAACCGCCGTCGCCGTCTTCATCGACCAGCTCAACATTATTCAGTATTAAGGTTTTCAAGTAAATTGGTTCTATGATAAACCTTCATCTAATAATACAGCATCATAGTGCAGTCTATAATTAAAACAATATTTAATATTAATTCCATAATGAAAAAAAAAAACATTTTTGTTATTAGCAATTAAGTGATGCCTACTTATAAGCAACACACAAAACCACACCAAAATCAAACATTTTGTTAAAAAAATTTATTTATTTCAGCAAATTTTACAGGCATTACAAATAGATTTCTATGTAGTTGTGACTAGTTTGCAAACAATGTTATTTTCCCTTGGTTTTAACCTCAGCATTGCTGACCAGGGGATGCCTGTGTCCATGAAACCCAGTACACAATACCTCCTGTAACATTCTTAATTTATTAGGCAGGAAACTGTTACCTCACTAGTCTGAAGTATTGTACTAGATACATACATATTTATTTGTCTATATATATATTATATATACAATATATTTACATAAATTTAATATTAATAACAGGCAGTAGAATATATGTAGTGTGTATTATATGTGTATTGTATGAAATATTCACTACATATATAATATACATACTATGTACTAACTTTTCAAGGTTCTTCTGTTGTATGGTAAGTTTGTGAACTTAGCCATTTAAATATTATATTCCTTACTTCTTTTGCTGAATTTCAGTGTTCCAATGAGGTTATAAATATGGATTTTCACGAACTCCTCGAAACGCGAGTTAACCAATGATGTAACTTCTACTTGATGTAATTTCTTTATGCTTATCAACTGATGGGATTGATTCCTAGTATGTTAGGATTGTTTTAAATATAAAATTGGTACGTAAATGTTAATTTATATTACTAAATAGTTTTTCTCCTTGACTCTCATCAATCTTGAAGTATTCCTGTACGTTTAAGTTATCTTGAATAATCCAATAAACTGACCATAGCGCACACCTTCGCTCCAATCAGCAGATTGAATAATTCACGAAAACATATTGAAGACCTTCGTAGATGAGATTATAAAATGTTTAGGTTTACGGTGTTAAATAGATCACTTCAAAAACCTAGATCTCTTCCGGGAAACCTTCGATTATCAGGTATTATAGCTTTTTTAGTGTTTTTGTAACCAAAAAAAAATTTTAAAAAATCTGGCATCGGCTGGGCAAGATATAGCCTCAATATTTTGAGACTCCGAAGGGATATTGTTGATTGATTACCTGGAGCGTGGAGTCACTATTACAGGTAAATATTATGCAGCTTTAATTCCCAAGTTGATGAATGCTATCAGAGAAAAAGAGAGGGAAACTTCGAAGGCGCGTGCTGTTTCATCACGACAAGGCACCCGTGCGCAGGTCGACAGTTGCGATGGCTGCCATTCAGCAAGCTGGCTTCGAATTGGTTGACCCCTTATTCACCAGATCTGGCGCCTAGCGATTTTTATCTGTTACTCAAGTTGGACGAATACTTAAGGGGAAACAAGTACGAAGACGATAACGAGGTAATGGATGCCGTGGAGATCTTTTTGCAGGACCAAGACAAAACTTTTTAAAAGGGATCGAAGCCTTGGAAAAGCGCTGGACTCGGTGTGTAGAGAGACTCGGTGACTATGTACAAAAATAAATTATTAAGTTATTAATATTCATTATATTCTATCTCATTCTCACTACTTTTTTAGCTCTCCTAGTATAGCAATTATAACCGTTATGTGTTATTTGAATTATTTGGCAACTACGTATGCTTCTAAATATAGGATATCCCGTGGCAGATTTAAGATTTGAAATTCGAATGTTTTTCTAACGGTCGCGCGGGGGACCGGGGTGGGGTTACAGTTTGGCGCGGCATTTGTGCGGATTGGTCAGTCACGATGTCGCAGTGGACTGGTGTCTCTTTCTGCCAATGGAATAATTGGACGGTCTTTCTTTTTATGATAAATATATGTATTTTCTAAAATAATAACATCCTTTAATTTAATTAAGAAATCCTAAATCTGCCACGGGACATCCTATATGTTTCCAAGTACTTTGTTGACTATACATTTAATTTGGTACTCTCCGATATCTCGATTCCAGCTTGGCAACAGAGATAGGTCATAAGACAGCCTTAGCGCTATATGTAGTACATAGAGTATAAATAATTTTCTTAGGTACACTAGGACTGTCATGAACGTCGTGTTAGTTTTTTTTTTTTTTGGAAAACATTAAAATGAAATGAAACCACTGTGTTATGTATAGAATTTAATGGATATGTAAATTTAATAAATCATCATATTATATAAATATTGTTAAGAAGTTAAGTATGTTGATGTGAAAGATTTTGTAGTGTCTATAAAAACTGAGATCATTTTGGATATAGAATACGACAAAATGTTTTATGAATAATTTCACAACATCAATTTATTAATAATACAAAAGAAATACTCACTTTTTACTTTTTTTTTATGGATAATCATGTATCAGCATACACATTCTATTACAGTGGTTTTAGGTTATCCCGGCGGATGTGACGAATGCAGTAATGGCAAATTTGTTCATATTTCATTTCAGCTTAACTGAAAAATTGAACGGGATTTAGGATGCCAATATCATATTACACAGCAATAAAGTTATCCAATTAATATACGTACTTGGGGAATAAATACTACTTGGACGTAAGGCACTATGTGAATCGTTAATAATCCTTAATATTCCTTATTCAACGTTTTTATTCAATCTGAAAATAGATAATAATAGATCAAGGAACATTTTTATATGCTTCTAAAACAAACGTATTGATTATATAGTTTAATTGAATCAAAATTCACTTTAAATTTGCATACTCTCTCTGTTATAGCGTGGTCATATAATTTTTAGCCTTCCATTTTTGTGTACGGCCAGAAAATTTATTCTCCTGAAGATGCCACCTTAGCAAACGAATTTGATGGCATCCACAACATCATATATTTTGCTGACAAAAAAGGCCCTCATTCTTGAAACTGTCGAACCCCAAAAGATCTTTTGGGCCGCCTTCTACGATAGGCAGGTAATACCGTAGCCCTATACTTTACAGCCTGGTGTTAGAACGCTGACAGCCTGTGTCGTTCGATAGCACAGTCCTGGTGTCTTCGATCTTTAATGACATCGATCTGGTCCTGACTCCTATGTACTATAGGCATGGATGGTCTAGTATAACGTGACTTTCTAATGCAATAGAATTTTTTTGCTACAATCATTACGTTCCGGCCACACTCTTGTTAAGCATATGCTGAGTAGGATACTGATTTCCGCTAAGTGTAATGTATATATACCTGTAATGTTCACGTAACAGCGAACTCGGATGCTCGCAAACACCGAGCTTAGTAGAGTTGTTCTTTGTAGAAGCTGAACCCGATCATTACGAGCATTCGCGGTAGCTTCATATGTTCGTCCTGTAAACTCTTCCAATTCACTTTATGTTAATCCGATGATGTGATTTCGGTAACCTCGAATTTTCCGATAAGTCGAGCTTAGCAATTACTCTATGAACACCTAACTCGATAAATCGGAAAATCCGCTGAAACGAAGCGGCGTTCAAATTTATATAATAGGCATCTTGTTTCAATTTTTAACATCCTTATTACGATGAGATCTTGAGATTGTACTCGTGTCAATGATAAAATTTGATTATAATATTATAGCTGAAAAATATTTTTTTTTATTAAATATTAACACGTGTTAATATTTAAATAATTAAAACCGAACAGTTACCGCTACACATTATGAAAAAATCATTTAATTTGGTTTAAGGAAAACTCTAAATGTCATCATCACCATGTCATCCCGTTAATGTTCTGCACGACAGGTTCAATGCCACCAGCAACCAACAATTCTCTGCCATCTTCACCTGCTCGTCGGTCTTCAATCTCACTTATCCGCGGGGTAATGTTGGTGACCTTTATTCTTATAAAGCTACTGAAAGATGAGAAAAATTTTAAAGCTATGTCGAATATTAAAAATCCAGTATATAATAGAATTAATTTTGAACACAAATAAAAGAGAGAAACATACCTTAACTTTCAGTACGTCATCATAATTAGGTTTATAAGGTATATCGGTTAAGAACAAGGGTGCTTAACCCTGTAAAGATATAAATCATTAAAGCAGCACCATTCCGGCGTCACCATCTTCATTTGTATTGAATTGTCCGTCTGGTTTAACAGTCTTTTCATCAATGTTGTGTGTGATTGAAATTACAGCCGGCTCGATCACTTCTCGCCTGTACTAAATTAAACGCTAAGACAGATTTCTACTATAAATGATGCGAGATATTCGCCAAGCATGCGTAGTATTTATCCTGCAATACTAGAAGAGTTAAAGAAGCGCTAACAAGCTGCAAAGGATAATTTCATGTATTCCAGGTATTTTCCAGAGAAACACAAAGGAAGCCGACGGTCGACGGTCTTCGGTCTTCACTTATAAGAGAGAAATAAAATAAGGCAATGGAATGTAGAACGAAAGAGAAAAGAAGTTTGAAAGAAGAATAGAGTATGTAAGAGGAAAAGAATGAATTATGAAAATTTTGTAAAATTTAATTAGATAATGATGGCAAATTAATTGTACGCAAAGGCCTTTACCCACAACACGCAGTGGAACTATTAAAAAAAAATAATCTTTCAAATGTATTATGAAATTTCACAAGGACATTGCAGTAGCCATCATGTGATGCTGTCGCGTAAGCAATCGAAGAAGAGCGTAAATGCTGAGATTAGATGAGCATATGATATTAACGACTGGGTTCAGTGAATTTGGGCTTTCGCAACGGCTATGCTCTTGTGCTCCTCTTCAAGTTTGTTTCTCTGGAAGACTATTCCTGTTTTACTCGTCGACGAGCGTTGACATTTTGGTTACATCGAATCTTCCGATAAGTCGAGCTTAGCTAAAGTACAAAGATAACACTCTAAATGCTGAGCTCAACGAATCGAAAAATACGCCGAAACCAAACGGGACAGTCGCGCTTTAAGATAATGAACCGGTGTTCCAAGTCATTTTTGATGAATAGTTCACGAGGACCAATCCACGACGGTGTGGAATTAATAAAAAAAAAACATTACTTAAATAATAAGAATAGTTTATACGGCACGAGTGTTTTAGATTGTCTACAAAAAACTATCCTTACAACGGAATGTGTTTATAAAATAAATAAATAAAAAATATAAAGCAAATAATATCACTAAGCATTTCACTATGCACTGTTTTGCTTTCTTCTTCTTCCAGCGATGTATAAGCAACCTCAGAACATCATAAGTACCGAATTTAGCTGAACCTATTAAGTCCTTACGCGCAAAATTCGATAAATCGGACGTTCCGAAATGCTTTTTTTTTTTCGTTGTGTTGATAGATGTATCGGAGATCTTCTGTCTTCTTTTATTGTTGATTAACTGGTTAATTCGAAACATCCTAAGTACCGAATTTAACATAGCTGAACAAGCATCGAAAGCTAAATCCGATAAATTGGATGTCCCGCGGAAACCATTACCATCAGCTAAACTGTGAACCTGTTAAATCGATATCGTCTCTATTATTAGATTAAGCGCATTTGTAATTCAACAACAGCTTAGAAAAACCTATAGCAAATTTAACACAAGTGTATCAGTAAAGAGGATAAAGCGATAAACAATTTAGCATTGATTTGTAACGGATAACGCGAGATGTTTGTTGAGATGTCATCATAATCATCATCAGCCGATAGAAGTCCACTGCTGGATACAGGCCTCTCGCAAAGATCTCCACATTTGTAGGACGTCCATATGGTGGATTTGGACCATTAAACACCACGCTGGTTTAATGCGGGTTGGTGGAAACCAGAGCCTCGTTTGTTGATTATCACGGTGCACCACGAGCAGGCGACGTTGGCTTGGGTCCCGTGAGTTGTTGTGCGGGATCCCTTACACACCTGTGGAGTTGTAAAATAAATAAATCTAGATTAATGCAGCAGTTAGGAAAGCTTATAAATTTTATTTACACTAAAATAAAGCAGAGACAAGCAAACTTAGTGCTCTTGTAAAAAGTCAAGACTTACTTTGAATACTCTTAGATTAGAATATAAATCATAATCAAGTCGGATATAATGAAATAATAAAGAAGTAATAATAGAAGCAAGAGTATGTTAGAAATATAGGTGAATAAGCTTCATTGTGTTCAGCGTCATTGTCACTTATTACCACGTGAAATTGATGTGAAGTTTCCGCTCGTAGTAAATAAAAATAATTGATTTGATTGTTTGTATGTAATTTATTAATTAATTAATAAATTACATACAAACATATTTCAAGTTGCACCGGCGAAGAAAATTACACCGCACTGCTCCAAGGATAATCTTAACTAGGTCGTTTAGGTTAATTTGTAAGTTAAAGGTCCACAACATAAACCTGTTTTGTTCCTGAAATATACAGTTTTATATGTGATTATATCGAAATACGTATTTCAACAAGCAAAGCGTGTAACGAGCGAGTGCCTCTCTCGCATAAATTTGTTGTAACAAAATTACTAAGAGAAAACGTTGAACGAAATCCGAACCAAATTATAGGATGGTGATCATAACGACGGCTTACTTTGCTAAATCAATTGTTCACTTAGTTAAGTTTCTACAGTGTGCTACAATAAACTTTTGAAAGACTAATTACAGACTAATTTCTACAAATTTGATTTGGTAAGAGATAAAGATTTAAATGATAACTTGTGAAACATTATTGCCGAATGTCGCTGCAGATGTATCCCCATTGTATCTTCAGTCTTCTGTTGAAGTGTTAGTAAACTCGAAACGTCTAAAATACCGAATTTAGCTAAGCTATATTGCGTGACTGCTCTATTCAGTAGATCAGACGTCCCGCGAATACTCTAATTGGTGATGCTGTCTTCGGTTTCCATTATTTACAACAAAAAAAAAACACACACTAATAATCATTTTGTGAATAAAACGCAAAAAAGGAATCCCATGAATAATCTCATAAAATGGAAAGAAAATTGTAATTTTAAAACTCAGACATTAATCTGGATAATCATCATTTCGTAATTTCCCTGATGGTAAGTGATACGCCTGCCCTTATGACCATAGCATAACGCTAGTTAGGATGATATACCACCAGTGTTCTCGTTGCTTTGAGACATGGGATATTTAGTCTCGTTACCCAAGTAATTACACTAGCTACCCCTCCTTTCAAACCGGAACACGCAACGGTTGCACGCTATTGTGTCGGTCGAAATAGGGTTGGTAGCGGTACCCAACTGGACAAACTCCGGCAAAAGAGACTTACCCCCGGTATAATTCATAAATTAATAATAAAATTTGTTACTCTTAGGGACCTCCTATATATATATATATATATATATATATATATATATATATTAATGAGTATCGTATAAAAACTTTGGAGTACTCGCTAGAAAGTGTCGTGTGAATGTAGTAACTGAACTGTGTGTACAAAAGTGTGATTTTAAATAATAAAGGAGATCTCAAAAAAGAAGTAAAATACTTAGTTATAATGAATTATTATACATAACATATTTGATATGTATTATGTTAGAAATGTGAGAAAACGTTATGATGATGGTTGTTTGAGTACGAGTGGACGTTAATCTAAATGCTCGATTTGTGAAGAATATGTTCATGAAAAAAAAAAAGAAGAATGCCACGAATAATAATTTGATTGGATAATAGTAAGCAACGTTAGAAAAGTATAAAGCGAGTGTAGCGTGTAGTAGTTAAACTCAAAAACTTTCGTTATCGATAACCGTAAACGAATAATCTACTACACATCTAAATATTAACGCCTATCATGTCCAGTACGCCCTAATGATGCTGATCCAATGACGGTGATGAAATGATGAATTCCATTTCGCAAATTAACATAGTTACAGCTGTAACTTCGCTAAGCTAGATCGTCTTAGAAATTACAATTGGGATTACTTTTTTTTTAAGACTAACTAAAGTGAGTTATAAGCAAACAAATAATGTATTTCATGATGTCCATCATAACTAATTTGATTGTCGCTAAAGTTTAGTCGTTTTAGTTATTTAAAGACGCATGAAAAAAATTAATATTACTACATATAATTTTGTATCAATAAACAACAACCATCGGACAAGTATATGAACAAAATTCAAAAATACCATTTACTATGATTTTTAATAAAATCCTTAATAATAAAGCAAAGCTTTGAATAGATAATACGACAAATTATTCTTTCATAGAAATATTTATAGTTCTTTCAATATGAGAGCAATCCTTTCCAAGTATTACTTTATCATTTTTAGCCAAACTTGTTTATACGAAATAGAAATCGTTTCTTCTGTTTTCTTTTGATACTTTTGGTATCTTCTTCTTCATCGACGATACAACAGTACACTCGACACGATTGACTCGGCGAATTTGGCTATCATGACACGCTTAATCCACTGAGTCATACGCGCCGCGGATACTTTATTTCTCTATTTCCACTCGCAATCACAATACATTCACGATCATTATATTAATTTGATATTTAACAATAAACTAGTATCGAATTATTATTAAATATTTATACATATTTTTAATTAGTACTTTCTCTCAATAAATGTATATACAACCTCAAACAGAAATCTATTAAAGTAACATCAAGCAAACAGCAAACTATGTATTAGGTCGGGGAAAAAGTTTGTTCGCATTTTTTAAGAAAATTCAAAACATATTTTAATATAGTTTATACATATTTAACTAAAGTATGTAGGTACCATTTTGATAACCTTTTGTTATCTTGTAGGTAGCGACGGGGACATGATCCCATTGCTATAGAAATTTTGGGACGTCTGATCAAAATACCGCGACAAGTGGTTTTGGCAGTCCTCTCGTGATGTTAACCTGACACTGCCTAAAGTATTGTGAAGAGACCGAAACAGGTGGAAATCGGAAGGTACAAAGTCAGGACTATACGGCGGATGCATTAACACATCCCAGCCAAACTCTCTTAATTTTTGCTGAGTGGCTAAAGATGTGTGAGGTCTAGCGTTGTCATAATGAAAAACACCTTTTCTGTTGATTAATTCCGGCCGCTTTCTCTCAAACTCTTGCTTTAATATCGTCAGTTGTTCGCAGTAGAGTTCAGAATCGATGGTCCTGCCTGGTGGTAACAGCTCATAATGAATAATGCCTTTCTAATCCCACCACACATACAGCACCACTTTGTTGCGAGTTATCCCGGGTTTCGCCACAGTCTGTGAAGTCTGACCGGCCTTTGACCACGACCTTTTTCGCACGTTCTTGTCGTACGTGATCCACGTTTCATCGCCAGTTATCAGCTTTTTGAAAAATGGTTCGGTTTCATTACGTCGCAATAAAGAATCACAAACGAGTACACGGTTCATCATTAGGTTTCTTTCAGTGAGCTCGTGAGGTACCCAAATATCGAGCTTTTTTGTGTACCCAGGTTTTTTCAAATGCGCCAAAACTGTTTTATGGTCAATTCCCAGTTTTTCAACTACGTCGTAACTACTGATATGCCGATCTTGTTCTACTTTTTCAAAAATGGTATCCATTTTATGCGTAATAGGGCGACCAGAGCGACGTGCATCTTTGACATGAAAATATCTGGATTGAAAACGCTTAAACCAAATTTGTGCTACACAGTGCACACAGACACTGCACTGCACTGCGCTGCACTGCACTAGCTCCATAAACATTGCAAATCTTTTTCGCGGCTTGCGTTACATTTTTACCTTTTTTGTAGTAAAATTGTAAAATGTATCGAATTTCTTCATTAGATTGACTCATGTTGACAGTACGAAAAACAAATGAAAATCACACATTTTCCTAATTTGAATTTGGAATTGTGTTCTTTAAAATGTAAACTTTCCATCATACCAAAACCAGCCAGACACAAATAGTACAGCCAAACAGATTTAATTACAAATTCATACATACTATAACGCGAAAACACTTTTTCCCCAACCTAATACTTTTTTAATAATACAAATATTTCTAATACTAATAAAAATTTCTAAGAGTGTATACGTTTATGAAATAAATATTACTTCTTTGAATTACGTCAGAGATGTTTTTTTATTACAATAATAACGTTGAGCTCTTATCACATAAAAAGTCTTATATATATATATATATATATGAAAAACTACTGGTTTTGTTCAAACTATAAACATCAAAAGAGTATTGGAATCAAGTACATTTTTATGTATTAAAAAACATATTTAATTAATATTAACCAAATCTAGCAGACTAACTTATTTTAATTGTTATGTTTAAGTTAACAAAATATCACTATATTTTGTAAAAAATTAAAAAAAAAAATCTAATTGCAATTAACATAAGTTATTCTCGTTGATAAAATAGCAAAATTGCGATTTTTTTTTTATTATTAGTGTGGAGATAAAGAATTAATAATGTGTGGAGGTTTTACTTAGTTTTATTCAAGGGAACGACTAGACGAGCGGGACGTACACCTGATGGTGGGTGTCGTGCCTAACCTTAACATGACGCTAGTTAGGATGGTATTAACTGTACCACATTGCGCTCGTCCTCTTGACGAACAAGATGTTGATTCTAATTACCCCAGTAATTACGCTATTTCATTGTTGAAAAGGGAGTTATGAAGATTGTTTATATTTAACTCGTATATAGAATTATTAATCGGAATGTTATTTGATATAAGAGGCACGCGGTCGTTAACACGCTTACATAGAACGCAGGTAAAAGTAATAATAACATGTACTTAAGTTACACAAACATTTCCACCTAATTTTGCTTAGACACACAATATTTATCTTTAACTATGAGAATGTCAGTCAATTCATTTTCTATGTAAATTTTCATTGTAATATATATACGGACGTAGACGTAGTGTTGGGAGGGCGCCCACTAGATGGACCGACGATCTGGTAAGCATCGCGGGAACCCACTGGATGCGAGCAACGCGGGAGCGATCGATGCGAAGATCTTTGTGAGAAGCCTATGTCCAGCCGTGGACGTCTATCCGGATGGTGATGAAGCATCCTCGGAACTGAATCCGGTCATTTTCAAAGTAAAGGATTTTATTAAATGTAGCCGACTTAACGCAGAAATTAAACGGTAAACAGTACTGGTGTTTTTTTTTTTATTAACCTGTGTAATAAAATGCTAACGGTTGCACACCCCGGAACCAAAAGGGCCGGTAACGGGGTAGTGTCGGACTCCAACCGACTAAAATGTTTCACACGGTATTCCAATAATTTTCGAAATATTGCACGGGGGTAACGGGATAACATCGAGCGGCTCTTCCGCAACCCCCGATCGGCGCCCGGATCGAACGGGCCCCCCTCGGGGAGGGATGTAAAGCACCCCTCCCTACAGAAAATCTCTACGTGGCGCCGCGTCGGAATACGAGACGCGCCGCCAGATACACCTCGGGAACCCTCTCCAAGGGGGGGAAATAGTACTGGTGGTAGCTGAAGACTGTCTTGGTAAGTACTAAGGCAGCTCGTATTGCACCCGCCAAACAGCGCTGAGCAAACATCATTGTAATCCGATTTGAATGGCGCTATAGTTAGTAAAATTACTGTGGTAGCGAGACTTAACGTATTACATCTTAAGGCGACAAACAACGTGGTGCACTGTATATCATCCTAACTATTGCGACATGACCAGGCGTAGGCAGATCAATGAAACGTCTCGCTTGTCGCGTCGTCGAACAAAAAAACGATCCCGTTGCAATTTTCATAGAGAAAGTAGAGGCTATTCTATGATATATATAATAGCTATTCGCTATTGTATGGCTGGTAGCTTGGTGAAGGCCACATCAGCGAGTGGGCTTAAGCCAATGATCATACTACAGTATATTTCAATGTATGTGAATCTTGGTAAGATAATAGATATAATCATTAGAAAATTTTATATTATTAAAAATATATCAATAACCGAGAAAAAAGATGAAATATATTCGTACACAGTAATAAGAAACTGTGTAAAATAAATATTGAATATCGATGTGGACGTGAGAGGATATAGATGAAAGCCTATGCCTACTGTGGCAGTTGGTAATTAAATATAGGTCATCCCTCGTTTCCCCTGCCTCACCCTGACTTGGCACCCCTCCAACGGGTTCTCGCCTTGTCGTGGCGGAGGAGCTTAGTAACCGTGGTCCGGTACACGGTGAAGCCAAGTGGAACCCATCCGGCCGGCCCGCGGCGAAGGGCTGGCCGAAGCGGCCGCTCCCGGTTGGAGCACCGGTTGGGATAACTGGAGCTCACCGGAGCGGCCGGGGGCCGCAGGGGCGGCTGTGTGCTGCCCCAGCGGCCGGCTGCAGGGGCGGTTTCATACCGCCCCTCGCAACCGAGGTGTGGTCGCGGAGGGAGTACCCTCTGCGGCCAACCGGTGTCGCACCGGCGATGCGGCGGCGGTGGGGCCGCGGGGGAAGAGGAGTTTCGGTATTGCGATGCGCCGTTCTCTCTATCCTCCGCGGCCGTTAACAGGTAGCGGCGGGCCTAACATCTCTCCGCCGCGGGGAGCCGGGAGAGGTTTTCTCCCGTGGCTCCCATGGCCTCTGCGCGACAGGTTCGGGGGAACCGGTCGCCCGCACACGCATGAGGTCGAGGAGGGGGCGCGCAGCATGTTCCGGCGCGCCCTGGGATGGTTCATCCCTCCCCCCGAGGTGGAGCCGCGCAAGCGGCCAGCACCGGCAGGGTCGCGGTTGTGTGCGTACCCGCGTTCCCGTGACCCTGCCATCATGGCGATGAGGAGGAACATCGTTGGGGTTTTAGTCGGTGCAAGTCCGACATAACTCGTCCTTGCCCCCGCGAGGACGAGTATGCATAGGCATTTCCCCCAAGTTAAACAAAAAAAAAAAACCCTGACTTGGCATGTAGATGGAGTAATTGGAATGCACGGAAATCTTTTCAATCCGATTTAAAGGTTCGGTTTGAAAATTTCTGAAATTGAATTTTCATAGGAAATAAAAAAATTACCACCTAGGCAAAAATTAAACTTTCAGTAGCGAATTAATATATAGTATACAATAAATTTGAACGGAAACTTGAAGAGTTACTATTAACGAAGAAATTTATGGAATCACCACAATAGAAATTTTTTTTTTTTCTTATCAAATTCATTGATTTTTTTTATTTCAAATTTTCTTTTAGTATTAACATTTTGCGATTCCCGCAATTTTTTATCATCTCCTCTAGACATAGCTTTAAGTCTTAAATTTTTATCAGTGCTTTCGATAAAGAATAAAATTCATTTTACTATCAATTCTTATCTATTGTAAATATTATTCAATAGTTAAGCTGCTATTTAATTTATACACCACCAGCCGGTAGATGTCCAATGCTGGACATAGGCCTCCTTCAAAGATCTCCACATCGATGGATCATGCGCTGTCTTGGTTCCGGCGCTTTGCTAACGTCCGTCAGTCATGGCCTCCGGTACCGCCGAGCGCAAAGCGTTTGCTTATTAGCAGGGTGCACCAAGAGCTGGTGAGCTTGGCTTGGGTTTATACGAGAGACAATAACTATAAATAATTCTCTACGAGCTCTACTGATAAGCGTTGACGATGATAGCGTATCTCAAAACTTGGACTACACTCATTAATGGTAAACACAATTGATATATCAATTAAAAATAAGCGCTTTAAATACATTCTGTATCCCATAGTTTTTTTTTTATATGAAAAACGATAAGCGATGGTTAGTTTTAGAGTAGTTCGGCCATCAACTGTTTGCAGGTTTTTTTTGCGTTTCAAATAACGGCAGAACCGCGACGTAATCTTCATCACTTTACCTTTAAAAGATATGTCGAGATTCACTTTCCTATTAAATAGGGAATATGAGCATACATTTTTTTTATTTTTTTACCGGAATAAATATTACTAGCAAAATGTACAGTAAAAGAAATCATTAAAATTACAATCAGACTCCGATGGTGATTTTGGCGCGCTTCAACCCTGACGTCACCGTATGTAATATCAACAACAATCTCCTTTTACTTATATGGAAAAGATCATTATGAGTATTGTATTGTTTTTATATACAAAAATACGATCAGAAATTCACCCACTCGAAAACATTATTGTAGGACTTAATTTCTCTACTTTAATTAGTATTGTGCTTACATGTAATATCAAGACAATATCATAAAGAATGATAAGCTAAAACTCCTTGAGATAGCAACAGTGACGTAACTTTTGCTTCCGTCCATTAGCATCGCGTTTTAAGAATGTATGTTATTTTTTTTATTAAATTTCAATATTATTTATTTTAAATAAGAATATAGGTGTGTTCCTATAGCAGTGAAATAATAAAGAATATATTTCATCCATTATTCCCCAACAATGAACACAAGTAATCAGTAACGATGACAAATTGAATGCATCGACATATCCTACGCTGCAACTTATCACCAGATGGCGCTGGAACATATATAGCGTTACCGATCTATACGAAAATTTATATAAATCGATCCTCAAGCATGGAAAATATGCAATCATTTACTTATATACCGTATACTGGTAGAACAACCTCTGAGAGCTAGTTATATGCGAAAATGTGATATCGATTAAATGTTATTATGCAATATAAAACAAATACTTACCTGCGAACCACGAACGTCTTGATTTTTCGTTACTGTGCCACTCAGCCACTAAAAGAAAAAAAAAAAGATAAAGAACCCGCACACCGAAATAGTAATACAAAATAGATATATATATATATATATATCACCACGTGAAAATAAGTAGCACAAGCAGTACAAACCCATGATATTTAAATTGCGATAAAACTAAATACGCTCAAAAGAATACATTAATTAAAAATATTCATAAGCATTTCAATTAACACGAGACTTACCTAGATTTAATTTAGAAACTGTACGATATACACATTTAAGTAATCTTTAATGGCACCGCTGTTTAAACAATGATAAATATGATCAATTCGTTATATAATAGCAGTCGAAGCGCGATTAGTGAGCGGATGTAAATTTATTATATTAAATACTTACTTTCAATATAAAAACTTTAAATCCACGAATTATAGGAATATTTAAACACTTTCCACTAATGTTAAAGGTAGTAACGTGAAACAATTGCAACGGTACAATATAGTCTAAAGTTACCCGTTTACGCAAACACGTTTATTTTTTGCTTTACAAGCATTTCTCTATTAACCTGAAATTGCTAGCTAGCATTCTAGAAATTGATTTACCTATGCACACATAGCTTATATATTAAGCAATCTTTCAAAACTGCACATTAACGTATAATCTATTCCATAATTGACTACTTACCCTACTTATATCCGAAATATGGTAACGGGTTCAATATTATATGTATGACTGACGCTTGGTAAAAGCGAATATGATATAAAAGTCCGTTGCCTACGAATTGTGGTTAACGGATGGCATATATAGATTTCTTGTAAAGTATGTTTATGCTATGACGTCACACATCAAGTCAAATCTCAAAATTGCACGCGCCAGTCGCTTGTGATTTTTTGAAATAACTCTACTACTAACTACAAACTACTACTGATTATTTTTCTGCAATGGAATATTCTTTAAATAATATAATTATTAATAACGTGTTCTTAAAAATATTCACTTTACTATTTTTTTTTTATTCCAAGCAATGAGACATACGGGACGTTCACCTGATGGTGATACGATTGCCTATAACAATGTGGCGGTAGTTAGGATGTTATACACAGCACCACATTGCGCTCGTCGCCTTGAGACATGCGAGGTCACGTTAACCCCGGGAATTTCACAAGCGACAGCGCCCATCTAACCGGAACACGGTAATGTTTGCACACTACCGTTTATCGTTGGAAATAGCTGCTGTTGTGATACTTTCCTAGATGATATTCGGCAACAAAACCCCACCACCAGTGCCTGCCTACTAAGTAATGTATTCTATCTGAAAGGAATTTGACGCAGTACCTTTACCAGCAAAACAGTCAGTTACAATTTTTTTAATTGAGATCTATATTTATAGTTATAAGTTATTATTGATCATAAAAACAAACAACAAAAATAAGCAATTAAGACATCAATTAGAATAACCAAGTCTCAGAAATATAGAGTTCCTAAAGTCTTTTATATAAGAATTTAGGATAATTCTAACAATAGGTAATAAATGTAAAATGATAAATTACAACACGACAAACAATAATTTAACATTATTTTCTATTAGTAAATTTTAAGTTAAAATATTTTAAACAATCTTAATAATAAGACGAGAAGGTTTAAGACAATACGTTAAACCTATTTAAATTTGTCTAACCACAATTCTATTTTGTAAAACTTGTTTGTATTTGTCTTTTATAAAAAAAAAGAACAAGTTTATTTTTATCATTGATATTCAAGAAAAAATATCTCTGTAATTCATTAAACACTGAAAAATGTAAAAAACACATCGCCTTCACCAACTTGATATATGAATGGGCTTGACTTGTGAAAGCAGTCCCAAATCCTAACAGTGGTAACATTAGGAGGGTTGTATATTATTATGTATTATAAAAATATCACGTGACCGTCACATTGATGTTTACAGAAAATAATAAAACTACACGAACAGGTCAACAATAATAAAAAAAATAAATACTCAATACAGTAGTTTATTATTTGAAAGTTTAACAAAAATAAATACTAAACGGACTGTAGAATTTCAAATGCGACACACGTAGCCGACATCGATATAAGCAAAACCAATACGACATCGATATATATATATATATATATCGATGTTGGCAACACAGGTACAGCATCAGTACAGTTTGCGTATACGGTGTACAGCCCATGCGCCTTGCGTATCGATCGTCGGGAATACTTCGGCAATGTTTAAAACAACGATCTAAAATAATTATCTATATACAAATAACAATTAACTACGGCATAACAAAAAAGCTTAGTTTGTAGAGGTTCATGCAGTAAAATTAGAAAAAGAATATACATACGTAACCGCTACAAGAAACTTATTACAATTATATAAAGAAAACAATCTGAAAGCTGAGCGTAAAAAGGTAATAAAAAATTAACAACATCAAAATACTTATCTTATGACTACATGCGTGGATCTTGATCTATAATCCGTTAAATAGTAGTAGTTAAAACAACACTTAAAAAAAAATAACTATGGACAATAAATATATACTTTACAGATTTTATAGCGTTTATTTTAACTAGTGAGAGGGAATCTATTGCGGGGGCCGGCTAGGTCATTACTACCGTAGCTCTTATTTCCACCACCAATTAGTAGCTGGTGTAGCTAGTGAAATTACTTTGGTAACGAAGGTCCTTACGTCTCAATGCGACAAATGCGGTGTCGTGTACATCACCTTAACAAGCGTCATGTTATGGACAGGCTTATCATTTACCTACCATCGGGTGGAAGCGCTGCCCGTCGCACTGCTACGACGAATAAAATAAACTAAAGTCAGTCAATTTGAAACTTCCGCAATAATAAAAAGTTAAAATAAACGCGATAAAATATTTAACCTTTGCTTTACTAAGTTTTAATTAAGAGACGTATAAAAAAAAATTAAAACTGCAGATAGTTTGACAGTTGTAGAAAGAGGACTCACAATGCGTACGATTAATAAGATTAACATTGAACATTCCTTAGCAATTTATCCAGAAAAAAAAATTGTACTTAAATATATAATTATGGTTGATAATGTCGTCCGAGAAACTGTTGCGGGTCGTGCTGCCTTCTAGTGGCTTGGTAGACATCGCGCTCTTTGTCAGGATACTTGGTAGGAAGGTTCGGCGAGTGCAGGTTCACTTTTGCTGCATACCTGGAATGAATACTGGATTTACCGCTTTCTAAAAATAACAATTACACTGCTATTGGTGTAGTAAGTCTCCGAGGACATTGTCTAAATAGGTACTACAGCAGCTACTACTTCTGCATCTAAACTACTGTTTACTATGCAAACATTACTATGTTTGTGCCAAGTATATCTGAACGCTGAGCTTACCTTATACCGGCGATATCTATCTCGTAGTGTCCACTGAGTACGAAGTCGTTGGTGACCGGTTGACGTACACCGTCGTCGTTAAGGTTCTGGACGAATCCAAGACAGACCTGTCATTAAAACTAATTATTTATCTTACTCGAAATCGAAATTAACATTAAAAATTATTATACTACGTTATGAGGGATAGTAACGTTACAAGGTTAAGAGAATTGTGTGAAAAGGAAATTCCAGTTCCTTCTCTCACAAGTGTATGTAGTAGTAAGAAATGGGAGGAGCTGACAAGTAGAGGATGATAAACACTACACAATGCGTTCGAGACCCTTTATAAAGTAAATTTTTGTTACACCAGTGCTTTCACCAGCTAGAGCGCCATTTAATCCGGAACGCACCTATTACAAAGATAAACTTACCATGCAACAATATCAACAAAATCGTGGTAAGAGCTAGAAAATGTATTACTCACTTGCTTTTTAAAGGTGTATCCATAGCTAGTGGTTGTTGTCTGACCGCAGTAGTTGCCATCCCTGTATATCGGTTCGCCGCCCCATGACCAGAGGTCTAACTCGTGGTCGTGGTCAGTCAGCAGAAGCTGTACGTACTGTCGCATTATGCCCTCATCGCGTTGGCGCAACAATGCATCGCGACCAATGAAGGGGACGCCTTTCTGTTGTAAAAAAAAAAGTTCGTGATTATTATTTTGATCATCACATAATGATAATCTAAAGTGGCGCATGATGGCGAAATTTATTGGACTGGGCCGACTCGGAGACGAGAAACCACCAATGATGATAAAATAAGCAAAAACCAAAGAAAGGTTTATTTGACAGGATATAAAAAAAATATCAACTTACATCGAACTTGACGCGCCATGTCCTTCCACATTCGAGTGGCGTTGTCATCGTATCCAGGTCTTGGCCCCAGAATGCGAAGAACTTTTCCACGCGCAACGCGCGGGAGGCGTAGTAACCCACATGGGATATGCCATACTTCTCCCCGACCGTCATCAGTCTGTTGTATACGTGCAGAGCAAACTGCAGGCGAAAACATATTTTTAACAAAACACTGCAGACGTGATTGGTATATACCAATATTGATATCAATACTGGTACAATTGACTGATGATGATAATTCATGATGGTTTCGTTACACCGAAACATCAAGCTCTCCTGGAATAGAACCCGTCTCTCTGAGATATATAACGTAAGTTCACTTTACACACCGAAGTGTCGTGACGTTAAGATAATGAAGTATAATCAATGAATTCCAAGCATTAAGGCACATCATAATCATCAGCCGATAGACGTCCACTGCTTGACATAGCGCTCCCCCAAAGATCTCCACATCGATTGGTCCCGCGGTTTTATAAAGTCACACCATCTAAAAAATTATCTAAGGCATGTTATCTTACCTCATTAGGAATATACAAAACGTAGCCTAACTCTCCCGTGTGCGTCAAATTCATTGCCCTGATGCCATTAGCGAGCCCCACATCCAACTCTTTAAATGTGAAAAAGGGAAAATTCGATGGTGAAAGATCCGTGTCCGTCAGCTCTGACAGTAAGTTTCTAGTGAAAGGTCCCATTACGCAGATAGCCGTGTACATTGACGTCACATCCGACAGGGTCACAGAACCGTTGCGGGGAAGGTGTCGATTGAGCCACACTTTGCATCGTGTCTGTTGGATAGTGGGAGCAATCATCATATAGCTGCAAATAACGAAAGGAATAATTTACTGATCAGAACTTCGAGCACCATAATGTACAGGACGTTCATCTGACGAAGAGTCACGATATCATATACTGTACATTTCACGCATTAATACTTACTGGTTATCACTAATCCTTGCCAAGCTGCAGTCGTTTTCGTATCCGCCGCGCTCGTTCTGCATACCAGTGTGTATGATACTTCCGTTTGGAACATCCACATTGTTTGAGCAGAGGTACTGAAGCAAGTCAACCACCTCGCGACCTTGTGACTATAACAAATAGGACACAATATACATACTAGGAGTTTTTAAGGACATCAATGTTTCGAAGTAAACTTGTTCCTATAGTTTTGTACAGTAGTGTTCATGTAGGAACGAAAGACAGATGTCAATCAAGTGGACGTGAATGCCGGGCATAGCCGGACTGGTGGTAGGACTCTGTTGCCGGAGACCATCTAGGTAGGTACGACCGGAGTACTCATTTCAACCGCCAATTAGCAGTGTACAAACATTTATAGATACCGGTTTAATTAAATTAACTACTTGTGTCAAGTCGAAGAACACCAAACGGTTTTTTTTCTGATAGTAAACTCGTTCAAAGTGGCGCTAGTTTTGATAATATAAAGTGCAGTGCTAAGTCTCGTTATCACACAGATTTCAATAACTACAACGCCCTTCGTACCAGAAGACAATAACCTTTGCACATTAGTGTTACGGCTCCAGAAGTAGCTACATCAACGGTCGCCTGCAACAGAAACCTTCCACCAGTACAATGTGAATGGCTTCAGATCCAGCAGTTGATTAATTATTATTACTTTTAAATAATTAAATAAATTAATACATGTAATAAAATTGTAACTAATCTCACTGAAAAAAAAAATAACTTATATACTATTTTACCTGGAGGTCGATTTTCGTAAAAGATGAGTAGTCAGAGAGACCAACAGCTTCTCTGCAGGCCCAGTACTCTCGTTGCACTGTCTCAAACCAATGCGGTTTACCAAAGGTTTTAGTATAAGCAATCTTGAACGGCCGCGGTTTTTGTGACTCATCAGCATCTTTATCTAGAGATATTACTTTATTTAGTTTGATTGCTTGATTGTTTGAAATATAAAATTACAAATTTAATTACTACTTTAAAACTGTACGTAGATGTTAGTTGCCGGAGACCATCTAATAAGGTACTTCGGCAGCGGTTATTTACTTTACTGCTACCAAATGTTAGTGCACAAACATATATGAATTCCGGTTTGAGGGTCGCCGTAGTTAGTAAAAAATCTATGATAAAAATAGATGAAAGAAACTTAATATCTCATGTTACAAGACGACATACAAAATGTGCTGCAGTTGACATCATCTTAACTTACAAAACATAGTGCATGCGTATTGCTTCCCATCAGTTGAACACTGCTGTCTAGTAGCATCGCATTATGAAAAAAAATTAAAAAAAGTTCAAAGTAAAATCTTACCTACTGGTTCGAACCAGGTAGGCCTTTCATAACCCATAACTTGACCAAACACAGCGCCATTGTCCCGCAAAGTTGGATATATAGGTGAGAGGCGAAGATTGCGGCCCGTTTCAAATTCATAAAACGGATACGGTAGACCATAATGCACGCCTAAACAATGTAAAATTTAATAAAAATTGAACATAGATATATCCGAAGCATTAAATTATTAAACATCGATCGTGTGAAGGATATAAGTATACCTGGTACTTCCTTCACTCGATCTCTGAGAAATCTCTTGTTGTTATGTAGTCCGAGAAATCGGTTTATATCCAGTTCGTACATATCGTACTTTGTAAATCCGTCCACTATCTCATCCACTGTGGCTTCAGCAACACCACCAGCTGCTGAGATTCCGACCGTCTTCATACCAGCAGCGACATGATAGTTGAACATCTGTGGACGTTCAGCTAAATTCAATCTTGACTACATCACCATGACATATGTTCTTAACATTTCTTAGTAATGCTGCGCACGAGCCTTTAAATTGATTAAATCTTTCCTATTGCAAACCCCCAGAATCCATTATTTAGTTTAACAAATTGCTAAAATATAGACAATGGAAGAGAAGTCGTATCCGGATACAACAATCGTTTATGGAAATTTCCTTAAAAATTTTGATTTAGGATAAGTTCAAAATTTTATAACGGATACTGTTAATCAATTGGATTGATTTAACTTTTATAAAATGTCTATTTAATTGAACGTCATGACTAGTTATTTAAAAGTAACCCTCTATTCGCAGACTTTAGAAAAGGAATATGCCTAGAAATAGCGTCCATAATTTGCAGCGAGGTTCGGGATTGGAGCTGGACGAACTATTGATTTATGTGTAGGTGGCGTCGACTGCGCGGTCGCGTTACGCAAGTAACGCCATCTACCTGCAGCATCCCTAATTTATATTTTTAACGTTATTCTTACTATATTTTTTTTACGTGTTAAATACAGATATAAACGTATTGGAGTTTAACATGTATAACGTTGTAATAAATGATAAAAGACATTGATGATTAAGAAGATCGTAGATTTACAAAGGATATAATTGGCATCGGACCGATCGCGTGGACGTGTGTGTGGACGACAATATCCTGAAATAATGATCGTGATTGATCATCAATCGATATGAAATAATTCTCTTTATTTTTTTTTTCTTTATCTTATACAATAATATGCCGACGGTGAAATGAAATTATTTTAATCATTAATAAGGAACATTGGTTCCAAAAAGATTTTCAAAAAAAAATATACTATTGTCCAAGTTCGATTCCATGGCGATGTGTTATTGGGTTTGCTTGGTGGTATGGTCTCTTTGAACCCGCCTGCCTTGCTACCACTCACATATTGTAAATCAGCAGCCATATAAGCAATACCATGTTTCGGTTGTCGACATATGTGAGCCAGCATCCTTCACTACCTACAGCATCATTGTGATATAATTAAATAAATAATTTCGTAAAATTTTATTTTTATTTTCTATTCCAATACATATTTAAGTCTTTTAATATTTTTATTTTATGTAATTATAAACAAGATGAAACTTTAAGTGTTTTAAAAGAATTATAGCCATAAATTAAAAATAATGATTTTTTTAAGCTAGTTAGTAATAAACATTACATTAAAGTAACGAAACTTGGAGACTAAATGTCCGGAGGCTGTAATTGAGTACATGACAATTGTTTGAGAACCCCAGACCGACGACTACAGCGCCATTTAGTTACCAAAATCAATATCCGCTTCGGTTCCAGGGGTGAGCAACGAGGGGAGGAGAGGGAGGAGAGGGAGGTCAGGGAGGAGAGGGGGAGGAAAGGGAGGTCAGGGAGAAGAGGGGAAAGGGTGAACTTCCCATACTTTGTGGATCCTTTAATGTTTTAAATATATCGTAATATATTGAAAATCAACGAAATATTATATACTAAAGATAGAGCAAACAATAAAGAAATATAAATCTTCACATGATGTTTTGCCTATAAAGTTTAGTAATTGCGTTTTTTTTTTTCACAAATTCTTAAAAAAGGATACAGTTTTGATTAAGACATACTGCACTTACCTCAGTAGCTTCTCCAACTATCCACTTGCAGTCTGGGGAAAACGCCTCGAGACCGTTGCACAGTTTGTGTAAGACAGCTTGACTGAGGCTGGGTACGCGTTTAAGCAACTCTTGGAGTAATACGTGAAAATGATCCCAATCTTCGGCGACGCATCGCTGCGAAGTATTCCTGACTAACAAAAGAAAAGAAAAAAATAATGAACCGAAATCTACTGCCATGAACGGAAATGAAACACGTACGTATTGCAACAATGAAAGTCCAAACAAATTGTTTATCTCGCTAAAGGCACAAAGAATTTCATAAAGTAATTAAACAGCGCGAACATTCAAGAAGATCAGTTACCTTTAAATGATAACGAACTATCGCCATCGGGCAGAGACAAAGCATTTTAAAGAACACGTCGGGTTCAGTATCGCGATAATTATTATTACAAAACATTACGCAAAGTACTGAAGTTAAATAGTGTTTGTAAGTATTAAGATCTATTAATAAAATTAACGCAAGCAATGGCATCACTGTTAATATATGTTGCAATAAGTTGAACACTGGAGCGCAGCTCGAAGACAGAACTCAAACTGAGCTAGCTAGCCTAGGTCATGGAAACGTGCTCTGGCTCTATTGATTTGTTGACCTACTTAGGGTCCCAGGTGCAGCCCCTGGCTTTATCGATCGGATTGCGCGGCGCATCACAAAGTTGCAAAAATAACGCAGTTGCACACTATAGACCTCTTGCGTGGAAAAGTTGCAACATCCTGACGAGAATCGCGGCGGCGCTCTCTACCACACTACAGATACAAAACTAACATAATAAATTAAAATAAATTAGAGATAGGTTTATAAATAAATAAATATATACAATAACAGCACAGCAAACAATAATTAAGATCAACCAAGACTGAATTTTATTAAAAAAAAAAAAAACATAATGTTGCCAGCGTAAAATTTATTAGACTCGAACTCAGTTTATCGCCAAATAAGGTTATAACGCTCTAAAATACCTAAATTGATTTTTTTACTAGTCATTTATAGGTAAACAGTCAGATTTTTGATCTGTTGATAAACCCAGTTAAAGTTTTAATCAAGTAGCAATTTGAACTAAATATTGAATACTTACTTTCCTCTTCATACACCGGTTTCGCAACAGGTTCGAACCCCCCCGCCAGTATACAACCATCGCGTTCGCGTAAATATATGTATCCATCGGGATCTCTAACAACTAAAACAATAATATAATCTGAGTCCAGCAGTATTAATACTTCCCAATCTTGATACAAACGTGTATCGTCTTAGTATCGTACAAGTCCAACAGGTAAAACAATTGTGAAAAAAACTATGATATTTCAAAAAAAAATCCGCTCCCTATAGATTTATTAACAGAATTTTACAACCATAAAGTCAGTATGAGTTTCATCATCATCATCATATCAACTGATGGGCGTCCATTGTCGGACATTGGTCTCCACGAAGCACGATCTTGTGCTGTTAGAATCCAGTAGTTCCTAGCGATTTTGTTGTTATTTTGAAATTAATTATTAGAATTGAAATTTTGAATCGATCGAAAAAAAATTGCTACCGTAATATTCATTGTTCATGGTAATGAACAGTAACGTCGTCATTACTTTTCAAACCATATATCAACAATATATTGTCACCAGAAAACGTATTGGCTGTCATTTCGCTTACCATCTGATGTACTTACTACACATCTCGTTAATTAATATAGAAAAAAAAAATGGAAAATATACCAACCTGGAGTCATAGGATCTAAATTGTGAATGCGTTTAGTGTGCAAGTAGTAATGTTCACATGGCAACAAAGGTACTTTCACTTGGGGTTTAGCCAATTGCCCGACCTACGGAGTAGAAGAATAGAATACACTCTAGTCGACTATTTCACATATTAATGCTATCCATCTATAGATTGAGTTAATAGTGAATCTTTAAGCTAATGTTATGTTCCATATGGTAAGATTACCTGCCTCGCCCAGAATCCCGCGCAGTTAACGAAGTGCTCGCATTCAACAGCACCCTGACTGGTCTCAACACCACATACTTTATTATCCTTAGACAGCACCGAAGTAACTTCACAATTTTCCATCACACCCACGCCTAAAAAAAAATATTTAAATAAGACTGCAATATTTCAAGTGAAATTCACTTTTTAATATAAATAACTTACCATTTTCAACGGCTTCTTGCATAAGAGACATACAAAACAGGTACGGATCTCCAACACCATCCCCAGGTATCCATAATCCACCGAGTATGTCTTCTACGTTTAACATGGGGCAAATCACTTTGCATCTGCTCGGTGTGATGAGTTCGCATTGAATACCCCAAGAACTGTCTAGAAAATATCAAGCTAGTTCATATCTTCGCATATTAAGAAAATGTTAAGAAATTTTCTTTGTTTGAAAAAATACTTGTTTTTCATTACTGATGATATGTACAATATTCCTTAGAAACGTTCCAAGTTCTTTATAATTAAAGCTTGTACATAGTAAATTTGAGTTTATTTCGGTTAACATATTGCGCAATTTCTTTTTATATTGTTAAAAGGATGTGATTTTATTGCACGCGTGTTAGTACTGGGAGGCTGCGCGGGGTATACTGAAGGTGGATTTGCAACGTTCCCGGCAGAGAGACGCATGCCCGCCGCGCGCCGTGATCAATATGTCCCAGACAGCTCTATCGAATCACGTTGATGCATCTAGTTGTTTAGCTATGGCGACTAATTTATATAATAATGTGAAATTTTATATCACGATACATTACTCATAACTATTTGATTTTAAAATAAAACAATGTTACCGCCGAAAATATTAACTTACAGTAGCGAAATATAAAAAAATATGAAATTATGGGAAGTGTAGGAATGGCTAGTGTAAAGTTAAACAAACATAATGAGATATAGAGATTGTATATTAATACTTTTATGCGACCTTTTTCTTTTATATGCCAAATTCGCCATTTTGTCCATATGCCGGACGCGCTCTATCATTGGTCGATCGAAACCGCTTGACCCTGGACAGACTCGGCGGCGAATTCAAATGTCGTGGCACACCATCCCCTCACGGAGAAAATTAATCTTCCAAGGAAAAGGAAATACAGAGCGAATTAAAGATCGAACGGTGTGTTAATTCTGACTGTCCGACCAGGGCGAGTAGTTATTTTAGGTTCGGTGGCTTTATTTGGACCAGGAGGTACTGCTGTAGCAGGAGGTACTGCTAGAGCAGGGGGTACTGCTGGAGCAGGAGATACTGCTGGAGCAGCGAGCATTGAAAATGGTGTTGGTAAAGTGTGAGTTGCCTGTCTATCCTGAACGTAACCGGAGGTCTACTGTCCAATGAACGTGAAGAATAATCATCTTTACCCAAATAAGCCGGTCTAACGCGGTCTAAGCTAACGGTGACATCCCTATTGCTCACTGTAATTGTTATATACTGTAAACGACGGCTATATTCGCACCGATTCATATCACGCAAAAATACGTGAGGTGAATAGGTCAGTTCCTTAAAGAAAGACGTGGAACGGTGACCATGGCGTGATACAGGAGTTGGTCGTAACTGTGCTGTGTAGCGACTAAGTTTAGTAGCCAGGCGAGCAGCGTCCTCAGCTAAATCCGTAGGTGAAGGTGCGACAATTAACTCCCCAGGTAGGCACAAGGGTTCCCCGTAGACTAACTCAGCAGCAGAAGTCTGCAGTATAACTGATAAAGCTTTATGCCGGGTTTCTTGAGGACACATCAGGACAGATTTAAGCTGCCGATGCATGCCGTTCAACTATCCCATTTGCACAGGGGTTATCAATCGATCTAATGCATTGGGCTGAACAAAAATACATGAGAGCGTGAAACAGGGTTGCTTCAAATTGGCGGCCTTAGCCAGTTGTCACCAGAGAAAGTACTCCAAAACAGGCTAACCATTACCTGAGGAACGTTTCAGCAACTCTTCCCACCGTTATGCCCACCATAGGCCTCCAGCCATTTTGTGAACCGGTACACAGCTGTAAGGCAATATTGAATCCTGTTGCTATATGGGGACCTACGATGTCCAAATGAGTATGACGATAACGCTTGTTGTTGGGCAGATGGAATGAACAAGAGGTATAAAGCTATCCATCTGTAAGCCAGGCCACACAAATCTATCAGACACCAGTTGCGCAGAGGCTTGCGATCACGGGTGACTAAGATTGTGCAGCTTTTGAAAGAAAGCTCAACTCAATGACAGAATTATGTATGGACATGGTTTTCTTATGGAATTGCCGCAGAAGTATCGACATCCGTACCAGGTACAACTTTTTCCATTTCTACATGTACCGTACTTTTTCTATTTTTGAGGAAGAATCGGTTTTCATCCTTTGAAGCTTCTGATCATTGGCCTGTTCTTGGTCTAATGCTGCATAATCGGATTCCAAGCGGATAGCCTGGACACAGAACATCGCATCAACCACGACAATATCTTTACCTTGGACCTGCATGATGTCTTTTATAAACTGCGATATAAAAGTTGGCCATTTCAATTGTACCGAAGGCAACTTTTCACGTCGCTGAATAAACGCGTAGATCATCGGTTTCTGATCCGTGTAAATTGTTGCATGTTACGCTACCAAAATATGCCTGAAGTATTGGACAGCTTTATAAGACTGCTAATAGCTCGATGTAATGCCCAGGTGCGATAGATTGTTCAGCAGTCAGCTTCTTACTGAAGAATGAAAGAGGCTGCCAATGTTCACCGATGGGTTGTTGTTAGCATGCACCAATATGGTTCGATGATGCGTCCGTGAAGAGAGCCAATTTTGTGTCAGGTATAGGATACCCGAGAGTGATGGAGCTTTCGAAAGATGATCTTTGCATTGCTGGAATGCAAGTTCCAGATCTGGAGTCCACGGTACCGAACCATTCAAACGGCGAAGAAGCTAGTACGATGTTAAGTGGAGTTGGCAGTTCAGTTGCATTTGGAAGAAAGCAGCAGTAAAAGTTCACCATTCCTAAGAATCTGTAAAGTCCTTCAATAGTCTTTAGCAAAGGCAAACCTTGTAGAGCTGTTATGCATCTGGAGAAGTGCATGTTCCATCCTTACTGATTTTGTAAACTAAAAATAAACCTCTTCTGCAGCAAGAGTATACTTAGTAGGATTTATCACCACACCATATTCGGACAAAGACTTCAAGGGGATATGTAGAGATTTGGTGTGCTCTTCAGCAGAATGGGAGAAAACTAAGATATTGTTGACATATGGATAACAGAAATTCAAGCCCCCCCCCACCCACTACTTCATTCAAATGATAACCCACTAAATAGTTTGTCCAGTCTCGACAGAATATGGCTACAGTGAAATCCTGTGTGAAACCTGCCATCTTGAATTGTGCCTCTGCTTGGGTAAACCATATCTTGTGATTATCACACCAAAACTTGCAGGTCAGAATTACTCTGTAATTGAGCTATCTTTTTTGTAACATTAAAACTTGGAACTACAGAGCTTTCTCTTCTGACATTTGGTAAGATATAAAATCTATTAAACAATAAATTTAATATGCATGATATAAACTGAAAAACAAAGATAACAAATTCAGTGAAACTAAAATGAGTTAAATGTATAAACCAATTAGTAGCTCAAACAACATAAACATGACACAAGGAATCATCAAGTGGGAACAAATAGTAACACTAAACTATCTAGTTTCATGTGGGTACAATCGGTAATACTTAAACAACATATGTAATTGAAAACAATAAAATTAGTAACTTAACATGTCCCATGCCATGTGTAACCACTGGTGGTACCCACAGTCATATTTATTCAATGCACTGAAAACATATATTTCATTATAAATATAATTCTGTGAACTACATATCCACCTAAACAATGAAGCATTATACAAGATGCAGTATAGAATAAAACACAAGTTTATTTAATTGTAAATATTGAGTGATGATCTTTAGTCAAAACATCAAATAGTCTGAACAACAAGTCAGGCAAAAATGGCTTGGCATGGAACATGTTAAATAACATGAGTAACAAGTGAGAATAAGTAACTTGTACCAAAATTAGATCACAACACATTGTAATGTATGTACCTACAAACACAAAAAACTGTAATTTAATCCGTCCAGTACTTATTCCATTCCATGTTAGGCCACATCCTTAAAATGTAACTCAACTTCAATTACATAAAATACTGAGTAACAAAATGTTTATAAACAAGTACCAACGCGCTCTGACGCGAATACTAACAGTATTTGTTTAACATAACTTATAATACAATGTAACAGTAACGGAATAAACAAGCTCTGTAAAGTCAAAGGAGCAGATCTATATATACTTATTTCTACATACAAATTACACAGTTTACAGATATTTTAATTATGGTAAACAAGTTAAGCGGCACACTCCATTAAATAGTAAGCAAGATTAGAAAACTTAATCATTGGTTAAATTAGAAATCCGACTCGTGGCTGCCGTAGAGTAGGGATCCGCTGATGGTCGACTAGCGGCGATCAGGAAGGCGACAGCAAAAGGCTTCGATCACAGGCTGAAATAATCTGTCTATACTATACAATGGGATTACAGTAGGGTGCGGTGCATCGGCGATATCATAGGAACCGCCTTCAGTCGTATTATTGATCGTCAAACCGGCAAATCGTTTTTCACGCATACGAACAGAATTCAAACACTAAGAGCTCGTTTTCCAGTTTTTTTTTTAATAGCAAAACACCCATTTTCCGACTCGGTCACACGCACTTTTTAAGTTTTACAATTTCCAATAAATACATCGCACTGAATTTATGTTTCGACAGTTCGAGGTCACCATTATGGGAAGTATGGCTAGAGTAAAGTCAAACAGACATGAGATAAAGAAATTGTATACTAATATTTTCAAACTTTTTTCTTTTACTAGCCAAATTCACTATATCGTCTCCATATGCCGCCAGCGCCCTCTGATTGGTGGACGGAAACCGCGTAACCCTGAACAGACGCGGTGGCGAATTCAAATGTCATGACCCCTCCACCCCACCCACAGAGAAAATTAACCTTACAGGGAGAAGAAAAAGGAATGGACAAAAATTATATTATGAATTTAAAGATAAGATTTTTAAAAGTATTACATAATATTTATTTTTGCTGTGACTACCAATTAAATAATTTTCTAATTATCGTTTTACTAATGGTTTCGCAACTTGAATGACATTTTAATAAAAAACGAATTTCAAGTACTTTTTTTTTGTTATGAAAATTTCATAATATTTTTTTATTATAATTTTAAGCCAAGTTAATTTATTGATAACTATTTTAATTCCACAAGGAAGTATATCCGATTTTTATCAAATATGGCACCAATCACAAAACTAAAAAAATTATATTGTCTCTAAAAAAATATATATAATGACCCCCACAAAAGCTGTTTTCACTGCTCGTGAAATAGAAATATAATTAGTTATTATACGTACACTGACTGACTCTTCATTCTTCTATACACAGTCATCCTGTCTCTAGTTCTTGCCAGAAGCAGGGAGCCGCATTGCTTCCAACCAGTAGGCCTGCCACGTTCCTCTAACTCTTTCAATAGCCGAATTGACGACTGTGCAAGTTTTACTTGAGCCAGAGACGGTTTGAAAGCGCCTACGAGACCCGAAGCATGCCACCTGCTGCCTGCGCCTACCCTACACAAATTATATTAAATTTATATAATTTGTTCTACTACTATTGAAGAATTTATATATAACATTACCATTTTTTGATTTTCGCTTACGGTTGTAATCTTATTATCCTACATATATTTTTTTGGAATCATTAACAAAGATTATAATGTAAGTCTGACATAAACCACATTGGGGGTAACTGTGACTCAGTCATTCAATTAACTACTGCACTCAGCACCATGTACATGTACTGTGTTATGTTTATATAAATAAAAAAAAAACATAGATATGGCATTCTCATTGTACCACTAATAGATTGTCACAACATGAGTGATATACAAATTTATGTTATATTATGTAGAAATGAAATTAAAATGATTGAACTACAAATTGTATAAAAAGAAATGTACAATGTAACAGACATAATATTGACAAAACATACTAACATATATACAATAAATTAAATTAAATTACTTTAATTATGTTATTCTATTAAGGTGTTTAGAGAATGTGCGAGAACTGATGGTCAATAAGTCCAAGCTACCAATTTGCTGCTTTATATATTATACAATTTACCTATGTGAGTCAAACTGATAAATACTGGTAATTTTTATACAAGTAGCGTTTACTGATTTATCAGTAGGTCTCAGAAGACCATAGGAGAGAGGATATAAAAAGAATAACTGGATACCACTGGATTCAAACAATGCAAACCTGTACTTCATGGAACACATTACAAATGAACTATGTCCAGCAGTGGAAATCCTTCGGTTGAAGAGATGATGATCAGAAGACCAATATAGACTATAGCCTTGGGGATATAATCCTAAACTCTATCAATAAAGATACCATTACCATTCTTCAGATATATTCGTTTTAGAAGTGAAGAATTTTTTTATCATCTTTGGTTAAATACTTGACCCCAATTTTGCATGTAACAAATAACAACAATGCCAAATATGAGGTGGAGTATGCTTGTATATAAACTTCTGCCTCTCATAAATTTACAGTTGGCAGTGTAGCAATTTTGCTAAAACAGTATAAAGTAATGTAAGCTCTAAATATATATTTTTCAGTCAAATAAATATATAATCATCATCAGCCCGACTTAGTTCACAACTGGACTTAACATACATGTATCTCTTGTATAAAAAAAAAACTTGCTTCGAACTTGTTGAGATTTTACAAACCTTGTATTAATTACAAATATTATTACAAAAGTTCAATTTAAATTAATGTCTGTCTATTGACTGATGATGATGATGATGTCTGTATGATTGAGTCTTAGAGTGGGGAACAAAAGAGGGTAAGACTTAAAATAACACTAATAATAGAATAGAAATAATAAATAAGTACAATATAGACAAACCATACAACCAGATTCAAATATGAAAATGGTTAAATGAGGATTGAGAAAACTCAAGAGATATGAACTCCATAACAGCCAACTTACGTCCCCAGTGTTGAGGCACAGGCCTACCCGCATGTACAAGTGATCGGGTCACTATGCGGACCCAATGTGGATTGCTGACTTCACACACAGCTTAGAATAATTTTAATTCATGTGCAGGTTTCCTCAAAATGTTTTCCTTTACCATTTGAATTCCGCCTTTGTAACTAAAGTTCACAAATGCACATAACTTAAATATTAAAGTCATTGGTACATTTTGAGATTAGAACCTGCAACCATCAGAATGAAAGCCGCACACTCTGACCATTAGGCAAGAGAGTTACTGTGCTGGCCAGTGAACTGAATGTGTTGTAAATGAATATCATTGTTTAGCGCAACCCTTTAATCTATGTGAGGGTAATTCCTACACCCATTGTCACGACAAGGCTGTATTCAGTCGGAAACAAAGCATTTGAAATATTAGTTATTCACACACACACACACACAACATTTTTGGTTACATTTTCAATAATTGACTGGTAATAACTACAACAAGTCAATAATAAAAGTGGTACAACTTATTGATCAGATCATTTTGTTCCTTTTTTTGTGTGAGACCACTTAATTTTAGAGTATGGTCTTCCTTTATCTGTTTTTTTATATGTTGGAGAGAGTTCACTTCCCAGTAAGTCTCATAGACATAAAAAAATTTTATAGAGAATAAATAGTAAATATCTATATTGCATTAATTTCTATTCAAATGTTTGTTTCTTTGCTTCACCACTTCCATGTCTAATTAAAAAATACATATTATTTATTAATATTGTAAATGTACAATAGCAAAGTAATTTTATTATAAATATAATATTGCTAAAAATATAAACTGTTTTTGTTATTTCAAGTTCTTGTAAATTGATTTTTATGCAAATAACACATGTTTAATGAAACAAATTTTTTACTGATTTAACTACCCTAACTTTTTATTTCTTACCTGCTTTATAAAATCAGTATTGTTTATTTTATACATCAAGTAATTTACATATATAAAAGAAAAAATGACTATGTATGTTCTTTATGGACTCCAAAATGGCTAGATGTATTTCAATGAAATTTTCAGATTGAATCTTAAGATTGGTGTAGCAGTTGATCCTATAAATTTTGTTGGTGATCTGAGCAATAGATTTTTTTTTGAACTTACATCACTAACATTCATGAGTCCTAGTTGTTTCTATATTGATCATAAAAATGTTACGCTAACCAACATATTTATGGTTGTGGGTGACATCTTCACACTAGAGAAAATATAGAAGAAAACGAGATTAATGATAACTAATAATATAATTGTGATGGTTTCCTCATAACATTTAGTGTATTTTATGAACTATTTACTATACACTTAATCTGTCCTGATATATGGGATCTCGGCTTGGGGTAGTACCTATACAACTATCATATTTAAATTGGAAAGAGCACAATGATCATTACTTAAAACTATGACATTTAAGCCATACTGATATCCAACTATGCAAACTGTCAGGTGCTTATAGTGAGATAACTATATTTTGCAAGTTACATGCCAGATGCATCTTGTTACTCAATATATTGAGGATGAGACGAACTACTAATATCAAAACACCATTTAATTTTCGAACATCTTTTGCTAAAAAACAGCACAGCCATCTGTCTACTTGTTTATAGAACAAACTTAATAAGGTTTTAGGGTGTTACCAATTACCTTATCATAAATGTAGGGCAAAAATCAAGAACTGGCTTATGTTCTTGGACTATAAACAAAAGGAGCCCTTATTACTACCCCTTGTACAATTTAATAAGGGTTTTTTACAAGGAAACAATAGAAAGAGGGAAATTGATGATTTTAGCCCTAAAAATGAAGAGGAATTGAGAAAAATTTGTCCGACATTAGCAGATATTCAGCAGTCAAATAAAAACAGAAAATTCTATCGCATTTCTTACGTCACAAAATGAATAATATAAAAAGAAAATCGACAAATTGGAAAGTCAGGCACAAGAAGATCACAAATGTATTTTAATTTTGAAGGAAGAATTGAAGACCTTCAGAAGGGGTTGAGAAAAACAACATTTGAAATAAAAAATGTACCTAACAAGGATAGTGAAATTAAAGAGGATTTGATAGAAATGATATCATGGTTATCGAAAAATATTATATGACATAAGTAATCAGAAATAAAGGATATATATAGAGTGCATGTAAAAAAGGAGTTGCAAAGTTCACCGATTATAGTGGAAATAACATTAACCCTATTTAAAAACAATTTTATTAAAATATGTAAAATATTTATTAATAAACATAAATCTAAAATGTGTGCAAAACATTTAGGGCTTCGCACTTCTGTAGACACACCTATTTTGGTAGCTGAAAATTTAACAATGAGAGCATCTCGATTACATTTTCTCATAAAAACTAAGCCCTGTAAATCATGCTGGACAGCATATGGAAAAGTCTACGTGAGAAGAGAGGAAAATTCGCCAGTGATTCAAATAAGAAACGAAATGTCACAAGGATAAAGACTATGTTTATTTTTTATAATGATTTTATTTTTACGCTAATTATATTTTTGTATTATTAACTATAATTTAGCTTTAAACATTGGATATCTTGTATACTTCTCATCACTAATTAATACACTATTTCGCCTTTTTCCCACTCCCTTATATTATTTGTTGCCTGTTATTTCTAAAATACTTGAAAAACTTATAAACAAAAGATGCAGTATATTAATCACTCAACATGCTATTTTAGAATTAACTTTACATGTTATTGAACATTTATATTGTAAAAGAAAATGCCTTGCTGTATTTTTAGACCTTAGAAAGACCTTTGATACTGTATCTATACTGACCTTTGTTAGAAAGCTGGAGAGAATTGGTGTTAGAAATATCCAACTAGACTTAAGCAAAGATTAACAAAGTAATTGCACTCAAAAGGTCAAAATAAGTAACTACATTAGTAATGACCGACAAATAATCTTTGGTGTTCCTCAAGGCAGTGTTAGGGCTTACATTGTTTCTCATATATATTAATGATCTATGTAACCTTAAAATTGATTACAATAGTATTTATGCATATGTGGAGGACACTGCCATGGTTTTTAGTAGGGATATGTGGAAAGTAGTTTATAATACTGCAGAAACTAGTTTAACTAAAATAGGAAATTGGCTAAATTACAATTTAATAACACTAAATACCAGCAAAACAAATTACATGTTTTTCTAATAATAAATGCTCACAACCTATAATACAAAATCTAAAAATACATACTTGTGTAGATTATAAAAACACATGCTAAAAACTTTCATGGCACTGTCACCCCGAAATCACAACTATTAGAATTCGAAAACTAATTTATATCTTTAAGACCCTTAGAAATGTTACATCAAATAAAATCTTAAATATTGTTTACATGGCCCTTGCTCAATCAGTTCTAACATACTGCATTCCAGTTTGAGGTGGAGCTTCAAAAGCAAAATTTCTAGAGTTAAAACAAGGTCAGAGATCACTAATAAAGGTAATGTATAGGAAACAGTAGTGGTTTCCTCTTAAAGATTTATATCATATTAGTAAGTTGTTAGGTTAAGTGTTAGGAAGTTATATGTATTACATCTATTACAAGAGAAACACAAATCAGTATTAATGCATTGTACAATTAATTAATGGTGAGGATTACCAATGAATATGGTTGTTGAAAAACTTTTGTGACTAGACATCAATTTAAGAATCAATACAATTATTCATATAATAAAATAAACAAAATATTAAATATTTTGCATCTAAATATTTACAACCTTAAAACTTAAGTGACTAACTAGCTTAATGGGTTAAATTATGATGAAGTTGAAGCTTTGTTAGATGTAATTAAATAATACTTAACATTTGTTTATCAATTACATACATAAAAATCCCCATCACACACACACCAACTCACGCTCGTGTGCTCACACAAATACACATACACACAGGAACAAATGCACACACTCTACAAGTAAATTTTGCATTTATACACACTTATTATAAGAACATCTGTATGATATAGAAGAGCGGGCATCCTGACACAGGTATATGTTTACTTAAAAGTATGCCTCAAATAGAATATATTATGTAAAAATTGTTTGAGAACAAATAAAATATTTTTATTTTGTTTTTTTTTATAAATACACAAAACATGCACACCTGCACATATATACACATACATATACACAACATCAAAAACCACTGTAACATACAACACACATACCGACATTTATCTTTACTGTATACTTAAATATCATGTGTACAAACACATAATATAGACTAAGTTTGTTTTTGATAATTTGAAGTAGCTAGATTTTTGTAAACTCACTTATTATGAAATAATCCATAATGGTATAAAATTATTACATAAATTAAAGCCAATAAAAAATATTTATACAGTAATACTATACTATATTTTCAACTTCAACGTGTGTACAATAAAGTATTTAATGTGTGTATTATTTTCACTTAATGTTATTAGTCTGTGCAGCTCTAAATTGAGAATATTCAACAATATTTAACACAACTTTTTAAATTTACCAATTGGTATCAGTCCCCAGAAATAAAATTACCAATACAAAAAATAAATATTTTTTATTATGTCACAAGAAAGTGCCAGCAATGTGTCTCTTGTCTTGTGTCTGCGGCCAAGACTCACTTTGGCTTGATGCACCAAAGGAGTATTTTTATTATGTACAAAAATTTTTTTTTAAAGGATTGAAAAACAGAATGTAAAATTTGTATGACTGGCTAAATGAATAAAATACCCCTTGTAGAGTTCTTAAGATAAATTATGTATCAGGCTGACCAGTACATTCCATCTGCATCTAGCGGCAGATAACAACAACACAAATAAAGAAATTCGACAGCGAACTACAGTTGTCAACATAGCCTTCAAAATTTGCATGTTGAAATGGCAGTGGGCCGGCGGACATCTGTTGTGTCGGTGATGGCTGATGGGAGAGGAAAGTCTTAGGGTGGAGGCCACATACAGGTCGCAGAAGTACAAGACACCCTCCCGCCAGATGGACCGACAACATTATCAGAGTGGTCGGAGATGGTTGGATGCGAGAAGCAGTGGATTGCATTTGGTGGAAGACATTGGGGAAGGCCTATACCCAGCAGCAGATAAACAAAGGCTGATAACGATGAATGATAAATGATGACAACAGTACTGAGAGTCCAAATTATATTAATTTTGTGATAATATTGCATGTAAACGGGTATGACGTAATAAAGGTCCAGCAGGTGGATGATAATGATGATGCTTGAAGCACAAAGACTTTTAACCACCCATTCAATAAACATAATAATATAAGATAGTTTTTTAATTCCAACTTATGATAGAAGTTTGTTGAATGAATGAAATACATTTAACAAAAAAAATATTAATACATGAAATATTATTACATAATTTCATATGTATAAACAATTTCTTGTAAATATAAAATAGTTCTTACTTTTCCTTTTCAACAAGTACAGTCTTGTCACCCCAACCCCGTCGTGCCAAATGGTAGGCGACAGCAGCTCCCATAACACCACCACCACATATTACAACCTTTGCTTTCTTTGGTAAGGCCGATAAACAATCACTTAATGACTCTTGCTGGTCTAAAACATTTAGATTTGACAACGATCTAGACAAAATTTCGACCCTCCTACACACTTCATATCTTTTAACGCTAAACAAAGATCGATTTGTTAACATCATAACGCGACTACTGCGCATATGAGAAGCGCCAATAACTTTGATTTGATTTTAATTAAAAAAGTCTCTAGTTTCTAATGATTTTATACAGGTAAAACAATATTTAAAGAGTAAGAGGCCTTTTACTCGCCCAGATCTAATGTAAATAAAAATAAAATTGTAATGATAAATGTCAAAGCGTAAATATTAGTAAGTAATTTTTCTCTGTACAATCGATTACTGACTTTAATTCATTGTAATTGGTTTGATTTTTCTTTCGAATTATAAATACTAAATAGTATTTCGATACCTAATATTTAAAATACTATTCTGATTAAAAACTTATAATTTGTTATTTGTATTCTCTCTGTAAAGGATTTACAGAGGTAGCAATCAGTAACTTATAAATTTGTAAAGAATTTATAACTTACTGATTATTTCATAATTAAATTTTTGGCTGAGACATATTAGGGTTTAAAACAATTAATAACATTTCTTATTACAAAACTATGTAATACTTGGCCTTAAAATATGAACATGGATTATGTTGGTGTACGTTTACTTTATACTTACCCAACATACAACAATTTTGTTACCAATTACTAAAAGATGTGCTACTTTATTTCCGACTGAAAAGTTGAGTTAAAATTTTCTGTTAGCAATAAATCTAAAACCGTACAGACATTACTATTATATTTAAATCTATATAATTTTTTTTGTGTTTGTGCATTCGTCATTTGGCAGAGATGATAGTGTTGAAAATTTATTTTGAAAACAATCCTGTCTTTACGAATATTACTTGGCCCTTTTTATTAAGACTAGAGTCCTACACCGATTTAAAATTCGATATTACAAGCTATAACAGTGTTAACACAAAATAAATAATATGTTCAAGAAATATAGATATTTTGTCGTTGCTTTGCTCTTTGATAAATTATAAAACAGAGCTTTTATTTTATTTTTAAACCATTAAAAAAGTGTTTTAACAACTTACGAAATTTTTAATGGAACAATGCAAAAATATTTTTTTACCTATTATTCAAATTAGTTAATTAACATATTTGTTTATTAATCAAAATTAATTTTATTGTAATTATTTTTATAATTGAAAAAAACTTTATATAGTTTTTAAAAATCTATACGAAAAGAAGAAACCATGGAGACCTAAATAACTTTGTACTTTATCGTCACACTTTATTACATCGTTATAATTGTTTTATACCCATGTCTTTAGTTGAAATTACTCAACATGACGAAGTTATATACACAATTCTCGATAAACCGCCTCCAGAACCTCCTAAAACCCCAAGGTAATATTCCATTACTCATTTATAAGATAGATTTCAGCATAAAATATAGTTGTACCTACAATTCTTCTATTTCAATTTTATTTTCATAATATACTACTGAATTTCTAATAATTTCAATATCAGCTTTTATACTGACCGACCATGGAAACCAATATTAAATGAATTTACCAATATTAGATAACACATTGTATATTTTATGCATATTGTATGCGATCAGCGCTCTATTGTACATTGCATTTTATTATATATTGCAGTCAATTTCGCAATTTTTCTTTGGAATAAATATTATTTTATATTATCCTATAAATGTACATATTCATATCAACATAATAATAAAGTCTCCCCATTTTTATTACTATGTTGGTAAAAGTGTTATGGTGAAAAGAAAATTATTACTTTGTTTTTGTATTTATTTAATAGGTATGAATCAAAACTGGAGAGACAGCTCAAAGAGACTAAAGTTCCACAGTTAAAACGTACTTTTGGTTATGCGGATGTACCTCTAAAACCCCCCGAGCAGTTTCTTAAAAAGGGCCAAGGGATAGGACAAGAATGTAAAAAGTCTGACCATAAGTGCATTGTAGGTAATTTACCACCGGTGCCTAAGCGACCGCCTCCCGAAAAACACAAAGAGAAGCCAAAAGTTAATATAAAATTACGCAATATAAGAAAAGTTTTAAAAACTAAAGGACGTCCTGTAGAACCAAGGCAAGTTGTAGTATTTCGATGTTTAAATCATCCTACATTTTTGGAATTATTAAAATCGAAATTTCTAAAATTAATATTTCAAGCGTAATAAATACTTTTGTTATTATTTAATAAAGAAAATTTGTATACTTTATTAGGTTAGTAGATACAAGGGATGGGCATATAAAAAAGATTAAAGGTTCTGGTGAAGTACCGGAATTTTGTCTAAGACCAGATTTTGGACAGATGCCTGCGTACCTAGTGAATAGAAACAGGAAAATTCATAAGAGATTAGAAAAAATACGATTGGCGGAAGAGAACAAGGAAAGTCTCTGTAAACTTATCAATGAAGAGGAACGCATAAAACTTTTAGACGTAAGACAGATTTTTTTCCCTTGCGATAGTCTAGCTAGTTTTTATTACTGTTATTTCTCTTTCTAAAACTGGTATATTAACTGGATATTACATACTATAACTATGGAATATAAAATAAGAGTAAGGAGACACTGTGGTTATAATCACTTTGTTGTGCTATGGAAAAGATCTGCTGTTAGTAGAAAGTTTTCTTAAATATTAAATTATTATTCACAAAGAATAATCAGTAGTTATAGAACAGAGAACAATCATCATTAGTAATTATTATTTGAAGATTAAAAGAGAGTGTCATTAGTTCTAATAAAAATCTATTTTCAGGACCTTAAATACAATTGGCAGTTAATGCAAAAAGCTTTTTTACAATTGCCCATGCTCACTGATACGATTCCCAAAATACTTAAAAAAACTAAAATGGAGCAGGAGCTTAAACAACTGGAAAAAGACATCGCTTTAGTTGAATCTAACCCTTATATCTACATATATGATTAGATTAATGATTTACTTTTATATACTTTTTGGAAACACTCTTGTCCATTTTTGAATGTACTGCAGTATTTGATAATTTTGAAATTAAAAAACAAATTTATTAAGTAAAAATTTATTTACTCAAAAGAAACTAATGAAGTGGCTGGATGCAGACAATGCAGGACCAATAGATGTAAAGATCCCTGGGGAAAGGTTACTGGCAGCAATAATCGCTCGTGTTGTTGCTTCATTGAACAAAATTTTATTCAACTAATACTCTTAAAAGCATGCAGAGAAACTAAGACGATTGGTCACTGATGGTACTTTGATGCCAATGTACACTAGGTACAGGATATGACCTTTCAATAACTTATCAGCTGAACCAATCTAAAACAGAATCATATGGATATTTGCTGATTGACTTTATAGTGACCAACTATCTGCTGGTCTCATGTTTTCTAAGTTATAATTTGATAGAAAAAAAATGTACCTCAACTTAAGATTGTAAATAGCATAGTCAGTAGAACTGAAATTCTTGCTTCTATATAGCTGTTAACAGACAGGCACTTTAGGAGATAAAAAAAAAACAGAAGATGAAATCCAACATATTTATTAAGATAAAAGACAATTTTCAAAAAAATATGAAATGTTCAATAACTAATTTGCTTAGCTTAATTGACTATGTCTACGAAATGCTCTAGAGACAAACTCGTAAGTTACTATTTAAGTAGATATGTTCATAAGAATTGAAAGAGTATTGAATTTCTTTTACCCGCACTATACCTGCAATATGGCCTAACTAAAAATAGTATAATATAAGTAATTTTGAGAAATTTAATTCTAACTTCGTTGTTACTAACAGTTTTGAATCCACTTCGACATTCAACCAATTATTTTTTTTTTAATTTATATCAATAACTCTTTAATATAAGAAAAATTTGACATGGTTTACATTATTATATTATATAAAACGTTGCAAATAGGTGAAGAAACTTGCGCAGAAACTGAATTTAAGCATCAGCACTGAGACAAATATTAAAACCACCGAGTCAAATGTGTATACAATTCATTATTTTGAGTGTATTGAGCAGGCTATTATTGCATAGACAGTTTCACTTATGAAATTGTCATGGAAGTAGGCTTGATAATACAAAACAAGAAATACAGAACAGTATATAAAACAAACAACAAAGCAATAATAATCTAATAGTATAGTTCATGAAATTGTAATAATAATAACTATAGAAATTACATTAGAATTTAACTTATTCTACAATAATAAATTGATAACGATGTAAAACTAGCAAATAATTACAAATTCAAGAATGTTATACAAACATCAAATATAAAAGATAGGCTGTAATAATGATGGAAAAATTTATATAACATTGAGATCTTTCAAGGAGAAAAATTTACACATTAATATAAACATTACACTTTGGCACTCTTGTACAATTCTCATTGCCATTGGGATGCAGGCTTTTTTCCTATCATGCTATTTAATGACAAGAGAAATACTAGTGGCGATGAGGATAATATGATTGAACAAATATTGTTCTCTACAGCTTCTTAAAAAAACATGAAGCCACTATGCATGATTGTATAAAAATATTAATCTCATGATTGTTATAAAATTTTGTCATAGGCCGTAAATAATTATTATATTTGTCGGCCTTATAGACTTTCAAAATAACAATAAATAAATATAATGCAGGTACACAGCTTATATTAAATAATCACAACTGTTTTCAATACATGATTGCTTCTAAAATACTGATGCAGGTCTCATTCAATCTAAATACTCTTAATTGCGATGAAAAGTTGTACCTAATTATTGCTAAATGCCTTATAATCACAATTATGCCTTATAGTATAGTGTAAATGTAATTTAGCTGCTTATAGCGCAGCATTTAATAGTTTTACTTAGGGGAAGTCCCTGGTTTGATTCCAGGACCACATATTTTGAATCACATACCTTATTATAATTCTGCCTCTATAACCACATTGCTGTGTTCCAACTTGTTGGACATATGAGATCCAGAGTGGACCTAGGATTATCTCATTGAGATCGTTTTAACCCATCGTAGACAAAAGGAAGACCAGAAGGAGTATCTTTTTATATGTTCGATACTTTATCATCTACATGTGACCTGACTTTCATACTAATTAGGACAAAATACGTATTTATGTGCTATTATTAATTAATCCACTAAATAGAGGAAAAGTTTAAAAATTTTATGAAAATATATCTGCTTATCCAATCCTGAACATACCGATGAATTTAGATGACACTGTAAACAATAATATTCACGTTTTATACTATACGATACACGTATAAATTGCTTAAAACAACGTGGTTGTAGAATGATATACACTGCAGCACATTGTGCTCGTCGTCTTGAGACATAAGATGTCAAGTTTCGTTACCCCAGTAATATCACTAGCTACAGCTCTCTTAAAATCGTAACACAGTAGTGTTTGCACACTACTGTTTGGCGGCAGAAACAGTAAATGCGATGGTATCTACCTCATCTAGGTATGTACCATCGCAGGTAGGTAGTCTCTGGCAAAGTCGTTATCATATAGTTGTGAGAGTGTTGATTCATTTTATAATAAAACGACTGAATGAACTTTAAGATACATACATCTTAGCGGATTTCTTAGTTAGCTTTTGATAAATTGATCCCTTAGCAAGTCCGGATGGTCCTTTCGCGAGTCCCGACGGACCACGCGCCAGTGATACTTTATTTGCCAGTTGCTCCGGTCCTTCTGGCTTAACCACTTGGCCGCTTCGCAATTCTGGATTAGGTCCATTCCAAGCCATATAATCTTGCCTGTTATAAAATGCAACTTGTGTTGTAAGTTATTGTTAATTTTTAATAAAGGGTTTATAAATTATTAGGATACTCACAGAAGTAAATTATCTTTAGGTCCCTGTCTTAGTGATGGATTGGGGCCGTTGGTTGGCGTACGGTATTGCGAATTGTATTTGGACTCAACATTCGTAGTAGTTTTTAATATTGGCCTGAAAAATTTAATGTTCAAAGCGTAATCAATAATTTATAACAAAATCACACTCCTGGTATATCTATATTGTAAATCACTATTATCCTGTATCTCTAAGTATAAAACAAATATTTAATTGTAAACTAATGAATTATACACCACAAATATTTTTTAATTATTAACTATTAATTATCTCTAAGTCTTGACACTAGGATGTGCTCAAGGTACGCTATAGGTAAGAGGCCCAAACAATAATCATTAAAAACGCTAAACAAACAATGGATGATAATGACTAATGATGATAACTGATGTTCTAACTTTCCTATATTCTTCACTAATATGCATCTATTAATTTTATCATTATTTTAAAACACTGTTAATAATTTCACACGAATTGCCAAATGTATTATTTTAGTCAGTCTGAAATAAATATATAAATAAAATATAGAGAAGCATTATTAAAACATTTAAATAACCAAACAGTAACATCTAAAGCTTATTACAGCCATAAATTACAATATTAACATTGATACCAAAGATACTATATATACAACATTGATTTAATTAATAATATCATACAATTGAAAACATTTAATATTTAAATGATGCGTTTGATAACTTCATACAATTACAGTCATGCTTTATTCAAAATATCATTCATACTATTATAGAAACTATGTAATCATAATTTATATTGTTTCCGCCTTAGCGAAAATGATCATGGTTTCATTATTTTTACACATCACAACTATTTCCAACGTCTTGTTCTTAACATAAATACACTGCACCTTTTATTTTAAAATAACGTAACTGACAAAGCGAAAGTATGGTATTAATTTGAGAAGAAAAGCGGTAAAAAATCCACCCTGCTACTGGTAGAACTGTAAATAATGTGCGGCGGGGTGCATGCAATGGACATACTTCAGGTGTTCGGTCCATATCTTGAGGCGGCGAGTGGGCGGCGCGGGGGGCGGACGGCTCGGCGGTTGCTCTGCGCTCGCGCACACACTGGCCGTACGAATCGGATGAGTGACGTGACAACGATACGGACAGCGTTGATGGGTACAGTTTCAGACCACCATCATGGACCAGGTGAGAGGTAGAAAAAATTAAAAAAAAAAAGAAATAACAGTACCTGACCTCTAAATTTCCATCATAACAAAAAAAGTATAAATTTTTAAATTATATATTAAATATACTCTATTCATCAGCTCCGTCCGTTTAAAGTTATGAAATGTTACATAAAAATTGATAGACATTTATTATGCCATGACAACAGTAATGTTTATACCAGATGTAATTATATTAATATTAGTCTAAATACCAGCCCATCAATGTTCACGTGTGTTATGAAAAGCTAAAAAGCGAATGGACGAAGGGTTTAATGTTAAGCATAGATGAGGGGGTAATATGACTCAATAAGTTTATACACATAAAATTATTAATGTGGTTAAATTTTAACTGTATCAAGAATCATACGTATATCCAAACAAATCACCATTCAATAAACTCACGGCACACAAGCCAACCTCACTTGTCCGTGGTGCACCCTGCTAATCAACAAGCGAGGCTCTGGCACCCACCAACCCGCATCGGGCCAGCGTGGTGGGAAATGGCCCAAATCCCCCAGATAAGAGCCTTTAAAAATGACAGCTCTTAGTGCCCGGCGGTACTTGAGGCTTTGCTAACTGTGGACATTGGCAAAGCACCGGAACCACGGTAGCGCAGGATAGATCGATGTGATCTTTGAGGGAGGCCAATGTCCAATAGTGGAAGTCTATCGCCTGATGATGCGTACCCATAATGTATTTTTTAATCTGATGCATAACACTACATTGTGCTCGTCGCTTTATAAAGTATGTCTCTATACGACAATAATTCCACTAACTACAGCGCCCTTAAAACCAGAACACAGTAACGTTTGCAGACTATATTTTGGCAGAAATAGGACCTGCTATGGTGCCTAGATGATGGCCTCGGGCAACAAAGATTTGCCACCAATATAATAAATCATTATCATTTAATAAGTGTAGATTTTTTTTTTATAATAATAAAATATTTCTTATCTAATGTTGAAAATATGCAGTTAAAATTATATCAGAACTAATATTATCTCACAAGGAACAAAATAAAATTACTTACACAATTTTTAGCACAATTCATATAAATAGAATGACAATACATACTAACATTTTTTGTAGGTTTTAGATATTCATATAATTGAAAAATTTATTTTAAGCTGTAGCTCGGTTAAATTCGTTGGTCGTATGGTTTATATTTTATTCGCAATATTACTCCATTTATCGCAATCAGAATTGATTAAAGTGATAAGATATAATATATTTATAAGTGCCGTAGAGGAGTGCCTATTCGCTGGTTTTGTAACAGTTTCCCTGTTCAATTCCAAGCTGACGTTGAGTGTGGATAGATATCATCTTAATTTTGTAAATTTGCCGCGTTGTGTTTCTGTGTTCTGGCTCTCAGCGCGTACCACCGAGAATCCTGGCGAACCACGTGAAATTGAGGCCCAACGTCGGCCCGTTACAGATAAAAAAAATATTCCTTTTAAATTCAGGAAAGCGACGAAGCTTGCAAAACGAGATACACTAGTTATTAGGTCTCATTACACCAATAATGACACTAGCTCCAGCTCTCTTTAAAGATAGCTCGATTATAAATAGCGCCGTGGTAGATACCATATGGTCTACGTAGATCGTATGTTGACAAACTAAGGTACTACCGTCCCGTAAAAAGATATTTTGACAGTAATTTATTATGTAAATATTTTTATTAGATAGGTACACCGTGACGGCTCCTTTGACTTCCATTATGCCCTCATATGCTTTTGGATTCCCAACCGAGCTCATGAAAAACTCCTGCGATTACTAGGATGCGGGCGGCACCACCTCTGTTGGGAACTCACGACGCAGACGGTTTACCGGTTTGGTCAAGCAATGGCCCACCAATAAAAATATAACAGTATTCAAACATTTTCGCAGTTTACTTAAGGTTTAAGGATTTACCATTTCATTTCAACGGGACCAGATCGCCGCGTCTCCTTAATTTCGACGGTTTTTGTTATTTTTGGTGGATCCTCTTCTTTGGTCACTGCGCTCAGTATTTGTTCAGCGCGCTCTTCGTTAAATTCAACACTTTCTAATGCAATTGATATTACACGTTCGGCAACGTCGTTGAATTTAGTTTGTAGTTTCTTTTTTACTGCAAAAAAACCACCTATTTTTAATTGTTTTCCTTTTATTTTTAAATAACTGAACAAAAAATTTAATATTAGTAATCTGTAAAGGTTCTCCGAAGGCGGACCGGCAATCTGGGAAGAAAACTGTATGCAATCGGTGTGGAGATCATTGCTTATGATGAATCAATATAATTTTATATTCCATGAAGCGACGAGACGGGTGAGATGTTCACCCGGTAAATGCTGACCCTACCCTTAACCCTAGGCGCTAGGTAGAAAGATATACACAGTAAAACATTGTGCTTGTCGCATTGCAACATAAGATGCCCCAGAGATTTCACTAGCTACAATGCCCTTCAAATTGGAAGACAGTAATATTTGTATACTGTTGTTTTGCGGCAGAAATAGGAGAAACGGTGGTACCTATTCAGATTGTTGCCAGTAAGAGAAACCTTCTACAAGTAAAATTTATCATAATTTATTAAACTCTTCCTCTCTTTCTCTGGGGTTGCTGTCTGGAGCTGACGATCTGCTAATTGCTACAAAATTATTAACCAATAATATCTCCTAAACATGTATACCATCTTATGGGTAGGTGTATGTCACCATCAGAGGAATAGCCAAGTTGTTCCACTTCACAGAATAAAACAAAATTAATGACAATTATAGCATTTTGGTGCTTACATTCAATTTTTTCATCATTTGTTTTCATTATAGTTACAACTTTTTTTGTCTGTTGCAATTCCTTCTCTTTTTTCTTGTGGTGATTTATTATTGTCTCTTTTTTGGTGAAACCCATACTGATGAGCTCTTCACTGGCATTCTGGACATTGTCATCTTTGTTAGCTAAAATATCCAAAATCAATGTTTCCTCTGCTTTCGGAAATATGCTTTTAAGGTACCTAAAATGAGCACATAAAAATAATTACACTTGCAACAAAAAACATCAATGTATGTATAGATAAAATATAAATAAATTATAAATTTTACATTTATGTTTAAAATGTTATTTATACTCATAAGGAATACATTATACATACTTTAACTTCATTTTTGGTGATTGCTGTTTTATTTGACCATCAATCATCTTAGCCATACCCATATAGCTTGAAGCATTTGAACTTGGTCTTAGAAACAGTGGTGATCCTTGCATGGAAAGAAAAATATTACCCATCTTTAACACCTTGCTTTCATTGGTTAGTTTTAAAGTACATGAAAGGACCTCAAAGTATACAAAACAATTTTCATAAACTTTCTTACCATGAGGAGTCCCACTAATAGATGTTAAGTGACTAGAGCCATGCAATGATGATCCCCCTTTTGCAAGTTGCATTGCAGAGTAAACACCAGTAGTACCTTTCTGCAAACGAGCCATTGAAGGTGACATGCTAAGGGGCCCCGGTGTAGTTATCGGATGCTTTTCTACTTGCAAAGCACTAATTACAACTGCTTCACGATTGTAGTATCTAAAAATGTTTGCACAATAGAAACATGTTATAATTTTTTGTCTATAAGACTTTCTTTTTTATTAAAACCATTGAAGCCGAAATGTAAATTTGAGTAGAAATCTTTAGATTTGACTTATGCCCAGTAATGAATGTATATTAGCTGATCATGATTCAGACAACTGTAAACTTACTTCTTCAGTAAAATCTTGATGTGTGTCTCACTGACAGTTGGAAACATTGCACTAATTTTGTTAACAAGGGCATCCGTATCAGAGTTAATAGCAAGAGAATCTTGAAACTTTTCATTCAAGTGAGACATGCGACCTGGTAGTGGGCTCCCACGGGGTGTGAGACATAAAGCTCTTCCAAGTATAGGACTCTCAGTGGGTGTGATAAATACTTTCCCATCCTGTAAACATTCTTCTGTTAGATATATTAAAAATGTTTGACATAATTCTAATGTTATTATTATTAAATTATATTTAGGTATATTAAGAATTTCTTGCATATAATTAGCATCTTTTAATGAAGGCTAACCCAGTCAGATGGGTATCATAGCTAAGATGTAAAATATTATGGCTAATAATGACATAAATTTACATATAATAGCACTTTGTTGTAATAGACAATAGTTACATTACAAAAATAACAAACTTACTCGATGGGGTTTAAGTCCTTTTGGATGGAACATTTTTGGACTGTTTTGACCTGTGAAGGCATGTTGTAGGCGGATGGGAGATGGATAAGGGTGAACATGGTATGGAGATCCATGCGCTGACTGTTTATTCCAATGGTACAGACATGGAGGAACAAACCAAACTGTGAACAAGTGCCCATACTACATGTAACAATTAATTTTACCATTGCTTTCACTTATAAATATTTACAATAATTTAAAACATTACATCAATATATTATGTGATTACAGATGATTGTTTACAATGAAAATTTCCTTCTGTGAAACCATCAGATAATATTATACTTCATTCCAAAAGTATCTATGATTACCTTATGTATTTATGATTAATAATGCATGCCAAAAAAATTCAAAACAAATATTTTTGTGCTTTATCTAAAGAATTTAAATTTGTATTAAATTTAAGTAATACTTGTAATAATTTTGTTATTTTGAACAATTGGAAAAATAATGTTAGTCCTATATTGATACAAGTTTTTTTTTCTTTAAATGATATTACCGTGGTTAAAACTCGTGTGGGTTAAAAATATCATGAATTCTTATCCATATCGACTCTTGATTAAGACTACTATTACATAATTACAATGAAGAAAAAAGTTGTTTCCTTTCCATAATATGGTAAAAAAGTACTCTTAATTACTAAATCTAGGAATTGTCAGTCAATTAAAAACAATACCAATAATTATTATATTGTAGAATTATACACTAATTAAATACATGGTTAGTTATGCAATCAAACTAACAAATATATGATAAATGTAAAAAAAGTAATTTGATTAGTTGTTTAGTTTCCAAATTTCTTTCTAAGGACTATGAAATTCACATGAGATTGTGTGAAATAAATATATGTTGGTGTATATTATAAGTTGATGAACTTTAATATTAATGTAGGCATAAGAAATATGTTGTTTTGGGTACAAAAAATTTTTTACCTATGTCCTTTGAAAATACTTTATTAATAAAAAAACATTCGTTCAATCTGTAATTAAAATAAACTGTTGCCAATTTATCTTAAATATTATTTATGATGTTAGTATTGTTCTTGTTTGAAACAAATTTGGACAGCTTTGTTTAATTTGTGTAAAGATTTTATGAACTTATTTAATTTAGATACATCATCATCATTATTATCAGTTGATAGTCGTACACTGTTGACACAATTCGATTTAGTTACAATTTTGTAAAAACATTATTAACGAACCTGTGACTGTATACACTCTAAGGCGATATGATGAGCAGCGCTCTGTGTGGGTTTATGTTTTGAACGGATTTCTTCCATGATAACTAAAATTAAATCAGTTTTCACTGTTAACGTGCTATTTTTTTTCCCTTTCCTATTTTTATTTATAACAATAATATTCAAAACTGAACCAAATGTAATAATAATGTAAAAAATATAACGAACATAAACAATGTTTTCTTGTTTATTCAAAATCGTCTTATTTATTGCGGTAAATAAGTACGTTATCAATAAAGTATGAACACTAAATGTCGTTTGGAAGTCATAATATTATTAATTTACCGTTCATGCGCAAGTCAATAGTACAGAAAAATCAATGGTAATCGTTACATATAACATAAACAAAAATCCATAGGTTTATATAGAGAGAATAAGTCTGTTATCTATTTTTCAACAATTAAGCAGCGCACAAAAAAAAATATTAAAATAAAAATGAAATTTACTAATGATAAAAGCTATATTCTAGATTAAATGATTTCAAAGTGTAGCAGAGAGATGCTCCTTAACAATTGTAACTAATGTAATATGTATTGCAATATATCTAAATATTTTTTATTACTTAAATCCAAGCGTTTATTTAATTCTCAATTATTATCTTATCCAAAATTGTGCATATCACATATTTTCCAAGTATTTGAAAATATATATTATACTATTTAATATATATATATAACAGTAATGTAAGTTTTTAATTTTTTTATTTAAGCCAAAATCAGTTTTTATTTCCGTTTGTTTTGGGTAATACCTAGTACATATCAAAAGATTTTCACAAGGCTTTACAACATTATTTTAAAGACAAAAAGTATAATAGAGACTATTTTTATTAAAAACCTTTTAGGAGTGCGTACAAATAAAACAAAAGTTTTAAAATTCTCTAACTCAACTGGTAAATGATTTAATGTATGTTATTTAGTGCCATACCACAATGTTTTCTTTGGTACCTTTAATAATACTAAAAAAATAAACTGAAACGGAAAAAAATGTTATAATAGCAGTTTAGACATGCCATCTAGTGTTTCAAGAATGAAAATAAAAGTTATATCGCAAATACTTCTAACATTAGATGGTGCCACATTATATACAAAATATGATAATCGTATGTGGGGATGTAAGGCTCCATGTTCCTGGTTTGACACATAACATTTTGTACTTTGATAACATTCCAATTATCGTACGGTCATAAGCGCCATAATTGTAATAAATAAATGTCATTAGATAAGATTTTTATTAGTTAAATGTCGTAAATCTCAATTGTGTATATAATTCAATATTTTATTTAGTTATGTTGCGGTTCCAAATTTGAATTTTCCGCCATAACCTTTTCATGCAAGAATGTTTTCGTTTTGATCACTATGGCGGACAAAGGCGATTGGCATTTTTGAGTGACTTGTTTTCATCAGTTTTCAAAATACGGTCGCTACGCGAGGGGGTTTTTCGGGGAGGGCGGAAGAAAGTGATGGCGAAGAATAGGACTTCGGACAACGTCGTTATGCCGGACATTACCGAAGTATCCGAAGCCGATCCGCTGGCGACGGACACCGAGCACGAATCCGACCGTACTGATGGCGGTGCAGTTTTGGCGAGTGAAATCAAGACTACTCGACTTTCAAGTGATTCAAATGGTGTCATCACAGTGCCCGTGTCATTGCCAGTCGGAACACTCATAACTGGTACCACATTCAACGTAATTACGTCTGATCAGTTACCACATTTCAAACCTATGATATGTGTGGACAACGGTTTTATTTCGGGTGGACCAGTTACGGAGGACATCAAAACCACGCACATTGTCATACAAAACCCACCGTCACCATCGTCAGTACGGGAACAAAGACATGATGATGCTAGTTCCAGTTCTACGCCCACAACGCGCGCAACCAGTACACGTTCATGGTCAGAGACTGCGCATATGCCGATTCTCCCAATTCGTTGTAAAAATACCTCTGCTGAACTTCACAAACAGCGGTTTGGATCAGGAGGTCGCGGCCGTTGTATCAAATATGGGATGGAATGGTACACGCCAAGTGAATTTGAAGCATTGTGTGGCAGAGCATCAAGTAAAGATTGGAAAAGGTCTATTCGGTTTGGGGGCAGAAGCATACAAGCATTAATTGATGAAGGCATTTTAACACCTCATGCTACTAGTTGTACTTGTGGAGCATGTTGTGATGATCAGTCAGGTAAAATTTAAATTCCACTATATTAATGATCAATTTAATGACATAGACAAAATTGTTTTAACTTATTTAAAAGAGAAGTCAATTAGGAGTTGGTAATAGTCTCAATCAATTGGGAGGCAAAATTATTAATATTAGGGTGAAAAAGAACATAAAACTTCAGTTTATACGATAAAATAACTTATTATTATGACTAATTATAATTTCAGCATTAATATCTCAATTTTTTTTTTATGGTTTTTGGCATTGAATTCATAGCAAAAATCAATCTTTCTATGTTAAAAGTATTATATAGCAGTTTTATAATGTTATAAGTTCCTGGTAGTATGCAACAATATTTTATCATATAATACTGTTTGTATGATAAACATTTATTTATAATATTTTTATAAGACAATGGTTTCCTTGAAATATTATTATAGAAAAGATAAGCATATTATTTTTATTAATTTCAGCAGCAATGGGGCCAGTTCGTTTATTTATACCATATAAAAGAAGAAGACGAAATAATCAAGAACAAGATGAGAAGAAACCAAAACCGAAACGTGAAAACATACTTATTGAAAGTGATGTAGACACTATTCATCAGTCAAGCAATAATAGTCACTCTAAAGAGGCATGGCAGTCCATTACAGAAAGTTTGGAACCTAGCACAGAGTATCATATCTTAGAAAACCCAGAAACAAAACCAGATCCTGCATTTGGTAATGATAAGAGTATGTATTTATTTCATGTTAATTTTTTTTTATCCAAATTACATCATGAAATGTTGAACATAGCTTTGTCAGTAATTGTTGACTTAAACAATTAACATGATGTGTATTATGATTAACATTCCTAAATATCCATACTATGATGATGATATTAATATTATTTGAATAATTAAGATAATAATGATAACAAATACTAAAACATCTCCAGAATAGCCACATAATTTTAGACCTACGTTCTGACATAAATAAGCAGGCAAAAAGGCAGCAGTCCTTAACACCTGTTGAATAGTCTGTAAGTTTCTGGATTCAAACTGTGCCAAAAGACAGACGTCTTTACTCTTCTGGCACAACACTTGGGTAGTACCCATGTTTTTGAAATATTTTCCCTGTATAGGAGTGAAATAAAGTAGATAAACAAATGTAATAACAATAATTTAGTAATGACTGGTATTCAAATACACAAAGTACCTATTTTATTAACAATGATCTATATATTTTGAATGTAACTTTCTTGTATGATTTAAAAGAAAGTGCATTGTTTGTTCCATAATTAGTTGGCTTTTTCTTGTAGTAAATTAGAAATTACCAACTCACTTAATTCCCACTATTGGACCTCAAGGCTTTCTCTTACAAAGAGATAGTACATGCCATTTATCCACCCAACTGTCCGATTGTGCTTGGTGGATGTCACATGCCCAATAAAGATGCCATTATAGTCGACAATCTATTATGTCATTACTGGAATAAGTTTTCTTTCACTGTTTTTCAAAGCTTTGCCTTTTGTAAATCTATATCATAGCCAGCAAGTAATAAAGTTATTTTATGCTATTTTGCCTGTTCATATATATATGGTGGTGGTTATATAATTAGAAACGCTTCTTATGAATAAAGAAAGTATAACTTCAACATACAAATGTTCATAAAAAGTATACAGAGTCAATAATTAACAATCATGCAATAATATAGACTCTCAAATAAAAAACTCATTAAATGCATGAAATATAAAACATATTTTACCTTTAATTACAAAATGAGTCTTACACATTTAATAGTTTATTATTTGTTACTGCCCACCTGGACAAGTAAATAGAAACATTTTAAAAAGCATCCACAGCTTGTCCTTTTTTGAAATTGGAGAATAACAATTCTTTCTTGGCTTTTTCTATTATTTTGGCGGCAATTCAAAGTTTTATCTGAATTTTATCTTGTTCAAAATGGGCAAAAATAAACATTGTGGCACGTCAACTAGGCAAATAATTGTTAATTTACATATAGAACATAAGTGGGCGTTCAGAAGAATAACTGAGCATTTAAATTGTTCTGTTAAGAAAGTTTTTAATGCAATTGATCATTAACATATTTTTTAGCGAATAATAATCGCTCCTTTCGGTGTTGCTTGGTAAGAAGCAGTACTTTTCGAGAGGCTCTTCCAAACAATTTAGCTTCCAAAAATTTTCGGCGTATCAGTTTAGACGAGATGTTTCTCGGGTCATCACGCGAAAAGACTTCATTTTTAATCTAGTTAATCTAGTTAGCCTTTACTTGGGTCTTCTTTAGTAACACGAACGATTAGTGTATCTTCTCCGGGAGAGGTTTTTCTTGGCTGAGCCTTTCTAAGAACATTTTCAATAGTTCTATGTGTTTTATAATGATTATTTGCATTAAAACTTTTTTAACAGAACAATTTAAATGCTCAGCTATTCTGTACGCCCACTTATGTTCTATATGAAAATCACAATTATTTGCCTAGTTAACATGTCACAATGTTTATTTTTGCCAATTGTGAACAAAATAAAATTCAGATAAAATTTTGAAGTGCCGCCAAAATAACAGAAAAAGCCAAGAAAGAAATGTTATTCTCCAATTTCAAAAAAGGACAAGCTTTGGATGCTTTTTTAAAATGTTTTTAATTAGGTGTCCAGGCGGCCAATGACAGAAAATAAACTACACTCGCGAGCAAAAGTTTGGAATCACTTACTTGAAATTGGTTCCGCATCATTTTAAAGGTTCAACTGTGAACTTTTAATTGATACCAAATTCATTAAAACCGAGCCAGTAGTGACGGAGCTATGCCGGATTAAGTAAAAGAGGTAGGAAAAGAAGGAAATATGGAAAAATAATGAGTGAATAAAACAATAAATAAATATTTTATTTAGCGTTAAAATTAAATGTCAGTACTTTGTGTTCCCTCCACTCGCCCTAATAACTGCTCGAAGACGATTCTTCAAAGATCTGATCAGCTTCTGAATTGATTCTTGTGGGATACCTTCCTACTCCTCAATCAACGCCAATTTCAGCTCATTCAGACATGAAGGAACAGGAGTTCTGGAATGAAACTTCCTGTTCAGTTCATCCTACATGTGCTTAATTGGATTCAAGTCAGGGCTGAGCGCTGGCCAGTCCAATGTGACGATACCGACTTCTTGGAGATATTCAGTTGTTATACGGGCAGTGCTACAACGAGCGTCGTTATCGTGGACAAGGAGGAAGTCATCACCTATATATCCTGCATAGAGAACGACATGTTTTAGCAGAATATCGAAAATGTACTGGTCCGAAGTTAGACCGCCTCCTCGTCCTCCGCCAGGCACGAAAAAAAGCACGGTTTCGGGCCTGTGGCAGGCTTTTTTGGACTCCGATTCGCTTGCTTGAGTCGTCGACGAACTGTCCACTCGCTGGCTGCTACCCCAGGAACATCTCGGAGCTCCTGTTGCACGTCGACACCAGTTAAATGCCGATTTCGGAGAGAGCTTCTCGCGATAAAACGGTTATCCCTCTCCGATGTGTACCGACGCCGTCCAGATCTTCGTCTCGGGATAAGGACACCATCTCCCGAAGGCGCTGGTAAACTTTCGAAACACAGGACTAGCTTATGTGGAGCCGACGAGCGACAACCCCCTGGCTGAGCCGTTCTAGCAATACGGCTACGATTTGTGCTGCTTCTGTAGGTGTTCTCTCCATTGTTGTATAAGGTAAAGGATCAAAAGTAGCGGAGATGTGTACCGATCAACGTGAGAAAGTCGACTGATAAAGAAAATCCGATAACAGATGCTTTCATAGGGGGTCAATAGGTCGCAACTCGCGACGTATCAACCAATTGAAACACGTCTTTTTCGTTATTTCTTCACATAATCCGAGATAGCTTCTTAAATATTGGCTTGATTTTAATGAATTTGGTATCAGTTTAAAGTTAAGATTTGAACATTTAAAATGATGTCATTTTTATTATTATAAAAAATATTTAGTACACAAGATCACGTGGAACCAATTTCAAGTATAGTGTATTAAATGTGTAAGACTCATTTTTTACTTAAAGGTAAAATATGTTTTATATTTTATACATTTAATGAGTTTTTTATTTGAGTAGCTATATTATTGCATGATTATTAATTATTGAATCTGTATATTTTTATGAACATTTGTATGTTGAAGTTATACTTTCTTTATTCATAAGTGTTTCTAATTATATAACCACCAATGTATATACCTAGTGCTGCTATAAGTTGTGTTACAAATGAAAATACATTTTTTTTAATGAAGTAATCTAATATTATTAAAGTTTATACCTACATATTTATTTGTCTCGGCAAAAAAAAACTATTCTATTCAAAATGGCCACATTTGGATTTTACACAGGCTTTAATCTGTTTGGCCACGGATCTATGAATTCACGCACTGTTTCCAAGGGAGATTTCGAGACTCGATGAATGCCGTGTCGTTTAGAGCAGGCCATGTGCTCTAAAACTGACCATAATTTGAAGTCTAAAGGGTTGAGGTCTGGGCTAGATGAGGGTCATTCTTTAGCTCTTATTAAGTCCGGAACGTTGGTTTCAAGCTAGGCTTGGGTAGTTCGTGCCTTATGACCAGGTGCAGAGTCCTGCCGGAAAGTCTCCGGTATATTTTTAAAAAGTGTATTGCTGAGAGGTTTCATGACATGATCCAAAATTGTATCTTGATACACTCTGGCTTAAGTTTTCACTCCTTTTTCACGAAAATTTAGTTAGATTTTAGGTAGACTCCTTGATAAGACACGCCTCACCAAACCATCACTGACGCAGGATGATGACCACGTTGTATATCTCCGACCATTTGAGCAGCTTCTCTAGACTGACTCAAGAACTGTGAGCGTACTTTATCATTTTGCTTATTGTAATGTTCTCCAATCGTGAAAATTTTTTCATCTGTAAAGAGGATATTTCTGTGCCTTTCACCTGAATTTCGCGACAGAAGGTTTGTGCGTTTTGATCGATCCACTCTCTTTAATTGTAAAGATCGATTTAGGGCATGTCCTGTATATCGACGATATGCACCGAGCTTCAGGTCTTGTTTTATAATACGTGACAGAGTCTTAGCGGGAATCTTCATTTATTACGATAAGATTTTTTGCTTCCAAATGGTGTTTCTGCGAATTCTGGCTTTAACAGCATTAACAGCCTTTGTAGTTCTAATAGTACGCGGCCGCCCCGATCTTTTCTGGTCTTCGACAGAGGATGTGTTATTGTATCTGTTGATAGTACGATATACAAACATATAGCTGATACCAAGCTTTTGAAGTGTCTGGAGTATGGCCGACGGCTCCATACCCACTTTGTGCAAGGCGATCACTGCAATCCTATTTTTTTTTAACACCCCATTCCATATTGTAATTTGATAATAAACACAAAAAAATGTGTGAAATAGCACAAAATCAAAAGAAGTTTTTAAAATAATATACGTGTCCCAAATTAAAAATAATTAAAACGTTGAAAAAAAGAAAAGTTTTCATGTAACAGTATTTATTGCTAAACTATGTATATACACATATATATATATTATTTGTTTATTGAATCTTATGTAGTGTACTATATTAATTTAATTGTATTGCATAAAGTATAACTCATCTGCTCAAGATCAGTATCTGTAAATATCCGAAATGTGCATATCATTTATTAAAAACTACATCGTATACTATTCCAAATCTTTAGGATTATTTGCATATTGTATTATATTAATATTTGCTGGCAGATCTACTGGCAAGAAATAACCCACTTCATGATCAAGCAACTAGCCCATCACTACAGCCTGAATTTGCTAAAGGGAGAACTAAGCAAACTGGAAAAAATCCTGGTTAATTTATTTCTAGTCTATGTATATTATTGCAACGCGAATTGGTTGCTCAGTTCCATTATTGCAATATATAAAATTTCGTTGCTATATCATGAACACTAGTTTTAAATTAAACTAAATTTCAGGTTATTGTGTAAAGATTCTTTTCAGTTTGCTTCTGCTTTAGTAGTAAATGTGATATGAAAATATAATTTGAAAATGTTTGTCACTTTATGTATTTTTATTTTCTGCTCTTCATGCAAATTTATTATTTTTTATGTAAACCGTCTTTGTTTGTGCATTTTATTATGATGACTTATAAAAAGTATTATAATTTTATTATGTGTTATATGTATTGTATGATAAATATTAAAAAATATGATGGACATGTCTAAAATTTTGGTTTTTGTATGAAACAAAGTGACATCTAGCTGATGATGAAAAAATAGGCCTCCTCATAACAATATGGCGCTAGTTAGGATAATTTTCACTTCGTCATATTCGCGCCATATTTATTGAGTTCACAGAATGATCTTTTGTATGAAAGATAACAGATAATTGTAGAATAATGTTTTTGTAATCTATTGTTTTTAGGTCATCCAGATATGAGTGCCGTATTAAAACGACTGGATGACATTGGTCAAACGCTCCTCAGGGTTGCTAGTGAATTAAAACAGTGTGTGGAAGATGTAAGAATAGTTACTACTAGACAAATGGAACGTTTGGAGCAGGAGAGGGCGTCAACGTTATTAGCTGCAAGTGTAGAAGCTCAGGTTGACGGAGAAGAAGTATCCCTGCACAATGTAGAGGATGCTGAATCCAAAAAGGTTTGTGTTTTAATTCTTTACTTGATTTTAGATATAAATATGTTTAATAATAAAATATATCCTCTTTGCTTTTTATCGCGAGCTGTAACAATTTTTAATATTTATATAAAAATTACCCAGGAAGAAATAATGTTAGTATTAAACATAGAACGACCGACGATCTGGTAAAGGTTGGGGGAATCAGCTGGATGCGGGCAGCGCAGGATCGATTGATGGGGAGATCTTTGGGTGAGGCCTATGGCCAGCAGTGGATGTGTGTCGGCTAATTATGACGACGATGATTAATTTTGGGCTGAATATTTAGTAATAATATTTAAATCTAAATTTTAGTGTGCAAATTGTAATCGCGAAGCATCAGCGGAATGTTCTTTATGTCGTCGTACTCCTTACTGTTCAACATATTGTCAGAAGAAGGATTGGTCATCACATCAAATTGAATGTCTGCGGTCTGTGCCTACCATACATGCTGACAGTCAACAATCTATTATGTTTATTGTGGAGAGTCAGCATCAATAGCAGTTACAAAAGGTAATTTCACACTTAATTCTTACTACCTGCTTATAAAATTCACTCATTAGTTAATTTCATTTATTAACATTATTACATATCAATTTTTTAGTTTAGCGTTCTAAAATCCATTTTTGCGGAAAACTATCTAGGTGGGTAATAATAAACAGTAGTGTGTAAACGTTACTGTGTCCCAGTTTGAAATGTGCTATAGCTGATGAAATTCCTGGGGTAATGAGACAAGTTATGTTTCAAAGTTACAAGCAGGGTGTGGTGCTATGTATACTTATTGTAACTAACACCACATTGTTATGGGTGGGTGTATCGGTTATCATCTGGTGAATGTCGGAGCTCTTGTCATAGTTATTTAGAATAAGAACAAAAACAACCAAAAATTTAATGTTTTTGTTTGCCAATTTATTTAATTACTATTGATTGATAACATTTTTAATATTCTTACTTATGTTGAATTTATACTTAATCTTATTATCAAATAGTGTAAGTGATAATATGGCTGTGGAAGTTGAAGCATACTCATCCTGAACACCAGATATTAAAAACTAGAAAAAAGCAATGTTGTTAGGACAATAAATTTATAACATGAGGGTGGTAGCTGGTCTCATTCATCATCATTCAGTAGGCTAGTCTACATTTGTAAAAACTTAACTACCAGCGAAACTTCTCTGCTACTTCGCTAAGCAAGTTCAAAAAAACTCAAGCGCTCTTCACAACATGTAGCCCAAAAATAGAAACGGAGATCTGCATATTAAAAGGCGAACTCTTAGCCATAGGCCAGAAAAAATTTTTTTTGTATAATTAAAATTTTTGATTTTCAGAGACCAAGCTCTATTCGCAGAATTCATCGAAAGGATAAAAATGTGCATGTGAATAGTTCAAAGGCTGCTAGAAACAGTACGTTTAAAAAGTGAAGGTACCAATTTGTACTTATTGCCAGATATGTTATACCTCCTTGCATAGGTTTCATCTAGAATTGCATTAAAATATTGCAATAGTTATTTATTATGTTTCTCACTTGATTTAATTTATCTTTATATGTATTACATGATATAAAAAATGGAATTTATTTGCTGTATGCTGCTAATTTTATAAGGATTATTATTGGTCCTAAAGTTTCACACATTAGCATTTTCCAGTACTTCTTTTTCTTTCTTCTTTGACTCTTGCTGGTTTTACGATGTGGTATATTTTTTTTTATATATATGTAAAAAAATAATATGTCAATGCACAATTTGTTACTATATAGGTTTACAATTGCTCAAGTTTTTATTTAATGAAGTAATATTTAACATTGAAATCTTAATTATTCATGAGGGGTTTATTTGTCCGGTTTCAGTTAAACTTGCAGGTTTTTTTTACATTTGAGGCATTTTAAGAGTAGATGATGTTAATGATCTAAAGAGTATAAATAAAATAGATCTTTTTTACTAACTAAATTGACTGTAAAATAATGTAAATACTTTTATTACCATTGTGTTGTTCTTGTTTTGTTTTTTCTGTAAAATGTGACATAGATTTCAATGAATAACTTAATTTTGAATAAAATGAGAATAAGTGTCAAAATGAGCAATATTTGATATACAATTAATGATCTAAATCATATAGATGCTTATTTATTTTTGGTTCTCGGTATTTCATAATGGAAATAACATTGGGATGGTGATTTTAATTTTCCTGATACTTGGATAGTAGGATAGATATGGGCCCTTATTTATTAAAATTCTGTGATGGTATATATAGTCTAAATGAGTTCAAATTATGTACTAATTATTAAGAACATACACATTATGAAATGAACAGTACAAAATAAACTATATATATTTGTTTTTGAGTTATACATATTATGATTTTTCTTCTTCAATAAGTGTACTGTTTCAAATGATAATAAGTGATTATATTATGATATTATTCAAATTATTTTCATCCCAATAATAACCAAAAATTTTTCTGTAAATACTTTTTTAAATATGGTAATAACGGTGCAATACATAAATGTTTTAATTAGTTAAATAAGTTAGTGTTATATTTAAATTACAAAAGGTAATGTTTTGAGTTAGAGTGTATTGTAGAATTTGTGCCTTCAAGCTTAGAGATTACTCAGTATTATAATGTTTTCACCTAAGATAATGGCATAGAGTATGATAAGATTTTAAAGACATGTATTCTCATAAGAAACTTACATATTTCCCTTAAAATGAGAAACAATGAGATAAAAAGGAATGTGTACAAATATTAATTGGTAAAAGAATGATTGTTTATATTTGTAAATACTTCATCAATTGTAGTTTTCGACACACTCGTTTCTCGAGATATGACGCGATTCTTTTTAATATCTTATATTCTGTTCCTGTAGTCTAATTTATGTATTTCTTGACGTACGTGTTATTTTTTAATAAATCTATATTAAAATCGCCGAACACTATTGATCGTTTCTACTGCCGAATTTGAGATGAGTAGACGTATAGAAAAGTATCGATGTCGGCATCCCTATCAGGTTTCTATACAACCCCATTTAGAAATAATTCGTCTATATGTATTCATAAATAGTGGTTCACATATTCTAACAAGTTTTCTATTAATTCAAACAGTATATTGTTATGAACGTGTACTGAAGCGTCATCGGCTTTACTGCTGTTCCTATAGTTGTTTGTGTAATTAGATAGTTGATAAAGCTTCTGACGAAAACCATGTTTAAGTAAATATAAGTATTTGGATAGTTTTTGACACGGCTCTCAGTATGCAATTCATTTCACGGAATTTAGCTTTATTTCGTACACAACATAGATTAGCATATAAAAATCGAAGTAACCACGGTGTGAGAGAAATATCTTCTTATCTATTTACCATTTGACGAGATAACCTTTGGTTATGTTTTTTATTTTTTGTTTTTTAATAACCCGAAGAGTTTCTTTTGTTAACAAATCGTTTTCGTCTTTTTTAAGCGTTGTTATAACCAGTTTTTAACAAAGTTAAAGATATTGTTTTTGATCGAAGTAGATATTAATATGATCTAGTAACTAGGACTCGCTATTCAATAAAAATTTAGGTGTATCGATATTGCCATCGGCGAGTTTGACATCGCATTGTAAAAACAGCCTGGTGATTTTAATTTAAATATATCGTTTATTCCCGACTGGCGCTTACCACGCACGGTCTCAAGTCATCATCATCGTTTCTCAATCCACTGTTGCATGTAGGTCCTCCCCAATTTCTTCTAGCAGATACGATCCTCAGCTTTTAGCATCTTCCCACTTTCGTGTGCTATTATGATGTTGGCGGTCTATCTCGAGGGAGGGCATCCTACATCCCTGCGGTCTATACGCGGCCTCCACTCCAAGACTCCTCTCCCACCGACCGTTATTAGCACGACAGACGGGGCCGGTCCAACTTCCACTTCAGCTTCCAGATATTGTGAGCTACGTTGACAACTTTAGTTCCCCGTACACTGCGCCGTAGCGCAGTGTACCGCCGGATCCTCCGGACCATCATCTTTTCGAGGACCTTGCCCATTAGAGGCAAGAGTTCGATGGGCCGGTAGGATTTTTTTGATATTTGTCTTCAGTGGGAGGTGAAATTATTATATCTTTGACTTCGGCCGGAAACGTAGGTTCTAATGTCGCGATGACGTAAAAGTATTTTGTTTCGTTACTTTTTATATTAGATAATGCAAAATTCCTTTCTAGTTGTGGAAACCAAATAGCAGGCTCTTTTGGCCAAAAAGGAGGCGGTTGACCTCCGATTCGATATAAATCAGAATGTGCAGGTTACATTTTTTCTTCGGCTACCGCAGTAGGCGTTGGTCCACTACGTTTGTCCGATGTGTTCGCCATTTTGAAATTAAATGTATACAAGCACTTTCCTTATAGTACTATGTTTCTGGTAGTAGACATAGTAAATTTTTCATGTCGTTCCAGCAAGATCACCAGCGTCGGTCTATGGAGCAATGATGTCAAACTAATTTATTTATAGAAATCACTACTAGAAGTGTAGTTAAAATTTGCGTTATGTTTATACGGTAAATCTTTATAGTAACAAACGGAAATAATAAATTTGTAAGAAAATGTGTACTAATGTCAGTTATTTTATAATTTCATTTTTATGACAGATCTACTTCATTCAGTGTATATTTTAAAATTCGAGACCTATTATTTGCTATAACAAATAAATAATTTATAGAACCTCTTTACTACACTATGATCACTACACTTGGCGTACCTTTTCGTATTTTTATTCTGAGGGCTTGTTTGGGCTGGCAAAATACACCAACAGTTTGCATGCCTCGTCACCCACCGTGGCAGTTAAAGTATGTAACTTTATATCGTCTGTCACCTTATTAACTTTAAAGTACATGTCCATCTAGGTTATGTACGAGTACCAAACTATTTTACTAAGTCTAAACGAATGCACACGCGAAAACAACAATTTTTAAGCGGGTGCAGAGCTGAAGAAAAACCCGTCAATCCTTAGTTCTCAAGTGGTGCCTTAATACATATTAAATTAACAAATTATATACTAGAAAAACCATCATTATTTCGTTTGGAAACTAGTTAGAAACCTTTTTTTTATTAATTTTCATCGTTATATACCTTCCGCTTTCTTAGGTGAATATTAGACTACGATTCATACAGATAACATTACAAAAAAAATAAGCAGCGACCCGCTATCGCTTGTAACATGCGGCGGTGTTTTTTTGCAAGCTCATTGTCCGATTGTTTAGAGTGGTCCGTGCAAGTAAGACCAAAAAATTTAAACGGTTCTCTTTATCAGAGAGGGTGACGGGGGTTTCACCAGCGTTGTGACCGTACTGTCACTTTAATTATTGTTTTCGTTTAAAATTAACTATAGCACTATCACAATAAGTTATAAATTTGTTTTCATTGACAATTTCTTAATTTGCACAAGTTCAACAACACGTCTGTCTCGAACAAGCGCCGGATATAAATAATTTGGTTATAAAATATAATGTCTCTTTGTTTACATTCCTATAATATTTTTTTTAATTAAGACAAATTCATTTTAAGTATGAATGTATCGTAATATATTACTAGTGTAATTATATACAATTTTATTACTGTATATTGAATGAGTTAGGTGTTTTTTTTTAAAGTTTACTGTGTAAAAAGTCTGTTGTAATATTAATATTCAAGTCGATACATTGAGAAGGGCCTCTTATGAGTTGAAATTCAGAACGTTGTAGTCTCAGAGAAGGAACCTTAAATTACATACATAACATATATATCTACTTTTCTCTCTTTCTTTGTGTTAATGTATATTAATGTTAATATATTCAGGCATTTTATTAATATAAAATTTGTACAATTTAGTCTAAAAGTTAAGAATAAGCTATGGGCGTTTTAATATCTTTGTATGTCAATCGCGTGAAAACTAGTTATTGTATATATATGTGTTGCGTGTACATTTGTGTAAAAAATTAAGATATTATTAAATGTAACTATGGTGATCTTACTATATTAAGCAAGGGCTATACCAAAAGCGATGTTTAGGTTAATTTAGATATAATTAATGCTATTTCGCAGTATATATACTAATTTAGTCAACGTGTTAGAAAATAGCTTAGTTGTAGAGTAACGTTATTGTTATTCGCACCTCCTCTTTGTTCGTTATTGGATAAACAATATATTCATATAATTTATGTTTCATTGTTTATAAGTAATTTAATATTATGACGCCGATTGTAAAGGTAATATCAATTGTTTATCGGAACTAATTTTTTATTTATAATGAATTGTTTTTGTGATAGTTTCAATTATAAATGAATTATCAGTAATGTGGTCCGCACCTTTTCATTATCATTTATATAACTAAAGAAATCATTACGTTTGGAATCAGTTTTTATGTATTTGGTGCTAATTAATGCAACTGTATGGTCATCATCATCAAGTTACAGATGTACACTGATGGTCATGGGTCTCTTCTAAACATCTCCACACTGTTAGTTCAGGAGCGTACAACAGTTTTCCATTGCCATCATCGGACAGTTGGTTCACCTTGTGAGATATCGTTTATGTATAATTAAGAGTAAATTAATATTAAAGTAGCGGGGAGAGTATTTAGGGTTGGAAATCGATTGGGGAGACTTGTGTTTAGCAGTGACTGACAATAAGCTGAAATGGTGATGATGGATATTAATGTTGCGTTACTAATGAATTTTTGCTATTGCGAATAATTTAATAGAATTATTGTCATTTTCTGAAGAAATCTATCAAATGTTTATGTAGGTAATACTAAGTTGTGGTATACATTTAAATTTTAAAAGCGATCATTTATTTTGATGTAGCTTCCAATTTGATTTTTTTTTTGTTTTTTGTGATATATATGTGTGGTCTTGTGTGTTGTTGCATTGCTGCTGTGCGTTCATATCAATATTATTTGTGATAGAGTTATAAAAGTAACGCGGGTCTATTTTCTGTATTATAACTTGAAAGTCATATAAATCATAATTTATCTGTTTATTTTATATAATATACATTTGTTTATTAAGTTTAATAATAATAATAATATTAAATCATTTTAAATAACTATGTATGTGATCCATATTAAATTAGTAATATAAGAGGAGTAGCGGTAGTAACAATCAACCAAAAGGTCGTACATTATATATGTTGCACTTGATGTCATAACGATAACGGTTATTTACTCGACTGCGTGGTAAATGTATCTAGGGAGCTAGCGTCGCTGAATCCCATTTATCTGTCAACGTACGCAAGAAGGTGTTGGAGGTGTCTTGCACGCGCTGAAGTAAGGAGGTACAGCGTCTACATGATGGCTGCGAATCCATCTGTACAGGCGTCCGCGAACATGACTAAGGCGCTGCAGTAACGCGGCAAACCCATCATTAATGTACATTTTGCTTTTCATATTGATAAACTGTAATTATATCATATCAATTTTTGTAATTTTAAGTATTTATTACGCCGTTGTTGATGGTTATATCTGTAATGTATTTTTCGACAAAAAGAATATTAATAGGTGCATATGGTAATTACTTAAAAATTCTAATTCGAAATAGTACAAACTCTTACAAACCTAACTTTACTTAGGTTATTTGGATGTCTTATTTCGATTAAAGTCACATTGTTAATATAAAAAAAACGTACCATATACAGTTTTGCAATTTTTTAATGTAATTGTAGTAGGCAAATTTTTAGTAAACACAGTTTTTATATATTTATAATATAAAATTAAATTTCACAAAGGATATTGTTAAAGCAATATTTATCAGTAGTTTCTTGCAAAATATTTAAAAGCAATAATAATTAGTGAATTTTGTAATTTGGTACACTTTTTTACTGACAGAAGGATAATATATCGATGCTTAATCTTTTAAACTTTTGTGTAGGACCAGGCTTAACTTTATAGATTTAGATTTGGAGATACTTTTTGAAGACCTTGTAATGGTAAACAAATCCTTTGTTGGGAAGTAAAGTTGCTCGATGGTGTCGGTATCATCCGACCGATGTTATAAGCAGCAAACTGTAAAAGCGTATGCCTTTGTAAATACCATGGTGGATTTACGTCAACAGTCTACTAATACAAGCTGAGAAATTACTCGGCAATTATTGAAACAATCTCGTAGAGCAACAGCTGCAGCAGAGGCAAGAAGTATGCGATCCAATGTATGATTAAAAGGAACAGAATGCATAATTTCGGAATAATGCCTTCTGCTGATTAGAACTGTAATTCTGACGTCAGAAACGTGAACCTGGGGTTACAAGTATATTTTATTTCTATAGCTTCATAGCTCGCTGACCTAATGGTTAGAGCGTGCGGCTTTCATTGCGAAGGTCGCGGGTTCGAATCTCGGCATGTACCGATGACTTTAATACTTAAGTTATGTACATTTTGTGAACTTTAGTTACAACGGCGAAATACAAACGGCAAAGTATTTGAATGTGTGAGCCTTAATTTCCAACTAAGCAAGGGTTTTGGGGTTACAGCCCTCTGGGATTTGTTATATAATGTATTCTCTAGGAGATCCCAGGGCCTCTCGCAACGCATTGAGGATGACCATCGAAGGTATTTTAGTTCGTACAAATCATCACGTAATCTTACGTTTCCGTTAGATACAGGATAGATTGTGTTAAAACAACCGAAAGGGTGTAATCATTAGATCTTAGTGAAGGTCTAAAAAGAAAATGTATGTACTTGGTAAACCTTACACAATGAATAATTTTGATGTATTTTTTTAAGCGCCGGTCTCTTCATCCTTATATATATACAAATAGGATGACGACCTCGTCAGGCACCTGCCTGTAAAGGCTAACCTCATCAAAGAGTTACGCCGGATTTTTACCGGCCAAAATTCCACGGTGTCCTTGTCAGTGGGAACGGTTTCCTTTCAGTTGAACAATTGAGTTCATGGTTGGATTATATTGTCCTCGTCCTTAACTCATACCATGACACGAAATTATCGTGCAGATCTCGTGGCCAGTAACATAGAAGACGGATCACTATCCGTTAAGTGTCGGCAGTAGCTTAACTCGAAAGAAATGGGGATCTGTATAGCATAACTCTGTCGGCGACCGGTTTAATAAACTATCGGTCACTGCAACCCGCGTGACTTATTTATTACATAACCTTTGCAAGCGATTCAACATTTAGATATAAGTTATTCATAAGATTATTTCTGTTATAATGATAATGATAACGGCGAAGTTATTTCCACATGTGTATGCTATTTGAATGTATAATAAATTGGATTGTTTTAATATCTAATGTTTTCATTTCACACTGTCGCTATTTAATATTGATTATTAGTTTTAACATTTCTATTTATAAAATATAGCGAACGAAGTAAGTTAGGATTGTTTATTCAAGACAATATTCGAGTCAGTTAAATCTGAAAATGATGTCATTGGCCTAATAATTTCACTAGGGTTTTGTTATTACTGGTGGTAGATCTTTGTGCCCAGAGACCGTCTTGTTCTACGGTCTTCAAACTGAAACGTGCAAACATTGCTGTGTTCCGGTTAGTAGAGCGTTTTAGCTAGTTTAATTACTGAGGTAACTAGACTTGGGATCTTATGTCTCAAGGCGACGTGCACAATGTGGTGATACATCGTACCAACTAGCAGTCAACTCCAGTGCTTATAGCTTGCGTATAACTCGTTAATATTAAGTGCAATGCTATCGTTATGATTATATATGGCGTAGATCTTAAAACTGGGTGCCCCAAGTGTGTACAGAAGTTACCATTGTTTTAGGTTTTGAAATTGTTAGAACCTATTATTATGCTGTTTTTTTTTTTAAATAAAATTATATGGAGAGGTAGAGGAGTTTACAATGCATTACACGGATTAACGTAAGTTACTTCGTAGTGAATCCGAAAAGTAGTTAAACTCCATAAACATTAAGGAATACTAAGAATTTTTTTTCGTCATTAAACCTCTTTAAGGTTACCTGTGACGCGAATTATTATTTCATCGATAATGTTGCCGCAGCGAATAAAGTTTGAGAACCATTGATCTGCAGTTTTTGGTGAATACATCTTTGCCCAATACATTGTATGTAAATTATATAATTTAATAATGACATGGATGGCAGGCTTTCAATATGATAATCACGGTGCATATATGTCATGCTGTGCTTTATGGAACACATTACAAGAGTCCATCGGTTGAAATGACGATGATGATGATATTTCTTATAAATGATATCTTAACAATTTGCAACCGTATACGGTTGTTCGTATACAGTAAAAGGTCTTTAGTCGCGGGACATGTTCCATAAATATGCCGCGTATACAGAAACCGTGAATACGGAATGGTAATTCTTATGAGATATAAGGAATATGTTCCTAGGTGACAAAATAAAAAAAACAAATAAAGAGAAAAATTTATTTAATTGAAGTGTTTGGACATTTTGATTAATTATCTTAAGGCTCAGGTAATGGTTTGAGGAATTTTATAATTTTCTCTTGCTTGGCAGTTTCTAAAAGCTCCTTCAATTGAGACTGATACGCAGCGCAGCATTCGCATTAGCATTTTGCCTCTTAAAAATAAAAGTTCGTTCCATAGACGGATCAATGTTCATATGAAATCGCAAAGCTCATTTGACATTCTTAAACCTTCACTAAAATTTTTCAAATTTAATGTCACGTTTCCAATGCTTTTGAAGCCTCATCTCCAATGGGCTGTGAATTTAACATTTCTTCAAAGGCGGTTTCAGTCAAGCGGTTTCTGAATGGCACTTGATTCCATCTGTTCGAACCCATCTCGTCCTATTCCATTCGCGATTTCGGCTGTTTGCAGTCAAAGTTTGAACTTACACATATTCTTCATTTCCCGCAGTCGGACCAGGCCGCAACTTTCTCCAGCATGACTTCAACTGCGGGACGGCTACATTTAAACATATATTTTATTTATTGAGTATAATAAGATTACTTTCATTCTGGTCGTTTACGCTAACAAAAACACCGAGCGCGGCGAAAGAAGCTCATGTCAAACCCCTCGGCGATATCATTTAACAACATACTTTAGGCTAGGTTGTAATAAGATCTATTTTACTTTTTTATTAGCCCCATTTGTCGGCATTTACAAAGGGTATTGGGTGGGATACCTATTGGAATCTTTTTATTATTATTATTATATGTACTTTGGTCGGCGAATAAAGAAATTTTTAATCGCGACTATACGAATTAGGTCGCAATTTTTTTAATCAGCGAATAGGGAAATGTGGATGAATGAAGCGCGAAGAACGAGTTTTTACTATATATATAAACTTTAGATTGATACCCTTATACAGTAGGATATTTTTTTCTGTATTATTTTATAATGGCGGTAGGTCTTGGTTCCCGGAGATCATCTAGGTATCACCGCAGCTCCTATTTCTTTTGCCAAACAATAGTGTGCAACCACGTTTATTTTGTGAGGAAATCCCGCATTGGATACCTATCTGCTGTGGGGCCAACAGAAGGGTTATGTCAGACTGTTGCTGGCTAAAACAGAACTTGTCCGTTTCGTTGCATCATTGAATAGAAAACAACTCCCTACTGTTTTAGATGGATTTTAATAAGACAAACAAATTTAACACATAGAATCTTTATTTAATCATTAAATTTTTTACACATCGGCCCTTGATACATAGGATATATATTTCGTTACGACAACAGATTACTGCACTTCTCTAATGACATAAATATAGTGTCAATTGTTAATTTCTTTACGCAAGTGATATTTTTTTGGATAATACATATATATAATATGTATATATATGTATTTACACATCAATGTTACACATAAATTTTTTAAAGTCCTTAAATTGATAATCTTAAAGTTTTTTTGTTAATAGATCAGACAGTTCTAAGTATTACATTTATTATGAGATTTTTTTTTCAGAATCTAGTGAAATGGTACAGCTTGGTAATATGAAGTATTTAACACCGAACATTAAGAGATTTTGGTTAAGAGTTTTACTGGGGCTGTGGGGGTTGAGCCTGGTTGTTGCCGAGTAAGCTGTTCTGCATGTGTTGGACGATCTCATCCAACGTGCACGCTTCCTCGCAGCACACTAAAATGTTTACAAGTACACCTTATTATAAAGAATACAATTTAGATAAATTATTCATCGAAAATTCAAGAATTAGTCATCAGCCGATAAAGGTCCTGCGCTGGCGGCATCCAGCAGTTTCCTGTTACCATCACCAGATCGACCATTCACGTCGGTCCAAAAAAAAATTTTGTGTTTTCTTTTATATCTTACTCCGAATTAATATATGTGTAATTTGATACACAATGGTTTTTACAGCCACAATGCCAACCTTTACAGGAGAACAACATTCTTTTTCTTAGCTGGTCTGAACTCTGCAAAAGGATTATTCTTACCAAATTCGAAGTCTAGCCTTACGGTTCCAGAGATATCGTGACGAGTATCTCATAGGAGGAAATCTCATATATATATATATAGATTAAATGACCGATCGGCGACGTACTAAAGTGGTTAAGTATGACAGTATATTATATATGTGATATTAACTAAGTACTCACCAACACCAACTGGATAGCACACGTTACAGTTGTGTGGAAAACTAAGGTTGCGAGGCGATCCGCAATTGGTGCAGCTGCAAAAGACACATTATTAACGCTTACATGAATATTTACTTTTATTTAATTAAAATCTTTATTGGCCCCCTTAATAGGCGGACTTAATGCCTATAAACATTTTCTACCAGTCAATCTAGGATTTGAGAGGTAATGTGATAAGTGAGTTAGAATTACAATGTCTGATTGTCATTGTTCAACAATACGTACTCCGGCGGTGGTGGAGTGTCCAGGATGCAGACATGCAGCGGCTCGTGTCTGCAGAGCCGGAGGCATACATCGCAACTGCATGCCGTTAGATCCAAGCTTCCCTATAAAATAATATTTCCTATCAATTTATTTAAAATACGAAAACATAAAATAAATCTCGTCCATCAAAGTCTACAATTTCTACGAAAGAAGATACAATAAATAGTTATATTATACTACTGGTTCCTCGCTCGCTTTGCTGTCCTAACCAGCGCAACTCATTTGGGGGGGGGGGGGGGTAACACTTCGTAAACACAGGATTCTTAACAAATTTCAAGTCGCCAAGCTTTATGGTTCCAGAGATATCGTGGTGATTATCTACATAGCTGGAAATATATATACAACTTGAATGTAATACGCACACCGGGCATGGTGTACGCATCGCAGAAGCACGGCGCTGGATTTATTACATTGTACAATCCCACCGGTGGGCCGTCCGTGTTTATCATCGGTGGTGCGCTCGGCACGAAATTGTAGCCACTGAAAATTTGTCGTATGTTTAGTAAAAATAATTATTATATGGAAAACTATTTAAGAGTTTAAAATTTTCGACACGCACATGTACCTCAGTGCCTCAATATTGAATTGAGGCTGCGCCTGGGGCTGCGGCTGCGGCAGCGGCAGCGGCTGCAACAGCGGCTGCGGCTGCAGCAGCGGCTGCTGCTGCGGTTGTGGCTGTGGCTGTGGCTGTGGCTGCGGCTGCGGCTGATATCCGTGTGCTTCGTTGAAAACGTACCCATTGTGTCCTGAGAAGAAATTCCATTGTGAAATATATGGCAACTTGTATAACAATTCTAAAATTAATTAATAATTAAAATAGGAAAGACACATTTACGACAGCAAAGTGATTTAATTCGTTAATTGGCCGTTGACTTACCGTTGTAGTAGTGGTGGTACATTTGCAGGTTAATTTGTGGATCGTATTGGTGATGACCGTATTGGTTATGAGCATAGTGGTTATAATCATATGGGTTATGATCATATGGGTTATGATCATAAGGGATTTGCTCGTACGGGTAATATGCCACGGGGATCGGGTTGTGCACCCTGTTGTTCTGCCCGTCAAGCATCGGTTGATTATGATGCCTGCGATCCAGCGTGTTTAACGGGTTCGGTTGGTTTGGGCGATGTTCGTGAAACATTATGTTTCTTATAGCCGCTGTAAGAAATGAAATAAGTTTATAAAATTGTACGCCATCTTGTTCACATTTCAGTTTACAGATCGTTAGACACTTTTCACAAAATATTTAATCGGCGGCTTCTTTTTTATTATATCACATGAAAATTTAAATTCACTTGTATTATTTATATTGAAATTATTATTTAAAAGTTAAGAAGTACCTGGTTTTTAAATTATTCGACGGGAGAGAATTTGTAGCGTCAAGGACTATCAAGTAACTGGGCGGTGTGCGCGCGCATCGTTAACGATTTTATAACGAGCATAGACAGACCTTGTAGGGATATCTAATTTGCGACGTAATAACATTATTGGGAATATATTCATATTGGAAATTTAAACGATTAAGTTGCGAACGATGTCATGTTATAAACTTTACCTGAACGAAAATAGCTCGGACCTTAAACCGTTTTAGTTTTAATAATTAGTGAAGAATTGTTAATGGCGTCGAGAATAGAATTAAACGATATAAAAAATTATTGTTAACCTGTCGGTTATATTAAGATTAAATATATATGGATATCTTTGAGAATTTATTTGTACATCTAATTATAGTAATAAACATCTTTAATTATGTCAAAAATCCATAGAATTCAAAATTAGAAAATATTTACACTAACAACAAGAAATGCATAGGTAAAAGGTCTGTCAAAAAAATAATAAACAAATTGATTTCTACGTTTCCTATGCAAACGTTAAAGGAACTTTACAAAAAAAAAAAATCCTTTAAAAATATTGTAAATCTTCAAATCATTTGCTTGATATATATTAACAATTGAATTTGTAGAAATATCTATTTGATCAAGAATCAATTAATATTAGTTTGTTACAAGAGCAAGCTTAGCTGAAGACCGGATTGGTTTTCTCAATTTTACCGCCAAATTTTGGTTTGAAGAAGACCCCTCATGATTATGACGCGATTAGATACTAACATATTACATATGAAGCAATGTTAAGAAAACAAGATTTTACTTTCTGTATCGCTGACTATTTTCCGTACCCCGACGATGACGAACTTCAGCATTGGTATTGATAGTTATCTATCCGTTACAATAAAATTTAAATGAAAAAATAACACATCGAATGAAATATTAAAAAAGTATTGGGACCAGTTAAGGTTAAATGAATATAAAAACAGTTCCATTGATGCTAAATTTGCGGGTGTTCAGGGACTTTTATCAAGAGTGAGTCGAGTCCATTTACCCACCACGTTGGTTGAGTGCCAATTGGCGGATATCATATGTCCACAACTGCCGCTCATTGAACATCTCGGCGTCCATACCGTCTCTTTCACCGGACCCTGGAGCTTAGTGAGGATCGAACCTGCGCATCAAGAAGAAGTATAGTGCGTAAACAGCACTTAAAAACTGAAATACAGACTACTACTCTTTACTAGATATTCCTCTCAATGATATTCCAATCCTTCAATTACTAATCATTTTAATATGATACTTTCTTTACATTCAAAAAAGTTCATCAAGTAAAATTAATATGAAACTATGTTAAATTATTAATAATTATTATTTTATTATATTGTCATTGAATAGACAAGAAAGTTTGAATGTTGCAAAAATGTAAGATTTTTTTTTTTAACTAAATAAGTTATTCTCTGTAACAGCTGTTTACAAACATTTGTCAATCATCGTTAGGACTGGATGTCAAAACTTCAAATACTTTAAATGTTTATTAATTTAATATTTAAGCGATATCTGGTTTATAAAATAGAAACAATTTATGTTATAGATTTTTTAACATTATTTTAATACACATTTTCATCATATTATATTAAAATTCTTAACCTAAATATAAGTTATCAAAGAATAAAAAATCATAAGACAATCACATCGCATTCCAAAAAAAAAGAAAACTGCGTTATGAATGAAAAAAAGTTATAAACAAAAAATATGCATTGTTGCATATTTATTAGAGCTTCACAATTTATTATGAAATTAACTATTGATATTAAATATTTGGATAAGAGTGTAGTCGATAGACGTTATAAATATAAGATAATTGCGTGTAGGTAAATATTTGTTTTGCGAAGATTTTATATTATTGCAAGTGCACCCCCCGAATCACCTGAAAACTGAAACGTTGAATCGCAGTTGTTTGCTTACGATGAAATAGAAACGCATAGCAATACGCGATACAGCTTCTGCGCGATTCGCCGCCATAAATATAACAATTTAACACGGGTAGCTTGATCAGTGAACTTGAATTATTTACATAAAGCTACATATACGCTTCCAGTACTAATGTAATATTAAAGCTAACTTAACATAATCGATAAAGTGCAATAATAATAGTCTCATTACACTACCTGTGAAAAAACAAACTATTTGATTTGTTTACAAACAACCGGTTGAAATTTTTAATTATTATTATTGTTTTTTTATTATTTGTTTATAAATAAAAATCTATCGTATATCGTTATGATTGATTATAGATTTAAGTGAATTGGTTTTGTCTATGAAACTATTGCGAAAGGATTTAAAGTAGATAAATTGTGCAAATTATATAAATACAATAAATAATGTATACACCAAATTATGACAATTATACACAACATATATAGGGAGTTTGCATGCAATGGAGAACATCAAGCGTTTGTTTCCAATATTAGTTATAAATGAGTAACATACGTCTCAATGCAATAGTAACAATGAGATAAAATTTCACTTGTTTTTTAACCGCAACCGAACAATTTTCACTTGTTAATGGTCCACAATACAAAATAAATGTAAATTATTAAGAGAAATATTTAAAAATAATATTCAATATACCATACGGGAAGTATGCAACCGATAGAATCTATTGTAGTTCCCGTTTCGACAGAACACTCGTGACAAAGAAGTTATATATGAGAGTTGTATATTAGAATAAAAAATTACAATATTACAGTTATTTATAGAAAATCAATACTAATGCACATGTAGGGGGTTTGGGGGAGGAAAGTCTAAGGATCGGAGAAACACGTACCTGGTGAAGCGAGCTCGGCACTCGAGTGCTTAATGACGTTTGAGAAGCTCAGGTCTTTTCACGCGCCTGCGTACTAGATCCAGCCCGTCCACAGTATCTATTAGTTGTGGCTAGTTATTTATGTTGCACATTAATAGTTGAACTAATTATATTATTCATTATTGCGATATTATATTAATGCGAAAATATCGCACACTTGTAAATTTGTGAGGATAATACGATTTTTTCGATCAGAAAAATTATTTCGATAGCAAGCGAACGCTCTTTGACTATGGTGCCGATAATCATCGGAGAACTATTTGCGCAACTGCCGCATCATGCTGGGGATGGGGATAGTACTCCAAATGCTTTCTGCAACGTGCTATAACTATCGATGTTGCATTCAGCTAAGAACAGCACTACTGTTGTAGTGGAATGTAGTGATTAAATAATACATATAATATAAACGGCGAACGTATTTATTATCCTTCGACACACACACACATACACATATATATATATTCCCGTAACTTATCTGGTTTAATTTCTTGATCTTTATTGGGAATATTTTACAAAATGTTCAGATTCCATTAATTAAAGGATACCGTAAAATCGATTATCTTATAATTTTAAAATAAATTTTGCAATTTTAAAATACTGAAAACAGGATACGCTGATACTTTGGATTGTCTGAAAGAGATTGTTTTCAGAGCAATAAGACCGCCCATTTTACATTCTCATTTTTCAATTGATGTTTTATTTATTATTATATTTGATTTTTTTTTATTTAATGAACTGAACAGACGAGCGGGCGTTCACATGATGGTAACCGATACGCCCGCCCATACCAATGTGACACTGGATAGAATGTTACACACTGCGCCACAGTCTACTTGTCCCCTTGAAACATAGAATGTTTACTTCAGTAGCTACGACGCCCTTAAAACCGGAAAACGTTAATGTTTCCACCTGGACGGTGTTATATTTTCTACCCTTTTTGTTGAATCTTTTTTAGATTATTTGCATTTAAATTAATATGTGGATGGGAAATTGTTTATTTCCAACCCTATTCTCTTCCTACAATAGCGTAAAAAGTATCAATTTGTATGGAGGAAAGGAATATCCCACTGTCACTCTATTTACTGTGTTGCGGTGTCATAGGCGCTGTTGCTAGTGAAACCACTGGGGTAAAGAGACTTAATCTCCTGTCTCCAGGCGACGACCACAATATGGGGCAGTGTATATCGAGCGGGTGTATCACTTACCACCAGATAAACGTACCTCTCGACGCGTCGCAACGTTCAATAAAAAAAAAAAACGTTCAAAGGTTTGTCACGTTGTAAAAGGTGACTAAGGCGAAATAAGTTCAGGATAAACGCAACAGTTTCCGTTGTTGCTGTCACCAATTGGGCAGGCGAGGCGAGTCTGGCATACACCTCCATTTTGGTGAGGTACATAATCAACGCAATAACAATTATTATTTTTTGATTATATTTCATTATATTCTTTTAAAAAAGAATATTATTTAAAATAAATTATTTTCTGTTTATTAAGTCGCCATCAGCTGATAAACGTTCACTGCCGGACATAGGCCTGCCCCAAACATTTCCACGTTTATAGAGTTCCATATGGGGGGAATATGGACCATTTCTGGGCACGCTGGCCCAATGCGGGTTGGTAGGATCGAGAGCCTCGTTTCTTGATTAGCAGGATACATCACGAGTAGGTGGGGTTGGCTTGGGTCCTGTAAGTTGTTGTGCGGGACCCCTTACACACCCTTATTAAATAAGGGACCATATTTGAAGGAAACAAAAAAACTAAAAAGAATGAAACAACCGTCACATTTATAATTTCTTATACTCTTTGTTTTTACATACACTGAATTCCATCAATTTTTTTTATGATATATGATAAAATATTTAAGACGTCAAAGAACAGTATATAGTTATATTATATTATATAATATAATGACGCCAGTACGACAGTGGACGTATTGAAGACAGGCCTAGTTGACCGAGCCGTTCTACACGAAAGTTTCTGTAGCAGTTATGAAGCGAGCAGGTGAGATCTACTGGTCTGAAATATAAAAGAAAATTAATTCTTCAAGGTTCACTTCCACCACCGTCAATGGGAGCAGGATATGGATAGAATATAATTCAAATTTATTTAAAACAATAATTACAGATTTCTACTGCTGGAGACTGTATGTGTAGGTTACACCGCTTATATCTGCTGTCAAATAGCAGTGTGGAAACATTACTGTGTTCTGGTTTCAAGGGAGCTGTGGCTTGTGAAATTACTAATGTAATGAGACTTAACGTTTTAAGTCTTAAGGCAATGAGCACAATATTGTGCAGTATATATCATCCTAACTAGCGCTACGTTGTTATGGGCGGTCGTATCGTTTACCATAAGGTGAAGGTTCCGCTCGTCTCGTCGCTTCGTGAAATGAAAAAACACTTGTTTAGACGGTCTCCCTAGAAACTCTGACACTAGAAACTCTCTCCTAGAAACTCTGACACTAGAAACTCTCTCCTAGAAACTCTGGCACTAGAAACTCTCTCCTAGAAACTCTGACACTAGAAACTCTCTCCTAGAAACTCTGGCACTAGAAACTCTCTCCTAAAAACTCTGACATTAGAAACTCTCTTCTAGAAACTCTGGCACTGGAAACTCTCCTAGAAACTCTGGCACTGGAAACTCTCTCTTAGAAACTCTGGCACTAGAAACTCTCTTCTAGAAACTCTGTGGATCGCATTCGGTGGAAGGCATTACTAAAGGCCTATATACAGCAGTGGATCAATAATGATGATGATTATAAAATAATGCCTTACATAAGCAATACGTATTAGTATATTAAATCTATTAAAATATAATATATATATATATATATATCGGTAGAAATACTCACTTGATTAATATTTAAAAAATTGAGCAAGTGTAAGGGAGATAACCGTGCAATAGTTGGGTACCGTCATCACCTTCTATGTAGTACGTCATTGAGTAATCAGCACTTTCCTATAAACCAAACCGCATTTAAGCAATATTTTATAACTTATGTTATAACTTAAATACATCAAATATTTAAATTTAATAAAATATTTAAACAAATTGTTTCAACGGTTCATCTCATCTTAACACTACGTGTAAGTTCGTTAAAATACAACGAAGTTTAATTCTCTTAAGGTAACGAAGGATTTTTTTTTATTTATCACTAAAGCAGTTTTAAACTGTATAACAGTATTTTGTTAAGGCGCAGTTCGTGATGAACCTGTTTTCGATTTTGTGTTTCATTGCTGTTTTTTATAGTAATGTATTTTTTATGAGTTATCGTTTCATTTAGCTATACTATGATGGAGCGTAAATAAAACATTTTAAAAATATGTTTTTTTTTAATCAGGATCGATTTTTTTCCGTTCCATCATCAAAGGTGTCATTAATACTATCGTCTGTCTTCGTTTTCGGGAGTGGTCTCCCAACACAGTATATTAAAGTTAACTCCTTTTATTAAGTTATTAATCCCTTTCCTTTCCTTCGTCCTTTATTAAGTTACTCTTTCTTTCTCGACTCTACTACGGGGAATCTTTGTAAATGTCTCCCAGAAGATGGGACACCTTTATGAAGATTGAGAATGTCACCAGATCACACTATGCTTTTATAGTCCGTCTCTTGGTTGTTAAGTAGCTACAAACACCCTACTACAACCGCCGTCCTCCCCAAGGTCGATGCTTACAGCTCACGACCCCAAAATGATTTGTTTAACAAGGAAGTCGTTCATCGGATGTGATAAACTTTCGTAGATCGTTGTTCTTGTTCAATTGCTTAAAATAAAGAACTATTCAATTACATAAAAAAAAAATGCATGAACTTATGTCATAAGATGATGAGATATTTTAAGTTGTTTCATCTTCGGTTGGCCGTGTTGCCTCGGAAGGCTTTTACATACCAATAAAATGCCAGTGTTGGTGTAGTAGTATGTGCTCCAGTAGGCAATATACTCCTGAGGTACGTAGTAGTTGGCTTGAGGCTGAATGTATATGTTGTTAGATTTATTGGTCGCATATTGAGCTTGGTGCCTGTAGCCCCGTGGATAGGTCCGCGGATGCTGCACCGGGCCGCGCCACGACGCTTGTGCTCCGTAATAATGATTCCCATTAACAATCTCATCCAGGCTCACATTCAACAACCTTTATAATATATATACGTACATTAAACATTATTACATTAGCTTATTAATAATGTAAAGTTATATGACATAATCATACGATTACAGTAGATCTTGGTTTCTTATTTAACAAAGCGGAAAATAATTTAATAGTGATCTTTACTATCATCATCATCAGCCTGCGGCAGTCTAATGGTCTTTACTATATTTCACGCTAAATAGATTAGAACTAAATAGCTCTTGATGGCCACAAAATAAATCTAGATTTGAAATTTAGACTTGAAATTTGTCAGAAATATTCCCGGAGCGGTAGCAATCTGTCAGCTCCTCGAACCCTTTTAATCTATATAACACCCCCTCAATCTTTTTTGGTGGTAATATTTCGTGAGAACTCCTCTTAGTTGATCTATACTCAGCAAAAGGAATATTCCTACCTATCAAACCTGTAAGCCTTATGGTTTCAGAGATATCGTGATGAGTTAACATCTAGATGGAAATCTCTTATATATATATATGATTGCTAGATAGTGATAGGTTATTTATTTTTTGAATTTTATAGATCCTTCCACATTTTATATCTAATTAACTTTTATAAACGTTTTCTTTACTAGTCACACATATATATAGATTTTAAAGATATATACGAGAAATAGTTATATTTTAAAAAAATTATCATGCTGACACTCAAGCCTTGTGTGTAGATTATTTTAAATATATATAAATAATGTGTAGCGCTAACCGAGTGTTAAAATCTCCAGATCGATACGAAGCCCTGATGTAAATGCTCGTCACATTGGACAAAATCCTCATGAACTGCCTTTTAGTGAGCGTCGAACCATCTATCCTTCTGAAGTTCTCTTCCGTCATTTTAACCCTATATCTCCAATTGACGAAAGGTGGTGGTTGGGCCAAATCGTCATGCACCATGTAACCACGCTCACCGCCAATAATGATATTGGCATCTAAGATGGCATGCGTCTTTTCGATGCTCGTGTAATACAGGCTGTATTTCAAGAATCCTCCGTAGGATGCTGTGCGGTTACCTATGTAGAATGTCATAGAGGTCTTACAATTAATTGGAATGTTATGTGAATATATAAAAAACTAATGACCATAATGAATATGTTGTTAACGACTAAGGTCATTTACCATTGACCCTGTAAGGAAGCGTAGATGAAGTTGGCTAGGAAAAATTTATAACGACCACAAGGAAAGCTACTGCTCTTTCCTGGGAGTTGTTCCCTCTTTAGTCGCCTTTTACGACACACCGATTGCACAGTGGCAGATGAATATTATAATCTATAATTATGATCTAAGTTTATTATTAATATAACGTACAATAAACGATTACGTACCTAGGAAATATTGTGGGGCGGCGAAGAAATATATCCCTTGGTTACAGTTCCAAGTGTATAGGTAATTGGGGAAACGACCCGATGTGGTGCTTATGATGGATTCGGGAGACACCTTCGGTGTACGGTACATTTTTATTTTAACTAGATACCAATCTCTCATCCCGACGATCTGAAAACACAGTAAATTAAATAAAAATTGCTTGTTTTTATTTCATACAAACTGCATTGTGCAATCATTAGCGTGTTCCGGTTTTAAGGGCGTTGTAACTAGTGCTATCACTGGGGTAACGAGACTCAACTTCTTGTCTCAAGTTGACGAGCAAAATGTGCTGTGTATATTATATTAAGTAGCGCCACGTTGTTACGGGCAAGCGTATCACTTACCATCAGGTGAAAGTTTCGCTCGCCTCGTTGCTTCTTTGCGTGAAGAACAAAGACATAAACCAATATTTTTACTATGATAATGTATAATCAGTTCGAAGACGACAAGTCGAACCAGAAGCAAGTTGATGAGGGTTTTTTTTAAGATATTTATACTACAGCAATATATCTGTCCATTGTAAGTTAACCATTACAAGACGACGATTTTTTTTTAACAGGGTCTTTAGGAGCGAATTGTTTTTACTTTGTTTGTAACATTTAAAAAAAAAAAATTATCTATATATATAATGAAAATAGTTTTGTTTTTTCCGCCAATCACGTAAAAACTAGTGAACGTACCGACACGGGAACATGACCATCCAACGCCAAAATGATTTGTAGATGGACATGGGTTATTTAATTTTTGGATTTCATATATCCTACATCCCTTAATTTCTAATTAACTTTTATAAATAAATTCAATTGGCGTTATTTATGCAGTTGCTATAGTAACCGTTGGTATAGAAAGTCATTTGCGATTGCGGTTGCCCTCAAAGAATTTTTCAGACAAGTTCCAAGTGCGATTTTATATTACGACCAGCGAAGCGGACGGGTAACAGGTAACAATAAATAAATATAATTCGTAAATACATTATTAGGGAATAGTACAGTGATGGTAAAGTAGTTATATATTAATTGGTTGATGGTAGCGATGGAAACATTCTCCCAAACATAATCATACACATTGCACACACGGCGCGCAGGCCGTCTTAGAGCCCTGGAAATTAATTACACACCCTGTGTGCAATCAGTCGCGAAGGGGTTAAAAATTAGATAGAATAATATAGTTTAGAAATATTGCGACTGTATATGGTGTCTTCATTATACCTGCGACTTGAAGTATTTTTTACGGCGCGTAGAATTTTGCGATCCATCTGGATAATATCCATACGCCGTAGCCCTGTTATAGTTACTCGAGTATCTTTGGCGCTCCCTGAAAATGGTATATCTTTTAACATATTGATCCGATAGGTTTATTCAACGAAGCGACGAGAGGAGCGGGACCTTCACCTGATTTTAAGTGACATCCCTGCCTATAATAACATGGAATTTCTTAGGATATTATACACTGGACCAATTTGGTCTCGTCGATTTGAGACAAGATACTGGGAGGGATCAAAAAGTAGTGAGAATGAGAGAGAATATAATGACTATTGATAACTTAATCATTTATTTGCCTACATAGTCTCCGATTCTTTCTGCAGACCGAGTCCAGTGCTTTTTCGAGGCTTCAATCCCTTTCAAAAAAAAAAATTGCCTTGGTTCTGCAAATAGCTCTCCACGGGATCCATCACCTTATAATCGTCTTTGTACCTGTTTTCCCTTAAGTATTCTTTCAATTTGGGGAACAGATAATAATCGCTAGGCGCCAAAGCTGGTTAATAAGGGGGGTGGTCAACTAATTCGAAGCCAGCTTGCTGAATGGCAGCCATTGCAACTGTCGACCTGCGCACGGGTGCTGTGTCGTGATGAAACAGCACGCGCCTTCGAAGTTTCCCTCTGCTTTTCTCTTCGATGGCATTCCTCAACTTGAGAATTAAAGCTGCATAATATTGGCCTATAATAATGGTTCCACGCTTCAGGTTATCAATCAACAGTATCCCTTCTGAGTCCCAAAATACTGCGGCCATAACCTTGCCAGCCGATGCCACGGCACGAAACTTCTTCGGGGTCGGTGATGATGGCCGTTTCCATTGCGAAGATTGCTGTTTTGTCTCGGGATCAAAATGATGGACCCATGTTTCGTCCATTGCTACGAAACGAGCCAAAAAGTTTTCAGAATCTTCATGAAACTTGACCAAAAATATCTTCGGAATGTGAAGTCGATTTGATTTCTGAGTGTCGGTTAACATTCTCGGCGCCCATCTTGCGGAGACTTTTCTCATACTCAAAGATTGTTTCAATATGGATTGAATACTTCCATATGAAATGCCCGTTCCTTGAATTAAGTATCTGATGGCAACTCTTCGATTGCTCAATACAATTTTCTCGACTTTCGCAAGATTTTCTTGGGTGACTGACTTCAATGGACGGCCGTAACGATGTTCGTCTTCCGTGCTCGTTCTCCCTACTCGAAATTGCGAAGCCCACCTTGCGACAGTGGAACACGGCGGATCAGACTTCTAATGTCGCCTCCAGATCGCAATGAATCTCTTGCCTCGTTAACTTTTTCAAACAGAGGTATATAATAACGGCTCGCACTCCGTTTTTCTCCATTTCCGGGAGCACGTTCCGATACGAAGCAAACAAATGACTACATTCCGGAAAAAACAAAACAGAATCAAAGATTTTTTTCTTCATTAATATTACGAATATGTATCTGACCTATGCCAATATTTATTTTTTTCTTCCCAAGGAGTATATAACTCGTTCTCACTACTTTTTGATCCCTCCTCGTATTCGTTACCCCGGTATAATTACACCAGCTCCAGCGCCTTTCAAACTGGAAGATAGTAATGTTTGCACACTAATGTTTGGCGCCAGGATTTAATGCTGCGTGGGTTTCTGGCAACAAAGGCCTACCACTAGTAAGCAAGTAAAATATAGAGCTTATGTGAAATCATTGTATACTATAATGGATTAGCAAAAAAGATAGTAAGCGTTGGTGCTTTTGATTTACTTACTGGCGAGTTGGATCAAAGATACCGTGTTGCGCTTGGTAAGCACCAGGTTGCACATGGTAAGTACCGGCATTCACCTGGTAAATACTAGGACCTACTTGCACGACCCTGGTCGGGTAGTTGCTGTAATAATTCCCACCTCGCGGAATAGCATACGCTTGCTCTGAAACAACTTGAATGTATTATTTTCATTTATGCGGTGATATGATTTTTTTTTTGAGATTAATGGAAAGGGCTGTGCTCGGGGTTTCATTGCATCATGGAATCAGAAATGAGGAGATCAGCAGGAAAACTAAGGTCACCGACGTAGTCGAAAAGATTGCTAATCTCACGTGGTGCTGGGCAGGATACATTGCTTGAAGGATTAATAACCGCTAGGGCACCAAAGTTCTTGAATGGAGACCGCATATCGGAAGACGCAGCGTTTGTAGGCCCCTTACTAGGTGGTCCGACGACCTGGTGAAGCTTGCAGGAAGCAGTTGGGTGCCGGCAGCGTAGCATCGATCGATGTGGAGATCTTTCGGGGAAGCCTATGTCCAGCAGTGGACGTCTCTCGGCAGATGATGATGATATTTTTTTATTATCTCACCAAGCGGTAAGAAAAGCTAGAAGTTTATCTGTTGGTAAGCGATACGCCCGATCATAACAACGTGGCACTAGTTAGTATGTTAAACACTGCACCACAGTGTGCTAGTCGTTTTGTGAAGTAAGATGTTGTCTCGTCACCCCATTAAATTCACTAGCTACAGCGCCTTTCAAACCGGAACACAGTAATATTTGCACAGTATTGTTCGGCGTCAGTAATAAGCCCTGCGGTGGTAACAACCTAGACGGTCTCCGGCAATAGAGACTCACCCTAGTAAATATAGATTCTGTATAAACTCTCCTTTACACCTATTTTTTTTTGTTCCAACAGGCTTTTCTTTATATTATAGAATTTGTTTATATATAATTTTATTGAAAAAAAAAATATATATAAAACAACTATAGTTTTTTTGATATTATATATTTAAACAATTGGAATATGTATCATTATTATCTTTGCACTTTACGATTGCTAAAAAATGGTAATTAATGTATTAAATAATAAAAAAAATGTAATATGCAAACCTAAATGTATTACTATTAGAGCATTGTTTCTCTCTAATTCCGAAAACAACCCTTCTTTGAAATATATAATTAATAATAGCTTAGTATCAACATTTCAACTACAACAGATTTACGCTTGACGCCATGGGGTAGTATTTTAAGTTTTATGGACCCAGTTACTACTCCACTGGCTACAAATCTTTCAAACCGATACAAAGTAATGTTTGGAGCCTAAAGTTGATATACTGCACTATACGGTAGTCCACAACACGTATCTACCACCAGTAAACGGTGACCTGTATACGGAAGACATTATGAAAGCTATTATAATGCACTGGTCAAGTCTTTGGTCAGAGACCCTCTGTGTAGGTACCACCGAACAGTAGTAGACATTACTGTGTTCCAGTATGAATGGCGGTGTACCTAGTAAAATATCTCGAGGAGTAGCAAGACTTAACATCTTTTGTCTCAAGGTGACGAGCGCATTGTGGTGAAGTGTATACTGTCCTAACTAGTGCCAAGTTGTTATGGGCTATCAGGTGAACTTGCCGGTCCTCTCGACGCTTAATCTTATAAAAAAAATTAACTTTATGAATATCTTAAGCTTTCCAAATATTGAAATATATTTCGTGTGTTGTTTATTTGAAAGTAGCCATACAAAGAAGTCGAGGTATAATAACTTAATCATGTATTGCTATCACTGGATCAAATTAAATACTTTGATCATTAGAAACTGTGAAACTGTACTACGGGAAAGTTTTCAGAATATCAATTACATGGATTGTTGATCGGCGTGTCTGGGTGGGCTATTTGTATGTTTATGGTTATGGTGTAATTTTGCATTCGAATCTATGTCCAATATTTGTGCGCATGTCTCATGGAAGGGGACCGAGGGCGAGGTACTGGGATTGCGCGAAAATTTAAATTCCTATAACATATGCAGCTAAACCTATAATATCTAGCACAGGTCAGTGATCAGCGACGACAAAGACGTATTGGCGATTTGCTGAAGAGTGATAACATTTGTGTTGGGTCGGCAATATCACCATAAGTTTAAGTTAGGCGCGTGTTTTTGTTGTTAGAACATTATAAAGTCTAAAGTAGGTAATATCTTTGTACTTGTTGAGTATTGAATTGGATGATCGAGAGCGTCAGATAGATGTTGAAATGTTTGGGAATCAACGGTCTTGTAAAGCGCATGCTCAGTCAGAACTGCATCTGATGAAATGACCTTACTTTTTGTTACTATTTTTAGCCCTTACGCCCGGGGATAGTTGTCCCTGCGTTTTGTATATTGATCTTATCGCAGCTAGAACAGGATGGACTGTTATTACCGGTTATTAGTTATATGGGTATGTTATGCTCATACGAGCTAATCTTATAACGATTGAATTTATTATACGATATATTAATATGATTTTAACTACATTTCAACTAAAATTTTAACATGCAAATTGCAAGTTGATTGTAAAATGATTCAGCGACTTATTAATATCTCTAAGTTCTTTCATTCCTTTTAGAATAAAATAATCGTTCGTTTCACCGGAAATGAACCTGCATACTAACGAAGAATAAAATTTAAATCCTCCTCAATATTTTTCTAGTGTTTAAATTTTTTAGACTCATTTTTAGTCTACTTAAGTTAAAAGTTACTTCGCGGTCGTAGTGTATTAGAATAAAAGGTGTATAAATTTTGTTTTTTAATAATTAAAAAAAAATAAGCAAATGAATTTTTCATTGTTATGAAAAGAAAAAATTCTTTGTCTAACATTAATGTTTATATTTTATTGTTATCTCAATTCGTGATGAATGGGTGCCGATTGAGATCTGTCTGGTGACCGCTTCAAGTCGTATCGGGATTTTAAGAAATTACTCTGAAATCAACTTGTTTGTTAATTACACGAAGGCTACAGTAATGTTTTAACCAGTGATTGAGACATACGATAATACATTTCGCGCGCCAAAACCAAGTTAATACTTACCATTGTCCTCATAATAAGCACTGAAGCTGGGTCTATTATTCTGGAAATCGTAGAAGTCGGGGCTGTATCTGGTGTACGCTGGGCCGCCCCCTGAGGGTCTGGGCGAACGTCGTTCACTTGTCCTATTGTCCCTAGCTCGCGGAGAACCCGCCAAACACGGACAATCCGCGCCATCGCAATACGCGGTGTTTTCAAACATTCTGCGGCGACAAAAACCTTCGAACAAATAACATAGCGTATAGAGTTACACCATAAATTAACGTAAACGGTATAATTATTTGAGAAAATTGATACGGTACACGTGTTGAACGTAATTGTATCGGATATATGTAAATAAACATATTAACTTTGTCTAAATATTGAACTTACCCCAATAAATCTTTTATTAGATGGAGCAGCGCACAGCACTCCGCGAACAGTAAATAGGAATATGTCTACGACGCTCAAGTTCGTAAATAGTTTGCGCGCGCAACTGATTGCGCGCGCAACCCTCAATCTCTCCCCTGTAGGCTCACACCTCACATCACACCAAGTGTTAGCGGGAATGACGCGCTTCGCGTACATAATACAACGCTCTATATGTTTCATGTCGCAAACTAAGAACATTTAGTATGCATTTCTCACTTACAGCGCTTACATGACCAATGACCTTTTCATTTTGTATCAAAATAATAAATTTTTCTTTCCTTAACAAAGATCTCAATAGGTAATTGTTAATATTTCAATTTATAAGCTATCACACTATCGATTACGACTGGCTAATTATAGATGACCTATTTTTAAAAATCGATTTAAAATTGTTAACCTCGAAACAGGCGACGGTGTTATCCCTGTTAAAATTTTTTTTTCATTTAAATCTTATCAAGGCAATAACTTTGTTTGATCATCATCATCATCATCAACAGCCCGCGGCTGTCCATAGGTTTCCCTTAAAGAACGCCATCTAATCTGAGCTATTTGTTTACTGCTGTTTAACTGTAATAAATTACGATAGTATACTTATCTAATAATTTATTACGATGAACTCATAAAATATAATAATAAATTTATAATGAAACTTTGTTTCCGTGATTAATCTCCGATGTCTGTTACTTCGGTAACTAAATAATTACTTTATATCGTCGCTATATGCACACAACTTTGCAATCAACAGGTAGGTGTCCCGTAAACATAATTTACGACTTAACTAAAATGGCGGTTTATAAAGTGTTTGATACTTAAATATATAAAAGGAAGTCTACTTAACAATTATAATGTATAAAATCACAATATTATGTGTGATATATATATAAAGTATTTAATATTTTCACGTTTACGTCTAGATTTCGGACGTTTCAAGTTTACAACCAGAAATAGATTTGTCATCTGAAGTTGTGGATGTTTGTTTGAATGTTTATAAAATCTAATACATTTTTACATGCATATAAAAAAAAATGTGTGTATAATTCATTCTTAGCTGAACTCTAGATATCAGTAGCAATATCTCTATCTGAAGATCTTGTGATGAGTCAATGGGTCTCTGGATATCTTTTATATTTAGATTAATTGTTCCCTGCCCGCTTTGCTGGCCCTAATATAAAATTAGACCGCAAATGACTTTTATAGCGACCGTTACTATGGTAACCGCATAATTAATGGGAAATGAAAATGTTTATTAAAGTTAATTAGAAATAAAATGATGAAGGATCTATGAAATTAAAAAAATAGTCTCCAACCATATACAAATCATTTCGCGCCGAACGGCCGTATTACCATGTCAGTATGTTCACCAGGTGTTACATGATTGGCGAACAAAGGAAACCCATTTCCATTATATATATATATATATATGTAAATAGATATATAACTTATTTACTTACTTCTCTGGTGCAGCGACAAGAGAGCGCTAGCGTTGTTTGTCTTGCACTGCCTCATGCTGGTCCACTGCGCGAACTTCAAGCTAGCATAGGTCATGATCTACGGCATCCTCCCAGCGATATCTGGGCTGGTCGACAGGTTAACTGCCGCTTGAAGAAGAGCGGCTCTTAGTTGCCGATAGGAAATTCATGCGTAGGATCTGCGGCTCGATCCTCATAGAGGACGATAGGTGGCGAGCCCGATACAACATAGAAATCGAGCTAAAGCCGACAGACTTCGCTGGGGCGACTTGTTAAGGGTGGGAAACGATCTTAGCGTCAATTAGATAGATTAATAGGAGTTAAAAAATTTATGTAACGTAAATAACCAATAAGTTTATGTATATAAACATAAACATATAAGTTATTTATCATAAATATAAGGATATGTTTTTAAATAAGTAAATAAGGATTGTATATGAAGAGATTATATACATTGATAAATATATGTAAACCGCAACTAGCCAGTTAAGAGTGTTAGACTCTCGACAGGTCTCTGTGGCTGGAGCCAGTCTAGGTACCACCGCAGCGCCCATTGCAGCTGGCAAACGTTACTGTTTTCCGGTTTGAAGGGCGTTGTAGCTAATGTAACTACTGGACTAATGAGATTCAACATCTTATGTCTCAGGCGGTGAGCTCATTATGTTGCAGTATATTTCATTGCGCTAGTATCACTTATTATCAGGTGAACGCCCTCGTCGTCCAGTCGCTTAAATATTAAAAAAAAAAAATAATTTCACTCTTTAGAGACTTAACTTTCCGTTTCTTTCAGGCACTCTCGAAACGGTTTTTACATGAGTTTTTATCTATACTAGTAAATAATGTATTTATCGACCTTGTAAGAATTTCTTTTAAGCAATGTCGTGTCGATCGCAGAATGATAATTATACTTGCACATGCAATGTGACGTTATCGTTCAACACGTCACTCGCTAACACTAACTGCTCCAGTTCGAGTGTCCTGGTTTCCTAAGCGTCTCCTTCATTCGCAATGCTAAAATGTAAACCATTTTATGGTTGTGGTTGAAAATATGAATTGATGATAGATGGGAAGAAGTATATTGTAAAGGTATTAGAAGCATTGCATGAGTCAATAAGCGCTGCAGAATTGTTTGTTCACTCAAATTTAGGTAGAGATGCGAGTCTACCTGAGTGAATAAACCTGTATAGCCATAACAGTTTAATATATAAATATCGGAGGATTCTATGATACCATTTTTTTGTGTTGTCTTTTTTTGAGTCAATGGGGCTGATATGCCCCTAAGGGATAAAAGCGCCTCCTCAAAAAAATATCTGAGGAATCTACGACACCACAAGGCTTTGTATTGCCTACATTGTTTATTCTGCATATCAATATGTTGCAAATTTGTAATATACATTGTTATGCAGATGATAGCACTTTGGATGCTGTATACACTGGCCATGCCAATATGTTTAGGGAAAGCTCTGAAGTCGAGACTGTTAAACAAAGTTTCATATTGGGTACGGCTGAACTTAGTCCATTTTCACCCCAGAAAGACTCAAGTTTATGCGCTTACCACCAAAAACAACCCCTTTGTTATTATATCCTCATTTTGAAGATACTCCACTTATGGCTTATATATCAAGTAGCATCCAATTCCGCCGTCATTTAGAAGAAAAAGCCGAAATGTCTGCAAGAAAGCTGGGTGTGCTCTGTAGAGCAAAGTAATATTTCATTCCGGAAAGCCACTTGCTCCTTTTGAAGGCGCAAGTCCGGCCTCACATGGAATACTGTTCACAACTCTGGGTGAGCGCCCCGCAGTACCAGCTCCTCCTCTTTGACCGCATACAATGGAGAGCAGTTCGTATGGTTGACGATCAAGTTTTTTCCAACAGCCTTGCGAAGAGACATCGCATCTCTTTGCATCACGGAGAGCGTGGTTCGGAATTAATTCTGCCGCTACTTTCCACTAAAGCAAAATTCCATCCTCACCACCTGGATGACCGGCAATCCTCCACTGTGCGTTTCAAGCGCTACTTTTTACCACGCACCACCACTTTGTGGAATCAGTCGTCGCCAGTGGTATTTCCGAACCAATACGACATGCAGGCCTTCCAGGAAAGAACGTACTATTTCCTTGAAGGACGGCAAAGCAATCGCGACCCCTCTGGTGTTGCGACTGTGATCACTTACCATCAGGTGAACTGTTTGTTCGTTTGCTCACCCTTACTATAAAAAAAATGTGTTTTCAATAGTTTAATTATTTTAGACTTTCTGTAAAATGTTTTTAATGATAATTAAAACAAAATGTAAATATTATGGTTTATTGAAAGAAAATATTTTTAAACGGATTCAATTAATGATAGAAGCCATTACAATGATCGTAACAGAGTAAACATAGAGAAAACTAATCAAGTTACAATTATACTTTAAGTACATATAATATTCAATATCAATACATTAATTGCTGTGTATAAGATTGATAAATATTTGGTGATAACGAGAATTTGAGGAGTTGTTAAATGAAATTAGTCTGTCGGGCAAACGCCGACGTGCGTGTTCCGTCCGGCGGCGGACAGCGGTATGTTCACTGGTGATTCTTTAATCACAATGTTCCTGATGCATCCGGTGAAGCCGCGTCGGGAGCGAGCCCCGCGCACTTCCGATATCGGACGTTTGTGCCCACCGATGTACAAGGCTGATCGGGTGTCCGTCGAACTAGATTGGCCCAAGCCGGCATCAGAGAAGTGACCGTCAACACCCACCGACACCACATGACGTGATTTCACCGCTGCAACCAAACAATTACGTTAATGATCATTAGTGGCAGCTACCATGGCAGTTCCTATTTCTGCCGACGAACAGTATTCTCCAAATATTACTGTGTGCCGGTTTTTAAGGCGTTGTAGACAGTTAAATTACTGGGGGCATAAACTTATCATGTTATGTCCAAAGATGAAGAGCACATGTTGCAGTCTTCATCATTCTAAGCACCATCAAGCTAGTCACGTCCCTTTGTAATTTAAAAAAGGAATTTTTGTATCAAATTTTTTTAATGAACCATGTCCTGGAGTGGACGGGACTTTCTCTAACAATTTGTATATTTACAAGAATTGTCTTTGTACTAAAAAAATATATATATTAATTAAATTAATATAATTATTACAAAATATTACTAGTAACAGTTTCGTTGTGTAGTAGTCGTAGTTGTGATTAAGAAAATAATTATGTCTTATTACGGTGGATGCGTGCATTAACTTACCATGAATTTTATGCCAATTACCATCGCACAATGAGAATTGATTGCCAAGTTTGTAACTTGCGTGGAATGGTCCCTTTCCGTTCTCCACGTTGGCGACAACTTCATTTTCAAGTAATTCAAGTACCATAAAGTCTCTCCGGCCTTGAACACTCAACAGCAATCCCGTGGAGTTCCGCGGCTTCACTTCCATTGATACTGAAATCTCGTAGCCCACTTTGAAGTTTTCCAATAGCTGGAATTTTTGATACAATTAGATAAGTGTGTAAAAAAGTTTTTTTTTATGTAATAATGAAATAAGTCAAAGGTAATAGATGATACGTGGATAAGTTTGTATATTATTTATATATATATATATATATATATAAAACCGTAATGGTTATAGTTTATTCTAACCTTTAAGTAATTGCTGTGGGCATTGTTAGATGGTCCGAAGTATACACCATGCTCGATGTTGTTAGTGCACCTTAGCGAATTCACGCGGTACAATATATTCGTAACATACTGACCATTCATCATCAAACCTTTAAGACATCCTTTAAATGGCTGATAGAAATCCTGAAAACAAAGAAGATTGTTAATATAATTATACTTGACAGAAGAAAATCTTTTCTGGACCTCTACACAATGGTAATGGTGCTGTCATATTACTACATAGAGAAGCAATGAAAAAATAAGCGATAAATAAATAAAATCACAACTTACCATGAGGTTTTGGCTAACGCTTGAAGTGACATTACCTAAGCCCCCATAGGAGAATGGGGGTGTTAAAATTGCTGGAGAAATGCACGTTACGCTGGCTTCTCCAATGCGTTCAGAGTCCACTGTAAGTTTGCCGTGACCTTCATTTCTGACCAAAGTCACAGTGTGCCACTCAGTGCCGTTGTACGTTTGTGTTGATTGTACCATCGCAGTTTCACCGCCACAGTTAAAGGTGAAGTAAAGCTGAAAGTATTGTAAATATTATTTTTCAAGTAATATCTTTAAACAAAGAATCGACGCTGCATTGCTGAAGTCATCAGGTAGGACCAGTTCTGATGCAAATGATCTATAAATCAAGAGTCAAAGAATAGATCAAGTTATTCTCCCTTTATTTGTGTCAGAACTTTACTAATAGCAGTGGCTTTCTTAAATAAATATTAAACATTTGATTAATGGTCTCCTAGCAATTTTTTTTATATAATGTTAAATAAAATAGAGATATTTATATATGTTATTTAAAAATATCTGATATTGATGCAGAGAAGAATTCTGGATGAAATATACATATATAAGAATTTAATAGAAAATTATTATTATTAGTAGAATCTATTATGGGTCACTCAGCATTGTAAAAACTACTTGTTATACAGCAACAGATACTGAACAATTTGGATAGATAATGAAAGTATGTGCATACCTTCGCCTCCTTCATATATAAAGCAAGGAATTGCGCTGGTGTCTTCTCTGCTTCCGCATAGAATATAAGACCTCCGTGTTGGTCGAATGTGCGGAATGTGATGGTAAAATCAAATCCTTCCAGCTGTCTGCCCGGTAGCTTTGAGTATTCTATGCGACTGTCAATTCTTGTACCTGAACAAAGGAAGTTCCTAATCATCCCTTAAACTTATTTGAAACTCTTAGATCTATGATATTATTGTCCAATTAATTTTAAATCCAGTGGTAAAGATAATGTAACTGCCTAGATTTTAATTAATACTTGATAAGAATTAAGGTTTTGTATGAAGGTTGCTCTAATGACAGAGAAAATAAGGAGGAAGGTTAGCATGGTACGGGCATGTTATGCAGAGGGATGAAGGATATATAACAAAGAAAGTAATGAGAATGAACGTGGATGGTTATAAGGGTAGGGGAAGGCAGAAGAAAGTGTGAATGGATTGTGTGAAAGATGACATGTGTAAGAAGAGTGTGAATCAGATATGGTGGCTGATAGAGAAGTACCTATAGTGTCGACCCCACGTAGGTGGGAAAAGGACAGCAGGAAGAAGTATTAAAGTTTACGTGTAAAAAATAAAATTTTTATTTGTCAATATACTAACCAAATCTGTATCCTTCGGATGGATCACCAATACCATATTGCGGATCGTATGCTAATGAACAACCTGCCTCCGGTTGTGGTGGCGGTCTGGGCGTGGTGGGCGATGATGAGTGATTTGTTTTCGATGACATTTTTAACGGCGCTCTCGTGGTAGGCGGCTCCGTAGGTGGTACCGTAAAGATTTCATTTTCCTGTACATTCACTGTAACAATAACATTACAATCGTAAAGCGACAGTAAGCAGCGCAAAGTGGTCATAAGTAATACAATTCATCTAACCTTTCATGGTCGCCACTTCGGTGGCGGGTGTTGCCAGTGGTGGTAATGGTGTTGGTGTAGGTAATACATCAATTGGTCGTGAGATATGCCATGATGCTTGTTCTGTTAACAAAGTGTCAGTTTTTAAAGTTCAAAGGTTACTAATTTAAATTAGTCAATTTGAAGTATCAATAAAACAATACGTGTTTTCAATAAGTAATTACTTTCATACCTTATGCAAATAATATAAATTTTTATTGTCTTTAATTTCTTTAGAATCATCATCATCATTATCAGCTGATAGATGTCCACTGCTGCACATAGGCCTCCCCCAAAAGACCTCCAGATTGAACGGTACCGCGTTGCTTGCATCCAGAACAATAATATTAAATATTAAGTTGTACCTGGCGGAACTCCTCCGGTTGTGGTGGTTGTGCCACATCTGCCAAATGTGACGCTGTTATTGCTGAAAGGTTCTAGTAGGTTTAGTACTCTGCCATTTATCGTAGCGTCTGCTATGCAACCCTGGAATGGCGCTTTCGAGCCAAGTTTGCCTCCCACAATGTAGCTAGGTTGAACGCCACCCATGAACAGCACTCCATCGAGAATATGCAATGGTGCGGGTGCTGTGTCAGTGCTGTAAGCAAAGCATTACTTTTACATTAGAAGCCGCGATGGCTCTATTTGTATAGAGCTCGTACGAGCTTTACGTCTCGACGAAGTATGGGTTCGATCTCCAATCAGTTTCAAAGTTCCGAAAGGAGACATCGTGAAGATACGTAAGAACGTCTTATTTAGTAAAAGAGAATTTATTCGAAATAAGGAATAAAAATAAAAGGTTCGCGTCTAATCAGAAAAGGAGGAGATAAGGGGTAGAAAGGGGACGCTTTTCTCTTCGTTAATGATAACAGCATTGAACTTTACCTGAAGTAATCGAAATCGTCTACAACAAGCCTTAAGGCTTGGTTATTGTGTGTTACAGTTACAACGTGCCACTGCGAGTCGTTGTATGTATTCAGACCAGTATCCAGCTGCTCCCGTTGACTCATCAATACCAGTTTACCTAAAATAATTGTATACATTTGTTTTTAATGAGCCCAAGGAACGCCCAGTTGTTGGGGAGTATTAAAGTATACTATAAGCCAAAGTATACTCGCCATTAATCAACGACAGAGATATACTGTCGGACATTGTTGTGGTTTGTGTTCTGCTAAGGTATACAAAAATAAGTCCGTCCGGTTTAGAAGTCTTAAATTTCAGTGTCAATTGTAGATTTTCCGTTGTTATATTCACGTAGCGTAGATAGCTACTCTCTCCTGATAGAGAAACTAGGGAAGCAAACTGAAATAGGCCAACAGTACCCACATAAATATAATGTGAAAAACTAAATTCTGTGAATGAAAAGACTAAAGTTATTTACCTGACAACCGTAAGCTATTCCAACTGATTCTATATTTTCACTCAGATCAATATTCACCCCATCGATACTTATTTGTCGAATACATCCGTCAAATCCTTTGTTGGTTACTTGTATGATATTCTTGTTATTTCCACCGAAATTCATTGTATCTAGATCAGGTATGTCCTTTACTTCAGATGTCGATACAGTCTTAAGAACTTCGCCATCTACTTTGAGCGAGCACGTTGTTAGATATCTGCCAGCATCGAGTCTATGCCATTTGCCATCGTTGTACGCCTTTGTTGTACCAATAATGACAAGGTCCTCTGGGTTTCCTAGTGATACCTGCAAACAAAAACAAACATATACAAATCTCATTTGTTATCCTTGTTTATCAGTTTTAAAATGTTGCTGAATACAATACTTCGTTCTATCTTATATATATATGAAATATTTTGAATGTGACAAACCGCTTTTACCTGTAAGTATATCCGTCCATCTTGCATTTGCAATGAGAAGAAGTGACCTCCTTCGCCTACTAAGTATATAAGGCCGTCAGGAGCGTAAGTTCTAAAGAAAAGCAGGACGTGGTTCTTCTGTGGTACCAAATAACCCCTGCCTGGCATAGTAACGTGAGAACGACCGTTAAAGCGATACTCCTGTGGTCCACTTTGCGATGTTATCAACTTGTCTCTAGAAAATTAAGACAAGAATATGTGATTAACATATAATGCTGATTCAAGCAATGAATACTTTTGTAATGAAAATTTTATATTAACCTTTGTCTAGCTCCTTTTAAATTAGCTGCGCTGATGAAGTTCCACAGTCCAACAGGTGTGTCGCCTAACATTAATTCTTCTATTTCACCTTCAAATGCAGGGAAACTTACACCTTGGAGTTTCGCATCTGACGGTACTCCGCCGACGTAAAGTTTCGATTTTTGTCGATCTAAATTAAATATGGTATGCTGTCCAGGTAAAGTGGTCTCTTTAGAGGTAACGTAGTCAGTACCGTTATCCAGAGTTTCGCGGATTGATAATTTAACGTTGCGCCCGATTCTGTAATTTAATATATAATTTTTTTTAAATAAACGATTCAAAGAATAATGAAGGACAATGTATGTATTACGTAATTTATTAATGTTACAATAAATTTTATTAAATTATAGATAGTAATAATCTTCTCAGAATGCTGATGGGATAGTGATGTATATATCAAACAAGTAGACCGTAGGAAACACCAGCAGCTAGCATATCATTGGTGAATACAGGACTGACTTTTGAATGCAGTGGTATATCTTACCTATCAACAATAACTTGATACCATCTGTTATCGGCGACAAACTTTTCACTGCCAATTTTCGTCGGTTCTTGTCCTGGTTTGGCACTATCGCCGATGTCCATAACAAGGTAAGGGTAACCGTTTTGTATGCCGATTACCATAAAGTCATCCTAGAGAATAATAAAAGTAACCATTAAACCATTTTTATTTTTTCGAGTGAGATATTATTCAGTACTTTTGGTATTATATTAGAAACCAGAGTAATTGAGGATGAATGTCTAATTACCGATTTTGTTCGTCTGAGCATTGTGTCTTTAGGATTGCCTAAGTAAAGAATAAATCCGTTCTTCTCTTTAGTTCGGAAGTATGCTGACACGTGAGTGGACGTTGACATTTCGTCCACAGTTTCGGGGAGCCTTGGTTGGAGAGTAGACCAGCGATCGAATGTCACTCCAATTTGTACGCGATTGGCTACAGTGCGGGCCTGAAAATATTGATGTAATGATTGTTTTATTGTAATCATTTCTATTAATATAGGAACAAGAAGTTGCCCAGTCGATACAATGTGAAGCAGAAACATTCTCTATAACAAGATTTTTATATGAGATTTAAGCACTTTCCGAAAGAAATTATAATTCCATATTTGAACTATATTCTTGCGATTAAGAGTAACGTAGAAAAATTATATATAATCAGTTCATCAGGTTTTAATTTAGTAATGTACGTATGGATAAATTGTCAATATGAACCTGTTCAACAAGTTCCCTTAATTTTTGCAATTTCTCATCCGCTTCTTTTCGACGCCGTTCTAGACTCTCCTGTTTCATTTTCACAACGCGGTATTGAGAAGAAATCTTGGGGTCCATCTCTCCAATGTTATTTACTGAAATAAAGAAATCCTTTGAAAAATTTTGTTAAGGATACATGTAAACACTCTCAAATATTGTACATACCTAAACTATCAATGTTGGATGTCATCTTCTGAGCATCATCAGCTAATTTCGGGAGCGACTGTGCCCATTCTTTGCTGGAGGCGAGATCACTTCCAAGTTGTGACATTATGTTAACTGTAGATTTAACAGTCTCTGTAACCTTGGCTGCTTTTTCAGTTTCATCTTCCAATGAAGACGACGTTGCAGTGGGAAGAGATCTATAATGAAGGAATAATATAAAACGTATAACCTAAATTTAATTAAAATAAGAAAGACTTTAAAAATAATTACTAAATAAAACTTACAGCTGTATAGCATTATCTTCGTCATCAGCTGCACCTAAAGTCTGCCAAGCATTTTTCAACGCTTCTTCAGCTTGAGTAAGATTAGGTTTAAGCTTTTGTTCAACCGTTTGTAGCGCAACTAATGCGTTTACTGATAATTTTTCGGAAATATCTTTAGCTGGTGATACATTTTCAAAGAGAATATTATTCTGGAACAAATAATTACTCCGTAAACATATTTACATTAATATTTTTAAATAAAAACTTGTTGTTCATGTTATTGTCATCTTTTATCATTATCTCAATAGATGAACGTCCTCTGTTGGACATAGGTAGGTATAATGAATTTAATTTTGAGTCCAAATAGCTTCCAACAGTTCTTTTGATATTGTCTGTCCATTTAGTGTGCTGGTCTGTCGCCACATCTGCACTTTAAGTTTCCATTATCCAACGGTTCTACGAGCTTTGTGCCCTAGCTGTTGCCTTGAGCTTTGTGACTCGAATAGTTAGCTATAAAGTTACACGAGTCGCGAGGATCAAGTGATCTCCGGGTTATTGACCGTTGTCAGTAACCCTGCGATCTCGTCATTTCTGATTTGATCATATAGAGATGCTCCGGACAACGACCTCTCTATCGTCCGCTGTCGTCAGCTTTTCTTTTTTTATGTAAATTTATTATAAAGTTTCAATTTTAGCGTTTTAATTGTATTACAATTTGTTAAGCTTACGATATTTGTAGCATTCCGAACGGATTCCTCTGCTTCATCGGCCGCTTCCTTCGCGTCGCTGATTTCCTGAACTATCGACGAATAAGCCGAAGCAGCGCTGTAAGCGTGTTGAGTTCGAGTATTGTTATTTTCTCTTTCTGCTAGAGCTCTGAGACTTTCCGCCTGATGTAAAAAATATATTATCATATTGGGATTACAGTTCACCCACAAAATTTGTTATTTATTTAACTCAAGGGTTTGGAAAAGAAGAACACACTTACCCTATTTCTTAACCCTTTCGCATGGTGTAAAGCTACATCCGTCAAGTTAGTTAGGTCTGGTATGGTTTCCGCTAGCTGAGCTAACCTATTTTCTATTTGCTGGTTTTCTTTATTTAAGTCTTCTAATGATTTGGTTGAATTCCTTACGATACTACCAGATATTGTATTAAAGAAGGTGGCATTATTGATATCCAAGGCAGCATCAATTAGGTCCTTCATAGCTGCGCTGTTCAATTTGGTAACCGATAGTACTTTGTTACCAAATTTTGATTCTCTGTAATGTACATAATTAATATTAAAAATGATAAAAAAAAATATTTGTAAAATATATATATATATACTGACCTGTTCTTGTCATTGAGGACTTTAGCAGCTTCTGCTGTATGCTGTGCCAGATCTGTATATACTAACATATCCTCTAATCTTCCCTTTAAGTCTTTTGTTGCGTTTACTAATATTTGGAATTTCTGAAATGTATGAATATCATGATTAGGGCAATTTGTTAACAAAGACGGTGAAGATTTATTTATGGTTATAGTTAACCTTCGTTTGTTGGTTGACTGGTTGGACGAAAATATTCATTCGCTCTATTTGTTTGGTTGCATTGTTGATAGCGCTGATACCCAGGTTCTCTTTGGGACTTAAGTTGGTGGCTGAAAATTTTTTGTTAAGAATTAGTTGTTCAAGTTTCGACATTAATTATGCTTATACAAAAAAAAACTCCTCGTATATATCGAGATAAATGAAAATAATTATGTAAAGGTTAAAGAACATAATTATTACCAGAAATTTGATTTTTGATCTGCTGAGCTTCCGCTAAAGCACTATCAACTTTAGGTTGCTGACTAAGTTCTAATCCAGTTGCTAGATCACTGACATGAGTGACGACCTCTTTAGCCTTTTGACTATTATCCCGAACTGAGGCTAGAACTTTGTCGGCGTCTGCTGCCAAGTAAGCTGCTCTTCCAATCTGATTGTCACTATCGGTGGCTGCAAACTCCGCCTGTTGATTGGTTTTTTTAGCTAAGACCTTTGTAGCTTTGATCTATACATACTTCAAGAATAAGAGAAAATAAAGATTAAAAAAAAAATTAACTTCACTTACAGATCTTAAGAGATTCTTAGCGCTTGTTTCTAGAGCTTTCACTGAAGATGTTACTTCAGCCAAGTCAATATTCCGCAGTTCAGTCACTCTAGGTTTTAGCAACTCAGTTTGATTGGAAATGTAGTTTAAGCGTTGAGTGGTGAAAAATGAATCGGCCTTGTCCTAAAACAATACAAATATAAAAAATCATTTACTTATTGAGTGTGGAATAAAAAAGTAAAGTTTCATTATTTCTAGCTCTCTCAGTTTTATCTCTTGTTATAAAATTAATTAGAATATATATATGGTTGTACCTGAAATTCTAAACTCTCGTTAGACAGCATGTAACTTAAATCTTCAACAGAGAAGATCAATGCATCGGTGCAGGAGTCACATTCTAGACAGCCTTCATGTGGTATCAATACCCACCTATTAAGGGAAATAATATTGTTGTTAAAATATGCACTTATTTTTTTAACACCACTGATGTTGATACTTTTTTCATGCCATTTCAGCTATATTGAAGCTTATTATCCCAAAATGTATATTTGGTTTATTTAAATGCAATGAAATTTTAAACTTCAATATTAAATACATGCTTCGGAACTGATGGAAGTTCTTTCTTACCTTTCCGGGCAACGGTCACATTTTTCTCCAATTACCCCTGGGAGGCACTCACATTGACCAGTTGCATTGCACACGAATCCAAGTGAATATCCAGTATTGCAGTTGCAATCTGAAAAATTATTATAAACAAGTTGTATAGCGATGATGGCTAAGTTGGTAATTGTATTGGAATTACACTCTACACAAATAAGAGCATAATTGTAAAAGAATTGTTTACAACTTATTCTGTACTTATTTCATAATACACAAATGAACCTCTAGATACTGGCAATTATTTGTTTTTATGCTATGTTAAATACTCACGGTCGCACCCATCTCTTGTGTAGTTCCAATATCCAGCAGCACATTGGTCGCATTGTTTACCTGTCACTCCTTTCGCACATCTACAAATAATTTTGGTAATAATTAAGATATGTAAAATTAATATAAAATAGAAAAGCCAATGTTATTTTCATAGTAATATAATCATCATCATGTACACCTAAAATTGCTAATTCTTACACTACTCAAAATAAAGCCTATTTAAAATGTTCATGTTGTATTTTAAGTACAGCTAAGTTTACAAATAATAAATATACAACTCTTCTAAATATTGAAATGAAAGCAATGTGATACAGTTACTCACCGGCACTGTCCTGTGTTGTCGTCACATTGTGAGGATTCAGATGCAAGTGCACATGCACAAGGTGTACACCCTTGTCCGCTGTTGAGACCCCAATGGTCGGGTGCACAGCGATCGCACATATCTCCAATAACTCCTGGCCGACACACGCATGTACCAGTGGTAGAATCACACCTTTCCATACCGAACTCGTCGCAAACGCACGCTGAAATTAAAAAATATGTAATTTATCAATCAATACCTAAATTTTATCATACTAATATTCTTTTAGAAGAGGAATCTTTTGAACTTCATACCTGTGCAGTTTTTGGAGAATATGGCGTCTCCGAAGAAGCCAGGGGCGCAGAGATTGCATGCTGCTCCAGCCGTGTTATTGACACACTTGAGGCAGTTGCCAGTGATGCTGTCACACGAACCCGGATCTTCCACATTGATATTGCCGGAACAGTTACACGGTTTGCAATAATCACCTAGATTTAAAAATAAATTAGGAATTATAAATATTCATTTGGCTAATTAAAGTAGCTTTAGTGAACCTATTGAAAACTCAATAACAGTTATTGACCTCTGATTTGTTGGATTCTTCTTAGTTCCGACTAGTAGATTATCTGTTACAACATGATAATTTATTTATTTACACGAATAAATCACATTTAACGACTAAATTTAATTAACAGGTGTCATCTGTCATGTCAGTCTTGCTATGTCTACGAGTGCTGAAACCGGTATAAAAGTCAGGATAGTAAAATAATTTAATAAAAGTGGTAAAATATGTAAAGTTTAAATTTATTAAATATTAAAATATCTCAAATTTTACGGAGAAAAGATTATCTAACAAGATATTGGAATACAGAAAAATTGCTCGAATCGAAATGTAAACAATAAAGAGAATAAATGACAACAGTTAACAAATCGATTCGTTTGAATAATTCGGATCATTTGGTCAATCGATTACCGTGTCAATATTTAAGCTAGGAGTGCCAAAAGTAAAAATTTTTTTGAGTAAGAAATCTTAGTGGAGGTGTATTATTAACAATGCCGTCTAATATTTCCCAACGTAGCTTTAATGCAATTAGGCTTTGGAACATTGCGAATCGATCTACAGAGGAAGAACGAGAAGTAGCACGAGAAGAGCGTCCGATTTTATGCTTCGCAAACGCCGGAGCAAAGAGATACAGCTCGTCAAATGGCCGAGTTAATAATGGAAAAAAAAACGAGCTTATGGATATACAATGTGATAATCTTCGATGCGTAATAAGAAATGCTTCAACTGTTGATTCGGATGAAGTAATTTGTTTTTTAGTCATTCTATTATATTCAGAAAATCCTGGATTAAATTCAGCCAAAAATTAATACGACATTTATTCGGGATAAACGTACTAGCTGTTCCCTGCACGCTTTGCCAACCGTAATATTAAATTAGATTTGAGATTTGTCCTTGGCAGTTGTCAGAAATATCCATTTTAGCTGACCTTTAAATGGCAGAAGCATTATGTCCATCACATTTTGAGTCTTTTCGTCTGATAGTTTCAGAGATCTCGTGACGAGTCAACGAATCTTTGCTTATCTCTTGTATATATATATAGATACATAACGCGATCGACGCGGCTCCGATCGATGTGGAGATCTTTGGGGAGGCCCATGTCCAGCAGTGGAGGTCTATCGGCTGATGATGATGATACACATGGGAAGTTTGGCAATCAAATTGAGAAAACGAATATATACATATGTATATAACAACTATATATATAGTTGTTTAATTAACGCCATTGTTTTATTGGTCCTGCTGTCAATGATACAGAATCTGTGTATACATGTTATTTACCAGTTTGTTTAGACATAAAATATATCATTTGAATTTAAAAACAATAGATGGCTGTAATAAAGAAAATAAGACTTACCAATATTTTCTGGTACACCGTAGTATCCCGCTGCACAATACTCGCATCTGGCACCGCCGTAGCCGGGTTTACAAATGCACGAAATGAGGGAGCCATTTGCCCTCAAGTCGCAACCGGTAGCGAAGCTACAAGGATATTGATTACTTTAACTTATATACTTTACTTACAATTATTATATCTCTTATTTATATATAACAAAGTATCGCCGGAATTATTTTAATGTTCCGCACTTTTTAATATCAATCCTCTCGAGATAAACGGAACTGAATTATGTCCACTTTATTTCTACACCTCCCGTATAAGTTTATGGGGGGACAAAAACCAGTTAAGCCGTTGTACAATGGTATTTTTTTATATAATAATAGCTGACCCATGCATATATGCACCACTGGGCTCTAAAGACAATCAGAAATTAAAACGAGGTATCCTGATAATTTATTTGGTTTTTACAATTGTAAAAAAACGGCAGAATTTCTTGAAATTCAATTAAACTCATATATTAATTGAGGAAAACACAAAAGATTTTTTGTTTCATACGATCCAAAAACTCAAAAAAATGTGTTAAGCGGTATAAAAAAAAGCAGTCTTATTCACATTTTGCTTTGCGAAGTTCATAACGTTAAATGTATCATGTGATAGAGCTGGAAAAACTTCGCCAAATATTAATGTATCGTTTCCGAAGTAATAGCCTACCTAGGTCCTACGTAGTTACCTTTTTTTATTCTACGAATCGATGAGACTAGCGTAACATTTACCTGATAGTAAATGGTACGCCTGCCCATAAAAACGTGGTGCTAACACTTTGCGCTCATCGCCTTAAGACATAAGAATTTAAATTATCAAAGTAGTTTCAGTAATGTTTGAACACTACCTACCTTGACGGTATCCGACGACAGAAACCTACCTACAGATATACGGATAAGAATCCGTCATACTAATATGATGAATAAAGATATCCCCTATTGAATGAGATAATTATAAACGGCAAGTATGTAATCGTATTCAGACGAATTGTGTTTCATCAGCATGATCAAAGTTAGGTCAAACTTACTTGTTAGACGGGTAAGGCATTGGACAGGCGCATATGAGACAGTCGTGTGGCGTGCCAACTGTTGCATCGCCGTGGTAGCCAGGAATGCATTGCTCGCAGTGGTCGCCCATAGTATAATCAGCGCATTCCTAAAAAAAGTGCTGATCGTCAACTATGTGAACGGATGTGTATTTTATAAGGATGCCCATCAAAGTATTGAATTCGTCTACAATGCAAAAGGGGAAGATTCGAATGTTTTACATTTTAATTTCGGGGTTGTACATAATAAAATATTGATGAAAAAAAGACAACAAAGTTTTTTGACGTTTCAAAGGGTAATTGAAATCTAAGTACAGAAAAAAGAAACTAAAATACCTTTTACATTGAATACAAAAATTTTAAGTAGCATTAATGATCTGATAAATGAAAAATAATCAATTGTACGTGGAACCTAATACGATGGTAGGTATAAACCAGCTAGCCGTGAAAGACGTTGGCCTTTTTTTTTGTTTCGAGGGGAAATCTTCGAAAGATACTATACTTCTAGGGAGAAGTCAGGATTATGAGAAATTTTTATTCACTAAAACCCCCCGGTGCTCAGCATCGGTGCAATTGGGGGGCTGGGCGTCGCTCAAAGTAGTATGATGCTAAATTGATAATATTTTTATTCTGCCAAGCGACGAGAAGTGCGAGACGTCTGATGTTAAATAATACGTTTGCTCATAATATGGTTTCGGAAGTTAGGATGATAAACACAGCACCAAATTGTGCTCATCACTTTGAGACATAATATATTGAGTCTAGCTACCCCAGTAATTTTAATAGATAAAACGCCCTTCAAACTGAAAAGCAGGAATGTTTCTACACTACAGTTTCGCGGCAGGAACAGGATATTTGGTGGTAACTACTTAGACGGTCTCCAGCAAAAGAGATCTGCTTGTAGTAAAAAGGAACAACTCATTCTTTCCTATATTAGTATAAAAGATACGAAAATAATTTTTATCAAATTTATTGTTGAGAGTTCTCTGTTGCCCTTGACTGTCTAAATGGGTACCACTGCAGCTCCTATTTTCGCCAACAAAACATTATTGCTTTCCGGTTTAAAGCACGTTGTAGCTAATGAAATTACTAGGGTCTTAAGAAGATCAGCATAATGACGTACTGTGCATATCATTCTAACGAGAGTCGCATTGTTATGGGTAGGTGTATTATATATATGTACTAGCTGCTCCCTGTCCGCTTTGCTGGCAGTAATATAAAACTGGACTTGAAATTTGTTTGAAATAGTCCTTGGGAGCAACCGCAAATGTCTTGCTAATATCATCGCTTCGTCGAATAAAAAAAAATATTTTTTACTAACCAGACAAATACCAGTGTTGACATCACATGCGTTGGAATGTCCGTTACATTGGCACGGTACGCAGAAACCGGCGTGCGGTCCGGAACTGAGTCGGTAATATCCTTCAGCGCATTGTTCACACGACAGACCACGGTAAGCCTTGGGACACTGACACACTTCCACTGATGAAGCTTGTCTACCTTCAGCGTAGTCTTCAGCGGTTAGTGTATTTCTGCCTTCAGCGTAATCTTCAACAGCGACATCCAAACTCACACTCATCAACCTTTGAAATCATTACCAAGTTTGTTAGTTCATTTGTATTGAGTATATAGGAAAAGATTTAATTTTAATTTTTGAACTTAAAAATCTTCAAAAATCATATTAATCAATGGCGACTACTGGACATGTATCTTTTGTAATCTATCAAAAAATCTTATTATCTAATTAATCAATTGATTTTAGTTTTAACAGTTTTTGTTTTATTAGGTAATGTATTATCTAGGAGAAAATCTTACTACAAGAGTTTGTAGAGGTTAACATGAGAAGTATTAGGCCATTTCCCACCATGCTGGCTCAATGTGGGTTGGTGGGAGACAGAGGTTCGTTTGTTGATTAGCAGAGTGCATTACAAGCAGGTGATGTTGGCTTGGCACCCATGAGTTGTTGTGCTAGAAAGCCTATTATTTATTACTAAGATAAAATTATTTTATGTACCTTGTAGTAACAGCTTCATGCCAGTATGTTGCTCTAATATAAATACTTGTAACATTGACAAGTGTATTCATAAATTGATCTCTAGTCACTGCTGAACCGTCGAGGTTAGTGAATTCATCCTCGCTGATCCTGACGCTGTGTCTCCAGTTAACTAGCGATGGCGGCTGTTCAACACTGTTGTGTACTATGTATCCGTTACCACCTCCAATGATAACGTCAGCTTCAATCACCGGGTATCCGTCATCTGATGTCGTGTAGAAAACGGTGTACGAGAGATAGCCACCATAGGAAGTAAGCCGTTGACCTATAGTCGAGCAAAAAAAATTTATTATATTGATGTTTATTTTTTTACAAAACCTTCATACTTCTCTTTTCTGTGTATACTAGTTTTTAAAAGCAACCAGAAAAGAGATAACCACAAAAACAAAACACATATAAAAGTCTCTAAGTAATTTTAAAATTAATAAAAGCTATGTATTTAAGTACCTAAATAATATTCTGGGGCTCCAAAGTAAACTATTTTCTGATCGTTGTCATCACTGCTCACCAGCTCAGCACCAATTACAGTTTCATTCAATACACTGGGTGCAATGGTGTGGGGGAAGATGTTCAGAGTGCGGTTCACTTCGATGTTCACCAAATACCAATCACTCATTGCTCTGATCTGTTTGAAAATGAACACAATTGTTATAATGTTAGATTATGTTATTAATTACTTAATTTATTCAATGATATACCTCCGCCCATGTCAGGTAGGAGCTAGTGCACCTTGTAGTTTTCCCGAAACAATAGCATTTTGTGCAACCATCCGGATTGTCTGGTTGAAGATTGAAATATTCATCTTTACATGTGTCACAAGCCTGAAGATAAAAAACAACACATGTTATTATGTTAAAAATTAAAAAAAAGGGTAAAAATTCATAGAGATGTTGCAAGAATATCCTGTTACTCTATAAAATAATCATATGAAGAGACACCATTAGTCTTAGTGCAAAATGTATTTACACAATATTAAAATTTTAAATTTTGTTGTCTTATAGACTAATAACAAGAAGATTCTCAATTCTCAAATCACTAATATAATAAGTACATAATTTCACACACAAAAAAAAAAAATCCCCCAAAGATTCCCAAAAAAAAAAAAAAGAGGGTTGATGTCAGGCAGGCGGCCGGTCGTAAAAAGTTTAGCCAAAACTATTTACAACATGTTCGATAATGAAGAACATGTTGTGCCGACCCTACATAAAGTGGGACCAGGGCAGGAGAAAGAAGAAGAAGAATTTCACACAAGTAACGGGAGTCAATAGTGATTTTTACTAGCTCTTAAATTTAATAAAATTAAAAATATATACAGCATATTCTTTAATGTGTGTACATACTATCTTTATATGTGTAAATGTAGCTACTTGCCTACAGTGTCTATTTGCATCACTAGAACAGTCTCATTATAAAAACAACATCCAAACAACATCATTAAATACATACATCTGCAAACTAATTTAGAGAATATAATAAAATTGTTCCAATCCAGGAAGGCAAACTTTAAAGTTGATCTCCAACAAGCCACCAAAGACCACTCACACAATTTCAAACGTTTAAATTTTGTTTGGGGAGCACTTAACATCCTATGAGCTGATGTTGATGCATTGGCAAGAGGCTTTGATAGTGTGGAGACAAGCTCAAGTAATAAAATGCTGCATGGTGTTCATGAGGCCAAGGACGAGGATACCACTAGTGTTGATGTGGCATCTTTATTCACTAGGTGCAATCTTGCAGATATAACACCTGACTGAATCTGTACTTGCCATCATATGGGGAAAAGTTTAAGAACAATGATGCCAAGCCTAAGCCAAGGCCGATTTTTATGAAGTTCAATGTAGTCTCAATCCACGATCGGGTTGCAGCGCTAAAGCACTTAAAGGAATGAAAATCAAAGTTTCAGACTTTCCTCCTAAGCCCCGATACAACACGTTCATGGCGGCCAGAGACTACTTTGATGTTTCCTCATGTTGGTCCCGAAAGGGCGCTATCTATATTAAACCTTCTGATGGCTAAAGGGGTTGGAAACAGTGGCCAAGCTTCAAAAATTGCAGACAAAACATCCTAAATCATCAATGTAGTTAGTGTTTATTATTCGTATCAATGACATAGTACTCACATATTAATAATATTCATGTTTTTTTGCTTTTTTGTCAGTTTATTTAGTGTCGGTCTTGTAATGTTTATATTATTATAATTTAATTTCGCACGCTTCATTTCGCTGCGACCTAACATTTGACATTGACGTAGTGATGTGTTTATCTAGTTACTGCACTTTTTGCCTCTTGCCAATAAATTTTATGTGTGCATTAATTTTCCCTGCTTCCTGAATCCTATTTTGTCCTTATTAGTAATAGAACTGGCTTCGGCGGAGATGGTGGAGTGGCTATTTATCTTAGAAGCCATTTTCCTTACAACGTCATTCATAACCTCTCTGCGATTATTCTCTAAACTCTGAATACTTATTGATTAAAGTGTTATTTGGTCACCTCTCTTAATCTGGACCTTGGTTACCTCAATCTTCACTTATTTTTTATTTTAACTCTGCCGCATAAATCCGCCCTTGCTCACATATAGGTTATGAGTTAGCTTAGTCTTATGATTGTACCTTTTACCATTGTACCATTACCATTTGACAATGTAATATTATTTTGCAGCGATGTAGTTAAGAACTTGAGTGAATTCAACTCAATCTCTAATTGGTCTAAACATATTTCAGAAGCAAGTCGTAAGCTCTTTGTTGCGGTAGTCAATTAACCATTAGAAGAATTGCTTCCAGTGATGACAAAAGTCGAGCTTTGCGCAGTATTTAATTCTAACTAACATTGACTATGCAGATATTTGTTTGATTGATCTCAATAAAACATGTCTTAATCAATCACAAAGGTTACAAAATGTTTGCATCAGGTTTGTGTATGGACTACGTAAATTAGACCACGTCTCTGAGTATCCACAAAGACTTGGTTGCCTGCCCATCAGGCTCCATTGGGATGACCATGTACTCGTCTTCCTTTATAATGTTCTATTAGACCCTCGCTCTCCCCCTATCTGAAGAAGTGTTTTCATTGTCGAAGTGCTGACAAAAGACATGTACTATGCTCTAAGTATGGTAACATAATTCATGTGTAATATACTAAGTCTGGTTACTTTGGTAGTAGTAAGTAGTAGGTAGTAAGGTTGCGCACTAGTAGAATGATCTACCAGATAACATTCGAGAGTCACAGACGCTTGCAATTTTCAAATCTAAGCTGCATAGCCATCTTCTGGATAAGATCACTCGCTAAAATGACTATTATCTTTATTTATATGATTTTATTTATGTAGAATGTATGTTTAATATTACAATTATATTTGTAGAATTATATTATTGCATGTATTGTTTACTTTTCATGTTACCCCGCTATTTTTTTATTTTAACTCTGCCGCATAAATCCGCCCTTGCCTTCACATATAGGTTATGAGTTTAGCTTAGTCTTATGATTGTACCTTCTTTAACGAGAGCAACAAAGTGTCAATAAATGATACTTTAAAGTTATATGTTTCACGGTGGATGTTGTTGTGTGAATCTATTTTTGTAATTCATTAATATTTTAAAACAATATTATAGTTTAATTCCTACCTGCCCCCGGACATGTTTCTTGCAGTAGCATTGGGCAGTGTTCTGATCGCATACATCTTCAGTGGTACCGTAAAGGTTGCAAGTACACTCTAAACAATCGGGAAAAGCGTAATGCCCCGGTACGCAGTGATCGCAAGTACGTCCAATAACGTTTTCTTTACAACTGAGAAGAAAAAAATAGCATTATTATCGAATATATTTATTAATTTCAAGTAATATATAACAAAAAAAGTATGCGCAAAATAATATCAGTACATCTTTGTTGCGCATCTCATCGCTGCTAGATGAAAATCAATATTTCCGTCTGGGTTGACGGTTTAAACCAAAATGTATCTAAAAACCATTTGGTTAAGTACTTACTCGCAGTTACCACTATCTGCTTCACACTGTAGTTGGTTCCCGACTACACCGAGTGGATTACAGTTGCAATCGTCACATCCACGTTGTACGTCGAAGTTGAATGTGTAAGGCTTGCACCTATCGCAATTGTCACCCTCCACGTTTTTGGGGCAAATGCATTGTCCTAAAAACATTAGGTTTTGTAAATGCGAAGGATATATATATCCAGAATTAAATCTCTTCTAAAGGCAAGGAGAGAGACAATATCATAAGGACCTTACAAAATAAAAAGATGGTACTGTAATATAAATATAATCTAAATCTAAAATTTACAAGGACAACTTTGGGGCAAGTGACTATTGTAATTATAGCCGTTTCGACATGTTACGTTAATTTATATATTATGTATTAATGAAGTCGCACAGCATCATTATACTGTGTTAAAATATGCTAATGGTAAAATTAAATAGATTTTGCTTCATCGTACAGGTCCAGGTACAAATTATGAAAAAGATAATTTGCCAGGAACTTCTATTAATTATTTCATGTAGCTTAATATTTTAGCTTTTGTATTTTTACAGTAAATTATATATTGTTGGTTCGCGGTTAGGCCAATCGCTTTCAACAGACAAATTGGAAATGATAGTGTTTTTAATGTTCGCATATTATTTGTACATATATATGTGTAAAGGATTCGCAATGCATTGTAATATTTTATAAGCCCCAAAGTCAAATTACGCGCATCGCGATTGTAATACAGTTTTTCTTTGGTAGGAAAATATATTCTCTGTAACGATTTCACTTACCATTATCATCACAGATAGCAGTCAACGGGCAATTGCACGGCTTGCAATTTGGAAATCCATAAAAACCTGTTTTACAAGCACTGCAGGTACGGCCGATTACGTTGGGCTTACAAGGACATTGTCCGCCGAAGGTGTTGCATTCTAGTTCTGTAGACCCCATGAAATCGCACAAACAGCTAAGGGCACCACTGTTGTACTCCGCAGTGATGGAGAACATTGCATCGCGACAAAAACCTTTCGATGGGCAAAAACATAAAAAGACAACATTAAAGATATAATTAATTAAATAAAACAAATGGAAAATGTATTGATTATTTAATGATTATGCAGTTAAATGCGACTCAGAACATATTTTATGCATGTTCAGAGGTAATTGTTAGGTTTTTATCGAGCGAAACGCTCCGTCCACTCTCCTGAGCGGGCGAAGCGAGACGCATCTTGTTGAGAGCAAATTTCGTAGATATTTGTTTTCAGGGAAGTGAAGTTCGTGCGAAATTATGCGCGCGCAACACGACAATCGCCGTGCGCACACCTCGTCCATATCCTCTCTCATTCCCCATACATGATACAGCTGCTGCATAAAGTCAAGATACGCTTGGGGTCCGCTTTATTTTTGTCCATTGCGCAAATCTTGTTATGCGCAGGTTTGGAGAGCTGTATATTATATAGAATAATGTCTAGCAAACAGACGGATAAAGAGACTGTTCAATATGAGCTTTAATCAAAATGGCTCCAATCTATGTGCGTATTGAATATCGTTAAAGAATAAAAAAAACTGTATCAATGAATATTTATGTTCCTATTATAATATGATCAGATATAACTTTGTAAAAACACAGCTGAGGTGTTCATTTTAATTTTAACTTACCAGTTTCGTTAGAGTTTATGTAGTAATGATTCATGGCACATTTTTCAATAAATTCTCTAGTGTAGTCTAAAGTATTTGCTTCTTTAACGGCAGTATCAACGTAGTCAGGTTTTGCTATAACTAAAACGTAATCAAGCCACACTCCTTTGGTTTCGTTACCCTAAAAAAAAATTAAATCTTAATGGTGTTTGTTTCTTTATGCTAAACCTAAAATACAGATACAGTATACTGTAAAAATATTTCGAGCTGATATAAAAATTACCTTAAATAATAATGAGATGTTTTCATTTGCGGAGAATTGTGTATTTCCATTCGCCAGCGATATAAGAGCCCTACATCCGGAATTAGATGGACAATGGTCTATCGGCAATGAAGCTTCGTATTTCTGGTCATCGGTGGTAACTGTTACCTCTACTTTACTCTCTGTAAAACAGAACACGTTGATTGAAAATCCTAAATAATAGAGACACAATGACGGAAAATAAGGAATTGCTGCTAATTCGTAGACATTTATACGTAATTAGAAATCTTACCCGGATTGTTAGGTTGGAAATAGTGAACAACAAATACATAATCTCCTGGCGATGGTACTTTTGATTCCAGTTTTATCGGTTCAGTATTTGGATCCAAATAAACAACGAATGTAGAATTGTCGAGTATGGATGGTCGGGTGTCACGGCTACCACCAGTTCCTAATTCTATTTCCACCTACAAAATAAAATGTATTAATTTTTATACAATTTATCTGTAGCGTTTTAAGATCTGACCTCACAATATAGAATAAGAAATTTCAAAGAAGCATTTAGTTATAGATTTTAAATCATCTCTATAAAACTACCTTTTTGGAATCCACTGCCGCTGAGAATATACCTGGGCTACATTTACCATCTCGCCTCAAGCAGTATGGACGTGGTGTGATGTAATCAAGATGCCAAGCTGCTTCAGGGATGGCAACAATTGATTTTATCCCTGTTAACGTGTCTGTGTCACTCTGAAATTACAAATACGAATCCAAGAAATTTGTTATATTAGAACTATTAGAGATTAAAAGCTTAAATATTTTTTGCTCACCTCTAAATAGATGATATTATTAGGTTCCATAACATTTACAATGAAAATCTTAGATAGATCGTCAGCTATAATCTGTCTACAAGGTGTGGTGTAAGGACAGGCGTTTAAGTTTACAATTGCACTTGATTCAGGCCCATCCCCTGATTGGAATCGTACAGTAATTATTCCCCTTGGGCCGCTACCGTAAGTTTCATTGTATGTTACTACACTTATGTCTGTCCTGTTTGCCGCACTTGATACAGGCGTTACATATTCTATAACTAGAATATAGGGACCGTTTGGATCGATTTTTATGTTGTATTGTAAATCACTTTGATCGTCACTTAATATAGCAATATCGGATGATCCAACACCGTACTCTCTTAATTGCTAAAAATAAGGATGATTGATTAAAACTTAAATTAAATGTGGTAATAGTTTTTAGATAAAAATCTATTTAGCAATATAAATTTATAGTAGAGTCCTTTTATAAAGAAAATTACCTGTGGATCATTAACGTATTCGGTGACAGGAGTGACTAAAGTTGATATATTAGCTGTTGGTAAGCCGTTCAGACTTGGATAAGCAAAGTGACGACAAAGATTACGTTCTCCAATACCGCACGGTTTGTCTACCAACTCGGTCAAAACAGTAGCTTCGTAGTACGCTTCCGGTATAAGTACGAAATAATCCTGTAGAAATTTGAACCAATTTAGAATTATAATGTGGGAAAATATGTTCATTTTTAATAGTTTTCGAACGAGTAGGAATTAATGTCATATAGCTCAAAAATGATTGTGAACTTAAGTGGCAATGGACAGAGCAGTGTTGGAAGGACTTATGGCTGATGGGGTAATAAGATTTTGTGGCGCCCGTGTACCGGTTACACGTAGTGTTACGAGGCCCCTCATCAGGTGGACCGACGATTGGGTGAAGGTCGCGTCAAATCTCCGGATGCAAGCACCGCAAAACCGATCGGTGTGGAGATACCTTGATTTGGCCTATGTCCAGCGGTAGACGTATTGATTCATAAAGATGATGACGACATCGTTATTTCGATTATTAAAAATCAATTAGAAATAAGTCGAATTGGCGTATAATGAAACAAGTTACTAACAATCATGACTTCACGTGTGGTTTTGATGGTGACAGTCCAATTGCCAGCATTCATGACAAAAGGAGCCGGCGCGTTTCCTTTTTCCAGTGCCACTGTTATCAGTTGTGGTTGTTCAGTGGGTCTCAAAAATACGTTGAATCTGTGTAGAGAAGTGGTATAATTAAAAAAACATTAACTTTTCTACCCCATTATATTCTTTGTTGTAACGCTATATATATACATATGTTTATATATTATTCTTTTGATTCAAATGTATTAGTTTTTAGGAAGGTTTATTTCTGAATATTTCCAATAAATATAAACTTGTTCGCACTCTAATCACCATTGTTGAATATGATAACTCACGTCTGTTGGGTGTCCACAACGCTTTCTGGCGTTATTATAATTGTAGCGGTGACGGGGTCGTGTAACGGGTTCGCGTACTTAAGCACCATACGATACAAGGAAGACTTGCTGATGTGCACCACGTTGATTACTTCGTTCTGTAACGTACTTTACTTTTATTCGAAGAAGCGACGAGATTGCCGTGACGTTCACCTGATGGTAAGTTATTAGCATGTCCATATCATCGCATGCTCGTCGCCTTGAGACATGATGTATGAAGTTTCGGTAGCTCAGTGATTTCGCTAGCTATTAGCGCCCTTTAAACCGGAATATAGTAATGTTGGTTTTGTTTAGGGTGGTATCTACCTAGAGAGTCTTCGGCAACAGACCTTTGTAATAACGTTTAGGAGTAGACGATTAACTATCAGAATTATGATGATTGGCTTAATTAATTTATTAGTTTGTGGTGACCCATGTTACTTAGTTGACACCCGTCGGATGTTATGATGATGGTTTATACTTCCTCTGTTAACTTATATTTCTTAATATTACCTGTAAGACAGAAAACACGACGTATCCTTTCCATGAGTACCCAGGGAACACCTCCTCGGAGTCTCGGTAACGGACAGGACCGGACTGCGTGAGGCCCTCCTCAACCTCGTACTGGAACTGATGTAGCGTTGGGAAGTAGTGCGCGCGGATGGGTCGGTCGCAGCGGCGGCCATCCACTCGTGAGTGGCAACGGCACTGTCCTGTGCTCTTGTCGCAGTTGTTGTCGATCGAACCACCGATGTCGCAATCACACTCTGCGATATACAGGGTAAAGCTGATTAGTCGTTCACTTAGCTATTGATTTAGAGCGCTTGTGGTACTGTAGGGTTCGGCTGCGGCTGAATAAATTTTGTCGCAAAAGTTATTTAGCGGTCAATGATCTAATGGAGTGTAAGGGGTCCGGAACAACAACTTATGGGATCCAAGCCAACCTTATCTGTTCGTGGTGCATCCTGCTATTCAACAAACGAGGCTCTGACTCCCACCATCTGCATTGGGCCAACTTGGTATTAAATGACCCAAATATCTCCATATGAACCTCTACAAATGTGGAGATCTTTGGGAGAGGCGTGTCCAGCAGTGGAGGACTATCGGTTGATGATGGTGATCTAAAGTCTATATATGTATATCATTTGTTGCGACAAGTGCTACTTATATTTATAGAGATATCACAGTTGTAGGGTCTGTTATATACGGTGGAACTAACCAGTACATCCGAAAAGGTTGCCAGACTCTAGATTGTAGAAACCGCTCTCGCACTGATCGCACTGCGGGCCGCCGACGTTCATCTTGCACGTGCATTGTCCGGAGCGTGTGTCACAAGAGCCCAGCCCGCCCAGGGTACCCGCCAGGTAGCAGTTACATTCTTATAGCAAAAAAAAAATCTTTATATAATAAGGTTACAAGTACATCGCTAAAAATTTAAGAGACAAAAATCATTAATGTTTCTATGATCAATGTAAATCCTGAAACGGAAGCAAATAAGCGTAATAATGTGAAGGCGATTAAGTTTAAGAGCGGTGTAAGAGGTTCTGTACAACAACTCACAGGATCCAAGCAAACCACACCCTGCTAATCAACAAACGAGGCTCTGGCTCCCACTAAATCGCATTGGGCTAGCCTGATGGCTCAAATCTCCCGTACGAAACTATAAATAACAGCCCCTAGTGCCCGGCGGTAACGGAAGCCACGCTAACTGTAAGGCCGCGGGAAGTGGCTGGATGCAGCAGAGTTAAACCGATCGATGTGGAGATCTTTGGGGAGGCCTATGTCCAGCAGTGAACGTGTATTGGCTGATGATGATTAAGTTTAATAGTTGCATGATATAATAAATTTTATATCTCCTTCCAGTACAATTCGTGTGATCCAAGAATGCAATATGTGTAAAAAAAAATTTAAAGTAAAAATAAATAAGTTAATAGAATAACTGAAAAGGGTATGGGAGTTGTATGGTAGCGGATCGTGAATTTTTTTTTTTAATTAAGCGAAGAGGAACACGGGACGTTGACCTAATGGTAAGTGATACGCCCGCCCATAACAACGTGGCGCTTGTTAAGATGATATGCACTGCAACACTACGCTCGTCGCCAGAGATAAGATGTCGAGTCTCGTTACCCCAGTAATTACTAGCTACAGCGTCCTTCAAACCGGAACAGGCGGAACAAATCTTCTCCGGCAAGAGAGACCTACCACCAGTTATTAGTACTATTATTTCTTTAATATGTGAGTGATTTATTTAATATTATAGACACTAATAAAGTATTAGATAGCATTTAAAAAAAAATAATTGTTTACATAGGAAAAGATTTACATAGGCAGCTGTAGGCAAAAGTGAAATTGTTAAAAATTGTGTTAACTCATTATATCATATATATAATATGTACATATTAAGTTAGGTCTACAGTAAGATGATTACCTTCGCATCCCAGGGGGTTATACTCTTGTAAATTCCAAAACAGTGCTTTACAGTCATTACAAATTCGACCCTGCACACGATCTTTGCACTGGCACAACTCTCCGGCTGGTACTGAACCGCAACCTGAAAAAATACTCAACATATTTACAATAGGCCAATATCTTCACACAATGTTAAGTGATGCTAAGGCTGAAGAATATAAAACGGGATAGTATTACTCTAGTTCTTGAATGTACCAAAACAGTGATAATACGATCATACTGTACTGATAAGTAAAAATGGGTATTGGCAATAGGCAGGATACATTACTTTAAATACTGACGGTCAAGGGGTTGGAAGCTGGTCGTAACCATAAAAGAAGTAGCGGAAGATCCTCCACAAGTTGGTTCGACGATCTAATAAAAATCGCAGTAAAACGTTAGATGCAGGCTCCGCAGGAACGATTGCAGTGGTGACCTTTGGGGGAGGCCTATTTTCAGCAGGGTGCGTCTATCGGCTGGTGTTAACAATAATGATAATACGGGTAGTAGCTAGGTAAAGGGCTTAATGAGATATTATCTGTAAGACGTCAGACAGACACAAAGAAGAACGACGGTCTCCTATAATCACCTTAAAGTTATTATTAATACAACGTAGTACTCACCAGCGAAAGACGCTATAACGCCCCTGGGGTCACAGTTGCACTCTTCGCAGGCTGGGTAGTTGTAGAACTGTTCCTTACATTTGTCGCACTTCGCCCCGTCGAAGTTTGACTTGCAATGGCAGAGGCCGTTGTCGTCACAGGTGGAACCGATAGAACCCGCCAGATCGCAGTTGCACGCTGAATAAGCAGAGTTAAGTTAAACCGCGGCACACAGATTAGAACATACATAACATCATTTAGTCATTGGCATATCGTGAAAGTCGACCAAGACTTAATAGTACTAGATATAGAGTAACAGCTTTTGCTGTAACGTACCCAACTATAGTAATCAGTAATGAAAGGAATGGGGACGTTTATGGTCAGTATTGGATTTAGATAAACTGAAATGATGATGATGATGATTTCTTTTAATTTAATACGGTGTTATATATAGGGCTTTATAATAATCCCACTAACTTAGATTTTATACTTAACCAATTTAAAAATTATAATATACAAGCGAACTATACTGTGAATGAGTATTTGGATGATAATGTTAAATTATAACATATATATATATATATATATATATATATATATTTACATGCTGCTTGAGAAGAAAGAAAGCTGCTTTATGTATTAATATATTTTTAATTTAATCTGTAAATTAGTCAAGTGGTATCTCTGTTAATTAGTGGGATTTTATTATAGATGACTAAATACAATATTCATCTCTAGTCCAACATATTTCTCTTGCGACCGGGTCTTTAATTGTTACGCTTAATAAGTGAATGTATTTCTTAATTTAAAATTAGGGGTGCAAGGGCTGCCGCATAACTCACAAGATCCACGCCACTTGTTCATAGTACACCCCGTTAGTCAATAAACGAGGCTCCGGATCTCACTAAGCCGCATTGAGTCAGCGTTGTGGGAAATGGTCCAAATCGCCCTGTTTGAACCTCTACATACAACGGAACCTGGTGCCCGGGAACGCGAGGGATATGAGAATCTTTGGGGGAGGCCTGTGTCCAGCAGTCGGCGTCTATCGGCTGATGATGATGATGTTTCTTAAAAATTTCGAATTTACAAAAAAAAATTATCAGCGCTTACGTAAACATTCGGGGTATTTGTAATAGCCAGGTGAGCATTGGTCGCATTGCTTTCCTCCGAAGTTTGAGAGACAGTTGCATTTCCCGTCCGCCGAGCAGCTGGTGGATGTGGAGCCAGTTGGGGAACAGTTGCACGGTACGCAGAGCCGCTCTCGGCCGCGGACCTCCATGTAGTAGCTACGGATAAGTTAACACTTGAAAAAATTAAGACAGGCGAGTGTTAAGTAAAAGTAACATTTCATTATTAATATATTAGTTGGTAATAAAAAAAAAATGTCGTACCCTGATAGGCATTGGTCACAACGTGGACCACCGAAACCAACTTTGCATATACATTGACCGCTGACGTCGTCACATATGGTGGCTTCCGTTCCACTGGTGTCACAGTTACAGTCTGAAAATTGAATGAAATTATTAATATTATTTATTTATTTATTTTGTACAGTATATTTTTACTCATACATGTGTAATAGAAGACGTTCATGGTCGACCTTTATATATATACATATATATATATTCAATTAAGCAACGGGACGAGCGGGATGTTCACCTGATGGTAAGTGATAGCTGATAACAACGTGGCGTTAGTTAGGAATAATATGTACTGCACCATATTGCGCCCATCGCCTGAAGACATAAGATTTTGAGTGTCGTTACCCCAGTAATTACGCTAGCTACAGCGCCCTTCAATCCGAAACAGAGTAATGTTGGCATACTCCTGTTGGGCGGTAGAAATAGGCGCTGCGGTGTTATCTACCTAGATGGTATTCAGCAACAAAGATCTAAAAAATGTGCATACATTCATGTGTTCGGGTTGGAAGGGCGCTGTAGCAGGGGGAATTATTAAAGTAATGAGATTCAAGGCGACGAGCAGAATGCGGTGCTGTGTTTACCATGGTAACTAACGCGACTTGGTTATTAGCAGGCATATCACTTACCATCAGGTGTGTTATATATGTGGCGTTTTTGACAAGGAATATCAACTAAGTGGGTAGTCCATAATATATTCACATGATGTCACTTTAGAACACAGGTACTTAGCTGCTAACAACACACCGTACCTACCTATATATTCAGTATATAAAAAAGTGGATGTTTGAAAAAAAAAACATTTTGTTTGATACTAACGTTTGCATGTCGGATAGTTGTAGTAACCAGCCTCGCATTGGTTGCATGTGCGTCCGCTGTATTTACTCATGCATGTGCATTTTCCAGTTTCCTTGTCGCACACGTGTGACACGGAGCCCACTGAGTTACACTCGCAATCTGTAAACACGTTGACATCTTTTAATATATCATAACTTAAAGATAAATAAGTAAAGTTTTTAATACAAAGTAAAAATAAATTATTTACCTACAATGAGGTCAGTGAACTTTAACATGTTAAGTAATAACTTTGATGAATGTAGTCGTGATAGCTTAGTTCATAATACACGTCTCGGACAGACCCGGGTTCGATCCAATGATGAAGGAAAACAAAGAGCGGAAACCAACTTGTTTTAATAAAGGCAACTTTTATGGGCTTGTGACATCAGCCAACTCGCATTAGGCCAGTACGGTTGATAAATAACCTTGACATCTCTCAACTCTCATCTTGTGAGAGAAGGCGCGAATTCCAGCGATGGGAATATTAAGTGGACTGCTTTATTATTATTATAATTAACAATGAGGCCGTGGGTGGTGAAAGGTACTTGTACGGAATACTCTGGCTCTAATACGTCGAGAGTCGGACCATCACAATGCTGTTACACATACGGTGGTAGGTTTATATTATAGGGGTGGTGTCTGGTTAGGCAGTAATCACCATTGAAACTGTACAACGTGACCCTAGAATCGAAACAGAGTTCTGCGTATTACAACTTCAGCGTTCCAAACAGTGCCACGGAGAAATTAATAATATCAACACTAGTAATGAAGGTAGGACAAAGATCTAAATAAAATTAATTTGTTTGCTGAATACTTCTGTCTGTAAACAAAGTGTTGTTAGGAAATATATATTCTGTGTGCTGTAACTACACAATGAAAAGAAACGGAAACGATAATACTTACTTTTACATTCAGACGAATAAAAACCATCTTGACAGATTTCACAGAATTTTCCCGCGTAGTTGTACTTGCACGGACACTGGTGAAGATATTGTAATACGTTTATTATACTTCCTGTAAAATTACTGAAAACTTTGTCAGTTTTATTATGATCGTTGGGAGTGCTTTAAATCCCGAATGGTCACGGGTTCGATCCCAACTTAGATTGAGCTTCCGGTGAATAAAAACATCATTAGAAAACTAAGCTACATTTGGAGTGATTTAATGTATATCCTTAGACACCTGTCCCATTGCCAAACATGAACGAGAAATCAGTAGAGTTAGCAACTAGGAATGGTTTAGTGAGTAGAGAGTGTGTAATTCAGATAGTTTTATCTCTTAACTAGAAACAAATGTGAGATGACGATTACTTGCTAAATCACACGAAGCGGTCAACGTAGATTATTCCATTGAAAATCTGCAAAGGATAAATTTTAGCTCGCTCGGCGAGTATACTTCCTTTCTCGGCAAATTATCAGATTGCATAGTGAGCATCGCTCAGCGATTACCATCTTCGATGGCTCTTGCAGTTGCAAGAAAATTAGTGGAAAGAATTCCGCTGAAAGTGTGAACAGACAGCGATCAACTGTACATATATTTAGTTCTTTAATTCACACGCGAATTTTATCTACTGTACGCTTCTTGTGCGAGAAAATAGATGATAGTTGGTCATTTTCTCACCTGAGGTAGGACAATTGTCTAAACATTTTCGTTGTGAAAAATAAAGGCGATATCTTAGTACCCGCACCGGGGACGTCTAAACGGGAAACCTATTTATTTTAAATTGATCTTGTTTTAATACTCACTAAACTGTCAATAGGTGTGCAGTTGTCTCCGTCGGTACCGTTCAAGTTGCAAATGCATGGTTTACAATCAGGGTAGTCGAAGTAACCGTAGGCGCAAGAATCGCAATTTGGCGGATTGAACTCCGACCTGCACTCGCACCGACCCGTCTCCTCTTCACAGTTACCCGTCGAGTAATGCAGGTCGCAATTACACGCTATAAAATAATAATTTCTTACAGTTACACCCTTGATTTACAAGGTAGATACCGTAGTAACCATGTAAAACAGATCTCACCCAGTTTAAACAAAATAGACACCTGTTCAATTAACTTGATCTGTAGAAGACAAAGAAACGGCGAAGATATGTTTATTATAATCTTGTAGAATGAGATAAGGATAGAACAATTAAGGATCAGTACTCATTCAAACATTTTTCAATTTTTTTTTAAACAATTCAAACATTCATAACAATTACAATATAAATAAAAAAATAAAATTGAGCCTTTATTGTAGTTTTGGTAAAGGGTGCCCTTTGTGAAACAAATAAGCTCCTGGAGCATCGTGGAAATCCTGAGGTTGGCGTAAATTTTTATAGGAATGTATATCGATACTTCCAGGCTCACTATTCGTAACCATTAAAATATTTTTTCTCAGTATAGAAAAAAAATACAATATAAAAAACATTTACGGTCATAATTTCTTCGTTTTTATAGTTATGAAATATCATATGTGTATATAGCAGAATTCATAAAAATTCTATTCAATGTTATTTGATAAAAACCACTATTATGTTAAGCAATAAATATTAGTACGAGTTTTAACAATTTTTTTTATTGCGAATTTAACAACATGAAATATACCAATAGATGGAGCTTGAAAAACTGAGTAAGACTGCATTTAAAAATCATTTCCGCTGCAATGGTGCTCATGCTTACACATATCGATATATATAAATAACGATAACTTATATGTACTTACGTTGACATACATCGATTTCATCCCATCTCTTCCCATACGGCCGGAAGTAAGTTGGTTTGCATTTGTTACAGTTGATACCTTCTGTATTGTGCTGACAGTTTTGACATATTCCACCGCCCTCATAGTTGCCATGTATGTCTAGAGAGAGTCGCTTCTCGTCTATGTCAGGGTCGTAGATGCATTCGGTTGTGTGGTTATGGCAATTGCAGGCTGTATAATGAAAAATAACTAACATTATTTATATATATATATATATATATATATATAGTTATCATGTTATAAATATAACGCCGATTGAACTTATGAGTTTGTTGAGACGTTTCTTTACAATCCTAATTCTTCTTTATATGGCCATTTACTTTAATTCTACACTGCAGTTTACAACAAACAGTAATATTCTATAAACTACATGTGTAATAATATTGTTAGATATATATCACACGATCGTTATGTGTGTTATACATGTGTATGTGTGTACGACAGAATCTCTCTACATACTAAGTAGACGAGTAGAGAAGGCCGATAGATTTTAAGTCTGACTATTATAATCTAATTTTAAGTGTGGCAATAAATAATATATAAGTGTACGTAAGTATAGGTATAAAGTAGTGTAAGGGTTCCCGATCAACAACTCAGGGGATCTAAGCCAACCTTACCTGCTCGTGATGCACGCTGCTAATCAATAAACAAGGCTCTGGTTCTCACCAACTCGCATTGGGCCAGCGTGGTGGGAAACGGCCCAAATCCTCCCATATGAATCCCTACCCGATCATGTGGGGATCTTTAGGGGAGGTCTATGTCCAGCAGTGGACGTCTATCGGCTGCTAATGATAACGATGACAAGTACGAACGAGTGATTTGATGTAAATTCATATCATTGGGAAGGACTAGGACAGCTCTTTAAATTATTCTATTCAACGAAGCGATGAGATGAAAGATGAAGAATTTAAAATAAAAAGAAAAAAATGTTTTTTTTTTAACGCTACTTCTGAATATTCTCTACATCATGAGAATGTACTCTCAGCAAATCTAGATTTAAAAATGTGGAGAGGAAAAAAGATGTAGATAAAAGTTCTCACGTTCGCAAGCGAACTTATTCCAGTTTTGCGATATCCTCCACTTCTTCTGTTCAAATCCTGGACAGCAAGCTGCACATTGAGGACCGCAAGTGTTATGTTGACAGCGGCAGACCAGGATATTGGTGTTACTCAATGGATCCGCTGGTTCGCAGTTGTCCGCGTGGCCGTTGCACATACAACGTCCGCCAATATTGATATCTTTGATACTGTAGAAATACTAAAAAACAACAATATTATTATTTTCACTTAAGGCGATAAATAAAAAAAATATTATTAAAGTAACATTAAATTACTTACACGTCTAGTTACTGTAGGATCCTGCCTAGTGACGGACATGAGATGTCCCAGTAAATTCTTGGTCCTCAAAAGCCTCAGCCTCACATTAGTCGCCCTCGTCCATTCTTGAAGAACTGGTGAATCAAAATACTTGTTCGATGATGGTCGGTAGTTTAAAAGTGATATAGGAATCTGTAAGAAAAGTTTTAAGCAATTTAACCTCAAAATTACTTTTTTTTACCCTTAGTCGTTTAAACTTAGATTTGCTCTTAATCTATGAGGACAATATCTAAAAGTTTGAAAAGGTTTTGTGTAATTACAATTGCATTTAATTGAATAAGAAATCTTTTCAATCTAAAAGGGGGTAAAGGGGTCCCCACAACAACTCGTAGGATCCGAGATAACCTCACCTGCTCGTGAGGCGCCCTGCTAATCAACAAACGTGCCTCTGGTTGGGAAATGACCTACATTCCTTCATATGAACCTCTACAAATGACGGCCCTTAGTGCCAGGCGGTACCGGAAGCTATGCTGACTGTAAGTGCGCGGGAAGTTGCTGGATGCAGGCGGCGGAGGACCGGTCTATGTGGAGATGTTTGGGAGAGGCCTATGTTCAGCAGTGGACATCTATCGGCTGACGATCTGTCTAAACGGTTGTCATGGATATTATAATAATATATCTTACCTCTCCTCCTTCCAAAGGAACAATTTTAGAATATTCGGTGCTGCAGATAACAGAGTCGTCTCTTGTAATAGGCTGCAAGCTCTCTTTCCCGAAAAATCTTTCACAATCTCTGAAAAAGAAAATGTTGTTCGCCTTATTTACTATACTTTTTATATACATCGTATATTTATTTATAATTTGTCATTAGATAAGTTGTCTTAAAACCAATTCATCGGAATGTTTGCCAAGTGCTGCTTGGTGAAGTGACTTGAGACAAAGTTATTAATGCTTATGTAATCACACTGGTAAAACGGTGATATAATAAATATAATAATAATAAATATAACAAATCCGATCTCTTACTTACTGGGGTGAATCTGAGAAATACTGCCAGGGTTTGAATGTTTTTCCGTAATCAGTAGACTTCTCTAATACCCATAGACCAGGTCGAGGCGAGTTTCCCATTTGCACAAACACGTAAGCTACGTGAAATTCCTGAAAATAAATAATTTTACAATATTGAAAGTTAAATACAACACAAATATACGCAGACGCATGCCGTCGGTGATTAGTTAAGAAGTTGGAAAGGATATGGAAATTTATGACGACCCTGGGAAAGCATATGGTTTCGACAGTGGTCATCAATAGGTTGAATCGTTGGTCCAACAATTTGGGCCATTAGAACCATCAAATAATTTTGTCTTTGAACAACTTGACTACATGTTCAAAAAGTGTCTATCTAGATATATTAAACACAGATTTTTAAAAATGTTTATATACGTTTGTTTATTATGGATGATCTCTGTTACTGCTCGATTAATTTTAAAGGTGACCTTAGCTAAGAAATAGCTGAAGACGCAGGGCATAATATAGGCTATATAGGTATTTATAACCTGCTGAAAAAAAAATTATGTAACTTCACTATTATATTGTGGGAAGCACTAGTTTGATATATATGTAATAAATGATCAATGGCCGCTTCAATGTTCCCACAGCTGGAACTCAAAGCTTTCTCTTATAACAGAGTCTATGCCATTATCCACCACACTGGCCAAGTGCGAGTTGGCATTATGGATTTGCGCGACAGTTTCCTTGGTCGTAGAACATATTGGTCATGACGTTATGTTTTTACGAAGTCATGAGACGAGCCGGATATTCACTTCCTTCGAGGTAATACGCCCGCCTATGACTATGTGGCGTTAGTTAGGATGGTATACAGCACTATATTTTTTTTTTAGTAATTAAGCGACGAGACAAACAGGACGTCCACCTCATGGTAAATATTACGTCCGCCCCGACATCAACTTAGCGTTAGTTAAGATGGTACGCATTGCACCATATTGCGATCGTCGCCTGAGACATAAGATGTTAAGTCTGGTTACCTCAGTAATTTCACTAGCTGCAGCTTTTCAAACCGGAACACAGTAATATTTGCACACTGTTGTTTGGCGGTAGAAATAGGAGCTGCTTTGGTACCCATCTAGACGATCTCCAGCAACAGAGACCTATCACCAGTAAATCTCTCAACGAATCTTAACACTCAGTGGGGTTCGAACGGATGCCTGTTTTAATGTTATAGAAAATAGTTTCATTTTTATAATCTGAGCTATTACCCCCTCGATTTTAATGTGGTCATCTAAATAATTATAAGATATCAATTTCATCCCTTATATTATTTTTGTTTTAGACATTTTATAATTTAATCCAATTAATGGTGGGTAGGCATTATGTATTCAGCCCTGTATTCTCGGAGAAGAATAGGACTAAGGTAAGCCCTGCCTGTTGTAGAAGGCGACTAAAAGGGTATAGGAGTTTCGCGGGCCTTGAGGGTGGAGGACCTTATCGCTCAACAAACGAACTTGTGTAGGACAGCGTATGGCTTAGCGATGGTGCCTAAGAGGGTTAGGCTCCTCCTCAGACATGTGTGTAAAGTGTAGAGGGGCACCGTTGTGTTTGATAATAGATCCCAGAGCCTCTGTGAGTAAGTGAGAATCCCACATAACCTTGACTTCCCTCCACAAATAGGGTATCGTTCGAAGATTTCCTCTCCGAAAAAAAAAATATATATATGTATCGAGGAATCGTTTTAAAAATTTACTAATTTATACAGATGATTGTTAGATAAATTTGTTTGCTTTCCGTTTTTATATTGATACAATAATAGTTAATAATAATTAAAAAAAAAAACGTCTAAAAATTTTGTTATCAATGAAATAGGTTACGTGTTTTATCTCCACGGGTTTTCATACTATATTAGTTATATGTATATATAAAGAAGGTTATTATTTGGATCAAGTTAAACATATTTTTTAAAGTAACGTACATCGTAACATCTTCCTTAAATATTTGTTGGCGGTACAAAAGTTTTATTATCTGAACTATGCTATCGACGCCCACAATATCCTGTATGAGACGGGTAAAATGTGTGATATATCCGGTCTGCTTTTATGAATATGTAAATAATACTTAAACTTGCATTCATACGAGCTCAAGCGTCGATCTGGTAACAGTATATATATATATGAATAAGTTTAACCAGATCTATTGTGTTAAAATTTTGGAAAGTGCCAATATAGAAGTAATGGCGCTGGACATCGATTCCACATACCTAGGTTGAACAGTGGAGATGTATAGGCTGAACTGATGATCAGTTTTAAAACTGGAATCAATGAAACGATAAAAAAAAAATTCATAAACTATGTACTTTTGACTACCGGAACATTACACAATTAGCAATGGAATGTATTGTTGAAGATAGATACTAAAAGTTATTTCTATACACATATATATATATTTTACTCGAGAATTCATTCACTGGTCGTCTATCCGCTGATGATGGTGATGATGATGATGATATATTTTTAACTATATTTTTAGTACCAAAGAGGAGGTTGTTACGGATGGTAGATCTCAGTTACCGGAGACAGTTTAGATACGTACCACCATAGGTCTTATATCTGCAGTCACACAGTAGTGTGCAAACGTTTCTGAGTTCCGGTTTGAAGGGCGCCGTGGCTAGTGAAATTACTGATGATAACATGATTTAATATTTTAGTCTCGAGGCGACGAGTACAATGATGCTGTGTGTATCATCCTAACTAGCGCCCCGTTTTTTTAATCACCATCAGATGAACATCATGTTGGTTCTGTCGCTTCGTCAAATAAAAAAAAGTTGAGAATCTTTTACTAAACATTTTGTTATATGTTTAATTATATTTTTTTTCCGGAAGAGAAGTAGAGAAGTAGTATCCCGTTTCGTTTTCTCACATCACAGAATCTGTCTACGAAAGTACGTTAATTGTTCATTAAAGGTTATCTTGTTTTAATATATATGTATTTCATAAAAGAAAATATATTAATATAATGTACAGAAATATGAATTTTGTTTATTAATTAAAAATCTGAATTATTTTTATATAAAATAGATTTTTAAATTTTTGCCAAATTCTCAAAGAATGTTTACTTAGGTTATTACTTTTAATATCACGTCTATAGAGACTATAGATATATCTAAGTCATACTATGTTGCATCATCAAGTTGTAAGATATATAAATGTGTATACATAAAGCAAGTCTAGTTACAATGATTGCTTAAACAGCATCAGCAAAATATAAAGGCTCCCAAGCGAAACAAACGCATAGATATATTGTAATATTATAAACACTTGATACACTGACACAGACATCTTAGATTTCGCTGAGTAAGTGCTTATTAAGTATTCACCTACTGAATACGGCCGCATAAGTCAGCTACTTAAAATGTATGGCATTGTGTGAATCGTTTTAGCCAACATCATCAGAACCGAAACAATTTTAACTAAACTTAATAGATAGAACGAAAGTTCATCCTTTAATAGTTACCTAGTTAGGGTAATACCTAACTAAATGTTTAAACCTAATTGTTAATATCGATTTCTTTATTCATTCCATAAAACGACGAGACGAGCAGGATTTTCATCTGATGGTAAGTGATACGCCTGCCCATAACGTGGAGTTAGTTAGAATGGTGTATACTGCATCGCATTGTGCTCGCCGCCTTGAGACGTTGAATTGCGTTAGCCCAGTAATTACGCTAGCTACAGCGTCCTTTAAACCGGAACACAGCAATGTTTTCATAATACTGTTTGTCGGCAGAAATGCAGTGGTACCTACCTAGACAGTCTGCGGCGGCTGAGACCTACCACCAGTATATGTTTACAATAATGACGTAAGTAATAGGAGTCTAGAAATGTAATGAGACTTAACATCTGTATAAGTTAAGTTATACAGCGCCTTATTATTGGGCTTATAACTTCCGTCATTGCCTGGGAATGGGACTAAAGTAAGCGCTGCCTGTCGTAGAAGTCGACTAAAACTCTTCACGGGGCTCTTATCGCTCAATAAGCGGAGCCGTTAATACAATGTGGTTCTTTACTTGTCGTACATCAAAGTGGGTGTTAAGCTTGGTCTTCCTTCCAAAGTGCAGAAAGCACCGATGCTGTACCGAGGGCCCTCATTATGATCTGAAGGATGTCACCGAGGTGTTTTTAGAGGAAAAAAATCTGATATCACCTTAATTTTCCTCTAAAAGTAAGGTAAACGAAGAACATATGGCTTAACACGAGGTGAACGATGAGAATTTTTTTTTTTTCTATGAAGCGACGAGATGAGCAAAAGGTTCACCTCGTGGTAAATGATACGCCCATACCAACGTGACGATACTTAAGATGATAAACACAGCAACAAAATGTTCCTGCTCAGTATTTCCACTGACTATAAGCTACACAGCCCTTCGAACCGGAACATAGCGATGCTTGCGCGGTATTTGGGCGGCAGAAATAGTACTGCGGTGGATAATTTACAATAATTGAAATATTTTCTGATGTTTCTAGTTACTAGGAATCATTAATAGATTTGTTTGCATCGGAGATTCTCGTCTATTATTAAATGAATGCCTCTAACAGCTCAAAGTGAGGTAACGTCGAGTTCAACGAACTAATAGTGTCGTGTGATGCCACTATTTCGGGATCTCTGCTGCAGTGTCCCCGCGTGGACGGTGCAGTTATGGACAAAATATTTCGCTCCCATGAAACGTTACTATTAAGATAAAAAACGATCTGTAAAATATACACGGTGTATATAACAAAACTATAACTTTATACATTAATATAATAACGAAGTAATCTACTTCTAGTCCTAGTGTAATAGTCTGCGCTTTACAACCTAGACTAGATCTTCGCTTACCTTTAATTGGGATCGTATTCAAATACAAATCTTTATTATATAAAAAATATCGGTATCAAACAGAAATATGTATATATATATAATGTGTAAGGGATCCGGCACAACAACTCACGGGTCCCAAGCCAACCTCACCTGCTCGTGGTGCACCCTGCTAATCAAGAAACAAGGTTTTGGCTCCCACCATCCCGCAATAAGCTAGCGTGGTGGGAAATGGCACAAATCCATATGAAGCTCTATACGAGGGTCACAGGAAGCCACTAGATGAGGGCAGCGCAGGATTCTTGGGGGTGGTTTATGTCTAGCAGTAGATCACTGTAGACTGATGATGATATACATATTCCTGTGTTGTTTATATAGCTCCAAATCTTGATAGATAATTAAAAATGTCGAGTATAAGTTGATGGTGAGTACACCTTCCCAAATTATTGGCATTAGTTAGGATGATGTACACTGCATCGCACTGTGCTCGTCGCCTTATGACATGAGATGGTAAGTCTGGTAACTTCAGTAATTTCACCAGCTACAACAGTCCTTAAACCGGAACAAAGTAGTGTTTGAGCACTACTGTTTTTCAGTAGAAATGTGACCTGCTGTGGTCACCTATCTAGACGGTTTCTGGTGACTAAGAACCACCGTCGGTTACTTAGCTATGAACCTTTTGATGGTAGGAGAAGAGGGTAAAGGTGCTGCTTATTAAGACGTTGCTTACGTAGAGATATATGCTTTCAGATAGCAGCTTAAAAACAATAAGCTTATCCCTTACACCAGTGTTACTCAAACTTATTGTAAAATCTTAATATTTCCGCAATTACGAATGTAATTTTCACGTACCCGTGATGGAATGATGCGTACTTTCAGAGTTAAGAGTACCACAGGTTGGTAATATATATACGACAAGATAAGAGAATAGTGGGATATGCAACAAGGACCTAGCTCCACGTAATTATCATATTTTCGAGATCATTACACATCTGGGTTGCAGCTGGCAACATTTGTCATTAGGTAATCTCGTAGATTACTTAACAAAATTTCTTTTACTCTTAATTCAAATATTTATTTATTATAGATATCTACGAATTTATAAACTTGTCTGATAAGATAACTGATGTTTGTAGCGGAGTTAGATTCAACCTTTAAAAACGACATTGAAATCTATTTTGCTTTATATTGAACAATAAGCCAATGAAAGATTGTGTAAAAAAAATTTTTTTTTTTTCAAAACTCGTCATGTTTCCTTCTAGAAAGAAATATAGTGTTGCTGCATTTACGATCGTGTATATTATGCCGGACGTCGTCTCAATTCTGTTCAACAATCTTCCCTAACATAGTTTCTAATTTTTAATATTAATCTTATTATTTCTCATGAAATTGATGAAATAAGTCATTTATATATAATATGCCAAACGTTTTACATATAAAGAAGGATACAAATATTTCTCTGGTAGAGCAGAAAGAGATTACCTGTCCGAGATCTATTGTGAGATTGACTTCGTTGTACTTCATGCCTCTCGATAGCGGAGGACTCTGCCACCAAGTCTCCATACTATCGACGGCGTACTCTGGAGGATGTTTCTTCGCCTCGTTGTTAGCATCGCAGATATCGCAAACCTGTAAAATGTAATTCAGGTATAGAAGATATTATTAAAATCAATATATCAAGTAAGAAAACATAAAGAAATTAATAAACATGTAAAATGGAAGTCCTTGCTTACTCTCTCAAATCAATTATCCTCTTTTGACTGGGTATAAATTTGAATGTAGACAATTAATAAATAAGTAAAACCTTTATAGATTACGTCTAAGTAAATAAGTAACGTATGAATTAATTTTACTTGGTAATTATTGTATATTATGTTCAGTGAAGTATTTTCTCTATACATACAGTATTTAATTGATATTAAGAAAAGATATTTAAATATACAAGTATAAATATATATGTAAATTGAAGTGATGTGATATATTTTTTATGTAATATATATTTACTGTATTTTTGTTTCTTTACCCAACCAGAAACATTGAATGAAAGAATGTACTTTGTGCCCACGCTTTTGTTTACCAACTACTATTAGTTTTCAGTTTGATTCTCTGAAATAAAGTTTAAAAAGAAATAAAAGAAATTGTTAAATGATAAGTGAACGTATGTAAAAAAAGTATTGTATTACATTATTCCCTTAATACTTTCGTTGGGAGGGAACCCTTTAGAACACCCAATAAATCCGTTCATTCATATACTTTTCCCTTTTCAAATCACGCGAACAGCATGTGCCTACAAAAAGAACATTTAAATGCGAGCGCCATTGTTAGAGATTGAGCCGAAACAAAAAGCGGGATAAGTTTGGATGCGCAAACGCATTTGGCCGCCATATGCCTGCGAAAATACCATGAGACCTGCCGAAGACACACGAAGTTCTCCGAAGGAACCCGAAGTGCTCCAAATTAAATCCATCGTAGTGTGTTTTATTCGTTATTTGGAGCCAAACCAACTTTTACCCGGTTTACACGGTTATTGTGTCAATCGTATTAATGTAATATTTATGGTAAGCATATAACTTGGAAATAACATTAAATTGTTAACCATTATCATTCAACTAAATCGTAATTTTTATGTACTACATAATTAATTTTTTTTCTTCATAGTAGTAATTGTAGTTTAGGATGAGCAATATCAAGTTTATATTAAAAATTTATATTAAAATATTTAATATAGTTATTATATTATGTTTATATCTATTCTTATCATTATATAAGACATACGTATATGTTTAATTACCTATTTTTTTTAAATGATGTTACAGTGCAACGGCCTCTTCGAAATGTTCTGTTGACTTATGAACTCGTTATCGCCGGATAACGATGAATGAACTTATGTCGTTAAAGTTGTAACACTTCGCTTTTTTCTTTGTTGCTAATTACTAATACAGAGTTATATTTTTTTTTGTTTCAAATACTTTAGTGGTTTTTCAAAATCTTATAAAACATTGTGCATATTCAGTGTGGTATGTACGATTGCTTCAAACTAGTTGAAAGTACTTTATATCTATGATTATTAAAAACCGAAATCGTAAAACGCCTTTATAAATATAATTTATTCAAACAGTACATATTATAATTATTTCAATGAGTAAAAAGCTCAGTTTTGATAATGGTTGTAAAGACCTGCTCTCCATTATCGGCGGGACAGTTGCCTAACAGGACGCGACGCTGGGTTGATAATAGCGTTATCACAAGTTTGTTTTACTTGCCGCTAGTTAGATGCTACTTTTAACTTTAATAATTATGGTACATTTATTCTTCGCTGTTTTATATTTCACAAGATAATAGTTATGATTGCGCGAACATATGATCTTATATTAAAATATAGTTACTATGCAAACAAATTAATTTCTCTTTGTAAACATTTTTGTAAACATCGCTTATAACTTCATACATATTATGATGCATAATAACACGTTAAATAAGTTATCGCCACAGATATAAATAAATAAAACTAAATAATGTTATAAATCAGAGCGGAGCGGTCACAATGATATAAGTACTAATTAATAATATTATAAATCGCAAATTCTCTACAAAGCGAATGTGAAATTAAAAAGAAAAATACCTGTCCTTGGATCACATGCTCGTCGTGGTCGGCGTTAGCGCCGGCAAGTTTGCAGTACAGCTCTGGGCCTTCGTCGCCGCAAGTTGCTGTTGCGGTAATTTTCTTACCAAGCGCCAAGTTGAAGTACGGAGGCGCCAAAATTTTTGCGCACGCGGCGTTTAAAAATAAAAACAGGAGCGCAACGGCACGCCTCATGTTGCGCGCGCGCTGTCCGGGCACAGAGTGACGTCCCGCCCGCCGATAGTACGGCACAGGGTTCGGGAAGGGTGGAGCAGATTGTATTTTTTACTGATTCGGAGGAAAGATAGCTCACGCATCGACCTGTTTGTGTATTATAATGAACGTGGCATCAGCTAATCCTCGGATGTGAACGAGTATAATAAAAAAAAGTATATTATTAGAGCCGGTTTTCTGTCATTTGTGTTAATATAGGTAACAAATATACAAAAAGTATACAACTGTTCATAAACTTTAATATGCCATTCTACAATAACTACAATAGACTTATTTTAAGTATTTAAACTTAAACTTAAAATGTATTACATTGACTAATATTTTATTACATTTCGATAAATATTTATATTCATATACAACGAGTTTAAATGATCTAAAAATCGTTTAGTTAAAAGCTAATATCAATTTATATGTATATAGATCGACTTGATTTTCTTTTGTATTCATAGTCTTCATTCCAGTACATACAAAGTTGTATTATATAATCTAACTTAATATAAAGATTATAACAATATCGCCTAATTTTAAATGCCTTAAAATTTTTAGATTTATTTAACATATGCTGTTAACATTTGATACAAAACTTAATGACTTTTATCTTAAGATCTCAAGTTACAATGAATATTGATATTTATATCCGTCGTCGGTTTTCTTTTCTTTATGCTGCTTATTATCGTTTATGCTGTCAACGCTGCTTTGCCTTCGTAGTGATTTTAAATCTGAACTACTCCTTTTACCAATGTTTGTTAGCTCTTCGTTTTCGCTTGAAGTTTTCGCACTATTGATATTTTTCTGCATTTCATTCGGAACTTCGTCATCACTTTCTGTCGTACTAATTGTTATTACCGGTATGACAGAACTAATAGAATCCGATTGTCTAGAATATGTGCTGGATTCTGAAGTTTGCTTCTTTGTAAACTTTTTTTCAATGCTATGCTTTTTATTGTGCGGATAATTCTTGTTTGTTGTCATAGTTGGTAGAGATGAGACATCTTCTTCTATGATTTTTTCTTCCTTCAATTTTTCTAATACAGCTTTTTTTTCTGTGCGTTCACCTGATTTTTCTAATTTAACCTTAAGGCATGCTTGTTCAGCTCTGTTTTTAATAATTTCACTATCGTTAGGTTTAAATTCAACAACGGTTTTTTTCTTTAAATCAGAATGTTTGGCTATTGTAATGTTTTTGTTTTTTAATATTTCTTTAGGTAACGTCTCGTGAAAATCTGTATCAGTTTCATCATCAGCGCTTTGTGTAGATGGCGCCACACAAACTTCGGATGTTTTGTCAAGTGTCAATGCCACTATTTTAGCAAATATTCCGCCTAAAAATACACATTTTCTTATATTTTGATTCGGGAATACTAAGTTCGTAATAACAATAAGTACTCACCTTTTCCTTTTATTCTCTTTATTGGTTCTTTGCTTTCATCTCCTGTCTTTTTATCGTAGGATTCAACCGATTTAGATACTGGAAGGGTTGGCAAGGCTTTTTTCCACCGAGAAAAAGGTGTGCTATCAATAGTCGATGAACCAGTGCGTCTTCTATTATCAGCTAACTGAAACATCTTTCTTCTTTCTTCAGTTCTTTCACGCCGTAACTGAATCTAAAATAAAAAAGTTGTAGTTTATGTAACATTATCAATGTTTAAGACTTTATTTTTTAATGTTTGTATAATAATGTACATTACCTTTAAATCATTATTGGCCTCTCTTAGTGAATTAGTTAATGATGTTAGATAGTAAATGATAAGTACTAGCAAAACCAGTAACGGAATGACAATTGCAGGCGATGCAATATATTCAAGCGCAAAATTTAAGCTTTTTGGTAGTATTTTATAAATGTTATTTGTTAGTATGTGATAAATTTTTTCGTACTCTGAAAATGGTCCACAATGCCAAGAAGGCTTGACCCAAACAATAGTATATCCAACGGGTAAAACACACAAAAAAAGCATCGTCAGTAGGAGTGCTAAATAGAAGTTATTACTTTTTGATACTCTAAAGACTACTGCGTGTGGAACGTTACAAGTCATAACAGCCCAGGATCTTAAATACATCATGATAATCAATTTGAAAACATTTAACACTACTAGCCCGGGAGAAAAAAACATTCCCATCCACACCATCCCTTGATTATTTATGAGGTGTAATATATTTTCAGCAATTTTAAAATCACCGTATTCAGGAAATTTCTTCTCTAAATCCCAGCACCAACAGCGATTCATATATCTGACAAATAAAGCTCTAAAGAAATCCATGAATAACGTTCCCAATAAAACAAATACCTGAAATCGATAGATGTAATACAAATTAGAAGTTAAAATGACCGTCACTGCACCACGTACTTGTATTTTTATGTACTTACCAAGTCCATCATAGTTAGCTTTATCAGCTCCTGTCCAAACATTGTTTCCCAGCAGAGTTTAAGTAACTTCTTCTGAGTTGCTTTTGTCAGATTGTACATTTTTCTATTGTTTTTATCATAATAAACTCTGTCGATTGCAATTGTATTATTCACCACATTAAGTTTTCTCTTATCTGTACCTTTCAAATCGCATTGTTTAACGTAGCATTTGACATTAGATATTGTACAGTTTGTTATGAAAAATACTTTAGTTATATTTTTGTCACCACAATCAACCGAACAATTGAAGGAAACATTTGGACAGCTTGGAAGATATCCAGAAGTAGCGGTTGTTACGAATTCAGCATTTGTAATATTTTCAAATTCTATTAAGTTTGTTAGACTAGTCGTACTTTTATAGTCATTCGTAATGTTATCATAATAGGGATTATTTGTGTTTGAATTTTTACTTAAATCTGAATTTAAGTCATTGTATTTATTATCACTACTTAAAGGGAAAGAATATTCTGTTGTGGAAGTACTGTATTCATATGTTTCTTTAGCATTATTGGTAGCAGTTTCACTTTCGTTGTCCCATTCGATTGTACTTGTCATCATATCTATACTTGTGTAATTATCGTCTATTATTACTGTTGTTAAATCAGTAAAGTAATGGGATACATTATCTGTGGTAGATTGTAAATATGTTTTATCAGTACTAGCACTAGTTATTGTTGAAACTTCATCATAAATATTAGTATTAAAAAAAGTATTTTCATCGCTTATTATGTTATTATGCGTAAATGCATTACTTAAAGTAATTGGTTGAAAAGAACTACTTTCGTAATATTCATTTTCGTTATCATAATCATAAGTTGTTTCATTAAAATCTGTAGAATCGTTTAAAAAATAACTTATATTTCTTAATCTGTTAAGTTCTTTAAGGACAAGTAAAATACTGTCTGTCGTAGATAAGTCGTTGTTTGAAATGCTTCCTTCACTTTCATTATTTTTTTTTAAATTTTCTGGTCTAGTACCATCCTCTATAATAGTTACATCATCGGCTTTAATGGAAGCCGTTGTTGTTTCACCGGAACTAAGATCCGCAATAGTACTCTCAAAAAATTTTAGTGAATGACAAGATGAACATGGAATTGCAAATTCGTGACAAGAAATAGGCCCACTGTTGATTAATGATTCGCTTAAATCGAGTGTATTGTCAGAGATAACTGTTGCATTCATTTTTAAACTCGGTTTCAATAAGTCTAGTTCCTTGCTCATACCTTCAATTTTGTTAAACAAAGCAAATATTAGCGAATATAAGTTGAGTAAATTCAACAACATTATCCTGAAAATTTTAAAGTTTATTATTTATTTTATGTGAGATGACTTTAACAATTATTTATTAGGTCAGAAATCACCTCGCCAACTGTAGTCGCAGCTGTTTTCTTGGATGGCAATGTTCTAACAATCCAAGTGCTTCAAAAAACACTGGGAAAGTGATTGATATAACAGTGACAACGGTGGTAGTTTCGTTTTCCCGCCACCAACTCCGGACCTTGGTGTTATCATCTGAACGGGTTACTACTGTTACAACTGCATATGCAGATACACCAAGTAGAATGATAACTAAAATGTTTACTAGAGCCCGAAGCCAAATAATGCGCCAACTGGGAAATGTGCATAAAAAAACAAAGTTAAAATAATTTATTAATGATAGAAAAATGGGGTTTTATTCATTATTATCGTTACTTACTTTCGAGGATCTTTCTTTTTCTCTGCTTCTTCAAGGAGTGCTTCTTTAAAGCCTAATATTACAGATGCGATGCGATTGTGTGCAGTTTCTGCATTGCCAATCATAAAATCCCATCCGGTGAACAGTTTCCACGAGAATATACATTCATCTTCTTTTTCGGATAGTTTAGACATTCTTGAATTTTCCGCCATTCTGTTTAAATACAATATTTAAAGCTTTGGAGAAATCACTATAATAATGTGTGCATTTGTATAAATATTGTAATGTTTATAATTGTCTCTGATGTACCTAAAATCACTTTATGTGTGTTTGTATTAATATTAGTTATAAATGTTTACGTGTCGGACCAAGATAATATTTTGAGATGTTCGTGATCAAACGTACTGCCGTCGGTGACCGGGTATGCATAAAAGATATATTTAACTCACTTCCTCAATATAGCGACGAAGCTATAAATGTATACCACCAAACCGGTAAGGAAATAAGCCAGCGGCATTCGGTACTCCGGCCTATCGACATTACTGTAGTAACCATAGAAGATTGGTGAATATTTCAATACACCCTCAAATTCCCATACTGTGAGCAAGTTTGTTGAGTTACGTTGTTCTTCCTTCATAATAATTTTTCTCTCGCCGTCTTCCAATGGGTTTGCGGTAAGATACTACAAATTGAATTGATTATTAAAATATTTAAACACGTTAGTATCGGTAGTTTTATTGTAAAAAACTTATAATAAATGAGTTACCTCAGGTATAATAACGAAGACCAGTAAGTTAAAACCGATGACTAAATTAACCCAAAACAGCCATCTCAAGAAAGTGAAATAGGATGCCACGACGGATCCGAAATGCGATTCGATCTCTTTGATACGTAATTCCCAGGGTATGAGCAGGTTGGATATATTAGCCGCTTCTCGTTTTAACTGATGCCATCTCTATACATAAATAATAACAATAGTAAACAACTGTAAATGTAATATATCCCTCTATTAGAAATTCATGTATTATGTTCATTGTTAATCTAAAGCGATACGCGCTATACGTTTAGAGGAGGAGACGGATTGAATTCTTACTGAGTTTTAGCTCCGGATGAAGAAAAATACCTTGAGGATATTAACATAACTTATAAACACCAGCTTGTGCCAACCTGCACTTGACCAGCGTGGTAGATAAATTGCCTTAATTCTCTCTTTGTAGGAGAATGCCTTGAGTCCGAACAATAGTTAATATTAATTCGGTTGTTTATTATTATTGTAAATATATTGTTAAATACGATAAACAATCAATCAACCAATAGGTGGTGGTGGTAGGATAAATGTAGATGATAACGATGTCGATAATTACCGATGCGATCAGTATGTTGAAACGGGCGTAAATATCTCGGGTGCTCTTAGATTGCGCCAGTCTCTCCTGAAGTTGACCTTCGTGTCGTTTTATATAGCCTTTGGCCTAGAATAATATTAAAATAATTTCAAACATCACAAACTTACCATCACGACAAATTTTACTAAGATAAACTATCCATATTTTTATTAAGAAAACGAGAAAGGCTTTTAGGCGATGTTAAGATATACTTTGAAAATTTACTTACTTGATGAACAATTTTTAATTTCCGCCGCATACCAAGGGGCTGTTGTTTAACTGATCCCAATACTTCCTTATGAAGATGAATGTTTTCGAAGATCTGTTCTTGTGTCACGAACGGCGTCTCATCAATTGAAATCGCCGTGCTGTATAATTTAAGAGGAAATAGGAGGGAATATAACAATAGAAAGAAGGATATAATTTATAGAATAGTGCAAGTATAATGATATGAATGTACTATAAATATATTTTCTATATTGTACGTCAATAGCAAGTTTGGTAGACGGTCACAAAATAATTCATAATCATCACCCGATAGACGTCCACTGCTGGACATAGGCCTCTCTCAAACATCTCCACATATAGTCAGTATGGCTTCTGGTACCTCCGGAGCACTAGGGGCTGTCGTATGAGTTTCTGGCTATTTCCCACCACGCTGGACCAAATTCAGTTGGTGGGAGTCAGTGCCTCGTTTGTTGATTAGCAGGGTGCACCACGAGCAGGTGAGGTTGATTCGATTCCCGTGAGTTGTTGTGCGGGATCACTTACACCCGAAAAAGTAATTGCCGGTCAGCAAATAACACAAGAAATACAGTTAATGTAACTTAATCCTTGGCAAAGGTGCTTCGTCATTATAACCAGACGTCTAGATTTCACGCAATGGTTTACTCACTCTCCGGAACTCGTGGTGAAGATGGATGAACGTCTCCTAGATCGATTCTCATCAGGTAGGAACGGCGAAGAAGGTCGCCTGGCGCGGCCCTTGCGGGAGCGACGAACACTTGCCCGGCGTTGTCTTAACACCGCGCTTAGACTTGCTGAGTAATCCTCATCTTCCGAAACATCTAATCAATAATTATTTATAAAAGTTTATTTATTCTTTTTAATTAAGTTAAAAATAAAATAGTTAAGTACAAAAACAATTTCCGATATAATCTCTTTTATTGTATTAAAAAAATTGTATAGCGCCTATAAAATATCACATTTTATTTATTTTTAAACAATGGATAGTTAAAGCTTTTCCCATGAAATACTATAAATATTTCATGTCCTTAAGGATTTTGTACTGTGTATTTATAAATTCAGAAAGTCCTTACCGCCAGCTGCCGGAGAAAACTTCACCTCGTTACTGACGGGCGTCTCGGATGGAATATGAAATAAGTTAACACCGGACGAGGTCATGCTGTTCGGATCTGCCCAGGTTACGGAAAGACGGTCCACAGAAGGCTGCGGCGATGGCGGCGGACGGTCACAGGAACCCTGGCGATAAGTACTAGTCTTAAACTTTTCAACTGTCCAATGGTTTTTATAGTTGTGAGCTTTGTCAACGTGCGCCCTCGTGTGTCCGTGATAATTTTGGTGTGGTCACATCAAGTTGACATCGTTAACTGGTAAGTTATGAAAACAGAGCGTCACGACATGGAGTTAGTTAATAGTTATATATTAATTTTCACTTCCATTAGCCGTAACATACTTTTGCGTTTACTATCACTTAACATTTATACGTCCGATTTTAATTAATCTAATTTTAACACAAACGGTGCTTTAGTATTTGTCACATAGTGTTTAGAAAAGCTCTAACTGGACTTATTACTTAGTGTCTTATTATTTCAATGCAATTGTGATGAAAATTGTGTTTTAAAATGAGATTACATTTGAATAGTGCGTTGTTATAATAAATATTTTTTACCAGTTATATGTAAAATATATTTTAGTGTAATGTCGAGTTTAGTGGGCACTTTTCAAAGCGGCAGCGGCGGTCGTACTGCCGTTTGCCGGGACCCAATTGAACCTCAGGGAAACCTCGCAGACCGACTAATAAAATATACAATTAACGACTATACAGGAGGTTCGATTGATTGACTACTGAAACGAACAAAATTGGAGCACAGTTTAATATATAAAGCGTTTACAAAGCCCATACAATACGGTTAAGTAACTAACGGAGCTTTTAGATATTGAAATAAACTGTTAAAGAGAACGATTTTTTTTTATGTTGAACTATAAAAAATATTATTATAATATAAATAGTTATATTATATATAATTATCGCACGATGAATTAATGATGGCTAAACGAACACGATTTCAAGTTGGTTCTACATCAAAGGTGTTGGAGGTGTTGGAGGCTGCATAGGTTTAAAAATCCATGTCTATTATAAAGATACATATTCTCACGTTACGTTTAATTTAATAGATAAACGTTGTGATGAGCAGGATGCATACCTGATGGTAGTTCTAAATAAGGTATTAAATCTCGTCTTGCTTTCCACTGGGAATATAGTAATATTTTTACATTACATCCTAGTGGTACAACAAGCAGAAGTGGTGACCAAATAGTCTCTGGCCTCGGAGACCTAATACCAGCAGCAAAGCAGCGGTATAGAATGCATTCATCATCATCAACAGATAGACGTCTACTGCTGGACATAGGTCCTCATACAGTATAGAATGGATTAGGGGTTATAAAATTGTTTTTTGTGGATATATAGACATCACCGTCACTCTACGCCTAGCACGTCGTGAAAGGCGACTAAAAAGGGTCTTTTTTAGTCGTCTCTTTATTGAGACTCAATTTTATTAATGTACCGTACGCGACAACCAGTTTTCTATGCGCTGAGTTAGTACAGCAAATAATACTGGTGAAGCCCATCTTCAACAGCGGATAATTTTTCGAAAGTCAAAATAGTATTTTTAGTGGACTTTTAGTGAGTTATAGAGAGATCTGCACAACGCGTCTTCATTACATTCAAATGAACTAGTACGGAATAACGAGATAAATACACGGCATTAGTAACACAAATGTTTATTTTACTCTACTTATAAATCCGTGATAACCCCGAAGACCTTAAATGGTGACGAGATTTTTTCGACATCGTTCATGTATTCCACATTTAAATCTATATATACTTCATCTATTGTGTTTTTGACGACTTCAATACAATGGATCGAAACGATAGCTTTTGTATCAATTAAATAATAAAGTCAAAAGGTCTTCTGCTGAGGACCACACCTTTGGTGTTGTGTCGTGACAGAAAGCAGTCAGTCTTTCATGGGTGCCAATGAGTGACCGCCAATCGGTGACTCTGATTAACTATGCCGCCGAGGGTTGCCAAGTTTTAATTAATAATACTTAATATTATGTTGCTGTGGGCGACACTTCGAAATCACCGTACATATTGATGTCATTATATATAAATATATATTGTATAAGAACGTATTATAATTTTACACTCATAATTTTTTTTCTCAATCTAAGGACATAAAAAATAGACCGTATTGTAAAAAGAGACTGGAACACTTATTAACTGGCCTTAGATCAATCTTCATTCTCACCCCATTAGAGATGATACAGTTTTTATGGTTAACGACTCTTGTACGTCTATTCAAAGAAACTATTTATAACAAAAATAAAAGAATAAGGGTCGAATTAAGAAACTATTCCTTATATAAAACCCAAGTCAAGCTCACCGGCTCATGGTGCACCCTGCTAATCAACAAACTAGCCTCTGACTGCCACCAACCCGCATTAGGCCAGCGTGATGGAAAATGGCTCAAGTCTCCCCATATTAACCCCTACAAACATAGAGATCTTTGGAGGAGTCCTGCGGATGTCTATGGGCTGATGATGATGATGATGAACCATTTCCAAAACCTTAACAAGTTAACTTTTGTTGCATATGGGTAATTATCTCTTTACGCGAAGTATATATACTTATATTTATTAATAACACTATAAATACAACCGACTGAGTGATGACCACGACCACTCTATCAAGAGTGATACCGACAAAGAAGAAGAAATAATACAAAGGCAGTTCTGTGTACTTTTAGTTAAACTAATAGATTAATAGCAGGTGCGAAATAATTAACAGCGGTAATTTGAGAGTCAGCCCTGTTCATTCATTCCATTAACAAGCGCACCCTCCCCGCCACCCCATTTGCGTTTATAACACCCCGCAAAATAATTAAGAAGTGATTTTTTTAACGAATGACCACAAAAGAAAATTGTATGTAATATTCAGCGATTTACTGTCTATTATATTTATTTAATAGCAGACAAACCTGTTATATATTAATAATATAATTGCTACTTTACAAAATTCCAATATATATTTAATATAGTATATATATACAAAAACTAACCAATCTGGCTTTGAGGTTTTTAACCTTGAGATCCTATTCAAAGTGTTTTCTTTCATAGAATCTATCAAAAGTCAGTGTTATGTTCGTGCTACCCTTTTTTTTATTTTCACTAAAATAGTATTAAAACTCTATATCACATGGTTTTAGGGGGCGATGTTAATACGTTCGCATTGAACACCATAATTATCTTGGTGGTAGTTGTGGTAAAGACACGTATGGTCCTGGAATCGAATCAGGGGAGACCGTGCTGTAATCTACTTAGCCACTGCGTTACAGAGGGAGGAAACAAATGCGGCGTTACTTAAATAAGTAAATTTTAGAATTAACAGTAACATATACATAAATTAGCGTCGTTAGCGGTTAAACCTTAAATGTAGTAAGATCGTGTTACAGTTAATTAAGGCTTCCTTTGTTTAATTAGGCCGTGCCTTTACCCCTTCCCAAATAGCGAAGGTTTCCTAAAAAAATTTTATTACCCCTGAATACCCGGTAAGTAAATAGTTTGAAATATAATATAGTGAAAATCGACCGGGACCGATCGACGTGGAGATATCTGGGAGAGGCCTCCGGCAGTAGATGTCTATCAACTGATGATGATGATGATAGTGAAAATATGCTCTCTCATATATAACTTCTAAATTTTAAAATATTATTTATAAGTAAAAAGATATCAACGGATTTAAAATTCCATGGCTTATAAAATCAGTTGTTATAGAAAAAGTCAGTTATCACATTTTAATTTCATCATCGTTATCAGCCTATACATGTCCACTGCTGGACATATACCACCCTTAAAAATCTGCACATCGATCGGTCTTGCGCTGTTCACATCCAGCGGCTTCTCGCAACCAGTAACGGCGGGCACCAGGGGCCGTCATTTGTAGGGATATATATGAGGGGACTTGGGCCAATTCCCATTGCACTGGTCTTGTGCGGTTTGGTAGGAGCCAGAGTTTTGTTGATTAGCAGGGTGCACTACGAGCAGGTTTTTTTTACCGTGGGGGAAGCTACCGCTGGTAGCATAACGCAGCCCCACCTCTATGGGGGCTCGCTGAAACACACAGCGCACCCCGTTCTCAGCCTCTTTCAGTCACGTCGGCAACGAATTCCCTCGAAACCGTCACACAGAGAACATAGGAGCCAAGAGAGAAAACTCTTCCGATTCCCTGCGGTGGATTCGATTTTGGGCCCGCCGCCATCCGTTATACGGCCGCGGAGGATAACGAGAGCGGTGCATCGCAATACCGACACTCCTTTTCCCCCGCGGCCCCACCGCTGCCTAGTCGCAGAGGGTACTCTCCTCCCGCGACTCCACCTCGGCTGCAAAGGGCAGGATAAAGCCCCTGCAGCCCATCAGCGCGAATCCGAGGTGAGCTCCGGAGCTCTAACCTGGAGCGACCGTTACGGGCCGGCTCTACACCTCGGGCCGGCTGGGTAGGTTCCTCTTCGCTTCACCCCGGGCGACCCGGCTACTGAGCCATTCCGCTGCGACATGGCGGGGGGAACCTCTTAGAGGGACGAGCAGGTCAGGTTGGCTTGGGCGCCGTGTGCTGTTGTGCGGGATCCCTTACACCCCTATTTAATTGTGCTCTTAATTTATAATTATAAGTTACAAATAAAAACTACTTTAGACCTAAAATATTCTAAAAGCAAGCGACGGTCCAAAAAGAGTTCAGTGTGACCCACAAACTATTTCTTTACGGGTCCTTGAGAGTTTTGATTTGGTCAAGCTAATATTTTCCCTCAAATTAATGTGATATCATATTGTTCTGATATAGACCATTCGACCAATGAAACTTGGACAATCTTTGACCTCGACGACGTAACACACTTGGGTACCCTGGCTTCAGCAATCCGTAGAATATCGCCAGTTCAGTTTGATCTGTCCAGCTTTGTGTAGTTTGTTGTAGTACAAAAACTGGTACGTTTTGAATTACTGGTGATAGGGCTAAGGTAAGCCCTGCCTGTCGTAGAAGCGCCCTTAGGGCCTCAACAAGCGAACCTGCCTGGGACAGTATATGGCTCAGTGATGATGCCTAGGAAGGTTAGGTTCCTTCTCAGAGACGTGTTAACACAAAGTGTAGGGAGGCACCGGTGCGTTCTATAAGAGATCCCGGAGCCTCTCCGAACGCACTGATGCAGACCACCGTGGAGGTTTTAGTGAGTAAGAAACTCACATAATCTTGCCTTCCCAACAGAAGCGAGATATCTTACGAAAATTTCCCCACCGAAACAAAAAAAAAAACAGGTTTCTGTCGCTGGAGACCTGGGTATTTACCACCGCAGCTAATGTTTCGTCGGTCAAACACTAGTGTGCAAACACTGCTGTGTTCCCGTTTGAAGGGCGCTACTACTACTAACTAGTAAAATTATTGGATAATAACGTTCAACACCTTATGTCTCAAGGCGACACAATATGGTGCTGTGTATATCATCCTAACTAGCGCCAGGTATGATCCTACCCACCCACGGTCCTAACTAGGGAAAGTCTTGCACATCTCGTGGCTTACCAGAATAATATAGAATACGTACGAGTATATACATTAATATTTCCACTTCCCTTTATTTGTCGATGTCAGGAAGACAATGAAATGTGTGGTGCAATATATAATTTTTTTTTTATTCAATTAAGCGAGAAGTTTATCTGATTACTTAGGACTAGTTAGGATGTTATGACATTAAACCGTATTGCGCTCGTCTCCTTCAAACACAAGATGTTAAGTCTCTTTACCACTAATTACATGAGCTACAGCGCCCTCGAATCCGGAACACAGTAATATTTGCACATTACTGTTTTGAGGGAGAAATAGGCACTGCACTGGTACATACCTAGACGTTCAATAAAACTAATGCCAAATTTGATTTCATTGCTAATATAGGCTTAAAACTGCTGTTGAAGAAGCTGTGGTCTTCGTCGCTTTCTTCAAGACGATCATCCCAAGCTGCTCTCAATTTGGCAGAACATATCATAAAAAAATATAAATCTTCAAATAAAATGTTAACATTTTCGTCTATTTAGAGATAAATTTATTTCGTTGATATGTCTTAGAAAAATCTTGAGTCATCATCATAATGTCATCGGTGGATTGAGACGAGAGTCTGATCTCCAAGAATTTTTTGCCTGTGCCCAAAAAATGGCCTGTGACTCCTTTTTAAAGAAACAATTTAATTATAGATAATAAACTTACCTGCGGGGTAAGTTCGGTCTTCGATTCGATCACATTGCGTTGGCGCGGTTCCAGTTTGAGGATACCTTTCTCTTTGCTCTGAAAATATTAATAAAAAAAGACACAACGTTTTATTATTTAAAAAAATGTACGACCACCTACCCTGACGAGGGTAAAAGGAAATACACAGATAACACAAAAGCTTGATATAAATAATCATTGGTATCAATAAGCGAAACTTTATTTTTCAGCTTAAACTTAACAGGTTAAATTTATAAGTCAGCGGGTTTTTTTTATTCTTTAATAGGTGCATTACCTTAGCATCCATGTGGACCTGAGGCTTACGATCACCTTCAACCCTAAAGGACAACTGATGCTAGCACCCGTTCGTTGCGTACTAACAACGGGCCGGTGGCAAAATGCTCTAAATAATATTAATTATTATTGTATAATTATAACTCTGCTAAAAGAACATAATTTTTCCTTTTTTTTTTTTTGGATCATTTGAATAATGTTTTGATATTTCAATCATTAACTGGAGCTATTTTATAAAGAATAGATGTTCAAAGGATTGATCACATACTTGCGGTTATCACGGCTTCAAAACGTTGCGGGTTTGAGACCCTGCGAAGTTGAGTTACTACTGATGAGAAACTACGAGAGGAACGGCTTTACTGAACTGGTAACATCTGACGGCATTGAATTTTTGAGAGGGAAGACCCAAAGTCTCCGAAGTGGGAACAATACCTTTAGATAAGTATCTGATATTTCTTCCATAGATGGTAAGTGATATTCCCACCTATAACAATGGCGTTAGTTAGGATGTTATGCACTTCACCACACAGTACTCGCTACGTTGATTTATAGGATGTTCAATGCCGTTACCCCAGTAATTTCACTAGCTACAGCACCTTCCAAATTATAATACGGTTATGTTCTCACATTAGTGCTTGACGGCAAGAATAGATGCTGTGGTACCTACCTAGACGGTCTCCGACAACAGACACCTACCACCGACAATACTTGAATATATAAATTATTAATAATTTTTATCACACATAAATATGATTATTTGATAATAAAAAAAAAAAAAATTTGACGTTATGTCATTTTACATTACCTCGGACAGTAATTAGTGGCGCGCAAAGGTGTGCTGTTAAAAGGGGTGAAACAACCCAGGTCACTTTACTCGGCCATTGCGAACACACACGTATTTTATAATTTATATACCATTTATATAGTCATAATTTTTTTTTTCATCACACAACCATACGCAGATTTAATAGTTACCCAATAAATAGAATTTAAACAAAAAAAAAAACAGCTGCAGTGTTAGCTCCCGCCAGTTAGGCGAAGGATAAGGTTAGATTCCGTTATATTCATACAAAGTATAAACTCATATATATGTTATGTATAGAAGATATTTTATTTCACACAAACAAGCTTAATAAAGTTAATTGGTTCATGTTACTAGTAAACAGTTCATCGGTTTAAGTAACTGCATACAAATACAATGCAAATTCTAATTATAATTATGTAAGTGATGTAAACACTAAATACTCCGTATCGGTAACAGGTATCTGTCACTAAAGACTATTTAGGTAGGTTGTGTATTGTGTGGGTTTAAGGGGTCCCGCACAACAATTCACAGGATCCAAGCCAAGGCCACCTGCTCGTGGTGCACTCAACAAACGAGGCCCTGGCTCCCGCCAACCGGCATTGGTCCGGCGTAGTGAGAAATGGCCGGAAACCCATACTACAGCCCCTAGTGTCCCGGAGGTACTGGAGGCTATACTGATTCTATGTGGACTTTGAGGGAGACCTATGTCCAGCAGTGGACGTCTATCGTGTGAGGTTCTGGCTATCACCAACCCGCATTTGGCCAGCGTGGCGGGAATTGGCCCGAGTCCCTCCATATGAACCCCTACAAACGACGGCCCCTGGTGCCCGGCGGTGCGGACTACATCGCCATGGGGATCTTTGGGGAAGGCCCATGTCCAGCAGTGGACGTCTATCGGCTGATGGTGATGATGTGTGCAAACTTTAATTGGTGTGTAGGGACTATCTACTTAGAAGTTATTGACTTATTTACCTAAGTTACGATACAACATATTGTCTTCGCCGCTTTGAAACATTAGATATTCTTCTTCTTCTGCATCCGTATCACTCTTGACAGAGTGGTCGTGGCCATCGGTTTTTTTTATTTTATTGTATAGACTAGCGCTCTCCTACGATCTCATTCGATGGTAAGCGGCGATGCAGCTTTTGGTGGTAAAGCGTACTAATCTAGAAGTAGCATATTCAATCTTCTCTTAAAGATGCTGACAAAGTGACGAGCGCAATGTACATCATCTTAACCTGGACTGAACTTATTGTTATAATTTTAGACTTAACTTGTTTTTTTTTTATACAATTAATAGAGGAGCGGGCCGTTCACCTGATGGTAAGTGATATACCACACAAACACCTGCTCACAAGCACTCGGCGTTAGAACGATACATACAGCAACACATTGCGGTCGTCTTGAGACGTAACATGATGAATCTCATTACCCCAGTAATTAGACTAATAACAGCGCCATTCAAACCGGAACATATTACAGATTTGTTACTATTTTTTTTTATTTAAATTAGCGACGAAACGAGTGACGTTCACCAAATGGTGCGCCGGTCCCCACAACAGCACTATAGTTAGGATGATATATACTGCATTACATTGAGCTCATGCTTACATAAGCTGTTAAACCTCGTTATCCTAGCAATTTCATCGCTTTCTACAACACTTCCGGAACACGGCAAGGTTTGCACACTTCCGTTTGGCGCAGATATAGTAACTGTGGTACATATCTACACGATTTACAGCAACAGAGACCTATCTGCTGGTTTTAATAATGGAGATGATACGGACGTTATCAATGATTTTTTTTTTAATTTCTAAATCGATTTAATAATAAGGATAAGTAAATAATTAGATAGTTAAGTATAGATATAATGTAAAAAAAAAAATGGAACAAATGTTAGAAAAAATGTAAATAGCCAGTAGTAGTGAATAAGTTGTAAGTATACCTGAATAATATTATCAGAGAAAATTGGAGATATAAATAAATAAAAAAAAAAATTTGAACGTTAATTATTCTCTATTGGGCCAATTGTGTAAAAAGCTTTTGCAATTTCTAGGATAAATGTATAAATAAAGAAACGAGGTCATCTCCCGGCGTACGCGAGGTTCTTTGACCCCTGCTATCTTAGTTTTAGATGTTCCCGAGCATAAATCATTACAAAACCCCTGACTAAAATTAGGCATACCCTTATCGCTACACCGATTAACCGCAGCTTCATTGTTGCTTGATCACTTAAGATACAAAAAAATAGTCTCGTAAACTACACGAACATAACGATATTTACTTCTTTTAAGTTACTAAAAAACTTAACATTTACAAAATTAAAGTAAGGTTTGAAATCTTAATACTACACATTAAGACTAAAAGTAATAGACTAAAGTACATTTATTAATATTTTTTTTTAACTTTATTATTATTAAGTTGTTACTTATTATTAATGTTGTTGTTTATTATTATAACAATGTGATTTACGGACAATATTTTATCTATTGCTATATATTTATTCGCGATAATTAATAAAAAAAAGGATAAAGACAATTATAAAATGAGGTTAATAAACATTACTTGGTTCCGGATTGTAGTGCGTTGTAGGTATATAATTACTGTGTTAACGAGATTCAACATATGTCATAGAGGACCAGCGCAATGTGGTGCTAAATAGCGCTACGTGGTTTTGGGCAGGCGTATCACTTACCATCAGCTGAACGTCCCGCTTGTCTCGTTGCTTAATTGAATAAAAATAAATGTGTACCTAGCCCACCAACTTACGTCACCTGCTGGTGGTGCACCCTGCTAATCAACAAACGAGGCTATGGCTCCTACCGTCCCGCATTGGGCCAGCATGGTAGGAAATGGCTCAAACCCGACAAACAACGGCCCCTAGTGCCCGTCGATGCGGTTAACGCAAGACCGATCGATATGGTTTACTTTGTGGGAGGCCTATGTCCAAGTGGTGACGTATATCGGCTGATGATGACGACCCATTAAATATGTATTCATGAAGCATGCATTATAAATATGATAAAATGTCTTCGCATTTTTCTCTACGGTCACCTGATGGAAATTATAGCAAACATAATAAATATCTTACTAACACGCCATTACAATTTCTCATAGAACCCAAGGGAGAAGACTTGCGGGAAATATCAACAAATTAGATCTGCGATAGCGACACATAAGTTTTACCCTTAAAAAAAATGTTTCTCCATAACACTAGGTGGGTTTTTAATTAAGAAATATGTTCAAACATATTGTTTAATGGATGCTTTGATATTTCAAATGTGTGCGAACGGACGATTTACACAAAAACCTGTCTACATGTGGCCGACATCTGTTCGTGTAACGATTCCACAAAATCCCATTCCTCGTCACGCTATATATGATTGGGAGAATTAAGTCAGCGACATTAAAATGACTGCTGACCTCCTTCTGTTAATATATTACAATAAAAAAAAACATATTAACATTAATCTATATTTACAGGAAGAAAAATCTATTTCTACCTTTGTCTGTAGAGCTGGAAGTTTCTCATGGGGTAATAACTGAATTCTTCCCCCCAGTTGTTTTGTAAAGCTAACATCTTCGAATTTTATTATAAAATATCAAATAATTTTTTTTTGATGTATTTTAGGAACAGAAGATCAAATAAGTCATGATGCTGCATGATATAATATAGTCCCCTTTCATAGATAATTCATCTGCGATAATTATCATCATATAACCACTTCTAGACATAGGCTTCCACCAAAGATCTTTTACGCCTGTAGGGGTTCGTATGGGGGGATTTGAGTCAATTCCGTGAGCCTTATTTGTTGATTGACAGGGTGCAACACGAGCAGGTGAGGATGGCTTGGGTCCCGTGAATTGTTGTGCGGGATCCCTTACACCACTAACATCAGCAAGCTTACAAATAGCACCGCAATCAGTCTCTGCTGATGGTATCCAAAATAAATTCTACATTCGTAGCTTAATTTATGCCGACGTTATCAACAATTGTTAAAAAATAATCATCATTGATTATGTATCTAATAATCAAGACTGACAATTTTTGCTGGTAGCTGTTAAAATGACACCGTAAATGACTTTCTATTGCAACGGTTACTATAGCAACTGTGCAAATAACACTCAATGAAAATGTTTACAAAAGTTGATTAGAAATAAAATGATGAAGGAGCTATGAAATACTAAAAGTAAATGGCCTATAAACATCTACAAATTATTCCGCGGCGAATTGTCGTTCACTGGTTTTCACGTGATTGGCGAACAAACAAACCATTTTTCGTCATATATATATAAATATAGATAGATGGATATATAATGTTCTACACTTTTACATATATAAATAATTCTTATCAGCGAATGAGCGTATAAGAAATATACGATTAATTGTATGAAGTTCTACAGTTTTATAAAGCAACCGGAAGTGTAAAGTTATTTATAAATGTTTAAATTTTCAAGCCGTAAGATTTTTTAATGACAAATATAATTTTTTTTGTTTGTTGAAAATCTGAAGTATACTAAAAATTTACAATTTTTATGTTACCACGCAGTAGTTATTTAATGAATGTAAAGAGGCGAGTTCATGGAACACGGCTCCCGAGATGAATGAGGTAGAGCATAGAGCCCAATGAGTGAGAGAGACGCCGCTATCGAATGACCTGATGCACTCTTCTGCGTCGGCTTTGCTCTGACAGTGTTTATGTAGGTACCTCTGAGATAGTGGCCATAAAATAAGGAAATGTGCCACATTTTTATCATCACATTGATAATATGAAAGGAAATTGTGAATCAAAATTATTGAGAAAAGCTTCGTTATAAAATGTGTTAATTTTTGTTGTTTTTATTTGATTAATTTAAAACAAATACGGTATTTGCTTAAGTACTATATTACTCAGTGTTAAGGCACGTGGTCTGCGGTAGTAACCCTATACTCTTTCGAAGACACTGCCGCTGTATGATCAGCTAAAGTTCTTTGTTCGGAAACTAGGGATGTTTGTGTAAATATGTTGATTCATGAATAAGGTATATTGTTAACTGCATTATTAATATTCGCCATTAAGTAATTTTAAAGAATGGATGGTGGATTATGGGGGTGCTGTTGTGTTTTATTTTCTCCAAATTCTAATGACCGTAACACGCTGTTCTTGGAGGGAACAAAAGCTCGAACCTTTTCAGGTTCGTTCACAAAAACGGTCGCTATGAGGCCACCGCGCCGCGCTTAGAAATATGTACCGCCGGGAAGGCAAAGATTAAACATTACTTTATATCCATTTTGGTATTAATTATAAAACATTTTTTCACTGAAATCCTTAATTATGTAATATTCTTAAGAAAACTAAACAATAAACAAGCTATGTAAATAATTATACCTTGGTATCAATCCATCTGCCAACTTCAAAGAAATCATTGAATGTATAAGGCTTTATCTTTTGCATTGTAGCCGGCCACTGCATTACTACGCCACTACACTAACTATCCATCTATTTCCGTCGCCAAACAGTCGTGTGCTTGTTATCACTGTGTTCCGGTTTGAAAAGCACTATAGCTAGTGTAATTACCGAGGTAACAGTTCTCAGGAAGACGAGTGCAGTGTGCTTCAGTGTGTACCATTCTATCTAGCGCCACGTTGTTTAGAGCGAGCATATCACTAACCATCAGGTGAAGTTCCTGTTCGTTTCATCGCTTAGTAAAAAAAAAAAATCATACAGATATGTACCTTACACCTTACGCATACACATTCCACATAGGCCTTTTATATTTGGAGGTATGATACAACAACTTTTTTTCTCATTTCCGTATTCTTTCTATTTATTTTCCCGTACTCTTATTTCATCTAAATTCGATGATGTTCTTTGTGGAGTGGTTTTGCTCAATAAACCATATATTTTTTCTTCTATGTCTACTCTAACTTGCTTTAGTTACTTATTTTCTGTTAAGCTGAATTTTCTCCAAAAGAAAAAATATTCAGTAATGTTCATCAGTCATCGTTCATGTTACCCTATCGTGTAATATAATACTTTAAATTCAGAGCTTATAAATTTATCACATTAAATGTATTGTATAGTATATATATATATATATATGTAATAGTTATATCTCATTAACATATCCATTTTTAGTGATTACTATATTCATAGAAAAAAACTATTAAAACATGTGTTATTACTTGTGGTCAGTCTCTGTTATCAATGACCGTCTAAATATACTCCACTGCAGCGCCTATTCATGTAGCCAAACAATACTGTGTTCCGGTTTGAAGGGCACTGCATCTAGTAAAATTATTAAGGTATTGCGACATAACATGTTATATATCAAGGCGACCATTGCAACACCATCTTAACTAGCGCCTAGTTGTTATGGGCAGGCGAATCGCTTACTATCAGCTGAACGTATCGCTTGTCTTGTTCCGTTGAAGAAAAAAAATAAATAAAAAAAGTTTTTTTTTTTTTTTGACAAGATATAGTCTCATCTTCGTAGATAATATATTTTAACGTCAAATGATCTATGCTACAATGTAATTTTATTTGGTAATATAAAGTTTTCTTCTGAGAGACAGTGTATGTGTAGGGTGTAACGGTCTGTTGTCAGTTCTGCCGACCGTGTGATCTGTGCGTTGTGTTGTGAAACGCGATGGGCGTCAGTGCTCGCTGCTCGGTCGACCAGCAGGCGCGTCGACGCGAGCTCTGCGCGCTCTTACAAAATGGCGCGGCTCCTCGTTTACACACACTTTCTAACATTTATGGCTATTTCGGCGGCACAGGATTACTACCACACGCCGAGAATCGGATCGCAGGACCTGGCGACTTGCTATAACGCCGACGGACTGCCCCAAGTGAGTTTAAAACTTTTAAGTGGAGCTTTTAAGTTTTTGTTTGTGTTCATTTTGACAAGTAGAGTATCCCCATTTAATTCATGACGTTCTATACAATACAACAACTTTGTTGTTCTATTATCGTAAATGCAAAGAATTTTATCTAAACTATAAAAAAACTAAATCTAAGTTTTTTTTTTAAATTTTATTCTGTATAAACAAAATGATTTTTTCCTCGGTACTATAAACTTGTTGCATTCGGGGTTGAAAGATGTAGTGCATTGTTTCCGTTGCTAATGTTTCCAGGTCTAATCTAAGGCTGAACGACTAGCAACACTTCCATATTAAAGAACAACTTGCAATAAGTTTTCATCACTTCTTCTTATTTATAATAGTTTTAAAACATTTACAACTCTTTCATTATTATCGTAGTTATATTAGTAAATAACTTCATTGCGTAAAATAAATTATGGATATTATGATCTATCTGTACAACAGACAAATTTGATTAGGCTTTTTGTTTTAAACGTCTAATTATAATTCGTTACTAGCCGGTTGATTTTGAATAGATTATCGTAAGGTTATCTCGGGCCAATAAATATTGTAAGTCCATTGATACATTAAATGAGTTCGTTTACTCTCAGCGCCTAATGTTTTGTTATCAGGGTCCGACGGAACGGGCTTATCGCTTCGCATCCGTTGTTCTGAGTGAGATATATACAGCTTACTATAACGGCAGCTTGTAAATTTTAACGTTGTGACACTATAATAATTACTGCATTACAATCAATTATAATTGCCGATTAAAATTACAAATAATCGCGTTCTACATTTTACAATACATTATTATTTATAACATCAATTAATCACTATAAATAAATACTACACACATATATATATATATATATTTACATAGCAACCCGCTAGTGTCCATACTAATTTAATTTACTATTTATTTTAATATAATTTTTATATGTAGTATACCAATTATTTGTATTACTATTCTTCCTAAAGGACCTATTTTTAAAATCCTTATGCTTAATATGTGAGCTTTGATTGCAATATTATTTTTATTCTCATTGTAATAATAACATTATAAATAGTTCACTAAGGTTACGAACAAGTTTATTGTGTAACACGTGTTAGCGGATACTCGAAAATACGTGTTTTGTGGAATATCATCACTAATAATAACTAAGTTTTCAGAATACGAACTTAGTATAAAATGATTTAGAATAAATTTATCTAACACGGTATAATTATCACTTAATTTGATTCTCCACTATCTTATTATGATTAGATACGATCATACCCATTCTCGTTGTAAAACTCATCAGTTAACGTCACCGATAACTGTAAAAAAAAATCATGTTATGTACATTTATAATGATCATGTGTTTACTTCAAAGGCATCCTTTAGGATTCTTTCTGTATTAATAATAGAATCCATACCATTCATTCTATCAGGTCCTTACATATGAAATTGGCGTTTTGTACGGGAGGAATATAAAGTCAATTTATTTTTGTAAAATATATTTAATTAATCATACACTTCTGTCATCTCATAGGTAGTTCATTGAATCCTTTATTAAAAAAACCATGGGGGCGAGAATCAATAGACTCTTTGAAGGCGGTTTGGATTGCTGCATCGGAGTTGAATTGTTTTACTTTTAAGTTGTCCAAATTCCGAAACGAATGGTAATCTGTTGGGGCGAGGTCCGGAGAGTACAGTGGATGTCCCAGACATTCCAATTGTAGCTGCAGCTATCTCTGAAGTGCTTTGTGATGGATCCGCTTCCACAATAGCCTTTAATTCTTTATTTTCAACTTTGGTCTCCCGCCGTCTACGGGGTTGGTTCTGAAGGTCAAAATTTCCAGAACGAAGACGTTGAAATCAAAAACGTACCGTGCTTTCTTTTGCGACGCCAGCGCCGTGCACATCAATGATCCTTCGAGCTGTTTCTGCAGCATTGGTACTCGTACTCGTAAATATACCGATATTTCATGTTTTCCATTGCGCGGTAATAAGCCACGCCAAAGAAAAAAACAATGAGGAAAAAATAAATGAATGACTGTTTTCAAAACTCAAATGTAGCAGCTAAATGAATTTATAAATTTGAATTTGGAATTCTTAACCTAAAAGGAGATATTTCAGATCAAAGTGGTCAGTGCGAGTAAACGCTAATTTCATATGTAAGGACCTAATACATTTAATAGTTCTAGTTTAGTCAATTTAACCTAAACAGACAAATGTTATTAAATAAATCTATTATAATTATACTATTATTGAGATTTCAAAGTCTTCATACATTATGATACTGCTGTATTACTTAACGTGTTTCAAGATAATGATGTCTACTCCATTTTCATTTTTTTTTCAATTAAGCAATCAGACCAGTGGAACGTTCACCTGATGGTAAGTGATATACCTGCTCATAAAAAATTGGTCCTGGTCAGGATGTTATACACCACATTGTGCTCTTCGCCTGAGACGTAAGATATCGAGTTCCCTAACTCCAGTAATTACAATAGCCATAGCTTCAAACCGGAGCACAGTTATGTTTGCACTCAACTGTTGTGTGGCAGAAATAGACCCTGCGGTTGTACTTACCTAGATGATGTCCGGCAGCAAAGATCTACCACCAATACTTGGTTCTATATACATGCCATATAATACCTCGTTATTAAGGAATGGTTCTCGCTTACGCTTATTAAAAGGTGAACGTCCTGCTACGTATAGGAACGGCAGTTGTTACTTAGCAATATTAAAAAAAATCGGTCAAAATCGTGTCTAATCGATTACTACCGCATCGATTATATATTTACGTAGTCCTTACCGTAGAAAATTAATATGTCCAAAGTACTACTAGTATATAGAAAATATTAATATTTAAAAGAAAACCACACTACAGTCTCTTTTACTGTAATGTGGGATATCTATTTGTATTTTTTGTATAATCTATTATTTATATCAACGTAAAATAAAAGGGGATGAAAAGTAACGTCACAGAGACAACAACAAGAGAATATCTATAAAAAGTATTTTGTTCAAAATTTATTACATTACATTGAAACTTAACCTAATCTAAATATTTTCATATAAGTTAATTATATTAGTAAGAAAAGTATAGATTAATTTGCATATATCTTCTATAAATCTTAAAGAATAATATATACCAAACTTTTAAATACAGTAATAAAGTAACGCCATCAATTAATCATGGCAGCCATTTTGTTTTTACAAAGAGGACGCTGTTGAGAATCTTTCGGTTGCAACCAATGGGTAGGTTTAACAAACGAGCTGATCATATATTAGCCACATTCTAAAGCTAGTACAGTTCTTATCGCCTATACTAATGTACTGTAAAAAAAAATCTAGATTTTGTGTCGATCCAAAATAGTGTGCTTACTCTGGGAGTGACAAAAGCAAACTCCACCGAGATGATGCCAACGTCCTACGACGCATATGCTAAATATAACGCCTATTCCACTTTGGCGGCAAAAGTACTATCTGTGAGGGATTCTGTATTAAACATGTTTCCGTATTGTGAAGTTTATTTATTATACGTACGTTTATAAAGGAGTACTCCTATCGAGAAAAACTCCCCCTAAAAAAAGGAGTTACTTTTTATTCCCCTATACTCTTAAGAAATCTGTTTCGTTTTAAAATAACAAATTTTATACATATACAATTATCAACATATTTTATGGAAAGTAGAGATAGGAATTATATGTTAAGGAGATGGATTTCAATACTTTTCAGATTTAATTTGTGCACATATATACATCTAAGATAGAAAGAAGAGTATCCGTGGAGCAAGCGACAACACTTAAAGACAAACTTGCATCTTAATTTCATCTGAGAACCTTGAAATTTTTTGTGGAGATTTTTAAAGGATTTTTACGAGATTTTGATTTGTAGCAATAGTTACGGTGGTAAAGCAGCTACTTATGTGATGAGTTGTGTAGATGTTGCAGTGCTGTAACTTTTCGCAGAGATGTATACCGGAGTTCGAGAACGCGGCCTTCATGGTGCAGATGGAGGCAACTAATACCTGCGGTGACAATGGTCCAAAGATGTACTGCATACAGACGTCGGCAGGCAGTTCTTCGGGAACTAGGTGAGAAAATAAATACCTTAAAATTTCTTCCTTGAATCTTTCCAGGCTAAGATTAATGACAAATGTACAGTTGTATAATGAAGGAGTAGAGTTTGAGAATTGTAGATTTTTTATTTGTGAAGTACGAAATGATTTTTTAATTGAACAGATCTTGTGACTTCTGCCAACCTGGTCAGTTCTCGAGCTATTTTCTGACGGACCTGCATTATGAACAGGACAATCAAACGTGGTGGCAATCGGAAACAATGAAGGAGGGCATCCAATACCCAAACCAAGTTAATCTAACACTGCACTTGGGTGAGTTTTAGTGAGGGGTGATTTTTGTGTTGTGCACAGTGTTAAATTAAAAACTTTCTTAATATTTATATTCACAGGTAAAGCCTACGATATCACATATATTAGAATCGTTTTCTATTCACCGAGGCCGCAGAGTTTTGCAATTTACAAGAAACGAAGCGAAGACTCCGATTGGGAGCCTTACCAATACTACAGGTGAGATAAAATTGATTTTCTTGAACATGAAAATTTAGTTTTTGGTATAGTAATTAAGGGCAAGGCAAATATGGCATAGTTGATACATCGCCTAGATAAAGTATTTCATTCAATAGAAATTTTACAACTCTGACTATAAGGGTAAGTATAAATAATTGTGAGTCGAAGAGGGCTCGTTTAGAAAGAATCTTAATTTCGGTATTCAGATCATCAAAATATCTCACACATATGGGTGAGAAATAAAAAGGAATTTATCTTATGTGCAGTGTAACGATAACGTGCGAGCAGAAAGGATATCGCAAGCTTTTATTAAACGTCCTAGCGTAGTAGGGTAGGATGTTCTCATCTACATCATTTAGGTGAGGTGGTTGAGATCCATTGGATAGACTGTTTATATAAACATGCATTGTTCGTAGTGTTTCGTGTCGCGATACTTACGGCGTACTGGAGCAACGGGCTGCGGACCTCGGTGCCGAAACCAGAGCACTGTGCACCAGCGAATATTCCGACATCTCACCGTTGTCTGGCGGTAACGTGGTGTTCTCAACTTTAGAAGGCCGACCATCCGGTTACACGTTTGAAAGCAGTCCAGAGCTTCAGGTAAATACGAATATATATGAAACCATTGAAGTCATATTATTTATATGCATTTTCAACATCTAAATGTTTGACTAGAATTTCTCTTATAGCATTATGCCAACCATTTTAGTTATCTATATTTATTATATGAAGATGTATAAATAAATAAATGATTGTTGTTATTAACAAAAAATCTTTTTTGATTTGATATATTAAAAAATCAATAAACAATAAATTAAATTTTTAATTGTTCATGTTATTCATAATATTAGGAATAATAGATGTATGCTTTTGCTCTGCACCAGGTAGGAGAAATAGAGAGCCCGTTCTGATTTCTTGCCTTAAATATATGATTACTGATGTAGTACAAATATGATATTTATATCATCATCATCATCAGCCGATAGACGTCCACTGCTGGTCATGGCCTCCCCCAAAGAACACGTATTATATATACAAACACAATTGTAAAATAGAACAGGTGTGTATTGGGTAAATAAAACAGGTAAAAGCTGTTCATCAAACATTATGTTGGTAATAACTTGATTTTGATGAGAGATTATTAATAATTAAATGATAATAAAATATGGGCTGTTTATTTTTAATACGATTGATAATCCAACGTTGGGTCAAATCACTTAATAGAACCTTCAAAGTATTATAAAATTTATTTACGTTTACAGGAATGGGTAACAGCTACCGATCTCCGTATCTCCCTAGACCGCCTCAACACGTTCGGTGATGAAATCTTCGGTGACACACAAGTACTACAGTCTTATTGGTACGCCATAGCTGATGTGTCAGTAGGGGCCCGATGCAAATGTAACGGCCACGCTTCCATCTGCGATTCCATAGATATGCCGGACGGCTCCAGAGCCAGATCCTGCAGGTATATACTTTAAATTCCACCATAATAAATGCACTTGAACTATTAATGATAATACTTATAAACAAAAGCGAGTATTTTAAAATAGTAAAATAAGATTTGAATTCTTCGATAAACGTCTTTCAAACATGAATAGTAGGCATGGTTAAAAAGTCACAACTTTTTTTTTTTTAATTTCAATTGATAATTTTCTGTACAGATGTGAACACAACACTGCTGGTCGTGAATGCGAGAGATGCTTGGACTTCTACAACGATGCTCCATGGGGCAGAGCCTCTCCTAACAACGTCCACGAATGCAAAGGTAAGTCTTAGTACAGTTTCCTTTAGATATTAGTTCATTTAAATGCTCAGCGTTAGGTTAATATTGATTTATTGATTATATGTTTATGTATATTGTAAGCGAATATTCCTACCAAAAAAACGAATAAGATATATAAGCGTCGCAATAAAATATTTTTGCTCTTAAGCGAAATACTAAATTGTTAGTTTTTCTTCACTTTGCGATATCGCTTTCAAAATCTAGACTCATTCCATCTTTATAGTATTCAAAACCGTAAACAAAATGTCTATACTCTATAAGTCTATTCTTTGTTAAGTTTATGTTCTAATAATTATTTTTTTTGCAGTACAATTATTATTTTAAATATAAACCATTTCCACGTAAAACTATATAATTTTGTGATTTAGTTGAATTATTATTATTTTTTGTCTGAATCCCTAATAAATTCTAACCATCGTTAATATCTCACTCAACCTAAGATAAAACTCAAAAATATTCACAGATCATCATAATAAATAGCTTTCGTAATAGCTGTGCTATTTCTTTTAGCGTTTTTAATTTAGATCCGTTATAAGCTTGTAGTATCATCATCATGATGAGGAGTGGGCAGTATATGTGCTGTTTTCGAATAAATTATCTATATTACCTTAATTATACTCTTTTAAACTTTTTTCATGAAAATTTTGGTATTACATTATGTGCGATTTAGATATTGACTTTCTATGTGCTAAAGGCGTAATGTATGTTTTTTCTATTTGAAATAAATAATTCACATATACAAATAAGTTATATTTGCTGCAACGATTATATAAACTTAAACTTTGAAGCTTCGCGTATATTTAAGTTTTTCTACAGTTCTGTTGCGTTATGATAATATATAAAAACTGTGACGATTGTTGTATCGTATGCGATACCTGATGGTAATTGAATAAGGACTTTTCTCAATTTATTAAAATTGTTTGGATAATACCAATTAACCCTCGCTTATGCTTATGTGACATTTCATAAACTCTCTCTCATTCAACTATAAACTTCAAAAATGCAATATATTTTCTTATCGAGCTGTAATAAGACAGATATGTTTTACCAAGACAAATGTAATTCAAGCTATTGTGCGAATATAATGTACTGAACCCATCTAAATAATTAAATATATCTTTAAAGTCCATTGAAATCATAATTGTAGATTTATTTGTTTCTTAGGCTTTTAATTACTGCAACGCATTTCAAATTTTATCTTATTCATTTAGAGTATAATGTCGTCTACTGCATCTTATCTTAATAAGAAGAAAAGGTTGCTATATGCCGCTTATTTATTATCAATTATTATTCATATCATAACTAAAACTTAGAACCTTAAAGGCTTGAACCACCTATGTATGCAGATCACCGAGTGTTCTTAATAATCGTAACCTTTATTCACATATATAGTAATTTGTTATTTTGCAGTAAATTAAAAAGGTATCAAAGTATCAATATCTTTAATTTATTACAAAACTTGATTTGTTTTAAGTTTATCAATATTTGAAATATTTTGTAACTGTACAACAAATGCAAGCGATTATTATGTTAAGCTATAAGAACCAAAATCCAAAAGGGCTCCAGATTTGGAAAGAGTTTTTAATGAAGTAATAATGAGCTTTAACAAGAAACACAAAAATACTATTTAAGGCGATATTGATACTTTGAAAATCTTTGCTGGGCTATGCTGCTTCGCTAAGAATCTTGGTGTTATTTTTAACTAGAAAAGTATGCGAATCGAGTTATGGTTAGTTGTTACCCCAGCTTATAAACTACAGTAGAATCTAGGGTATCCCTTGTTGGTTTCCGATCTTGACCATCATCGAATTATGGAGCAACATAAAATGTTACGTCCCGTTATACTCTGAAGGGTATTTAATGAGCTATTCGTTCGTCTAGAGTTACCAGGCCACTCAGGAAGTTTTGCGAAAAACAGTTTTTATGTATAAGACACTTTCAATTCCACTTCGAGACCAAAGCAGCATCAACGCCGAATGGTATAACACTAAATGCCTGCCAGAAGTTTTTTCTGTAATGAGCAACAAGCGAGCGGGGCCCTTCTTCACCACGACAACGCTCCTGCGCACTCTGCGATCAAAACGAGGCACTTCCTCGACTCCACACCGGTCAGAATCTTGGGACACACTCCTTACGATCCTGATTTGGCTCTATGTGACTTCTTTTTATTCCCTAAAATTAAAAATCAGCTCAAAGGGATACAGTTGTCATCGCTGAAAGACGCGCTAGCAGCGTCTGAGCAGGCCTTGGAAGAGGTATCTGCGGAGGACTGGAAAAAATGTTTTGAAAATTGGTTCATACGCATGAATCTTTGTATAGAGGCTGGTGGAGAGTTCTTTGAAAAGATATAGTAAAAATATTTTTTTCAAAGAAGTTAGTTTTTTAGTTTCTCAAAGCTTTCTGAGTGTCCCACGTATTTTTGATCAAAGTAAAATAACACATACAAGGAGCATACAAATATTGTTCACAGCTTGCAACTGCAACGGTTTCTCGAACAAGTGCTATTTCGACAAGGAGCTGTACGAGCGCACCGGGCACGGCGGCCACTGCATCGACTGCGCCGAGAATCGCGACGGCGCCAATTGCGAGCGGTGCAAGGAGAACTACTTCCAGGGCGCTCAGGATATTTGCCTGCCTTGTAACTGTAATCCTACCGGTAAGTAACAAGTCTACCTTTCCCATTTTGTCTTTATCATATTCACCGATTTAACATTCTGAATTCTACCGGAATATCGTGATAAGCTTTCCAATACAATTGGCTGTAGGTTACCAGCACAACTAATTGTGCATCGACCCCATAGCCCACATATCTTTTGTTGCAGAGTCTAGTCATTTCGGTTTGCTACAGTTCCTCGGGCCTCAAAATACTCGATACAGCCATAGTCTTAGTTAATTTTAACCTTAAGATCTCTCCGCCTGATCTTCTTGAAAAGCGCCTTAAACTCTGACAACTTTTAAACTATTGACATCATCACTATTTTTCATTAGGGAATTTGTCTATCTTTCAGGTTCGCGCAGCCTCCAGTGTAATTCTGAAGGCAAGTGCCAGTGCAAACCAGGCGTCACTGGTGACAAGTGTGATATTTGCGCCGCGAATCATTTTGACTTTACGGTGCAGGGTTGCAAACCTTGCGGGTGCAACGAATCCGGTTCCTACTCAAACACACCCCAATGTGATCCACAGACCGGTGTCTGTCTATGCAAACAGAACGTGGAGGGAAAACAGTGTAGAGAGTAAGTCATATTATATATTTTAACATCAGTATCACAATGATAGAACATTTTGGAGGTAGGGTTGAACTCCTTTGATGAAACGAAGATACTGGCAAGTTTCAAAAGCACCAGCTTTTGTGGTCATGTAACATTCACCAATATTTACTTGATGAGAGTGGTGGATAAATAATACTTATAACTTATTTTGGGAGAATACCAGGAGTTGGAACATAAAGAGGCTTCTTACTTTTTGTTGGACATTGTGCGGTTAGATGCCATCGCGATTTTAACTACTATTGCCAAGCAGTCTTCTTCTTCAGTTTCTGTTTTAATCTTTTCAACCCCAGGGAGAGATGGACTATAATAACCTCACCACCATTGCACCCTTGGTATTCTGGGTTGGGTACGAGTCCACTTAAGATGTTTAACTTAATCTGATGCTATCAACTAAATTATTTCAGATGTAAACCCGGATTTTTCAATCTGGACTTTGAAAACGAGTTCGGATGCACACCATGCTTCTGCTTCGGTCATTCCTCTCAGTGCAGCTCCGCTCCAAAGTATCAAGCAAGTGAATTAACAGCTCACTTCATTCGAGATGCTGAGAAATGGGGTGCTGAAGATGATCAAAAGAAATCAGCTCCTCTACTATTTAATGCTAACGCTCAGAATATAGGTACATACATAATGATTTAATTAACCAATGGGCCCATAGTGATTTATATATATAGGTTTAAGTTGATGATAAATAATTTATTTTTCTTATTGTTTTTCCCTAGCTGTAAAATCGAAAAGTGCCGAAATCATCTATTTTGTGGCTTCTCAACTATTCCTTGGTGATCAGCGACCTTCTTACAACCATGACTTAAAATTTAGTCTCCGATTGGGAGAAAAGAGAGGCTATCCTTCCTCACAGGACATAATATTAGAGGGCGCTCGTACCTCCGTGTCTATGAACATTTATGGCCAGAACAACCCAGAACCTTCTGACCAGGTATAAAGATTGTTTGGTATTAGCTTCGCGAGCTTCGCATTATATATAGCGAATTTGCTTTTACTTCATAATGTGATTTCAATTTTTTTTTAATTTTTTTTATTAAATATTTCTAATATTTATTCTCATAAAAATATGAGAATGAATGAACTACGTCTTGAATTGATTTTTATATAAAAAATACTCTAAATTTATATTCGTCCATATTACTGCAGTTTGTGATGGTGTATTTAATTATAAATCCTTGTTCTAGTTCCAAGAATACACACTCCGTCTCCACGAAGACCCTCGGTACGGTTGGACCCCGACTCTTTCTAACTTCGAGTTTATGTCAATATTACAAAATCTAACCGCAATAAAGATCAGGGGCACTTACAATAAAGGCGGTGAAGGGTACATGATGAGTTTTAAACTCGACACAGCGAACATCGGCAGGGAGAAGGGATCGGCGCCAGCTAATTGGGTAGAAAAATGTTCTTGTCCAAAAGCTTACGTTGGTGATTATTGTGAGGAATGCGCTCCAGGATTCAAGCACGAGCCAGCCAATGGTGGCCCCTATTCCACATGTATACCTTGCGACTGTAACGGACACGCGCATATCTGTGACACGGCCACAGGTAAATAAGTAAATACTTTTACTTTGGAAAGTTTGGAGCAAGACTCGTTGAAAAAAATAATTTTATCTTCCAGACCAAAAACTGATATATCTGTTACAATTTTTCGGCTAATTAATAATAGCAAGTTATTAAATAAAGATGAAAGAATGTTTCTTGTTTATTATAAATTAAGAGAACGGTGTAATATTTCAATATTTATCTTACACAGGTTTCTGTATCTGTAAACACAATACTACTGGAAGCAATTGCGAACTCTGTGCCAAAGGATTCTACGGTAATGCAATTGCTGGAACCCCTAGTGACTGTAAACCATGTCCGTGTCCAAAGGACAGTGGCTGTATCCAGTTAATGGATCAGAGTATTGTTTGCACAGACTGTCCATTGGGATATGCAGGTACTTTTAAATCAAAAATCTATCACGAATTTGTTTTTTATTAATTTCATTCTGTAAGATGGAGAGTTTTATCTAATAGCTATGATAAAAATTTCATATAACGTTTATAAGTTTGGTAATATAAAACTTTAGACTAATTTTTATACCGGTGATCGTTTAAATAAAAAAAAAATATCAACAGGATATTTGTCAGCACTACATTACCTCCAACAATTAAGGGACTGATTTAACAAATATAAGTGAAATTTTTCTATTCAGCTTACCCTAATTACTTCCGTTCATAGCGACCTAGATGTTGGTCCAATTATCTGCAGACATTATGGACTTATTTTAAAGACTCGGTATCAAAGTAATTAACGGTTTAGTGAGCCGGATATTGCATGTTTATTTAACAATTACGATATTATTATAGGACCCAAGTGTGAGGTTTGCGCGGACGGATTCTTTGGTGACCCCACCGGACAATTAGGACCACCGAAACCGTGTGAAGAGTGCCAGTGCAATGGCAACGTGGATTCGAATGCCGTTGGCAACTGTAATAGAACAACGGGAGAGTGCTTAAAATGTATTTATAATACAGCTGGAGAACATTGTGATAAATGTTTAAGCGGTAAGTGTTGTTGGTGGAATAAGCAGTGGCTGTCACCATATATCTAAAAGCAGTGATTGCTTAAATAAGCAAAGCAGATAAGTAAATCTCATTACCCATAATTGGTGTAATAATTTCTGTTGACGAAGATAAAGACATAATTGTTATATTATGTATATATATATATATATATATATATATATATATATATATATATATATATATATAAGTATAAGGGCTTGCCCTGTACCATAATCTAGGGTTGTAAATAATATTAGTGACATAACTCCTGCAAGTATATCTTCTGGATCTTGGGAATTGATTATGAAGGCTCTCGTCGCGGATTAAATTATCCTTAGACGGATAACAAATACGATATGTCATAGCTATTGACCACCGTTAATGGGCCCCCTGGGACATGCTTAGTGCAGGAGGTATCGATATGTTCCATGGGAGACTTGAGGGTCCACTCTTTGGATCTCACATGAATCGTCTTCATCTAGGACTGCAATAATGACATTAAACATATGAATTAATTTACTTATATGCATACATTTTAGGATTCTTCGGTGATGCGTTGGATCAAACGAAGAAAGGTGACTGTAAACCTTGCCAGTGCCACGAAGCGGGAACTCTGGAGAGTGCAGAGGGTCCCCCTCAATGTGATGGCCTCACCGGTTTCTGTTCTTGTAGAGCGCATGTTATTGGCAAAAACTGTGATAAATGTGAAGTTAGTAATCATATATGAAGTATTAATTTGTTATTAAGATTCCAAATGCAATTTGTATATATATATATAGACTGTTAACGAGAGAACAAATTATGTATATTACATACCTAATTGCTTGCTTTTTTTTGCTTGCACCGCAGGATAAAGTGAGTTCCCACCACCACGAACGTAGAGCAATCATAATATATATATACTAGCTATTCCCCGCTCGCTTTGCTGGCCGTAATTCAATTTGAGACTTGAAACTTTTCCTTGAGAGCAACCACAACCGCAAACGACTTTCTATATTAATCGTTGCTATAGCAACCGCAAAAATAAAACGAAATGAAAATGGTTATAAATGTTAATTAGAAATAAAATGATGAAGGATCTATAAAATCCAAAAAATAAATAGCCTATAACCATCTACAAATGATTCCGCGTCGAGTGGTTGCTTCTGTGTCGACAATTTCACTAGTTTTCACGTGATTAGCGAACAAAGAAAATCCAATATAATTATATATATAAATAAAAGTCAAGTATAACTAACTTACAACAAATTTTGCAAGAGTTCCTTAATGTATATTATATATTAATATGACTTTTTTATGACACTAGGATGGTTACTACAACATTGACTCTGGAGAAGGTTGCATACCTTGCCAGTGTAACCTGGAAGGTTCATACAACGCTACTTGCAATGCTGTTTCTGGCCAATGCTATTGTAAACCAGGTATTGATGGGTAAGTAAATATTATATACTTTTAACAGTTAATGTTAGTTATTAACCAATTTCATGAACTTTTACTGTAAAAATATAACCTTTAATTTTATGACAGAAAAATTTCTTGAGAGCAACCACAACCGAAAATTACTTTCTGTAGCAACCGTTACTATAGCAACCGCATAAGTAATATGAACTGAATATGTTTATTAAAATTTATTAGAAATAAAATGATGAAGGATCTATGAAATTTAAAAAATAAATAGCCGATAACCATTTACAAATCTTTCCGCGCCGAATAGTCATGTATCTGTGTCAATACGTTCACTAGTTTTCGCGTGATTGGCGAACGAGGGAAACCCATGTTCGTTATATATAAATATACATAATTAATACTTAATTATTTTTCGCAGTAAACATTGCGAGCAATGCCGCGCTTACCATTACGGTTTCTCAGTGGACGGCTGCGTAGACTGCGACTGCGACGAATGGGGCTCCACTAACTACCAGTGCGACGTCAGTGGCCAGTGCTCTTGCCAAGAGAACGTTGAAGGGCGTAGATGTGACAGGTAAGATATTTACCTAATTTTATTCTGATGTCAATTTATGAATTTGAAGCATTATAAAGTTATTTTGCTCATTTTCCTAAATAGATGCATGGAGAACAAGAAACGAAGAGCCGACGGACTCGGATGCGAGGACTGCCCGCCCTGTTACAATCTAGTTCTTGATGCTGTCAATGAACATCGTAGAAAATTGAAAGAATTGGATGAAGTAATTTTGTTTTCAATTAAGCTCTTCAAAAAAAATTTTCTAAACATAAAATAATGAATACGTAAATCTCCTACAGCTATGACTTAATTCAAATTTGTCGAAGAATACTCTGAAAATTTGTTATGATACATAATAAATGTTTTTGTTGTAGATATTAGCAAAGATTTCCAAAGCACCTACGGTAGTTGAGAACGCAGACTTCGATCAGGAACTTCAACGTGTGCGTGGTGAAATAGAAGGTCTAGTACAAGACGCGCAAGCTGAACTAGGAACCGGCCCTGGGTCCAGCCTCACTAGCAATCTTGCCGAGTTAGCAGACAGATTAGCTGACGTCAGGTGTGACTTTACAACATAGAGCTTAGAAACTTCCTAAGCTTTTTAATATCAAAACACAAGTGTACAAAAATCTAACTTTATAGTTTGATCAGAGAAGTATTTATAGGTGAAATAATATAATTTAGATTCACATAATTCTTACTACACATTTTATTTATAATTAATCTCTTTTTTAATATTCATCTTTAATAATCAGAGTCTTATTAACACGCTCAGGAGTAGAATTGATAATATTGAATATTTATTACATTATAGTTATTTTGCTACCACTACTACCACTGATCCATGTACAATGATCTACTCTTACATCTGATTATTGTCGATTTGTGTGTTTGCCAAGTGTTGACATGTAATCAAAATAATTAGGTACGCCTTTTAGTACATATAATACAAATACATATAAATGCTATAAAATAGGTTTCTTGGTTTTGTTGAAATAGCTATTATTTTGTTTAAAATTTCAGAAACATGCTTTATAAGATTGAAGACGAAAGTTACGAAGGTAATGAGTCTGTTGAAAGAAGCAAGGGCAATGTATCTAAAGCTGAAGATACAATAGAAGCTGCACAAAAGGAGATTAACGTATGTATTCCATAACTCATATGAATTGAAGTTCTGAAACATCAAAACTAAGGTTTTTAATTACTTTCAGAGTGCGTTAGAATATCTTGATGGTGAAGGAGCGGCAGCGTTAGCTAAAGCCCGTAATAGATCTGATCAGTTTGGTAAACAGTCTGTGGACATGTCTGCACTAGCGAAAGAGTCTCGTCTTCTCGCAGAAAAGTTGGAGAATGAAGCTAAGAATATTAGAGAAATTGCTGAAAAGGCTTTTAATACTTCACTACAAGCTAACAAGATTGCGAAAGACGGTATTAATAAGCAAGCCAATATAAGGTAATATTTGCCAGTAGTGTTAGTTTTCTATTGATCTTGTTGAGTTGTATAAGAAATTGTGTAATGTTCTATTTTTTCAGTAATGAAGTTCAAATTCTGGCAAATGAACTAAACGCGGCTTCAGGAAAGTTAAGCAGTATGGTAGAATTGGCGGATCAAGCGTTGATGAGAGCGAAGTCTGTATACGATGACGCACTAGGGCTTTATGCTGAAGTGAACACAACTTTATTGCCTGATATAAAACTGAGCAAACTTCGCCATGATGCAAATGAGATGAACAGAACAGTAGGTATTTTCCTAGTTCAGGATATCCAATTGCTAATAAAAGATGACAAAATTTAACAAGATAGAAAGTTTGAAATGGAACGGACATTTTTGCTTCTGTGGCGCAGATCGTAGCTCGCCTTAAAACGCGGAAATTCTTGCCACGAATATATTTATGATTGTTTTTCAGCATTTGATTTTTTACCGAAGAAGGAATTGAGTTCGAAAACTCTCCAAATATAGTATTCTAATCCGCAACTCTAACGGCTGATTACATCGGAAACCTCCAAACTATTGGTTCATAAGTTAAGTTAAAAATATAAACTACAAGGATTGTTATGTTTTTTTTAGATTGAAGAGAAAGCAGCAGAACTAGAGCAGTTAATGAACAACAATGAAGAAACACTTAACAATTTGGACGAGGCTATCCGGAAAGGAAGGGATTTATTAGACCAAGGTCACGATAGACAAGACGAGCTCAATGATCTACTTGCCAAACTCGACGAGTTACAAGCACAGGCTAAAAATGACGTTGAGTTGACTAAAGCAACGCTTAAAGAAGCTAACGAAATATATAAAACTCTAAAAGGTATTATATTATTATGATGAGTTATAAAGGCTAATTATCTATTAAATTTATATAAACTTTAATAAAATCTTCTCAGAATTTAGTGATCAAGTGGCAGAATCTCGACGTCTTGCCGAGCAAGCCGCTTTAGATGTACCAAGCGTGCAAGAAAAAGTCGCAGCAGCTGAGGAGAGTATCTCTAGCATCATTGAAGAATTAAACACCGCCAGTGATAAAGCCAAGGAGGCCAGGGATCTAGCTCAACAAGCTCAAAAGGAATACGCTGATAAAGCATCAGAAGTAAAACAAATTTTGTTTTGTTGTTTTTTTGTTATAAATTTCAATTTAAATTTTCATTGTAATCCATATTTTATTGTTGATAGTGTAAAGGTAAATATTAGGAATTACGTCGGAAATGCAAAATTTGGAATTCAAAATTGTTAGTAAAATATGGATTGTACACAATATTTCTAATTGTGACATGAGAACCGTTTAAACACCGGCAACCTTGTGTAGCGCCTGTTTCTTCTATAAAGAATTCGTTTGCCACATGTAAATATAGATTTATATTAATTTATTATTTTGATAAAGGCAGCGCACGAAATACGTAAAAAAGCATCAACATCTCGCGTCGAAGCTGGAAAACTTAGAGATGAAGCAGATAAACTATCTAGTAAGTATAAACTATTTCTTTCCTGTAATGTTAAAAGGATAATGAAGATACTTAAAAGAAAGTATAAACAAAAATTTATTTAAATTATGTTATGATTTATAACTTTCATTCTCAAATATTGTATAAAATAAAAATTAATAATAAAGTTTTTATTCAAATTTAATTTTAGCACGAGTAAAGGGAACTGCAAAGCAAATAGAAGATCGTGAGAAACAAGCAGAGGAAAATATGCAATTAACCCGCGATGCTAAAATGAAGGTACATTAATATATAATAAATAATAATAATTAATTTATTGAAGCGACGCGCGAGCGGGACATTTACCTGATGATAAGTGATACGCTTACCCATAACAACGTCGCGATAATTAAGATTGTATACACAGCACCACATTGCGCTCGTTGCCTTGAGACATAGGATGTTGTCTCGTTACCCCAGTAATTTCACTAGCTAAAGTTCCCATCAATCCGCAACACAGTAATGTTTGCACAATACTGGGCTGTAAAAATAGGAGCTGCGGTGGTACTTACTTAGACGGGTCCGGTAAAAGAGACCTACCACCAGAAAATACCATTGAATATTTCAAAAGAATGAAGGTTATTTTAATCTCTCCGTTGATAGATTTTGGAAATAAGAAATAAATTATAATGAATATTATATCTGTGTATATTGAGTTTTTTAGTATTTTTCAATTTTAAAGTCATCATCAGATATTTTTTTTTATAATTTCTTACTTTATCTGTCCTTTAAGAATGTCATATTTATGACAACATTGATTTGACGTACCATCGGCGGGTGCTTTAAATTGAACCAGATTTGCAGACAGTATTTTTTTTAGTGCAAATTAAGTAAGTTTTTTATTTATATCAGCAAAATTGCTAATGCACAGGTAGGGCAAGCTAATACAGACGCCAGAGAAGCCGAGAAACAGGTATCTAAAGGATTAGAAGATTTAAAGGTTATAATGGACGAATTGCTTAACCTTCCCACTTTGGACGACGAAGCATTAGATAGACTTCGTAAGTTTTTGATTTTTATTTAACGGTTATCAACACAAACTGTATTCTAACATTAAATTAGTTTCAACAATTTTATTTCAAATTTTGTATCAACCATAATCATTACTTTCGAACTAATTTTATAAATAAGGAGGAAAGCTCTTCATTGTTATGTATGTGTTTTAAATTGGTTGAAAAATATTTATTCATGACTCTTTTTACATATTATTTCAGAGAAGAGCCTTGATACTGCTGAAAGTGCTTTACGTGAAGTGGACTTGGATGGAAAGATAAAATCTTTAACAGAAGCAAAGAATAATCATCAAAGGTAAGTACTAATATAATTTTACCTCTTAAAATCTATAATTAAATTATATATAAGGAATATGTCAGTTTGATTATTATTTAACTAATAAATTACTCCATTAGTTGTTCAATCATTTATTATTGTTAATAAACTGTGTAGTAAATTATTAATGATAAAATTAATGATGTGTAATAATTTAAATTATATTATTATCATAGATGGATGAAGCAATACCAAGATGAGCATGACCATCTTCGCACAGAAGTAGACAACATTAAGGATGTACTAAACCAACTGCCAGAAGGATGTTTCAAAAGGATTGTTCTGGAACCAACTGAAGGCCCTAGTAGAGCAGCCAATTTCAGATAGACCTAGGCATCCTGTTTACTAAGTATAAAAGAGAAATAGACTAGATAACTCTGGTTCGAACCAGTTCTAGTTTGTAAGTTTAATTTCTTTTTAAAATCATCTGAGTAAGTTTTCAAAAGAAAAGTAACAATTTTATGTCTATCATGTTTTATTGTTCAATGTGTAGAAATGTAAGTGATGATAAACAAATGGGTTTATTATTAATTTATTATTCTTACTAAAACATAATTTTTGTATCTTTTGATTTACAGATGAAATCATTCAAAATATATATATATTGAACAATACATTATTTTAAATTAATTTGACATATGCCATCTTAGCAAATTTTCTTTAGTAGTCTCTAATTTTCTTTATATTTTTTCGAAATATAAAAGCTGCATTTAATTTGTGTTTTTTCTTATCATTTGCATATTTTGAAATGAAACTTATCTATAGTTATATCTTTTGTCGTGCCATATGTTATGTGTTGGTACAAAATTGTAAATATAATAAATAACACTGTTAAGTACTAATATATAAACTGTATTCTATATATCTAAATAAATTTCATCAAAAATTATTTCATTTATAATCTCACCAAAGAAATATGAAATGGTAATTAATTTAGATAACTCATTACGTTCATTTAATTCTTTTATATGTATTCATTAACACGAAACTAAAATTGTGTGGGTGTAAATGTAATGTATCGTAGCTTATTTATTTGTAATACAAAACACTGAAATTTTATATGTTGTTTTATTTTATTAGTATTTTTATTTACATAGTTCACTGGATGGTATTAGAACCAACAATCTGTTAATGCATTCATGATGCAGTGGGCCCCTTTTTAACTGAACTAGTACTCTTCTATTAAAAATCTGCTGCCACACTATCATCGCTGTGTTTTGTATTACCATCATTATATGTGGTTTTTAGTGCAGCATTCATCATCTAGCGCTTCAATTGAAACTCAGATTAAGTTATCCCCATCCCAAACAAAAGACACATTAACCGGTACTCAACTCCAGGCAATTATGTTAAAGGCAATCAAGAAGAAAATAAGCTTTTCCTGCTACAATTACCACCATACTTGCTACTTGCATTACCCTTTTGGGAAGATCCGAATTTAATGGTGGAGAAACTGTTATCTTGTAAATCACTTAGGAATTTATCTTACCACATTAATATGTGGAATCTTATTTATGTAGGTTCTTGTTTTAGTAAAATATTAATTGACATCTTGCAAATGGAGAAAAACGCATAAAACGTAAATCGGCTTGATACTAAAACAGTTTGTGATAATACCAGAAGACGCGCAGGTTAAATAGCAGTAAAATTTTTTTTTAGTGACAAGTTGCTTGTAAGTGAACAAGAATTAAGTTTAGGCAAGTTTTTTCTATGTTATTGTTATTTTTTTTTAACTATATAACCTTTTAAAGTCGAAGACTAACCAAAAGAAATATGGTAAAATGACGCAAAGGACAGATATTTTCCTTATTATTTATATACTTTAACTTAATTATGGTTTTAAAATAATGTGGCAACTTTAATGGACTATGCCGTTTAATATTTGTTGCAGGTGTTTTATTCAATATTATTTTGGAAAAGGATAAACTTACTTGGCAAACAGTAAACTGTCTTAGCTTTTTCTTTGATGGCACTGTGATAAACTTCTTACTAGTGTATGGATTTACCACGCGGGAAATCATGTACAGGTTTAAAGTAGAAGCAATAACAATATACTCCGACTTGAAAATAGTCGGTGAGCATAGCGGCCCTAAACGATGGCCGTTCTGTGTGTGCGTATCCAATGAGGTTGTGTTTCTTAAGGCTACATTGAACAAAAGTTTCAAACTTGGCGGATAAATTCACTAATTTACTACTGTTAGTAATTATATTAGGATTAATGTGCCATTCGTAATTGTTATCCAATGATGATTCCTTTTAAATAAATAGCTTGTGGTAAACCTCAGTTTCTGTACCCAAGTCTGATCACATCGTCAAATAAAGTCTCAATTAAATATTTCCTTAACTGTTTATGTAGAAATTTTGATTTGGACGAATGATACGTTATTCCGAGTGATAAATGTTTATTATTTGCTGTCAACAAAGTTCCAAATATAATAGACATAGGTTTAAGACAAGTCGTATATGGTTCGTATTGTCGTCCACTTGATGATCGTCTATGTATGGTTGTCCGCCTACCACTCAGATATTTCCAGAGAACTCCTTTTCCTCATTCAATAATGATTAATTGTTATAACGACTCATTGTTTATTATAAACTCGCTGCCGGATATCTTTGAAACGTCTTGTCATTTTCTATATTTTTCAGGAATCATAATGAGAATTTTTAAAACAATACTAATTAGCGCCACATTGCAATGTGGTGGGTGTTACGTTTAACATCAGATGGATGTTCATCTCGTCACTGTCTTTTTGTCAAATAAAAAAAATGCTTGAAAGTACTAAGTTTTCATATACAATTGGTAACACTACTCGGCCGGTATGCAAACAGTACAATTCCCCGGAGGAGCACAATTTATGGCGAGCATTCCACAGAATTTTCTTTTGTTTTCAAAAATAACGTACTCTTTACATATTCCTTGAGCTGTTTTAAGATGTATTTTTAACTGCACCTCGCGTAGAGATGACTTTAAATTTTAAAACTTAAACACCTCTAGCAACTGCGCGAAGGATATTGAAAATTTTATAATAATTTTTACGCTACAACAAAACCTCTTTTACATTTTATTGATTTTTTTTTGTTTAATATTAATAATAAAAGTCTCTTTGTGTTTTATATTCCTAACTTTGTTCAGTGGATGCTATATTATAATTATATTATGTGCGATCAACTTTTAGCTGTGATCGCAAAAGGTGGAAATAGTTTTTGTCATGTGAGTAAACAAGTTACCAACAAAACAAATTTACAGCAACTAAATTGGTAAATATCTCACTGTCTAGGGGCGCGGAGTATCCGAAATGCGGCGATAAAGTAAAACTAAATAAGTGGCCGAAAAATAGGTTATAGTGACCAATTTAAGTAGACCCACAATTTGGCTTATATTTACGTTTCGCTCGAGCGGTTCGTAAGCGAGTCGAGGGGAGAGGCGGTTACGCTTTAACCGGGCGCTAAAAGTGGAAAAACAAAGCAGGTAATCCAAAAACTTTCCTTAATTACATTCGTACGAAACTAATTCCCAGAACGAATTAAGTGCGATGTGAATTTGGGCGAAGTCCGGGAACAGATTACTAAAGCTGCTGTGCCGTTGTCAACCCGCTCTCACTATGCACGAAGATCGCATGGAATTGAGACAATTTTACATTGAGGACTCGACTGGTGACATTCCCAAGAAAAATAAATAAATCACTAATACGAATTACGTTCTTTACTATACCCAAGTGAATTAATGAACGAAAGTAACCCCATTGCTACCAGCTCAATTTCCTACCTTTTTTCTACGTGACAGGTGAAAGCTATTGTTAATGCCCATTTTAATGGGAAAATTGATTCCATTCCAATAACAGTAATTTCAAATACTAAACCTATTAGACATACGATGTAGAAGTCAATGTAGTCTAGATCTAGGATTTTCGTAAATATGTAGAACGTAATGAATAACCAAGTCTTTGCTTCAAATAATTGATTTCCTTTTTAAAATAAATATCTTATACTTTTCATTTTAGGGGTGTAAGGGGTCCCGATCAACAACCCACAGGACCCAAGTTAACCCCACCTGCTCGTGGTGCATGCTGTTAATCAACAAACGAAAATCTGGCTCCCACCAATCCGCATTGGGACAACGTGGTGGGAAATGGCTCAAATCGTCCCAAATATTCATCTATAAGTGGATAACTTTGAGGGATGATGGTTTCATTTTAAGTCCATTAAATTTACTTGTAACTCATAATATATTTATTCTAAGTTATAATTGGCCAATCGGTTATAGATTAGTAAATATAAATGATTGGTTTGATTCGACGTAGCGAAGAGACGAGAGAGGTGAGATGATGGTAAATGATACATCTGCTCTTATCAACGTGGCGTTAGTTAGGATGATACGGTGCACCACATTGTGCTCGTTGCCCCCGAGATATTTCAATAGCTACAGCGCCCTTCAGGCCGGAAAACAGTAATCCCCTTATGGTACTGTATGTCCGTAGAAATGGGAGCTGCGGTGGTACCCACCTAGATGGTTTTCGGTATTATTGTTTATCCGGTATTATTAGTAGAATTTTAATAGCTAATGTCTCCTACTAACACTAATATACAACCTATCGACATTCATATTTAAAGGTTTACATTTTTATGAGTAATTTATCGAATAACTGAAGAGAAAAGATGACCACATCCGGAATAATAACTTTGCTCCAACACAACACCGTCAGACCCTCGTTGCAGTTGGCTTCGTACAAAAAAAAAAAAACTCCATGAATTCCGAAACATTCTTCGTGAACGTACAAACTATGCAACATTGCTTGGGATGCTGTCAATTATGTACATACACTATTTCCATCTGTAACTTCTGTCTAATTTATAGATTTTTAACCAAAAAGGTTAGTGCTTGACGAGGATCTTAGGTTATATTAAGTTTTAGTGTGTTAAAATACTTAGCCTATTCACACTTGCAGGTACGTCATAGTTGTAAGGAATTATTGTTATTCAGTATTTTTATAATGATATGCAAATTAGAACTTTTAGTATTAAAAAAAAAACTACCACGTGAATATAATAACAGAATGTGTTCATCATCATCATCATCGGCCGGTAGAAGTGCATTGTTGGATAATGGCTTCCCCTAAAAATGTCCACGTGGATCGATTCAGCATTGCAGTCAGCATGACCTCCGGCACCGCCAGGCATCAGGACTCGTCTGTAGGGGTTCATATGGTGGGATTTGGGAACAGATTTAGTACTCATTAAAATTTATGAATTAGTAAGTAATAAGGCAGTAAGATACAAGTTTCTCAATTACTATAAAAAATTAGCATTAACAGTGTGATTGCGTATATATTTGCTATACGGCACAGATTAAGTAACTTGTAAATATTTACATAAAAACTGACTATAAAAGTAAGAAATTGTAAAGAAGAGATAGTAAGAAGAAGAGAAAGAAATCATAGTTGTAATATGGCTGTAAGTCCGGTAAGCTACGTCCCTGAACTTTTACATTAAGTGAAAGAGTAAACTAAGTAAGAAAACTATACAAGTATAATTTTTTTTGATGTAGTGCCTATTAGATTCCTTTAAATAGGTTTTTAAAGAAGAATTAAATGCACCGGAATTTAATGAGGGTTCAGGAAACAAAAAAAGGTATAAGTTATAGAAGTTGCCGCCTGCTCGTGGTGCACCCTCCTATTTAACAAATAAGGTTCTGGCTTCCACCACCCCGCATATGGCGAGCGTGGAAGGAAATGGCTTACATCTCTTCGTATGAATTCCTAACCGATCGATGTGGAAATTTTTGGGAGAGTGACATGTCCAGCGGTGGACGTCTGTCGGCTGATGATGATGACGTTTTGTGTAATATATAAAAGTAGAACTTACAGTAATTTCTCCTAGTTGAGGATTCAAGGTTTCAAAATTGCGACACATTACGTTTAAATGTATCGATTATTGGAAACCGTTTTGTCTGTTTGTGGCCTGAACTGTATGTACATGGAGTTGGGTAAACATGGGAAGGCATTCGTAGAAATCAATTTAATAGTGGGTAGGTCTCCGTTGCCGGAGGTCGTCTAGCTAGTTACTACCGCTGTTGCTATTTCTGCTGACAGTCAGTACTGTGTTCCGAGCAAGGACAGAGGATCAATAACTTGTAGGTAGTCAAGAAGGTGTACGTGGAGCCGAACGGAGGCTAGACCGTGTACGCTCCTCCGCGTTTCGGCTCGTCTGACGGTCGGTGGAAATATGGGAAGTTAAAGGGTTGTCCCTCATTAACCCCATTTCATTAGCTACAACCCCCCCCAGACCACGATAATGTTTGTACTGGACTGTTAGGCCGGAGGCTGCGATGTTAGACGGACTAGGGCTTACAATGCCGGGATTCCGGATGATTTTCGTCCGTTATTAAAAACCGGTATTTTGGTATTACGTTAGTTGATAAAAATTTAATTTATGCACAATATAAATCTATTTTAAAATAATATTAATTAATCACAAGATTTTTTTTAAGATATTCAAACAATTTCATTGTATTAAAATCTATATCAGGCACATTTATTACGTTATGAAGCGATTGTATATGTTTTACGTCTAAGGTCTACTACCCAATGAATAGGTCTCGTTTATACGAATACGTAAAGTATCTAAAACAAAAATTATTAAATAATTTAGATTAGATTGTTTACTATTGTAAATCAGCTGTAGTGTTTACAAATAAAAATTTTATATTTTCAATTATTTTTTTTCATTCCGTTGTGTCTTGTACTGTGTGAATTATGTCCACTTGTTTTCTTTCTAATAATTGAAAATTATCTAACGGTATTTAAATACCGATTAATCCATATTAATCATATGATACGGTAAGTTTATATTTGTATTAATGTAATTTAGATTGTAATTAATTTACATATATTAAAATTAATAAGCATAAACCGCTATAACCCGGAAAGATGAATACATTTACGGAGGACCGAAAAGGACAGGACGGAACTTCAGTTTGGAAGCATTTTTTGAAAAAAAAAAAAAAACGGATAGTTTGCTAAATGTAAAAAGTGCGCGAAAGAAATAAAGTGTACAGAAAGATCCACAAGTGGCCTTCATACTCACTTAAAAAGATACATGTACTAAAACTTAAGAAGAAATGTGAATCCCCCCATGATGTCCAATCAAGTGTTTCTAAACAGCTTAAATTGGCAGCTGGTTATATGTACCAAAATTCTGTTCTCGCTTGATGATGAAACGATTGATTGTTTGTTTTTTTAAGAGCATATTTTAATAAATGAAACTCAAGTTATTAATATTATTTCATAAATACTTTCAATTTAATTATATTTTTTGCTTCTTTTATCATATAATGCCATACGAGCCTATTATATGTAAAATGTAACATAGAATTTAATATGTAGCTTTTTTTTTACTTTTTTTTTGTGTCTATCTAATTCTACTCTCTATGTAATAAAATAAATAATATCTACTCATTTCAGAACAAAATTTATTGGATTTCATATATCATTTGTTAACAAGTCAAAATAACAACTGAGGTAAGTAAAAATATAACTAGTAATTTTTTTATTAATAATACCGGTTTTAATACCGGTATCCCGATATTTTAAATATCAAATATCAAATACCGGTATTCAGATTTCAGTTCGGTATTTGAAGCCCTACCTTCCACTAGTCTCAGTACCCGTCAGCACCATGTAAGTATCATGTCGACGAGCAGAAGCAAACAAGTTATTATTAATGGCAGATTTATGCTATAGCATCAGGTGAAAGTATCGTTCACGTCGACTTAAAGTTAAATATTAAACATGCTATTTTTGTAATTATAATGTTAATTAAACTAAAATCAAGAAATCAGTTATTAAATGAGCCATTTTTAAAAGTGTAAAGAAATTTTATTAAATTTTTAAAAATATTACTCTCCTACAACGCAGCAGAACGGTCATTCCAAAAACCCCCAAGGCTAATAAAACGAAGTATAAATTTGTAAATTTTCGCACGAGTGAGCACTGTTCGGCGCTTCTTTAATTTAGACTTTAAAGAAAAAAAAAATTAATTAGTCAGCGCCGCCCTAATGAAAGTGCAGAGAGCGGGGAAAACTTCACAACTAAGTTAAGCTTTAAGTGTCGTAAAAATATCGAGAAATTTCCGTTCGTACATTTCTATTCGAACGGTATAAGTCCCCTCGTGGTTAAATTCTCCCCCAATTTAATTAATCAAAGAAACATTGATGCTGCAATGGGAAATATATGTTATTGTAAAACGCGTACTGACAATATTGGTGGTGGGTCTGTTGGTGGGAAGCGCCGCGGTGGGTAACACCCCTGATTCCATATTTGTGGCCAAACAATTGTGTGCAAAAATGCTTTCCGGTTTGAAGGGTGCTGTGGCTAGTGAAGTCACTGTGGTAACGAGACTTAACATCCTGTTTCTTAAGGGGACGGGCGCAATGTGGTGCAGTGTATACCTTTCTAACTACCGTCACGTTGTTATGGGCAGGGGTATCACCATCAGGTGAATTTCTCGTTCATCTCGTCGCTTCATCGAATAATATATATATATATATCGTCAGCCGATAAATGTCCTGCTGGACATAGGCCTCCCCCAAAGAACTCCACATTAATCCATCACGAGGCACTCGCTAGCAGTGGGTTTCCGCGATTCTCACCAGATCGTCCATTGGGTATTATATATATATATATAGCTCAAAGAGAGTTGCTATCATTGTTATCATGGCCAGCAAAGCGGGGAACAGCGAATGTTTACTTAAAATAATATGTCATCATTATCATCATTCATTATTATTTCTACTGGACATAAGTATCTTAAAAGATTTGCTCCGTAGCAACAACGACAACGACAACAACAATGTTAACAACATCAACCACAACGAACACGACAACGACAACAACAATAACATCAACAACAACGACATAAACAACATCAACAACAAGAACAACAACAACGTCATCAACAACATCAACAACATCAACATCAACAACAACGACATCAACAACATCAACAACAACAACAACGACATCAACGACATCAACAACAACAACAACAGCCACAACAACAACATCAAGAACAACAACAATATCAACAACATCAACAACAACGACAACAACAACATCCACTACATCAACAACATCAAAAACAATGACAACGACAACGACATCAACAATAACATCAACATCATCAACAACAACGACAACAATATCAACAACCACAACAACAACATCAATGACATCAACAACATCAACAACCATGACAACGACAACGACAACATCACCAACAACAACAACATCAACAACATCTACAACAACAACATCAACATCAACTATATCAACAACATCTACAACAACAACAACAACATCAACATCAACTATATCAACAACATCATCAACAACGACAATGACAACGACAACGACATCAACAACAACTCTCCGAATCATAGAAGAATTCCTCTCCGATAAAAAAGGTTTCTTGTAAGGTATTCCATAAACACAGTCTTACACGGCACCGTACCGTTAGAGTCCAGAGTCTCCCAGTGATTTTTTTTTCTGTCCACCTAATGGGGCTGTACCAACGCTGCACGTACCTACGTGGTGTCTATGTGCAACACTTTGAATGCCCATCGTCCACCAGCTCTACGAGCTATATGCTCTGCCCATTGCTACTACAGCCTCATGACTCATAGGGCTATGTCGGTAATTGATCTTCTGATTTGTCACAACAAGGTCTTTGCTGTGATCAATACTATTGGCGGGTGGGCTGGTGGTCCCAGTGGTGACCCCTCCACACCAATATCCCACTGCCCCGTTTTTAGTTGGTGGTATTTAAGTCAGTATTGGCGATGATTGTCAACGCCTCTTGCGCCCTTGTTTTGGAATTATATTGGGTACAGGCATAAATAAAATTCTCCTATACTTCACGATTTACTACTTATAAAGTTTACTTACTGTACGAGAACAATGAAATAAAAATCAAATAATTGTTACTAAAACCAACCTGTTGTTAGTTCTTATTATAAATAACTCACATCCTCGTGGTAAACAGTCAATATTAGCTTAAACATTACTATGTAACTTCAGGGCGATAGTGATCAAGTTGCAGTAATTAAGTTGAATATAGCCCCTTTGTAACGGAACACAGTAATGTTTGCATGCTTCCAGGAACAATGTAACAGTAACGTACATTGTACGTTTTAGAATATTTTTAATTGTTTTTGTTATATTTTGAAGAAGTTAACATCGTACAATACCGGAAATGATTTTAAGATTTTTGTAATTTAAAACTTATTGTACAGATTTCAACGTAAATGTATTTCGGGTATTTTAAACTTAAACTAGGAAACTGTGTTTGGAAAAACCAATGATGTTTTATTAAAATGAAAATGTTTAAATGCATTGCCTTCTGAGTCTATTTGTTTATTTATTATCTTATCTGTTATCTTATAATCGAGAGTAAATCACTTGCCTTCTCGTGTATCAAAGGAGAAGGATGTAAAGTAGTCAGTCATATACAGGATGTCCTGTACAGATTTAGGATTTCTTAATTAAATTAAAGGAAGTAATTATTTTAGAATATACATATATTTCTCATAAAAAGAAGGACGAGGCATGCGGATTTTATTTTTTGAAGATCACTTCGTCTAAACGTTTTCCATCGCGACGTACACACTGGCGGAATCTTTCGAGAGTATTCTGAGTGTATCTCGCGAAGAAGGTTCATGGTGGCTCTTGCTGTGTGAGGCGTGGCGCCATCTTGTTGAAACCGCGCGTGAGAGCTGTTCGATGGATGGGTTTTCAAAGAAAAACTGTCCAATTATTCCATTGACAGAAGAGCACCAGTCCACTGCGACATCGTGACCAATCCACACAAATGCCGCGCCAAACTGTAACCCCTCCCCGCTCCCCCGCGCAACCGTTAGAAAAATATTCGATTTTCAAATCCTAAATCTGCCACGGAACACCCTATACAAGTGGTCAATAAATCAACATCGTTACAAAGTGAAACCAAATAATTTCATATAAACAAAGGCCAAGCTCGACGGCATAATGAAAAGTCGCACATTGAAATGATGAGCTGCAGAAATGTGCCACGTTGCCGAATGAAATAACCCGCAAAGAGTCCGGAAAATCACTGGCGAGCCTACTGAAGAATTCACACGACAAAACTGGTAATGAGGGTTGCTAATAAAAATTGCATATGTATAGGGATGAGTACAATTATATCGATGTGAATGTCATTGTTGTCTCTACAAAATCGATGGGAGCTGCTGGAAGATACCACCGCAGCTTCTATTTCTGCGACTAGACAAGTAGTGTGTGGTGTTGTGTATATCATCCTAACTAGCACCACATTTTTATGAATATAGGTATCAGTTCGTGGAACAAAAAAAATATGCTACTTTAACATTACTTAATACTGTTGTTTATAAATTACCAATTTATATGGGAGATAATAATAATGATTTTATACGACAAATTCTAAATAAGTATATTGAAATTGTTGTAAATAACTTAACGTTCACATGTTGATTTAGTTTTAAATTTTAAAGTAATAATTCACTTTATAAATAAATAATAAATTCGATAGTAACGAGTAGGAGTGTCGCCTCACTATAATACTTGTCTAGGAAGGAAGTGAGGGTGCAATGTGCAAGTTGGAAATGGGCCTAGTCGGAGAAGGTTGCTACACTGCAGTACACCTTGAAACTTAACTTTAATTTATAGCAAAAAAAAATTTTATTTATTCACTTATAACTTTATAGAAGATACGATTATTTTGCAAGAGTAATATTTAAAAAGATTTCTACATCAACTTAGAATTAGTTTGAATATATATATATGTATATATATATATATATATCTAACCGATCTCTGTCCGATTTGCTGGCTGTAATATAAATTTGGACTTGAAATTTGTGTAAAATATTCCTTTAACCGCAACCACAAATGAATATCTATAGCAACCGTTACTGTAGCAACCAATTGATAATACGAAATGATTTTTTTTGTGAAAGTTAATAAAATTTAAAATGAAAGATACGTGAAATTCAAAAAATTAAATAACCTATAACCATCTACAAATCATTTCGCGTCGAATGATCGTATTCCCATTTCGATACGTTCACTAGTTTTCACGTGATTGGCGAACAAACAATACTCATTTCATTATATATATATATATACATAATGAAAATAGGAATAGTGCTGTATCATATGAAATGTATCTATTCAGTTTATTTATTATAGAAGTCAACATTATTATATAAAAGATCATCATCATCATCAGCCGATAAACGTCCACTGCTTAACAACCACGGCTCTGTCTAATATGACTTTAGACTGAGTCTCATTCTCTTGTCTACTTTCAAACTCGAGAGCTAGACTGACTAGAGCATCCCGTTCTTCAAATGAACTGTAATTTTTTTTTAAATTTTAATTACGTAAACTACTACCGCCAAGAATATTACGTGGTGAATTTGCATTTGTTGCCTTATACGAGGTAAGCGCCTATTGTTCACCTCAGCTCCGCCCGTTGCGCTCCTATTGTCTTCGAGTTAGCTTTGCAAGATTGTTTCTGCACCCGCCAACTATATTAGCCTAGTCTCCATTATTATAATAAATTAAATCCCTGAGGGTTGGACGCGATATTTCTTAGTAAAGCAATTAAACCTTTTTAAACAATGAACATGGTGAGTTATTTCCGAGCGTTGCTAAACAACGCATATGTATACGAAAATATGATTATATCCGACGATCACGTGAAATATGAATAATGAAATGTTAGATGATTGGAAGGATATGGTATATATTCGTTGACGTCACTTAGCCGCAACGGCATCCAAAATACTGAACCTGAATGCTGTGCACAATAAATAAATCAATTCGCAACCGCATGGGGTGTCCATGCCGCCCGGGGAACTCTAAATTTTCTTAGGGTGTCACTAAATCACTGTTATTGTTAAATGTAATGTCCGAAGAGGCACTTACCGGCGAGGACAATAAATTATCAGTAAGATATGTTTAAATCATTTATATCTATCACATTTATAACCGTAGTCGAGTACAAAGCGCCTGAATCAAAGCCGAAGCTCTTTTATACACAGCGGACTAAGATGTAGGCTCTCAGTTGGTGTCAAGTGATGCTGGCTCAGAATACTATCTTCTATGTTGATTTAGTATAAGATTGGTAACTAATGGAGGCGTGATCGAAACTGCGTGACACTGCGTCATCAAAGCAGTCCAGCAAAGTAAGTCAACTTGCGGTGGTACTTGAGGTGGTACCTCCTGTTGGAGACCGTTGAACCAGGTACTACCCCAACGTCTGTTTTTATTACAATTACAGCGTTGTAGTTAATGAAATTACTGAGATACTTAGACTTATGTAACAAGACTAGGCAACGAGCCACGTGGTGCATCATCCTAACTAGCACCATATTTTTATGGTCCATGACTTAACAATATGTGAATGTGCCTCTCCTCGAATCGCGTCTGCGGTTAAAGTTGTTAAGGTTGATTAAATATCACTTTAGCATAAAACTTTAAACAACTTAGACGTACCGACGATATTAATAATCGATAGTAACTTGCGTAAAGTAGTTTTAACTGAAAATTTCAACTTTTTCACAATTTTTTTTTTTTTATTAATTTTAAATTTCTTTCATGAAATTTAAAACCTGAGCTTGAAATAATTATAATCGACTTTCAATGTATATAAAGGTTTAATTAATATTTTTAACCAACGACAAAAAATAAACAATGCTGTCATCTTTTCCACTCCTTTATATACAATCACGATTTTTTAGGGTAGTTTAATAATTATAATTTTAGAAGAGTGATCTTTAAATACGGGTGGTATGACAGGAATAACTGTTTTTGCTTCTGTAAATTTCTATTGAATCATCATCATCATCAGCCAATAAACGTCCACAGCTGGACATAGGGCATACTATTAAATATTATTTATATATAGTATAATTAGAAAATAAATTATATATCGTTATAGTGACTCACCGCACAACAACTCACGGGATTCAAGCCAACCTCACCAGCTCGTGGTACACTCTGCATCAACAAACGAGACTCTGGCTCCCACCAACCCGCATTGGACCAGCGTGGTGAGAACCGGCCCAAAATCTCTCCATATGAATCTTTGGGGGAGACCTATGTCCAGTAATGGACGTATACGGGGTAACGATGATGATGAATCATATAGTATATTGTTTATCGTTTTTAAGAGTATTACACCTGTGAACATATTTTTTTTTTTGTACTGACGTAAACATTTTTAGCAAATAAAAAAGATTAGTACAGTTTAGATAACAACTAAGTTTATTTATTAATATAACAGCGATATTAAACTAAGCACTATATAAATAAACCCAGTGACTAAATTATACTGTATTGAATATAAGAACATTCCATCAAAGGGATGTCTTAAGGATACGAATCCTTCAAGAGCATTTCAAAGGGACATTAAGTGGATTATCAAATACTGTTTACCCCTATTAATATTTATACAACAACTATTCACAACAAAAACTATACTAAGGCAACAGTAAATGTTTCTCAGTAAAATGATGTATGTGTTAATAATGAATAAATAATGTTTACTATTGATTGTTTATGTGACGCCATTGATTTGTTGCTGATGCTGTGGACTTAATGTACAAAGGGGTATTGCTAAATTCCGTCGGGTGCTCGGCACGAATCGGTTCAAACATCGGCAAACATTCATCCAATTAGAACGTTCAACCAAACAGCTAGATTAGCCAAATATTGTTTGTGCTACACAATACGAGACCAATCTCCATACATCCAATATTAGGGAGCAACAATCATCGCACTAAAGGGAAAGCCCGCCTCGGGCGGACGCTCCCGCAAACAAACCACCCTGCCCGCACCGAGAAAGCGGCTTTAAACCATATCCTATTCCTGTACCGAAATGTTCAAAGCGTCCAAATTTTATTCTACATTCAGTAATAAATAAGATTTGTTTGTTGTAAAGAGCATACGATGTTTTTAAACTAATATCTAAAACTGATCAACGTAGAACTAACTAAAAAAATAACACTAAAAGCAACCCTTATCGTTGTCTTAATACCTATATTTATAAATACAGTGGTTGTTGTTATAAAAAAATGCGGTTGAAAATGTCGTCATTCAACAGTAGAGATGATTATCGACCGGTCAAGTGCGAGTCGGATGACACGCACAGGGATGTTTTCCATGAATCTTGTCTATTTTCTCTACGATATTTCCTTTACCGATAACTATAGTTTAACTTTGAAATACTTGATAGAAAATCAATACATATTTTTTCAAATAAATACATAAAAAAAAAATGTTTTTAATGTAATTAAACAACAGTAAAATTTCTATCCTTTGATCGTCTTTAAAATGATGCCATAAAGCGAATAACAGCAACATGTTAACCGCCCTAAGCGACGCGTGCACCCCCGGACTTAAGTTTGCATATTGTAATTGATTCGTTTTTCGATTGTGTACCAATTAAACTCTACAAATTAAGCTCCAGTTGGTTTTTTTAATTATTACAGTTGTTAAAATTAAACACAGTGTTTAAAGTTGCAACATTGTTAACTTATAACATCTTAATGTCTTTTTTGATCTAACCTCATTCTAACTAGGCGGCTGAATGGCGTCACAGCCCTGTACTCTCGGGCTGGTAAGAATAGGACTAAGGTAAGCCCTGCCTGCCGGAGAAGCAGACTAAAAGTATTTAAGAGTTCCGCAGGCCTTGACAACAAGCGAACCAGCGTCGGACAACGCATAGCTCTGCGATGGTGCCTAGGAGGGTCTGGCTCTTCTTCAGAGATGTGCTAACACAAAGTGTAGAGAGGCGCCGGTCCGTTCCGTAAGAGATGCCGGAGCCTCTCCGAATGCACTGATGCATACCACCGTGGGTGTTTTATTGAGTAAGAATCTCACATAACCACAACTTACCCATAGAAGCAGAGTATCTTCCGAAGAATTCCCAACCAAAAAAAAAAAGTTGAATGGCGTCAATAAGTAACATAAACGAAGAAAGTAAAGAAAATTACCGTCGAAATATTTCGGTTGGACACATTTAAGTATCTAATGTAGAGATAAAGTGAAGGGAGTAAAGGAGGCGTACCTTTGAGTTACATCTTCGCCGGGTTGTACGTTATACCCCTTGGGGGATAACTGACCCATGCCGCTGTCTCACTATCTTTAACTACAGCAATAAACATTTTTTTTTATTCTACGAAGCGACGAAACGAGCGAGTCCTTCGCTCGATGGTTAGTCATACATCTGTCTACAGCAACACGACGATAGGATGATCTACACTGTACACTGCACTCGTCGCACTACCTTCAAACCGGAACACAGTAATGTTTACGCACTACTATTTGGCGGCAGATATAGGGACTGACAAATCTTACCATCAACATAAACAAAAAGCGACGAGATCAGCGAGATGATCACTTGATAGTAAATGATGCAGGCGAATTACCAGGATAGGTAGGATAATATACACAGCACGTCATTGTAGTCGACTTGAGATATAAGACGTTAAGTATTCGTACATCGGTAATTTCACTAGCAACAACGCCCTTCGAACCGGAATACAGTAATGTTTAACGGCGAAAACGGAGACCTGAATAAGTTGAATAAGTAGTGCAAGTATCTAACAGTTGGTTTTAAGTTAAATCTAATAAACTAAATTTAGTACCATCACACCTGTGAGTAAATATCTCATCTTAATTGTTTATAACAATATCTACCTTCTATTTATTTATGTATAATGATAATGGGTTTTGTTTATTGGTTAATCACTTGAAAATTAGTGAAAGTATCGACACGGAATGATTTGTAGATGTTCATGTTATAGGCTGTTTTTTGAATTTCATAGCACCTTCATTATTTTATTTCTAATTAACTTCTAGAAACATTTTCCTTTGGTATTATTTAAGCGGTTGCTATAGTAACGGTCGTTTTCAACAAATATTTCCAGTCAAATTGTATTACGGCTAGTAAGGCGGGCGGGGAAGAACTAGTTCGGTATATAATCGGCATGTAATATTTTAACATATATAACTAACATGTATATGGTTGATAGGTGAACATGCTATGTAAATTATGTTGTTATAACTTAGCTACTTAAAGTTCATCAAAGGTTTCAAATGTAACAGAGAAATAAACAGTTACAAGTGTAGTTTATAAAACATCGAAGATTGATCTTGTGTGAATCGTATAACAAATGTTTTAAGTTTTTGGGTTCAATAAAACAAATATTGTTCTAATATGCCTATTATCAATTTATTGTTTATCTGTTTCTGCAATAAGTTTCCTTCATTCATTAATTATAATGATCATACAATTAAGAGTTCATAGATTGCGAAGTGAAACTACTGTTAACTACTTACAATATGTATTAACTCGATGAGCTTATATTATATTATGACAATTACAGCGTTCAAATTCGGTTCATTTATAACATTTGTTATTGTTATATACAAATGATATTAACTTTTAGTTGAAGGCAGCATTGTTCCTCTATAAAAGTACCATTTTTTTTTTACTACATTTCAAAATATAACTTTTAAGATACTCAAGAACTCATGGTCCGATGTTTGCTTAAAGGAAAATTACTTCATGATGAAAAGTTCTGTGAGCTTTATGGAAAAAATGCTTCGTACAAATACATAGTAAAGAACTTTAAGTTATCAATTCATAAATAAGAGACAGTTTTCATTATAAAAAAATTACGATATTGTTTTTGTTATAAATAACAAGAACAATATTTATATTGCAACTTTGTAGTAGTAGTTAAGTGAATTTTTTATTTACATCCTGGCAGTGGTACCGAATATATTATTTGATTTCTAATTCTTAAATTACCGATTTATTGTTTTAATATAATAAAGCGATACTATTTCTTAGTCACTGTAAAGCGAGTGATAACGGTTTCAGTGATTAAAAATATATTTAAACTGGTCAATCAAGCACACCCCCGTTAGGCGTTGTATGCTCTTTGATAAATTCCTTTATTCAACCTTTGAAATATAAAACATCACAAGTATTTTATTTAATTATAAAATAAAATACTTTAAAGACGTTGAAGGAGCAATCAAAAGTATAAATAAAATTTTAAAATAATCACAATTATCTTTGTCGGAAAGAAAACCACTGTTGAGGTTATTCTGAAAGAAGTTAGCTAAATCTTGTAAGCATCTCTATTTATTTATTAAGAATTATATAAAAATATTTAATAAGATTTCCTTGAAAAGTCCAAAGTACCAGTGCGAATATGTAGAAGGCTATTTTATTTATATTTATAAGTAACATGCTACATTAGAGTGTTTTTTTATAGCATTTGTACTCAAATTTTTTTAGTGGCTGCAGTTCTAACGAAGGACATAGATCTTAAAAATCATTGCCATAAAAAAGTTTTTAGATGTTGCTCTCGTGGTCTCCACTTTATAATGTTTGTAGTGTTTAATACATTAACGGAAACACGTTGCGTTTGTAATGCATACGATTAATGAAAGCTTCAATCTGATGCACAGGAAATAAATAAAAATAGTATTTAAATCCAACAATTTACAGTTTATTACTCCATCATAAATTTAAGCAAAGTATTAAATAGTCTTAAAAAATATAAAAAACAAATAATAGAAGCGGTGACTAGATATTAAAAGAGATTTTTTTTTTTTTTTGGTACGAATCCTTCCCATTAATCAATAAATTCCTAGCATTTAGTTATAATTATTAACCGAACTCTAAATTGCACGTTTTATTACTTAACTTACATGTGTCCTCCTATATTTACACAACTTACTTTTTAAAAATATTATTTATAATTCGCAATTTTATCGTTCCACTCTTTAGGCTCAGTTGTTTTTCTTAATATTTACGTTATAATGAAATTCATCAGAAAATCTATCGCATCAAGATATCCAAACACTGAAAAATATTTGTTAATCGTGTAAATTAAAAATTTGTGATGATAATTTCAACTGTTGTACTAATACCATTCAATTTAGTAACTATAAGTCGACTAAAACGCTATCAATTATTAGAAATGTTAATTATTTACAATATTTTTAAACACTATTTTGGCTAAATGTCGCTAATAAGTCCTTAGTGTTAAATTGTGCCTTTTGTGATATATTAAGAAGAGCTGTCGAAGAGTAAAATGAAAACAATTAAATAATAATAACATTAATACTAGAGCGTTGCTAACTATCTACAACTTATGCAAGAGTTACACTTAAGTTTATTTTATACACATTCAAAAATCAAAAACAAGGTATCCAACAAGTTACGTAATAAATATCAATAAAGAAAATGCCTGTTCATAGATTAGGCAGAGTAACATGCACAGTCTCGTACGCGCATACAAAAGGGTTAACTGTCCACAGATGACATTGTTCTACATCTTAAAATATATTCTCCTCTTAATCGTAATTGATTATCAGTTATTACATGTTAGAGTCCTAATCTATTTACAGACGCAATTATTTCGAGTACTTATGCGATGACTGTATAAGGACCACCGTAGTCCAGCAGTGTTCGCATCTATGTATGCGACACAGGATGAAATTACTAATATTAAACACAGAATATTGAATATTTGCAAGGCACATTCTCTTAAAAAATCTGATTCATTCCTGAAATCGATTTTCATGCTGGTAAACGTTAATGCGTACAAACATCGAAATGAAAACGCAAATGATTTGTTTGAATCGAAGCGATTTCTATTCACCACAACGATGTGTATATAATAAATTATATACCCTGTGTCTTGAAGGTATAAAAGGTGTCCATTACGGAAACGGAAACCGGTTCATATCGTGGATAAATATAACAGACATAAACTAATACTAAATTGCGATCGATTCGAGTGGGAGTGAAAATTAATGATATTTAAACGAGATCCTATTATTGCTCATCAGTGTTTACAACCAGCGCCGGAGCGCCGTTAGAAGGCCTCCTGTGGTGGTGGTCGAGACCGTGGCGGTTGCGGCCGGCGGCTCAGTACCCGTAACCGGTTCCGGGATACAGGAGAGCCGCGCCGCCGCCCGCCGGTCAGTGTTGCGCCGCGAACTTCATGCGCTTCTGTTTCTGCCTTTGATTACAGAACCATACACGTACCACGTTCTTTTTTAAATCCAGCTTCTCCGCGATGGCCGCGATCTTCTCCCCGGATGGGCGAGGCTGCACTGCGAAATAAGCTTCAAGACTTCTTTTCTCCGGTGCCGCTATTGATGTTCTCTTCCGTTTCTTCTCGCCGGCGGGCAATACGCTCGGTGCATCCGGATCTCGTCTCTTGTTCTTAGCCTGCGCTTCGGCTTCCTCCAACCACGCCTGCAGTATGGGTTTCAAAGCTATCATGTTGTTATGGCTTAAAGTAAGGCTTTCGAACCTACAAATGGTGCTTTGCGAAAGTGCTCCGACGCCCGGTAATTTAAGGTTAGCCAGAGCTTTGCCAACGTCAGCCTGTGTTACGCCTAATTTGATTCGCCTCTGTTTGAATCTTTCGGCAAACGCTTCCAGTTCTCTCGGATCGGTGTCGGTGTCGGGGTGCAGAGCGGCCGCCGGGTGGCCCAAATGTGCAGGCGGCGCGTGAGTCAAACCGCTGGCGTGATGGTGATGGTTCATTACGTGGTTCATCGCGCCGTAACCGTGAAGCTGGTGATGAGGTGGTGCCGCCTCGCCCATAGGGGCTAAGGTTGTCATCGACGACGAGGTCAGGGGGTCTAGCATGTCAAGCCCTTCCATTCCATGATGGCTCATCTGAGGAAAAAAAGGCTTTTTGTAATTCTTTTTATCATACTGTCAAAATTATAACTATTGAGGAGGATTACCACGGCGAGGGGCCGGAGCGATCATTATTGTCGTGCGCCGAATTAACTTCTGCATTCATGTTAAATCAGACATTTTATTGTAAATAAAGTAGGGGGAGCAACAATGGCCGTACTCGGGGACGATATGGCAACATAAACAATAATCTTTGTACAGATTTGCACTCATTCTTTACGAGTGCAAACACTTTTTTTTTCAATTGCGAGGGTGAGTCTGTTGTGACGTTGATTGGTCGCAAGTGTTTTACCAATATGCTTACGTTGTTGACCGGCATTGAAAAGAAAATGAGTATCTCGAGTGCTCAGGACGGGAATGTATAGAAATATGCAACATGTCCTTTTTTAACGATTATTTTACCTCTACCAGAAGTGTGAGAAATTAATTGAGATATCTGTTAATATATATATATATATATATTGTTGAATTTACATTGGATATCCGTATAAGTGAATTGGATAGCGGTAACTAAATCAATTGCTAATATAACGGAGGCAATCTATCTCACTAAAAAAACAGGTCGTATGTCTCTCGCTAACAATTTTTCGGTGTGGCGTCCAGGGGTAGGGTATTAGGTGCAGCCGGTACTGTCGGTGGTCCCTGGAGAGCAGTAGATCACAATTACAAGACAGTGCCCGCGTGTGGCACGTAAACTTACATGCCTCAAACAGTTTGCTTTGTTACTATTCTATAATGTATTTTGCACATTTCCCTCTAACACCATATTAGATATATCCCATATAGTTTTTATTAACACTCATACGACTAAAAGTAAATATCGTATATGCATAAAATATATAGAAAAACTATATACAAAGTAATATGTTATGGGGATGAACGCATGTTAAAAATTTATTATTTCGATATTACAGATTCCTTGAATTTACTTAATTGTATAGATAATGTATGTAATTAGTATAGATATATAAATAGTATAATATAATGTGTATGATATGAACAACATAATGAATGGCAATACTTTGCGCTTATACTTGTAGCACTCAAAAACGTTCAGTTACAAAAACCTCAAAGGTCTCAACGAACAGGTGCATGAGTTTCGAAAACAAGTGCAATTTGTTCGGGCAATCGCACGCATGGGGTAGCCGTGATGGGGTATGGATGTATACCGTTGTGTAATGCACCCTACGTTGCGACATTTCACTATGATTAGTAAGTACAACAAAATTACGCAGCAGTCTACTTCAATAATCATCCCCGCTGTGGGAAATTTTACAATGTGACACATTATAATAATCATTGTTAACTTAGTATTTTTTTTTTTTTTATATAAATATGAAAATTTTATACCTTAATAATTCAAGTATTAAATCACTGGTGATTGTGTAATATACGACAAAAATTTATTTCGAGAAATGGTATTTGAAAATTATTAACTAAGGATACCTTCTACCCGTCCACCCTCCATTGCGATTGTAAGTAGATATTAAATAAATTATATTCTTTTAATAGTGATTTGTATCACAACGTTATGATTTGGACAAGTGGCCAAATTTGTTCGGGGTGCGATAAGTTTGGGCCATGAAATAGGAAAAATACATTTATCGTTTTATCAACGTTTTTACGCCAACTTAATTTAATAAAAACTAACTTTCCCTTGTTATTATAAAGCTTATTAAATTTTTTATTTAAAGCAACTTAGATGAAAATTTTTGAAAAAAACTATAACAATACGTGTATTAGCATACATACATATATATATCACGCCTCGTTCCCAATGGGGTAGGCAGAGACTACTTCTCTCCACTTGTTACGACCCTGGCACACTTCTCTCGCTTCCTCCACTTTCATGAGCGTCTTCATGCATGCTCGTCGGTTGCGAGTACTCTTGACCCAGCCTTTCTTTAGGACATCTTAGATTTGATCGGAATATTTCCGCCTGGGTCGACCTGCACCGATTTGTCCAATCATTCTTACCGTGTATACCTCTTTAGTTATTCTTCTTTCATCCATTCTTTCTACATGGCCGAACCATCTAAGCATCACTTTCTCTATCTTTGTCACTACATCTTCAACCACGCTGCACCGCTCCCTTATCACAGTTCCTCACCTGGCCTATCAGTTTCACTCCAGTTATACTTCTCAAGCTTCTCATCTCTACAGCATCAATCCTACTTTCATGTTTCTTCTGCCATACCCAACATTCACTACCATACATCAGTGTGTGGATTATTAACACGCGTCTATACAGAGCCAGTCGTACTAGTTGTGATATCTTCCGTCTATTTATAAAGTTATGAAGTGTCCCATACACTTGATTCTCTTTCTAAACTCCTCTTTTCATATCGCCATCATATTTGTCATCTCTCTTAAACTGTGAAACCAGATACAAATTCTTTCACTTGTTCAACTTTTTGTCTCTCAATCGTAACGTCACAGTTTGTCATACATTCTTCTCTTTCAAAAACCATTACTTTCGTCTTGCTTACATTCACTTTCATTCCTTTGCTTCTTAAAGCACCATGCACCATGTCTACCATCGCTTGCAACTCCTTCTCCGTGTATTGGATTATGTTAATACTTACAAATAGTTTATTTGATATACATTGCAAGATTGAAGTGTCATAAATAAATCTAGGCACCCAGTTTTGATGAAATTTAAAGTAGAAATATAAAGGTATTTTTAATAAAAAAAACTACACTGACAGAGTGATTAATAAAGCTTTTTATATTAATAAAAATATAATAAAAAGTAGATACTAATTTTAGCGAGTATTTTAATACCTAGTTTGATTGTGGATCCTAATTTCAAATTAGTCCTAAGAAGTAAAATATTATTGTAAATGCATCAAAAAATATCACCAAAAATCTCAATTTATTTAAGGCTTCATAAAGTTTTTTTTTTGTAAATTATTAATGCAATAAGGGAAACTTTTAATTAATTAAATAGAGTGAAAAAAAAAATCCAATGATAGATTTTTAAAAGTAACAATAAGTAAGGATAATTATAATAAAAAAAATTACGTTTTATGTCAAAGTAAAAAGCTTCTTAAACATTTGTTTTTCATTTAAAAAAAAAGAAAAAAAGAACACAAAGTATGTCGCTGGTTTTGTGGCCCATTTGAATGTTTCCCCGGTTCTTCGGCGCGGTGAACGGAAGCTCGTTTGACATAAGCTCTAGCTGTGCATGTGTTCGTGAGTTGGGGCTGCGTGAATGTATTATGAGTGGTAGTAAAAGGATGTTTTGACCATCAATTGGGGTTGAAATTCGCGCGCCACCTCAGTACCGAGTTATGACAATCACGTTACAAAATTTTCAATACAAATTAATGATGCACGAGTGTTTTGAAACAATTAGTGAGGTACAGTGAAATTTCTATTGTCATTTTACTATCTCTTTATTATTGTTATTGTGGAATTATGATTGAAATGTGATCTCATCATGAAATCAATATATGATTAATCTATTGTATATACAAAATAGTGTAAACATAAATGTAACTATATACGTACAGCATCAAGCAAATTAGAATCAAATAACTTTTTTCCAAGGAGATTGTAAAAGTCATTAATATGCAATACTAGATAAGATGGAGTTCATGTTGATGGATGTTACATATATATGAAATTCATTGCCACGTCGGTTTCATTATGTTTTTCACCACCGGAAGCTCGAATCTAGCGGAGACCGGAGCCGCTAGTTTTGAACCGCCCGTCGAATTCAAACGCGAATTGTTTCTTTACATTTTAGTTTCGTGAAAATGTCGCAAGTCTACAGTGCCGTTATGTTGGGTTATTAAAAACAAAAAAAAAAAAGCGGCAGTGTTGATTTTTAAGCAGCGTTGAACTAAACAACGCACGGCCATCCCTCCCGACTCGTCCCAAGTGGCTGAAGCGACAATTGCACGGCAACCTAGTAAAAACGGTCGTATGCCCGCGCTCCCTCGAGTACACACTTGTTTTTTTATCTCCCCTTTCCCGTAGTTTACTTCATGTTTAAGTTTTGCTGTTTGTTCTAGTCCTTTTTGTTGATAGCGACGGAGAAGGGGGAAAAAAAAAGTTACATACATTATATACGTTTTGAAAATCAAAACAACACCACAAACCGAAACGACTTGAACTGAACGACATACTTATTATGATATCCATAAAAAAAACCACGTCAAATATAAATTAAGAAAGTAGAATCTTATAGTTATTAATATACAGTTTAAATAGAAACATGTTTCAATAAATAATATTGTTTTATGTATATTTTATACATAAGTTATTTAACATAGTCCTATGACTCGTTAACAAATAACCTAACCCTATCGTTATCAAATAAATATATCATCCAAATTGTTTTATATGATTTTGTTAGTAAATTATAAATAAACAATTAGAACTTAATGTTTAGATAAAGATTAATCAAGTTATATTCTAGATTTTTTTTTTTCGCCTAATTATCATTCATTAGTACCAAATGTTAAATATATGAAGTATTTACTGCTTCATATCAAAATCGTGTTGACCCTTAATATTTTAATTGTTTTTTAAAATTATCATCTGTTATTAACTATTAGTATAAGGATAAGAGAAAATGTTAAAAAAAATTGTAAACTATAAAAGGTCAAGTTATATAACCCTCGTGATCAATCAAGATCATCATCAGTATATTTAATAGTAGGAATTTTAGTGTGCTTCTATTTTAAGGGAGTCCTTGAACTTAAACCTCTCCCTTCTACAATGGTGACCCTTGAAAAAGAGATTTGTTACTGTATCTTATACAGTGGGTAAATGTCCCGTAGAGATGTCGTCTTAAAGTGCTGGAATGTGGCGACCACGCAGCGTGGTGGACAGAGGACTTAAAAAGGAAAGCTAGGAGTCACTGGTTTCAAACAGCATAGGACCTTGCTTTGTGGATTACGTTACAGTAGACCTAAGTCCAGCAGCAGTCTTCTATCGGTTGAAATGTTGATGGCGATGATATATATATATTCTTTTTTAAAATATTCATATAGTTTTGTGAAGACACATCTCGTGTTATCCACTTCACCACTACATGTCTTCAACATATGATTTTTTTATCGCCGTTTTTCAATAGCGATGAATGTATGTATCCAGATGAATTGACTTTTGCTATGTATGCGGTGTTCATTTAGTTATCATATAAATATATACATTTACAGTATATACGAAATAAATTATTTCAATTAAAATCTAATATTCATAGATTATATTTATTATTGTATGGAATTGTGCGTTATGTAAATAATACGACCAAATATATTTCGTATCAACGATTGTTTGTACTGTTTCTATATAAATAGAGTTGTACGGTTGGCAAGGATTAGAAGATATCTAGCTTTTCTTTTTTTTATTTTACGAAGCAGAAAGAAGAACAAGACGTTCACCTGATGGTAAGTGATACGCTTGCTCGTAAAAACGTGGCGCTAGTTAGGATGATATATACTGCACTAAATTGCGCTCCTCGCCTTGAGACAGGATTTATCATAGTCCCGGTAATTTCACTTGATACGGCGCCCTTCAAGCCAGAACACAGTAATATTTATACACTACTGTTTGACGGTAGAAATACACGCTGCGGTGGTACCTATCTAGATGCTCATACATATATAAATAAGTGGTCTATTGCGGGAAATCTAGATAAATACTATTGCCGCTCTTATAAACGCCGTCAAACAGTAAAGCGCAAATCTTTTGTGTTCCGGTTTGAAAGGCGTTGTAGCGTGTAAAGTTTTTGAGCTAATGAAAGCAAATCTTATGGCTCAAAGCGGTAAGCACTATGTGGTGTTGTGTATATTATTATAAATAAGCGCAGCATCAATATGAGCCGGTGTTAACTAATTACAGAACTTTCTCTCATAAAAACGTGTTATATATATATATATAAAACAATGAAGTTTCTATTAAATAAAACGGAAAATTTTTCTACGTGTTAAATTAAGGAAATCCTGCAATCGAGACCTAATTTATTGTTCCTAGATCTCTGTTCTAAAAGGGCGCCTAAATATGCACTAACGTAGGGCCTTTATCGGCCGCCGAACAGTATTGTGAAAAGATTATTGTCTTCTGATACGAAAAATAAATAGTAATATAACTGTCGTATGATTTATTATCTGTTAAATATGTCTTCATTGCTTAGTTAAATATAAGTTTGTTAATGCTAATCTATCGTTATTTGAACTGATGTTTGCCTACGGAGCTACATATGAAGCGAGGGCGGGAACACAATCGTACACATTATATCGAACAGTGCATAAAATTACCTAATTTTTATAACGTACCGTATATATTTCTTACATGTTACACAGCCCTCTCGTCTACCCCACTCGAGGCAAATCCCCGAGGATTGAACCCTCCGTTACCGACATATGAACTCTCAAAGATTTTCTAAGGTGGTACGGGGCATACAGAAATGCATTTACTTTTATTATTATTATTTATGTCGCAACGGAGGCGAGGAGCATACCAATTTGGCAACAATTTTATGAGATCCCTTTAGTTTTATAGTCTCCAAATTCGATTCGTATGATCCCTATTGATTTTTCCTTTGATTTTATTTGGAATATGAAAAACTTAACATAATGCGTCCTAAAGAAAAAACCTTACTTCACATATCACATTTAAAGTAAGTTATAATTCTATTGTCGGTATAAACAATTCATATGTCGACTTTCTAAATCACCGTCCGTTTTGCCTTAATGAATGTAGAAACTCTTATAAAGAAATTACCCGTATTAAAGGATTTTTTTAAATAATTTTTCGTAAGATTATTACATTAGGTAATAGTTAAAAAAAGAAAGGTGTGGATTAAATTAAAAAAACCCAATGAAAATTTGTAATTTTGTGGCGCAATGAACGTCGTCCTAGCTGGACACAAATGTACCTGATGCGGTCGAGCGTTATGTGATGGCGGTCCTCCTACTCCGTGATGGTATACCATATCGTGCTTCAGCTGGGAGAGGTGCGGCCCCGGTTGGGGGCCTGTCTGGTGCTTCGAGATGTCAACAGCTGCCAAAGCCTCCGCGCGACTTAGCAAGCCGTCGTTGAGGCCGCCGAAAATATCTCCCTGTTGCAAACAAAAGATAAATCACACATTTGTTTTAACTTATTGTAATATATGCTTTTCTTACTATACACGCTATAAAGAAATAAATGATTTTTGTTAAAAAAAAACAAGCATCTCTCTCTTTTCCATTTATTGTATTAATAATCATAGATATATTTCCAAACAAACAGGGAATCTATAAAATCTGATCACACTGTATCGTTGTGTATCTGTGCTGATAAAAAATGTGACAAATTGATAACATTCTCGTTTCCGTAGTTTAATGAATGTGCACATACATAAATGAACATTTACATGTATCCGTTTAAGTATGTATGTATGTTTTGTTTAAGTGAAGTGTTAATTGTATAACAAAAAGTAATCAAGTGTAAAGTAAGGTAGTCGCCGAAAGAGCTGGTTCAAAGACCGGTATAATTCGTGGGAGGTATTACCCCGGCCGCATCAAATAGTCATGGCTGCTCAACCGGCAGCCCGCGGACAGGGGTTTTTGCCGGATTACTTTAAATTATTTATGAGTGACTCTGACCCCGTATTCCTCCGTAACTCGTTACACGATTCCGCGGTTCCTCGAAGTCGGTACCGACAGATACGGCGCGCGCCTCCTGACTCACAAATAGGCAGTTTTATAGTGCCGGGGACCACTTTTAAACTGATAGTTTCCCGTTTCGATTTACCGGCGGTGCACACGTTTGCTTGTTTATTCCAACGCCTCCCCTCCCACCCCCCAAACACCCTCATTTTCGCTATACAACCAGCATTGGAATAGCCTCGCTGAAATCGAACTATATTTCGTTTGTACGACGGTAATATTTTAGAGATCTATAAACTTATTTAACAGGTGAATAGACCATAACCAGTAACAATAGTTCACTAATTAAAAAAATTATTAATATATAAGACAATGGCTCATTATTAACAGAAACCTACTACAGGTTTCTGTTGGTGGAGAGCTTTAAGGTGGGTGTCGCCGCAGCTCCAATTTCCATCGCCGAGCAGTCGTGTGCGAACATAACTGAGTACCGGTTTGAATGGCGTTGTAACCAGTAAAATTATTGAGATAACAATACATCTTGTGTGTCAAAGCCAAGTACATACCAGTGAAGTCATTATCACTTATTATCTAACGATCTATATGCTCGTACCGTTAAATAGAAAAAGATATTAACAACATCATCATCAGTGGGCCTTGTGAAAAGGCTTTAAGTTGTATAGAGAGGAATGGAAAGGGCTTTGCTCGGGGTTTCCCTGCGTGATTGAATCGGAAATGAGGAGATCCGTTAGAGATCTAAGGTCACCGACATAGTCCAGAAGATTGCTAGTCGCAAGTGGCAATGGGTAGGACACATCGCTCGGACTGACAGTTGATAGGACACTAAGGACCTCGAATCGCGACTGCGTATCGGTAGACGTAGTGTTGGCACGCCCCCGAACAAGTGGACCGACGATCTGGTGAAGATTGCGGGAAGCAACTGGACGCGGGCAGCGCATGATCGGTTGATGTGGAGATTTTTGGGGAAGGCCTATATCCAGCTGTGGACGTCTATCGGGTGACGATGATATCATTGTCAAAACTAGCCGGAGCTGTTCTCAGCGGCTTTCCGCTATCTTACGCACATCGTCGGTGGACGTTCCTAGGCATCCATCACAACGGTATATTACAGAGTAATATATAGTAGAATTAATTTAATAATAAACTCGCAATCGAATGTATTGTAATCAAGCGTGGGAATCTAAATTTGTCTCCGCACCCCATCGCAACGTTAGTGTCGCGTTACAGAAGTGCTGCAACTAATTCCCAACTGATTACTATTGTTAAACAAATCGTCCTCACTCACACCCCCCTCTCCCTCTCAACCCTCCACTCGAAAAGTAACGCAGTAATTACAATCGAAAGGGCACAAGTCCTGGGTCATATTGATAATCAGTTTCCGCATCCGAAGGTACGTTGACGGTTCCGTGGAAATTCTATGTTTTACTCACAACGGATTATTATTTATTTACTACTATTATATATATATACATATATGACTTTATTATGTAACTTTAGGCTTTATTATTAATATCTATGTCATGTAAATTTTGATATACTGTGTAGATTTATAAAACTAAACATTTCCTATACAAATAATTTAGATGCATATCCAGGTAAATTTAATTGCATATAACGTTCCTAATGAATTAGATTAATTATTATTGGAGTAAAAACAATGAAAAAAAAAAAGTGTAACAATACCGAATGACCCGTGAGTGCAAAAAATAATATATATAAGCCTTTGGCTTTAAAGTCAGGTACAAATTGCGCATACAGATCCGTTGGAACGTGAATATTTAATAAAATGTTCCGAAGTGGAGTTCATCATTTTATTTTCCTTTTATTTACGAATATTTTTTTTTATAGTAATGAATAAATAGTGAAGGATTGTTAAGTGACGGGAGAGGATACTCCGATTTACGTAAAAGAATCCTTTTATCTTCAAGATCATCACCTAATAAAATACCCAGTAGAAACGGTAAACACTAGTTCGAATCAAGTCTACGTAATTTAATTAGTCGCAGCGCTATTTAAACCGGAACATAGTAAAATTGGTATGGAACTGTTCGGTGACAGAAATAGAAGCTGCGCGATGATGAGCCTAGACGGTTTTCCGGCGTGAGACGTTCATCTACAAATTGCATAATAAACAAAGTAAATACAGAAGTGTTTATTATACATGGGACGTCTGAATGCATATCTATTTTGAATATCAGCTTCATCTTATATTACCAAATGTACTTAGTATATATACTAGGTGTATTTGCTATTTCAACGGTAATATTAAAGCACATACAGCACGTCACTACGTTCAGCTTCGGCTCTTCAAGGGGCTTAATGTTCACACTGTCGTATTTTACATTAGGTTTACTTCATATTGAATTATATTTCGTGTAGTGAAACGAAAAAAGGTTAATCTATCATCAGTATATCCTGAAAGGCGAATAAAGACGGAATGATTTCAGAACAAAGCGGAAGCTTTTCATGTATCCGTTATCAGTACATTGTCTTCGTCATTAGTATTGTGGTTGATAAAAAAAAGCAGGATTCTTTGAATAAATACTTATAATCAATTTCCTGTAACTTTTCTCATAACGGACGTTATTAGCATAGAAAAATTATGTATGTAATAACTTATAATTACTATATAAGTTCCAAAAATAGCAATTAATTAACAAATTGATAACAGAACAATCATTTGTGTATTCATACAATGATTTAGATCAGCTTGCCGGTGCCGATGATGGATTAAAACAATAACTATATTTACTGACTATACGTACAGCACTAAAATAATCCATTACTATTATTACTCGTCAACGTTCTCATTTTAGGGTTAACTGGCGACATCTCCTGATCCCCTGATACATCTGTGCCACGTAATGTCTGTATCAAATGTCACAGAGATAGATGTAAAAGCTGAGGGTTTGTGCGGCCTTAGTTCACGATTAAGCAGATATTAGACTCTCACATACAGATGCATACTATAGCGTGCATTGTAAATGTACCACTGTTATATCCATAGTAATAATTTAATTATTAATAAAAAATTTTTTTTTTACTTTAAAGAAAAGTAGTTAAAAACTGATCGACAAGTATAGCTTTATCTGTTATCCAATGCAACATATAGTCAACATAGGATTGTACCAAAGAAATTATATTACACAATGTGTATCAAGTCTAGCGATAAACTTCGTCCTTCGTAAAAAGATCTCGAAATATTTATTTTAAAGAAAACAATTAAAAAAAAAATACATACATTCTTTAGTGCTTGTAATAAAAATCTAGAATAAATAACTATACAACTAAGAAATATACAATTCTGTTATTTAAGATCGCCAATTCCGAATCCAAATGAACGTTATATAAATTATATTGTTTTGGGTTTAACGTAGCTATATATATATATATATATATATATATATATATATATATATATATATATATATATATATACACATATATATAAATATTAGACATCAAAACGCTCCCTCCCGTCACTGTAACCCGACCGCAACAGCTTTAAAATGAGTGAGATTACGGAATGTGCACTTAGCTGCTACGATTATGTTTTGCGGAACAGCACGAGGGTGGAAACTGTGAGTTAATTCATGAAAATGCTATGAAAATGCAAACGCTATATATATAACGACATGAAAAAAAAAAAAACACTAAAGTTTCAAAATTATTAACTAATCAGCACGAAATTGTAATTTCACCTTTTTTTACTGAAAAATTAACAAGTTATATTAACATCTTTCAATATATCAGCAGTATCTAAAGAGGTTAACAGGCTGGACGTTCACCTGGGGATGATACGTCTGCTTGTAGCAACGTGGTGCTAGTTAAGATAATATACACTGTACCGCATCACGCTCGTCGTGATACATAAGATGTTGAGTCTATTTACCCCGGTAATTACAATAGTCACAGCTCTCTTCAAACCGGAACACAGTAACGTTTGCATATTACTGTTTGGCAATAGAAATAGGCGCTGCAGTGGTATCTACACGATCTCCCTTTAATAGAAGCTTACCCCCAGATACTGCTTTATCATAGACTCTCTCTGTTATCAGGTAATGATCATAGTGAGGTGGTGGTATATATACACTACAGTCATAATAATAATTTATCTGTAGCATTAGTATTCTTTAAATATTGGTCGTAGATTAAATAGTGGTTGCACTACAATTGGCTATTGATAATTGCTTAGATCCTTTGAAAGAAAGCCCCGAGTCCCAGCAGTGGGAAAACGAAGAAGGCTTTAATATAGGAATAAAATTATTACTGAGTGCATTATTTACCAATTACATTAACAATAATTTGTTTATTATAATGTCGTTAAAATTATTATTAATTATTAATCATTGTGATAAGGATCATTTGGTACAAATTTGATGTTTTATTATTAAGGATATAAACTGAGATAATGTAGTGTAAAATACAATTTTTTGTAATAATTTTTAGTGCAATTTCTGCACCGTTTGGGTCAGTGTGAACGTACAGGGTCCCAAATTAAAATGGTATGCGGTTCACAATTGGGCGAATGGATTAGTTCCGTTTGTTGTACTTGGCCGCTTCAGATCTCCACAGAGCACACTTGTGATTAAGCCAGCTAATTAGTACAACCGCGTCGGCCTTATTGCTTATTAACATACTTGAAACAACAACTTACCTTAGGATGAGTAATTAAAAAAGATTTCCAATCGATATTTGTGCAGCTTTAGTTATTACAGCGTTTATTTCGTTTCGGAGAACATCTGAGATTTCCTCTTGTTCACCACAAGGAAGTTGACTACTGAATATCTAATTCAGAGTGATGGAAAAACTATTTTTTTGAAAATGAATGTAAAAATATCGTTTCGCTGCAACAAATCGACGTATTTATAGAATAGAAGTAGTCTAGAGAGTCATGCGATGGTCGCTATCCTTGTTAGACGCTTTTACAGAGTAATGAATGAATAATTTTTCTATTAAACATTGGTAGGCAATCAAGGTTCGACATATCACGATATCCGTTTCGACTTCTTCGACTTCGACGACGGTTCACCTAATCCTTTTTTAGCTTCTACCTTTTCAAAGGTCAAGAATAATTGTTTTATACCCTTTGATTTGTTATATTTTACGGGTACCGTTCAATGTATTACGGGGCCCAAGTCAATCTTAAAAACAACAGACGTGGCTCTTATCAAACACCAACACGCATCGGGCCAGCTTGAGCTCGAACACTGGGTCAGCTTCCTCCTCAATTAGGCTCCTTAAGGGAGACCTATGCCAGCTGTGGGAGCTGGGAAAGCTACGATAAATTCTCGTCAGGTGTATGTGAAGCTTTGTACGTCATTTATAATAACAATTAATAAAACTGCGATGACTATTAATATTACGAGTACATTGATACAATGACGGCTCTGTTAACCAACAGAAAAATAAGAGAATGTTTTGTTTAATGATGACAATCAATTTATAAACGGAAATCCGTCAAACTAGTTATTACTACAAAACGCCGCTCGCATCTCTTAATCTGTCACATTAATTAATTTGCTTCGTTGATTAGAGTTATCTTAACATTTGAGAATCTATTAAAACCATTTTAACTTGATATATACATAGGAGATATCCAGAGATTGACTCATCACGAGATCTCCAAAAGTATTAGACGTAAACACTCAAAATTCGATAGAGATATTATTTCCGCCTCATAGAGGTCAGCTAACTGCGGATGTTACAAAATTCCTTCACCAAGGGGAGTTATGGGGGTGTTACACCTCGGGCAGGGAACAGGTGGTTTTATATGTATACATCTAATTCTGCTCTCTATCATAAATGTAATTATGTATATTTAAAGAAAATTAATTAAGGTAGATATAAATAATAACCGTTCTTAATACTTTATATCGAGAGGTTTTTTTTTACAATAGGATAAATTCGATTTTTAAATAACAGTTATCTTAAACTTCGTAAATTTTTAATCATCATATATTGTTAGAATGTACCATTAAATCTCATTTGGGTTTACTGAATACTTGAAAAAAGATATGAACCTTGTGTATGTGACAATGGTAAAGATTAATAAGCAGCTTTTAATAGCTGCTTAGATTATGTTCATCATTTTCTATTATCCGTCAGTTCTGTCTTTGTGGAAGCTGTATAACAGGTAGAGTCCACTCATAATTTAAAATAAATGCTGATAAAGTCACATATATAGTACTTTTTACAAATAATGGGATGCTTTTCTAAATGTTCATATCCGTTTTGGGACTTTAGATAATATATAAACAGCATTTACTGTTAACGAAACAAATACATATATGTAATACATTAAAGTAGAGTACGTCTCCGAAGTTACGTAAAATATATAGTTTTAAGTTTATTATGTTATTTATAAGTTAATTTAAGTCCATCAGAATACCACAGCCTCATGTAAACTGCAATTATCTTTACTAATTAGCCGCAATTGAATTCGTTTAACATACAATGTTATAATGAACTCACAGTACAATTAATGTTTAAGTATTGCAATTAAACTCATAATATTAACCGCGGTTTATATGAAATTAGTTAAATAATGTTTTTTTTACTAATTAAACAGTAATCTATACGCTATTTTCAATGTCTTTAAAACGTTCCATCCATCATCAATATCCATTTAGAAGTAGCGTTGGGAAGCCTCTCACATGATGGACCGATAATCTGGTGAGAATCGCGGGAACCCACTGGATGCGAGCAATGCCGGACCGATGGATGTGGAGGTTTTTAGAGGAAGCCTACTGAGAGGTGGACTGATTGAGCAACAGTGTCGGCTGATTATGATGATGATGTCACTCAATTTTCTTTCAACTAACTTTATTTTCAATATATTGCGTAAGGAAATATTTTTTATAGAGAAAACTAAGATAGACAGAGGCACATCCCCCACAGGATATACCGAAGATCTAGTGAAGGTCACAGGTAGCACAGGACCGTTTAAGATGAAAATACTTGAATGAGGACTATGTACAGCGGCAGGTGTTTTTCAACTGTTGCTATAATATATATAATTTCAACATCATCAAGCCGATAAAAGCTCACTGCTAGATAAAAACCCTCCCCAAAGATCATAAATTAGTCCTGCGCTTTATCAGATCGTTGGTCGACCTTGTGGAGGATCTTCCAGCACTACATCTGTTACACGACCCTCTCTCTAGGACCGTACTGTCGCATCTTTCTCATCGAGCAATGTAAGTTATTGTTGGTGACTTGTTTACAGAAAATTCTTATTTCATGTATAACTTTTTGTACATCCCATAACGAGGGAATAATTGTAATAAAGTTAATAAGTAAATTTCTATATAATTATGAGTATATCATTTAGACCTTTTACTAAATCTTAATAAATCTTACGCCATGAAACATTTGCAAAGAGCACCGAGAGAGTAAACTTTGTGTATCGATAGTAGCAATTCTGAAAGTACGGATCAATAATGAAATACTTGTGAAGGTTTTAAAGTATCAATTAATAGATAATAGCAAAATTATCAATACTCGAGAAATGCTAACAAAACTATGTATTATCACTCCGTCAAACTTGTATGACTATCTTATAGTGAGAAAAGCTGATTACCAATAAAGGAAACATAAAGAGAGCTTATTTATAACACAAGTTAAATAATCTATGGAAATGCTAATAATAGTTTATGAATCTATCCTAAATATTATAGTAAATTTGAACAGATTCATAAACTATATGTTTTATAATAGCAACTATATCAATGGTTAAACAGAAGTTTTAGGAGCAAGCATTGAATGTTTTTCTTCATCTTGTCTTACCGAAACTCTCTTCGCTAAACCGTGTACTACTGTGGAAGGAAACGTGTAATAAAACTTGCATATTTTTATCCATATCTTCGATATCTGAAAACGCGCAGCTCACACATTATATTGATAAACTAATCTTTGGCCAAAGATCGCAACGGTACGCATAGCAACATAATAACAATACTACAAACACAATTTTGATATGCGAACATGAATTGAAAAATTCGTTTATAAATTTTACTTACATTATGCCTCGGTGACCACGAGTTGCACATCAAGGAAGCGTCCTCCAGGATTCGGGTCTGCAAAGAAAATACTAAGTTTATTTAGATTGTTACGGCAGCATATGAACCAGTTCCCGTAGCAACACAAAGCGTAGAAGGTAACCCCGCGGTAACAGACTTTCATAACTCTTAAATTGATCTCAACGTGGATAGGTATCTCAAGTACAGTATATCCTCGACAAGAGAAATCAAGTCAACTATATTTAAACTAATCTTCGTTTATAACTGAAACTGATACCGTGGAGAAGAACATAAAACATAAGACAGCTCTGCCTACCAGTCACTGCGCCGGCTGGAGCTCGTCACGGTCTTGGCCCAAACGTTCACAGGGTACGGGGGATTCTCCGAGTACCTTCACAGGTTCAAGCTCAAGGAGAGTCCCTCGTGCCTTTGTGACTCGGCCGTGGACCAGACCGTGGTGCGCATCCTGTGTTCCTGTCCCTTATATGGGACCGATAGAGTAAATTTAGAAATAGATACAGGAGAAAGGATAGATACGGAAGTCATTGCCACTCTGATGAGTGAGGACGAAAGCTGCTAAATATTTCTAAAATATTGTAAGATAAAGAAGAAATGAATGAAAAAACAGGGATGATATGTTCCTAGTTCGACGAGGCGACTGTCTTCACTTATTTGCGAGACGTATGGCAGAAGGAAATGGAATGCAGTATGAAAGAGAACGGAAGTGTGACAGATAAGTAGAATAAGAGAGATAAGAAAGTAGAAAAGAAGAGTATGAAGAATAAAAATGTATACATATATAATATGGTAAATGATGTATAAAAAGGGCTCAGACCCAAAACACGCAAGGGAACAATTAAAAAAAAAACATAAGACAATTTTATTGGACCATTATAGGTTTAACTGCAGTTTATTTAATAACTAAAAGACCTATAAACAAGATTTATATTATGTTCTGTGTAGATAGCCGTAGTTAAGTACTTACCGACTTGAAGTTATCTATCAGAGAATAAAGATCAGCAGATTTGTTTTGATGTACACAGCTTAAGATGCAATACTATTAATGTAACTTGCGACGAATGAAATACAAATTCATTACGGGCTTAATCCCCTAATAACCCCTACTGTGCAGTGACGTTTCACTTCTTGCAACCCCGTATTTATTACCGTACGACGCAACGAACCAATAGAAATTATTAAAAAGTACACAAACAGTAATTGTATTATTATATGGAGCATACAATTTGTAACCTTCAGACGTGTGTATTATTTACACGGTAACGAGTACTTCCGGGGCAGTCCAACGTTTATTTAAAATGGAATTAATAATGCCTTAAAAACTTCCTAATGGTTAGGCAAATATTAGTTTCCTTTAGAAACGGAAGTATACGGCGACAAATGACGTGCTCCGTTTGCATTATAACGACACACGTATATATGTCATCATCAGCCGATACACTTGTACGTACGTATATATATATATATATATATGTATATATGAGCTGTTCACTTGAAAGTGGTATAAGTCATATATTTCTTATTTTATTATTATGTTATTTTACTAGGATTTTTAATGAAATAACAGTTAAACTAGATTTTTGAAATTTTTTACTTATACCACTTTCACATTCAAGGGCATGAGCCCTTAAAAACTAAGAATATATATATGAATATATATTCATAGTTTTTAACTTATTTTTTGGAGTGTAGTAGTAAATGAATAAATGTACCGATAGACATCCACAGTTGGACATAGACCTCCCCCGAAGATCTCCACGTCAATCGGTCCTGCACTACCCGCATCCAAGAACTACCTGCGATCTTACAGTGATCGTTGCCTGCGGTACCGCCGGGCACAACAGCCCCCGTTTGTAGGGGCTCATATGGCGGATTTGGGTCATTTTCTCACCACGCTGGCCCATTGCGGGATGCTGAGAGCCAGACCCTCGTTTGTTGTTAGCAGGGGGCACCGCAAGCAGGTGAGGTAGGCTCGGATCCCGTGAGTTGTTGTCCGGGACCCATTACGCCCCCAGTTACTGAATCTTGTCTCCAAATATTTATAATGTACTATAATATGAAATTTTGACGTTAGATAATTTTTTTTTTATTTAACGAAGCGAAGATACGTCTGTGATGTTCACCTGATGGTAAGTGATACGCCTGCCCATAATAACATACACTGTACCACATCGTGCTCGCCGCCTTAACACACAAGATGTCGAGTCTCATCCCCTCAGTAACACAACGCCCTTCGAACCTGAACATTGTAATTTTTGCACACTACTGTTAGGGCGGTAGACACACCAAATATTATTTCTACCCCCATTCGTATTACATCAATGCAAACCTTATTACCACTGTGTCACCGTAATGACTGACAAAATGTGAAGTGCGAATGAAATATAATATGAATATTTAATGTATAATACACCGAATAACAAGTGAAACAGTAAATTTTACCCGTCCATTTAAATGTTCATTACTCAATTAACTTGACCAATAAATAAACGTGATTAAAAACACGTCGATTAATTAATAATTAACTCTGATATGGCCAATAACATTTTTGTAGCTTTTCATACATTTAATATTTGTATATGAATTGAAAGATTGTGGAGGTAGGACTAGGTGGGTACCGCTGCAACTCCTGTTTCCACCGGCAAACAGCAACGTGCAAATATTACTGTGTTCCGGTTTGAAGGGCGCTGTGGCTAGTGAAATCACTGGCATAACAACACTCGACATCTTATCTCTCAAGGCGACGAGAACAATGTGGTATTTAGTATACCATCCTCAACAGCGTCATTATTGGCAGGTGTATCACTTACCATCAGGTGTATCACTTACCATCAGGTGATCACGACGCTCGTCCCGTCGCTTCGTTGAATAAAAAAAAAATTATGTATTTCACGTTTTTCTAGGAACTAGCGGAATTTTGGTGTCTTAGAAAGGAAAATTTTAGTAAAATAGTTAATGGTCCTCGAACATACTTTAAACAGGTGTAATTAATATTGTTTTTTTTTTTATTATTTTTATTTATGTTATTATTTACTGGGAATTTTTACTACTTGTACAAGTTTTTAATTTCTTTCACGTTTTGTTTTTCTTTTGTATTTTATATGTATGTATGTTATCGTAAATGTGTGCATTTGTTAGTTAGCTATAACAATTTTTTTTATCAATGTTATTGTACAGTGTATTACCTATTAAATATATATATATATATATATATATATATATATATATATATATATATAAAATAAAAAAAATTAACGCATCCGATGAGAAGTGTTTTGTAAAAGATTTAAAGGAATTCAAACTTTCTGATACTCTTATTTTGCGACTACGTAGCAGCAGTTTGATGTATTTTTTTTTACCCTATTCATCTTCATTATTTCCTTCAGATATTTATACTAATTATGTAAAGTAAGTAAATTATCAATAATATGGCTTAATAATATTCTTGATAACTAAATTCGTTAATTATTATTATCCGTGCGGACGATGCGTTAAGGGTTTTACTTTTCTTCTTATTTGTGCCTTCGAGGTTATTTGTATATTATTATGACGGAAATGACTTAGTTGTGATTATCATATTGAATGTGGAAATTAAAGTCTTTGACATTTTAATTCGCCCAATCAATATTTCACTTTTGCGCCTGAAAAACTTCGCTGTGAAGTATAAGAGCGTCCGGAGTTCAATGTGACATCTTCCGCACGACTCCGCTCCTGGTCGCGTAAATAATTAATTCTTAGCCCTTTGCCGCGCCTGTTAAATGGCCTGACTAAATAAGGGAGGGTCCACCCTTCCCCACCGACCTCACCGACGCCCCTAACCTGGGCCCGCTGAAAACTTTTAATACTGTGCGTTTGTTTTAGGATTATTTTAACTAATGTTACGCGACTAGTCATCGGAGTTTACACGAAGCCAAAGTAAACGAAAGGTTCTAATAATCAATAAAATGTTATTATGCTAGTTAGCTTAAAAACTTAAACAAAATTAGATAAAAAAAAAACAAATATATTTGCTTTTGTAATAAATTATAGATAGATATAAATTTTTACCTATTTATTGCTATTTTTAAGTTATACAAATTATGATGTAACTTGAAAGGTGTTTTACTAACTACATTTAAATTTTTCTTACAAATAAATACCTTTTTCTCCTTTCTAATAATTGTATTATCCTTTATTTTAGATAAATTACGCCAATAATTAGTATAGTATACTTTCTGTTTACTTGCACGCATCTTATTACGTATTTTTTACATAATACATATATAAATGTATATGTAGCATTTAAATAGTACTCTGTAAATACTGTGTTAATTTTAAGTAATATATGGTGTTACTTAGTTGATGTAACTTTAAATAATAATAAAGTTAATAATATGACTTACAATATATTATATAAGACAAAATATATATATATATATATATAACATTAACCACAAAGATTTGAGAATTGATCAGATGTTTTATTCCCGTAAACAATTAAAGTGGCAAGTGAATAGTCGCGAGTTTACGGAATAATTACTACTAGAGTGGACAACTTAATTTATACACATGGCTATTGATGCCGCACCAGCTGTACGGTTTCACACGAAGTGGAAAGTTTCAGCATTGAAAAAAAAAAATTACAAAAAAAAAGAAGCTTATTCCCGCAATTACACCAACTTAATCGTATCCAAAGTACCCGAGAACTCCGAACAATCTTACCTAAATCATGAGAGAATGAGCCGTAAATTTGCCAAGGAATTTTAAAGCTTTGATAGAAAGAGACGGCGCCTCCTAATGAGTAAAGAACGAAAGAGATCTCTGATAAGCACCAGAGATTATGGTAATGACGATAAAAATATCCAATGAGGGTAGCGGTACTTAGAAGCAATTTAAAGATATTGTATTTAATGCTTTAGAGAGGAGTTATTTTGAAGCAGGGGTCTTGAGGGGGTGGCGGCTTTTAAAAGAGTCGGATGCGAGTTGGATTTTGTGAATTGATAATTGGGGTGCACTCTATCGACAGATTTGAACGAGGTTTAACGTGTATGCCTAATGGATTTTCATTTCGTCCGGGGTAGGATGAGTTCATGAAAAACTTTTCAAACCACACAAATAAAGTTATTATAAAAACTGAAATGGAAAATATGACTGCATATCTTAATAAAATGTGTTACTGAGGGATATTTATTAAATAAAACAAGAATACAGTGTTATACCTATGTAAGTGAAACTATCTTATTTGGACTTACTTGATGTGTACAATTCGTCTAATTAGTTTAATACAAACTGGGGGAAACAAGTAACTGACTCGTTTATAAATATCTAATGCGTGGATATCCGTCTGCAGGTAAGTACTGCTGGGGTAATCAGCCAGGCTGTAACAATAATCGTAAACGGGTTTCATTAGTAACGGTGTACATACAACCTCCTATCGCCGTAGTTTGCTTCTAGTCATAGTTATATGTACACTTAAGATATTAAAACAGATCCGATAGCCAATAAAATAAAAAACCCTAACCGACGGGGGAAGTAATTACTTTATTTCTTATATTGACTTAGCTTATAAAAATATGTAAGTACTTAGATGTACCAGGATAGTGTATTATTAAATACAACGGAGAAAACTGCAGCAGATCTCAGTTAATCAAAGATCACGTAGATCAACAAAGTTCTTGTATAAAATTTTTGTAGGCCTTTACTGTAATACTTTGTTACTGGTAATTGCATTTACGAAAATCACATATAACTGTATGTAATAATTTAGCTTTCTATGTAATTCATATTAAAACTTATACAGTAGCGAAATAAATAAAATTTAATAAAAAATTTTGTCCAAATATATGTCTACGTCTTTCGTATAATCTCCGTAACGGCGGAAGTTATTTTAACTACACTTTCATTGACCGATAGATGAACGGTTAAGGCATAATATTATTTAAAAGAATACCACAAAGTTATAAATTATTTCGTAAGTTAAAAGCAACTATGTAAGTGTACAGTTATGGAATAAGACATTTAAGATATGGATGAAAATACCAAACCACTAATGAATGAGTTTAATTATTTCATTTATGTCCAATGGCTGCGCCGACGGCCACCCCTAAAAGGGAGGCTACGTGACGTCAGCAAATAGCACGCTGCATTAACGTTAGGCTGTTACAATAACCGTTAACCGTTAATTGTTATTGTCGATGGGCTCTCGCCTTAAGAGGATTTTAAGTTGCGGTAAGTAAGGGCATTTGCTAATTCACTCTCCAACTTGTAAGACAGATAAAACCGCTCCTCTCACACTAAGGAAGATTATATATTAAATGAAACATTCTCATCGCATCACGTGCTGTCTCACACGTACAGTGTTTTGTAAACGCTGCTGTTCTCCAGCTTGAAGGGCGGTGTGGTTAACATAACTTGATGAAAAAAATTACAATAATACGCTTATTGTAGTAATAACTTATTGTGGTATCGTAACAACAACCAACTTTCGCTGATCGGAAAGGCACTTGAAGAAGTAATAATTTGTTTAAACTTTTCCTATGTGATATACCTGATGCCTCCTTCGCCACAGCTGGTCATAACTTCATCCAGATATCACCGTGCTGTGCAATAATAAAAAAAACCCCGCAAATACGCCATTATCTATTTATCTGTAATTATGTTTAACGAACTGTTCGTCCAAGCCGAACCGGCAATGTCCAATTGTAAATAATCTATTCAAGAAACTACAGCAATTAGCTTCGTTCAAGGTTGTTAATATTTTAAAGCGGCCGGTAGTTTCGTCGATTGCTTTGCTTTAATTGTATCGAATTATTTGCCGCTAAATTCGAGAAGGACGTAGCGTATTTTGTATACATCGAAATGCATACGGATTACGCTTGGAGCGTTTGCGTTGGATTCGAATTAATGCGCTCGGTTGAAAATCGCCGGGTATTGCATTTAATTCAAGCGTTTCACCCAAAACATGCGAGCGTGATACCTCTTAACATGGCAGCTCACGAAAGAGTAGATGGAGGCAGTGCGGCGCACTTGGTGTTTCAGCGCAACTGGGCGGGACTGATCAATATTGGGCGTGGCCACAGATTTGACGCTGCGTGCCAGTCTGCGCTCCACTCCAGTCTAATTGATTGACACAGACGGACTGACAGCCAGACGCACGCCGTTTTGGCGGCTTTTTATTGTATCCTTTGAAGGTAGACAGGGGATCCAGAACGAACGCTGTGCTCATTAATTCCGCGCAATTATTGGCATTCGTGAAGCGCACTCTACTCCCCACGCGTACTCCTCCATAAATGAACTAAAATTAACAACAGAAAGGTGGGCAATAATTTACCTATTTAAAATACTAATTTAAATAACAGAAAATCATATATATATATATATATATATATATATATATATATATAAAACATATATTTTTTTTATTCAACGAAGCGTTGAGACGAGCGGGACGTTTACCTGATGGTAAATGGTACGTCTGCCTATAACAAAGTGACGCTAATTGGGCTGTTATACTTTGCGCTGATCTCCCTGAGACATAAGATGTAGTCTTTCTCACCTCAGTAATTTCACTTGCAACAGCTTCCTTTGAAACGGAACACAGTAATGTTTCAACAGTAGTTTTTTGGCGGGCGCAATGGGAGCTGCGGTGGTACCTACCTGGACGGTGTTCAGCAACAGAGACCTACCACCAGTGCTACATATACTCCTTGTAAATTGAAATAAAAAAGAGCATATAATAACTGTGTATGATATCAATTAATTCATATCAAAAATATTATTCCCGTATTTAATACTCCATAGCACATATATGCAACATGAATAGTTTCACGTAAAAGAGAATGTTAAGTTTCTTAAGCTTTGTCAAGTACAGAGACACTTTGGACAATATACAACTTTATCCGACATATTCGAAGTTTTAGATACAACGTCGAACAATATAAATGTTTACTTAACAATATTATCAATATTAGTTTCTTTGATATATCAATAGTTGTACCAAATATTATCTTAAAACAGTTTAAATATGATATATTATAATTAGACGAATGATATATCATCGTAAAAAGCTCTCCAGGTCTTTTACTTAATTTAAAGTAATTGTACAGAAAAGTACAAAACCTATTCCAAATGTAACAGGTGTTAATACTGGTACTAGTTTAAATAACAGAAGACAAGTGCAAATGCGCGTAGTCAATACAAATTTAGTATAAAAAAAAAACATGGATGGTATGAATGGTTATATATATCTATATATTATATGAGTACATAATAACAACTGAAAATTTATTAGTACTATCAATAAAAGTAATGAATATAGTATTGGAAAGTTTCATAGTATATTGTATCCATGATATTGTTAGTTGGGAAATGCCGTGTGTTACTTCTAATGGGAAAATTATGTTCATCGACCTGGCCATTGGCATTGTTGGACTTTTAATGTAACGTTGCCAAGCCAAGGTAGTTTATTGCATATAGCTATACATAATAACAGGTACTTGGCAAAGTAATAAGACGTCTAATTAATAGCGCGAAAAAGATTTAAATCGAAACGCTGTCGATTTGTATCTAAAAACTTAGTAAGTACTTAAGCTAACATTCATCATCACAGCCTGCGGCAGTCCACAGCTGGGCATAGAAATATGACAAAGCTAAAAGAATAATTTCTCCCTTTTGTAATGATGTTTTCCTTGTCCGTAAGCTTGAGGTCCGTGAATATCTAATCCTCGCCTACTTAAAATCTACAGAGTGCGTAAGTTCCACGACACCAAGTTATTTTATGACCACTTTAGTACAGTGCGCTGATATCCATCGTGTTGCAAAATCATAACAGATGCACCGTTATAAAATAACGCTCATAAAAACATTAGGGGGTTGAGGTAATGGCGCTGATAATTATCAAACTACCCGCAATACACTTGACATGTTTGTGAATGAGCGCCGGAAGCCGGGGTGAATCCGGAGTGGTCACGTGACCGCACCCGTCCGCCATCTTGTTTTAACTACACACTTCCGTTGCGGTGCACGTAAATGCAGCGGTCGTCAACGGTCGGCGAATTGTATTAAAGTTTTATTACAGCCGCTTGACTGCTGTAGCAGTTTAACAAACTACCCTTAACAGATCTTCAAATTGCATGTAATTTTTATCATATCTCCAGATGTATATTACAAAACTATTACTTTATTATATTTTTCAACACATCCAATTAATAGTTTTCTGCTCCTCCAAATACAGAGTAGTTTATTTATATAACAGATTATATAAATATAGGACGAGAGTGAATGTTGTCCCGCCGTCAATGAATACAACTGAACGGGATCAAAGAGGATCTGGAGACCGAAATCTTTGTCCGAATCGATCCCCGACAGTTATGAAAAGGACGCATTTGAAATAAGGAAATCCAGCTAAGCCTCCGACCGGGGAAAACCTCAGCACGTTTTATCAAAGAAAATATTTTCTTGGAAGTCGCGTAAGTTTCGTTTACACTCAAGGACTTACAAACACGACTCTCGCCGTTTATAAAAAGGCACAGTTACTTTAACTGGTGGGAATAAAGTCGACTATGGTCTGATTGTTGCCTGTGGTGCCGTTGGATTGGATGTGCGTTAGAGCTGACGTAGGGGACGTCAGCGAGTCTCCTGTCACCGACTATCAATATCGGCTATAAACTGACGTATGGGGTAGCAAAGGCCGTCTCAAATCGATAAATTGTGTTCACTTGCTACTTAAGAGAGTTCCGACAACTTGATTGGCTTTATTGACATGTTGCCGTTTAAACTTTAGCCAACGGCCGTCGGCATTCTGTTCCTCTTCATTCGATGACATATATATAACATATACTGGTGGTGGTTCTCTGTTGTCGGAAACCGTCTAGGTAGATACCGCCGCAGCATCTCTGTAATTTTGGGCTAGTAAGAATAGGAGCAAGGTAAGCCCTATCTGTCGTAGAAGGCATCTAAAATGGTCTAGGTGTTTCGCGGGTCTTGAGGGTGGCCGCCCTTATCGCTCAACAAGCGAACCTGTGTGGGACGGCGTATGGATCAGCGATGGTGCCCAGGGACACCGGAGCGTTCTGTAAGAGATCCCGGGGCCTGTCTGAATGTACTGATGCAGACCACTGACGGGGTTTTAGTGAGTGAAAATCTCATATAACCCTGACCCCTTCAGAAGCAGGGTACGATTCGAAGATTTTCCTCCCGGAACAAAAAAAAAGGTACAATCGCTGCGGCTATTTCCGACGACAAACAGTAATGTGGTAAAATTACAGTGTTCCGGTTTGAAAACTCGCTGTATCTGTCTCAGGCGATGAGCGCAATGGAGTACAGTGTATATCATCCTAACTAGCGTCAAGTTGTTACAATAAAAAAAATCACGTATAAACTTAATATATCCAAATGTTTATAACTATTCACCGCTGTGTAAAAAAAAATACTAGCGTGCATGTAACCGGAAACAACACTGTCCCCAAATCATTGCCGAGTGGTGACCACGTTGGCGCACGTGCTGCTAATTACCACCGGTGGCTGTTTTAAATCATAACATAGGCCTAAGACAATTAGATAAAACTTACTTTTTAATTGCACCACCATTTTTTTTATGTGTTTATCAATTTCAACCCCTATCGAGATGAATTTTAATAGACTCGCCAAAAAGAAGCACGGTAACAAAATATCAATCAGCATACGGATACATAGTAATCGAGCAATTATTTCAAAGTACTTACGATTTTTAGGCGGTTTGAGTTTTTAGTGGATATAGGTTGGCTGATGGACTGACCAGGTAAAGGCGGCAGTAAATGGCTCATCATCATCACCACTAAATGAATGCACTAGGAAGAGCGGCCGTCAGAGAGGAATCGCGACGTGTTGTTAGGCTTCAGACCAAAACCTAACAACCACTCTGTCAGATGTGATAGCGACTAAGAAGAAGAAGAAGAGGAATAATATAAATAAATAATAATAATATAATAATAAAAAGTTTTTTTTTTATTTATATATATATATAATGAAAATGAGTTTTCTTTATATACGATTCACGTTAAAACTAGTGAACGTATCGACATGGGAATTTCATTTCTAATTAACTTTTATATGTAAGGCAAACAAAACATCACAATTGTTTTTTTTTTTATATATACGTAACTTTTTCCAAGAAAATTCTATTTAGTTTTATAGATTAAAAAAAAAAAAATCGATGCAATAAGAATAAAGGGCCGAGCGTGAGAGCTGGCACATGCTTTGGGCGTGTACAGCAAGGAATATGATAAGCCGAAATTACTCGCCACCAGTACCATGCAATCGATACCACTGAGGGGTGAAGGGGCGAAATTTCAATGTTAAAGAGTTATCCGTGTAGTCGTACCCCGAGGGTGTTCAATGCTACTTAAGCGTATGATTATAAATATACTTAATGCTAATTACATATCTTACCATCATATGGATCTACTTGTTACTATGTCAGTACTTGACGGATTTTATGTATTAATTAAGTGATACTACTATCCATTACAAATAATCGATAATTAGGATGATATTACATTGAGCTCGTCGTTTTGACACATGTCTCGTTACCCCAGTAATTTCATTGCTCGCAGTAAAAGGATGTTTAGTCGTGGTGGCACCAACACGGTCTCCGGCAACAGTGATCAACCATCAGTAGAAGCTGCGTCAGTGTGGCGGCTGAACGTGAAGTAAACGTTTTTAAAGGTGAAACAATTTTAATTTTGAAAATTAACTTTTCACGTTTTCACTGCATCTACAGTGATTTGATTAGTAAACCGAGCTGTGATATATAATTTCAGGAAATTTTTATTTCGTTTCAGCAACCGGGTGAAGTGTTATTTATATATTTATTTTATTCTATCAGGTGTATTATTTTATGCAATGGACAAATAGGCATACCGTCAGGCTGAAGGTAAGTGGTCACCACAACCCATAAACACTAGAGGTACATACGCTGCGGGTTGCTGATGTCCTTTATGAATTTCATATTGTAATTCCCACTGAAAATAGTAAGTCCCTCATTCCGCTGAACATCTTTGTAACCGATCGACCGTGTAAGTGAATTCGCTAAAATTTAGTACATTCTAGAAAAAAATCAGAATTCTATACATACACAAAATATTAACAATTAAATTGTTCCGACGGTACACATAAATTGTAAAAAAAAAACCACAAATTTCAATAGAAACCGGTACCAACGATTTAAAGAATAACATTAAGAGACGCAAAAACATTTTCAGTTTATAGGAACCATTGTGTAGTAAATTTTTTCAAACAAAAACTTTCATCAAAATCGGACCTCTGAAAAGGTTTCCGAGGTTATACTAAAAAAGGAGGAAATAAAAAAAAAAAACACAATAGTTCAATTGTGTAAACAGTCCTGTTGGTGTCGGTTAAAATAGTTTCACGCTTTCGTATTGGAATGGTTATATTTTTTTTTTTTTACTCGCAAACTTTACAATAAATGTTCTTGTTACTGTAAGTATTGTGATAGATATTATTATTATCCAGTAGAAACTATTTTGTTTTAGTATATCTACAGGTTTACTACCTGTTATATTTATTACTATATATATCCGAAAGTAAAGAAAAAAATTTGGAATGTTAAATCAAAAATAGTTTGATGCTGTGAATTTACTCTCTTACTTTATATATAAATCTTTCTTACTTACGTAAAGTAAGAAAGATTTTCATATAATTTGTCCATTTTAGGAATTTAAAGATACAGCTGGTTATATTGTAGAAGCTTGTAAAGCGTGAGATAAATTTAACTCGAGCCTTCCGAGGCAGTGTAGGGTAAAGTAATCCAATCGCCCCCACCGGCTTGGTTCTGAACGAGCTGTCAAGTTACGAGTGCTTACCGCGATCCAATCGTAAAAATGATAACACGCATAAACTTTCCCGTAAAATATAGATATGATAATATGCATCCGATCTAACCCGGCGTGATTCGAGAAAACGTTGAATTATTCCCCAAAGCGAAATACTATTTCACACGCGGCTCTACGTTTCAGCATACTGAAACGAACTCAACTTTATCGTCGGAATGTCGCAGGTAATATTTTTCATACTACAATAAATAATTAGGTATAGTTAATAGCAAACATTAGCTAATGATTGTTTTAAAATTTCGTATAGTTTTATCGAAGCTCATTGTTGTATTAAAACGTTATTAAAGTGAGTAACAACAGAGTTGAACGTGGCAGCATATTCATGGCGGAGTGCATATCCCTCCCGTGGGCACCAAGTTAATTTCAAGTTTACCAAGCACCGCCGCCGTTCTCTCAGTTATTAAAATGCCAACGTCTTAGAGCTTAACAGGTTTTGGTAACTCGGTTTCATGTGAAAAGTTGTTACAAACTACACTCGCGTTACGGAGGCTTTTGATGTATCCGGTAACTCTTTATTGGTAGATAGAGGAAACGAACATTTTAAACACTTATTAGTCGCCACCTGTAAAAATCAAATTTAAAGTTAGACGATTACAAATTTCCGTTCATCATCTGCCTCTCTGTGACAATCATCCAATGTAAAGTTTAATTCAACTCCTCAAAAAATGTGATGGTCCAACTGGACAACGAAGATAAAGAATGCCATCGATCATAATGTAATTCAGTCGAAACGGTACTTTAGTATTATGTTAAATTTTTATACCATACTTAACTTTAACTTAATCTTTTTGCAGTTTATGCTAAACGATTCACCGCCGCCGCAATACGAAACACAGCAATGATTTTGACTATTCATTATTCGTGTGTAATATACAAAGATGTGTCTCGTTCACCGAAACACAGTGCTGATTAACACACCCAGATAACTCCTAGAAAATACTTATATTTGCATGATGTACAGCATCGCCGACGTGGTGGTGAATTGACAAAGGTGTTAACCAGACGAGTTAGAGAACACTATACCGCCGTTCAGTCCTCTACTTACGCAGCCGCGGAATAGAACCTGCATCCTTCGTCTTCTAAGTTAATCAAGAAGCAGTTCCGTTGGTAAATAAAGTTATACTGCATACGTTGTTTTTGAAGTGATGTACGTTATTGTTTCCGGTGTACATTATATATTCATAAATTCTTTATCATACGATTATCTTCAGACACTTGCTATAAACATTTCTTGTATTTTGAATAATTAAAAAACTTTGTAATTTATGTACATATTTAGTATTTCAGAAATTCACTCCTAACTCTCGTTGTATATAATTAAATCTGTCTCTTAATCTCTCAACATCGGAGCGAAATGAAGAGATCTCAAATCGGTTCTATACTTAAAAGCAGCTTAACTGCTTTCGAAGTATTCGATAAAAGTCAATAGAATAAGCTGCCTTATTGGAAAATACCAATTAAGAGGTTTCATCCGGTGAGACCAGGTCCTGATAGAGTCTTAAACTGTAATAAATCCTGAGCTCCGCTTTTCATCGTTAACATTATATAGTTTCTTTTGGATGTAGTTAAATCTTTTCTAGGGAACCTTAAGAGGAGGCCCATGTCCAACAGTGGACTTTTATCAGTTTCTGAAGATGTTGAAAAGCTTTTTTAGTACATTAAATACTTCTAGCAAAATATATTTTTGTATGCAATAACATGAAAACTAACAATAAATCCTGAATTCTTCCTAGTCGGTATTACTCTTGCCAGCGGTCGTGGTCATTACTTTAAGTATTAGTCGCAAGTACAACAACAACAAAAATTCTGAATAATTACCCTGTCATCACTAAAACCTAGAAATTAGATGATACTTATACGTAATTTTCGTTTACTTAAGTTACTTCACTACATACGTACCGCTACGGTTATTGTTTTTATAAATCAATAAGCCGGTCGATGTTACGACGTTAAAAATAGAAAAACAGTTCCAATGCATTAAGTTGAAGCCCGACAGTATATTCGGTTAGTGTTGCACACTCAATTATGACTTAACTGCGCCGCGAGTTAACTCGGAATGTGTCGCTAACTACAAGTTAAATATTCAACGCCGCGCCGTATTGTGTCGCGTATGAAACCGTACGCGAGCGACGAAAATAAGCTAAAGTGCTTTCAATCGGGTTCCCTGTTCAGCTATCACTCTTCAATGTAATATCTTTCATTGAAGATGGATAACCGTAGTTGATATTATATTTAACAATTGGTTAAAGTTTATTCGCATTATTTCATAAAAAGACAACTCGTTCGCAACTTAACATTTTCCGTATATCTCTACGGAGCGAACGTTTGGACTATAAACGCAGCCGATCGTAAGAGAGCAGACACGTTTGAATTGTGATGCTGGAGACGAACGCTAAACGTATCCTGAACACAGCATGGGACCAACGTCTCCATTTTAACACAGCTCTAAATCCAAATGCGCCTTCCAATCTGTCTGCGTCGGACACTTGAGTTTGTCAGTTATATTGCCAGAAAAAGAGGTAATGACTTGGAGAAACTTGTCGTTACTGGCAAGATTGATGGTTAGAGTCCACGTGGACGGAACCCAAAACCGTGGACTGATCAGGGGAAGGAGACCATTGGAACACCTATACAGAAAGCATCGAATAGAAGTAATTGGCGTAACATCAATAAGAACAGGTTATCGATAAGGAGTCGCGACACTCGGATTTGAGAAACCGACTTGAAGAGAGAGAGAGAGAGAGAGAGAGTGAGAGAGAGAGAGATAGAACTATGGGCATTTAATGAAGGCATTTTTTCATGCCTACAACCTAACTTAACCTGATATTCCACTGGTGGTAAGACTCTATTGTTGGAGACCATCTAAATAACTACCACCGCAACACCTATTTCTGCTGCCAAACAGTAGATGGCTAACATTACTGTCTTCCGGTTTGAAGGGCGCTGTTGCTAGTTAAATTACTGGAGTGACGAGTTTTAACATCTTATGCTTTAAGGCGATGAGCACAACATGGTGCAGTGTGTAACATCCTAACTAGCGCCACGTTGATCTGGGCGAGCGTATCACTCACCATTAGGTGAACGTCCCGCTCGTCTCATCGCTACGTAACAAAAAAAAGCGATGATCATAATTCGGTACAGTGTACATCATCCTAACTAGTACCATTTTCTTACTGATGAATTATGCTCTCTATAAGTATCTGTATATAACATCATACTTCTTCTTCTTCCTCCTCCTACCCTTATCCCAGCTACGTGGGGTCGGCACAGTATGTACTTCTCTTCCGCATTCCTCTATCAGCCGTTATATCTGAATTCACACTCATCTTACACATGTCATCTTTCACACAATCCATCCACACTTTCTTCGGTCTTCCTCCACCCTTACAACCATGCACATACGTATATAACATCATACTATTCATTGAAATAGTTAATGAAATGTAATCTTACACATGTCTTACTTCTATATATCTTAACTTTTAACTTCAACTTAACGAGTATTAAAAATCAAAAACGAAAAAAAAAATTTTGCTGTTTTTATATCATCTAGCCGGACATTTGTTGCTATGCAAGTTTAACATACATTCATCTTATTTTGGATAAGATATAACATATATATACCGTGCATTGTAATCTTGTATTAAAAATAGTTTTATCATGATCAACTGGTAAATGACCACTGCTGGATATGGATGTCCCAGGGGTGTCCAAAACGTCCACGCCGATCAGGCCGTCGCCGTGAACGATTAGCGATCACCAAATAATACATTTAAAATTATTATATAACTTTTGGAACCACTTGTGATCCACGAATGCCACTCAAACTTAAGTGAAAGACCTACAAGTGGGTCGTTAGAGCTGTCGTATTGTATGGAGCTGAGTGTTGGGCCACCAAGGGTTCGGATGAAAGGAGGTTACATGTGGCCGAGATGCGAATGTTAAGATGGATGTGTGGTGTGATGAGGATGGATAAAATTAAGAATGAGTATATTAGAGGAAGTCTGAAAGTTGCTCCAGTGACAGAGAAGTTGAGGAGCAAGAGGTTAGCATGCGACATATAACATAGTGATGAGAATGAATGTGGATGGTTATAAGGGTAGAGGAAGACCGAAGAAAGTGTGGATGGATTGTGTGAAAGATGACATGTGTAAGATGAGTGTGAATTTAGGTACAGCGGCTGATAGAGTGATGTGGAAGAGAAGTACAGTGCCGACCCCACATAGAATGGGCAAAGGGCAGGAGGATGAAGATATAATATACATTTTCTTTGTACTATATATATTTTATATAGTAATATATGATATTTATATACAATAGTATATCTATAGTGTTATAAATCCGATATTTATCTAACGTCGCTGGCGAATGTAGTGCGAAATAGTATAGCTGCGGTTTTATAATATCGTGAAGTACTTTATATATCAATTTTAAAAGCAGATATGGACAACTATTAATTTTTATTTTTTAAAAAAAACAATCTACTAATATTTGTAAAAATATTGGTTTTTAATAATTTCAAAATATACCGTTCAATGAATTTACTCTCGCGTTTCGTAATCATGATCCTCGATTACTTTGTTGTGATACAGCGAATATAATGGATTGTAATGAACACGTTTATGATTCAAACGTCTCTAAAAATCACATTTCAGTTAATTTGACCAACAGGATTAAGATAAAAAAAAAAAAATACAAATTCATACAACTTAACTATTATAGACAACAATGTCAATTGGTTTTTCACTCAAAGCAAAAAAAAGGATACACAATCTTGTTTTTCTTTGACTGCTCCTTTTATATGAGAACTAATTTGTTATAAACAATTTTTTTTTTTAATTAGCTGTCATAAAAATCTGTATATTTCATATTTTTAATGATAAAAGAAAAAAAGTCTTGATTTTGAACATCTAAATTTATCTCCGATTGAGATAAGAGATCGTATCATACACCTTGAATAATACAACGTTCAAATTGTTTTAAAAGGAAATATTGATTTTCATCATCATCATCATCATCATCACCATTAGCTGATAGACGTCCATAGCTGGACAAGCCCCAAAAATCTCCACACCGATTGGTCCTGCGCTGCAGCCATTACAGCCCCGCCGGGCACTAGGATTTGGGCCAATTCCCACCACGCCGGCCCAATGCGGGTTGGTAAGAGCCAGAGCCTCGTTTATTGATTAGCAGGGTGTACCACGTGCAGGTGAGGTTGACTTGGATCAGGTGAGTTATTGTCCGGGATCCCTTACACCCATTATACAATAATATTGTTTTTGATAGCATAAAAAAAAAATTTAGGTATTTGTGTATTCGTTAAAGTATCTGTACATATACTTTTCTATTTTTTTTTCATACTATTCAATGTTTCAATGGTCCTAATAGATATCATGCCTTTAAAATTATAATTTTTTTTTTTATGTAACAGCACCTAACCAGTTGATTAAGTTATAAGCTGTATGAATACCGAAAAATTGTAGCGTTCCGTTGTATATTTAATGTTCCGCAAGTTACTATTTCCGCTTTAAATTGTATTTGGCACGCAAAAATCGAGCTCGTTCATCAACGCAGCGTTAATGACTTTACAGCTATTAAATAAAAACCGATACATTTTAATTATTAACGTTTAAGCAATTTTCTGTTTGTCTGATTATACCATTCCCCAATGTTGATACGAAAATAGTAATATGTTTAATTAAAAGCATTCCTTCATTATATTAAGAACTAATTATTTTAATAGTAATAATCGTAAGAAAGTTCATGAAAGCAGAGGATGAGTAGACTAACACACTTCACACTGCATTTTTTTGCATTTGAGGCTTGGGCCCGTGAATGCAGTTTTTACCAGCTCAAAAGTTGAGAAAAAAAACCTTTCACAATAATAATAATAAATTTATAATCAATATAAAATCCATTTATATCTAGTATTAAATTGTTATAACAGTATTTAATTTCTTCTCTATAATTACAATCTAAAAAGAACTAGTGTAACTTAAGAAAACGAGTATCTGAAAGAATAAAGCTCGTTTATATGCTAGTGATAGATTTTTGTTATCGTCGTTTCATCTATTTCCGCCGTCGAATATTAGTGTGCAAGTATTACCGGGTTCAGGTTTGAAAGACGCTGTAGCTGATGGTGAGTTCCAACACCCTACTAGTACGTCTAAAGCACAATGTGGTACAGTGGATATCGTCCGAAGTAACGCTACGTTATCACTTGCCTACAATTGAACTTATGGATCGTCTCGGTTATTACGTCCAATAAAATATATATATATATTATCAAAGGTTTCAATACATGCATTTTCCTTTTTTATTATTATTATCGTACTTCCTTTTATGAACGTAGACGTTACTATATAAGTGGAATAACAATCGTCCGTGGCCGCTCACCCTCGCTTATGTTTTGTTTGCAGTTGGCCATGGGAGGCCTTGCCGTCCTTGCTATTCGCAAGATACTCCGTATAAGGCCTTCTCGCCACGCGGCGCCTCGCGCCTCCATGAATAAAACAAGAGGGGTACCGGCTGACTCTCGCCGTCTCCCTCTACCCTCGCAACCGCGGCTCGTGCCAAAACGGGTGGGTCGTATTGAGAAATGCAATAAAAGCGCCTACACGGGAGATTTGTTTCTATATATAAGCTTATAGTTTTGATAGGAAGTGAGGTAGATGTTTTATTTGCTCGGCGGACTCTTCACACTTGTTAATTTCCGTTTAATTTCGTATAATGACATTGCTTATTTCATTAAGAAATTTGCTTAAAAAAAATTCAATTGGTATGAGGTCTTTTTAGACGGGTTCCTATTAACTTTTAACTCCGCCTTCCTTTATTTATTACTTTCAATAAAACAATGTTTGTTCGGCGTTTTATTTATACACTGTACATAGGTTTTAAAAGTATATTTTTTTTAATCACACATACATTTTGCATTTGCGGTCTTGGAACTTGTCTTAATTAATACCATATCTGGATTACGCCAAATAGATTGTGATGAGTGAACATTTATTTAAAAACTATTACCCATCATCGCAAGTAAAGATTTAAGTAGATGCGATACACTTATGTATTACATCATTATATTTATGTAGAGGTAATAGTAGAAACGACGGGCTTTTTTCAAACTTAGGACATGGACACGCAAGTTATTATACAAATTATAGTTCCACCAGGTCTTGAGAAGTCAAAGTTAATGGGGAATCAATTTCGTGTCCACGGTTCATTAGATGGAGTCAATGTATTTATTATGCATCGTTCAATGTTTCGTTTGGAAAAATATCATATGTTTACTTATATGTGCTATATAACGATGCATTTCGCATTCTTCAACATCTCCTTTTGAAGTGCCTCCGAGATGTTCGAGGAAGTTAGGAGAATACCGGATTACTTCGCTATTACGAGAAGTGTCGATGCACTTTGTAGTAGGAACAACCTTGAATTATTAAGTTTTGTTCTCTTCTCTTTGTGTAATGTGTTTATACCTAAATAAAGAAATTATTATTATAATATTGATTTTTTAATTATTTATTAAAGTTCTCAGTATTTGGAAGAAATAATAGAGTAATGACATCCACGGGCCTATACCAAATGTACTTCAATCAATCTGTAAAAATTTACGGACTTTTCTATTCTATTATTTATATTATTATATACACATATATATAATAACTTTCTCAAACAATACTGCTACGACATTAGAAAATAACTTAGCTGAGTATTTTTTTTTATCGCGTTAAAACTTGACCATTTTATATAATAAAATTCTGTAATACTTAGTTTACTTTATATATATATATAAAAGAAAAGTGTTTCTTCGTTATATCAAAGTTATTTATTATTTAATTCCTATGATACTTGGAAGGTTACTAAAAAATATTTAATATTTTTTGTTTATTCTACATAAGTTGTCTCCTTAGTTAGGCAATTAAGAAGGCTGTGCTTGGAGTTTCTCTGCGCAATCTAATCGGAAATGTGGAGATCCACAGAAGAACTAATTTCACCGACATACCCTAAAAGATTGATATTGGCATATTGCTTGGAGGACCGACGGCCGATGGGGCAGTAAGGTCCTCGAGTGGCGACCGCGTACCGGTAGACATCCAACAAGGTGGAGCGACGATCTGGTGAGAATCGCGGGAACCCACTGGATCCGAACGCGGGGACCGATCGATGTGAAGATCTTTGGGGAAGGCCTGCATCCAACAGTGGATGTCTATCGGCTGATCATGATTCTAAATAATCATTAAAGAGATTGCAGTTTCAGAGGACATTTGCGGGAACATATCTTTATTATATTTGTAAGAGTAAGTTCCGTCTGATGACAGACACTTCATATACAAATAATAATTATTAGTTAAAAAGAAAAGAAAATGAAAAATAAGTAAGAGTACTTTCCGGTTAAATGTTTATAACAGTACTGATATATATATAATATTTTTTTTCTCATAACTTATCACTTATCTAATATGAAGCTATGGAAGAGATGATTATTTGTTTTAATTATTAATAACCACTTCAGTTCAAAATGTATAGTTTGTTTATCATTTAACTTTCAACCGTTCTTTAATATAAAGACAAGTATTGATAATATGCGTTTTAGTATAGATATCAAATATTTAGTCAAATTCATTTATATATTGTTTACCTACTATAAATAATTTAAATATCGAAAACCATTAAAAATAATTTCTATTGTTCTTTATCACGTACTAAGCATGAAGTATACTCGCGAAAATAACCATTAACGTAAAATATATGAACGTTAACGCTTTATACCTCAATGTACTGTTTTATTATAATAATAAAAAAATTAAAACCCATAATAACGTTAATATCAATTTGAAACTCATGTCAGCGGCGGACACAAAATGTGTTATGATGCAGCGATATCACTTGTTATTATTTTCATAAGTTACGTTATTAAACATAACCTCAATGTAACAGGTTTTAATACAACATACAAGTAAATTTATATTTTATTTAATAACGACTATTGAGAATTAATTTTACTAAAATTTCAAATTTATATTAATTATTTTTGCTAAACCGCGATTTCTTTCGTCATTGTATTGAAATTTCCTTGCAAAATTTAAATGCAAAAAGTCGCGGCATACGAAACTGTATTCCCGTCGGCAATTTGACGGTAGAATTGTTTAATTCACTATAAAGCACAGCTGAAAAAAAAAACACGCAAGAAATATAACATGTGGATGAAACCTGAAAAAAAATCTATATCATTATGATACAAATTTGTGCATATTTTTTAGATTTTTAGAGATGTTTTACTCGAAAAAGTACCATGACGAAAAATTCAAAATAAAGATGAACGCGTTGAAGTTTTTTCTGAAGAAGATTTGAGCTACAAATAAAAGAACTAAACCAATTGTCTCCAATAAAAGAAATATAATGAAAAATGTAAATAAATATTTAAATATAATCTATTTAAAAAAGTAACGCTATAAAATAATACTTTTAGTTTTTAATTTAATAGTCACCTTTTTCTTAAAGAAATATTTTTTGGTAACAATTATGGAACTAACTAAAATCTATAATACAAAAACACTACTAATAAATAATTTCTAGCGAAAAATTTATTTATTTAGCTTTTTCGTATATTAAACAAATATATTAGAATATTATATAAAAAATCTAAATTAAAATTAAGGAATTAATTATTTTATATATGTTTTAAATAAATCATATAAATGTCTGTGAATTAATACTTAAACTTTGCTAAAAACGTAGCGGCGGCTGACTACGCATCGCTACGGGGCTACACTGTAGCCGCCGCCGACGGAAAGCATACAGTTCTCATTCTAAATCAAGTTAAAATGTTCAGTAAGCCTGAATTCCTTTATATACTTCAATATCTATTAATATAATTACTAAATTATTTATAATCTTTAAGTAACATTAAGTGTTTAAAATTGTTTATAGTATAAATATTTAAACATGATTAATATTTAAACAATTTATTTTGGTACTATTAAACATTAGTACCAATTGTGTATGTAGTTTAAAAAAATAAGAGAATTGTTAAACAAATAGGCGCATTCAAAGTTTAGATCCTTAAATGATCATACCAAGAAATTAAAAAATATAAATAAAAAAAAATTCCCTTCCGAATAATATTGAAGCAAACCAGGAACTAAAATAGTAAAATTAATGTCGGTAATTCTAAAAACTATGCACAAAACAACTATTAGTAGGATATTCGCTGAAACAACAAAACAATACCACCCCATGGAGCTCCATATAACTCGCAACGGCTAGCATTAATAAATAAATAACAACAATTCGCGGTGCAACAAATAACAACATGCGTAAACAGAAACCTCGTGGACATTCCTGAAATCAGAAAAGTGTTATATGTTATGTTGTAAATAAGGTGTTGTTGTCAGTGGCCCGTGTGAAGCCTTCAGGAATGGACTTTGGTTAGAACGTTAACAGTACTCACGGATGGATTTGGGACGCAGCGGCGCGGATCGCTGCTGCGGTACGTTGGACTGTACCGGCCTGGGAAGCAGCCCGGTGGAGCCATCAGGCCACCACCGGACTTCATCTTGTCCGGGGAGTACATCGCACATGACCCCCAAGGGTCGTCCTCCAACTTCAACACCTTGGAGGGTGAGTGATACTGACGGTCGAAAATTTTGGCGACTTTATCGTACTTTGGGGTTAAAAAGGCGACGCGTCGCCGCGACCGCTACGTGCGCCGGGTGATGACCGACTGAGCCGGGAGCCTCGTGACGTCACCGGCCACGCCCTCACCCCTCCAGTGAGCCCTCCTCCAACAACCCCCCGCCCCTCACACGCATGTTTACGTCGCCGCCGGCGACTCCACGATTAAGTGAATTATTTAATTGGTCCATTCACTTCCCGTGTCTGTTACCTTTTCACGCTTCTAACTCTGAAAGGCTGACGGATGGTCCGTGACGCGATTGGCACAATCTCTAATTATTCCTTAACCGACGTACTAGGAGAAACAACCAACTTACATAGTTACTAACAAACGGTAACGAGAGGGATAAGCCGGCTGTCAGTGCTGACTCTTTGTCGGCCTCTTCCTCTATATAATCCTGCTAATTACAATATAATACCTAATTTACTTGAGTATACACAGCAAATTTGATGAAAATATTTTTTTTTTATATATTACAGCCTATGTTATAACTTAACTGTATTACATTGCTTATCAAAATTAACATGAAAGGACAGCATATATAGATTCATTACGTATAGCTGTGGTAGGCATTCACTATAATAGTATAATCTACTACAATCTTCTATTTATTTCACTTAATCCTATAGCTAATAACAAAAAAGTTGTATTTTTAAAAACTTTATTAAACCGCTTTTGATAATCGCTTTGTGCTTAGTTGTAGTATTTATTTGTTTATGCTAGATATATAGAATAAACATCAGTAATAATCATATACCTGTTTATTCTAACAATAACGTACAAGAGAGGTTGTCAGCATAAAAACTAAGTGTTAAAGGTAAGTTAACTTAATTTCTTAGTAATATAATTTATAAGAACAGAAGCAATCCCAAAATTGGTGATAATACCAATTGGTATGGGATTGGAACATTATAAATAACATCACTCGTGTATGTCATAGTCATAGTATAGACATGGAAACTAAACCAAAATTATATACATGCTTACAATTTACTTAATAAAGATTTCATGATAGATTTATTAACTTTTTGGACTTATATAAAAAGTAAAAATCTTTCTATAAAACATACCACGTAAAAAGACTTTCAATACATTAAAAATTTAAACGTGGTAAGGAGAAGGCAAGTTTGTTAGTACATTGTTCCTAAGGTAGGCCTTTCTTCGGGCAGAACTAAGACTTGTTGATAAAATTTCTTTACTTTACTTTCAGCTAACCGAGCAGAAAAATTACCTCGGTTTTTACATTAAAGTTACGATAATTTTCAAGCCACTGCTTGATGTGTTTGTTGTATAACATGTTGTACTTAGCGACTGAAATAGGCGCTGCGGTAGTGAAACAATCTCCCTGAACAGAGATCTCCTAAACTGTTAAATAAACAACTAAACTATTTTATGTTTTTTTTTATATTTACGCATATTGTGTATAATATACTAGAATATAGAAAAAAGTTCAAAACAGTATCAAAGTAGTTTATTTAATAACTGTATTTTAATAACCACATGCTGCATTTATTTCCTCACCATGATCATGATCTTTTAGTGACACTTTTAGTGTTAATGTAAGAATCTGAGTATATAACACGGGACTGATTGATGTGGAGATTTTGGGCCTACGGCTGATGATGATGATCATGATATTTTTTTTTTCAAAAAGTGACGAAGTTACGAGATGAACGAAGTGTTCATCTAGTGTAGTGTACACTGCGCTCGTCGCGTCGTGACATAAGATGTTAAGTCTAGTTACATACTGATGTATCTAGACAATAGCTAGTGAAATTACTTAATTTCACTTGCTATATCAACCTGATGCGGTGTGCCTACGGAGAGGTATATCCAGCAGTGGACGGCCACAAGCTGATGATGATAATACTACCCATTCAACCGGATCATAGTAATATTTGCACAGTACCGTTTGACGGCAGAAATAGGGCTGCGGTGATAGGTACCTTTTTGTCAAGAGGAAAATCTTTAAAAGATACCCTGCTTTGGAGAATAAGAGTGGGTTAGGTGGCATTTGTACAAACTAAAACCCCCTCGGTGGTCATCTTTGGTGATTTGCTACAAGCGTCAGGATTACCTACGATTCACACCGGTCGTTCTTTGCATTGGTCCTAACCATATCCCACGGAGTCCTTTAACGCTCCCCAGCTCTATCTCTTTATTACGACAAGCACATGATCACATCGTTCTTGTCTACCACCCCGGGCTCGATTACTGGGCACCTACCCGCACCTACAAATCTCACGAACCTGAAAATGCTTTTAGTCGCCTTCTTTGACAGGCAGAGCAAGCGGTGATAGGTAGCAAAACGGTCTCCGATGGAAGAGACCTACTACCACTAATTAGTTTACAACACCGTAATTAAGAATACCATAAGCCCTACCCTAGCTACCCTAGCTACACTATATGTTAATTATTTGCATGAATGTTTCAGTGGAAATTGAGAAGATTCGTATTAAAAACTGGCACCTATGCTCTGCAATGCCGCGTCGTACCTACGGGGAGGGTGAGTAGCGTTATGATACCTGATATGTATGTGCATAATTAGCAGAGATCATAACCCTGCAAACCGGCGGGTACATGTCAAAACAAGAGCAACCCTTCGCGTAATTATCCGGGCCCGGCCGGCAGATGGCGGGAGTTTAATTTTTCGATTTTGGCCGTCCGTACATTATGCATGACGCTTTTATCGCTCGCTGTGGTTCCTTCGGGACTTTGCTACATAACGATCAAGGCACAAGCTGACGCGGGCTTCATACATTAACCGGTAAAATTATCACGAGCCGCCTTCTTCAGACTGTAGTTTGACTGGTAATCATGTTAAATAATCTTTCTTTAAACATTATCTTAAAATAATTATTCTGCTTGTACACTATCTATAATATTTAATTTTTTTAGTACCTTTGTCTGCACTAACCCGATGCTAACTTATTTATATGATTAAATGTCCTATTAGTTTTAATATCCTTATTATATTTATGTACTGTATGTAATGACATATAGTATACTTACATAGTTCTATGTAGTGCCTATATAATAATTCTGTCTTCCGTCATTATTACATATAGATCATCTTGTAAGAGACCGGAAACGAAAACAACATATATGAATCAGGTTGAATACATAATTTTCATAAATTCGTCTACTGTATTTCGATTTGAAGGGCGTTGTATCTAGTGAAAATACTAGACTGGTATGCTTGATATATGTCTTAAGACGACGTGTACAACGTGGTGCAGTGTATATCATCTTAACTGGTGCCATGTTGTTATGGGCGAGTTTTTATAAAAATAATTATTTTACGTTCGGTTAAATGAAGATGTGACTTTAATCATGAATCAAGGTATTACGACAGCGAAGGCAAAATTTTCTTAAAAAAAAAAAAATAATAATATCGCTGTTAGCTTTTCGTATAGACCGAGAAAAAAACAATGTACCCTTTTTAAGGGTCTTGTAGATAGACGCGGAACCACGGATGGGCGCAGACGATTTGCGAAAGCAAAACGCAATGTACCATAAGGTACTCCTTTTGTATTAATCCAATGCATTTGTTAAGTTAAACAATTGTACTAATATAATAAAACTTGAAGCATTCTATAAACTATTAATAGCAAAAAATAAAAAAAATATAGTATGCTATCTATGTGTTGAAGGAATATAGTGAAGATTAGTGGGCTTGAAAAAATCCATTAACATATAAACTTCACCACAAGTGACTCGGAATCGAACTGAAGACATCAGCCTTAAAAGACGGTTAATCATTGCTTGACTGAGATAATCAGATATTTGTAATACTCCTATTATAAAACCTAGCTCTTAGGTTAGTATTTTCATATATATACTATATTGAACATATACAATAAAGTTTATTATATTGACGTAGTAATAATTCGATAGACCCTATATTGGAGCTAATACCAATTAAATTATAAGAAATATACCAAATTCATTTAGTACGTATGATAATTACTAAAATGGTAGATAATCCCTCTTTTTTTATCCTCCCTTTTTTATTTAAATAATGCTTTGTGATGTCCTTTCTAAACATAATAATGTTAACTTTAACTTGTTTACTCAAATTAGCTCTCTTAAATGTTTCCCGTGCGTAAAACGAAACGGAACAATAGTAGGTTTTCGTTTATACAAAACGGGGTACGTCGGCATCCGCCGGATGTGGCCGCCTCCCATCTACCACCCCTCTACGCCGGAAGTTTACGAGCATTACCGACGAAAATCAGCGTAACGATTACAAACGAATTAATAATATGTACTTAAATCATTTCAGAGGAATAATATTCAAAACATATATTAGTTCTCTTAACTTAATTGGTGATCTGACGATCTGGTGAATGTTGCAGGAAGCAGCTGGATGCAGGCTTCGGGGCAGGTCCAGCAGTGGATGTCTGTCGGTTGATAATGATGATGATGACGATGATTCGTTTAAAAATAATAATAATGAAGCACTAACGATATAAAGGAATACATTATTTTTAAAAAAAATCGAAAGATAAATATCTTACATATTTAAATGTTTATTAAATTGTTATTATAACAATTTCCAGTACCAAATTTGATGATGATTGATTAAACTCAAAACTGATGCTGCAGCATCAATCATAAGCTATTAAACGAAGGATAATAAGAAAAACGCTTTCTCCATTAAAAAAAAAATTCAAATTTTTTTAATCATGTGTATTAATTTAAAGGTGTAAGGGGACCTGCAAAACAGCTTACGGGACCCAAGCCAACCTCACCAGCTCGTGGTGCACCCTGCTAATCAACAAACGAGGCTCTGGTGCTTACCAACCCGCATTGGGCCAGGATGGTGGGAAATAGCCCAAGTCCTCCCATTTGAATTCCTACGTTCCGTAGTGCTGGGCTATACTGATAGTGCGGGACCGATTGATGTGGAGATCTTCGAGGGAGGCCCGTGTCCAGCAGTGGACCTCTATCGGCTAATGATGATGATATTAATATATATGAAATGTAATCAATTCGCTGCCAACTAAAGGTTAAAGTAGACTTTCTTTAACTGAGCAATCCGAAGCGATTTATTACAGATTAATAAATTATTTTCAAGTAAACTATTAACAAATCAATGTACAATTATGTAATTAAGTTATTAAGTTAATAAAAAACCAATGACAGATGTGAACTGAAATTATATGTTCACAATGAAAGTTGTCATCATCATAAACTGATACACGTCTACTGCTAGACATAGGCATCCCTCAATGATCTCCATATCCTCCAATGCGGGTTGGTGGGTGTTCAGAGCCTCGTCTGATATTTTGCAGGGTGTACCGCAGATGAGGTTAAGTACAGCCCTGTAGTCTAGCTATTAAGAATAGAATTAATGTATTCCCTGCCTGTAAAGCGACTAAAAGGGCGTATGAGGCGACTAAAAGCGTCTTCGGGTTCGAGAGTCTTAAAGATGAGATGATGAGCTATACATGGTGGTCTTGTATTATCCGTAGCACAGCGTGGATGCTAAAGAGGACTTTGGCCTTCAGTGGGTTGTTTTAACCAGAGTGCAGGGGAGCGCCGGTACGTTCTGTAGGAGATCCTAGAGCCCCTATTAATGCACTGACGGAGACCACAGAGGAGGTTTTAATGGATCTAAGCCCCACATAACCGTGTCATCCCCCCAGAAGCAAAGTATTTTTTAAAAATATTTCCCTCGCGATAAAAGAAAGGTGAGTTTAACTTGGGGTCCGTAAAGTTTTGGTTGAAACCCCTTACACCTTGCATGTTATATTTTCACCATGTTAAATATAATTGTGCTTATTATTCATAGCTTGTGAATAGAATGACGCTGCTAACTGTACATCGCTGATAACGGATGAAAGTGAAATCCGTGCAACGAAGGAACATGTTATTCGCGCGCTCTCAATTAAAAACATAATTAAGGTTATATTAAGAGCGAGCGCTAAACCTAATTAATACAGTGTTTAGTACTCCCTCATTCCTTTTACACTCTTTTTTTTTTGTGTCGTCCTTCTATTATTTATAACTAAAACCGGATGGAGAATTAAAAGGGTTCAAAAGATCGATCTTAATAAAACCTCATTAAAATAGTATAAATCAGTTGAATCTTGATGATTATAGGTAGTTTTGTGATTTTTTTTTTAACTATGACGTTAATACATATTTGACGTTATAAAAAACCTTTTAACAAAAAAAACGTGTACTCTGGTTAAAAATTTATATTTAAGCCCTACAGTCGACGGCCCCTGGTGCCCGACGGTACCGGATCTCGTGCTGACTCTGTGAAAGTTGCAAGAAGCCGCTGGATGCGCAAGACCGGTCGATTTGGAGATATTTGGAGGAAGCCTATATCCAGCAATGGACCTGATGATTGATTAATGAAAAGTGTGATATATTTCTACCCTTACAAAGATACGTCTCCGTGTGTTGCATTTTACCACAACAGCTCACCGTCTTCCGGTTATCAACTAATGAAAATTAGAGTATTATGTGAGAGAACCATTCTCATCATCATCATCATCATCATCGCTTCTCATCTGGTACTATGGTATATCAATGTGTTCTACCGTAATGACACTTATAGAACATTGGCATTTCTGTACGGTTGTAATTGATTTTGTTTTTACTGTACCGGAGAGGGTGTCTCAATTTGTATGATTACCAGACACGTGCCATCGCGATGCCACCAAGGGGGGACCGTACAATTTTAGTACTCTATCGGGACACTTGTAACCTATTTATTCACTTAAACTTGTATATTGTATTATTACAAGCGGTAAATTTACAGCGAGGAAAATTATAACGAGCGAAGAAAATTTTACTTGACAACAAAAGCTTTACGTAAATTCTTCATATACAAAACATCTAGACGTTATTATAGTTATAAATCATTATACTATACTATGGCGTCTTATTTATTAAATTATGTTATATAAATATATATATATTTAGACATATAACAAGAAACATTTCTTTTATTTTCAAAATGCCAATCGCTTGATTACTTGACGTGTATTGCTTGGGAACGTACGAATGCATTATAGACTCAGGTCCGCCGTACAAGTTAAATTAAAAGTTAACTTAACTTATGTCACCGCTTCAAAATATTATTGAAAAGTACTTCCTCTACTACATAATACAATAAAAATTAAATTTCATATATATCGTACCTTAACAAAGATAAAATGAATAGTATTGGTTTAATGAAGGACGACAATAGACTGACCGGAACGTCAATCAATGGGGTTAAAAATATAGGATTTTTTTTTATGTTGGTAGTAAGATTCATTAATCTGAAGCACTTGATACTGTGTGACGTCATTCGGTTAGTCTCCGGGGAGTAAGAGCAACCGACGCGTGGCGGGCCTATAGCGAATAGATTAGTTTATGATTCGCATATAGATTATGCTCATCGGCCATAGAAGCCAAGCCTGATGACTGTAACTATTCCGCGATATTTAAAAGTAAAACTCAAATGATTTTCAGATAAATTACGCTTTGTGGTAATCAGAAATTGGGTAGATTTTTAATTTCGAAGTGTTAACCGCCTTTGAGATTATTTAAAATTGGTAAAACCGATTTCTTAATAGAAAATGTTAATTTGTAAACCGAGTGCCGGACGGGGATGAATATCATCGTGTGGAAATGGATAGCTGAAGTATGCAACAGTTTTTTCAACCTGATCAACGAATATGTTTCAAGTTACAGTTTCAAGAATCATGATGATTTATAATGATAAAAAAAAAAGTTTTCTATATTGAATTTCAAAATAACGATAATTTTTTCACTATACAAGAAAACTACTACCGGTGCGTTTCAGACGATAGATTTTTGGTGTAAATTTTTTTGTACTGTACCATATCTTCTTATCAGCCGGATAACTGTATTATATGTATGTGTGAAATTACAGAAGGTCATCATCATATCGACTACGGGACATTGATCTGATTACAGAAAGTAATATAAGTTCATTGAGTAACCATCGTGAGGTTATCTACATACAGAATATGGTCAATATCAAGTTCCAATTCAAAATTTGACAACAGATACGTCAAGTTATAGCCTTTAGATGTTTAAGAATTATTTATTATAACTAAGTAAAAGTTTTCGTAAAGTTATCGAACACTGAACGGAGAACTGAACAAGTCGAATAGATATTGCAACGGCCCCGTAGCCAACGTCAACAATTAGCGACCTGACACCAAATTGTCGTGTAAACTTTAACTGATGGGTTCGAATCCGGAGGCACGTGTGTGGCACGCGTCCAATTTTGGGGCTTTTACCCTAACCAACGGCACTAGACCTCCACCATCCGACAACACATTCAGGAGACCGTTTGTGTTATATTGAGACCTTTAAAAATGAATATCACTTGTGACTAGTCGATGTCGTAAGGTAAACGCACTTGCCTAGTATTTCTTTATTTGTTATAAATTTTGAGGGGTGGTTTGAGTGTTTATAAAGGAATCGTGGTGCGTAGATGTGGCGTAAAAGATCTATTGTCATATGTCATGCAACATATTATATTTTTGTGTTATTATAGACAAAATATTATGTAAAGCTTTGCGTTGCTATGCGTTAATCGATTCTACTAAGATAACTTGCACCAATTACGTATTCACAACATATATTCTAAACTAAGAGAGATGATGATGATGATTATTCTAAAGTGAGAATATATAATATTTATCAAAGGTACAAATAATAACAATTACTCTATTTATGTTTAATATAAGGAATATAATATAATTCTTTGAGTCTTCCTTAATACTTTATTTGCTTCTAGTTTGTCTATTGGAAAGAGTAAAGTTTTACTTGTTTAAGTTGATACATTTTAAGTTGATAACTTATTTATTCCTCTGTCTGTCGAGTCTTCTATACACAACACTATCCCTCTATAGAAACAAACAATAAACGCTACAACTATAAACTATAAAATCTATATAAATGATAACTAATCTATTTATAAGAGTTCTGCTATATCCAGTAGCTATGAACCTCATTATACAAATTGTAGAATATATAACCATTTTTTTTTATTCCACGAAGCTACAAGACCAGCGAGACGTTCACCTGATGTCATACCTTCTCATAACAACGAGGCACTAGTTAGGATGATATACAGCACCACATTACGCTCCTCGCCTTGAGAGGTAAAATCCCAGCCTTTCTTAAAGAAGTCTATGTCTAGCAGTAGACTGCCACAGGATGATGATGGCGATAGCGTTTTTCCAACCGGATCACAGTAATATTCGCACAGTACCGTTTTACGGAAGCAATTAGAGCTGCTGTGAAATACATCAACGACAACAGTGACCTAATACTACTAATTAGTATATTCATTACACCGTAATTAAAATTACCATAAGCCCTAGCCTAGCTACGCTATATGTTAATTATTTGCATGAATGTTTCAGAGGAAATTAAGAAGATTCGTATTAAAAACCGGCACCTATGCTCTGCAATCACACATCGCGATCACAGGGAGGGCGAGCAGCGTCCACAGCGTCCTTCAAACCGGAACACAGTAATGTTCGCATACTACTGTTTGGCGATATGAATATGAGCTGCGGTAATACCTAAATATAAAGATCTAACTACCTGTTGTTATTTGTCTCAGCGCTATCTCCACTCTCAGACCCGCTGTGATGAGATACATCAATTTCATCAACATTCATGATAATCACATCAATAATACAAAAAAAACTATCATTAATTTAAGGTTTTTTTTTTTTAAGAGATTATAAAACGTTTGTTTAGTATCAATCTAAGAAATCAATCGCGAGAAGTCTGCACATTGTTCAACGACGATTTGGGGACCATTAAAATTCTAGCCGTCTAGGGTCTGAAGGGAATAAAGTATAAGAGGTCAAATTCAACCGAAATGTAACCCACTGGGGTTAATTACGTCTTTTCTTCACATACGAAAAGAGAATAAATCACGGGGCGCAATAATAAAGTGTACCGTCGAGTTGTAATAAAGATTAAGAGTATATAAAGTCACAAAGATGAAAGGAAATATTTGACTGTATCACCTACTCACGACTTTTCAATATATCATCATCACCATCATCAGCCGATAGAAGTCAACTGCTGGAACTAGGCCTCCCCCAAACATCAATAATATATAATATCTTTTCAATACATAATAATTATAGTTTAACATTCACCTCAATTATTGATAAAGAAAAAGCCCCAATATCATAGTTTTTAAGGTTTTTAACTCTAAAGGAAATGTGTGTTCGATGTATAATAAGCTCCTGCTTCCGGTAAAGGAAATAATTTACAGGAAACCGATATACTCCAAGAGCTTTCACGGATATGTGATGACATCTTGCACTTTGCCTTGTCCGAGAACGTATCGGGTCCTACGAGTAGGAATATTAAATGGGCTGCTTATTTACTTTATTATTTATTAAATAATTAAAACATAATATATTAACGTATATTGAAATTTTATTTAAAAAGATAAAATATTAGTTTTTCAAAAAAAAAAATATAAATTAATTCATTATTAAATGAAGTATTGTAACTAGTAATGATCTACTTGTTTCATTTGTTTCAGATTTTAGTTTTGATAGATTTTGATTTAAAAAAAAAAAAAAACTCTTTGAAAAAGATTACTATTGAAGTATACCTAAAAAAGTTAATTTTATAAAAATAAAGTAACCGAATCGAATTTTATTTATAATTTCAGGAGTTACTTTAATTCATAGGTCAACTTTTTCATAACATAAGTTACGACGTTGTTACTTTAGATATCTGAAAAATATGTGTGGAGATTAACCGGAAGGAATAACTTACATACATATATTTATCATTTTGTAACTTCTGATGGTAAGCGATACGCCTGCTCATAAAAATGTGGCGCTAGTTCGGTTGATATACACTGCCCCATATTGCAGTTGTCTTCTCGTTGCCCTAGTAATTTCATTAGTACCAGTGGCTTTTAAATAAGAAATAGGATCTGCGGTGGTACTTAGACAGTCTCCGACAACAGAGACTTACCACCATCATGTTATTTTGTAAATTTAGTATGAATATAAGGAACGGTCTCATGGTAAAGGAAACATCGTCGAGTTGTCCAATGATGAACACATAGAACATAAATATATTTTCCAATCTCCATGCAGCGAACTTGTTCCGTTTCTCCTCTCTCGGTTCCAGTGATTTCTTCTTAATATTTTATTTACGAGATTAAGCCGGTCTCACAGCCGGCGCATCGTTAGAGCCTCTTTCGTCCATTACGTCACTTTATGATACTGCTTCGCGCGGGAAGTTCCGGGAAAGAATAAAATTGTTGACAGTCCCAAGTTGCCCCGCGAGAACTTGCCAAATTGGTTTTTTTTTTTTTATACCAAAATGAAGACACGGTGAAAGTTTTCCTGGTAAACGTGCTAAATGCGGTAGTTCCTCCGCCAATCGATCTACGCAAGAGCTGAGAAAGCAAAGGCTATATACATTGCTTCTATTTGTTCGCAACGAATTTTTTTTTTTATTGATCAAAACGGTGAGATAAAAGAGATGTTTACGCGATAGCAAGTGACACGCCTGCTAAAAAGCAGCTAAAAGTTTTATCCTCTAAGTGATGATTATTAATTTAATTTAATTAAACAATGATTAAACAATAATTATTACATTAAAATTTGTGTAGAAATAAGTAAGAAATAAAATATTTTTTTTTCTAGAAAATCGGGAATTTTTCGAAAAAAAAATTAAAAAATGAATAATTCCAGAACAATTGTTTTTGTATGGGGTATTCCATAGATAGGATACGAGATATACATTAACCCCTCCAAGTCTTTTACACCTATTACCACTCACCCTGTATAATGCAACACACTGTGCTCGTCGCTTGAGATATATAATGTTAAATCTCGTTACCTCAGTAATCTATACCCTCACCTCACTAGCTGCAACGCTCTTCTAACCGGAGCACAGTCATGTTCTGGCGGCGGAAGTAGACGTTGCTGTGGTACCTACTGAGGCGTTCTCACGGTAGACCTACCAACAGTGGATACAAGAACATCATGACTGTGGCAAAAAAGGAAATAGATTAATTATTAAAATACTTTTCTACTCTATATTATTTGCAAGCGTCGTTTCCGGTCGTGTAAATGTATTTTCTTCATCGTGCACGATGTAAAGCATTTACTGGTACTAAGCTACTGGTGGTAGGTCTGTACTGCAGGGGACCGTCAGAGAAGAATGGAGACGTGTCGTGAAGCTCGCCACCAACACCTGTTGTGATGACCACGACCACTCCGTCAAGAGCGATACCGACGAATGCTACAAGTTATCAATATGTGCTTAAGGTGCAACAATAAACGTCAAGCGACAATCGATAATCAACTTACAATAGACGTCAACAGCACAAATAATAACTATCAAAAAAACTACCCCAGAATGTAGGGTAGAGCAAATGGAATTGAAATAACAATAAAATTAAAGTTGAACACCGACAACATTCCGCCCATGCGTTTACCAAGGGATCGAGTCCCGGACCGACAAATGGCCCAGCAAACCATAGAACAACATCCACCACTACCCAATGCAGCTAGGGGGATGTTTGATTTAGCAAAATAAACTTTATTACATTATTAATACACATCGCTACAATTTCATTGCGACGAAACAAAATTTGTATTAGTACTAGTATAGAAATAAATTTCGGGGCGTATAATCGATTATGTTGTATTATATCTCCATACCCTTGGGATTATATGGCTGAGTGCTTAAAAGGATAAGGGTGATTGTTTGCTTAAAATATGTTACTTTTGTTCTCGAATTTAATTATTATTAAACACGACTCGCCCCGCTTATAGAATAAAAGTCATTAACTGAACCTACGTTTACTTCCGCCGAAGATACATTTGAAATTCTAGTTTCTGAATGAGAAACAAACAACCAGAACGCTAAAACAGCATTATATATATAATATACATAAAAGATACAATATTAACATATATATAAATATTTAAATATACAAAGAAAATTATATTTGAGAATATACGTTTAATAAAGTACTAGCAATATAACAAATAGCACAGAGGTTATAACAGTTTTAAATATATAGGAGATAATACAATATTAAGAAAACCATTTAACGATATTGTCAATAACTTGTACACAATTGTTTACATTAAGTTTTTTTCCAAGTAATACTGTTGATTTTTATAGATTTCTCACTTTCAAGTCCAACTTGAGAGCAAGGGCCGTAAGTACCCAAACAGCATTACGTCGCACCTCATTTCAGCCGATCGTCAAACGAAATCATAAGCCAATAGTGCGCCGGGCCAGAAATAAAAGTTATCTTCAGTCACCTGACAATAAAAGGTTGCCAACATCGAAGTGCAAAGCCGAGATCAAAGCGAGGCTATCTAAATCCGACTAAGTACATTATTATACCCGTAAAATGTCTGCATCTGTTGGTTTTTTGCTATTAGATACAAATAAGCATTGATCTAGCTGGTCACCCCTCTTCAATCTTCATATCATCTCCACGATCTAATTTCGCTCTTAAACAAGTTATAATAAAGATTAAATTCAAATGCTAACACGGTTGGTGTGCGTTTGAAACATTTAAAGCTCTATTCCTCGTGATATAGAGTCCGATATTTTATATTAAAGGTCACCCAATGGGTCAAATCCTCCCTAATTCAATTTCCACTTGTGCCCCTGATCTGATTATTTTTGGTGCAGCGGGTGACGTTTCACTGCTGCCTTCGCCATTAAGCACTTGTGCGGTGGCAGTTTTTTATTTGAAAAAAAATAATAATAATAATACTTAAAAGTGATTTTAAGTTGGTGTGTAAATCGTGTGGAAAATACGAAAAATTTACCGAACTTCATTAGAGCCAACGTCAAAGTGAATTAACGCTGTGGTCCAGTACCAGGCTCGAACTGTTAGTATCGGAGCCGACGTTGCTCGCTGAACTGTCGATTTTAATTAACGGAAAAGCGATACCGTACCGGTGTTAAATTTATATTTTATTTGCAGTTACCAGGCACACTCGCACATCGAGTAAACAGCATCCCCGGTACGGACATTTTGATCCGGGCTCATCCTAAAGTTAACCGCAATGGGCTACCAGGCTACACCTCAGCGCCGATCGCAGCCGACAAACAGTAGTGTGCAAACGTTACCCTGTTCCGGTTTTGAAGGACGCTGCAGCTAATGTACTGCGGTAACGAGACCCAACATCCCATGTCTCAAGCGACGACCAGTGTAGTATTTATCATCATAATCAGAGCAAAGTTGATGTCAGCAGACGTGTCAACATCATGTAAACATCCCGCTCGTTTTATCCCTTAATTGTATAAAAAAAAATCGCCACAAGTAGTTCCCCACATCATTTACAAATAACGATAGTGTACGTCAGGTAAGAGGGTACCAGGCCACGAGGAATGCCGCCTGTGAGATGGACTGACCAGACAAAAGCGGCAGTAAATGGCTCATCATCGTCACCACTATATATATGCACTAGGAAGGCAGCCGTCAGAGGAGAGTGGCGCCGTGTTGTGAAGCTCGCCACCAACATCTGAAGTGATGACCACGACCACTCTGTCAAGAGTGATACCGACGAAGAAGACATCATATAAGAAAATACAAATATATTATATATTTAAGCTATCACATAAGTAAATAGCGAACGTTCATTTATAGCATCTTAACTAGGTGAAATAAAGTTTGTTTTATTAGTGTTCTTAGATAAATCTAGATGTCCTAAATTTAATTCACAATGATTTATTATATTTTTATATGAAAATCGAAAAGTGATGCTGGACTATTATCTAGTTGTATAATCGTATGCCTGTACAAATAAGCTACGAAAAGAGACGTTTAAAAACCACCCCATTCCGCTAGTGGCCTTAAGTTATTATTATTTTTTTTATATAATTAAGTGACGAGACGAACCGGATATTCACCCGATGTTAAGTGATAAGCCTGCCCATAACAACATGGCGCTGGTTAGTATCATATACAAAACACCACAATTGTCTCGTCGCCTTGAGACATGAGATGTTAAGTCCCGTTACCTCAGTAATTACACTAGCTACAGCGCCTTTCAAACCGGAATACAGTATTGTATGCACACTACTGTTTGAAGACAGAAATAGGCGCTGCTGTGTGATACCACATAACTAGACGGTCTTCAGCAACATAGACCCACCACCACACCCATCACTTTAACCATCGTTTCCTAATAATTTCGCTAGTTAATTTCAGCATACTATTGTTCACTAGCATAAATGCGTATTGTGAAATTATCTCCAAGTTAGTCCACAAGTTAGTCTATTGCTTAGTTACTTTGTACCTTGGATATTATTCAGATTATTGAAATAAAAATATCTTATTCATAACCAAGGAGATTCTCAAATAGTTACATTACTAATTCAAATACAAACCGACATGTAGGTTTGATTAAATTAAAGTATGAATAATCAAACACAAAAATTCTTTGCTTTTACAGTTGTAATGTTCGCTACATTAATAATTTGCGATAAGTTTTCAGTAGTTAATTTTGTTTTTCAGATCTCCACCACATATTTATGAAGGGCGAAAGAAAACGTTCAAAAAGCACAATCTGTGCATACGAGATGTATTATATTAGATCTAGAAGATCTTACAGCAATAGGTGATCGATGAAAGCAATACTTTGAGTACGATGACGTAATACAAACATACCGCTTTATGTTCCCACAGCTGGGACGTCAAATCTTCACAAGATAATTGAAGCCACCACGTTAAAATTGGGGTTTAATAAATCTTTTACCATTCTTGAAGTTTCTGTTATGTTATTCCACAAGAGGTTTAAATCTAATGTTCAACATATAAGTTATTCAAGATGTTCAACATTTAAGTAAACAACTACTGTGCGGTAAAGTTATTCATTCATAGTATTATAGGTAAATTACAAAAGATTTAGATGACCTAATCTTTAAAATTCTTAACAAATGTAATTCCTAGTGTTTAATACAACTACCGCTGTATACATTTTAAAATTACTGGTGGTAGGTCTCTGTTGTCGGAGACCGTCTAGATAACCGCAGCGACTATTTCTACTGCCAAACATTACTGCGTTACGGTTTGAAGGATGCTGTAGCTATTGCTATAACTGGGGTAACGAGAGTCAACATCTTACGTCTCATACGAGCGGAATGTAGCGCTGTATATATCATCCTAACTAGCGCCACGTTATAAGCCGGCGTATCATTTACACGTCGTATAATTACATAAAAAAAAATATACAATATTTACAACGGCATGCGTTAATAAGCACCCGGAAGCCTCAAGACAAAATAAACTTGATAATCCACACAATTTGGCCCGGGGGTTGTTTGCGAGCCAAAAATAAGAACAACATTTGTTCAAGCCAATAGAGTTCGCAATAAAAAATTAATTACATTTTTAATCTGCAAAAACGTGCACGCCAAGTGAATAACTTGAATATAAAGCGGCTAGATAACTTACACAACTTAAGTACAACGGTATTGATTATAAATATTTAGCTATATAAACTTTTTGTTACTTACTAGTAAAAGCACGGCAGTCGACAGAATCGACTGTTGTTCTAGTTACGATAAAATCTTCTAATTGTCATTAATGTTTAATTGTTAATGATATTGAATTAAATAATGATAAATGCATGCATGGTATCACTGCACATGGACTGATTGAATTCTTTGCCAACATACCAATAAGCTATCGGTAACTTAAGGCACACTTAAGCTGCATATCAATAAGATAAACATCATCATGCGAACAACATCTTAATACGAACAGCGACCGATTGGAATAGTCTGCAGGTGGTTCCGTCTAAGTCTGACGTACAGATCTTTAAGAGAAGAGTAAATAGGCTAGGTCTAGACTAGTGCGCTTTACCACCAAAGGCTACGTCGCCGCTTACCATCAGGTTGGATCGTAGTCAAGTGCTAGTAATAAACAATTATCATCATCATTTTTCTTCAAACTCAAGTCCGGTAGTCAGATCAAAAAAGATGGTACATACAGCACCATATTGTGCTCGTGCCGATTTGGGCATGTTAAGTCTCGTTACTCCAGTAATTTCACTAGCTACCTTCAAACCGGAACACGTAAACTTTTGAGCACGGCTGTTTGATGGCGAAAACAGTCGCTGTGGTGGTACTTACTTAAACGGTCTCCAGGAACAGAGACCTACCACCAGTGTTATTGTCACCAAGCGTACTCCACTCTTTTAGATTTTTTTTTTAAAAAAAGTGATACTTAATTTTATATTTATATGTAAGATTAAATTAATATATCCTCATCATCCCGAAGCTAGATCCCCTAAAAATTTTATAGTATTTCATCGGCTTTTTAACTTGGTTATAAAATGACCACTTATCCATTGTTTAATAAAAACACTACAAGTAACTATTATTTATTTCCTTCACTTAACTGTATTATTATATTATTCTCCTTCTTATCTTCTGCATCAACACTTAGAAACTGGTGACCGAATTCTCGCGTTCAGGCTACAATTAAGAATCCCGCTATTGACATAGGATAGCCTGTTAAATTAGTTGAAAATACTCTGTTATTAAGAAATTCATCATTATCATCATCAGCTATGTCCACTGGTGGATATAAGCCTCCCCTAAAGATCTCATCTATCTGTCCTGCACTGCCGTAGTTCCGGCGCCATGCCAACATCCATCACCGTCAGTATTGCGTCCGGTACCGCCGGGCACTAGGAGTCGTTGTTTGCCGTGGTACATATGGGGGGATTTGGACCATTTCCCACCACGCTGGCCCAATGCGGCTTGGTAGAAGCCAGAGCCTCGTTTGTTGATTAGCTGTTTTCACCACGAGCAGGTGAGATTGGCTTAGGTTCCATGACCTGTTCGGGACCACTTACACCCCCAATATTGAAATATTAGCAATCACACAATAGTAAAATACACAAAAAAAAAACCAAGGCTTGAATGTAATTCTTAAATCTATGTCTCTTCCATAGATTTATAAGCGCCGTACTTGTTACAGCCCTCAACGACCCCGAGACGTGTACAGTGGGCCCTAATGTGATTTTATAGGGACCATAGGATGCCGATTAGATGGTGCTAGTAAGGGGACTCAGGGTCGCCTATTCTACGGCGCTCTGTGGTAATTTAATTTTATTATCGGATACAATTTTATTTTTACCCTCAACCTTCTTTTCTTCGCTTTACCGTCTTAGATGTATCCTCATTTTTCCTGTGTTTCATTCAGCGTGAAACATGAATTATCAAAGTCAAAACAAATGGAATTTAATATCAATCCAAACCCAGACATTCTCTGACCACGGCGGATTTGTCGCCACTTGAACCGTTTCAAGTGTCGGGAGACCCCGTCATGCAAATGCGATGACGCCGTGGAGGAAAGGGCTCCTCATTTGTTACTCCGTCAGCAGTCCTATAAGTAAATACTTAATAAAAAAAATTGGAAGTGAATACATAAATGATTGCTTAAAAATATATAACAAAGTAGACAATAGAAATAAGGATAAGTAAATATTCCTTTATATATATGGACACAATAATATTCTCTATAATATTAGATAACATAAGTCTAAATTAGAATATGTTGTAAATAATAAGATAAAGTAAGGTCCTGGATAATAATATTAGGGAAAATTGGAAAAAAAAAAATAAAACATAAAAATCCAAAGACCAAGCCAACATATTTAATTGCATTAACTCCTGAAGCTGAAATGTTTTCAGACGGAAGTTCTCTTGTCAGACACCGTCTAGGTACCACTGCATCACCTACTCCCGCCATCTAGAGGAAATGTCGTATGTTCCAATTAGAAAGATGCTGTAATTAAGCAGGTTAAAGTCCCTCAGGTCACTTAAGTTAAAAAACCTCATAGATTAAAGTATGCAGTAATCATCATACTTGATCATTAGTAAAACAGGACATTTCATTTGATCAAGATGATGATCTAACTATGATCTAGGTATTAGAAATATATGATGATGCCAGCTCCAACAATGGAATACAGACACTGTTCGATACCAAGCTCGTTGAGGATTGATGTGTTGAATCGGAATGCAGTTCAAGGTATATCCAGTACCACTCTTCAAACACCTCTATTCTCAGTCTTTCACTCTCTCACTTTGAGGAATATGGAGACCACTAATGATCGAACTAGTCAGATCTAGACAATGATGTATTTATCAATAATGGAAGGCATTACAGCAAGAGCAGAGCAGCCGTGGGGTGGACCGGCAAGATCTTAGTGGCATTGGAAAGTAGAGGGTTATTTTGGAAGACTGTGCGAAAAAGGTAGCAGTTAGGGAAAAATGGAGGCGTCTGATGTAACTGTTCACTGCACTGCTTGATGACCAAGATCAGTCTGTCAAGACTGTTACAATGGAGAAGGAGAAATATGGTCTAAACTGAACAAAAAGTACAAAGGTCCAACCGTTTTTAAATATTGGAATAAAGACTTTTACGATAGTTATCAGCATACTCCGTCCGCCAGCCAACGTACCTTTGTCTGTATCGGGAAATGCTACGTCCAGCTGTGGACATAAAAAGGTGGACATAATGAATCTTGATCGTATGACACTCACTAAATCATGATGGCCCGTTACAACTAAACAAGGACTTGTAGATTTGTTAACGTATTTTTTTAACAATCATAATAAGTATAAATAATTTTTTTTTTTACTACAATAATTTACTTCATGATAAGTGACAATTGAGGAGCTCATATAACAGCTGAAAGTCTCATATTACAGAGGATGAAGTTAGCTATTGTGTTCATCATAATCTTAACCGACGGATGTCCACTATTGGACATAGATTTCTTGTCGGCTTTATTACTTCATTTATAATAATTTAAAATAGTCTAGACCAGTGCTTCCCAACCTTTTTTTTCTCTTTAATAGAACATTTCATCTATGTGTACCTCTTCCCTGATTACTATACAAATTCCTAAACATGTGTATCCGTTTCTCTTAAACTCTATTGCCAATCTTAACTTTTAAATATATATTTTTTATTCTCTATTAACTTATTAAGTTATTCTTTATAAAGTTAATTTTAAATTACACATTGTAAACTTAATACATTATAGTTATAATTTCTCAGTATTTCCACCAGTGCCAATATAAGAGACTAAGCGTAGCACAGGTTAGGAATCTCCGAGTAAGGTAAGCCCTGCCTGTCGTAGATGGCGACTAAAAGGGTCTAGGAGTTTCACGGGCCTTGAGGATGCGAACCCTTATTGTTTAACAAGCGAACCTGTGTGGGATAGCCTAGGAGGGTTAAGCCCCTCCTCAGGGACGAGTTCAAACAAACTGTAGAGAGGCGCCGGTGCGTTCTATAAGAGATCCCGAAGCCACTCCTAATGCACTGATGCAGACCACCGAGGGGGTTTTAGTGAGTACAAATCTCACATAACCCTGACTTCCACTCAGAAGCAGGGTATCTTTCGAAGATTTCCCCCCGTAATCAAAAAAAAGGTTAGGAAAGTCTAGTCTAGAGCAATAATAAACTGTCAACCGATTATATTTCACCATCATCATTTCAACCAATTGGCGTCCACTGGTGGGCATAGGTCTCTTGTTTCACAAAGCACGGTGTTGCTACATTTATATCCAGTGGCTCCGAGCAATTATTTTTATTTCCTCTGTCCACCTAGTGGATGGTCTGCCAACCCAGCGCTCCCTTGTCCGGGGTGGCTATTTCAGCACTAAATCCTCAACGTCCTTCGGTTCTACGAGCTATATGCCCAGTTCATAACCATTTTAGCCTCGTGACTTGTAGGGTAGATAACCCTGGTTCTTCACTCTCTGACTTAAATACTGCAGACTGTAATCAGGCAGCGAAAATATCGGTACTGAGATCACCAACCTGCCAAGCGTGATGGTTATGGGAAAATGATTCATCATTCATTATCAGCCGAGTCCACTGCTGAACATAGTCCTCCCCCAAAGATCTCCACATCAATCATTGAGGGTAATTGGACCGTAAACCCACCACGTTAGCCCAGTGCGGGTTGGTAGATGATCAGAGCCTCGTCTGGTAAATCTTTCTATATTGATTATATTTATTTCCCCGTCAATCACGATCATAATAATGCCGTTTTAATAACAACCAAAACTATCACAACGAGGGTCATTACTTCCGTCACAAGTAAAAAGCGGTGGAGCCGAGATTCATTGAAGTGCACCTTAAATAAGTAACCGCTTCTGATAGTAAGACGTCTTTAAAAAAATAACTATCACGTAAATATCACTATGGTTACTATCAATATATATAAATATCAATATCTGTTACAGTTTATAATACTATGATAATAGATATATCTATTACACTATATATTTTTTTTTTTTTTATATATGGAGCGACAAAACGAACGGAACGCTCACTTGATGGTAAGTAATACGCCTGCCCATAACAACGTGGCGCTAGTTAGGATGGTATATACTGCATCACATTGCGCTCGTCCGCTTGGGACATGATGTTGAGTCTCGCTACCCCAGTACATTAGCTACAGCGCCCTTCAAATCGGGAAACAGTAGTATTTTCAAACTACCTACCTACCTAGACGGTCCCTGACAACGGCGATCTACCACCAATATATAGATCATTGATATAGATCACCTATGTATGACAAAGAGAAAAAAGTTTTCTTAATACTAGTTGAACGAGAATATATGAAAGCATTAATAGTTATTTTATGTGTTATTTGATGCCAAAGGAAATTAATTAAAAGCATTTAATACTGTGAATGATTTTTTTTTTTTAAATCATAATTTTTATTTTATAAATATAGCTTTTAATACAGCTTATATCTGAAGCTATTGACAAATGAAAAATCTGTCAAAATCTGTCGAGCAGTTGCCTTGGTTACTGGGAACAAACAGTCGATAATATTTTAACTCATATATCGTGTAAGTGCCGTGTATAGGTTAAGATAATTAAGTTAAAAGCTTTAATTTTAATGTTACGGACGGATACACAATATTATCACAGTCCGTATATATATTTTACAAGGGTCACAAAAGGTGATAACTTTAGTTATTTTAATAATGTTTAGATCAATCTCGTATAAGATAAACGACATCTTCGCTGGAATTTCTTATGTAATTTTAATTATGCGTTTAAAGCAAGTTATCACCCGGGGCATACAAGTTGTAAGTAATTCCATTATTAATGTATACAGACGTAACACTGTCATACCGTACCGGGTTAACTTGGCCCCGAACATAATCACAATAACAGTAACAACACGGCGGAATGATCTACAGGATGTTTCCTGTTAATATCCGATATGAGAACATTTAAAATATTTACTTGTTTATTTATCACTGGCTGGACTCGACAAAGTCCAATGTATTATATTGTCTATTGGTCAGGCTTGTTGGTGATCAGGAACTTGCCGCAACTAGCCTTGACAGTCTTGAACACAGGCGCCGAGTGGTCAGCCTCGCAGTGCTCTATAGGATACGTTACAGAGAGTGAGCGATGGAATAACACGATTTAATTCCCCCAACCCCTTTTTACCACCAGACGTCAGAACATCCCCAGTTTGCGAAGAGAGAGCTTCAGTTCCTCGTTCTTCATGAGAACAATGAAGGGGTGGAACAACTCACCAGCGTTGGTTTTGCCATCCAAATACAACGTAGGTGTCTTCGAGAAAAAAGTGAATAGGCTGTTACTAGATTAGTGTGGTTTATCACGACAGATCACATCATCACTTAACATCAGGTGGGATTGTAGTCAAGCGTTGATCTTATATATATATCACATTAAACGAATTGGTAATTTAATATAGAAGTTAGTGAGAAGGTTAACTGCTGGTAGATCTGTCGCCGGAAACCATCCAGGTAGGTATCACTGCATCTCCTATTTCTGCCGACAAACAGTAGTATGCAAATATTACTGTGTTCCGATTTGAGAGGCGCTATAGATAGTGACATTACTGGAGTAACGAGACTTAACATATCACGTCTTAAGGAGACGAACACAATTTGGTGCAGTGTATATAATTAGCGCCACGTTGTTATGGGCGGGCGTGTCACTTATCATCAGGTGAACATCCCGCTCGTCTCCTCGCTTCGAAATAAAAAAAAAATTAGAAAGTGGGAGAAGTTTGTTTCTTTTCTATGTATAACCACTCACAGGTTTTATTTTTCAGCAGATAAATAAAAGAGCTGGTAAGTCTGCTAATTAGGCATATAGGCATCACATCGCACTAGACCTTCTCGTTAGAATTTTTGGACTCATGTTTTTTTTTTTAACAAAATTGGTTTTAATAAATTAATAGACCCTTTAACGTTCTTGATACTGGAATTTGGGGAAAGGTAGTACTCTCTTAGTAAAGGAGAGAGTCAAAGCGATTTGTCCTCGGCGCTATTCAAATGCTAGTTGATAGTTGACACATCATCGATGAGGTTATTGGAATAAGTTGGTGCCATCACCATGTTCTTTCACCGTAACCTAAGCCCAATGGGAATAGGAGGGTAGTTCGTATGATCGCCATACAAAGTGTAGTATCACGGCATCCTCTACTCAGTTTGTTAACATTGATATTTAATAATAATTTTATATTATTATCTTCAAGCGGTATACATGTAACACCCTGTATTCACGTCGATTCAACAACCCTTTCCCAAAAGTAATTATCATCGGGACTAAACTGCAATCAAAAACATACCAAAAACTGCTTCACCGAGATGCCTGTTAATATTACAACAGCTATCGAATTAGATCGTGCGCTGTTAATCACCAACCTCACCCCCACCAAGATAATTACCTCGCAAAACAACGGCTTTAACCGAAAAACGTAATCTAATTTTAATTTTAATAATGGCAACCCTTTCGGGAGAGCAACTTTGGAATTTCCGTTTTCAGCGGTCGCGTTTAATGTTTGTTCAGAACTTGGACACAGGTCTATCGCATCCATTGTATATATAAAAAAAATATAAATAAACAGACATTATTCTAACATACAGACGAACATATTAACAGGATATAGAAGATAATTACATATATATAAATATTATATAAATATATATTTATTAATAAACAAATACTAATGATATTCAAAGAACTATTTATACAACTAAAATATTAACATATTAACTTATCCTTAGTGTTTGCTTATTTCTTTAAATGAACCATATATCTACTAATTTCATCCCTTAATTTTACGACTGACGCTATAAGTTATATAAATAACAACTTAATAGTTAAGTTTTCAATTTTCGGCTATAGGAGGAACAAAAGTTTAATTGTAACTGTAAAACTTTTTTTATAAACTTTAGTATGTTAAATAAAGTTAAGAAGTGTTTAAATTTATTTGTTATTAATTATTGTAAAACAATTATAGCGTTTCCCGCTAGTATCCGGAGGGGTGTCGATAACAAATTTTAAGTCATCCCGCAAATGAGTGTAATAATTTTTACGCGAAAAGGGTCAAAAGAACAATTCATCTTTCTTACCTCTCTTACACAAAACTGAGTTGCGCAACTCTACTCTCATTGCTTTGGTAATTTGTTAAAGTTAACGCACGTAGCGACCAAGTTGGGGTAAACTTAACCAACGTAGCAAGGACCGTAGGACGCCGTAACAAGAACAGGTCCCGGCGTTGGGATTCCGCTCGTTTATAGGAACAAGGGAGATCCAACAACAGCAGTCAAGGAGGAATGATGATTAGAATCATTTATCATTTTAATACGACTGCTACCCCTTGTTAATAGGTTGTCGAGGGAATTAATAGACTCGACATTATTTTCATTGTCAATTTTGCGGGTTCAGACATGTAATTGTGTATTGTAAGCAGCGGCTTCATTATTTATTAACCTATAACGGTATTTTAAAAAGCATACGATAAGAGAGCTCTTATTAACTTACAATCGCCGAAAATACTGTAATCAATATATAAGGCAATCATTTTATAGTATTGAATTGCTTAGTATATAAAAATTTTCTCTTTATGTCCTTTTAGAAAAGTCTTCAAGACTTCTATGTCCTTCAGTGCTTACTTCCATTGTCAAACAATATAGTGTAAACTTTACTCTGTTCGTATTTGAAGGATGCTTACAGCTTGTGTGGGCTAATGACTTATCGATGTCATAGCAACGAGCGCCAAGTGAAGCTACATGCACCTAAGTAAATACTTTTTAAAAGAAAAGTGGTTGATCTGCTCAAAGTTTATTACTTGCGTATAGTAGTACGCGTAAATCAAAGAGTACGTGAAGTTTTACACAGATAAATAAATAATTTTATTCTTCCACTATTTTCATATCGGTAACATTCGTGTGAAAGTAAAAAAAAGAAAAAAACATAAAATCTCTGTAGTATTGTAGACGTTTGTGTCTATGTGGAAGTTAAACACATATTTCTCAAAGTCCATGAAACATGCAAAGCAGTCCCCGTGCTCGTTGTATTTTATACGATATTTTGTCATCTGGCCATGCCATTCGAGGACGTGGCTCGGGTGCGTAAAACGATGAAGACTTTTAAATAACTTATGAAAAAGAGAGAACTTTTTTCAAAACGTATTATATACGTAAAACACGCCGGCAACAACAAAACTATAAAGATGCCGAGAAAAAGTACACAGTGACGTCGGCGTCATACAACAAATATATATTATTTGTAATTAGTGAAGCGATCGAAATAATTTTATCTCAAACATAAATTGAATAATCTTTGATTTATAAAATAAACATTCTGTGATAAAAGAAAATAAACTATTTGAAGATATTCAAGACCCGACACGGGCATAGCAACAATTAGCTAGACTTTTCTAGAGATATTAGTATCAAATAATACTCTGTAATCTATGACTATGTATATTTTTCCAGAAATTTCTTCCAAATTTTAGCTATGGTATATAGATGCTTCTTACCATTGTAATGTTATGTCATAAGACCATAGACATGCTGCCCATGGGCAGGGCAAAGATTCAAGAATCATACTACCTCTCAAGCATCAGCTATTGTGTGCCTTTCAAGTCTAGCAATTATCCAGCGCCGGGTACATCGCTATAGAGATTTTTCGTGGCGGCCCACGTCCAGCATTGGACCTATATTGACCGACAATAATGTATTTATTTTTCCAATATTCAGTACGTATCACTGTGCTATAAAAATCTTCTATATAGTCTTTATCTATCACGACTGCCCCTTTTTCATATAAAAATAGAATACTTGTGTCGACGTATGTTTAAATAAAAAACGTACTGTAAAATATAAGTCACGACTGTATTGTAAAAACCGCAGTTGCGCTTCTTTCCTTCATCATACAAAACAATATACTTTCACCTTTGTACTCCTGAGTGAGGACTTATTTATATTTAGCATTCTTTCGCGTTCTCATTCCGGTGTAGAACTGTATGATCGCGCTCGGGTTTCTTCGCTTTTAAATTAAATAAATAATGCATACAATTTGTGCGCAATAAACTTTGGAGGTGTAGGTAGTCTTTGCGTTGAATTTCGCGCGCCCGCCCCATTGGGAACAATAACGGTTGGCGTTAGCGCTAGGATGCTGCCTTCTTATATTACTATAACGGACATTTTTAACGCTTATTAGATTAAAAATATAATCCATTCAAATACATATCTGAACGTCACTTCGTTTTCCTATCATCATCAACCGACAGACGTCCTCTGCTGGACGTAGGCCTTCCTCAAAGAGCTCCACATCGATCAGTCCTGCGCTGCCCGTAATCTGCTGCTTCGCGACCTTCACCAGATCATCGGAGCACTTAGTGGGTGGCCTGCCAATACTGCGTCTTCCGGTGCGCAGTTGCCATTGTAGACCTTGTTGGTCCATCGGCCGTCAGTCCTTCGAGCGGTGTGTTTTGCTCAATGTCACTTGAGATTAGCAATCTTTTGGACTATATTAGTGACCTTAGTTCTTATGTTATCCCTGAATTTTACAATTATTTTGTTAAATTAGCACCATTTTACTATAAAAATCATAATCAACTTAATTAGTCTTAATAATACATTTACTTTCATACCTATGAATCAATAGGCATCTGAAAACTTAACCGTTGGTAGCTATGTCTAAACCCGATCCGGCTATAGTCGGACACGACAAACGTGTCGCAAGCAGAAGTATGCATCATACGTCACAGGACGATTACCATAATTGTAAACATCCTATTGAGAATGAATTATAGTGGACACGCTAATCGCTTATCACAATTCTTTCCTCCAAAACTTTAAGCCGCCATGTCATAGAAAATTTAAACATTGAAAATACTTGCAAATTGAACTAATATGTTAAGAATATCTTTACTTTATTTCGGGGAAGAATTGTATGGTAAATACAAGTATTTTCTTACCTAATACGTATTTTTACTAATACGTTTAATTAGTCTCCAAAATATTTTTTTAAATGTTTAGTTAAAGAAATAATAATTTTTTACTATTTTAATATTGAAAACTTCTTAAAATGTTGCAAAGTAACATTTTAGTACTCCGTCAGCTATACCTAAAGGTGGGCTCACATCGGCGTATACCGAAGCATTGTCATATTTCCGAGCACGACCCCGAGTTTGAATAGCAGCGGTCTACCTCCTGTGTGGCTACTTCCTTTGTATAGTGTTTACAATACATAAATAGTAAATAAGTAGAACCTATAAACAGGCTTATAGGAAAGTTTTATTTCTGCAAGAAACAAAGTGTAAGTGATATTTTGTGTCAATTTAAAACACGCTTTTTATTATTTACGCTTTACAAAACTTTTTCTGTACCGTTCGTAAAGCTTGATAGGTTTGTAATTAATGTCAGTGTCATTGCTCTGGTTTTAAATGAGTGCCACCCGTCTAAAAATTGACAAGAAGAAAACGTTAATTAAAAATACGTTGTTGATGTTAAAACTAAAATCATACCTATCGTTAATAATTATAGATTTTAATTTATCATCATCGTCAGCCGATAAATGTCCATAGCTGGACATAGGCTTCCCCACAAATCTCCACAACGATCGATCCTGCTCTGCCCGCATTCAGTGGCTTCCCGCAACCTTACTGTCAACAAGGCCTCTGATGCAGTCGGGCACAAGGGATCGTCATTTGAAGGGATACGAAAGGATTTGGGCCATTTCCTAACACGCTGGCCGAATACGGATTGGTGGGAGACAAAGCCTCATTTGTTGTAGCATAGTAGTAGCAGGGTGAACTACGAGCAGGTGAAGTTGGCTTGGGTCCCGTGAGTTGTTATGCGGGGCCGCTAATACTCCTTCTAATTACAACAAAGAATTACACCCATTTAAAAGTTAATAATATATGAGGCGAGCGATGGTGAGAGCTATGCTTGGCGTTTCTCTAAGGGAAGAAATCTGGAACGAAGAAATTCGACTGAGAACTAAAGTTGTCGACACAGCTTTCAACATCTGTGAGCTGAAGTGGAAGTGGGCTGGCCATGTCTGTCGTGTCAGTGACGGACGACGCGGAAAAAGTCTTGAAGGGTAGGCCGCGTACAGGTCGCTGAAGTGTAGGACACCCTCCTTCCAGATGGACCGACGACATTATTAGGGCGGTCGGAAGTAGGTGGATACGAGAAACTGAGGATCGTATTTGATGGGAGAGATTGGGGAAGGCCTATATACAGCAGTCGATAATAATGTCTGATAATGATGATGATGAAAAGTTTATGAAATCACCACTTTGTGACTTTTTCAGTCTTTTGTCATTCTTGCAATAATTATAATATTACAAAGCACAAAATGCAAAAATCCAGACATACAAAGAGTGAAATACCTCAGCCGAATAAATATACGCCCAGTATGAACAATACTTGAATTTTTAGATTATTATTAATTAGGCCATAAACCCCGGGTTTGTGAATCTAGTATCAGAGAATAGAGAAAGCATAAAATTAAGTTAGATTACAAATAAAAATTGTCTAGTGAAACTTACTATTAAGTACGACGTGCTGTTTTTTTTTTCTTTTTATTGGACGATTAAAATGTGCTCGATGATTACTTGATCGTAAATGATCGTTGACTCGTAATAACCATGTGTTAGAATGATATAATCTGCGCCACATTATGCTTGTTAACTTGAAATATACGGTATAAAATTTTGTTATCACAGCGATCAAACAAATTCTTTAAACTACAACATAGTAATAAATGTAAACTACCGTTTGATGGCAGAAATAAACCATAAAATGGCATTTTCTTAGATGGTCTTTGACAACAGAAATAAAATACTGTAATTCTACTAAAACTAATAGACTATGTTATTAAAAAATATAGTTTTATTAATTAAAATTTATAGAAAACATTTTTTTTATAACATTTTAAAAAGAGCAGTTGAATCGCAGGCCAAAAACCTTTCATACTTAGAGGTATAATTATGACATTTCATCATTTTTTGTCTTTGAATTTAGTCGATGAATACAATGGAAGTCAAATTAATTTTATAAATTAAAACTTGTGTACCTGAATAGTGCAATATCATTCTATTTTACATTGAAATCATATTTTTTGTCATGTATTATAAATTTGTGATATGTACTTTTATGTTCACGTGCATATTGTTAGCCTCTGTAAGTATTACAATTTAAGAGATTACAAATGGACCATTTATCTAAAGTAATCATTTGCATTAATTACATTTCTTTTAAACTTTTATCACTAAGTTTGGCTCCTTTTAGACCAGCAAGTGTATTTTTGTATTTTGTGAATAACTGCATGACCTGCGTAGGTCAAATTAATTCAATACACTGTCCTATATTACTTAATTGGATTAGTGTTTGTTATAGATATGAAATGGCGAAGTATAAATAAAAGTAGATCCGTCTAAGATTATGGCAAAGAGGCATGTGAAACATTTTATTACGTAAAATTGTACAAGATTAACATCATTAATCAAATTTACTTTTACAATTTTGTAAGTTGTAGAAAAAATTATGTTGACAAATGTTTCATTATAGTATTGATTGATCTTAAGTAACACATTGTTGTTATTTAGGTAGATAAAATTATTTTATGTTCTTGCTTGATATTTTATATGTGAAACTTTAAAAAAGTAAATTAATAACTATTATCTTTATACATAGGGACAGTCATATGAAGATAAACGATGTATGTGCGTATGCCCCAGTCCTGCTGCAGTACTCAGTAATACTGCTGGATCCGATAGCAAACTCTACATTGGAAATGTCCCACCCAACAAATGGTAGTTCCTTAAATTTTATTAAAAGTAAATTACCAGTTTTCTTTTTTAGTAGCATTAAAATCAATTCATTAATTTTAGTGATTGTGATGGAGTGATTTTACCTCGGGTAGGAGACATAATAAAAGGACGTGAGCAAGAATTTTGTCCACGTTGTGAGTGCAAATATGAGAGCAGGAATACCACCATTATCAAGGTAAAGATTATCAGTGGCATTTTTATTATTCAATAATCAGATTCATTAAAAATGTGTAATTATATATACACTGTTATATAATTAATAAAATGTCTTTTTTGTCTCTTTTATAGGTAGTAGTAATAATTGTTATTTGGATGATCATGCTGTTGGTGGTATATATGGGATTTCTTATCTGCCTTGACCCACTAATCAATAAGAGAGCGAAAGCTTCATACCAAGAACACACCAATGAAGATGTAAGTTCTATTTTCCTTACTTATAAGCTTCTATTATTTAGAATAGTAATAAATAAATGTCTAATAAGTAATGTAACTTTTTCCAGGATGAATCTACTTTAAGTGGACCTTCTCAGCATCTTGGAGTACGAGGCAATGTCCTTAATCGTGTTACTCATCAACAAGATAAGTGGAAAAGGCAGGTTAGGGAACAGCGTCGTAACATTTATGATAGGCACACTATGCTTAACTAGTTATTGAACCTGGGTCTTGAATTAGAAAATATGTTACAATATTGAATTGATTTTATCACAATGACATACTTTTCAAGTTTTACACATTTACCAACAATTTTGCAGCTGTTTATATTATTATTTTGCTTGATTTTAACATATGAGGATGATGTCATTTTATGTCTTAATACTTTTATAGTATTAAAGTGCACAGAATGAGTAATGAGTAGCGTGAGAAAATATTTATTATCATATTTTACATTATTATCTATATGGTATAATTTTATAATGACATTGAAATATGTGAACAGTGTAAAATCTACCAGCACTAACAATACCTATGCTGATATAACAAGCATTTTGTCTACACAACATTTTGAAAACAGGCGTTACTGCATCATACATATGATGCAGTAACGCCAGATTAATGATTCAAAAGACTACAGAAATTAGTGTACAATGGAGTAACTATCTTTAATGCCGATCACCTTGAACCGACGTGTGTACGTCTATCTGAAAATGATAAGCAAGCAATTGAGTGTCATATCGTGTCGCTTATGATTCGAATAATATATTTTACTTATTTTAATTTACTGTTAACAGTATATGTAAATGTAATATTTCATAATGGTAGCTGTCTGTATTATTTAAAGAGGCTGCTAGTTGACTTCGCAAGCTATGCTGATCTATTGTTCTTATGATGCAACATCTATCGCAAATACCTATCATCACATAATATCTTATTTTTAAATGTATATTGATCCAAGTATGTTCACAATTTGTGCTAAAAACTATGACCATGAAACAGCTAATAAATATTTACACATATATATACATATATATATATATATATGTACAGTGCCATTGTTTGAAAATCTTTATACTTAGTCTCAGATTGGTTTAATTATTAAAAAAAAAAATATTGTTTACTTTATGTTATTCAAATAATTCACTTATAACTTTTCTGTTATATAAATAAATACAATGAATTGTTAACTTAACGTCCACATATAACAATTGTTACTAAATCCGTTTAATAAAACGGAAAGCAGCAGATCCTTTTCTAATATGTTACAAATTAAAGAGGCCTTACATTATGTAATTATTATCATTATCCTATATATATATATGTAATGATAATTATATTTTTCTTTAATAACAAGCAATAATTAATATATATAAGATAAGTTTATAATATTAAACTAAATTAAAACATTGTTATTATTAAAGAAAACTCGCACCCCACATTTTACAAGTGAGTCTTAGTGCCTCATTAATATAGAATGCACATGTTGGAGATTATTAACTAAAATCGAAATTGTGTATATTAGAAGATTAAATTTGTGAAATAAATTATGGGAAAAACACTAATGACATATTATCATTGAAGAGTTTTATCATAGCAAAATCAATGAGGAACTGTCTCTACCGATGTGAACAAATATTAATAATGATGAAATCGTAGTCGTTTCCATCACATCCGAAATTAGTTTGTTTTATTCTAATTACTTGTATATTTGCGAATCTTAGATATTATTAAGTTTTAATGTATGAAATATCAATGTAGTGATATGATGAATTATTTACTAATGATTCTTAAATAGCCTGGAAATGATATCATTGATCATCATCAATAAGGAGAACAAAATTATCGATACAATTATAATTTTATCGGTTTGATCATGATTTATGTATTGATAATAATAAACAATGTAAAAAAAAAATCACAGTCCCTTGTTTAAAATGAATTTAAAAAACTTCATCACAGTAATTCTTCTAGTATATACCAGATATTAAAATAACCATCAGAAATTAGAGGTGTGATTATTAACGCTGTAATATATCCAATTTACAATATATAGAGAAAAAAAACTATTTACATAAACAATAAAATATTTAATTTTTTTTTCTGTTTTCCCTTCATTGGGAACAGGCTAGGATTCTAAGATCATACTGCCTCAGACATTTTATTCTTCGATGGGACGTCATTTTTTTCTCGATCAGTGATTGGTTTAACTGGTCAATAAAATATTTTATATAGTAATAAATTTTTTTTTTAACTTGTTTTGTATATTCGCGTTAGTTTTAATAACAATTTAAGCATCACATTTTTTTTTTAACAATAGAAGTGAAATTACTGGGTGTTAGGAGACGAGTCCCGAAAACGAAGACGGACGATAGTAGTAACGACACCTTTGATGAAGGGTCGGAAAAAAATCGATCCTGATTAAAAGAAAATTTAAAACGTTTTATTAGCATTATTTACGCTCCGACATGTTGGTACAGCTAAATGAAACGATAATTTCATAAAAAAAACACATTACTAAAGAAAAACCAGCAATGAAACAAAATCAAAAACAGCTGATGCTCGGATCAACGAACGTCTGGCCCGCAATCTAAATGCTCCGTGGCCCTATGGAATAAGGTTCAAATTGTAACCCACGTAATACACGTTGAGTTCCCGCCGCGCCCGGGCGATCGTTGATCCCAGCATCGGCTGTTTTTAATTTTGTGTTTCATTGCTGGTTTTTTTCCTTCGATAGCCCTTTGATACTCCATTGCGGCATAATGCCGTATTGGCGGATACTGATATACAGCGCAGTGTGCCATCGGATCCTCCAGACCATCATCTTGTCGACGACCTTGCTCATTACGGGCAAGAGTCCGATAGGCCGGTAGGATTTCGAGTGCGTGTAGTCGTCTTTATTGGGCGTCCGCAACACTACGACCGCTGCCTCCTTCCATCTGGGGAAGTAGGCGAGAGTGAGACACCGGTTGGAAAGCTCGAGAAACAGTTCAGCAGCCCGGTAGATGTCAGCTGTGAGTCCGTTAGCACTAGAAGCCTTTTTCTTGTTAAAAGTAGACACGGACCAACGGAGTTCCTCCATCGTGAAAGAGGGTTCATATGGGTCATCATGATCCCCCTTGTCGATTTCATCGAACTTAACTCTTACAGTACTGCGGCCCGCATTGCACTCCCCGTAGTTGTCCTCCGAGAAGAAGACCTCTGCAAGCATCCTGGCCTTCGCCGTTGCCACCCTGGACGAGAGGGACGTCCTCACGCCTCACTTCCGTGCGATGCATTGCATGGTAGATGCCGTTCCACATGGTCTCGCGCCACTGCTTCTCGCAGAACCGCTTCCATCTAGCGGTCTTAGCACGACTCATCTCGGGACGGTAAACTTCCTTCGCGTCGAAGTACTCGCGCAGGACCTACTCCTTACGGGTGGGCCGCGCTTTCGGAATCCGCTTCTTCCTCAAGGCGTTTGCCTTGAGGAAAGTGGGCTGTTCGGTCCTCCAGGGCAATTCTGTTCTCTTCCTCCCGGACACCTTCGGCAGGGCTGAATCACAGGTGTCCCCTACGGTTTCCATATACCTGTCGATAATGCTGTCTAACGCCTCCTTTTTGGTTAGACCTCAGTCACCTCGGCGGACGTTAAACAGTGATCCAGGAGCAACTGGGCAGAGGTTCGTTGGAACTCGCCCCAGTCTGCTCTAGAAGCCGTGTACTTCCGTGTGGAACGTGGTTCAGTTCGAACAAGATGGCCCTGTGGTCCGACGAAGATTCACCGTCGGCAACTCGCCAACCCTCCACTCTATCGAGCCAGCAGTAACATTGACGCAGATGTAATAACGCTTTCCGCCCTCATAGGTGGCAAATGTAGGCCCAAACCCCCGGTTCAACAAATGCATATTCAGTTCGTCGAGCACGGATACAACACCAGTCCCCACTGTTTTCCAGACTGGGTATCCCACCAGGTGTTATGGGCGTTCACGTGTCCATCCAGTACCACGTTGACAGTCACCAATCTCTCCACAAGCGAGCTGATCCGGTCCAGGTATGGTCCGACGGGCTTATCTGGCTCCAGGTAGACGGATACCACCCTATCTCCCAAATTCGCAACCTCAGTCTGGCGACCGCAATGTTACCAGACGTGAAGTTGGGGCATTGGGTGATGTTGATGGTAACTTCGAGCAGTACAATGGCGGTCTTGACCACCTACCCGGCGCCTCGGCCGACGCATTGTACCACCTTGCCTCCGGGTAGTGGCGCATCGCCAATTGCGCCTATGTACGCCTCCTGTACCATCGCGAACGCCCGCCCTCTCTTCGGCGTTTCGCATATCAGCTCGGCTGTGGCGACCTCGGACCTTTGCAGGTATAACTGCACAGCCTGATACTGATGACGCCCAGTCTGGATAGAGCGGTCGGCTCTCTGGGCACCGTTAGCAATACGCTACCGACCCCCGCGAGATTGCATCCCACCTACTGACGGGGCAGTCCTCGTCGAACGCCCCGTGGTGCTACCGGTCTGCTTTCGTTTTGCATCCATTCCGGCAGGCGGGACCTTTCCCGGCTTGCCAGTCTGAACACTCGCCTCGGAGATTCGGTCCACCGTAGTGGGTGCACCGATCCTCACGTTTCGCGCCCAGCCGCTTACTGTAGCCGTGTCCTAAACAACACTTTTTAAGAAAGAAAAGATTTCGTTGGGCTTACCACGGCGACAAGCGTATTAGCGCCAAAATGTACGTTGCAGCTGAAAGGTTACCCCTGCTCTTCCGCGTAAGAATGAAGTTAATCGTTCCTCTGGCAGATTTCCCATTATAGGACAGTGTCCTTACCTTTCAGTTGCTTACACACAACACGCTCGTTAACGACTTTCCGGGCGAGATTTCTCCCTCCAATAAACCACCACTGTTGTCGGATGCTGTAGAGTAAAGCCTGGGGAGCTATGTGCGCTTTGTGTTAATACTCCGGATGAGCAAGAATAAAAAGTGATGTTTTGAGCATGTTGGATGTCTTTGTTCGTAGTTGAAATGCCCTGAATCACCAAGTCTGCAGCCGACACCCAAGATATGATTGTAGTCAAAATATGTTTAATTTAAAAAGACTAGGTTTCTTCAGCGTCCTTTTTTTAAAAATTAACTCGCGTTCTTCCGGGTAGGATTTCCATTTTGAACATTCCGGCTAGACTTAACTCTGAATCCCTCAGCTCGTCGATAACCTTCCCGAATGTCGATGTGCTATATCACGTCTCCTGCGCTCGTGCTGTCGGAATTTTTGGAAACGGAACGAAGCTGCACCTGGTTTCGCTTGCAGAACCTTCACGGTACCGACTTTAACTTGGGGTAAATTTTCATGTGCAATGTTTAATTCCGACGGGTTTTGGATAGCGCTGTTAAAATCTATATCACGTAGGAACGGCGGTCCTTACCACCATAACGGTGAGGAAGCAAGCGTGAGTGGCACCGCGTGTAATCAGATCCGTTGGGTTGTCTTCACCATTAATGTGTTGCCATGTTAAACCTTCCATGTGTTCGCGGATTTCTGCTACGCGGTGGTCATGGGTAACCATCCTGTGGCTATGGTTGAGTCGCTCCAAAATACTCCATTTTTTTGAAATGGCGATGGGAGTCGCGTATCTTGATATACTATGGAGCTCCTAGCGATGGTGTTTCAATGGCGCTACTATTCCTTTTGAACATAATAGTCTTATTCATACCGATGCTTTTCATTATCTTCATATCGAAGCTGTCTATGACTAAATTAAAAAAAAAACATAATGTTAAACGCTATAATAAATGGTTTTAATGTTTTAATTTATATATACGTACTTTTCTATTCTTATAGAGAAGTTATATTTACATCCGTTTTACGGCTTGCTTTCTATATAATACAATGATGTATATTTAGTACAGCTAGAAGTGTGATCTTAGATTGATTGTATTTAGCATCCGAAGCTTATGTTAAATTTATTTTTACAATATTTATTATTATTATTTTTTTCATTATAATCAATTTTTAAGATTGTACAACACAAATATTTTTTAATGTTTTAGCAGCACTACCGCTATTCTTATAACCTGTTTAGTGTGTTTTATAGCTTATACATTATTATAGAAAAAATAATAAAAAAATAAAACATAAATTAATGTATTATTTATATAAACTGTCTTCTACATTATAGCAACCTAGTTGTAGAATAAAAAAAAATATTAGTCAAACGAAGATTCTAAGGACGCTGTAGCTAGTGACATTACAGGGACTTGGAGACTTAACATCTTATGTCTCAGTCAAGGCACGAATACAAAGTGATGCTGTGTATATCATTCTAACTAGCGCCACGTTATGGACAGGCGTATCACTTATCATTCGGTGAACGACTCGCTTGTCTCGTCACTTAATTCTATAAAAAAATAACTAGAACACTGTTATACTTAGCACTGGATGAACATCCTACCCATCTCATCTCTTCATTGAATTAAAATGAAAAATGGATATGGTAAAGTAAAACTAATGAATGTTGTTCGAAATTTATTTCATGAATAAATAAAATCAATAAAAAAAAAAACATTAATTCCAAAGACCATCATATTTCAATCCTTCCAAAGGACTTTCTACTACCAGTCTTATACAACAGTAGTAGTGTCACAACATTAATTATTTGCCTCATAAACATTCAACAATAGATTTTTAATCACCTCCATTATCATTCATCTCAAGCAGACTCTGGGCCTGTAACATTTAACAAATTAAAATACTCATAATAAAGATATGTTTACTTTCATAGTATCATATTTCAATCATCATTTTTAAATATTAGATGATATATTCATTATTCCCGTAATCCGGGTAGCAGCGGTAACATATTTGTTTCATCACCGCTGCATAGAAATAACTTGTACCCATAAAGACTATAACCAAACTGTAGGAGTATCGATTTTAAGCATCTTACAGTTTTTAATTATTGATAATTCATTATTATAAAACATATTAGTAGCATAGACATAACTATTTACCTCTACACTCTCATCTTCCATGTACTTCTTCACAAACTTTTTATTGATGAAAGGGTCTAAGCACATTAAAAACACTAGATATATCACTAACATTATTAGAACCGATATCACCAGTATGACAACCACCTGAAAACAATAAGGATAATTTTTTATTCAAAGAAGCATGACAGACTCCCTGAGTCACTCATTTGATAGTAAAGTTATGTCCCATACTAAAAATTTTTAAAAAATGTATTTATAAAGAATTAATAATCTTTTACCATAATTACAGTAGTATTCCGAGTTTCATATTTGCATTCACATCGTGGACAAAATTTTTGAGCTTCAGATACTATTTCTTTGCCCAGTCTTGGAAGAATAACATCGTAGCAATTGCTGTAAAATGTAACAGATATCAAAATGTAAAACATTGGAAAGCAATTTGTTTTTTTCTCCCCTTTAAATAAGAAACCTTATTAATCATATTGTAATCCAAATTAGATGAAAGTAACAAGTAACTACTTATGTATCTAGTTACAATCTAGTAGTGCAAATAAAAATCTAAGAAAACAATGTTACCATTTATTTGGTGGTACATAACTAATAAAAAGTCTATGTTCCTTCTTTTGCTTGTTTCTTAAAGATTTATTGAATACCACTGCTGTGCTGGGGCATACACAACGACAACGCTTGTCTTCATAAGCCTGGCTCTGAAACAAAAATAAAATCTGCAGTACACTATAAATTTCATCACAATCTGGAGCTTAAGGCAGTGGAAATTATTTAAATTGATATTTCAGATATCTCTTTATGAAAAATCAGGATACCATCTAATTAATACCCAGGATACCAATTAAATTTAAATGGTGACAACAATGGTATTTAACTTTAATATAAAGCCTTTGCCTAGCTAGAACGCCGCAGATCGATGATACCAACCATAAAGATTATCATTATCTGAGTCATCTGATAGAAAAAAGCATTTATATATAAAATCTTTTACCATATGGGTACTACAACTATTACGGCTTCATAATATAACACGGAATAACAAAATTAATCTATAATTATAAGAAATAAACTTACCGAAACAGTAACAAAACAAATAAAGAAGGGGATGAATATTGTGCCCACCATGACTACTTTATTAGATTTATGCATTGATAACAATGTTTAAAAATAGCAATATAAAGCGAAATGAAATATTGTTCAATATTCCTGTTAATATTTTTGTCGCATCCTGTTGTTATTGTGGACATAAATAAATTTGCGGTTATGTTTATAATAATTAACGCGGCATCCTAAAACGTCAATTTGACTTTTGACAGCCCATTTTAAAAGTCAAACCAAATTATTTGGATAACATTATTAATTTACAGTGCAGAATGAAAAAAAAAATATAAGCTTTTAACTAATATTAGTGCTATGCTAAAGAACAAAACAAAAATTAAAACATTATAGAGCTTATCAATTTGAGAATGTTAGTAATAGCAATGAGTGATGTTGCCAACTTTATTGTTGAAATTTAGTCTTCATGAAGGTAGAAATAGGTAACGCGAGTTTTTTATAAAATTATAGTTAAGATTATATATACATTTAAAATATAGTTCTGATTTAATATGTTTATTTATTGTAGTTTCAGTCATTATTTTTAAAAACATATCTGTTTTATTAAATATACGATTTGTTCCCTACAGCGACACATCACCAGAGGACAGATCTTTAAATTTTAAAGATATTGTATTTTAATATTATGATAGTTCATAATAAAATTGCTTGTAATGCAATAGCTCTACTTTTTATTTTACATCAAACAATGATTAAAAGCCTATTCATAAAATTTTCTGCCCATTGTTGAGTCGGTGTTCAATAAAGTAGATAATTCATAAAGCATCACATTGATTAAGGTACCCTTAAATACTCTTTATGGTATAAATTAAAAAAAATAATTTAGTAACAGATAAAAGAATAATTATTGTTTATGTATTACTTTAACAAATAATATTTTTCCTCCTAAATGATTATCGATAGATGCAGGGGCTAAAGAGGTGTATTTATTTTTATTAATTATAAAACACTCCATGATGTCATTAAATGTATTTTTTGTATTGCACAGTTATCACATAAATTAATTATTACGTTCATATTTTATTATTAATACTAAATACGGGTCCATATACAATGGTTATAAATTATATAATGAATTAGTTTTACGATGTAATTTTTTTAACTTATTTAAATTATTGGTAAATTTGTCATCGGATTTATATATTAAAAAGAAATGAATAAGTATACTCAGGCTATCAACTCGCATTGGGCCAGTGTGGTGGGAAATGGCCTACGTCTCACCATATTAACCCCTTCAAACGGTGGGTCCTAGTGCCCAGCGGTGCCTGAGGCTATGCCCACTGTAAATACCGCGGAAAACCGCTGGATGCGAGCAGCACAGGTCTGATCGATGTCGAAATCTTTGGGGGGAGGGGGGGAAACCTATGTCCAGCACTGCACGTATATCGGGTGATGATGAATATTATCAATACAAATATTTAAAGATATATCAAAGTGTATCTATTATGCACCATCATATATAACTTTAAGTTACCGTGTTATTAATAAAGTAAAAGAAATGATGTTTTGGATAATGCACAAGGTGCAATGTGGAATGTAAATTGTATTGAAATTAAATATACAAATGAAAAACAATTAAGTATTCAAGCACTTTAATGCGAAAAATAAGAATTACACACTAGCATGAAAATAATATTATTATATACTAGCAATAATTAAAACATTAAAGTAATGAGAATATATTTCATGTTTTCATTTAACAGCGCTATCCCTGCTATCTTAATAATTATTTAAAAAAAATTTTTAAAAACAAATTTAATACTATATGATCATTCTACTGGCCGATTTATAAATTGCTATTTTTAATATTAACATATATGATTTTGGGAAACATTATTGATAATTGTGCAATGAGAATTTTATATGTATATGTAGAATTATGTCAATTTTTCATTGTAATCTAGGTCGATGGTTTAAAACAAATAAATAAGAGACTTACAATAAATCCCACAATTTATAACAATAGATTTATCAATTTTTAAATCGTTCGATTATTACTAAGACACAAATTTTAATAGAGAATAATTATCACGTGTATTCCTTGTTTCAATTTTAACACTGATATACAGTGAGAAAATAAAATATTAGCACAAATTATTCCTTTCACGGTTTTAGCGCCTTTTTAAACTAGATAATTCGTGACATAATTTGAATTTGTCGAATATTTTCACTACATAGTAATAATTTTAAAAATAATTTATTTAAAACATCTCGTTAAATACTAAAAAAAAAAAAATAGTACGCCCGAAAAATATTGCGAAGCAGGAACTAATATTACATGACATCATGTAAATGCAATACTATAGATATGTCTAATCCTAAAAACCTAAATGTATAGTGTAAGATCAACGGAAATGACGTGAATAGATATTAAGTTTAAATGTCAATACATAGTAATACATTATTATCAGATTGACATGGAATACTGCAAATTGTTTTTTTTTTTACTATTTGCAATTTAAAATATTTCTAAATAACAAGTAATATTATTAATAATGGATGGGATCTTATTACAGTCGATGATGATGGGGTTTGACTAAGTTTTCATACAAAACATCTCTATATTAGTACGCCTATTAAATTAATGACAATTTTCGATATTTCACCTTCAACAATGACAAAAGTCATATTTCGTTTTTTAAACATACTTTTAGCTAATTTATCTAACCACATATCATATCACAATTTTATAAGCAACGCCCAATAACATCGTCATTTCAGCCTATTTTAACGCCATTACTGGTAATATACATAATAAATACATACCACTCCAAATGGAGGAATATAGCAAAATTTTTTTTTTTTTTCAATCAAAATTTGAAATGTATCTTCGAAATATTTTTACGTATAAAATTATTTATTATCGACTAACGATTTTAAAATTAACAGCACCCTTATTCCTATATGATTAAAGGTTACTCTGATATAGATTCTTTAATAAATCTCGTGTCTAAAATTGTTATTTCACTGAAAAATAAACCAAAACAAAAGTTTTTTTTTTTTTTGTATGCAACGGAATATCAACGATCGAAATTTCATATGGCGTTAAATAAGGCCACGAATGGAGTAGTGTACTCGTGCAAAATATTTATCTGGCTCTCACATGTTGAGGGCCGAAGTACTGCTTTAATGGCGACAGACATACAATAAAGGGGTGGTAGTACGGCAGGTGGGTTAGAAATAACTTGTCATCAACCAGTCGAACATAGTACCTCCGTAAGACAAGCGCTCAGCCACTGCGCCACGCAGATAGAGAATTAAGGAACTAAAAAGATCATCATTAAAATATATATATATATATATAATTAAGTAACATAACCTAAGAGTAATAAATCAGAAATTATTTATTTGGTGTGAAGCTTCCATACGTTATTACCGGATATTGTTGAAGGTGGACTGGACTATGTGATGTGACGGCTGTAGATAATGTTGTTTACTAATATATTAACATTATGTAGGGGTTGGCAGGTGTATTCATTGAATCTGCGTTGCTTTCATCTCATGAACATAATTACCAACCAATATTTGTGCTAAGTTTTTGGATCGAATTAATTAAATATATGCGGATCTCGACTCCATATCATATATGTTTAATTAAAACCAAAATTCATTATCGTAAAACATTAATGTACAACTGCATATGCTTTCGTGTGCATTATTAGTGTAGTGTATATATAAGTACATATAAATCAAATAACTATTTTAATTTTCTTGTTAACTGTACTAACTAATTATAATTAACTCATTATGGCCAATACACGACATAGATTGTCATTGATTATATTATAATTTGATACTAATTCCTATTTAAGCGACTTCTAATTCTTTTAGGAATATCGACAGAAAGAGAGAGAGAGAGGAGAGATAGAGATTGTATATTTTAAGATCTTTTATGCAGTATTTATATATAAAAATTTAATTTACTAATAACATTCAGTTGCTATTGATGTACAGATCAGATACAGTATTTAATAAAGGAAATTATCAAATAGACTCACACATAAGTATTAAAAAAAAAAATAATTATGTCAATTATTACCATAGACTAAAGTCGACGACGACAAACAAAAAAAAAAAATTAAGTAATAGTAAAAATTAAGTAATATTAAAATATGAAAAGTCGCTTCACAAAATCTCTGTGAAAATGGTCATATATCATAATTTAATAACGAATTAACCATAAAGCTTTACTTCAGTCTCGACGCAATTCTTCATCAAGCTGTCCAAGTCTTCTAATGAATTGGGCTGGCCTTTGTAATTGGTAAGATATTCCTCTATCTCAATGATGCAGCCTTCTTCCATGTCTTGCAGTATCTTCGTAATGTTCTCGTTGTTCTCCTTCTGGATGTGGTCAGCGTGGAGCTTGTACAGGTGATGCTCTCTTTTAGGCTGAAAGAAGAGAGTTTCTATTTATATATATTCCATAACATGGTAAAAGAAAAAAATATATTGGCAATACCTCATTGGGGCTCTCAGTGAATGAGGATATTTGGGCATTCGGAGTAAAGACAAATGGTTTGAAGTAAGATAAACTGGGATCTGGAGTGCCGGTGAACCAATGCACGCTAAGATTCTTGGCTGTCAAGGAAGACACCTGAAAGAAAAAAATTTATGTGGTTTAATAATATCTTATAAATCATTAAACGAAATATTTTTTTATTATTATTGGAATAATTGTAGTGGTTTTTTTTTATAGGAACTCTTCATCATCAATGGTTGAATAACCAATGTTAGATGTACTGGGTGTTAGGAGACCAGTTCCGAAACGAAGACAGACGATAGTACTAACGACACCTTTGATGATGAGACGGGAAAAAACGATCTTCATTAAAAAAAATCATATTTTTTAAACGTTTTAGTATAACTACATGAAGAGGTAGTTCCATAAAAAAAACATCAATGAGACACAAAAACAGGAACAGCTGATGCTTGGATGAACGAACGGGGTAGAGATTCATATGGTTAATTCTCTCTACGCTGGCCCAATGCGGGTTGGTGAGAGCCAGAGCCTTGTTTGCTGATTAGCAGGTTGCACCACGAGCAGGCGAGGTTGGCTTGGATCTTGTGGGTTGTCGTGCGGGAACCCATACACACCCTCGCTGACACTGTATACATGCTTTTAAATAATGACGGTATACAATAGTGGTGCGGCAATAATACGAGAGAGGGATGTAATAATCTAGACCTTTCTTTTGCAAAGCACTAAAGATGACTACCGATGGTGTTTTAGTGGGTACTAATCCCCTAAACCAAGACTTTCCCAATACGAAGGTTATCTTCCAAACATTTCCCCGTCGACGAAAAAAAAAAAGGTATTAATTTAGAATCGAAATAGTGGTCCTCATGTTATGTAGGAAGGAGTGATGGAGGCTGGTGATGGTATTTTATTTAATGGAGCAACAAGACGAGTGAGACTTTCCCCAGAGAGTATGTGATACGCCTGCCGATAAAAACGTGGCGCCTGTTAGGATGATATGCACAGCATCACATTGTGCTCGTCGCTTGGAGACAGTATCCGAGTGTTGATAAGTCTTGTGATCCCAGCATCATCACTAGCTACGACCGCCTTCAAACCGAAACACATTAATCTTTGTACACTGCTGTTTTACGGCAGAAATGGGACCTGTGGTGGTAAGTACTTAGATGGTCTCCAGCATGAGCTCTACCACCAATAAGTGATAGTGATAGGAGTTGTATTGATAATTAATATAACGAGTATTTCACCTGGCTGCCCTGGGTGGGAAATGTGTCTTCGCAGCCACGACAGATGCAGCTCTCCTTGTCACGGAGTATTGTGAACATATCTTTAACATCGAAACAGAAAGAGGAGCTTGCTTCTTTCAGCAGCCTCGCCCCTTCTCTCTGACGATCCTTATCACCTCCAGAGGAGAAACAAGTAGTGAAGTCGAATGGTGTCTATAATAAAAATGTTATTGAATTTTCAAAATGGTCTCGTGGAAAAAAAAATAAACAATGAATTGAATGTTTCCGCTTCTCCCAATTGGGACCATCTCTCCCAAGAGATAAGTCCCCATCTGTCCCAAGAGATAACATTATGGTTAAGTGTCTGATTGATGTCGACAAAGTTTTTCTTCTTGGTCATCAGTATTCCATCGCTTTTTCACCACTGGACGTATAGACAGACATACCGCTATCATTCATCATGCAAACAGCCAAGGATTGGAATGATTTGCCGTTGTTTCTAAGTCCAGATATGCCGTGGGAGTCTCTAAGAGAAGAGCGAAGAACGACTTCTAGACCTGTGCGCTTTACCGCCTAGACTACATCTTCGTTTACCACCAGGTACGTCATCTTTAATACATGAAAAAAAACATATTTAAGCCGCTATTCGTTTACGCACTGAGCCGTGCTCACCCGATAATAAGTGACGATAACACAAACAGTATGTTACAATTACTTTAGTTAGATTAGACATTTCAATGCCTTCTTTAATGCTAACAATTTTTTTTATCATGAAACAGTTACGTAATCGGTTTATAGCTAAGCAGTGTGCATTACTCGCACAGTGTTTTTTTTTTAATTATATGATACACATGTAAAGTAACATATACGAGTTAATTGAACTTTCAAATGTATGCAACAATTTATACAAAATGTCTAATGAGTAAATTCATTATTGACAAAATTATTGCAAAAAAAAAATATTTAACTAGATGAAATTATGATCGTCAGATCCATGTCTACAATCCAATGAAAAGATTTATCTATCGATCTCAAATAAAAAAAATTATAAACACAAAAATCGTGAATAATAGTTCTCACCTCACCGTTCCAAAAGCCCAAAGTCTTTGCTTTCTCAAACAACCTGTCGGAGTGACGATCGATTTTAGTGCGAATTGTCAAACCATTAGATATATTTCTAAAACCGGATGAAATTTTCTCAGCGGCCCAAAGTTTCCCACTGGTCTCCAACACCCAAGCTTCCTTGGGATCAGCGATCATAAAAGAGTTGTGGTAAAAGTGGCTGTCGTCAAACTCGGAACATGGCCCTCCTTGTCCATACTTTTCCAGAAGACTTGTGACAACAGTCAGAGCTTCTTCAGCTGTACTTCCTCTTTCCAGCCCCAGTCTGAAAATTATCAAACGGATTATAGAACATATAGTTGAATACCATAAATTTGAAAAAAACATTATTGTAGCAAATTTTTTTCAGAGGTGACCATACGACTTAATTTAAAAGAATATGTTTGTGATGTTACTTAATTAAAACTTAATCTAAATTAAAAGGAAAAAAAAACAACAGCATTTATAGTTGTGTACAAATATCAACAGCTTTCTTTTAACATAATATAAATAGATTGGGTTGGGAAGCCCTCAGCTAGAGTGACTTGATATTATATATCAAATTACAAGCTCATCTATTTGTCACACTGGATCAGTGCTTCTCAACCTATTTTTGTTATCGTACCCCTCCCCTTAATAAGACTTTTCATTTATATGTACCTCTCCCCTGATAATTCCACACCTACTCATGAAAATGTTTCTCGTTTCTCTTAAGCTCTATCTCTCAATCCTTACTTTGCAATGTATACTTTGTCTCTTGCTTTATTCTCTAGCACTTAAATAAGTTATTAGTTATAAGTTTTATTCTAAACTACATATTGTAGACATAATAATTTACATTAATGTTTATATAAGTTAACATTTGTTACTTCTTAGTATCTTAATTATTACCAATATAATTTTCATATACCTCCAATGGTAATCTGTGGACCTTCATGGGTATTAATAACATATGTTGGGAATTACTGCACTAGTTAACAAAATAATATTTTTTGGCCTTCATCTGTATCTAAATGCAAAAAAAGATCATTTATCTAATTCAATACATTATAATATTTTTATTAGTGTTAGATCTTTATCACTGGAGACTGTCTATGTAGGAACCACCGCAGAACCTATTTCGCCAACTAGTAGTGTGCAAGCACTACTATGTTCCGGTTTGCGCTACGCTGTAGCTGTAATTACTGGGGTAATGAGACTCAACAGACGAATCGCCACATTGTTATGGGCAGGTATTTCTTACGTATTTAATTTATGATATGTACTTAAACAAAAACGAGTATTATGCCATCTCTCCCTTTCTCACAGGTCATATGAGGTTATTATAACAAAGAAATCAAGTTTCTCAGTAATCGCAACAAAGTTATTGAGTTTCATACATCATGTTGCACTTTGTCTTATTTATGTCGACTAGGCAATGCAGTGTCTCTATGTGAATATTTTGCTGATGTGAGTGGCTGCATTGGTTGTGATATGTGATCTATGAGGCATCTGTAATGTTATTGCTGGGAGTTGAAAGAACTCAAATTAATATGAGCATTATAAATTTATAGTTATAGAAGTAAGACCTACACTTGAGGTTTTCGTAATCAAATCTCGTATAGACTCACCTCACCAAATCCATTCCTAACAGTCTCTTCTGCCTAGCATCGCCTTCCCCTTCATTGTTGTTTGTCCACACAGCTTCATTGCCAATGACAACATTTTTATCATTAGCACCCATCTCCGCACCCCACATCCATGCAGGCTTACTTAGTATAACACTATTTATTGGATATATACTCTCATCTATTGTAATATGAGTACACTGAAATAACATTACTTTTAACAGTAAGTAAAGAATGATTAACCTTTCCTCATTTTGCATTTTTTATTATTAATTTTAATGTTTGTCAAAAACAGTGCTTAGTAAATGCAAATTAATATATATGTAATATGAAGATATGTATATATAGACAAATGCTATGTAATGGTTACTATAAAAAGTCATTTGCCATTGCAGTTGCACTCAAGGAATATTTCTCAAAAATTTAAGTTTAATGTTTATATTATAGCCAGCAAAGGGGGAGCAAAACAGCTAAGATATATACTAGCTATCTCACATAATTCCATGAGAGCAGCCACAAATGACTTACTACAGAGATTGCATAAACAAAATGTGAATTCGAAATCATTTTTTTATTATCTGGAGGATATACCATTGGAAACCAAAAGAGAAATGGTGTTCCAAAATGACGGTGGTCCCGCCTATTTCCGTCTCGGCGTAAAACAGTAGTTAGACACTACTTTCTTTCAGCAATGGATTGACCGATGCAGACTAATACTGTGGCCCGCAAGGTGTCCTGATTTAACACCTTGCGATTATTACTTATGGAGTCATATGAAATCTTTAGTTTACAAAACAAGAATTAACTCATTAGAAAATTTAAATTTACGCATTATTTTCGCTGCTGACAAAATAAGAGAACAGCTCACAGGCTGAGTCATTCGATCAGGAACGGTGGCCGTCAGTTTGAGCAAAATTTAAATTAATTGTCACTTTAAACTTTTACTCTGAACTCAATATCTAAAACGACAATAATAAGTTCCCACAGTTACCACAAAAACAAGTGTCAAATTAAAAGGGTTCGTGCAGCATCTAGTTTCATCAAACTACAGTTTTATATTTCATGGTACATGGTTGTGGTATTTTTTTTAAATTTTAGAAACTATGTACTTTCTTACACCTTGTCGAATATGTATTGAAGTCAGGTACTTATTTATGTGCTTTATATATATTTTTTAAAAATATTTTTTTTTAAGATTAAATTAAAATTTAAATATGACGCCTTATTTTTACTGTCACAACTTTCAGAGAACTTAATTTAAAAGTTTTAGCCTCTAAGTGATGATTATTAGTTTAATTTAATACAACAATAATTATTACATTAAAATTTGTATAGAAATAAGTATGAAATAAAATCAGTGAATATATCATTACAAATCAAGAATTTTTTGAAAAATATTTAATAAATTAATAACTCCAGAACCATTGTTTTTGGATGGGGTATCCCATATATCTGAGGCAGAACTAGCTGAATTCCTGTCCAGAATAGCTATCATTAGTTGAGACATGGTCTGCTGATCAACAGAGCAAAAACCAAACTAATGTTTGTGGATAGAATGGGTACTGGTAATGATTAACAGGTGGTTTAGAAGTTTGTATAGCTAGGATCGCAGATCAGTGACGACGGTGATGCGAACAGGAAGTTATTAGGAAAGCACAAATGTCGAAAAATGTGGTAAAGAGGTTGTAGCGATTATGGCGGAACAGGAGTATTAGCCGCAACACCAAAAAAAAGATGATGCAGACACTCATACTTTCTGTCTTTCTATATGCTTCTGAAACCTGGACACTAAAAGTGAGAGTGAGATCTAGGAATGACGTGTTCGAAATGTGGTGCTGGCGCAGAATGCTGCGGATATCCTGGACGGAACGTCGCACAAACAAGTCAATCCTCAAACAGTTGAACATAACAACACGGCTCTCAACAATCTATAGGCAGAGAGTCCTCAAATTCTTCGGACACACAGTCATGCGAGATCCAGACAGTCTGGAAAGACTGATTATTACTGGTTGTGTAGAAGGAAAGAGAGTGAGAGAGTGGTATCCTACAAGATGGACACACACAACTCAGGATGCTACGGGAGCTACCCTACAATCATCCATCCAAATGGTGCAAGATAGAAATGTCTGGAAAGAAATGGTAGCCAGTGCAACGCACCATAGTCACATCCCTCAGTCATGAGGTTACGACAAAGAAGACGAATATTCCATACATAAATGGATAGGACAGAAGCTATACTTACAATACATAGGTATATATAATTTGCAATTTTTTTAAGTATATAATATCATTGAGTTATTATTACCTAATGAATGTGCAAGGACCTTTTGTTTAGTCTAAGCACCCAAAGTTAAAAAGGGATAGAAATTAATAAACCTATTACCCCAAAATATAACATCTTTGCAATAGCAAATGTGAACATTTAACATTTTGCAATGTAACCATATTATCTTAACAAACAATCAAATGTTATATTTTTAGGATAACATCAAGTAAGACTGAAATCATATTTTTTAGAAAATCAGCATGTATATAATCAGCAATAAGATATAATCATGACAACTCTACTACTTAGACAAACATAACTGACTTTCGAGTCTATTATTATTTCTTAAAAGAAAAACTATTATGTGTAATATTTTACTTTATTACAAATTGACATGTTTTAAAATATCATCTTTTGTGTAATAAAGATTTTAAATCAAATGGGTAACATGAAGAAATAATTCATTAATAACATTAAAAATTGTAAAATGTAAAGATCAATTCTAATTACATTTTTTATTGGATAAGATTTTGGTGTTTCTTGTGTGTATAGAAATTTATTACATAACATTTTTTTTTAAATTACTTTTCTCTACGTAAAATATTTTACCTTCAATTTTGATTTTCGATCTCGCTCTTTTACAAAGATCACTTCTTGGACTTCATTCTGTGGACGATCCGAATTTTTTCCAAATATCACTTCATTATTTTTCGTGTACGGTGGTAGAACAACGAAAGTATCGCAAGACTTTGGTAAATACATTATTTTGGTAAATGCTATAAATGAATGGAAAAATCTTTTATAATATTTGAGCTTTGACCTCGACCCCTACTTTGTTTATACGTTTAACATACAAAGCGGCGTACAGTTACAACGATGAAGTGACTAATGAATTAAGGAATGTTTTTCTTTCGCATGACAGATAAGCCATAAAATTTTAGTCATACAGCCAAATAAAACTATTCTTCACTTTTAACGTATTTTTAAAAAACAAAACATTTTTATTTTAAAAAATTACGGACAACATTTTATAAGTAAGGCAAATTTAATAACAAATGACATTAAGTTAAAGTTGGAGATTTGAGCATAATTGAGTCTGTGTGTAAAAAAAATCAGAAAAAATGGTATTGAAATAAATAAAAAAAAAATTAACTCATCAGTAAATGCGGCACTGGCTAGGTATTTTGTAAAAGGCGACTTAAAAAAAATGCTGTAGCATTGAAATGCACTTTAAAAACGTATGTATGTATTCATGCACACATATGTTATAAATTTTTTAATATTTTTCATTATCATTGCAGCGTTTTAATATCTAATGCTCAACATAGTTCTTCTCACACAAGACTTCTTATATTTGTCATTTACGCAAATTTTTGCTGTTTCTGTGCAACTAATCGTATGTAAGTCGTCGGCATAACGATGATACGAGAATATGATAAGGATATCGCGACTAATACAAAATTCCATGTTCTGACATTAGATTTCCCGTAAAGTAAACAAAAACGATTACCATTTTACTATGTCTCACACTGCGCTGCGTTGTTATGTTACATAACCAGATCAACGTCTTATCTTGTCTTCTCGTTCAATGAAATCAAAATATGTCTAGATTGTGGAGCAATTTGTGGTGTAAAATAAGGTGATAATTACTAAAATAATTTCATTGTATTTAAAACTATTTTTTTATTTTTTTTTAAATAATATTGGAGCAATACATTATTTCTTTCTACTTCCTAATAGTTTTAACAATAAGGAGTTAGAAATAAAATTTCATATCCACTATTAATTAAAATAATTTATTAATCAAAATTACAGACATTGATATTTGCCATCGTTTAATTCGTCAATGGTAATAAGTTTTCCATTGCGTCTTTATGGATAATACATTTCGTTCCCGTGCACTGAAAATAAATATTAAAATAAAATGAATATGAGCTTTACTCAATAGACTAATAGTATACTTTTCATAATGTAGTAGACACAAAACTTAAACTAAACTTTCGTAACAAAGATACCGAGTTAAAAACAATATATTGAATTCAAAAAATTGTAAAATAGAGGCACAATTATTAATATATTACATCGCGTAAACTATTACTTTACACGTTTTTAAGCCCATCATAAAAAATAATATTTGTTAATAACTTCTATTCCAGAGATGTGTGGATATGAAGACTTTTTATAACATGAAACAAGGTTTTACTTAATAACTTTATATTTAAGTTTCTAATGCGACCTGGCTTTTTTTTTGTAGAAGAAAAGTTAACTTTCATAAATTAAGATGCATATTTGAAAAAAAAAAATTGTTATTAACAAAAAAAATCATTAACATTCATTTGTTAATTATAAAAATATGGATTATGTTCGTACCTGTGCCTTACAGTGGACTCCTTTACACTTATAGGAAGATATTAAAAAAAAAATTAATAACTAGTAGCTATTTGCAACTATATTGAATTATAAACTAATTCTCTATTTATATACTCTATACAGTGAGCTTTGGCCATTAGCACCATTGCAGCGCGCATACACCCGTGCCTAAACTGTACGGAATTATAATTTTGTGTTCTAATTGCTATGTTTGTTTTATATTTTTGTGTGTGTGTTTATCTATCTATCTATTTTATGCTAAAGTACAAAATAAAATAGTTACAGCTATAATTAAATTTTAGCAACAGACTAGCCTGATACACTGAACAATATCGCGTGTGTCTATGTAATCTATTTAAGCTACTTTGACATTTATTTTGTATCATCATCACAGCCGATGAATACTGATGATGGGTCTCTGTCGTATTTCTGCCGCCGTGAAATTACTGGAGTAGCGCAATATGATAAAGAGTATAATGTGGTACAGTGTATGTGTTCCTACTAGCGCTTCTTTTTTTTGTTTTGCGTGGATGAAATGTTTTCGCATACTTGCCTTCGCGGGAGCAAGGATAGGTTATGTCGGATTTGCACCGACTAAAAACACCCTTCGATGTTTCACTTTCGTCGCTTTACGGTGGGGCCAAGGGAACACTATCTAAGTCCGTTGTGACCCCGCCAGTGTATAACGCAGTCCTATCTTAGGGAAAGAGACCCTTTCCAGCTCTGTAAGGGCGCGCCGGAAGATACAGCTCGCTCTCTTCTTCCCGGTTTCTTACCGTCACCTGGGCGACGGATCTCTCCCAATCTGGCTTTGGAAGCCAAAAGTACTCTTCCCCCTCGGCTCCATCGCCACGGTGTCAATGGCGCGGCATTAATTGCGAATGTAAGGAGAGCGATAAATCGCCATACCTTACTGAGGGTTACTGACAACCACCGCCACGGCGGAAACCTATAATGGGAGCTATTACCGCCTTGTGGTAAAGACAGAAACATACTTTATAAAAAGGTTTATTTCCTGTTTGTCTCATGGGCTTATCGAATAAAAAAAAAACGGCCGATACAAAATAATAAGTACTTATAGGTTGTTAACTTAGTCTACTTTTAGCATTACGTATCTTAAACTTTTTTATACATTTCTACATGGAATCTATTCCCAGTTCAACAGAGTTCACTTTAAATGTTCAGCTCAGCATTCTGATAGCGTCTATTCGCCATTTATATTTAACGCTGCTTGTACTTTTAACTGCGGATACATCTATATACAGTTAACTGTTAATTGTTTACAATAGTTAAATTAGATACTTACAAAAGCGAGGCAGTTTTCTGAATCGCACTAAAAACAAGTTTGAAGACTTAGAAACTATTTATGTTTTTCTGTTATGTTTATAGAAGATTAAATAGAATAATACCAGTGATGAGCAGTTATTTCCTTCACACTGAAAAAATCACTTTAATTTATGACATAATTCATACATTTGTATACGTTATTAATAAACAATACATTAAATTATTATACATGACCAATAAAGGTAAATTGTTAAGCTATTATTATAAATTAATTCATACATTAGATTAATATTTCTTATTAACAATAAAAGAATAGTCCCAAATCATCCCCGTCCGACAGAGTATCGGGTAACCAATGGCACAGCCTCGCTGCGCTGGATGGTGAAGTTTATTCTTTGTGTAATATAGTTGCTGGCTAGACAGGGAGACCCCAGGGTTTAGGGTGGCTTCCATTAGTTTTTTGGAAATATTAAGCGTTCCCAAAACCTAATACTATATGGTACTGGTTTCCATCCATAACGGTTCAAATAGAAATCCCCGTTAAGGCTCTCATATTTGCACCGTTTGAGGTTCTCCGCAAAAACCAGAGTCCTCCCATTCGGTCTCTTGCGATGGTCGTGCGCTAGACCAGCAAGCTCCAGTACCCCTGGCACACCGGCGGTGATAAGAACCCGACGAAGGAGGTCAATTACAACACGGTTCTGGGAGGTATGTCCGATGCCCATGGTGTCCAGAGCTGTCTACGTTTACGTTGCAAACACACTGGTCTGGGACGACGAGGGGGACACCAAGACGCAGCGCAGTGACTCATCGTCACGTATTACGGTCCATCAATATCATCAAAGCGATGATAGTGGCTGCAACCGAAGACTTGATTTCCATCTTCCCATAACCAAGAGACGAGCAAGCTCTGCAGATCTAGAAGACATATTGATAATATTATTTCCTAATAATCTGCAGAGAGGCTTATCTGAAAGTCTTGGGATGAGGTATTGAAGGGTACATCACTACTAACCGCATCGATCCAGATATCGTCCACCTACAGAATCATTATGGGACCCTATTAGCGCTCTAGGATTGTACAATTTTCTACTTTTATTATATTATCGTGCTGGTAATTACTAGAGGTTACTCACCCCCGTTTCACAACCTTCCCCCTTGCACTGAGAAATATAGTAATGATATTATCATCGATAGGTTAGAAGGCGACTTCCGGACTTCTGATCACATATGGATATAAATATACTTATATAGGATTTTTCATTTAATTACAACGATGATTTTGATGAGATGAGATGATTTTTATTGATATCTCTATATCTTCCTGCTATGATGTTTTGACCATTTTAACCTAAAACAACGGTGGACTTGATGAACCATAGTAATGATTGACCACCGCCGACAGCACCAACATGTTTCAAGATCTGTGTATATTAGTAAATAGCATAAGTATAGATTAAGTTAAAAAAAAATAATGATTAAAAAATATATATATAAATTAATAGTGAATATTTTGGATGTAAATGTTGTAAATAATAGGATAAGGTAAAGCCTTGAATAATAATATCAGAGAAAATTTTAAATAAATAAATTAAAAAAAAAAGTTTTCGAGGACGTGAGACATTCGTCAAACTTTGCTTATTGGTACCAAGGTGGTGGAGTAAAGGCCTCTTTCTTTGTGAAAAAAGGGCACATATTCATCGTTATGTTCAATAATAAAAAAAAATATTATTCTTCATCTATTTATATAAGATCTTAAAAAAGGTATTGAAGCTTTTGAGATGTGGCATGTTGTCCATTAGCTGGACTCGGGAGAGTGATCAATGTCAGTGTTCTTCAACGAATTGGCCAAAAGCGTAACCTCATGCTTACGGTTAAGAAACGTAAAATCTCCAACCTCGGTCATGTACTCCGTGATCAGCGATATGATCAGCAGCTGATTATAATGGGTGAAGTTTTTGGAAAACGAAAAGTGGGGAGAAGGGAAAAAGGCATAACTGGGGCGTTCGAATTGTTCCGCCGAACCGGAGACAGAAAGGACTGTACCACGCTGATCGCAAATCTTCTATAGTTGTAGAGGCACTTTAAGAAGAAGATCGATGTAAAATATATTAAAGAACTTACATTTGAAGCACACGAATGTCCAAAACACTATAAAAAGTTTTAAAATATATTTATAGCTGCAACAGCAGATCAGATTTCTTACAATTCACGTATTAATAGTTTATATACGTACAGAACTCCTGCATATCTCGCCATTGCACTGTAACATCATATTAAGAATTAGAATGAGATGAGAATATACGGATCATGAGATTCGGATCGTATTTCACTTTTACATCATTCACAAGCTTCGTTTCAACCTTCATCAGCCGATAAACGTCCACTGTTGGACATAGGTCTCCTTCAAACATCTCCACGTCGATCGGTCCACGTTGAGCTTTGTTTTTTCTTCTTAAGGTGCTTCTCCGACTAGCGGAGGTATGCGATCAGTTCACCATATCTAACCTGGTTTCTTGCGAGGCGGAACAGCTGGTCGGCATTCACGATCTCGGTCCACTCCGTGACGTTCCACAGCATTGCCCCCGTTTAACTATCTATATTTCCTATTTTAATTGAAAATCGTAAAATACCTAATTGCGGACAATCAGGATAATCTAGGAAAAGTTTCAAGTCAGAAAACATGATTTGTACTAATTAGGAAGTTTCCTGTATAAATTTCGATATAGTCGAGTAGTAGACGTCTACCGGCTGATGATGATGGTGATGATGATGATGATGAAGTGCGATTAATGTGTGTTAATAATAATAGAAGAGCTATCTATCAGACCAGAGCGCATTCGATCCTACAATTTTCATAACACACAGTTGAACGCGTTTATTCAATAATATTGAACGACGTCCTATCAATTCTTATTGTAGTCAATAATTCATACTTGACCCCATTCTTACGCTGGTGCATTATTGACGACATACAATGAATAGTTTATAAAGCTAAAAATTATACTTTAGATCATTTATTCATATAGATAAAGACGCAGTAGAAAATTCAAAACATGTTTACGTATCTTGGACAGTTTCGTAATCTTATTCATATGCAGCTTAAGTGTGTGTCAATTTGTCCCGAATAGTCTATTGGTTCCTCGCGTAACAGTACCAGGTAATGGTGTGAAGTTGGCAAGGACTTCAAATACTCCTTATACACTGATACCATGCATGCAATTATCATTATTAAATTCAATTTCTATAACAATTAAACATTGATGATAATTAGAAGATTTTACTGTAAAACAGCTGTTCATATACACACATATTTTCATTGATTTCCACAACAATTAGTAATAATTATAAGATTGTTTATAAACAAAACTAGCGGTGGCAAATGTACCGCCAGTGGTTTCCTTCATTGCACTCTACCTTCAATTTAGCAAGTGGAAGGAAGAAATCCTGCGGGGCAGTAAGCAAAGGAGCGTCGTCGCCGCCTGCCCTGGGTTATTCAATTTGAATTAACAGACACCATTGCACAGATATTCTTAATCACAATTCATAATATCTAGAACAGCAGTCAATTTTGTTGACTGCCGTGATCCTTGATAGATCTTTTTCTTTCTATCTCTGGACTTTCAGCACTCTACTCTCGGTTTGTTATGAAAGACGCTTAAGATGGTAATAACTCTAAAGAAACTGCAGCAATATTCCCTGTATCCGTTCCCATTATAATGTGTTGGCTTTAGCCAAAGTATTTATGTTCAGCAGTGGACATCACTCTATTAAAAGGATGATGATAATGATTGTAGTGTCTACGAGTAGGATCTTCCTCTGATGGTAAGCGACACTCCTATCCTATGTGGTGCTAGTTCGGATGATATGAACTACATCAAATTGTACTTATCGCCTTAGTACATAAAACGTTATATTTCGTAGTATATATCAATGCGAATAATACACATAGAAGAAGTAATATATATATATATATAAAAATCTGAAAATACATACCTTTGAAGAACATCCTTTTTCATCCCCAAGACACTGAAACGGGTATTAAATTCAACTAACTTTACTATTACTATCTGTTTTTTCTGTGTAATTAGAGTTTTATTTTATAAAAGTATTCAGTACTGTGGATGCCATTTGAGACATATTATTATAATGAAATATATATATATATATATATATATATATATATATATATATACGGAATTAAAGATTTCTTACGTTTGATTTACAAAAAACACCAATGCACTGAAAATAAGAACATATGGACATTTAAGGGACATTGGTTATTGAGTCCATTTAAAGTGCTTTCCAAATTGATTAAATACCGGAAATAAATTAAGAACTTTATTTCAATTATTATTTACAAAAGCGGACACCTTAATTAATCAAATTTAGTACCTCTGCACGAGACATTTCACCAAGAGCCTGGTAAGTAAAAATATTATATGATTTATAAGTATATATTAGGGGTGTAAGGAGTTCGAACAATAACTCACAGGACTTAAGGCAACCTTACTTGCTCATGGTGCGCACTCCTAATCAACAAACGAGGGTTTGGTTCTCACCAACCCGCATTCGGTCAGCGTGGTGAGAAATGGTTCAAATCCTTCATATTATGAATGCCTCCAAACGAAAGTCTCTGGTGCATCGGTGGCCATGATCACTGTGACCTGGTATCGTTAGTATATAGGGAGCGATCGACGTGGAGTTTTTGGGGGGATGCCTTTGACTATCGGCTGATGATTGATTGATTGTATTACTATATTAAATAAAATTCGAAGAGTTGTGGAGGATAAGTATGATATTATATTATAGTAAACGTTAAAAAAATTGAGATGTGATATGTAAATGCTATGCATTTAGAAAATGGTAAAATAATAACAGTAACAATTATAGTGATAGTGATGAATAAGAAGGAATGATCGTATTGAAATCCTCAAGATGGATACAGCGCAAAATTTTCCAGAACACAATGATTATGGATCACACATAAAAATACAGTTTGCTGAAGGTCGTAATAGATCAGAGTTTCATGAACTGCTACATATTTATTTTGACCTACTAGTGTGGACATCTGTTTTGGTATAAAATGCCAACAAATGCGACTATGAACGTCATATTGGTGCTGCACCAGTCAGAAAGAACTTGCCTCGGTGAATTCTCCATTACAATATGATTATATTGAAACATATGATACATGGGTTCAATATTGTGAAGAGATCTAATCTTCGCCTTTAGAAGCGAGCAATGAGGAGTATAACTAAAATACTACTCTACAGAGTGCAGTATGAAACGAATCAAAAAAAGCAATTCCTTCAGATACCAGAAACTTACCATGTTGATATGATAAAATTATCAGAGGAGCCATAAGGAGGTCGGAATGGTTGTGCGCTTCAAGAATTTCGACATAGATATATCCTTCATCAATGTTTTGCTGTTTTCATTGTTATCACCTGACATTGAGTGGCAACAGGTGTACGTAATAATCCTTAGATACTTAGTTATTTTTTTTACTGGAAACTAACATAAAAGTTATTACTTACCCATGCTTCAGATTCGTAACCAACACTCTGTAAGTAATATTATGTGTTACCGCTACATTACGATGACGTAAATGAACACTTCAATGTTCAAGTTTATTAACCATATAAGCTATAAATTTATGATAATCAACATAAAAAATACTTTAGTAATAACTTAACTTTATGGTATGTAATTGGCAATGTTTTTTTTTATTTAAAAAATAATGATTTTATAAATATTTTAGTCGCCGGATACCGTCTAAGTTAGCCACTGCGTCTAATACTATCGTATGCCAAACAATTGTCTGCAAATATTACCGTATTCAGTTTTGAAGGTTGTTGTAACTATTACTGCGGTAATAAGATAAAGATGAGGTATGTTTCTTAAAATAGGCAAAACTATGTAATGTTTTAGGTAGATAAACAATCTGGTAATGATTACAGGACAATATAGTAAAGTGATTAAACATAGTTTCTAAAACATATATAGAGAGAGTTCAATATTTCTTTCTTTGTATACTTTGTACGATTAGGTTAACACGGTTAAATAGGTAAAATCAACAAATTTGTTTACGACAATTAATACAGGAAAAGGTACATACAATGATATTTATACCCCCGTCGACGTTAATAAAAAAAGCTTAAGCATTTAATAAAAAAATATTGTCTGAAGAATAGAAAGCTTCTTTGGTAAAGTCTGGATAGTCCTTTTCATATTAACATCATATAGTTGTGTTTGTTTAAAATTTAGAGGTCAATTATTATTAGATATCGTAATGTTGTTATTTACCTTGGAAACCGATTTTTTACCAGTACACTGTCGAATAATAAAATTATATTCATATGTAAATGTTTATTTACTTAAGATATGTTACAGTTGAAAAGTAGTGTTTACCTTTGGTTACATACCTCTCACCTTCAATAGATACTTAATTATTATTTTCAGTGATTGGCAATTTTTTTTTTTTTTTCAATAATATTAATTAGCGTATTACAAATAACATTGTTCTTGTTAGATTCTTGTATGAATAAATTTATTTCTTTTTATATGTACTTTCATTTAAATAAAACCATATTTCCGTATACTGTCGCTTTATATAAACCCAGTTTTTTACTATTGATCTTCTTTTTTAATTTAAATGTAGTCAAACGTAACCGCTACAATATAAGTAATATGAAGTTATTATATAAAAAGACACATCTTTATGCTACTATAAATATTTTTTTTATAATAGTAATATTTTAAAAATAACGGTAATATCTTACATTGGACACGCAGCTAAGGCCTGTACACTGAATAAATTGAATTACTTTGTTTATGTTATGTTTACTATGTTATATATATATATATATATATATATATATATATATATATATATATATATATATATATTTTAAAAGGTACTTGTTAAAATTATTACTAACCCCTGCAACGCATAACCCTTTGTGACCCTGACAAGTAATAAAAATATTAATTAATCACATGTAAGTCTCCAGGGTGAAAATATTTGAAACGTTTGGACTGGATGAGCTTGTAATGCGTCCCACAAACCGTGGTCTTGCGCTGTTAGAATCCAGTGGCTCCCAGCAATTACAAGACACCTATGTCCAGCTGTGGACGTCCATCGGTTGAAATAATGATGATGATGATGACTTGATGAGCTTCGACGATTTAAACAAGCAGTTAAAGATTTATATAGCAATTGTGATATCTTAAGCTGCTATCACCAATACGCATTGGGCTCCCGTGGTGACTATGGCCCATCGCCCTCATATCGAAGGTAGGCCTGTGCCCCAACAGTGAGGATGTAACTTGGCGCTGAAGCAGCTATCTAGTTTTAAGAGAATGCGAGATGGAATACGTTGTGAGGAAACTAATATGTTCATAGGACATTAGACAACTTGCATTTGGCATATCTTTCTCTTGAGGGGAAAATTCAGGAGTCTTCGGGGTGAAAAGGGTTTGTTCGCTTTATAAAATTTTTTAATCTGTCTCATCAAACTCAAAACTAAAAATCTATTTGGATTTTAAATAGAATTTGTCATATGCCATAATGAATAACGATAATGGTAACTACCTGAAGAAGTCTAATGGATGTATATAATGTAGAAGCAGTTACTCTGATCCCATTTCCAAGAAGATTCAAAAGTTTTACGTCAGTCACATAAAAAAAACCGTAGTATTTATCAAATTTGTGCATTACCTTCTCAATTTTCAAAAAAGCCGTCTGAAAAAGAAGAGAATTCACTAATGAATGATTTTATGTGTAACACATCATCATCAGACAGATATCAGCGGATCAGAGTAACCTTCACTAGATCCTTGTTCCGCATGGTTCCATTAGAGAACCTTACCGTTTCATCGGTCTCAAGGGTTTTCTGCCAAATGATACTCTAGTGTATCTGCTGCTGCTGCTGATGATGATGACAAATAACCTAACCTATATTGTATGTGTATAGTTAATATATTACCACTGTAATAAATGCGATGTTTATTAAGATCAGAATCAAACGTTTGCCTGAATACATTGTTAGCTATGTATTAAGCCATCTCTGTTATGTTTCACGGATTTAAAAGTGATTTCAGCATTCGCTACCCTGATAGACTTTAATGTTATGTGTTCTCCGTTTATTATAGATAACAGATTCATGAAACCAGTTTTTAATATTAAATTTTTTTTTTTTTTATGGTGATGTTCTCGCCGCAGTTTTATTGACAACCATTGCAGCTTCATCGAACTCAGGGCCCGCGGATCCGGTATCCGCGAGCTAAAATAATAAAAAACAAAACTAATATATAAAGGGAAAGGGTGAGAAGGTATTGGATGCGGATGGGTCGAAGGAATGGATAGTGTTATGGAGGGAAAGGCGTTTAATATTAAGAAAATGAAATTTAGTAACCTAATAGTTTATTGGCGGTAGGTCTCTGTTGCCGCAGCGCTGTGGACTTTGGCTATTAAGAATATGACTAAGGTATTCCCTGCCTGACGTACAAGTCTAATAAAAGGGTCCTCGGGTTCATGAGATTTGAAGGTGGGAGCTCTCAGAGGTCAATAAGCGAGCCTCAGGAGGACTGTTACAGGGTGGGATGATAAAGACGACAATTTAAACTTGTGCCAACATCCAAATTATACTCCGAACTGTCTCTTTTAAAATACTCTTTCTCCTGCCCTGGTCCCACTTTATGTAGGGTCGGCACAACATGTTCTTCATTACCGAACATGGTGTAAATAGTTTTGGCTAAACTTTTTTACGACCGGCCGCCTGCCTGACATCAACCCTCTTTTTGGGAATCTTTGGGGACATATTTTTTTTTTTTTTCTTCCCCATTTGTATTTCGCTGTTGTTACTAAAATTCACAAATGTACATAACTTAAATATTAAAGTCATTGGTACATGCCGAGATTCGAACCCGCGACCTTCGGATTGAAGGCCGCACGCTCTAACCATTAGGCCAGCGAGCTACATCTGCCGCTAAGCTATCTCTTTTAAAATACATTAAAATATAATGAGTCGTTTGGGTCAACAGTTGGCTGAATGTCATCCGAGAAGGATATCATAGTTTTAGAACTACGAGGAAACGTTCCGACACGTCAGCAATTTAATTTAGATTAAGTTCGGGGAATGATATGTTATAACAATCCCCCCGTCAGGATTGATCATCACAGATTAAGTGATGAGAAATCTGATAGATTGAGAAAGAGACTTGAATGTGGCCATTACAATATACAAGTAACTAATACTAAGGTATTGGTTTAAGAGTAAAATAAGACTTAATTATATTTTAATATGTCTGTAAGTTACGTGCGGTCGGAATAGGTAGAGACTTTATAGATACATAATCATTTTCAGGGTCTGATGAATCGGAAGTGTAAGTCACTTTAGAAATACAAGTATTAGGCGAGTTCTGGAAAATATACCTTTTGATTTTGAATAGCAAAAAACGTGACCGATAGGACATATGTGCGACCCTGCTTGCACTGGCTGCTTTCGCAGCGCTATTTCGGGAGGGAGGGATGAACCTTCTCTTTCCAGTTCCGCAGGGGCACGCCGGAACATGCAGCGCGCCCCCTCCTCGGCCTTCAGCAGTCGCATGGGCTACGAATTTCCTCGAAACCGTCACCCAGAGGCCATGGGAGCCAAGAGAGAAAACTTTTCTTAGCTCCCTGCGGCGGATGCGATGTTAGGCCCGCCGCCACCCGTTGTTAGGCAGCAAACGGTATCCTCTTCGCAACTTCACCTCGGCTACAGAAGGCAGTGTGAAACCGCCCCTGCACCCTGGCCGCAAAGGGCAGCATAAAGCCGCCCCTGTAGCCCCCGGTCGCTCCAGTGAGGTCCAGTTATCCAACCGGTGCTCTAACCTGGAGCGGCCGTCTCGGACCAGCCCTTCACTGCGGTCCGGCTAGGTGGGATTCTCTCCGCTTCACTGTGTCTATGCCACGGTTACTAAGCCCCTCCGCCACGTACGGCGGGTACCCGTTGAGGGGATAGGACATATGTTAAAGATACATAGTATTTGCTATACTTCTCTAAAAGAGATGTGTGTGTATATATATATATATATATGTGTGTATATAAGCATGTGAAATAAAACAGCGATGTCGTGAGAACACGAACTTTATTACGTCGATGTTGATGCTATGAGAATTATAATTGCACAGTTAAGAAGATACAATAATAAATGTACTAACACGATAATGCATGTAAGGTTATATCTGAATTACTGAATCTATTTCCAATTATATGTTATAATTAATGTTATTGGATACATATATATATATTTCTTTAATTGCACATTTAAATTTAGTCTAAAATCGATTTTCTACATTACGGTTAGTATATTTTGCTAGACCTAAAGTGAATAGTTAGTACACAGTAAATACATTGATTTGAAATTATATATTATTAGGAAGAACAGTTTTATGTACAGTGAACTCATTGAAGAAGAAAGCCTTGCTATTTACACTTGCTTTATGCCATTGTGTAAACCCTGGTACGTAATAACTAGTTGATCCCTCTTACAATTAACAGCTCTTTTGATACCAGTCCACGCCAATTGAATTGAGTCAGAGTAATAGTTTCAAGGATTTGTAGAAGTAAATATACTACGCACTAAGTAGAGACGCTACAATATGATATCACCCTTCGAGGATTAAACACGCTAAGGACTTAGGAAGAACTTGTTAAAGTTAATGTGATATAACATTTTTTTTTTGTTTTTATTATACATTTAATAATTAGTTGAAATACATGTCCAAGTTCTTTTTTTTTATGTCCTTTTATTCCTCCGAACGGAATTCAGTCGACGTCCCCACATAAGATTGTATCATACTATAGTGCCCTGCAGATGTTGGGGCTCCGGAGACGGCGGCGGCAGAGTCGGAGTCATCGAAGTCGATGGTAGGGCAGCGGCCACGTCTTGGTAAGGACCGAGAGCGTAGCTGGTGCTGGGTCCAGCACAGAGCATACGATCTTCAGGGTACTCATCTGGAGGTGTTACTTCTAATCCGATGCTTCCGTTCAGAGCTAATTTAATTGCAGTCGCATTTTGCTGCTGTTGTTGTTGCTGGTGCTGTAGCAGGGAGTTAAAGTGTGATATCCCGATTTCCTCGAGGCTACTCTTCCTGCGACGTCCTACGCCGCTTAGTCCTTGACGGAGTGAGTTCGAACGACGCAGTGGGATATCATCGACAACGCGCAGGGAGTTTGAACGGCTGCGGAAGTCGGTCAAAATGGTTGGACTATCAGGTAGTGATAGCGAATTAGCTTTCATGGTGGAAAGGGGCGGAGCACGCGGTTGCTGGTATCCTCCACCAATTACGGAGCCGCGGCGACTGGCAACACCTTGAGCTTGGATCAGGGCTTGAGAGCAGAAGCTGATATTTGATTTGCGCCGGCTGTTATGACGTTCGAAGGTTTTTTGAGCAGAAAACGGGGAAGGTCGAACCAGATATCTGGAAATATTTGAAAACAAGTTAGCTAGAGCTTTAATATTTTTACTCCAGCTTATTGTTGTGAACAAGCATCACGTAATTTCAGAGGTAATAGTTGTAATCGAAGCATTTGGAATTTTTGATAAAAGCAAAGTTCACTGTCTTACATAATATCTCCTTCCTGCAAGTTCAGGTCGCAGCTGGGATTTATGATGACGTAAGACAGGCTGTTCCGCTTCTCGCTGACGTCGTCGTAATCAATTCCAGTTAGATTAAGGGACTCCATTCTCGAGCGGACTAGATTTGCAATTTCGGCTCTTTCGATTTGTTGGATATGATTATCCCTTGCCTCATCAGCCAAACTTGTAGAGTACTGTGAAAATTTCATCAAATGAATTATATATGCAAATGTTTTGATTTCATCAAAATATTGTTATAATAAAGCCATCAACAATAACAAGTGAAGTTGAAATGGATGTTTTTTTTTTTTTTTTTTGCTGATTTTGTGCAATAAATGAAGTTATTGTTGCTGTCCCGAAATGGTATAACACTTGTGTTTGCATGCATGCTGCTCACGATATTAAACTTAAATGGTAATGTGAATTGCTTAATTAAACTTTAAGGACTACGGTATTAACATATGTTTTAATAAATCTTAAATATTGTTAAAAACTATTGGTGAATAGAATAATAATAATAACATAGTCCCTAAATACAAAAGTACCAACTAAATAGGCAGTACGTCTTTTCCAGCTCGCGTCCTAAAAATTTATACCAAGAACTTGTAGCTATATTACTTTTAGTGTCTACGACTAAAGTCTATGTCTAAAAAACTAGATTATTTTATGTTTTTAAACGTCTATGAATGTATCTATTATATGAAATTAGCTTAGAAAAGTGTTTAGGTGATTTGCGTTATTTTCTAGCTTCGCTTTAGTTTTCTATATACAATTATATATTCGACTGTATACGTTATATTTATTACCTCACCTCGTTTAACCCTTAAACCCCTCTTTTACCTGTTTCATTACAAAAACAATTATTTTATTTAATACTTTCGTATAAGTTTAATATCTGTCACTTTAGCTGTATGAGAATTTATATAATTTTTACGGTAATAACAAGTTATATTTAGTTATAAATAATACGGAGGGAGATAATATTGGAAGTTGGGAGATCAGTGGGGATCGCTGAGTGTGGTAAGGTCAGTGGTTGTCGGTTTGCGATTAGGGCTCATCGCTCAGTTGCTTACCGCAGGGGTGCGCTCGCCATAGCAACCGCCGAGGCAACCGGTCGACTCCCCGCGCCCAGCCGCGCCCGCGCCGCTTCCTCCTGCCTCCTGCTACAACTCGTGAGTCACACACCGCGCACCACCACACAACCACCAATCCGAGCCCTAATCCACACTTGGAACTCATCGAATCACTACTCGAATGCCTTTAACACACATTCCTGTATTGTTTTCTAGTATTTTCATTTATCAAGCAAGTATTTTATTGCCAATCATACTTGAAGCTTAAGCGGTTTGATTCCAGTTCCGGTGACTGATTTTGTTTATATATGCAATGAAATTATTATAATTTTTTTTTTTTTAAATTTTCAATCTTTATGCGATTTAGATATACATGTATTTGTTGTTTGATGATTTTTGTTTAAACAGTATCGATACAGCGTCGAATTGATATGTAAGCTTCTATTTTCTAAGAAGACATGCATCACACAAACTAAATAATAACATCACAGGCGGGATTGCGATCATCGAGATATTTGAGATAAATATTCGATTTTTTTTGATTTCATATTATCATTGTTTAACTGCAGCAACGTGTGACGTAAAGATTATTAAACAAAAGCACGTGTACTTTATAGAAGAAGAAGTAAAACAAATATTGTGTAAGAGGGAGAGAGAATTGAACAGATGCCAGAGCTAAATACAGACGCACGTTACAGGTGTTAGGCACGAGTAGTAAATGTATACAGTTTACAGTAATGAATATAGTGTGAGTCTGACACGCGCGGAGAAAAAAAAAATTAAAAAAAAATATGTAAGTTATATTAAGTATGAACCCGAAATACAGTCCAATGACTTGAAACCACTCAAAGTACGTTTGCGTGGTGGGAGTAAGTAATTTGGAAGAACATTTATCATATATAATTTTGATTCACAGACGTGGGATAATGGACGATGCCGTGGACGGACTGTATTTGAGGAGTTCATTGCCTGGTATAGGAGTTGTCCAACTCACCGATGCGCGCGATGGTCGCATTCTCGCGAAGCGTGACCAAAACCACTTTGATGGGGCCCCTGGCGACATACTCACGTGATGCGCGGGCTCGGCCAGGCTTGTGTCCTGGGTGCGATAAATCCCAATCGGGATTTCGCAAGTGGTCGAACACAATTTTTGGTACAGTCGCCCGTACGTACGTATCCACATGTCTTCTTTCGTTATTTTCATCTGTTACAAGTCCACGGGTTAATTTCTTATGATAATGTCGTGAAGATTTTGATTTGGTTTTAATAAAAATTCGCTTCAATCATCGCTTCTTGTAAACATGTAAACTCGCTTCGCGGAAAAGTTAATGGAACGAGAATGGAATGATTCATAATATTGTATTCGCAAACTATGCAGTGTTTACATCTTAAAATACTACACATTACATTGCTTGCTCATATCACTCCTTACCGAGGTGAGAAATCCGGATCCGGGGGCTTGATCGACGCCCAGGAGTAGACGTACGAAAGTAATGACATAATCTTTCACAAAAGCCTGGTACAGTAAGGTGTCGAGCATGGATGCAGAAAATACAGATCCTGCGGCAAACGGCAAGCGGAACATGTACGAGATGTGAGAACCACGCTCCTTCTCGCGCTGTAAACGTATAATTTAATAAGTTATTAACAAATATTGTGTAAATACAGATATTCGTTTAATTTGCAACAGTTTTACCTTCTCCATTTTAGATAAATGTAAAGCGTATTTGTCATGTGCACGGAACTGCATGAACCGCATGTTCGATGATTGGGACAGTTCCGTAATAGATTTAATGGATGGAAAGAATCTGAAAAAGACGTTACGTTTATAATTAATTTACATGGTTACGAAATGATTTCTAAAAGTTACGCAGGCGGAAGTAACTATCATCAAAAATATCGCCAGCATAAAAAAAAATTAAATCGCATGCGCAGTACACGCCACATAGTTGATTTCTTATAAAGTTATGAAACAAAATTTACTTGAACATGGTCTGTACGGCAACTATCGTGTTGCAATCAGCGAGGCTGTCTTCTTCCGCTGAATTGGAGAGTTCTTTATTAACTACCACCACGTTCTCAGCGAGGGTTATTCCGGCGCGAAGCAAATCGTCCAAACTGTAAATAGATACATTGTTGAATCCAATTTAAAGTCACAGACTCAATCCCTAGAATATTCCAAACATCATCTTACCAATCGATGGTACCAAGCATCCAGTAGACAAGAGGAAAGTATGAAATAGCATCCAGAAATGCAATGTCCGGACGTCGCTCCAGCAGCAATATGATTGGATTCAGTGATGTTTTGGACCTAAAATGGGCTCTCAGCGGAATTATGAAGTTGTAGATCCCGTTGGAACCGTAATCGGCTGCTAGAATGATCGTTTTATTTTGCCATTGATACTCCTTAGCGTTCCGATATGCGCAATGCTCGCAGACTTGTGCCAACTGCAGACAGCATAAAGGCTTCTTCTCTTTCAGCAGGTAGCATAGGGTAGGACTTACGCCGATGAACGGCGACACGGGTGGAAAACCCTTTACAATTCTGCGGAAAGCAAGATTTACGATTAGTCAAGAATTTAGATTCTTTTCCCAATCAAGTTTTTTTTTACAAAGGCGGAAGCGAAGCTTAGTTTGAAAATTAGATTAAAAATTAATAATACTTTTAAAAGGTTTTCATAAAAAAAAAAAATTCAACATCACGAACCGGATACTTACAACGTACTCTGATTAACTTCAGGAACATACTGTATTAATTATATACTAAACACATATTAAGGGAACATTCAAACGAAGAGTAAGGACATGTGAACAGTTGGTGCTGATCTAACATTCAACATAGAATTTGAGGTATTTTCATGCTTTTCTAATAGGGTTAGGTGCAAATAGTTAAGCCCTACTAGGATCGCCGTTACACAATCTCTGAATAAAGTTTTTAATGAAAACGGAAAGTATCGAAATAAATTTGTATGAGTTTTAAAGATTCTTCATGGCGGCTCTTCTTGATGCAATAATGATCCATTTTTCACATATTCCAGAGCGTTTGACATGAGGTGTGGTGTCCTCACCTCGAGAAATCGTTGCGCCAGGCGCTGCGTGCGTCGCATCCGGCCATCGAGGAGTAGCTGCTGCTGTGGTCGTCGCTGCGGCAGAGGAACGGCGCGCCCGGTTGGGACATACGCTCGAGAGTGTACGACACACAATGCACACAGTCGCATACGCACTCTCTGTACATTCTGTATTACATGTACAGTGCATACTAGTTTTAAAGGATAGCTTTAACGGATGTTTAATGTATCGCTTAAAGCTATTGTAACTAATCGATAAAGCGAATAAAATCCTGTACCGTGATTTTCATTTAAATTAACATACAAACGTGTTGTAACCAAAGAAAAAAAAAATGTTTCAACATTTAGACTAGAGTTCGGGAATATAGCTGTTGCAATTTCAAGGGTAGTTAAGCATACAATATGAAAATACGGCAAGCTCGATTGTGTGAATAATTGTAAGAAGTAATACTAAAATCTCTCAAAATTAGATTCGTTATATCGAATACTATAATACAATTATTGTTAGTATTATTATTAGTATTGCTTCTTATAATACTATGTTAAAAAAGCAACAAACAAAAATCACATACGTATGGTGTTCAGTGCTTGCTGTTGTTCGGGATGATTATCTACGTATGCACAGGCTAAAACAACGAGAAAACAACTAATGTATGTAGATTGTGTCGGTTTCAATCTATGGACAAACTTCGATACACTATCATTAATTTCGGCATGCAATAAAACAATAAATAAGCACGACATTGGACACTCCGCGTGCATCCGGTAGGAAAATCTAATATGGACCTAAGTGGTTATTGGTACTTACACAAAAACATAATTAAATCAGAGTGGCTGAATATACAAACCGAAAATTAAGAGAGAAATGTCCAATTGAGACGCTAAATGATAAAAGTGGTTATGAAGAAAAAATTGGAAATTCTTGTGATAGAGAAATTGAAATAAAGGTGATATGTTTGAAAGAAAATCAAGGGCGAGCACGTGAGGCGATCGCGTGAAGTTTTCTGGCGATATCTTACGCTATTTTCTCTGATGGAGAGCGCCACGGGACGTCATCGTCCAACTCATCCTCACTTTCATCGACTTCTGCTTCCTCGTCCTGATTATCGGACGCTATATTCAAGCTTGACGTCACCATGTCAGGCACTGGAAGTATCGAAGGCCTCCGACTTCCCGCGTCAGTGTCTATTGATATTGTAAATTGCATTAGTAATAAAATAATTATTACGAAATGATTATTCATTAGTTCTTAGATACTAATCACTTAAATTTTCACAGGAAGCCTCTGAAATGATCAGACCGTTGATTCATGGTGTAACTAGTCCCTACTGGGAACTTCGGTGTTGTCATCAAATCATCATAAAATTAATAAATAAAGTGGAAACTGTCATTAGATCTATCTTTTCTTGTTCTGTTTGATTTAAATTTGCAAATGTTAGTTTACAGACCTCTGCGGTAGTTGACAGAGTCGGGGCTCAAGAAGTTGCTGTCAGGGCGAGGCAGCAGTAAATGGCTATCGCTAGCACTGTCTGTACCCGGCGATTCTTTTAAACAGTTGCGTGATTCAGAAGTAGATGGCACTCCTTCCCTATTTCTCCCTGTAAAATCATATTCAATGTATAAAATAACCAGTTCATATCACAAAAGGAAAACCTGTCTTATTAATCTTAACGTTTCCATTCACACCTCCTCGAAGAGTGAAGAGGTTATTGTAATTTTCGGCAAGGTTATAAATAATGTGGATATCTGAATGTGATATACAACATAAGCGATCGTTATATCAAATAATTGAAGCGTTATAAGATATTTAATTGAAAATTAAGAGGAGTGATGTGGTGACTGTTAAAACACCTGGCGCAAAGTTACACGAGTGTTACCGTAGTTAAGTATACTATTGCAAGAGAGTATATTGTATACAACTATGAAAACATTGCGCCGAGTGAGCCAGCAATCTTCATGATCAAAATGTTATTGTCACGAACTACTAATAATTTTGTATAATCTCCAATAACAAACAGCATGCATGTAATTTGCCACACGACACCCTTAGCGAATTAATGTTGCCAAATGATTTTTAAAATTTACATGATTTATCTGATATTATGACGAAAACTGATATGAAGCACTTACAGCTCGCTTTGTTGACGGTGGAAGCACTGCAGTTATAACTCGTGACAGTTTTTTTTTTTAATTATTAGATAAATTGAAAAAATAAACACTCCAGGTAAATACACAATTTAAAGAAAATATTTAACCTATGATACATATAATAATTCAATATGTTTAATGCTTTTAGATTAAAGATATCTTTTATGAACTAAAAACAAACAAGCCGCTCTGCCAGCAGGTGAAGCATCAGATTGTGATCTGCAGAAGTAAACCCGTAAACCGAGACGGAGCGGCTTTGAAAAATAAATATGGTAGATTGGACCAAATGGAGGTTCGATCATGAAATCAATCGAACCTCCATGATCTCCAAGAAGCGTTAATTTAACTGTGACACTCACAGTTAGCGACTGCGAAATGAGTGGATGATACGTTATTAGCTGGATTGATGCGAGATGGCGATGCTATAGGTGTCGAGCTCGCGGGGGCCTCAAGAATCACTTGTGGTAGTTCGTACTGAAGCACATTACTACCGTCTGGTCTTCTCTGCTGGCTAGTGCCTTCTTCAGGGTCCCCTGATTTCTTCTCGTTAGATAAAAGACTACATGCCGTTTGATCTTTTGGGATTACGGGCTTGGTTTCCTGTTTGTCGGAGATAACGAAGGCAGAGTTCTCTTCTTTAGTGATGCTCATGTAGTAGCATGTGTCACTGCTTTTCATGATGTGTCGTGGGCCAGGATTCAGGAGAATGGTATCCTCATAGAATTCCGGTAGTTCAGCAGGGCGTACGCCAACCAAAGCAACTCCGTACCTTGTAAGAAATTACATATTCGAAGTTAAAATTTTTTAACATATTGGAATAGAGGACTTAAAGTTAAAACACTTACTTCCTATGAGAGTGAAAACTGGCATAAGTAAAGCTCTTGCCTTCGTATTCGCCAAAAAAGCGACTGTCTCCGAGAACAATGTGGTATATCTCATTCCCGGAGCATTTACCGTAAAGACGATGCCATTCTTCAGGAGATTGTTGACCCTCCCTGAAAAAAATCATAATATGTTTTTAGTCTTATATATTAAGTACAATGTTAATTGTTCAAGCAGTACATCACATCTTAACAGTTAATCTCGGCTAACTTAAGGTAATGTCGTTTCCATTTAAGTGGACATTATATTACCAAAACCACATGTTCATCTTCTTTCAGGAGTTTATCAGTTGATAAGAGGTTTATAGATAAAAGCTTATGCTGATGAAATTGGAGATTATTTTTATTAATACTCTTGGTTACTTGTTCTACAGTGTTTTGATATAAATTGAATAAATAAGTATTGTTTTATTTAATAGGGCCATTGTACGTACTGTCCGCGGCTGGTGTGCAACAGTAGGGTCACCAAAGTGGAAGCGCCTGGGCAGGTGCAGTTGTTAGCGAGCAGCGCATACTTGAATTCATCTTCGCAGACTACGAACTCTGCAAACTTCACGTGCAATTTGTTCTCCGGTCGGAAAATTTGAACATATTGGGGTACGTCGGGCGCGAAGTCTTTCACGGCCCAAGACCTGAAATTATTAAGTTAAAACGTTAACATTTCGATATCAACTGCAGATTTTATAAGACTAGACTATCTTAAGTTATTCGATTATTTTTTTTTAAAAAGCAATTGACGATAAGAGTTTAAAAATAACTCTTTAAGTTGGAGTGGTAAACGAATTAATTTTCGTCTTCAAGATTCTGATCATAAGAAAAATTCTCTATCATTACAAGGGATTTTAGAATATTATATTAACTTAAATATGTACTTATTTGTTATTAATATTTTATAAGAAAATCACTGAATTACGTTATCACTTACCTCAGAATGGTATGTTCGTCAGCAGCTGTCTTATCAGCGTAGTTACGAGCTGCCAATACAAAGCAAGCTTCAGCTTCGTTCATCCTTGCTCGGATCAGATCAGTGTCCTTCAAGCAGGAGCCTTGAATGTAAATGACGCGCTGTGCCCAAATAGGAACCTGAAATTGACCATACGAATATAATTTCAGGTACAAGTCGCCGTCAGAAAACAAACAAACGCGTCTGTATGAAGAAACTAAGTAGTTTTTTGGAACATTAGGAGGTATGATATTAAGAAGATTATTTAAATTGCTAACCTGAAGAATCATACGCATAGTGGTATCTAGCTCCATGGGGGACAAGAGGACGACGTAATAATCCTGAAGTAGCGGGTGAGCGTAGAATTCGTTGAGGAAGTCCATGATGGTGTCAGCGTGGAGGGTCGTTGAACAAACAACTACATGCTTCTCAGATTGAGCGCGATGTGAAGAATAAGATCCGCCCAGCTTCTGTCTCTCCATCCAGGTGAATGCAAGTTGCTCGAACTGTACATACATTTATAAATCTAAACATTAAGTGTTTAAGTGTTTAACATTAAGTTTCTTCATGTGGGAGAATAAATACTTCTACAGCTACGCCACCTTTGGTGTATTCAAAAAAGGGGATTACGAATACCTGTGTGGGCAAGACGACTAAGGCAACTCCGATCATGATGACCATGTAGAGTTGGGATGGCCAGATGTCCGGCACGAAATCTCCGTAGCCGACGGTTGAGAAGGTCACAACAACGAAGTAAGTAGCTTGGAAGAGATTTAAGTGACGGTGCCCGGCGCGCTGGAAGTGTTGGATGCCGCAGACGCTGAAGGTTATGCTTAGCATTACGCTCAATTATAAAACATATGCTTACCTTTTACAAAGTAAAGCTTAAGTATACACTATCACTTACATAAAAAACTTTTGTTGAGAACAACTTTTAGATGTATATTGATCGACTTTCGGACGAAATGTATTGTTTTAAAAGAACGACTCTATCTGTTTAAAAAAAAAACGACTAACAACCAATCTGACTCTCAAATATGTTATATTTATTATACGTTAAACTGTAATAAATATTTAAATAGTAAATATAACGGTAACATATGCATATGTGTTAAAAAATTATAATTAAAGCACGTCTCCGCATGAATCATTTCCTTCAATATGACAGCAACTACAGTCACTGTAATAATGATGATAATAAACACCTTCAGTAATTTATCACAGTGTTTCTTTGCTATAAGAAGTCTTATTCAAAACCTTTTATTTATTATTTACAAAGAGAAAATATTAAAAGCCAATGTAGTTACGATAAAAGAGCTATAAACAAAGTGAAAATATTTACCGTTAAACGGCTAAGGAAATTGGGTAGAGTGACGTTTAAGAGACTATATTGCTTTACTGCTATGACAATAGCGATTTTATACGACGGGCTTTGTTCATCCGGTTTACGTAAAGTAGAGTGAAGTAATTATTTGATTACGAGGACGACGTATATTAACTATTAAGGTAAACGATTACGTATACTGCGGCCATTGTGTGGATTCGTAAAAGTTAAAAATCGGTATTAACCACCCTCTAGATTTTTATACAAATATATAATAACAGTTGGTAACTTAAGATGCTTTCTTACTAATGAACTTAGTAATATTTAAGATATATAATATCAAGTTGTGTCATGTTTTACCGAAGAGGCATGGTTTTAATACCGATTTAGTTCCAGCTTTTGGCGTAGGTAAAACATCGCGAGGTGATCGACCTATTCCGAGAAATAGGTTTTCGAGGACACGCGACATCCGCTCGAACATGGACAGCGTCGTGGATAAATTATCTTGACTTTATCCTTGTGTGAGAAAACCCAAAGCGGAGGGAATATTAAGAGGGATGATTATTACAATTTCGATCCTTATTTCATGGAAAACTATGTGAGACAATTAATTAGCTGATTGATTGACGTTTTTAATTAATGATTGTGCGGTTGATAAAGCACAGTATTACTATATGTAGTATGCTCTACCATGGTAGAGTAGAATTTTTCCTTACTATACATGACGACACCAGTCTTTCCTTTGCAGTTATAATAAAGTAATATGAGAAACTGTGACCGTAGACCATTATCCGTTTTATTATGTAAAAGAGCTCTTACCTAGTAAACACTAGACACAAAAGAGTAACGCATAAGATCATAAGCTGCTGGGAAAGAGCCGATTGCGACTTCTGCATAGCACGGTGTAGATCATTCTGAAAATTAAAGTTTTATATACTGTTGATATATTTGTTTTACAACAAAGCGATTAGACGAACAGAGGGATGATGAAATTATGCCAACTGACATAGTTATAAACCACCACATTACGCTCTTCTTGATAATAATATAGGTATTTTCTCTTCTTCTTCTTATAAAAGAAGGTAATGAATAGATGTTGGTCAGGGGGCAGAAATTGGTGCTGCGGCCATGTAACCCTAAATGGTCTCTTACGATAAACGTCTACCGCCAGGAAATAATTTCTGATATAAGAATGACTAAATTGTTGGAAGACCACTGCTGGATACAGGTTTATTGTAAGGGTTGACTTTTCCCATCCACCACCTTGTGACTAAACTATAATTTTATTATTACTTACAAACATATTTTCCAGAGATCGCTTCGCCAACCAGCAGTTGAGGAAAACCGGAATGAAGAGATTGCGGAGTGGTGGGAACAGCAACTACAAATTAAGATAACTTTTGAGGTTATATCAGTGAAAACGTTATTAAAAAAATTTATTTAAATTAACAACTAATAAAAAGATAGACTGAAGTTATAACTTAAGTGTGTACTTAATCTATGAAATTGATTAATTTTGATGTGAAGTTTTTTAAATTCAGAGGTACTCACGGTCAGCGCGAACGGTATCGTATTCACCATTTCCAGTATGAAGTGGAACGAGAGTATTTGTTGCCAGATATTACCCTTGAAAATAAAAAAAAGATTCTTAATTCAACGGCCTTTGATTGTTTAATGCATCGCATGCACTCTAATTGCAGAAAAGTGGGTTGAGGTTTTCATTGAGGTCAAGGATTTCAATGAAATAATCAAAAGGATGACATCGTAACCTACATTGTATGAAAAGAATATCAATAAGTAAAAACACTTCATAATACTATCAATAATATTTTTTTTTTAGTTTTTATTTATTAATAATAATAACTGTTCTATCAATTATTAAATTTATATTAAATTACAAACCTATATGGGAATTACGTATTTTTGTTTAACTAATTATATATTTATCTCTACTACACAGAGCTTAATAAAGTTGCTTTACCTTATAACCCAAGTAGACCAGCAGGATCGCCTCGGCGAAGGATATCATTGCCAAAACTACCTGAACAATCCACAAGTAGAGTGGACGGTTGACCCATAGGATACCGTCCCAGTTTATAATTGGGTGCTCTTGGAATTCTTCCTCTGTCAAGTTGGCTGAATACTCGAACTCGGTTTTATTGCCGGGCTTACATCCAAAACTGTCACGACATACAATATTATTTTAATCATCGAATAAACATAATTTTACTTGAGAATTAAAATAGTTTTTTTTTTTCTTAAGAATTATCACTTAAAAATTCCTGTTAGCTTTATAAGCATATAATGGAACTTATAAGTTATTAGTCATGAAGATCAATACGGGATGAAATATTGTTTATATAAAAGTAATGTATGATTTGTATGATTACCAGGAGGCAGAGATAGGATCCCCATCAGCACACACGCGGAATATGTATAAGAGGCAAGCGAGAATCTTGAACACCAAGTTCGCAATTCTAATGCGAAGACCTGAAAAAAATTATATTCTTATTATTAGCACAAGTTTGGAAAATCCAAAAGTAATATCCACGGCCGATGGGGCGGTAAGGTCCTGGAGTGACGCCCGCGTACCGGAAGACGTAGTGTTGGGACTCCCACAAGGTGGATGCGAGCAACGCGGGACCGATGGATGTGGAGATGTTTGGGGGATGCCTATGTCCAGCAGTGGACGTGTGACGTCCATCAGCTGATGATGATGATTAAAAACAACAGGTCAGAGCTAACGAAAGTATTACTTGTAATATACTTAAAAGTTTAAATATATTCAGCACTAACATCATGTAAATATATATATATATGTGTATTTATTTATATGTATATGCATGTATATATGTTTTTACTATTACCAGTACAGTTTAAGTCAGTAAGTTATCACCAACCACAATATCTCATCTCACCGAAGGAAATGCCAGCAGGCTTAAGCTTTTTGTATACCTCGCTGTAAGGTTTTTAAATAAAGAGAAAAAAAAATATACATAAAGGTTTATAATATATATATATATATATATATGTATATAATAAAGGTATTTATAATATATATAATAAGTTTCTTTATCCAATTGCTTTTCTAAATCATTCTCACGTACGAGAAACTTTATTTACATTCATTACGAGACTTAGCGCTTAACCTAATGAAGGAAATTAATTAGGTTAGTTACAACAAAGGTTACTAGTTTACTGTAACGCAGTCGACTTTCGCTGGCCGTGCTTATTAGTCATGATTATTTCCATGTTGCTTTATATGTAAAGGGCAATTGCTGTTTTGTAATTGTAAATCGTTTGCACGGCACATTTGCTAGATTACAAATATGTTAATATTTCTCCGCTTTAATGTATTAATGGTTCATAGTCGAATAAATGAATGTCAAAGCAAGGTCATATTATTACACGTGTTGTATTGTAGTAGCGGCGTATCATTTTTATTGACCTCATGTGGATATTCTTTGTTCTACACTAGCGTTCAGGACAACAGGCTATGTTTGCAATGGCAAGTTATTCTAGAGTACTTTAGTTTGAATCGTATATATTTTTTAATAAATTAATTAGTATATATATTAGGATTTTATTAATATTTAACGAATTAATTTCCATTTGTTTATATCACATTTTAATGATTAATGTACAGTCACCACATAAAAGGAATATCTATGTAAATTGTAGCATTTTCCTAGTATCTAAAAGCTAAGTGCAAGTTCATAATAAAATTACATATTCTATGTCATTGTCACATATCACTAATTAAACTCACCGAGCGGTATGTATAATAAAAAAGGTTTTTTAACCTTTGCAGTGAAATATAGTGCAATTACTATAATGAATAACACCGTTTCATACTAATAATTGTGTCGGTCGCGGTTAACGTCACGAATGGCCCCAAATAACTCGTGTTATTTAGGTATTTTCATAGAAACTAAAGAAAATCTATAAAATATATAACATATAAATATATCTTACTTTTGACATATATGCTTTTATGCTTTAATAGTAAAAACAATTATCAATATGTGCGGTGTGAGGGGTTGATTCATCAAATTTAATACCTCTATGCGACACAATTCAACCAGAATCAGTTAAGTAAAAAAACCTATGTGATTTATAAGTGTATATATTAGGGGGTGTAAAGAGCCCCGCATAATATCTTACGGGACCCAGGCCATTGTCATCTGTTCGTGGTAGACCCTGGTAGTCAATAAGCGAGGTTTTGTTTCTTAGCAGCACGCATTGGGTCAGCGTGGTGAGAAATAGCACAGGTCCCCTTATACGAACACTATAAATGACTGAAGGTCGCGGGAAGTCGCTGGATGCGGGCAACGCGTGACCAATCGATGTGGGATCTTCTGAGGAGCCCTACGACCAGCTGTGGACGTTTACCAGCTGATGGTGATGATGAATCAATAATTCTGATATTAACAAGTCACTAGTGGTAGTAGGCTTTTGTTCGCGGAGACCGACCGTAACTCCACTAAACAGTAGTGCGCAAATATTACTGTGTTCCGGTTTGAAGCATGCTGCAGCTACTGAAATTACATCGTTAACAAGACTTGACATCTGTCTCAAGACGGTTAGTACAGCGTGGTGGTATACCATCCTAACTTTCACCACGTTGTTATGGGCGAGTATATTACTTACCATCAGCTGTATTACTCGCTCATCTCCTCTCTTGCTTGTATTAAGCGAGTCAAACTCCATTTGGCTGTTTTAATGTAGAAACTCACTTCAGATGTCTTTATTGATAGAGAATTGAACTCTTTAGAGTCAAGTAAACTATATTACTTATGTGAGTTCCATCCTCTTCACCAAGTTGGCGTCGCAAGTCAACGTCATTACCTTTGTGAGGTTTACCGCGAAATACTTAGATTTCCTTTTACGCTCCACTCTTTCTCCTACGTGGAAATTTTTAAAATGTAAATTTGATTTACTGAACGATGTCTTGAAGGATTCATAAATTTATCAAAAGCTCCAACCTTGAGGCGACACAAGTGCCTTTTAGTATTAAGTATGCAAAGATGTAGCTTTGAAGCATCACATTGGAAATTCTTTACGCGATGTACTTGTTTGAAGACTTGGATGTAGTATTTCTCTCTAAGCTTTTGATTAACGGAAATAATGAAGTGTCGATATCCGGGGAATGTGAGATTCTCTTTTTTAAGACTCCAGTTGGGGTTTTAGAAGTATTTAGAGCTTTTACTATATATAAAAAGTAACCTCTAGGTACAGTGTTACTCATCTAGCTCTTTGCTACAAGTTAAGTCTATATACTATATACTAGTGTTTGAAATAGTTCCGGTGGTAGATCAAGACTGTCTCCGCCAAAAAAGATCTACCACCACCATGTGGTTTATTGTTTTCCTCGCCTTCCATAGGAGAAATGGGTAACCTAAGAACTGTTTAAAATGATGACCATATAAATAGTTAATGTACTGATAATTATATGCGTTTGTGTACTTAGAACTATACCAGGTTAGCATGTCGCTGGTGGCGTGCTTCCCCACGGGGCCAGCGACTTGCCCCTTGAGCTGTTCACTTTAAGTGTTTCATGTTTTCACTTTATATTACTTCACACGCTCACAAATAGCACATACTATATGTACACTAGCTAATACTGTTGCCTGTTGTTGTAGCTTACTGTTGGTAGTAATATTACTGTGTAGTGATGGTAAGACCGACTGGATAGGTATAACCGCAGTACCTATTATCCCGCTAAACTGTAACGTGCAGACTTTACTGTGTTCCGGTTTTGAAGGCGCTATAACTAATGTAATTACTAGAGTAAGGAGACTCAAGATCTTGTCTCAGGCGACGGACGGAATTTGGTGTACTATACACCATTTTAACTAGCGCCACGTTGTTATGGGCAGGCGTATCACTTACCATCAGACGAATGTCCCGTTCGTCCCCTCGCTTAATTAATTTATTTATTTATTCAAACTTTTCACACACATGCTAACACTCGGGTCCCGAACTAAGCACAGCTTGTGTGACAGGACCCTAACTTATGAAAGTACACATTTCCGGTATAATTAACAAACAATTTCCCGAACATATATATATATGTATGTATTTGTGACGTGTGCGGTGATGTTTGTTGGTGCTAGTGTACGTGCATGTTTGTATTCGCTGAGTGTCATCTATTTAATGAGTCCTCTATTTATCCATATGACCGGCTTTAGGGTAAGTTTTTTTTTTAATAAAATCCTGCACTTTGATACCGAGCAGTGATTTAGATAATTGAATAAAAAAAAGTTTCTATACTTTTTTGACAATTTAAACGACCGAAATAATATTCGTTAATACAGCTTATGGTATTATATCATATTAATTAATATTACAGCCATCAATAGATATTAAATGCTGTTAAGAGTTAGGGTGCCTGACACTTAAGTTGTTTACAAGTATAAAAAAGGACTTATATATATATGATTAATTCATATAATATGTTAACATAGTCCCACGAATTTTTTTTTGAATCTTTTATTAATGTTTATTTCATAATTATCGTTCAGTGATATCTCATGTTCTTAACTCTATCAAATCTATTGTAAATCCCTGAATAATTCTGAAAATTACAATTACTTCCTTTCACAAATTTAATCAGAATGTGTGTTATTACAGCTATAATTTCGTATTTCACATTTCACAAGTATGTGAATGCCAATTAGTGTACAACTTTAAAGTGTAGGCTGTTTTAGCATTTAATATGCATCGTGCAGCTTATACTTACTGGATCGTTGGTTCTTTATGAAGTACAGCTGTAGGCGCTCCTTGAAAGTATTTTCGTTCACGTAATACTCGACGCGCACCCTGTAATGATAAAAAATATTTAATTCCAAGAGGGGCAATTGTTTGTGAAATAAAAAGTACCAATAGCCGTCTGCTTCTAGGTATTTGAAAAACTGTTCATTATATAATATAAATTTTTCACAAATTTCTAACGCTACTAATCATTTCCGGTCATCCTTATTTAGAATTGTCACTTATGTTGCAGATACTATTGTTTTTATATATTTACCAAAAAAACTAAAAGATACATCAATAGTCATTTACAGATGGTCCCAGACTAAGCAAATCTGTGGATGCCTAGATTTAAAGTTATTTTTTTCAAAGGTTATAGAAAACTGAAAAATTGATTATCTTCGATTGATCTGTTTCAAGTATATTGTACTTACGTAACAGCAGTATTTTATTATATCTCAAAGGTTTATCAAAGTAAAAACATCGAGATTTCATACTCTTTGTTGAATAGAAAAGTCTTGGTAACTCATTAACGTAAATATTTAAAGTCGATCTGTAAGTAATTAAATTCGCAATTAATATGCACAAGCAGGGGTTTTCCTTAATAATAACGCGATCTAATTATAGGTTGATCTATAGGTTTATTATTTTTATACAACTAATATACGAAACTAGAACTTTCTGCTAATTAATCCATATTGTCTACAATTATAAGACGCTGTCAATATCGCTATCTCAATTAATTATATTAATTGTACTGTGTACTTGTGTAAATTGAAGGAGACTAGTACACACTGACACTGACACAGAGACTAGGACATTTTTTTAATACTAATACTAGTATGAATCATATGACTACTAGTATTAGTATTAAAAAATCGCTATGTATAACCTGTCCTATATTTATGAACGATTGATATCCTGTGTCATGTTGGGACAAATACATTAAATGTTCTGGATCAGATTGAGGATCCTTCTAAAAACTATACTCAAGAATCATTCAAACACTTTACAAGACTTTATACATAGATTTTTATAATTAAACATAACAATGGAATTTTTATTTTATTTATGCTTTTTCTTTGTTGAAGAGGAAATCCTCTAAAGATACTCTGTTTATGGAGCGAGCGACAGGGTTACGTGGGATTTGTATCCATCAAAATTCCCTCGGTGGTGATCATTTGTTTGAGACCCAGTGATCTACGACGCACACCGGTTCCTCTCTGCACTACGCCTAAGCACATTCCGGGGGGTGCTGTAACACTCCACAGCATCGTCGCTTTGCTACGAGAAGCACAAGATCACGTCGTACTTGTTGTTCACCCCGGATTTATTTAGTGAGGGCTTCCACTTCCAAAGTCAACAAACTCGAACATATTTTTAGTCGACTTCTACGACAGGCAGGGCTTATCTTAGTCCTATTATCAATAACCCATGTCATTAAATTTAAAGGGCAGTTAATTAGAAATCGATTTTTAAAGATGCTAATCTCATCTTGGAAATCAGACAGATAGAGTTCGCCGGTGACGTTTTCATTTCATTTTACAACTAGCCTGTTTTCTGATGAGTGTCGTATTGGATCTTACAGCTTATCTGATACTGGGCTCGCGGACCTGGATCCAGGGTCTGTTAATTTACAGTAGTGGAACACCGGTTTCAATATCAATACATTGATGATATGCGCTTTCCCTATTAGCCGGATTGGATATCGATCAATGAAAGTATACACGAATAAATCAACGGAGTACAGATACGAGGATGTGTTAACAGCACTCTTAATGTTCCCACTATTGAAAAAAAAAAAAACGGATAGGATCATGTCGGATTCCGCACTGAAAGCTCAACTATGATGGGGATCGAATCCCAGTATCTTCGATATATATAGCGCCTTCGAAGACCTTACAAACTGAGCTCAGACATAGAGTGATAAGATTTCGTATATGCTTGATAAGATTTCCTAACCATTTTAGCACTCAGCTGCGACTTCCTATGATGCTAATTAACAATAAGGCCGTAGATGATAAAGCGTTCTCGATCAAAATACGTGTAATGAGAAGTGGAACAGAACAATGATGTTTTGGCTGCAGATTTACCATGTAACCCAGTTAGATTGGAAAAAAACTTACCACCATCAGAACTACACCACTCGCGGCTTCGGGATGAACTAGCGACCGTTCTGTTACAAGTCAAGCAGATATCTGTAGTTATGTTTTATTCTCATCGACGAGATAGACGTTCACACGATGGTAAGTGGTAAGCCTAACATGACGCCAGTTAGGATGATATACTGCATCACCTTGTGCTCCTCGTGTTGTGAGATAAAATGTTATGCAACTCAGTAATTTCACTAGCTACAGCACTCTTCAAAGAGAAACATTGTAATGTTTGCACACTACTCCACGTAGACGTGGACGGTCTCCAGGAATAGGAGACCTACCCTCTTTAGAACTAACTTTGATTGCTCTAAGTTCTCAATGAAAATGGCGGCTTATGTCTCTGAACATATGTGTATATTTGAAACGTTTAACTTAAGTGCTAATATCAAGAAAATATAAGCAAATCTAACGTAGCTATATTTTAACAATAAATATAACAATTTTATTTCAAATTTTAAAACTATAAAATAAAACATAACAACCTATTTCCGGTTTATGAGGATTTCAGTTAAAAGTAAAAAAATCAAATGAGATTCTCCCTCTCCTGAACTTTCAAACCGCCTTCCACTTATTTACAGATAACAGATCAATATAAAGTTGGAAAACCTATATTAAAAAAAAAGGTATAAAAGACGTTTTTGTAATAAATAAATTATTGTTTTAATGTTGTATTGTAATTTACTTATTTTTCATAATTCAAGAGTGGAAGACGCATATGCAACAACAGTTAGGTACAGTATAGTCTGCGCTCAAACTATACACAAATCAGCATTGCATATTCATGACCTTTGCGTATTCGTGCTTCTACGAAAGCTTTCAAAGCTGCTTCAGCCTTTGAAGCGATGCAATAAAAGCTTATACATGTTTTTATAAATCAAAGGGATGCAATAACATTGAAATAAAATACAATTGAACGTCTCTCCTTAGAATTGTTTTAATATTTTCCCATCAAAAATAACTTTTCTTGGAGCTGCGACAGCTCACTGGTGTAGTTTTTATCTATTTCAGTTCAATGAATAACAAACTCATGCATTTGTCTGTTAGCTCTTGAATAGCTACGCTTTTATATTCCCCATATAAATATCTCTCTCGTGGATCCAAGATCTGTTCATATCTTTAAACGCTAAGCCTCGTAGAACATCTAATTGTTCATCAGTAAGAAGCATATACATTGTCGCTAGATAAAACAGTAGTTTACAAACATTGCTATGTTCAAGTTTGAAGGGTGCTGTAGCTAGTAAAATTACTAGAGGTAAGACCTAATTTCTCATATCTCAGAGTTACGAGCATAATGCTGTGGTTCCACTACAACTAGCGTCATATCCTTATGAGATATATTACTCATCATCAGGTAAACGTCCACTCCGCTTCTTCACTTTGGATAAAGAATATTTAATGTGTATTATATACTCGTAGAATCAAGACCGTGCTTTTTGGAATATATTACAAGAGACCTACGTCCAGCACTGGAGGACCATCGGTTGAATGATGATGTTAGTGTGAGACATGAGGTGAGTGAGAGAGGGTGGAGTTTGATAGAGAACTGTAATATGAAAGAAAGAATTAGATTGATAGGAATAAGTAGAAATAAAGAAGAGAATGAGTAGTTAAAGGAAACGAAGATGGTTATGAAATGGAAAATAAAAAGGTCCCAGCCTCACACAACTGGTGAAACGAGAAAAAAGCTATATACAAAAAAAAAGCCAGTATAAAAGGGAAGTAGGATTCAGAGGTTATTTATAAAACGTATTGATTCAATGGGTCAGTTGGAGAGCTGCAGGTCATTTCGACTATTTTCAATCGACGAAATGATAAGTTTCTCGTATCATTCCCTGTTTCCCCCTTTTCTTATATGACAAACCATAAATTGTATAAAGACGTTCTATAGACAAGATTCTCAATTCTAAAAGTAACCTTTTTATATTCGCTTCTTTATATTTTTTTTCCTTCTGCGAAGAGAGGAAACGAGCAAGATGTTCATATGATGCAATGTGATGTTAGGGTGATATACACAGAACCACGTTGCGCTCGTCGTCTTTATAAATTACTCCCATACTCCGATAATTTTTCTAGCTACGAAGCTCTTCAAACTGAAAGAAGTAGGAACTGCGGTGATATTGATCTGGACAGTCTCCAGCGATAGAAATCTACCACCAGTAAATCCGCCTGTTTGTTGTGTAGAAGCAACGATTTATAGCGTTTCGATATTCATCGCGTAATTTCATCAAAATGTGTAGTTTAACCTAAATTCTATCAGCATCGGCGGATAGACTTCCACTGCTGAACATAGGCCTCATCTCAACATCAATCGGTTCTGCGTTGCCTGCATCCAGCGGCTTCGCGCAACCTTCAGGCAGCATAACTTCTGGTACCGCCGGCCACTAGAGGCCGTCGTTTTTAAAGTTTCGTATATGGAGTTTGCGCCATTTCCCACCATGCTGCCCTAATGCGGGTTGGTGGGAGGCAGATCCTTGTTTGATTAGCACGGTACACCACGAACAGGTGAGTTTGGCTTGGGTGCCATGAGTTGTTGTGCGTGTGTAAAGTTGTCATGACATCCGTTGTATATGAACATGAAAGCTTACAGAATCCGAACATACAACGAATCCAGTCTATAATATTCTTCTAAAATGTAAATTAGATTAAATCTCGAGGGTCTCCTACTGATACGGAATCTATGCATCTAAACCGTACATTCAAAGGTCATTTTAAGGTTATAACAGAACTTTACATATTGAGATAAACAACCCCTTTTGACCGATGCAAATAACATATCATATCTACAATGATGGTAAATTTTTAAACAAATGTATATATTATATATTACTTCTCCCAGCAACGCGCATTGGGCCAGCATGGTCGGAAATGGCTTAAAACCCTCCTATGAACCCCAATAAACGACCGCCACGCTGTTCGTGACGGAAGTTGGCATGGCGCCGGAAACGAAGCAGCGCGGGACCGTTCAATGTGGAGATCTTTGAAGAAGACTTTTGTCCAGCAGTAAGACGTGTATCGGCCGATGATGATGATATACTTTGATGACTTTTAATATCATTTCACAAGTTAAAATACACAAGTTATTAAGAATGGCATGCAGGTTAGTTTCCTCTAGAATAATGTGTTTGGTCTTAGATGGGCAAAAGATCTCATATTTACTCTTATAGTATCATTCATTAGATGAAAACTTGGTTAATTGTGAAATACGAGTATTGGTTATATTTATAAAACTACATGTATTATATGAAGATGCACAAACTATAAAGGAATGCCAAGTCAAAGTTAAGACTCGTGCAACTTTAGATAAAGTTTCTACTTAGTTTGGATCATGTTAGACGATCTCTGGAAATAGAAATAGACTTCGTTTAGAAATAATGAATAAGTTTGAGAAAGGAAATAAACCTTGCAACACGAAAGCTTATTTCCATTGACTTATATAGATTTTATTTTGTATGAGTTTTTAATAAATATAATATAAGAGAAAAACTGCGCAGACGCATCCGGGTTGAAGTAAGAGAAAAATTAAAAAACATTAACACAATTTCAGCAAGATAATTAAATAAGAAATAATTTAAAGTTTCTAAATAAGCATGATTTAAATGAGCCGGAGTACGAGCCGGTAAACGGAAACAAGTTGCCGATGACAGATTTCATAATTAACTGTACTTAATTATAACATTGTAAGTTAACAAGGATTCCGTAGCTACGCTTTCCAACAGTAAAGTAATTACAAAGCGAATGAAATCGCGTAACTGAAAAAGTCATTTGAAACGAAATACTAGGTCTGGTTCCGGGGGTTTATTGAGGGCTGGGGTGCTTAACTTTTATGATGGCCGAAGCAAGTGTGACGTTACTTCCATTTTAATAGAGTAGAACGGGCGACAAAGAACTTGTCTGCCAACCCTTACGGATTGGTGTTGGATTGGTTTAGTTCAATAACTGGTAATCCATTGACGGTGGTGAATAGACTTATAGCATCATGAACTTAAAACATTGGTTCATAAATTCGAACGAGTTTATTGGACTATAGCAACGCTTGATGATGTGAAGATCGGGAGAGGCCTACGTCCAGCACTGGACGTCTATCGGCTGATGATGATGATGATTGGACTATAGTAGCATCAATAGATCATACAATATCTACAAACATCTCATTAGAACTAGGAACAGAATTTGTTCTTCTCTTTGAATACTTTATCTATAAACTGCTAACATTTGGCTCGTGTTTAACGATTTTTTTTTATAAAGTTCAATAATACTCTCAAGAGTTCCGTCCTCCTCTGTTTTATTTCAGTATTGTTTGAAGGAGTAGAGCTTCCGTAGAACTTTTAATTGAAAACTTATTCATCGAACTGTAAAGTTGCTCCCGAAGCAAATATATTTACTTCATTCAATATCACTGTTGTCCCGAGATAAATGGATAATATTTCTATTTCGTTTACATTAAAAAGATTTATATCGATGATAAAAGGAGGCGCGAAATTTTATACGTATAAAGGAGTGAGTAATCATCAAAAGGATAAGTTCTCCAGCACGGCACCAGAACAATCCATCCATAACAGCCAGTTTACGTCCCCACTGACTGACTGATGAGGGCGATGGATTGGTGACTTCACACGCACCTTAGAATAAATTCTAACTCATGGTTTCCTCGCGATGTTTTACCCTCACCGTATGTATTCCGCTGTTGTAACTAAAGTTCACAAATATACATAACTTAAATATTAAAGTCATCGCTACTTGCCGAGGTTCGAACCCGCGACCTTCGGAATGAACGCACGCTCTAACGATTGAGCCAGCGAGCTACACCAAAATGATCACCGGAACATAATTCATTAAGTTAACACATAAAATACTTGAGACGTACTTATCTCATATTTTGAACCTGATCTTTAAAGAAATATTTATTTTTGTAATACTTTGTAAATAAATAAAAAAATCATTGAAACGAGTAAACAACTTACATGATTCGTTATATTCACATATGAAATTATCTTTTTCTCGCACTGACCACTTTGATCTGAAATATCTCCTCTTTGGTTCAGAATTCCAAATTCAAATTTATAAATACATTTAGCTGCTACATTTGAGTTTTGAAAACAGTCATTCATTTGTTTTTTCCTCATTATTATTTTCTTTGGCGTCGCTTATTGCCGCGCAATGGTAAACATGAGATATCGGTATATTCACGAGTACGAGTTCAACCGTGGCACCAGTACCCGTGCTGCAGGAACAGCTCGAAGGATTAATGATGTGCATGTGCATGTGCCGGTGTCGCGAAAGAAAGCACGGTACGTTTTTGGTTTCAACGGTTTCGCTCTGGAAATTTCGATTTTCAGAACCAACCACTTCAGAGAAGGCAGCAGGCTTTAGGGTAAATAATAAAACTGTATTAATCCACTTGAAGCAAATCGGGAAAGCAAAAAAACTTGAACGATGGGTACCTCATGAATTGAGTGAATGGAACTTGCGAACACGCGCCGACTGCTGCTGCTGTGTTACTTTGCTCAACCGACACAATGATGAAGGGATTTTAAATCGAATCATTACTTGTGATGAAAAGTGGACACTGTACGATAATCGGAATCGCTCGTCGTAATGGCTGAATCCTGGAGACCCAGCCAAATCCTGCGCTAAATGAAAATTGACTCAGAAAAAGTTACTTGTGAGTGTTTGGTGGACCAGCGCCGGTGTCGTTCACTGCAGCTTTCTAAAATCTGGTCAAACAATTACGGCAGATATCTATTGTCAGCAACTGCAAACCATGAAGGAAGAACTAGCTGCTAAACAACCGAGATTGCTCAATGGCTCTAGGCCACTGCTGCTTCACGACAACGCAAGACAACACCCTGCACAACAAACAACCACAAGTTAGATGAGCTACAATTGGAATGTCTGCAACATCCACCGTACTCCCCGGACCTTGCCCCAACAGATTATCATTCATTCCAGAATTTGGACAATTTCTTGCAAGGAAAAAAATTCAACTCCGATGCACCAGTCCAAACCGCCTGCAAAGAGTTTACTGATTCTCGCCCGTATGGTTTTTTTAGTAAAGGGATCAATGAACTATCTATGAGATGCCAAAAGTGCATAGATAACAACGGTGCATACTTTAATTTATTTATCATATTTTCCAAAAAATACTGACTTTATATTCGTCCCGTACAAAACCCCAATTTCATATTTAAGGACCTGATATTTTAGTTACGAATTTAATCTTTACCATCCCCTCGGACCAGATGATGTTACTTAAAAAAAAAACATGTTCGGGTTGATATTGAAAACCGATTGAATCTCGTGGGGAAAAATATCTACATCGCCGTTTTTTCAATGTTTTTTCAATATTTAATTTAATTTATCGTACTGGAAATAGTTGAAGGTAGGCTGTAGCCTTTGTTTTACGACGTCACACCGTGTGAGTGTGGCCTTCACGCTGGTCGCGTGCTTAGGCGGGAACTTACTGCCCACCCTCGAGAGAATTCTTTCATTACTACGATTAGGGTGAAAAATAATTTAATATACTGTTAAACGGAAAAAAAACTGACTCGGCTGTTTCATATTTTTTAAGATTTTTTTAAGTAACAATGTACGATTCAAAAATAAAAAAATTGGAGAAGAAAGTGCAGTTAAGTAACAATGTTGCAAATGAAACGAATTCATAGTCAAATGCATTTAAATCAAAATGCAGCAATTTGTTATTTAAACGTTGAATGACACGTTTAATCTCAAATAGTGATATAACACAAATATCGTGATAGTTTCGCAATGAAATGTTAAGGATAAAGTATTTCTCACCATAAGGATCATAAATTTCAATCTACGAGTATTTTCATCATTTTTCAATAGTAAAGTTTCTGTGCAGGATTCTACTCCATTACCGAAGCTGAATTTTTCCATGATGGATATGGTCCAAGAGATCAACAGCTACATGCCTTTCAAACAGAAGTTTTGGTTTTTATATGGAATCAATAATAATTTCAACAGAGTCACAACTTGGAAGCTTCATCTTTTCCTATATTATCTCCTATCGAAAGCTTATCTAATTTCCTGCTGCTGCCTCTACTTTGTCTTTCATTTTTAGTTTATATTTTACCTCAACTGCCAAAATAATTATATTTTCGTTTCCTAACACTATTTCACTATACTTATTGTATGCTCTTCATCTATAATTTTGTGAAGTTTCTGTTCTGTTTATTACTTCAACGACTGTTACTATGCTTTAAATATTAGATAGTTCAATTAGTAACTTATGTACGTATGGGATAGAAGTTTTGGCGTTTATATCACTAAATTAAGCATCTGTACCATCTTCAGAATATAGCTATTTAATTAATACTTTACTTTGATATTCAATAATTCAATAATTGTTGGCATTTTACTTGCGTGAGAGGTACTATTCATTAAATTAAAAATACATTCGACTGTCTTCTTTAGATTGTTCCAACCTTCACTTTAATTACTTGATTCTATAACTTCTCGACCTATGACCAGCAGTGGACTTCTAATGATGGCTGATAATGATGATGATGAATTTTCTGTCTTCTAAATTGATATTGCTCACCCAAGTATTTAATGTAAACATACACAAGGTGTGACTTTTGTCAGGCAAGGAATTAAACTGGCTGTGAATTGTTAACAATAGAGACTTCCGTTTAGAATTCCGGTAACCTGGAATGCCAGTGCATGATAATTCTTTGTCTATTTTAACAAGTACATTATTTTGAAATGACGAGGATTCGAGATAAAGTTTCCCTGCTAAATATAATCGTCTGATATGTAGTGGCTGTTAACTAAGTTCACTTTCCATAACATGGATGGAGGTGTACTTTTAATAAAACCACCAATAATCCTCATAGCTTGATTTTGTATTTTATCCAGCTTATGTAGGTTACAAAATGCACTATTATCGTATAGAAAACTGCCATAATCTATGCGTTAGAGTGGGGGCTATTAAAATCACCCAACACTAGGGTTTTTTGAGTGGCTAAAGAAAAGATTGAGTCCCAATCGCCTTGCGTTGTGCGAATTGAAGATGGGCAGTAGATCCCAATGATATTTTCAATGCATTTACATTTAAAAATCCTGACATGGATGCATTCAATACCTTTATTTATGCCTCCAATTTGTACCATCTGCGCCTGTAACGAGCGATGAGTCAGAATGGCAACACCTCCGTATGAGTCCGATCGGTCGCGACGAAAAACACTATATCCATTAATATTAAGATTTTCTTTGCTGATCAAGCAAGTTTCGCTTAACACCGCTACGTGAATCTTTTCTTGACATAATAATTGTTCAAAAGCTAGACTTTTAGGTTCAATGCTTTGCGCATTCCACTGGATGACATTGAAATGTTGCAACGATTTTTTAGCCATAACTATTGCTATTTAATATCGAGACATCATTTATATTATTAAACATCCAAGATATTAGACAGAACACAAATTTTAATCACACTTTTCAATTTTTCTCCATAGATTGTTCTCTAACAAAAATCATGTTTTTAAGTTTTAATAATAAGCGAGAAAAGAATGATGTACCACTCTAGTTAATGTTGCCCTCGTTTTTATTACTATTATTCATGTCATCCTGAATTGAATCTGTATCTGAACAGCTGTCCCAAAATTCATTAGTATCCGGTTTATTTCTTGCCTTTTCTTTACACACAGTAGATTTGTTTTGAAGTCCCAGATCTTTATGTGAATTATCTGCGTTAGTTCTTTCCACTGATACTGACTTAATGAGGTTTGCATAAGAGCGCATATTCCGATCATTAGTATTTGTTTTAGTTGTAATATTATTATTTTGAAATTTGTCTTTGATTCTGTCTTTAGAGGGTTCTGGAGCACTGGGAGGAACGTAAATCATTACTGCTTTTCTATAGGAATTAAATTCAGCCATAATTTTCCTAATTTTCTTTTCTTTTAAATATATGGGACATAATTTGGACAAAGAGATGTGACTTCCTCGGCAATTACTGCACGTAAACGTTGTAGTCTCACAACTATCATGATCTTTTATACATTTAGGACATATTGTTTTCTTTAAGGGACATCTTTTGGCCGTATGTCCGAATGTCCAGCAGCGAGAACACTGAGTAACTGGAAATAAGTATGGCTCCACCCTGACTCTCATATCATATATATAAATATACCCAGGAAGGACAGAACCCTTAAAGCCTAAGTGTATTGTCTCAGAATCAATCCATCCACTACCATCTCCGCCTCTCCTCTGTAGACGCTTTATGCTTGATATTTCAATAGAACTTTTTATCGATTCGGAAATTTGCTCTTCATTTAATTCTAACTCTATATTTTGAATAACCCCATAAGATAAGCCCACCTCCATTGGTTTTTCACAACGTCAACCATTTTCTTGAAAAATCTTATTATTTATTAATTTCTCTGCTCTATATTCCGATCCTAATGAACCAAAACTTAGGATTTACGTATTTTACTTTTGTAATATTAGTTATGTTATTGGTTTTAAATAACTTCGCCAATGCAAACTGCTTCGGTAAAATCTCACTACTTGTTATTCTTACTTCTGTAATTTCTTTAGTTTCATTTAGGTTAATCACCCTCCTCCTCTTAAGCGATTTCACTTCTTCAGAATCGTTTAAATCTTCATCAACCTGCTTCTCATTTATCACATTATTTACGTTGGGTAGATCGATAATGTCGATATTTGTGTTATCCTCTAATATTTCTTCGTTCATTGTAACTAAAGTCCATGTCTATAAACACGCACGAAACGAAACAAAAAAAAAAGTGGGTAGAACTGTTTTTACACTATAGAACCTTAGTACGCGTCCTATCCACACTGTGAAGTAAACACGACTGTATATAATTATATTAATCTTGATAATTAAAAACTAATACATGAATATAGAAATTAACCAATGAAATTGATAAGTTTAAACGCCAGTAACTTAATTTTTTTTTTCATCTAAAACATATCTATTTATGTATTACCCTGTTAAAGATACAGTAAGTTATTATATACTCGTAATATAAGTATACCACAGCCAATGTACTAGAGGGTATTCGTAAATATAATAAATAAAAACTATTTTTGAAATAGTAAATATAAAAAAAATGTTAACGTTTATAATATTTGCGCCGATTCCGATTTAAAACTGACTGTTTCAGATGCCAAGGTAAACTTTTATATTTGAACTGTCAAAACAAACTGGGTGAGTTCCGGTTAAGCGTTAACATGTTCAACAGTTTCCGTTAAATCCCCGGCTCCACGTACCCGCTGTCGAGTTTAATAAATTGCGGAAGTCAAAATTAAATATATACCAACCACATTATATCTCAACTTAGGTAATTTGTTGCAGTTTAAAAATGCTGAAGAAGCCAACTGAAATGTAGTCGAAGCTTCAAGTTGCAGTCACAAAAATACTACAGATTACATTAATTTTTTAAGATGTATTTAAAACCCTTGACTTAGAATTTCTTATGTCCTTGGTTCTATTTTTTAAATTTGATTTTAAATATATTCTCTATCATACTATGGTTGTGTTGGCTTCTACTGGTGTAGTTAAGACTGGTGTTTGGACAAAGTTTTGTATGATGAAAAACTAACAAGCAAATTTCACGTATCCATCTCTAGGTAAACGCAAATAAACCTTTGCAACGTTAGAAATAGAAGTTTCCTTTGTGTTTTTAGTTTTGGGAAAACTGCTCCGTTTGCGCAAACTTAATTAACTTAGCTACGATTAACAATTTATATGTTCATTTAACTTACTGCTTACTGATCATCATCAGACGTCCACTGCTCGACATAGGCCTCTCACAAATATTCCCACTTCGATCCGGTAGAGAATTGATATGGGGGGATTTGGGCGGTATCCCACCACTCTGTCCCAATACAGGTTGGTGGAAACCAGAGCCTCATTTGTTGATTAGCAGGATGCCCCACGAGCAAATGAGGTTGGCTTGCATCCAGCGAGTTGTTATGCAGGAACCCTTACACTACTTGTCAAGTACTTCGTAATGTTTAAGTTCCAAGCATGAAGAAATAGGCTCATCTCCGACATTCAAATGTTACCGGCGCCATTTTTAATTATTATTTTAAAATATAAGTAAATTATGTACCTGGGTATTTTGTCGTAGCTGTCCCATCCGGTGAGGCAATTATAGGAGCTGTACCTGCTTACGGCTGCCATGTTGCACTTTTAACTTTATAATTATTCAAATAGTTATTGTCACTTTATAATACGTATTGCAGACGCTCGAGACGACCACCTCTCTCAACTGCAGTCGAACTTCTCTGAAGAACCGACGGTTGCAAGCTTACGATTATGGTTCACGTATTCTCCAGCGACTAGTTGTTGCCCGTCTATGAACCAATTTAACTATCTGACTTTAAACGTCTAACGGTCAAATATTATAAAACCTTTCAAAGAATCTACATTTACCAGAAATTACTTAAACTGTACACTGTTATAATAAAATTCAAATTTCCGGTTTATTATTAAAAAAAAAAAAATCATTAAAGTGCTCTTAATATTTCAACTGTTCAATAGATTTTTTGATTGTACATAAAAATACATTTGACATAGTTTCGAATCGCTAACAAAAAAAAAAAAAAAAAACTAGCACAACGCCCTAGATAGACGTTTTTATATTTTCCCTTTTGCAATCGACATATAAAATTTATATGTTACACTTTTTTTTAAGCTGTATGTTATAACAAAGAAAAATGAGAAATACATAGTCATGTACTAAAAACTCAACCCTCTACTTTATTATTAATCGTCATGTACACATTGATAAATAATAGTATATTATTGATGAAATGTAACGATTATTATCGGGGGTGTAGTCATTTATGAGGCCGTTTCACCACTTTTAAGAAACACGTGAAAACATATAAATATCACATCAATAATCAAATTCCAAGTAAACGGACAACAAAGGAAAATTTATATTAAAACCGTGAAAATACAACGACGTAGTGGTGAAATGTTAATTAATAAGTTAATTTCGAGTTAACTTAACATACATTAACAACTTATGTATGAGTAAAAGTGGTTTTAAGTTATATTTAAAGGCGCGGAGCTGACGAATATCGGTCGGTTGTGGGGTAGGCAAGCGGCGTGCCCCGCGTCTCCAACTGACTGCCGCCGTGAGCGCCTCCTCCTCCGCCACTCAACTGAACGTGGATGTACCATCCAACGTGTTGCTCGACTCAACCGCCAAATGTACAGTCGCGTCTTAAGTGCCTAGCATTAGTGAAATTACACGAAAAATATGTTTTTGATGAAAAATATCATTTCGCGTATAGATAATTATTCGTTGCGTCTGGATAATGTACGGGTCAACACTTAACGGATCAAGTACAGACTTCGTAACAAATTGAGGGAATATTTGTGTTTAGTCTTCACGCTAATGAACGTTCACTTAGTTTAAGCGTTTAGTGTTTATATAAGTATACGATAACTTCACGTTGCATGTGCGGAATTGTACTTCTTTCAATACACAAATATTTTTTTTTTTTTACTTCTTCTGTTAGACAAAAGATGGAAAGTAATTCGATCCGAATAAAATTGATAAGATATTAATAACGACATACTAACCCCGTATACATAGTATTTTCTTAAAAAATTCTAGAAAGAATAGATTCTTTATAGTCTAATTCTAGATAGGATTATTATCACATAATCTGTATTAAAGGAATATGATATAATGTACAGTTATATAATTTTTTTCTTATAGATCTCAGCTTAAGTTTACGTTTAAATGATTTCCGTTTGAAAAGTAATACATAATTATAGTACTTTAATGATATGTACCATAGTGCTAATAGTTCTAATTGTAATTAATATTTTAGAAAAGGGTTCATCGGCCCTAAAATAAGGAAGAACAGACGTTTGTTTGTATAATAAAATTATTCGAGATTTTCTATAAATACAATCATTTGTAGACATACGTATTGACATAATTTTTTTTTTACTAAATTTTGGATAAAACGAGCGAGGTGTTCCTCTTTTAATACCACCGCAGAGACCTAGCATCAGTAAAGAAATATATTTAATATATATAAATATAAATAAGAATGAAAACTTCTAGATATATAAAGCGGTCCAAATACTTCCCATAATATTATATTTATGAAATTTCCATCAATTATGAATGAATGAGAAGTGGAAAAAAATCAGGAATATCAGGGAATGGACTGGCATATCTGAGACGTCCGAATTGTTCCGCCGAACCAGAGACAGAAAGGACTGTACCACGCTGATCGCCAATCCTGACTGGTAGGAGAGGCAATTTAAGAAGAACGAAAATCGATATTACAGCAAAGCGAATGCGAAGTAATACCGTTCCTGCAATGAGGTTGTTAAAATCGATTTTCCATTGCAATGCACACGTATTACTCGAACGGATTCCGTAGTTTCCGCTACTTCCTATTAATATCGACGCAGTATCAAATAATTTGAAAATTTAACTAAGTTTCCAATGCGTAGAGAGTCACTCGCAACTACCAGGTTCTGTCCAGTCGGCTTGATACCCTGGCCTTGCGAAAACATAAAACACACCCTTATTAACGAATGCAACGATAAGGTATGCTGTTGAATCCTAATGCCGTAGTGTACCATATAACACCAAATCCACTTGCTCCACTGATACAACTGTCAATCAACTGTGTTATACAAGCGAAACTTCTAACAAGAACCGTTGTATGGAATAGCTTTTCTCCAGCGGTATCTCAGGATCGATTCCACTTATGAGAAGAGAATTATATTCTCAAAGGACGACGACGTAGCTGTTACACTTCAGTTGTATCGACTGTTCAAGGACGACTGAAAATTTTGTCTGGATTTTCTGCGAATGATATAACAAAAAAAAAGTTATATGTTTATATCAAAAGATAGATTAATATGATGATAAGCGTCAACTGGGATGTGTAGTAACTTCCTTAAATCGATTCTTGGATTATTGAAGCAGACGTCTAGCTTCGTTTAACACAAGGACGAAGGCTCTGAAGAACAACCATGTTTATATCAAAGCGGCTTTACATGCTGATCAATTACAGGCTGAGTGTTGTGAGGGTTGTAATCCGTTTAAGTGCTCGTCTTTGTGAAGGTGTAATCGGAATAGAATGCATATATCATGAGCGTCGGTGTAACGCACAGCTCATAATGGATACAAAGAGCATAGAGCAGTAAATTCCTCGTGTAGCGGCCCGCAATTAGCATACGAGCTGGTAAGCCCACCACAACGTTGAGCAGCGATCTGATGAAGGTCTCGGGCAATTGTTGCATGCAAGCAGCAAAGTAGGATTTCGAGGAGTGGATCTGCTGCCGACGGTAATGGTGTAGAGTATGTTCGTATGATTTAGGAAAACATACATAGTCAAGATTTATTATTCTTAGCTAAAATCAAAATCTAGGTATTATTGATATAGCCTTGTAATCTCAGGCTATTAAGGATAGGATTAAGGTATTCCTTGCCTGTCGTATAAGGTGACTAGAAGCGTCTTCGAGTTCGTGAGCCTCGAGGGTGGGGGCCCTCAAAGCTCAATAATCGGGCCTTAAGAGGAAGGCAAATGTATAGTGATCTTGTATTTGAAAATGTTTATAAAACTTAATTAGAAATAAAATGATGAAGGATCTATGAAATTCAAATAATATATAGCCTACAAATGATTCCGCCTCAATTGGTCCCATTTCCATACGTTCACTAATTTTCACGTGATTGGCAAATAAAGTATATGTGTTTAACATATGTATTGTATATTTAGATTAGTGAAATATTCTTTAGTAAATTATATCAGAGCTTTACAATAGTTTTTTGCATTCCCGTACCCCTTAATAAAACTTTTCATTTGTGTATCTCTTCCCTGATAACTCCATACTCACCCCTAAAGATAGAGAACAAAGGAAACTCATTTTGGTTATATGTATACATATATATAGATCATAAATATAACTACAGTAAAGTTTTCGAATATTATGATGATGATATTGCTAATTAGTTAGCTAACTAGTGGAGTACTCTATCTTTAAGATGGACTTACAATGATGTATAATAAAAACTATTCGTATCAATAATTGCTTTATAAATTTTAATTATCCGTACGTAGTTATGCAATGTAAAAAGCCTTTATTTCCGTCACCGATATCTTCTCTACATGCTTTGAAAGTCTGATAAAATAATGTTACCGTATAACGACGGCTGTTTAACAAGTGCCGACAATATTGAGATAAGTTTCTTACCATCTCTAACCATCTAAGGAGTCTCGAAGTGGAACGCAAATGTAGTTTCAGTTTCATTAAATGTATGAAACTGAAATTTTACGATTTTGCTCCTTTTCAAGGAATCTGGCGAGGACTTAACGTTGACTATACTGATTTATGACAATATATCCTTGAACAGCGTATGTCGATATCTGCGAAACGTCTCCTTGCTAAAAGCATTTAAAAAATATACTTATCTTAAATTTTTCTACAAGAAAAATACAGATGGTGAACAGAAATACATCATTCTTCATCTAAAAATACTGACGGCACATGGAAAGCTTAAGGAGTACGAAGATGTTGAATACTTTCTTATATTTTATAGGTGTTACATAGGTCACTGTTATATATATATATATGTATATATATATTTTAGTGATTGACTGCAATAAACCATGATGTTAAGTAACAAAAGCACCAGAGATGGTGAAGCGTACTCGCTGGGGTATTTCCTGATGGTAGAAAATTTACTGTAATACAAAAGCTGAGCCGTTGCGTCACGGAAGCACATAAATGGAGAAAGAAGTATTTCAACAAGGACATTGATAGACTATTATTATTGTTATATAAATTAGATCTAGGACCAGAAGAGTTCTTGGTTAAAGTTTGAAAAAAAAAGCTCTTAAAGAAATAGACGTAAGTTCTAGTGTGCCGTGCTAAAAGACTAACTTGTAATTTTGCCAGTTTTATGGATAAACATAATACTTTTTTTTTTAATTCAAAGCCACAAAGCACTAATGCATTCACTATCTCTTTCGTGGGCTTGAATAAAAATGAAAACTCATTAGAAAACTTAATAAAACTTGATGTAATTAAAATTCCTTTCGAAACATTCAATACTTGCGATTTAAAGGAGTTAAGACGTTTTGGCATGTAATAATGTTTGGTGCCTGATCTTTTATTAATTACTAAACAAAGTGCCCGAGGCTTTATGGAATGTATAAAAATGGATTTTTTTTTTAATTATTAACACAATATCTCTAATAAATAATGCCTGAGTTTCATATAAGTATCAATAAGTAAGTAATAATGCCGAGATTCTATAGATGATCATAATTCATTGTAAACGGAGTGGCGTTGGTCTCTTCCCGTCTCTGGTTTACTAACATTGTTGAAATAAAAAAAGAATTGTTACTTAAAATTAAGTCTTACAAAAAAAAAAAGTATTTATCTAAACCTAATCTATAACTTAATAACAATTATTCAACTTCTTTGTTCATGTTAACCGAATAAGTATCTACATTAGTTTATAAGAGTACCAGTTTGATTTAGATTATACTAATATTATAATTTGTTTAATTGGTATATTAACACATGATCATCATCATCCGATAGACGTCCACTGCTGGACATAGGTTCCCCAAAGATCTTCATATCGTCCGGTCCCGCGTTGCTAGCATCCAGTGGGTGCCAGCGATTCCCATCATCTATGTTATTACATATAACGTTCAGTTTCTTTACTATAGCAAAGTGCTAATATTTAAGATCAAATAATTTTTAAAGTTTAAATAAAGTTCTCTCTAAATTCCGTTTCCGTTGTATAGTCTGTTGCAAGATTTGTCCATTAGTTAAAAGCGCACGGTAGAAGCATTTTGACATAAAGATCTATAAGTTAGAATTATGTCAACGCTAATGGAGAGTCTTAGCGTAATCATTTATTCAATAACACTGAATCAAATGGCGACGTCCGCTTTTATACAAAAGCAGGGTAGCTGTAAATAAAAAAAAAAACAATACTAACTTTGAAAAAACACTTTGATTATATTATTCAGGCGCTTACACGATGCATCGGGTAGCTATTTACTGAAGTACATCATAATTTTTTAAATGTTGGTAAAATTTTCACGTACCCACTTCACTGGTGACTCTCATATTAATATTACATATGAGATGCTGTACATTCTTCGTCTTCATAACGTAATATCATGTGAAAATGTGCTGACAAGCAGTTTATTATTAAAAGTCCCATGTGCCGTAGGAATTGCATCTGCAGCCTACTTCAGCATCATAAATAATGTAAAAAGGCTGCAATTGTGTCACTGCGATTTACGATTTATATTAGTATTTGTAACAATGTAATATATATATAACATTGTTACAAATGGCTTAAGCTTTATCTTTGTCGTTTAACAATATACTCGAAAAATTGGATTTCTAATAGAAATCGAAAAACGCATCGGGCTTATTGATTATGGACATGACGGTGACACAATTGCAGCCTTTTTACATTATTTATGATGCTGAAGTAGGTTGCAGGTGCAATTCATACGCCACATAGGTCTTTTAATAATAAACTGCATGTCAGCACATTTTCATTTGTAACAATGTTATATATATATATATATAAGATTGTTACAAATGACTTTTAAATTGTGATAGACAGAACATCATAGCATATGCTATATTTACATAAAATAACTTAACCTATATACCGTTGATGAATTTGAGCAAATTTGTTGTAACCAGAGATTAGCTTTGCATTTTTATGTGGTTAAAGTATATATCTAACAAAAAAAAAATTTAAAAGCTTTAAACACCTCACACCCTAAGTGTTTTCTATGAAAATCGAAAAGTTTGTTAATCACTTTAACAATTATATCTTTGTTTCTCTTTAGCCTTATCTCAGTTTTCTGTGTAAAACGATCAAACATAACCAACCCGCATTAGGACAGCATTGTCGGAAACAGCCCAAATCCCCCACATGACCCCTATATACGACGTGCCCGACGTTGACAAGACGCCGCAACCAGGGCAGCGAAGAACCAATCAATGTGGAGATCTATAGAAGAATCCTATATCCAGCATCTGACGTCGCGAGCAGACGATGATGAAACATAATCATATTTGCATTAAACAGTCAATATATATTTAACCAAAGGTTAAAGTAACAAACTATAACGTACATGAAATTTAGTGATACGATATGACACGAGATACTCATCATCATCAAAGACTGCAGCTGTTCCTTCTTAAGTTTAAAACTTTAATTTCAGCTGCCGATTATTCTATTAATAATGAATATTACAAAGCAATTTTAAATGCGGGGTAGTGTTAAATATGTTCAAGCGTATTATAAGGGTAAGTTGATATAATTTATTGACAACCCCGTGGCCTCTGCGATCGTTTGAACATCGACTTTTGCTCGCTCGTAACTTAGCTACACAAACACGCACGCTTTGAACTTTATGCAAAAAGCAAACACAAACAAAACTGACGTACAGCTAGACTTTTTCTGCTCACAAAGGCTTTAAAGGAGAACACAGTCGGTGACCTAGTCATTGTCACTGAACAAAAAAGGTATTACTTTATAATTTCGTATGTTTACGATAGAAACAAACAGGCCATGGCTACAGGGCCTGAGGTGATAGATGTCCTGATATCATAATCATAACGGTGTACTCACAGCATCTTACTATTATTTACAATGCAAAATTAGCTGTATCTTGGTCTGAAGGTATGCTTAGTGTTAGATTTAATTTAATTGATAATGGTATCCCAAGCAGGTGATCCATCTTCTATATTGAAATTAAGATTTATTATTTAATTAAACCCCTCGTGAATCATCCTTGGTAGGAATTCTGATAGTTGAGATGATGCAAAGCACGGTCACAGCCGAAATCTGAAATTTACATCAACCATATAAATTTTAGATCATCATCATTGTTTGGATTAATTGATTTTTATAACGTTGCTTGTACAACAATGTTGGGGATTCTCTAAGACAGAGCTTTAAGCGCAAACTATGTTATATTAACTATATCTATAAATACATGGATAATTCAAGTTTATGAAACTATGATTTTAAACTGTCCAATATCTCGGATAACAGACGACGGAGCCTGTTTAAATCCAGAAACTGGATAATAAAATTTTATTGCGAACATGATAAGATTAATGACGCCAATATTTCGGTGTAACGACTTGCGCACACACATACATCATTTATTAAATCACACGACGCTCATTGATACAACAGTAAAAAAATACAAAAAAAAAAATACATATAATAATATTAGATCTTCCTCGCCCATTTTACCGGCAGTAACACCCTCGCAATTCCATTTGGGGATGGAGTTTTGTCAAATCCATTCTTAGCTGACCTCTAAATGGCGAAAGCAATATCTCTACCAAATTTTGAGTATTATAAGTATAATATATAAAATATAATAGTTTCGGAGATCTCATGAAGAATCAATGAAAATCTTGATATCTCCTATATAAATAGATGAAACATGAATATTACATCTCATCATTAACGCTTTGAAATGTATAAATTTAATTAAGAGAACCAATGCTCTCGTGGCTCTCTAAAAGAATTTCTGATGATACAAAAATATACGAACGAGGTATTTTAGGGTCGTTGTAAAATTTCGGTTATGGTTATTCCATAACAAATACATTTATTTATTAATCAAGCCTCCCTTATATGTATTTTATAACAGTCAAACAATATAAAATCGGACAAGGGATGTAATTAGAGCGGTAACCGCAAACATTTGAAAGAGTTCGTAATTTTTAATTTATATTCACAAAGTAAGCTCATTAGGATCTCCTGTATTCACATATCCCTGTCCCGTGACTGCGAGATGAATGGAATGCAGTACATTAAACACACAGACCACAATCTAGTAATTAACAAATATATTAATTAATAATTGACTGGAAATAAAGTTATAGAAATTATAGTATTTATAGAGAAACGATATCGTAAAGCGTTTACTGCTCTCTGCACTGAAAGGCTGCTTTTTTTTGTTACTTGCACCGCGGGTAAAACCCCCACGATGTTCCACCATCGTCGCTTCATGGCGGTACCACCGGATCGCTTTCATACACCTGCGCAACCACAGAGAACCGCTGCTGTTTCACCTCTGGAACACACATCGCTCCCTCGCCACGGTCTCTTATAGTCACCTGGGCAACGGATCCCCCCGAATCGGTCATACATGAGCCATGGGAGCCTAGAGAGAGAACTCTCCCTACTGTACGACTGCCGTAGCTCCTGTTACAACCGCCCTTCTCCCCACCTTTCGTTTTCTAGAAACTACCCATCATAATCAGCTGCAGAAGATCATACCGCTGATCACGAAGTACATGACCGAGGTAGGAGAGTAAACGTTCCTTAACCGTCAACACGCTTTTGGCCAATTCGTCGAAGAACATTGACATTGGTCACCATCTAAGTCCAGCTAATGGACAACATGGTCTATATGTCCACATCACATAAGCCTCGATACTTTTCTTAAGATCTTTAACAGTCCAAGTCTCACATCCATACAAAATAACGGGACATATTTGTTAATACACGAACACCCTAATATAAATGTATACCATTGTAAAGAGCAGTTATCCCAGCTTAATTATATTGTCTAAAATACTATAAAACGAGGTTGTCTATGGTGAAAGTCTAGCACTAAATAGTACCAACATGTATTACTGTCGGAATACAGGAAAGTAAAAAAAAAAAATCAACATCCGGGTAAACGAACCACGTTTCCAAATGATACAAGGTATGCGTTCGATCGCCACAAAGGCTGTTAAATACATAAATATATATATATGTTTTTATATATATATATATATATATATATATATATATATGTTTATTTACATAAAAAAAGTATATTATAGTAAATAGTTAAATCGCAGTTAAACTGCGCACGATTTAAAAGTAAATCGTTTTTGTTTACTAACGACTCTTGTGTTCTTCGTAATAAAGTTTTCAGACAATTTGCCAAGAGTGATCTGTATACAATAATGGCAGTCGATTTCAGAATTCACTCGGACATTTTTTTTTACTTCTCGCCGTTGTTGTGTATAATTTGAAAAGAGATTATATTAGTCGTTAATTTTAAAAAAAAAAAATCTCAGAGAAACAGAAAACTCTTCTCGTGAATATAGAAATATTGCAGCGCCTGAAGGCATCTTATTACTTTAAATAAGGGATACTTCTATTAATAATATTATTATCTTAAATGATGCTGTTTGATTACATTAATTTGTTATTTGTTGTCTATATTATAATAACAATTACTATAAACTTAGCTGCCTTTATATTATTATCAAGTCTTAAGAAAACTTAAAATATATCAGACCTCTCCGTATTTAAGTAATTTCATTTTAAAATATAGCATAAATAAAGATTTATAAAAAAAAATCCCACGTAATAAAAGGGTTCGCAATATAAAGGAATTTGTACTGTAATTAGAAACATAAATTAATACTCACGGAGCCGACCATTCGTTACGTAGACTTAACTTGAGGTAACTTAAAGGAACGATCACAGTGATAAAACTTCGTTATATACTTAAATAACCTTCGCGAAACATAACCAGACCCCTCCAGCATTTTACCTAACCTAAAATAACTTGACCTAATATCTTTTAGTGATTTTAATAGAATCCTATTTTTAATATCGCTTCCATGTTTAGATCATAAATGAGATATATAGAAAGAAATAGTAAAATATAATATTGAAACGGAAACGAAAAATGTTTCTAAAAATAATAACTGAGAACATTCCCGATCTATCCCCCCTTTCAAATAAAGGATAATCTAAGGTTATACAGTTGCAAAGATTTTTGATCTCCTTTCACTTGAAATTGTGTTAATACTCTCAGAATCTGCCAGTAGTCAGTGTCTGTACAGTTTCAGCATCCACATCTAATATCCTCAAGGAGGACCCGGCTTGCGCCTGTAACCCTGAAAAATCTGAGAATGTCTCGTATACGTGAATCAGATATGATTTACTTGTAGAACTAATCGAAGTAAATAGTAATAATATATTTAAAGATTTTTTTAAAAAAAAAATTAAATATATCACAATACAGGTTTGTACAAAAAAAAAATTTGGTTAATAAATAAGGTGAAAAGCGTAAAAAAGTAAGTTTTTAAGAAAATATATTTAAGAGAAACGTTAGAATTGAAAATCAACCACTCTGATGTTTAATATATGTGGAAAGGGTAAACAGAAAGCAAGAAAGGATTTTTTTGTTGTAGGTTTAAAATGGTAAGATAATTATTTAATTAAAGCTATATTAACTATAATTATAGTAATATCACTAAATATCAATTAATATAGTAATTACGAAGCCATCGCAGCATTCGGTATATCGCTACTGTAATGCTGATTGCCTCCGCACATACGCTTTGTCATGTAAAGCTACGACAGCTGCAAGACTCCCCTATGAATATATTAAGTATACATTATAGTTATAACTGAATAAGAATTCCACTGAATAACTTAATCCAACAATTATGTAGGAGAAATTAATTAATTAGGTCCTTGAAATTTGCAAAAGATCCTAAATGAAAACGCTGACTAAAAAGCTCTGTATCCACAACATATCTATAATACTTAGCATAAAACCCCATATAAGAAAGGAAACGGTTCCAATTTATCAGAAATAAATAGATTTCTTATGTCTTAAAGATATATAAATAAAGACTAAGTAATCACAAAAATATAGATATATTTATATTTGTATATATACGGGTGCATTATTGCAGAGATTGAACCCGGGAAATCTAAAGGATGTAAACCACTGCACCCATCGATAATTGATTTAAGGCTTGTTAAAATATAACTTAATGCTACTGTATAATAATTCATTTTCGTATGTTATACATAAAAACGTATTTACTTACCATACATTCATAATTAATTGTGTGAAATTAATTTCATTAGGTTAACATTAAATTGAAGCAATTAATGACGACTGTTAATTTATGGTTTAACTATTAAACTATAATGAAATAAAACTCATATAAATCTTATTACTATAATAAATATTTTAAGCATTGTTTAAGTTACCGTCGACAATCGTAATTTTGATGGTAAATGCCTATCTACGTAGGTAATTTATTAATATATATATATATACATAGTTCAACGAGGCAGTCAGTGAAATACTGCGCCTCGCTTACAAAAATTATGATATGTATCCTTTAAACGCCAAATTCTTCAATCGCTTCACCCCTATTCGGGCCCCAATGTAAAACGAAAGCACGTATAAAAACACCTCAACGCCATCTATCTCCGGTCTTAATGAAAACACTGAGGGGTGATTTCTGCCCTCTGTGCCGTAAAACTTAAACTACAACATCGCTTACGCACCATATTTGAATAGACATTAATAATATCGTCACAAATCAATGAAACGCTCTTTACTATACATACCTGTGAAATACCATTAAAAACCTATTAATTTAGCATTTATATAAGTATTCAGCGGCATAAAGTATATCTAGAGGGAGACCACAAAACAAACACTACTTATTAAATTATATACCATATTAAATAATTTATAATATATATAATATTTTCATTATTCATTTCTGTATAGTAAAAAGAAAAAAAAACTTTCAAAGTAAAAGTATTAATCCAGAAGGTTCCATCGATTAAATATCATAACGGTACTTATTCGGTCAATCATAACAACTACTTGTTATATTAATACTAATATATAACAATATAAATATAAAAAAAAATTAATATTAGTGTATATAAACAAAGAACAATTGAAATATTTCATTGTTGAGTACAAATAAAAATAATTATACTGCTATTAAATATAGCATTTAACATGTTAAAAAGTATTTTAAAGAGTTTTTTTATATATAAAAGCTAAAAGGGGTTATTGAGACCATTTTTAGTATCCGTAAGGGTTTTTATAGTTTATATATGTCTGTACGACTCGTTTATTTAGGTCACCGCTGAAACCTTTTTCGTATTATTCATTATCTATTTCTAAAATAAATTTAAAATAATTCCTGATGAGGGGATACTTAGTACGTAAGCACAATACTAAATAATAGGTTTGTAACCTGTCATTATGTATTCAATTAAATTTATTACTAGTTTAATACTAATCTAAAACAGAAATAAATTATGTACGTATAGTGAAACTTTAAGTATTTTTAGTAGACTTTTTTTTTATTTTTCAAAATACTCTATAAAAGATAAATTTAAATACAGCTTGTAAGTATCACAGTAAAATCACAGTAGAGGTATGCAGTATTAAACTTGTTCCCGATAGGATATAAATATTATAAGTTCCTAAATTAAAATCCTTTTAAAAATTAAACATTATATTAAAATGGAAGACAATGATGGAGATTGGAGATCACAAATTTTGATTATCACCATATCACCAGTAAACACCATTTTGCGTCATGATAAATACCATGTTTGGTTTGTATCATTGTTTAATAAATCGAATGTTTAAAGGGTTCATATAGAATTTGAATTAGTGTTTTTTTTTTTTTTGCTCCAAATCCTTGTACTGGAAGTTGCAAGAAACCATTTCTAATTGAATATGGAATAGTTAGGGCTCCTTTGTGAGATTAATATCAAGACCTCTATTGTCAAACAATAGACGCTGGCACAATGGAGTTTCTGATACAATTATTTTCGTAGATAAAGTTATTGTAAAGGTAGACGCAGGTAGATATCTATGATTCAATATATCTTTAGAACTTAATTGTAAATTTCACATTACAGGACTGGATTGATTCAAAGTAAAGCAAACCGACTATGAGCTATGTATTTGATAGCTTGGATGCGGGCGAGGTTGGACCGGAGGTTAGAGATATTATTGGGAACAACCAATGACCAGCTGTGGGCATAATAATGATATTATAAAACTGATATTCGCATTTGACCACATCATCGCAGTTAAAATATAATTATAAAAGCGATAGTTACTTTAGGCTTTAAATGTTTTTTTATTACTTCTTAACTGTCATAGTTTTTTCTAGTTTATTTCCTTTTGTTAGAGTTATCAGGAAGTGTTTTGAAGTGGTTGTTTAAGTGTTGATGCGATCTACAGTGGTTAAATGCACTAACCTATTCAATTCATGATCATTACTACCTTTCAATATAGTTCTAGATATATATATTTTATTTAAAATACAAACATGGAACTCCCATGATACTATATAGGATGCTAGCTGTTCCCCTCCCGCTTTACTGACTGTAAATCCTCCGCAACCCCTTTTAGGGGTAACATTTCGTAAAATCCGTTCTTAGCTGACTTATACTCGTTAAAACGAATTTTGCTACCGAATTTCAAGTCTCAAAGCCTTATGGTTCCGGAGATATGGTGATGAGTGTGGAAATGTGGAAATCTGTTATATATGCTAACACAGCGATGCTTAGATCTATTAAAACGGAAGGAAGTAATATCGGTTTGTTGGTATTTGGCTCCAGAAATTTGCACTAAAATAAAGAGTACTTCAAGCTGTTGACTATAAAATTTTATTAGTATTTTGATATGTTGATACGAAGTTTATAACATAGGTTAAAGGTAAGTTTTCTAAAAGTTCATTGGTCATTTACTTAATGTGCCACTGCATAAGCTTTGTAGCTTTAAAATGTAATAATTAATGGATAGGTTTGAATTAAGTAATTGATTAATGCTACGCCAGACGCTCGGTTCTCATTTGTAATTCCGTTACCATGTTCACATACGCCGAGATAATGCACTCCATCTATATATAATATATCTTACATATATACATACATGAGATTCCACTTACCTGGAGACTCATCGATATATCTCCGGAAGCATAAGGCCTAGAGACTTGAAATTTGGTAGGAATATTCCTCTTTCCAAGTATAGATTAGTTCAGAACGGATTTTATAAGGTGTTACCCCTAAAAGGGGTTGTGAGGGCGTTAATCATGGGAAGGGGCTCGAGGAGGCGGTTGGCCGACGGGTTGGCATATTTCCGACAAATTTCATGTCTGAATTTCAAATCTAATTTTATATTACAGCTAGTTGTTGATTGATATAAAAATACGGAGTAAAATTCAGAAATGATATATACATAAGTGTTTTTATGGGTTTCCCTATTGATTTAAAAAAAATCCATCAGAACGGAAATAATTTTCTCTTACACATGAATAATATCTTGTAAGAATAAATTTATATAGAATTATTGTTCTTTCTTTATATCTACTATTTATATAATACCTAATAAAACCACTACTATGATAATAAAGTGAAGCAAAAATTAAGACTGTTTAGTCTTCTTACTTTAAAATACAGTACTTCTATCAAACTGAAAGAAAATTGAAACTGAAATGAAAAAGATGCAATGCATTTATAACATTATGTATTTTAAATGAAAAAAAAAAAGATTTAACGAGTAAGTTTCGTGAGAACAAAGCGGACACGGAACACTGTGTAAATTTTGTATGGACAATAACTCTGTGAGACAAAAGATGGAGATGTCTCGTGTGGACGAATCAACGTATAAGCAGACCCCGGTGTTTTACTACCACCACGCCAGAAATGTAACACATGTATATATATATATATACATATATATATAAGCCTACACATTATTTATTGTAAGCATGTTCCAACGGACGAGGAAACGGTTAAGCATTCATTCATTATTGTTGACATCCTCACCTGATATATTCGAGAAGTCTAAGGAGGCTTCCGTCCTTTTCCTTGAATTATTCTCTCTTCAGTCGCCTTTTACGTCAAATCGATTGTAAAGATATTCATAACTCAAACGGGCTTTTCGAGTTGACAATGATGCTGTTATCTACTTTATATACTGTTAGTTGACAACGTCCAAACAGTCAGTCATAGTGTTGGAAGCCCTCCCACAAGGTGGACCGATGATCTGAACATCGCGGGAACCCACTGGATCCAAGCATCGGACCATTTGATATGGACATCTTTGGGGGAGCTTCATGTCCAGCAGTGAACGTCCATCGACTGATGAAACACTAATTAGCTTAGTAGAACAAATTAATGTGAATATCAAGTTAACGTTATGGCTAATATTGTAAAAGTAAAAAACGTCTAAGTAGTAGTAACTTAATATGTGTGATTTTTAAAATTTTACTTACTCTTTATTTTCTCATCTCATCGTAAAGATACTCACAGTGAAGCTGCAAGTGATATTTGGTGGTGCACTTTACTACTTTGTGATAGGAAAGAAAATATATATAAATAAATTTGCGGAGTCACCACAAGACAGGATAAAATGTGGAACAAAATAAGTAATCTTCTTACTTATATTGTTCCACATTCTTTCTATAATCATTCTTCTTACCGTCTTCTTGCGCGAATCTTATTAACAACGAACTGAATACGAAGACTGAGACGTACAGAATCTATATATATCTATCCTTATACATCTGTAGTTACTTCCGGTCTGATAATATTCTATTGCAATTCCGTCTTATTCGTGCCTCATTGCTTCGGAGAGCAGGATACATTGCATTGATTTCCGTACTACAAATCCAGTAACGCCTTCAGCGCTGCAAGTTTCCCTAAGTTACTGTAAATACATAATTCATGACTCTGCTCGACCGTACCTAAAATTATACACACCTCGTGTTAGTTTCCAAGTTTGTGCTTACAAAGCTCAGAACTCAAAGCTGAAAGCGTTCAAGTTATGTATATATTTTTATTACTTGCGGGATAGCCGCTTATATATTTTAATCTAAGTATAACTCTCGGAAGCCATTCAATCTATTTTCATACAAAATGAAAGGCACATGGTTTTTTATACGAATCTAATTTTATCCACTTGCCACTAGAGGCAGATGCATCTAATAAATATTTATACTGTTTAATGGATTTATATGGTAATAAACGACGCGAATTGGCCACTTTTCCATACATAGAATGTATTTAAATATATTTTAGATGCAAACAAAGCGGAGCTGCCTCACACTACAGCTTAGCTACTGTGATGCGATTATAGGCACTGTGGGGGTGTCAATAAATATTAATGTATAGGAACAAAATCATGTATTATTTAATTAGTTTATTTAAACAATAAACTGTTTACTGAATTTGATTTGTTCTGAATACCCAAAAATTAATAATGCTTAGTAATATATCCGATATAACCAAAAAGCTATATATAAGTATAGTATTATCACTGGTGGTAGTTTTGTATTGCAGGTGATCATATAAGGCGCTGCATCTAGCTTAGTGTAATCAAACTCGACAAGACCCTATATATATTAGCACAATGTGGTGCAGTGTATATCATCATAACCGGCGTTAGTTTAATATAAACAGATGTAACATATGTCTTACCCGTGCCGTCGCTTCCTCGAATAAAAAGCGGATGTAACTCAGCAGTATCGTATCATATTGTTTAACTTAGGTTGTATAAACAAGTTGTTGTAGCTAGTGAGTTATGAGACTTAATATCTAATGTCTGAAGGCGACGAGCACAACATGGTGCTGTGTATATCATCCTAACCACTACGTTGTTATAGGCTTATCATCAGGTGAAAGTATTGCCTCGTCGCTTCACAGAATATAAATAAAATTGTACCTTCATCTCACTCTTTCTTACTAGACATCTCGTGTACACTGGAGCTTACCTGTAATATGAGAGAAATATTTAAAGGTATAAAACATTTCAGATATTATATGATAATAAACCATAATTGTCCAGGGTGGTGCATTAATAGTAATCCCACTTTCACTATGGGAGAAGGCCCAGGCTCCAATGAGGACATTATAAGTGCAATTAATTTAGTTTATTGCCAAGATGTGTACTACTTATTATATTTTAAGTACAAATACGTAATAAACAATTTGTCTTTAAAGGGATTTTTCTATTTAAAATTAGGTATTAGTGAAAAACCTAGATTAGTATCTAGTATAGTTAATATGAAAAAATAGTATCACATTTATTAACTTAAAACTTCAAATTACTTGTACTATTTAACAACAATTTAATATATAAATAAAAGATACTTAAGTATAATCATAGTAAATCTGAAAAAATTGGTTTCAGACAAACTTCAATATTCATATGGAGCCAAGATCTGAAGAGTAACAGCCGGAAAAGTATACAGAATGAAAGATCAAATAAACGGTAATAACCAACATCCTGATTGATCCTTCCGCTTGGAAGATGCAGGTGTCATCAGAGGGAATGAGAAGGGCTTGAAAGATTCCATTGTATCACAGATTCGTCAAAATAATCCATAAGTTTACTACGTTCAAATAGAAGAACTTCATCATCAGAAGATCGGCGTCCACAGCTGAACATAGAGTAACTTACTGTCGATAATTTTCAAAATTTAATACATTTTCATATATTATATATCTGATATTGTATAAATATATATATATATATAATATAGTGTCTATATATGTATGTATTTAAATTTTTGCCTCTTTGTTGAAGGCAATGAAGCCAATTATCACCGAGTAAAACCCTCGCCCATTAAATTGGTGAATCTCACTCCAAAATATGAAAAAAAAAGAAGGTATTTGCCTAATTTTATCATAAAAATTCATATCGCTAAGTGTTCCTCTTTGAAATACCAATAGAGATTACCGGTGGACGGATCATAACGAGATCAAACCATTTACCGAACTATGTGATCTCGATTAATGTACGTATGTATGCGGTATGATCTTCTGCAGCTGATTATAACGGGCAAAGTTTCCGGAAAACGAAAGGTGGGGAGAAGGGAAAAGTCATGCTTGAAGAATATCAGGGAAAGGACTGGCATATCTGATGCGTCCGAATTGTACCGCCGAACCAGAGACAGAATGAACTGTACCACGCTGATCGCGAACCTTCACCAGTTGGAGAGGGACTTTAAGAAGTAGAGGAAGAATTAATGTAATACATTATATTACATACATGAAGCCGCGATATCTCAGTACATAAATCATTTAAACATGCTAGTTTCGAAAATGCCCGGGTTCCATTCGCACTGAGGCTGAGCATCCGGTAAACAGAAAACGTAATCGAAAAGGTATCGAGGTTAATTGACTTCTACCGGCACGAACCTGGCCAGCGGGTAAATGGCCTTTTTTTATCTTTACGTCGGGGAAATGCCTTCGCATACCTGCACTCGCAGGGCTTAAGACAGGTTATGCCGGACTTGCACCGACTAAAACCCACACGGTGTTCCACCATCGTCGCTTTACAGCGGGGCCACGGAAATGCTTTCGGATATTTCCGCGGCCCTGTCAGTGCCGGCTGCGCCCTTTCCACCATAAGGGCGCGCCGGAACATACAGCGCGCCGTCATCTCGGCCTCTTATACTCACCCAGAGGCCATTGGAGCAAAGAGAGAAACTCTCCAGACTCCCTGCGGCGGATCTCGTCTTGGATTCCTCTTAGCTTCACCGTGGATGCCCAAGCCACGGCTACTGAGCCGTATCGCCACGACAAGGCGAGAACATGGATAAATGGCCTTGACTATCTTCTTGTCAGGAAAGCATTTATCTCCAGTAGTAAAAAGAATAAGAGAGCTGGTTATTTATCTCCTGGAATTTTCTTAAACGGTGAAGAGATGATCGCTAGATCAATGTGAAGGGAAGAGAAGAAAAATCACGCATGGTACAAATTCGATACATGAAATCTCATGAGAAGTAAGATGCAAGTACTAAGCTTAAGTAATGTAATAGAAAGCTAGATCATCAGAGCACCTGGTAGCTTGTAAAGGAAGTGCACTTACGGGCACAAATGTATAGCGGTTCCGCGGCTTAGCCCCGAGGGCCGTCACATTGATGACGTCACTATAATATTTTTTTTTTTGGACAGATGAAATACTTTATTTAGTTCCCCATCTATTAATTGAAATATTTTAGGAATAGGAAAAGAAATAAGATCAAAAGTTCCGAACTGATGTTATTCTTATCAGTTTAATCAAAGCAATGATAACGTAGTGATAAATGATAATGATAAATTATAACATACATAAGCAAAAACTTTATTTATCATTATTAACAATAAACAGTCAATATACTTATTTAAAACTTAGATCACGACCCCTGAAATATGTATGCGTTAGTTTTAAAACGAAAAAAATAATAGAAACAACACCAACCCTAAACCCAAAGTAAGTTACAAGTACAGATATGAAAAAGGAGGCTGTTACCGATGGGAACTGCAATCGGCAGACGTCAGCATCTTAAATCTAATTAGATGATCCACTTTGCAGATATAATCAGAAACTCGTTCCGTCTCTCCTCTCGATTACATCTAAAACGGTTTTATGACAATAAATTTTATTTAAAGCAAGTTAATTCTTTTCATTTAACTAACATCAAACTATTGGTGGATATTAACACTAGTTAATTAAATTACTTGATTTAACTGGAACAATACCCCACTAAACCGCGGTGGTGGGGTAAGGCCCGATTCTTCTCAATGAACTCTGTGGAGATCTTTGGATCACTGCTGAACATAGACCTCCCCCAAAGACTCCCACATCGATCGGATAGCGATGCATATTTGGGGAATGTCAGGTTCGATGCGGACGGGTAGGAGCCAGAGCCTCCTTTGTTGATGAGCTGGTGAGGTTGGCTTGGATCCGATGAATCGTTGTGCGGGAACCCTCACACCCTCACTATCGGAGTTGTAAAGCAGCACAAACCACTCAACACAAGTAAACTATACTTTACAAAATAATTAATTAAAGTGTTAAGCTTTCGCCTAAGCTCCCTTTCGCAAAAGGGAACTTGTTTGTGACCATTAATTAAATTCATCGCGGGATGAAAAAAAAAAGAAACAGTGTTAAAATCCGCAAACTGTGTCAAGATCACTCTTACATACCAGCTTCCGAATAAAGAATGCAGTTTTCTGTCGATTTACATAAAAAGTAATGTTTTTTCGTCTGTCGGTCGGTAAGTGGTGCTAAACTTAATTAAGCTTAATTAAATTGTACTAGATGAAATGCACGAATAGGAGGCGAGTGTGTTTAACTAAAACTTTAACTTGTTTATCTCGACACATTAAAAAAACTTTTAACCTTCAAAAGGAATGTATGATTAACCCTGAAAATACACACCCGCATTACTCTTTACTTAGTTTGTATTGGTTTGATTATAACGGGTAATGTTCCTGGAAGTCGAATGGTGGGAAGAAGGAATAAGTCATTGTTGAGGAATATCAGGAAATGGACTGGCGTATCTGGAACGTCCGAATCGTTCCGCTGTACCAGAGACAGAACTTTAAGAAGTAGTAATGGTACTTTAAAATTAAGTTATAGTTATAACGAGTAACGTACAGTAACTAACCGATTTTCCATCGATTATAAATTTCAAGTTAGTTCGACGAATGTGCTGAACGGATGACATGTTCCAGGTCAACTTAATTACTTCAGTGCGCTTTAAATAGCTTCAGCTCAAACGATGTCGTGATGCCTATAATTCACTTCCTGTGGTTCCCACGGACCCTTCATAGGCATGAAAATTAGCAATATCCCATGTTTCATACTAGTTTCATAGCACGTTCACTTTAATGGCGGTCATATTGAGAGCTAACTTAATAACGAACCACTTCCGGCGTTCTCTCTTAGGACGATATTTATACCGATTTTTTACTTAAACGGGTCTTTTAAAAGTAGGTCAAGTTTAGCAGTTGGCAGGGCATATTGCTCGAAGGACTGACGGCCGATGAGGCAGTAAGATAAGGAGTGGGAGTCGCGTATCGGTAAATGTAATGTTGGGAGGCCTCCCACAAGGTGGACCGACGATCTGGTGTGGATCGTGGGAACCCACTGGATGCGAGCAACACGGGACCGATAGCCTGATGATGATAATGATGACAAGTTAAAAAGTATGTGATACGTGAAAAAAAAATCATCATCATTATCAGCCAATAGATGTCCACTGCTGGACACAGGTCTCCCCGAAAGATCTCCGCATACAGTCAGCACGGGCTTCAGTACCGCCGGGCATTAAGAGTCGTCGTTTGCGGGGGTTCAAATGGACAGAAGGATTTGGACCATTTTCCACCACGCTGGCCCAATGCGGATAGGTGGGAGTCAGAGCCACGTTTACTGATTAGCCTGATGCACCACGAGCAGGTAAGATGGTCGGGTTCCGTAAGTTGATGTGCGGATTGTGCGATTCCTTCCACTGTTTCCCTAACATCTGTAAATTCTTGATTTATTTACTTCTTCTACCGCGATTGGATTTTCGAATGAATTGAAAAATAAACATAGATCATTAATTATATCAATATTATGAATGATCTTATTACCTTTTATATGACTTTATTGTATAATATAATTTGCAAAGGTCAATAGTTTTTGTGTACCCCAGTATATATATATCAAAACAGCAGGTAACGTGATGTCCTAATTAGCTACATTACCAGTCACATTCGAGTGGAGTAATCTACTTACACCTTTGAGCATATTTAATACAAGCAATGTTAATACACACACACTGAGAGTAGATTGTAATTGAATATCATTTTTTTTTTATTATTAATTAATGAAACGACGAGAAGACAGGAACGTTCATCTGATGGTAAGTGATGAGTCTGTCCATAACGTGGCGTTAGTCGGGATGATATACACAGCACTACATTGCGCTCGTCGCTGGAGATAGGAGACGTTGAGTGTCAGCGCCCTTCAAACCGGAACACAGTAATGTATGCACAGTACTGTTTGATAGCAGAAATGTTTTGTTATATGTTTACTTAGTTCATCTTAGATAACGATCTCAATGTGGCGGATTATGTATACATCATCCTATATAGCGCTATCGGCAGGGCGTATCACTTATAACCAAGTGAACGTCCTGGTCTCGTAGCTTAATTGAATAAAGAAAAAATATTTTTCTATGATAGCCATTAATGTTAATGGGATATTAATGGATGTCTAGAAATAAAATATGTCATGAACGGCTTTTCGAAAAGCCAAAGGTGTGAGTCAGTGGGGAGATGTAAGCGGTCCCGCGTAACAATTCACGGAACCCAAGTCAACCTCACTTCCTCGTGGTGCTCCCTGGTAACCAATAAACGAGGCTCTGGCTTGCACCAAACCGCATTGGGCTAACGTGGTGGGCAATGGCACAGATCCTCCATATGAAGCCCGACAAATGTGGCCCTATCTGACCACATCTGGCGAAAAGTGGGTTTTTATTCGCCTCTGCGTACTCCCACTGGGAATAAGGCATGATAGTATAAAAAAGTACAAACATGGCAATCTTTGGGATAGGCCTATGTCCAGCTGTGGACATTTATCGGCTGATGTAGTAGCAGTGGTAGTAGTGAATCGGTTCGATATGTATATATTAAGGAAACTTTATTTTTGTAATAAAGGAAATTTGTTCAATGACCATTTCTTCATTCCACCCTATTGATATTCATTGCTGAACACTACCCAATTTTTGGGCACAATTGGCGTACTCGTCATGATTGGCACGCGACTTGGCGGACGCATATTAGTAAAGCTCGAAGGTAAACCCTCTACCCTTGAAACTGTTACCTCTTAGTACTTCGAGGGAAGAATGAATGATTGGTCTAACTGTTAGAGGTTTTGAAACACGGATATCTAAGATGTTAATTATAAACATGTAAATATTATACTGAACCCACTGGATGGGAGCAACGCGAGACCGATCGATGTGGAGATCTTTGGGAGGCCTATGTCCAGCAGTGGACGTCTATCGGCTGATGATGATGCATACAATTGCATAAAACGTACAAATCACTGAAACAGAAGCAACATATCGATTGTATTTTTGATTAAAAAATAAGATACAGATTAAAAAGGCGCAGAGGTCAGTTTTAGATATTAAATTTACTAAGTTATAGTTACTTTAAAATAATATATTTAAGATGTGTGTGCTCTTAATTATAGTATAAAACACTTCATTCATAACGTTTGTCTCAGGGATTGTCTGAACGCAAGCTTGTCTGGGTAACTGGGTCAGCAGTTCTAATTTACGTCTTTCACTTGAAGCTATTGCTCCCTTTGCAGATATATGGCCGCTTCCTTCAATATATGTCCTCGAAACTTTCACTTTTCTCTATAACTGAATCGTCATTGTTATTACGTCAGTTGTGATATTATTTTTTACAGTAAGGAAACTGTAAACATCGAAGTTACTAACTTAGAGGTTTCTAAGAAAACTTCATATACGTCGATGAAGAAGTATTTACTTTAACGAAATATGAATTTAATATGTTAAAAAAACTATATATAATTTCGTTTATAAAATGCTTGAAGTTGTAAATATACCGGAACCATTAAACTTAAATCAATAGCCTATTGCTGGTGATATTTATGACTTTGTGTTAACGCTTGACCAAGCTGAACGAAATGTTTCGAAAGCTCGAGCACTCACTCCCATGTCATTTTAAAACTGAAAAGTTTTTTTTTTAACTAAAGCCTAGTTCAAAACTGAAAACCTTTATGAATGAAACCAACAACAACATGCATTTGTGTAATTGAACACCGAATCGGTTAAAAAACGCGTTATTCATTTTAGAGGAAGTGAGTCCGGTTGCAACTGCTTAAACATTTTCTGCATCCGCTGCGCTTGTATAAATTTTCTAACAGGAACCCCACTTTCCTTAACGGCGTATCATTTCATTATCATTATTAACATTTCTATCGATGGACGACCCCTGCGGAACACAGATCTTTTGTAATGTGTTCCACAAATCATCTTGATTCTTTTGATATCCTCTGTCCACCTAATGGCAGGTCTGTCAACGCTGCAGTTCCGGTTCGGGGTCGCGATGGCGTTTCATTTACCACCAATCAAAATAAATGATGGTTCAACTGTTGTTTCATAAAAAAAGCACATACCTTCCATTATTATCCATTGGACAAGTTTATTAAAATATAGATAATGAAGTACTAATTACATTATTAAGATATGTCAAGTGGAATAAACAGTTTCCAAAGGACAAAAATAATTTTACTACAACAAGGAAGTCATGCAATAATCTAAAGTAAAATTATATACACTGCATCGAAAGTGAAATTAGAAATAATAGGACACTTGAAAGAAATTGGAGGAACAAGAGAAAAGAGAAATGTAGCGTAGAGACTCTTGCGTTAGAGAAACATCCATATACTACGTAACCAACGGCTGTCCGCCATTTTGATGTTAAAGCAAAGGTACGGGTAAAGGCACAGATAAAGCAAAACAATAACTGACTGGTGACTGCACCTGGGTATTTGGAGGGCGATTTCGTCAAGACTGTCCAACGGCTCGGTGAGCGGTCGCTCGAGCAGCCGGGAAGGGGCCGTGAGCGTCTCCGAGCCCATGTTTTGTTTACTATTTCTACCGCTGCTCTTTCTCTTTTTCTCCTCTTCAGCGCGACGCAGGTTGTGAAATCGGAAGAAAAACACTGACATTATACGTACTAATTCACAACGAAACCTTTATATTGCTTTAGTATAAGCGATAACATCACTGGAATCGGTTTGACAGTTCAGAGGAGTGTTTGAAAGAGAAGAGAAGAGATTAGGTCACGTAAGAGATGGTCGAGTCAGTGATCTTTTATAAAAAAAAATTCGTAGTTTGTGTCCTTTAGGTGTTTACATGTGTTATATAGTCTGTACTTAATTTGTGATTATTGAACCTGTTTTACTGGTACCCTTGTTCTTGGCCTACATCTTCTACAAGAAGAAAGCTGATCATATGTGGTAATAGGTTTTATATTTAATTCTTTTTCTACATTATTTTAAGTATTTTTTAATACATCCGTACATTTTGTACGAGATGTAAGGTTAATAAAGAATGTTTCATTGAGAAGATTACTGACTCGACTAATAATTCGAAAATTAGTTGGATGATGATTTATCTGTTTGATTGATGTTCAATGATGACTTGACTATTTCCTTGTGAGAGAAGTTCTCAAGTCCCAGTAAAGAAAATATTCAAAATGTTTGTTTACGTTATTTCAGGTTTGAAGGTGGAGGCGCTCGTCGTCTACTAAAAGAGGTCGGGGTGGATTACTTATACAAAGTGGTCTCGTATTTGTCGTAGTATTGTAAGGGTGCTGGGGGAGCTACGACCCTTCCTAGGGCGTGCATGTGGCGTTGTTCGGGAGGGGAGGAGGAGGCATCGATGCGTTCCCCTTTTAAGTGGGTTAAAATCCCAAAAACTGTGATAAAGGAAACATGATTCCGTTTTTTTAAACTTCACCTCCGATAACGAAAAATTTATTTAAACTATTTATGTGATTGTGTTAGTTTATTTTCAAGTGAAGAAAGATAAATTATAGCTATTGATAGACCGTTAATTTTATATAGGACCTCTCTACTAAATTTAAAGCTAGATAAAGATAAATTTCGTTGTAATTGACGACATGGACAGCCCTGTTGTCGATTGCTATGAAATACTCGCAGGTGACGCGAACACAATTTTTCTAACGGAACTTGAAGATTTACCTTGAAAACTGAACATTTAAATGAGGCATTTGAATATGCGAACTAGACTGCGACGGGGTACAAAGGCACTTGTTTCTCAGAGTAAATTGGTTTATGCAAAGAACCGTATCTACATAGATTTTCAAACAGGTATTGCTTTCTTCGCGAGGTAAGGAGGTTAGGACGCGAAGTACCTCATGTCCCTTTCAACGATTTAAATAAATTTTCAACCGATGCAGAGCTTTACATTTCATATATAATAATTGGTGTATGAAAAATTATAAGTACGGTTCAATTTACTTCAGTTGAGATACTTAGGCTGTCGGCAAGCTAGTTATATATTCAAGGTCAGGGCCCTAACGTCATTCGAACTGCGACTGTAATGATGTGACTTAGGTCTTGTTACGAGCAGCTAACTTCAGTCCACAAAGGCCTTATAAGTAAGCCTGTTTTAATTTTAATAAATGCTTAATAAACTTTACTATACAAAAGAAATAAACATAGTACTTTACTAACAACAAGATGTTAAAACTATATTTTAATTACAAATATGTTAATTATAAATAGTAACAAAAGGGAGTCTGGATATGTAGCAGTGAACGTCAACTGATGATGATGATGCATAAATGTTATATAAGAAGAAATAAGTAAACGTTTTGTATATTATATGTTTAAGTACTCTACTATTTAAGTTGATTTTGTTTTTAAATAAACCCTCCATTCTTGCTTACTTTCTTTCTCGTCGCTCACTTCATTCAAATCACGCTTGAACTTTATGGTTAAGATATAACCTTAATTGTATAGCGATGGTTAATTTGATAATTAACTTAAAGCAACGGTTTCTTTATACACAATTTTGCACAAAACACTTTCAGGCAATTCTTTTAGTTCGCTCGCAAATACATTACGACCGTCTGTGCAAAGTTTGACATCTTTTCCTTTCCCTCCTGAAAAAAACTAACTTTCTCAACCTTTCGTTCTATTGAGATCCAGTAAATATATTGTCTTATAAACTTAACTAGGGGGAAGGAGGGAAAGTTTAAAAATAGTCGGAACTCAACTTTGATGGTTAGTGTTTTTTTTTTTGTGTTTATATGAATTCATTATTTGTTTTTAATAACAGTCATCTTAAATGGATTTTTTTTTGTATGAAAGAATTGATATTCATGCTGTCGTTATACTTATATACAAGCTGCTATCGTTTAGGAAAAACTACATTGAGAAGATTTTCGCGAATGAATTCAAGTTAGAAGTAAATTCTTTACTACTTTCTATATCGACTTTGGAAAAAAAACTCGTGTTTTTCGAATTGATGTTATAAGATTTTGTCATGCTATTGACTTATCAAAGTCTTCTCATGGCTCAGTTTGAAGATTACTTACCCTATTCAAAAGATAGCTTATTTGATAACAAGGATATAGTAGACGATTTACAACAGTCGTAAACAACTTAGCGTAAGAGAAAGGGGTGGAACAATCACCACGACAATGTACTTATTTTGGTTCGTTAACTCCCTTACTTGAAATCGGCTATCTGCAAATCCGAAAATAATTAATTTTTCTTTCAGGGGTACTATTTTACTTGAACGTTTTGTTTATATTCTTTCCCGTTCGTTCATAATGTTCGTGTTGAAAAGATTTTGTTACAATTTTGTTACATATATGTGTTTCAATTTCATATCTTTATCTGGAAATACGCGGTTACATGGGTTGAGATGTAACAAAAGTAAAACTGTTGTTAAGCAAAGAAAGCGGAAGTTATTCCATGAAGATTATGGAGTTATTTTCGTTATCCTTTAAAGAGAGGCGGTAATAATCAAATATTTGTGTAAATATATTTTTTTTTGATTTATCATATTAGTATGAGCTCCCCCCACATGCTCTTAGGGTGTTAATATCAAATATATCATATTTAAACGTTTTGTTAATTTTTTTTTATATTCAATTTTTAAATAGTACACAGATTTATGAATCGAATAGATATGCACCATGTATATATAGTGCAGTTATTGCATTCACAAACAATTTAGGGAAGTAGTTTAACTATATTTATGTAAACAGAAACTATAATAGCATCGACATGTTTTACTCTTTCTTTTTTATTGTATTTACTTAATTAAGTATTACTAATAAACAAAATAATTATAGAAAAGAAAAATTTGTACGACGATTAACATTAAGCTTAAATCATACCGAACTAATCGGAAACAATATGGTATAAAAAAAATATTTAACTGGTACTTAGTATATTTATACCGTACGAAATTAATGGTACAGATCATCATCGTCATCATCAGCCGAATGACGCCCACAGTTGCACTTAGACCTCCCACACAGATTCCCTTAGATCGTTGTATTTACAGTTCTAATCGTCTTAAATCTCATTTCTTTTATATTGCTTATTGTTCTAATTTCTGAAGTACTAAATAATTAAAAAAAGGTTTATTTCAAAAGCTCATCTTTTAAACTGTTTTTTTTTTTACAGTTAGTAACGGTTATCTTCCGGTTGTTCCGCGATAATGTAAAATAAAGTCGCTAACATTGTTATGCTTAGATACAGCGCGCTTGCAAACAATCAAATTTATTGCCTGAGCGTGATTTTATTCTGATTCAATATTTCTGTTCGCAAATTTCACGCTAAACGTTATTTATGATTCCTATAAGAATACTATATAAAAAAACAGAAAATTTCAATATATATATTTACATATATTCTTATTAAAATATATTACATAAACAACAGTTTAAACATTATTACTTGGCAGCTGTGTTGATTTTCTTGTTCACAGCTAACTTTACTAAATTGTTAAATAACTTCATTTGTATTATAAAAATTTATATAAAAGTTAAATCATCAAGTTACATATATATCGATAGTTAACTGTCATACCAAAAGTTAAAGTTATTTATGTTTGTAACACAAAGGACTACAGATGTACTACAGCATTGTTAATATTATGAAAGATTAATCTTGATCTTTATGAATCGATGTATTTACGATTATATTAATTAATTCTAAGGGATGTTTTGGGTGGTTATGGTGTGATGAGAAAGAGTTTAGCGTTTACTCGCATTATATTAAAACTTGCAGCGCGTCACACGGCCTTTTTACAACTTTATCACAAATCATACAAACCCACTCCGCCCGTGCGCGAGATACGAATCATCCCCAAGTTCCATAACTGCACCATCCAACTAATTTACCGTAAGTGAATTATTTAAGGAGAATAGTCGGTGTGTGGCAAGTGAAATGGGTATGGTTGATGTGATGTTGAGTTTTAAGTGATGTAGTTCCGGTACGCGGCTGACGCGAGACTAGTCGGCGTGATACTTTACGTATTGAGTAAAGCCAAGTGCGGCTGGGCCGGACCCGCGGTGCGTCTCCCGCCTGCAATGCCGAACGTGATTTGAGCCGTGGTTGCGAGATACTGCCCTGCCTGCCTCAACTACCACCATCCCCCGACCCCCGCCACCCCAACCCACCTCGCCCCCGCACGCCTCCCCGAACACCCGCACAACACCCCCACTCACATCCTCGCTCACTCTACTAAACGCTGTGATCCCGTCCCACCTTCGTCCTCCGGTGCTCTTTTCATTTCCGTAATAAAAATTAGAAAATTTCGGACGGTGTCCGATAAAATCAATCCATCATCATCATCATCATCATCATCATTCTATGTTGACTGTATGTTACCTTGATCAGCGATTCCCAACCTCTGATACAGGTGCGACAAAATTATATTGGTAATAGCGGCAATACAGTTAACATATATATATATATATATATATACATAACTATAATGTAATAAGTTTACAATATGTAGTTTAAACTTAGCCTTTTAACTAATAACTTATTCAATTGATAGAGGATCAAGAAGGTATATTTAAAACTTAAGATTGACAATAGTTAGAGTTTAAGGGAAACGATACATATCTTTAGGGGGTAAGTATGGAGTTATCAGAAAAGGGAGACACAAATGAAAAGTTTTATTAAGGGGTACGGAAATTAAAAAAAAAGGTTGATAAGCACTGATTTACCGATAGACGTCCACTGCTGGTCGTCCGTCGTCTGCGGGAACCCACTAGATACGAGCAACGCAGGACCGATGGATGTGGAGATCTTTGAGGCAGGCCTATGTCCAGCAGTGGACGTCTATATATATATACAATGAAAATGTGTTTTCTTTGTTCACCGATCACTTGAAAACTAGTGAACGTTTAGACATGCGAAGATGACCTTGAGACGCCGAATGATTTGTAGATGGTTATAGGCACAGCCCTGTAGTCTCGGGCTAGTAATAGGACTAAGGTAAGCCCTGCCTGTCGTAGAAGGCGACTAAAAGGGTATAGGAGTTTCGCGGGCCTTGAGGGGCAGGACCCTTATCGCTCAACAAGCGGACCTGCGTGGAACAGTATATGGCTCAGCGATGGTGCCTAAGAGAGTTAGGCTCCTACTCAGACACGTGTAACAGAAACTGTGGAGGGGAATCGGAGCGTTCTGATGCAGACCACCGAGTATCTTCCTTACAGTTCTTGTTCTTTCTTTCATACGTCGCGCTCTAAATAAAGAAGACAGCCTTTCTCTATTTTATTTTTCTCACTCTTATTCATATATATATTATACATTCGTTTCTTACTCTATATATTTATTTTCGTTCTTCTTCCTGTATATATTGCTGTCTTACATTTTATCTCTATTTTACGTTTCCAGTTCTTACTTTCTATTTAAATTGTCATTTTCTCTTTTTCTTTCTACTTTTTTCCACTTTTATTCTTTGGTACGTTACATTCTAGTTTTAGTTCACGTTTTTATTTATTGTTTATTATCTTATTGCAGTACTGCAATAAGATCGGACGGCTGTGGTCCTCTCTCATCAGAGACGTGATCGCACTGCCTTCTATCCTTCTCTCCATCTTGATTTCTATTTGTACGCGCTGCGCCCCATATAAGGGGCAGTCAGCGATTAGGTGCTGCACGGTCTGGTCCTTGCTTGGCTCACAGGTACATTAGGGATTATCCTTGAGTTTAAACCTGTGAAGGTACTCCGTGAATCCCCCATGTCCTGTGAACATTTGGACCATGTACGGCTCCAGCTAAGTTGTTCGGAGCTCTTTATGGGCTAATCTGACGTCCGGGAAAAAGATCCACGTGGTGGATGCCGTACTACTTTCCACGTAACGCCTGTTCCATTCGTCGAGTGTAGCTTGCCAAAGCTGCCGCTTCACGAATGAAACACGGCATCTCTCGTAGTCCGTTCGTCTTTTGCTCTTCAGGGTTGCATCCTTGGTCCGTTGAACCGCCCTCTCGTTGCTCTCCGTCCCCGCGTGCGCTTTTATCCAAAATAACCTTACTTCCTTCCCTTACACTTTTACTTTCGCTACAGTGTCTTTCACTCTCAACGCTAAGGGATGGAGAGTGTTTAATCATGCGACTGCCTTCAGGGCAGATCTGGAGTCGCTCAGTATAGCACTGACGTGACCCTGGCCGCGTACCCTGACGCATCCGCCATAGCCAGCAGCTCAGGCTGGTAGACGGTGCAGTAGTCCTCCAGTTTAAGTTTTTTGGTCTTAATCTCTACGCGGTCCCGCATAACACAGAACGCCGCACCCTCTTTGCCTTCTATGCTGCTGCCGTCCGTGTACACGGCAGCCGTGAGAAGCTGGTTTTGCCCCGCACCCTCACCAGACAGGAGAACTCAGACCGAACTCAGACAGAATCAGACGGGTGTGACAGGCTCTTGTAGCTTACCGGTACTTCAAGGTCCCGGTCTCCCAGTACCTGTCGGAAGTGGCCGCGCTTTATTTCAAATAAAGCGGCCGTTTCTTGAACTCGAAGGTCCAGAAGAAATAGCCCGGCAAGTACTAAGACCGAGTGCAGCGACATACACACACGTATACATAGCGCCGCATTATGCTAGCGTCGTGACTTGTAGGTTGTTGAGTATCGTTAGCCCAGTAATTTCATTATATACAGCGCCCTTCAAACCGATACACGGTAATGTTTGCACCTTACTGTATGTCAGCAGAATTAGATGCGGTGATAACTGTCTAAATGGTGTTAGTAACAAATTTCCTATTAATACTGCATAGTATGTTGTTTGGGTGAATAGTGAATATATTGTTTGATCCTTTGATTTTTCCAAAAAAAAAGTTTCGTTTGAAAAATACTAAAATTATTTATATATAAATAATTTTTAAATGAAAAAATAAAAAAAATTTTTTTTTGGTCTTACCCTCACAGACTCCGTCGACTTCAAACTAGATCGAATACCGTACAAATCGAGCGACAGGTATAATATAGTAATCACTAAAGATTCATTATCTCATGAAATAATTTGAAAATTAACAGTTTTCAGCTGTTTCTGAATAATAACGTGGGAGAGTATACATAATTTTTATTGCGATACAGAGTTCAGCAAGAGAGAGAGAGAGATTAAAAATCGTTTCACAATACGGTCCGACCGTGTCGGTACATCGCAATAAAGGATTTCCATTGCAAAAGGACGGTAGATTTAAAATGTTTCATCCTTGTTGTTTACATCAATATAACTATTGATCTGTTGTTAATGTTATTACTAACTATTAAGTTAAGAGAAATTTGAATCTAGTTGGTAACTAATGATCTTTTTTAGCAAGCTTTAATCATTTTATCACATTATCAAAAGGGATTCATTAGAATGTTATTTTCATCGATAATGGCCTATCGTTTCATCTCAGTGTTAAGTGACGGAGGCTGGAAATGATGAGAGCTTGGAATAATCTGTATCGTGATCACAGTTGAAACAGCGACGATGTTGACGTCAGATTTAAAACAAATATTGGTGGTAGTAAGAGAATTTAAAAAAAATCTAAATATAAGCATAACGTATTTATGAACTTAATTCTTCTTCTTCTTGAAGCCTCTCCAATTAATGAAGATTGGACACTAGTTCTGCGAATCTATCCCTGTCGAGCGCTAGGTGGAACAGCTGCGCGGCGCCCTCAATCTTGGTCCACTCCTTGATGTCGTCCAATCATGCCTCGTTTCTGTGACCGATCTTTCTCTTTCCGGCTACTTTCCTCATCATTCCTCTCTATGGAAGACTGTGTTTAGTATTTCAGACTACATGTCATAAGTATGCTGTCTTCCGCTTTTTCATTGTTAGGAAAAGCTGCCGATCCACTTTCACTCGCCGCAGAACTTCCTCATTGGTCACCTTCTGTATTCAGCTGATTTTAAGCGTTTGCGGTATGTCCACATTTTGAAGGCTTCAATCAGCTTCCGAAGGTTTTCTTTTATACTGTCCACGCCTCGCAGCCGTACAAGAGTATGAGCCATATACAGCAGCGTCAGAGCCCAGTGCGCAGGGTTATGATCAAGTTGCTGCTGCGTATTACCTTTTCCAAGCTTTTGAACGTGGAGCGGGCTATCTCAATACGTGTTTTTATCTCATAGTTTATGATCTTAATACAGGTATTTAAATATCGAAAAATTTACATGAATGTAAATTACAACTCTTACTTAGTGGTCTGTAAACTTAATTACTCATTTAAAAGTAATCTTATGTCCACTGAACTCGGTCAGATCCTGGCTTTGAGGAGGGCTATAGTTTGATCTATGAGTTACGACCGTCTTTTACTAAATAATAGTTTAAATGCAATAGTAAACAAATTATTATCTAAAGTACTTGAAACTAGTGATTACTTAAAGATATGAATGGATTTCCGGCTACGCCATCCATATGTTCCAGTATTTATTATATTATTTGTATTTTGCCTTGATGAAAAAAATTAAAAGACCAAATAAAAATAATCCACAAGAAGAAACAAAGTTTTTCATTTTTTTTTAAGTTACAGTTAAAAAACATCGGAAGGTTATTTTTGCGCCACCTTGTATATACATATACATTACACATATACAAGGTGGCGCAAAAATAACCTTCCGATGTTTTTTGGCTGTAATTTAAAAAAAAAGAAAAACTTTGATTCTTCTTGTGGATTATTTTTATTTGGTCTTTTAATTTTTTTACATCAAGGCTAAATTTATAGCATTTTCTGATAGGAGGATTACTTTTGCGCCATCCTGTACATTCAGGTTTCTTTAAGTGTGAGGAACTAATTTAGTGATAAATTCGCTGATAGATTTTATCATTCGTCTTATAATAAATTTTCGTTTAATGAGGAATCATCTCCCCAGTCCTTTTAATGGGTGACTTCATAATTTTTTTACGAATCCACAAAAAATCCTATTTTTCCCTAAATAGAATATGTGCTTTATGTTATCTATTTCTCCACCTTATCCTCTTCCTCACAACTACCTCCTCATGGACTCCATTAAATATTTGGTATATTCAACATAAATAATATATATAACCATATAAATCATTGAAACGAAGTGATATTTGTATGTTAATTAATAATTATGTATGTTTTATCCATTACATCATATACACTTCATAAAATATTCATTACGCATACAAAATATTATTTACCAGTTGTTCCCCGCCCGCTTTGTTGACCGTAACACCCCCGTAACCCATTTAAGGGTAACATTTTGTAAAATCTGTTCTTAACTGACCTATACTCGGTAAAAGGAATATTGCTACCTAATTTCACGTACCTAGGTCTTATAGTCTCTACATAGGTCGGAGACTTCTCTTTAAGTAGGAATGGATTTTCTTTCTTCGCCATTCACGTGAAAACTAGTGAACCTATCGACCACTATAACCATTCGACGCGGAATGATCTGTAGATCATTTTAGGCCTATTAATATTTGAATTTCATAGATCCTTAATCGTTTTATTTCTAATTAACTTATATAAATATTTAATTTCGTATCCTTTATGCGGTTGCTATAGAAAGTGATTTCCGGTAGTAATTGGAAAAACTTAACATAAACATAGTTTTACATATATAATGTGACAAATCAAAAGAAATACACTAAAAGCTAGTATATCGATAGTTAAATATACAAAAAAAAAAAAGAATCAACATTTATATTAATGGGAGTTCGCCGTTAATTGTGTCTCTGATCCGTTTCCAGGCCAAATATTGTGGAGTTTGGATATTGATTAACTTAGGAGAGCTAGAATATTCTGGTTGACTGACAAGTGAAATTGAGGTCCAATTTAGGCCATGTAAATAAAAAACGTAAAAGAGACCGAAGATTTGTAAATATTGTACAGTTGGCTGACAGTAAAGCCTGATTGTAAAGAGTAATGACGATTAGGATTCGCGTAAATCTTGGTATTAGATTTTCAATAGGGGTCAACGACTGATTGATGATTATTAAATCTCGCGCCGCGAAATATGTCACCAATGGACGCATATCATCATCATCAGCAGGTAGACGACCACTCAGCCCTGTAGTCTCGGGCTAGTGAGAATAGGACTAAGGTAAGCCCTGCCTGTCGTAGAAGGCGACTAAAAGGGTCTGGGAGTTTCGCAGGCCTTGAGGGAGGGGGCCCTTATCGCTCAACATGCGAATCTGTGTGAGACAGCCTAGGAGGGTTAAGCCTCTCCTCAGAGATGTGTTAACACAAAGTGCAGAGGGGCACCGGTGCGTTCTATACGAAATCCCGGAGCCTCTCCGAATGCACTGATGCAGAGCACCGAGGGGGTTTTAGTGAGTAAAAATCTCATATAACCCTGATTTCCCCCCCGAAACAGGGTATCTTTCGAAGATTTACCCCCAAACAAAAAAAAAAAAAAAAAAAGATAAACGTCCACTGCTGGAGCAGGCCTCCCCGAAAGATCTCCTCATCTACAGACCCACAGTCAGTATATTGCAGACTGATACCGTATCACAGCTGCTGGTGGTTTCTACCTAGACATCCATCGGCAGATGATAGTGATGGAATGCAAGGTAAGTGATTAAAAAATTAAGGCTTTCGTTAAAAACGTGTACATGGACTCTTGTGTCTTCAAAACTAATGTAACTTAAAAGTGGTGATGGCACAGTTGTTGGAATAGTACGTTCCATTGACGGAAGAAATCGTGAGGAATCTGACAAGTTCTGAAAACATCAGCTTTCGTCGACTCGTGACATCCTCCAACTTGGACTTTGTCACCAACACACTCTCCTTGTGAGAGAAGATCGCGAGTCCAATTAGTTGGAACTTTGAGAAGTCAATTTATTTCATATAATAACAATCGCGGCTACAGACCGATTTGTAATTACTCATCATCATCATCAGCAGACGTCCGCAGCTGGACATGAACCTACCCTAAAGATCTCTACATTTGTAGGGGTTCCATATAGAAAGGATTTAGGACATTACTGCTTCCAATGGAAAGACGATGAAAAAGTGGCCCTATAATATTGTGAGTAGTTCATACTAATAATAACACGATCTAATGAAGAGCCCTCGTAAATTAAGTGGTAAGTAGTTTATTTATAACTTACGATCTATTTCGCAATTACTTAAGAAATAATTAAGTTTTGAGCCGCATTTGATGTGATTTGTGTGAAATTATTCTTTTAGTACTTAAGTATGTTCTGCGGAAGGTAGTTTTCTTGTGGATACGTCGGAGAGGTGAGAGGTGGTGTTAAAGGATAACTATGATTGTAATTCATAATCAAAGTTATTCATAGATTTTTCAATATTGTAATAGAGACTTTATCATGAATTTCACGAGACCCTTACTTGGTCATCTTATTCCAAAAGAAATCTTTATTTATCTTCTCAGCTTCTTTGCATCGTTAACCTTTTTTTGCCTAGCCAATATTTTAAAAGGATTATCAAAATAAAAACAAATCTAAATATACTTTAAGTTATAGGGCGTAGTTGTAGATAACTTTAAATGAACAAGAAGCAAGTAACATAATATATAATTTTCCAGTGAAGAAATCTTGCAGCATCTTCGCTGAAGAGAGCTCAGGAATTTTAAAATTGTATAAATTTTATTAAAATGTCCACGAGTACTTAGAATACTTCCGTAAAGTAAAATAACATATATAGTTACATAAGTAATATATATAACTAGAGATGAAGATGAACAGTCTCTTACTATCTTCTTAAAGGCGGCTAAGGAGGAATAGGTACGGATGTCGTGAGGAGCAATCCAAAGCTCCATTGATTTTACAGTAAGATAATCACAGTGATATTGACTAGTAGCAGGTCACAGTCTACGAACATTGCTGTTTCCCAGTTTGAAAGGAACTGTAGCTAGTAAAATTACTGTGGTAAAGGAACTTATCTGATGGTAAGTGGTACACCCGCCCATAATAACGTTAGGCTAGTTATAGATGAAACACACTGTACAACATTATGCTCGTTGCCTTGACACAGGATGTCGAGTCTCGTTACACCAGTAATTTTACTAGCTGTAGCGCCTTTCAAACCGGAACACAGTAGATCTCTGCATACTACTGTTTGTCGGCAGATATAGACGCTACTATGATACTCAGATGGTCTCCGACAATAGAAATCTTCTTTGGTTTCACGTGGGAGAAATGCCTTCACATACCTGTCCTAGGGAGCAAAGACAGGTTATGTCGGACTTACACCGACTAAAACCCACAATGTCCTACTTCCGTCGCTTTACGGCGGTGACACGGGAATGCTTTTGTATACATCCGCAACACCGCCAGTGCCAGTTGTTCCGCGCAACTCCATCGCAGCTGAGAGGAAAACGTTCACCCCTCCATTACCTCTGTAAAAGCGCGCCGAAACAGTGCGCCTTCCTCTCTGCCTTTTACTGACAACTGGGCGATGGATCTCTTTGAATCCGTTGCCCGGAAGGCAGCAGAAGCAGAACCCAGAAGCCAAAAAAAAAGCAACAGAGACCCACCACCAGTAAAAATCTTATGTCCCAAGGTGAGGAGCATAATGTAGTGCAGTGTATATTACCCTAATTAGCATCACGTTGTTATGGGCAAGCATACCATCAGACGAACATCTCGTTCGTCGAATAAATAATTATGTATTTGTGTAAATATCCCTAAATATATGAATGCACACGGAACTTCCGGTGCCTTTAAGCGAATGAGTTGGTCCGCTATCTCAGTTATTGCAAAGCCTTTCGCATTTCTAATATCACAAAGAGATGTATATGTAAGAGATAAATTTAAAGAAATTTCCTCTAGTATATACATTTACATAATATCCTTTAATATTTCCAAAGCGTTGAGAATCAGGATATTTGAAATCTCACCATTATTGAAAATATCCTTTTGCATGCAGAAGAAGCATCAATGTTCAGCACGGTCCGTTCATATGCAAATCGAAAGGTATGGTGCATTATAGTTATTATATATTAGGGGTGTAAAAATTCCCGCACAGCAACTCACGGGATCCAAGCCAACCTCACCTGCACGTGGTGCATCTTGCTAATCAACAAACGGGCCTCTGACTCCCACCAAACCGTGGTGGGAAATGGTCCAAACCTTCCCATTTAAATCCCTACCTGATCAAGATGAAACCAATTGTGGGAGGCCAATATCCAGCAGTGGCCGTCTATGGGCTGAAAATGATGATGATGACATATCAATCATCAGCCGATCGACGTCCACTGTTGAACATAGCCTTCCTCCTAAGATCTCCACATCGATCGGTCCTGCGCTGCCCGCATCCAGCGGCTTCCCGCGATCTTACGGTCACCGTGACCTCCGGTACTAGGGACCGTCGTTTGTAGGGGTTCATACGGGGAGGATTTGGGATTCGGGACACATATATCGATAACTATTTAAACATATAATCGAGCGTCTTACTTCTGCAGACCATCGAACTGAGACACTCAAATTACTTCGGACACGAGACACTTTTCAAAATTAATTGATACCTCTGACCCTACCTACCCTTATAGCCAATTTACTTTAAAAACCCTATCTTTTATTTTATTTTTTTGCCTATCGATAAAAACTTTCCGATCTATTAAGAAAACTCCTAACAATTTTCTTACCTAAATAAATAGATATAAATTTCGGTAAATAACAAGTACTACTACTACTTAATTAGATAATTATGTACTGAAAAAATTGTAAAAGATAAAAAATTTCAAATAAGAAATTTAATTAATAACAGAGATTTTTAAACATCGTCGACCCTTAAAATCTGTTGCCATGCCAACCCCAAAGCCAAGAGATATCGTCCACTGGGAATCTCTAAATATTCATATGACAATGTATCAAATTTAAAAGTGTTATTCACATTTCATTAGGAATAAGTTAGTTTACTTTATTAAGTTATAAATTTAACGAAACGATTATAAAGACTAACGTTACGCTTTTCCCAATCGACTTGAGTTCGGGAGTAAATCGTTTAAGGGATGAAGAGATTAACCTATCGAATAAGTAGGCCGTGTCGATTTATATATGTCAACTTATTTATTCTATCACATGTTTTCTACTTAACAAAGATTGTATTTAACGAGAATTTCTTAAAGATAACTTATTTGTGCCTTATATAGAATTAGACATGAAATTTGTCTGAAGTGTTCCTTGAGAGGAACCGCAACCACGGATGACTTTCTATAGCCGTCACTATAGCAACCGCGTGAATAATTCCAAATGAAAATGTTTATGAAAGTTAGAAATGAAATGATGAAGGTTCTATGAAATTCAAAAATTAAAGAGCCTGTAACTATTTTAAAACTTTCCGCATTGAATGGTTATGGTGGTCGATGTGTTCACCAGCTTTCACGTGATTGTCGAATAAACAAAATCATATATATATATATATATATATATATATATATATATATATGATTTTATTTATTTATTCATTCACAAAGAAATCACAGTCATATTATAACATGCATAAAAATAAATTCAAAGGTATCACTTGATTAAATATTCTATAACAGTAAAACCGGGGCACACAGATAAACAAAAAAATACACTAAAACCTAACCTAAATACTAAATATGAACTAGAATTGTATAATGTGACCGTGGAGGTTATAACACATCAGCAAATTTGACGGTTTCAAAAAAAAATACAACCAATCAACCCCCACAACTTAAAGCCACGGCATCGAACCGATAACCTCCGTATTACAAGACAAGCATTAACTATGCCGTAATGACAGTTAAAAGAGAAACTTCCGCTTTTAAGTACGATCAGACATAATCATTTACAGGGACGCAATACATCACTGGTGGTAGGTTTCTGTTGCCGGAAACCGTCTAGGTAGGTACCACCACAGCTCGTATTCCAGCCGACATACAGTACTGTGCAAACATCACCGTGTTACGGTTTGAAAGGTGCTGTAGCTAGTGTAATAACTCGGGTAATTATACTTATGTCACAAGACAACAAGCAAAATGTGGTGTAGTGTATAACATCCTAACTGACGCGAAGAAATTGTAACACAATGAATAGAAGTGAGAAACGAGACAAAGAAATGTATTAGTAATAAGGATGAGAAATAAATAAAAGTATGTGATCTAACTCATTTAAGGGAAGGATGAAAGAAAGAATGAGGATGGAGGATAGATGAGAGAAATAAGAATGGAAGATTAGAACGGAATACAAGAAGAAGAGAAGGAGAGAATGAATGAAAGCAACAAAAATATGTAATAAAGAAAGGAATGAAGTCCAGGACCAAAAATGCCTGAGAAATGCTGTAAAGAAAAAAATATAAACTTCACTGAATCCATGATCAGCTTTCGGCTGCTTATTACTACTTACTGCTGACAATGGCCTCTCCCAAAGATCTTAACATCGATCGGTGTTGTACTGCCCGCGTCCAGCGGCTTCCGTAACCTTACAGTCAGCATGGACTCCGGTACCGCCAGGCACTAGGGACCGTCGTTTGTGAAGGTTCATATGGGGGTATTTGGGCCATTTTCCACCACGCAGGCCCGATGAGGGATGAATTTCATTCATCGTCATCGTCATCAGTCGACAAACGTCCACTGCTGGACATAGTCCTCTCCCAAAGATCTCCACATGGATTGATATCCGTAAAACCACCAGGTACTAGGAGTCGTTTGTAGAGATTCACATTGGCGTGATTTGGGCCTTTTCTCACCACGCTGGCCCAATTCCCGTTAGTGGAAGCCAAAGCCTCGTTTGTTGATTAGCAGGGTTCACCACGAGCAGGTCAGGTTGGCTTGGATCCCGGGACCCTTAACTACCTTTATCCACTAACAATTCTCATTAATATAATAAATAATTTACTATTTGAATATTTACTTAGAATATTTCTGCTTATGAGCAATAACAATCTGTATATAAACAGAATTGTGGAAGTAGTGTCTAAGTTACTTACTTAATCTGTCCAAGTTTAATATTTAATTGTGTAAAACATCACAAAGAACGGTAAAGTTATCTTTAAACTGAAAACAAGTATCGGTTAACAAATTTAACTTATAACTAATAACTTACACAATGTACTTGGTAATTCTACACGGCGATATTATAGTACCGTCAAAGTTAACTAGACCTTAACTTAGTGATCGGCTATTATTAACAATAACTTGAATTTTGATACATTCATCCTAACAATGATACTACTTAGGCAAAAAAAAAAAAACCAAAGCACATAATGTATTTAAAAAAAATAAAAGCAATACAGAATTATTGAACTGTTATAAATATTTCGGTGTAAGGGCTCCCGCACAACAACTCACAGCATCCAAGCCAACCTCACCTGATCGTGGTGAACCCTGCTAATCAACAAACGAGGCTCTGGCTCCGACCAACCCGCATTGGGCCAACATGGTGAAGAATGGTTTCAAATGATAGTCCCTTGTGCCTTAGGGCACCAGAGGCCATATTGACCGTAAGGTCTCGATGCGGGCAGCGGAGAACCGATCAATGTGGAGATTTGTGGGCGAGGCCTATGACCAGCAGTGGACGTCTAGAAGATAGATGAACTCGATTGAAGTAATGCGTTATTTTATTTAATATTCAGCTCAATGTTATCAGGTATATAGATTTGCAGTTATGTAGTCTCAGGCTAGTAAGAATAAGAGTAAGTTCTGCCTATCGTAGAAGGCGATTAAAAGAGTCTAGGAGTTTCGCGGGCCTTGAGGCTGGGAGCCTTTATGGCTCAACAAGCGAACCTGCGTGGAACAGTATATGGCTCAGCGATGGTACCAAGAAGGGTATGGCCTTTCCTCGGAGACGTGTAAACAAAAAGTGTAGAGAGACACCGGTGCGCTCTGTAAGAGATCCCTGGCCTCTTCGAATGCACTAATGGAGACGAGGTTTCAGAGGGTAATAAGATTATTACCCTCTGAAACCCCGTCTCTCTGCTTCTAGAGGAAAGTTATATGATCTCATATAACTTTCCTCTAGAAGCAGAGTATCTTTCGAAGATTTCTCCTCGACCTCGGAACCAAAAAAAATTTTATATATAAGCAACCCCGTGTGATACATAATAAAATCGTCTCTTCAAATGCCGCGATAAGACTATTTCGTACCACCCCATATTTTCCAATACACCCCTCTCCTAAATTGAAACGGTTAACAGTAACAAGAGCATGTCCGCTTATCTCCCGTTGAGGAAATTCAAGCGTAGATAGTAACTGATTTTTGTAAATCTAATACTGAATGATGAACCGATGGAAAGACTATGAACTAAGCAACACACAGAACAAAAAAAAAAACATAGAACTATATTTATGATGATGAAAATTTTTTTTAAAAAAACACTAACAAGTGCTTTGCTCTACTCATTACGGCTTCTAGAGATATTTTAGTGCGACTGCAGCGTCGCTTTGAAACACAACAAAGGTCTCGCCGCAATAAAAAAAAAAATCATACCGAAGAATTCATGAAGTACTACAGTTGTTTCTGAATTTTCTGTAAGAACTGCCTTCACAGACCTTTGGGTTATCCACACAAACGGCAAGTTACGTGTTGATGGGGTTAAACAGTGAAACCTTTTTCGATAAGAGAAAACCTTAACAACATTAAAACGTGCTCTTGTCAAACGTAATCTTGTCGTGCGTGGTGACAGGTGATAAATCGTGAAGCTGTCGTGTCCCGTTGGCAAAAATTATGCCAAGTTTACACGACGACTTTAGATCAGATCATATATCATCAGATCGTTATACACATACATATATAAGAAGTTTTGTATACAATATGTTTAAGTGTAATATATAAAAAGATCTGGACGCTATCAAATGTATGTGAACATCAAAACAAATTGATGAATTAAGTTTATCCTGAAAATAGATCTTTGCTTATATGCTCTTTGTTACTGGTAACAATTTAGTAAAGAGAATTATTCTAGACCTAAGCAGTCATTAGTATATTCCGTATTAAGGCTGATAGGCTGCCTAATTAATGATATTAACTTATACGACCTTATAGCTTTACTAAAAACTGACAAATGCTGTTTAGATCAATTTACCGGAAATGTGGTTATTTTCAAATATTACCATAGTTTCACTTGGTGCTGGTTACTGTTATAATATGCACTATCTCCATTTTGCTTTTCCTGTATACATTTTTGATATAACCGAGGAGAAACTGGATCTATTACGGACATACCATCAGGTTTTGATTATTAATATGAAACGAGAGCATCTGAAACTCATTTAATTACCGGAAATAATGGCGATGTTTGATTAATGATGAATGAGATGGACTGACATAGGTAATATATTTCATATCGATTTTACTTTTACGTTTACTATTGGTAATTCGTATTACAGATTAGGTTAAAAAAAAAAGTTTTTAAATGATTCATTATTTTAGTAAACGTTTGTAACTTCCTTTCTCCTGTATCCGAAATTCGGTCAATGGATAATTCTTGATCCCTGATGAACCCTACTCCGCTTTGTTGGCAGTTCGTGTGCAATTGCCAGGGAACTACATGTAGACACGTGAGGCAAACCCGCGCTTTGCTCCTTTAATGAGAATAACAATATATCCTTTTACCGACCAAGAAGTTACAGAAATTTTAGAAAAATCTTGTTTTCTACCATCAAAGGTCCATGTGATATTTTTATCGACAAACCAAAATAACTCTAATATACCTTCTTCTTAAATTGAGGCCCTAACTAATCGACGTGGGAATCTTTGAGAGAGTCATACGTTCAGCTGTGGACGTCTACATGGCTGATGATGATGATGATATTCTATTAATGCACGCGATTTTTAAAGACGTTTAACTTTCAAAGACTATGTGGCCACATCGTAAACAAATCATATATATACATATATCTTTACAGGTAACAGGAAATTATCACTTTCACTATTTTATAAATAACTTAGAAACAATTGTACAGCCTAAATCATTCGGCTTATGTCCTCGATTCTATATTCCGAGGTTGCATTCATCTCCTAACTATGCGGTGTAAGTATATTGCTCAGATGAAATATTAAAAAAAAGACTTATTGTGTTTAGATAGAGTTCAATTTACAAGAAAGCAGACTCGAGCTCCGAATGCAGTGACGCGTTGAGGACGAACTCATTGCGCATGCCGACTCGTAAGGAGATGCTTCAGCAACATGCCTTACCAACTCTAAATTATGATAAAATGGTAAGTTTATGAATTCGTATCTCTACGTGCATAATAAACTCTTTTTAAGCAGTAGACCCACTGTCTTCCGTAAGCTGTTTCCTCTTTGTCTATAATCTATCCTCGACAATTCTCCCTTATTGCATGTAGCAAGCTATATGTACCAGTCGTAGTCGTTGTAAGCACTATATGTCATGTTCTATATGTTATAATGTATGAGAACCTACCGTTCCTCGAAGCGTATGCTGGATCGGCTGATGTCGCTCCAAGCGCTCATAGAGCGGCCACGACCTCGTCGAAATGATGAGGTGAACGTGGCCGTAGGTCGTCGTTCTAGCTCGACGTCAGGCGGGAAGTTGACTTTAGCGGAGCCTCGTGACGGCGGGCCCTCCGCCGATTCTCCTCCACCGGAAAGTTCCATTTCGAAAGCTGTGTACTCGGGCTCCTCGTCAAGCTCCGCGTCACTGCCGTCGCTGGCGGCAGAGAGGGCTTCATAGCCGTACCCGGGCCGGGCGCCGCCGCCTGGCCCCGGGGCGGCGGGCCCTCGCCCTGCTCGTTCCCTCGCGCACTCCTCGCTCGTAGCCAGCCTCGGCAAAGCCTCTATGCGATTCAATGAGGCCGCCTTCACTACGTGCTCACGCTGGTTCGACGGCGAACCACGAGCTGAGAAATGATTAGAGTACCGCAACTTGCTGTGACGAAACGTGGTGCCGCCTTGTCAATCACCTCTAAGATCAAACCCGCGTCAACCCAACACTCTGCCACACAAGTTATCACCCGTCAATAAAGGAGACAACGAATTAAAACTTCGTCCGGAAACATTACGCCAAGTGTATAAGTCAATGGTACTGTGTTGTTTATAGCGCCACTACAATAACGGTGGTCGGCAAAGAGTCTCGGCCAGGAGTGAGTGCTCTACTATTCCCTACACTCGAATAACTTTAAGTTCAGCGTTCGTGTGAAGAGGAAAGGAGAAATCAAGAGTACCGCAAAAACCGCACGTTATCCATGAAAACATAGCCACCACAGCGGTTCGTCCCCTGACCTTCCCACGATTTTTGTTAATGGGAGTATCTAAGTGAATACTTATAAATACTATGTTTCATACATAGAATAGTACTCGTGAAGTAAGCAAAGTATGAAGCAAAGTGAAGTGTGCGCGGATGCCGCGGGGTGGGGCGGATCGATGTGTGCCATGCTGTCCTTTTGTAGTACGCATCTCTTGCTGCGGTGTTGCTATCTTATTTCACCCTAAACTTAAATCCTCATATAAAAATTTTGGAAATGTTAGCGATGAATGTAAAATTACATATATTAAGCATTCACTGTGTGGCTGAAAACGTTCTGCGAAGGAGGAAAGGCTTTAAGCCAATAGAAAAAAATATATATAAAATGCAATAAGTTAATTGATATATATTTTTTTTAGTTCTGGGAGAATGATAAATCTTTAAAAAAAACATTAATAGGTTAACGGGGAAACGTCCAGCATTTTGAATTATCTTCATTGGTAACACCAACATCAATTTCCTTTACCAGATTGAACTTTGACATTAATTCCAAATTATATTACATACAAAAATAACAAATCGGGTAATAATGTTGTAAATTCTTTATAAAAAAAAACTGCGCCATAGTGAACTGCTCAAAAGATAGATGAAGATTCAATAAATAAAAATATAGAGATTGCATCTTAAAATTGTTTGGATGAAGAAAAAGCGAAAACCTTACAATCAAGTTAAGATGAAACAACAGTAGCGCCATCTATTGACATAATGTTGAAATTTCCGCTACAAAAAAATATTGAATTGTTTTAGCGGTAAAAACGAAAAATATATTAAATCGTAATCATATAACCCTTCCTTTATACTATTATTATTATTATTTAACTCATACATAAAAATTGTAACAGCATCTGATTTATAAAATCAATAGATATGTATTCATAACAGATACTGGTGGCAGGTCTCTGTTGCCAGAGATCATCTAGACGGGTACCACAGCAGCGTCTATTTGTGCCGGCAAACAGTAATGTGCAAACATTACTGTGTTCCAGTTTGAAGGACGTTGTCGAGTGAGAGAGACTACACCAGTCTATAACATTTCAACCAGCTTCACGTTTTTGTGGGCGATGGTATCACTTACCATTCGTCACTTAGTTATATTTAAAAAATAATAATAACACATTTATATATATATATATATATAGTTTAAATAGAAAACCCTGTAGTCTAGATTCTTAATTTAGGAACTTAAAGAAATTTTTATAATAAACATGTGTCGCCATCTATCGAAAGATTTCGTCGATTGTTAGCATTTCTGATGGTTCCTTATTACAATTACCAACAACAGAATGATGTTGGATACTGGTAGTAGTGTCTCTGTTGCCAGGTACCGTCTAGGTAGGTACCACAGCAGCGCCTATTTCTACCGCGAAGACGTAGTGTACAAACATTACAGTGTTCAGATTTGAAGGATTTCAGGCTGCTCCCATCCAAATGCCTCCGTTTGAGCAAATTTCAAAAATTGATCGCCTACATTAAAAAGGTGAACATCAAGGATATCCTTGTCTTCGGTGAAAAACTGCGAGTCGCGAAGAACTTGCAGGACAGGCTCAAAGCCTTCCTACAGCACAGCGAAACTCTCGCTGCGCTGGAGGAAGACTTCAATTAACTCTACCAGGACTCTGTCCGCGACCCTTGGTTCTCGTTTTTAATCTTCGAAAATGAGTACCAAAACCCTGGGCAGAATCAAACCCTGCTCCCTAAGTGTCGCGTACTTCAAGGCGGACGGCATCCACTCTCAAAAGGAGAAAATATGCTTATTTCTCAGGAACCACGACGTCGACGTCATGCTCATTCAGGAAACATTTCTCAAACCTTTTATTTGCGACCTGAAAATCGCGAATTACCATATCATCCGCCACGATAGGTTGACCGGCCCGAAAGGCGGCACCCTAATCTATTTCAAACGGTCCCTGTACTGCATACCGCTAGATAGTCCACCCCTCGCCAACATAGAAGTATCGGCGTGCAAAATCTCCCTCACCGGTCATCAACTGATTGTCATCGCATCCCTCTATCTGTCCCCCTCCAAAGCAGTGCGGGAAACAGACATAAGAACCCTTCTCGACCTAAGCCAGTCTGTTATCCTCGGTGGCGATTTAAACAGCAGGCATAACACCTGGGACGAGAACAACTCCCACCCAAACGGTCTAATTTTATATAAACTTGCGGGTATGCTCAATTTCAACATTGTAGCCCCGCCAACCCCGACGAGATTTCCGCCTAACGGATTTCACAACCCGTCCACGTTGGACATTGCGTTGTTCAACAACGTCACCATCCCACTGCATTCGATCGAGACCATCGACGATCTCAGATCCAACCATCGCCCGGTTCTTATGAAGCTGGGCCGGCCCGCTGGTGAGGTCCCTCTGACCAAAACCATCGTCAACTGGCGCAGCCTCGAGGTCAAACTCAAGGCCGCGGAACCCCAGCACCTAGACGGAATCCCTAGCACGATCAACTCGCTCGAAATCGCAAACCGAGCGATCGACTCGCTATCCTACCACATCGCCCAGCCGTTGAGGAATCGTCGAGGACGGTTCCCAAATCGGATTACCTCCTCGGGTCTCTCCCGACCTTCGACGGCTGATCAAAATCAAAAACGCTGCCTTCAGACTCTAATCTCCATATAGATCCAAGGAGAGCAGGATAAAATTGCGCCGCCTTCAAAGGCTAGTATAAGAGCGCATATCCGAACTCAGATCCGACAGATGGGACAATCTGCTTTGCGACTTGGAGCTTTCGGACGCCACGTTCTAACGTCTGGCCCGCAGTCTGAAAGCGGACAACATGGCCCGTATGCCTCCCTTCGTAATGAGCACCGGTTCCTCCCTTGCGTTGGAGGATGCCGATAAAGCCGAGTGTCTTGCCGACAGTTTGGAGAACCAGTGCACTCCCTCAACCACACCAGTGGACCCCGCTCACCTCAAATTGGTCGAGGACGAGGTGCGCCGTAGAGCAACCCTCTCACCAGAAGGTCCCCCTCTTAAACCGGTCTCCCCCGGTGAGGTCGTTGACATCATCAAGGGGCTGAAAGCCAAATCAGCCCCTGGCTCCGACAACATCCCCAATAGAGTGGTGAAAAGTCTTCCGCCCCCGATCATCGGCCTGCTAGAGGCCATCTTCAACGCTCTTTTAGCCGACTACTATCGCCTGATCAGCGTACTAAACACAAGCAAAGTCTACGAGCGCATCATCTTAGAGCGTCTGCGCCACTTCACCACCGAAAACAAACTCCTCCCTAATGAACAGTTCAGGTTTAGGAGTAGCCACTCTTGCATCCAACAAGTTCACAGACTGACGGAACACATCTTGACCGGCTTCGAGCACAAGCGTCCGATCGACACCTGCGCCGTCCTATTCGACGTCGCGAAAGCGTTCGACAAAGTCTGGCACGTGAGCTTGTTATACAAGCTTTACGCTCACGAAGTGCCAGATCGACTCGTCACCATCATTCGAGCCTACCTCTTGAACCGGTACTTCCGCTTCCGCATCGAGCACGCTCTCTCCTCGATCCAGCCGATCAAAGCCGGCGTCCCCCAAGGATCTTTCCTCTCCCCGCTACTCTTCTCGCTCTACACGAGCGACATTCCCAAAGACCGCTACTTCAGCCTCGCTCTTTTCGCGGATGACACCGCTCTCTACCACTTGGGCAGAGCTCCGGGTATTATAACGAGTCGCTTACAAAAGGCGACCACTCGTCTAGGCGAGTGGTTCCGGAAGTGGCGAATCGATGTAAACCCGGAAAAAAGTGAAGCCATCCACTTCACTCATCGAAAGCCCTCAACCCTTCACTGGAAGTCGGTTCTACAAGGCCATAAACGCGGCCAATTCTCCTTCTTCGGCCAGTCCATTCCATGGAGGGACTCGGTCAAATACCTTGGCGTGACACTCGACGCCAGGCTGAACTTCATCGCCCACATTCGCGGGGCGAAAAACAAAGCGGCCCAAGTGCTGGGCAAGCTATACCCCCAGCTGTGTATAAAGAGCAAGCTCTCTCTCAGGCACAAGCTTCACCTCTACAAGGTATGCGTAAGACCTATAATGTCTTACGCCAGCGTAGTCTTCGCCCATTCGTCCAAAGCACGCCTCAAACCCCTGCAGGTTCTTCAAAACCGTTTCACCCGCATCGCAACCGGTGCCGAATGGTACCAGCGCAATGTGGACCTCCACAGCGACCTCAAACTCCCGACCATTGCGGAATATTTCAGAGAGTGCTCCGAATCATACTTCGCCCAGGCGACAACTCACCTTAACCCTCTGGTGGCCAAAGAGGCCGACTACGAGCCATCCTCGAATCCCAATACCAATAAGCACAGACCATGGCATGCGCTAATTCCGTCATCTCCAGGGGTCCCTCACACCACACACAAAGAACCCACAGTCACCGACAACACCCACGTCACCACCACACACACCTCGGACACTACCAACACGCTCCGAATTTCCGCATCACGCCGCCCTCGCTTCAGAACGCGGCGCCACAGGTACTCACACACCGCGTACACTAAGTACACCCGCGATCAGGAGCGGTTCTCACCACCCAGAGATTCCGATACAGGCGAAGGTGGTCGGGGAACGGGCCCGCGTCCACCCTCGACAACCGAGTAGATTCGCCAGAGAAACTAATAACCAGACACATTATAAAACTCCGCCGTCGGATAACTACACTACAAGTAGTACACTTTTTTGTAAACAGGCCGTGAACCCAGGTCCACGTGCCCAGTGTCAGATAAACTGTAACAGTCGAATGGCTTGCAGCGCTGATATCATCCAGAATCTTAATTTGCACCGTACTGTTTGACGGCAGAAATAGGAGCTGCGGTGGTACCCACATAGACCGTTTCCGGCAATTTAAAGACCACTTATCATCAGGTGAACGTATCATCCGTCTCGTCGCTTAATAAAAAAAAAAATAGATTTCATTCAATCTTTTTTTTTACCGTTTTGAGAGATTTTTTTAGCTTTAAAATCCGCGTTGCTTCCAATTCGCTTTGAGTGAGATCATTGGGATTGGGATTATGGACGGATGAATGTGACAGTGGGCTGCCAGCAAATTCCAGTAGCTTTATAATATAAGTTTTTAATGTGAAATACTTGAATTCTATATCTGTAACTTTTTTTTGTTCATTTACAATTTTCCCTGTTATTATTATTCAGGACTTCTCTACTATTGGCTATTTACATTTTTTCTAACATTAGTCCGATTATTTTTTTATACATTATTTCTATACTTACGCTATCTAATTATCAAATATACACAAAAATACACAACATATTATTGTGTACATATGAATAAACTAACATTTACTTAGCCTTATTTCTATTATTTACTATCTTACAGGTTTTTAAGCAATAATTTATAAACTTATTTCTAAGTAAAAAAATTTTTACTATTTCGGGTAGACTGGCTGTATCTATTATTAAACCTGTCTGCTGTTCAAAATCATACCTCAAACATCTATGTACGGCATCACATTTGCACCACGGGGTTTCCCGACCCTTGAAGCGGTTCAAGTATTTGGATTATCCTCCGTAGCCAGTCAATATCTGGGTTAACTGTCCAGTTGGCCGAACCTTCCTTATTAACTGATATGCCTCTACTGCGTTCGGGAAAAATAATTTAGTGATGGACGCGATGCTGCTCTCGCTGTATCGGACGCTCCATCTCGCAACTGAGGCATCGCGAAGCAAACGGTTAACATACGATACCGGGCACTGGTCATAATCTGGCTTCCTGCTGCTGTTAAGAGCAGCTTCGTTAATTCATCAGCACGCTCATTAACAGGAGCTCTGGGTTGCTTTACCCATTGCTCTGGGTAAAGGCCCTCTGCAAATTCTCCCTGGCCACCAAGGCAAGAGGATGGAGTGAACTATGATTCGTAACAACGTTGTACAGACCATAGCTCGCTTCCGTCCATCACCACGAGAACCATTTTAGTTACCTCATATATGACCAGGAATTCCGCCTGGTAGATTGTGCAGTACGCGGATAGACATAGCTTCCAATTTTGGACTTCGGCGTCGCCTTTCCATATGGAAAGTGAGGGTCCAGTCTTCCCCTCAAGCTACTGCCGCTGTATACCGATACATCTTCACCTATATCTGTGACATTGTCTACATAAACTTTATCTGCCAAGTGAGGATACTTCATTTTAAGTTAATGAACTGAAAATATTAACGTGAACTGTTTTATTATACTCATCCAACATATTATCACATTCTTAGTTGAAAAATCAATTCTGATAAGGTTTATTTAGTTCATCATTATCATCATCATACACCGGTAGACGTCCACTGCTGAACACAGGCGTCTCCCAAAGATTCCTATATCGATGGAGTAGGGATTCATATGGAGGGATTTGGACTATTTCCCACCACACTGGCCCAATGCAGGTTGGACGGTGCCATAGTAGTATAGTGTTGTTGAAAATGATTCCAAAAATTTCACTATTATTTTAATAGCCGATGCATTTAACGAAATGACCTTTCACGTGGCTCGTTATTGCAATTTAAAATCCTCTTTTCACTCAATTATGAACCTTTTACACGCGACTAGCACGTTAATTATTCCTCTGTGCAGGCTAATTGCAGGCAGGCTGCTCTGGCATATTTCAGTGGCAGAAACTTGTTACTTTGTATAAGAAATCTTTTAAATAAAACTATCTATAACTAAATGCCAACGGGGTGCATTCTAAATATTACTTCGTGTATAATATTAAAAAAAAAAATTACAAAAATTTTTTAAATATTCCAACCACTTAACAACTTACCCTTCTATTAGGTAATTATATTCACAGCTATGATAAGATATATAATATTTTTTTTTACTCATGTAAAGTAGACTTCACGAAGGAAGGAAGTTAAACATGAAAAATAAAACGGGTCGATTCTGAAGCAGTATGTTAGTCAGTATATAAGACATTATAGGTTTAAATATAAGTATATAGGAGTATATATATGTAGCCACTGAGTTTCTTGCGCCGGCTCAGGTCTGATGCACCACTGATGAATTAGGTATGAACAAACAGTTGAATAAAAAAAATTGTCTGTGACTTTGATAAACAATGAAAAGGGGTGTAAGGGGTCACGGAGCCAGGGCTACCTCGCCAGCTTGTGATGCACCCTGCTAATCAACAGACGAGCCTCTGGCTCCCGCCAACCCGCATTGGGCCAGCGTGATTTGAAGTGGCCCAGATCCCGCCACATGAAGTCCTAAAAATGTAGAGATCTTTAGGTGAGGCCTAAGTCTAGCCGTGGACATCTGTCGGCTGATGATGATGAAACGATGAATTAATTTGTATTAAATCTGTAATTTTTTTACTATACACAAGAGGAATGGGAAAAATAGAGTTAGACTGCACTCGTACATTTTACACTTTATTTTCATTTATGGGGGATAAGGATGTGTACACAATATAAAATTATGGTAAATGAATACAGGCAAATATACAATAAACTACATTTTCCATGGATTGACGCTAGGTTCATATATACAGGGTGTGTTAAAACAACGTGGTTAGGTTATATTACAAAGGAGAGAGGGAGATAGAAGTAACCTATATATCTCATAAATAATATATAACTCTTATTAAATTAGGACTTATTAAGTTATATAATACATCTTTACTCCTTGAGAACATAAAAATACAAAATAACTTAAGCAATTCTTATTTAAAGTTAAAACATATATCAGACACACGATTCATAAAAAATGGCTACGAGCACTAATGTTGATGGTGGTGGTGTAGCTGCGATTTATGTGCTTTTACACAACAAACAACGATTTTTTTTTAATAACAAATACGTAACCTCCCACATTGTTTAATTTTTACGTTAACAAATACCCCCTTTGTCCGTGAATGGCTTTCGGAATACCCCTCCATTGTCCTCTCTACGCATTATTCTATGAACTGATTGCTGAACCGACACTGTCGGTACATCACACAAAACACAATACTTCTATTACAAGTTTTTTTTTTAATTATATATTTAGGACCAAAACATTGAGCAATGATATAACATAGACAATGTCTATATGTTTTCGTTATATATTTAAATATGTTAATATAAATAGTGGAAATAGTTCTATTACAAAAAAATCATATAAATAACATTAGGCCATATTATGAGAACTTAATTGAAGAAACACACATATATATATATATATATAACATGTAGTGTAACATATATATATAACATGTAGTGTGAGCACATGGCTCGAAAGACGGACGGACGATGAGACAGTGAGGTCCTCGAGTGTCGGATGCTTACCGGTAGAAGTAGAATTGGAATGCCTTCTACAAGATGGACCGACAATCTGGTGAGAGTCGTGGGAACCCACCGGATGCGAGCAATGCGGTACAGATTGATGTGGAGATCTTTGGGAGAGGTCTATTCCCTGCATTGGACGTCCATCGGCTGATTATATAATGTGCATTATTGGAACAATGTAATATGTTTCATTTAATAAAAACCAGTGCTGTATATCTGAGACCACTCATCATGAATATATCTTCGTTTCTGATTACATCCAGGATGATTTTCTATTAAGTATGACTACAGCATTTCTTCCAAATATAACAAAATTGTTTTCGTTTGCTACGAAGAACTCTGATGATGCAGAGGTTTTATTGCTATATAGGTTACGTCAGATTACTCTGCACTATGGTTATATGTGAAACCATCATACAATCCTGACGATCCAGTCACTATAGCTGAATATGGTATAGTATATAATCCGCAACAATACCTGTCAACTATATCATTATAGCATAGCATTGCTTCCTTTCAAAATACGCTGTAACAAATGAAATTACCGTGGTAACAAGAATTTATACATAGATGTATCAAGGCGATATGGCAATTTTTGAGTAGTGTGGCCATCCTAATTGGAGTCACCATTGCCGTGGACGAAGCGATTAGACGAGAGAGACGTTCATCTGATGGTAAGTGATATACCTGCTTATAACAACGTGGTATTTGTTAGAATTATATACCCCACCACAATGTGCTCTTCGCTTAAGACTTAGGATGTTAAGTTAACCTAGTAATTTCACTAGCAACAGCGTCTTCCAAACCGGAACACAGTAATGGTTACACACTACTATTTACAGTAGAGGCTACCTAGAAAGGTTATGGCAATAGAATTACTAGTAGTAAGCAGCGTCTATTTCTGCCGCCAAAGAGTAGTACGTCAATATTACTATCTTCCGGATTGAAGGGCGCTGTAACTAGAGAAATTACTAGTGTGACCAGACTTAACATTTTGTCTCAAGACGACGAGCGCAATGTGGTGCAATATATATAAACTTAACTAGCGCCACGTTGTATAACGTTCCGCTCGTCTCGTCGCTACGATGAATTAAAAAAAAAAAAACGAAATTAGGACTAGTAAGTAATGAACATTCTAGTCTTTTCACTGTTCTACGTATCGACCACTAATACAATGAACTGACGTCAGAATGTACTACACTATACTGTTCTATACAATGTAGCTATTTCGATTAGTACTATGTTATTTAAAATCCAATTGCATTCATACATTCCTATTATATATACATTATGACATTTTTATGTCATTCAACACATTTAAATATATAATATACAAATAATATTTAAATATATAATATATTAAGGCTTTTTTTACGTTATATGAGTATTGAAATCGTCTGATTATTTACAACAACAAAAGGGAATACCTTAAATATCAATGTTCCTGTGATCTACGAACGGCCGGACCGATTTAGTCAGGACTTCACAGATAGATATAGGACATAAAACAGGATAAATTTATTTATAAAGGATTTGGGATTTTTCGTTAAAAAATTATACATATACAAATTCAATAAAATAATAGTGGGACAAATAAGTAAATAATTTAAACATGTCACCAGATTAGCTGGTCACCATTTTATATGCGTATTTTATTTATATATAAATATCCCTGTGATGTTAATGCTGTTTTATTGGTGATAGATTTCTGTGGTCCCTGACAAACAGTAATGTGCAAACTTAGCTGTATTCCGGTTTGAACGGCGCAGTAACTAGTAATTTCACTAGTTATCACAGGCTTAACATCTAGTGTCTCAATGCGCCGAACTCAATATGGCGCTTTGTGTAACATCCTAACTAATGTCACATTGTTAATGGTAACCGTATCACTTACTGTCAAGTGAACCTCTTCTTTCATCGCTTCGTCAAGTAAGTAAAAAACAATTACATTACTTCATTTTCTATAACCTTACTTGATGCCTTGCCCCTGAACCACTAAATCGAACCCCAGTAGTCTCCGAAATACCTCTAGCGTTAACTTATATGTAAAACCTTTTTCGTCAGTAAATTAGAAAAACAAATATGAGGCCATTAAGTTATTGTAATAAACAAAATATATTATTTGACATATGAATTTATAAATTCCCATAAAAAACGTCCGTTTTAGATACTACGTCAATATTTTTTTGCTTCAACATATTTATTAATATTTTGAAAGTTATTATTAATAAATATTTTGTCCATAAAAAGGTTTTAATCAAAGTTTTTTCTATATAGAATCCTACGTGAGTGCAATTTCGATAAAAAAAAACGCAGTTCACAAAAAACTATACATTGCTAGAATTCGGTGTATTCTTACTAGAAGTAAGTTGTGAAAAAATGTGAATAATTAGTTACAAAAGTGTTAAAAAAAAAGTTGACAATAACCATATGTTTGATTGATTGATAATTGAAGAAGTTTTTTTAAGTTGAAGACAAAAAGTTATTACTAAATCGCTGAAGTACAGAAGCAACGGTCTTGGAAATCATCTTATCTCCATAGAAGACTTGGTTACTCAACATCACGAGGATTCTTCTTCTAATTGAAGATAGGCCAAAAACAACTTAAAATAATTAAGGCTCTGCCATAATATACATATATTTACTTTTTAAACATTCTATCGAATGACAATTATGTAATTACTTTCCAGAATTGACATATTAACTAAATGAATTATGTGATCAAAGGAGTTCATAACATTCGCCTTCCACCAATTCTGACTGCATTTCTTCTATCAGCCGGCAAGGACACGGACTGTGCGTTGACTTCTTTGGCGCAACGTTGGGATGTTTATGATTGGCTGCGCCGGGTTAGTCTCTTCTCGAGTAGCCTCAGGTGCTGGTGCGTAAGGGATGGTAGCTCGTTGGTATACGGACGATGTTTATTCCAGCGGTGTTTGCAAAGAACTAGCCACTTCTGATCCCCCGGGTCTAGAAAACGAGTGATCTTCGATATTGGTGGGCGTGTTACCTAATGGTACTATAGAACCTCTTTACTACACTATGAGTAGTACTATTGACCGCCTGGGAAGTCTCTCTGATTGAAGTTGCAAGGTTTAATGCATTTTTGCGCATTGCTTCCGAACTTATAATGATACCAGCATGTTGTAAATTTGCGATGGTTTGATTGAGATCTTGTATTGCTGCGATGTTGATTTTCCGCTCTACTGTTTCTTGATTTTGGTCTACTAACATGACTGCTTGCAGCGAGGGCTTGTACTTGCTGAATCAGCTCTTTAATTTGTTGGGCCATCTTATCTAATGTAGAATCCGATGAAAGTTGTGCTGCCGCAACTTGAGGGCTTGTTGGCACAATATCGTGTACGCGGTCGGCTAAGTCTGCAAGCGCTTGTAGGTTACTACTTGATTGAGAATCGATGACAGTTTGTATGCTATTCGGCAAACGGCTGGACCAAATAGTTTTAAGAAAGTCATCTGGCACATTGGGACCTGCGAGATGTTGTAGATGACGAAGAAATTGTGAGGGTCGACGGTCACCAAGCTCTTCGTGCATCAGTAGTTGCTTAACCTCTTTTTCTCGAGATGCGGATAATCGCTTGATAAGCTCGCACTTCAGTTTTTGATATTTGTCTTCAGTGGGAGACGAAATTATTATGTCTTTGATTTCGGCCGCAAATCTAGGTTCTAATGTCGAGATGACGTAAAAGAATTTTGTTTCGTCGCTTTTTATGTTTGATAATGAAAAATTACCTTCAAGTTGTGCAAACCAAATAGCCGGCTCTTCTGGCCAAAGCGGTGGCGGTCGAACTCCGATTCGATATAAATCCGAATGTGCAGGTTGCATTTTTTCTTCGACTACTGCAATAGGCGTTGGTCCACTATCTTTGCTCGATGTGTTCGCCATTTTGAAATAATATACTTTCCTTATAGTATCAAATTCCTGGTAGTAGTTTTTTATGTTGTCCCAACGGGGTCACCAGTGTCGGTCGGTGGAACGACGATATCAAGCTAAGTTACTTATAGAAATCAATAGGAGAAATAAAGATGAAATTTGCTTTATGTTATACGGTAAATCGTTATCGCAACATCAGAAACAATCAATCAGTAAGAATCTGCGTACCATACGTCAGTTATTTTATTATTCCATTTTATGACAGATCTACTTCAATTTAGTGTACATTTAAAAATCGAGACCGATTATTTACTATTATAAATAAATAAAGTATAGAACCTCTTTACTACACTATGATTGCTACAGTACCACCGATATGCCTTGGTGTAGTGTTGTGGTATTCGCCGGTAAAGATTCTGGTGGTAGTCGTGGACGAATGTGTTCCGCGTGCCGCCGTAAGTTTCCTCCTCTCGGGGTCGAGATGATGTAAGAATAGCTGTGTTTCCGCTCGGCCACGACCCCAGGTTGCCAGGTCTTTTCCCCCCGGGTCCTATGGAATATTGTATCTCCGGGCATGTAATTTGCTTTGTTTCCAATTCCTGCGGTTATGTTGTCCTGCACTTGTTGGTATTACCAGGTTCTTCTCCTATTAGGCCGGATGTTGGAAAATAAGCAATGAACCTGCCGCCTGAACATAACCTCAGCTGGCGATTTTCCAGTAATACTGTGTGGCGTTATTCTGTACGTGAAAAGAAATTCCTGTAAACGCTGATGTTGGGTGCCTGTAGAGAACAAAAATCTAGACTTAAAGGTCCTTACTAGTCTTTCCGCTAACCCATTTGTTCGTGGATGATATGGCGATGATCTGTGTAAAATGTCTTGGCTCTTGCAATATTTTCCAAACTCTGTTGAGGTGAATTGAGGCCCGTTATCAGACACAATCATATGTGGCAGACCAAACGTACAAAATATTTCATCTAAGGTAGAACATGTTTCCTGAAGTTATTTTTTGCATCGGCTTAATTTCAATCCATTTGAAAAGAGAATCGCATAAGACTAACCAATTCCTTCGTAAGGTTCCGCAAAGTCGATGTGAATTCTTTCCCAAACTTGTTCCGGTATGGGCCATGAATAAATGGGTAGTTCCGAGTTGTGTGGTCTATTCTGCTGACATCTATTGCATCTCTTGACATAGTTTTTAATGTCTTCATCGATTGACGCCCACCAAACATTAAACCGAGCGAGGGCCTTAAAGGCTTTAGCCTGAGCGATTGTGAAGAGAAGCGTGAATGTGACTTCTACGCTTTGTCCATCTTGTGTTTCCATCAAATCCGGCCATATTTGTTTTAGATCCGTTTCCAAATCCGTATGATTTAAACCGGTTGCGAATCTATCTCGAAGCTGGCGTTCAAACAACTCACCATTGTAACCGCAGTCTTCACTGAGCCGTTTTAGTCGGTTAGCATACTGTTCCATTGATTCGTTGTCGTCTCTTATGCAACTCCAAAATTCGGTGAGTGCTCGATAACGTGTCTTCTATGCTCTGTATAGGTCCAAAAGTTTAGTGCGTGTTTCTATGTATGTGCTCGTTGCAAAATTAGGTGTTAGTGCTGTTTTTACCTCTCTATAGATATTAGGAGTTAAACAGTTAAGGAGTAGATCCTTTTTTATTGCATTGTCTGTTACCTCGTGCATGAAACATTTAGCTTCGGAAAATTCAATGTAATCGTTCACCCGATACTTTTCTGGAGCGTACGTTTCCAAGTCAAAAGCTCTCCTTAGAGTCGTTTTGTAGTTAGATTGCTCTGGGACGGCAGTGCTCGTCACATTACCGTCCGACGGCACTGTCGCGGTCACCACGTGTGTCGCAGTATGCTCTAGTGCCATTGTCAGTAGCCAGACTCCCACCTATACAAAGTTACGACACTTTGTCTAATGATTGCCAAAGAAATTCACTTAACAATTTCCTGTATTTTTACTATGCAGTTGAAATAAAATATTATTACATTCTATGCTTACCACATCTATCGCCATTAATTTGAAATGATTATTTCTTTGATGTAAGTTCCAATTGCTTGTCCTTATATTGCAGTTTTATAAATGCGATATATTACATTCTCATCTATTTACATCTGGCATTTTATGTCAATCAATTGTTGAAGGAACAGATTTGCCAACTATTGGTTTCTTATATTCTACTTTAAAATTCAATGGGAGATAATGTTACATTCTCTTTAATTCACACTTACGACATTATATGTCGATCAATTGTTGAAGAAACGGATTTATCAATTCCTGTTTTCTTATATTCTATTTTAAAAGTTAATGGGAGATAATGTTACATTCTCATTAATTCACACTTACGACATTATATGTCGATCCATTGTTGAAGAAACGAATTTGTCAATTCGTTTTCTTATATTCTATTTTAAAAGTTAATGGGAGGTAATGTTACATTCTCATTAATTCACACGTACGACATTATATGTCGATCAATTGTTGAAAAAACGAGCTTATCAATTCCTGTTTTCTTATGTTCTATTTTAAAAGTTAATGGGAGATAATGTTACATTCTCATTAATTCACACTTACGACATTATATGTCGATCCATTGTTGGAGAAACGAATTTGTCAATTCCTGTTTTCTTATATTCTATTTTAAAAGTTAATGGGAGATAATGTTACATTCTCATTAATTCACACTTACGACATTATATGTCGATCCATTGTTGGAGAAACGAATTTGTCAATTCCTGTTTTCTTATATTCTATTTTAAAAGTTAATGGGAGATAATGTTACATTCTCATTAATTCACACTTACGACATTATATGTCGATCCATTGTTGAAGAAACGAATTTGTCAATTCGTTTTCTTATATTCTATTTTAAAAGTTAATGGGAGGTAATGTTACATTCTCATTAATTCACACTTACGACATTATATGTCGATCAATTGTTGAAAAAACGAGCTTATCAATTCCTGTTTTCTTATGTTCTATTTTAAAAGCTAATGGGAGATAATGTTACATTCTTATTAATTCACACTTACGACATTATATGTATATCAATTGTTGAAAAAACGAACTTATCAATTACTGTTTTCTTATGTTCTATTTTAAAAGTTAATGGGAGATAATGTTACGTTCTCGTTAATTCACTTCCTCGACATTATATGTCGATCAATTGTTGAAGAAACGAATTTGTTAATTCTTGTTTTCTTATATTCTACTTTAAAAATTGATGGGATTCACACTTAGGACTTTATGTGTCGATCAATTGTTCATCCGGCAGAGTACCAAACAAACTAATAGCATCGTCGCGCTGGATCGCAAGACGTATTCTTTGTAGCATGTAGTTACCGGCTTAGGGGTGACTTCCGTTAGATTTTGGTTATCACTCCCAACGGTTCAAATATGAAGTCCCCGCTAATTATGTCAACCTTGTTCCGCTGGAAGTTATCCGTGTAATGTGTGGCCGCACGAGCATAACTCTGGACTTATGATAGAGCAAGTGTATCACTGCAAGTACCGTATATCATTCCAAAACCTCTGGGAAGAGGCATTTACTGGTACATTACTACCAACCGCAATTCGTCCACATACGGGATCGTAATGGGACTCGATGAGCGCCTCAGAATCTTACCAATTCCGCGCGCTGTTTGCATGGACGGAGGACAAGAACACCGGTAGAGACACGTCAGATATTTTACGGAGACGCAGCCTCACTAAAACGTAATTTACGATTTATAAATTCTGATCACTAACGTTAAGGAGATCTAATGTTACATTCTCATTAATTTACGTGTACAACATTTAATATTTATCAGTGATTACAAGGAAGCAATTGGCAATTTCCTGTACTTTTTATTATTAATACAAATCTTTTTCTATACTTCTGCTATGCAGGTTTCGTATGTATATTAAGAAATGATGTTTCATTCTTATCTATTTACATCAAGGATATTTTGTGTATATATTATTATAAAGTTAATTTTATAATTTCGAGTAAGTTTTAAAATTTTCGAGATATTATCGCTTTTACTCATTTATACGTTCACTATATTTTATGTTACACATGTAACTTTCCGTATTATTGCTATATAGTTAACTGAAACTGAAATAGTTACATTCGCAATAATACTTATTCATGATAATTTATGTTGAATAATTGTTACAGAGGTGCCGATTTTCATCGTTCTATAACCATGAGTTGCAACTTTGATAAGTAATGTTACATATTTATCAATTCACATCGAAGACCTTTGGTGTAATAATTATTATGGTAGTAATTTCTTCATTTCCTCGCTATAGGCAATATTACAAAGTTTTCGATGTATATTGATGAATTTGTATTCATATCGGATGTGAATTTTATAAGGGAATTAGTAAGTTTCATCTTTGTGAGCTGTATTATTACACAATTTGAGAGGAACTACTTCATCAGTATTTTATTTGATATGTATGTTTATTTAATATGTATATAATCAACACTCACTATCTTTAAGTACTTGTATACATCGTGCTATGTTTATCATGTTTCATCGATACAACACAAACGGATTCCGTTGTTTCTTTTAAAGGAATGCACAATGGGTGGCTGAGGAGAATTCTGCATCATTCTTCTCCACAAGAGTTCTAAGAAAACATACACGGCATTATTTTACACAACAAGATTTCAACACAAATCATTCGATTGAACGTATTCAGTGTTACTCGATTACTGTAAGAGCAAGTACAACTCTTGAACATGGACGGAATCGTGAAATTGTTATATTTATATTTGGTGATTTCGGTGGCGCAGGTACTAACGTCAACATTCAAATAAAAAATTATATCTTAATCGTTTTATGTTCTTTAAAAATAATGACATTTAGAACATTTAATTTTATCTGTGGTAGAACTGGTCCTGTAATAAAAGGTTCAATCTATTAAATATTTGCGAAGTTCCGTTCATTACGGGATTATAGTAACATAGAGTATATACAATCATGTTTTATATTGACTGCTAGAACGTTTTGTATCTTACTTTCTAACCTGATACTAAATAAATACCTGTTATTAATATGTGGTATACAAGTATAGTAATAAAACCATTATAATACATTCGATTTGTGCAACTTATGTCAATTAGAATATATTATAGCTCTTTCAAACCTTAAGGCTTACAATTTCTCAGTTCATTAGCACATCCATAAAATAGTAGTCTTAATTTTTTTTTTTAAAATATAATTGATACAAAATTCATCTCGAACCAGTCTGAGATAAAACAAATTCCTGTACATTTTAAATATATAATAAGATTTTACTTAAATATAAATGTTTATTACAACTTTCAGGCAGCCGTACCCGGTACATTCTTTTGGAGGCCTCGCTTGGGACTGGATCTTTCTATACCAACAACCCGTATCTATCAAACCTATATTAACCTTCAAGAAACCAATTAAATTCATGTTAATAAATGATAAAGATTAAGCAATAGATAAATTGTTGGAATACGGCAATATGTTAATGTATAAAATATCTAGAACGAATTTATGCCTTTATCACATTTTTAGATCTTTTGTTAGACCCTCTATATCTTGTAATTACTGCGTCATGAACTAATTAACTGTAGCAGTGCACCTGAATTAAATCCAAAAAAAAATTTATAATCTTTATATTTATTCTTCTTCTCCTCCTTCGTCGGTATCGTGGACGTGATCATTTAGGTCTTGGTCGCAAGCTTAACAACACGTCTCCATTTTTCGATGATCGATCTCGAAAGATGGGTTATGTCAAACTTGCACCGTCTAAAATTCCCTGAACGTTCCACCGCCGTCGCTTTACGGCCGCGCCACGGGAACGCTTTCGCACACCTTCGCGACCCCGCCAGCTCCGGTTGCACTGCGCAGCCCCATCTCGGGGGAAGAGACAACTTTCCACTTTTACGACGGCGCGCCGGAACATACAACGCACCCTTCTCTCGGTCCCTTTTTGTCACGTGTGCGACAAATCCCTCCGGATCCGTCACCCAATGGTCATGGGAGCCAAGAAAGAAAACTCTCCCGACTCCCTTCGGCAGATCTGGTTATGGGTTTCCCCGTCAACCGTTATACAGCCGCGGAAGATAGGGAGAGCGCCAAAACGCGATACCGACACTACCCTTCCTCTATGGCTCCACCACCGCCGCGGTAAGGGGAAACCTGTTGGAGGAATTCGTTTCGCGCCTAATTAATCGTCATTAAATGAGACAACCATTTACTCCTATCGTCAAATTTATTGTATAACAATTTTTATTTATATTAGTAAAATGCCTTGATCCTAGTAGTTTTGTAGATATGGAAATTGATTTTGTAGATGGAAATTAATTCACGAGAAACTCTTCTCTGTAACAGCGGCGTCGTTGTCACATGTCGATTCATCGGTGCCGAGGCCCACGGTCCAAGAGATAAAAGATGGCACCGCGGTTCTAATTGATGGCTACCAAATTGGTGTGACGGTGCTGGCTCTGAGTATTGGCTATGAGGTATGGGAGGTGTTCCCACATCTGAACCCTTTCAAGGCTTGGTTCTACACTACAGCTTATAGATGGGGCCTAAGGCATCTTTCTTTGTGAGTGTTTAAATAATTAAATCCTATTTCTTTTTTAAACTGTCTCAACATTAACATGTTAATGTTGTACTTTGTATATTTAACAACAAATTACCTAAAATAAATATTAACTTACATTACTTTAAATAATACCACATGTAGTTAAAAGGAAGTTATCCAAAACAAGGACACAAACGTATTGAACGTGGAAGTCGACATATCTCATCTTTATTTAATGGTCCGCTAATATCACATAAGCATTATAATTACTGGTGGTAGATCTCTATTGATGGAGACCATCTAGGTAGCTATCATCGCAGTTCCCTCTTCTGCCACCAGACAGTAATGTGCAAACATTACTGTGTTCCAGTTTGAAGGACGCTATAGCTAGTGTAATTAATTTGGTGACGAGACTACATTTCATGTCTCAAGGCAAGAACAACGTAATGTTGTATATAACATCCTTACTATCACCACGTTGTTAAGGATAGGCATTTACCATCAGGTGAACGAACCGTTCGTCTCGTCGCTTCGTTATCAAGTCCTATTTGAGTTACTTGGATTTCACCAGTAATAGCACATGAGAATAACATTTATGCTGCTTGTTTCTAGCTACCTGCTAATATTGTTACTTCTCGTATGTTACAAACTTATAACACAACTTCAACACTAGGATAAATCATTACAATGACATAAAACTAAGTACTTTTTCTCAATAATTTTTTTTTCTCAATTTTTTTTTAATTTCTTGGTGATTGTATAAATTCGTTATAAAATAACGATTTTAAAGTAATATTCATGTATTAGCTTAAGATGACCACTAAACAAAAAGAATCATACATAATATTATAATGTTTTACTATGTCGTTAGGTATAATAAAGACGACCAATTTCCACAGGTTTCCCCAGTGGCTTCGTGGCTCCCAGTACACCTTCATCGACACACACAGAGTGTGGAGGAGACGATTCTGGTACAGCGATAGATTCGTGCCGAAATGGTTGCAATTGTTTTTGCCGCACGTTTGGGAATTCGACCGGGAGCGTCACCAATACAGAAGATGGTCGAGGTACGCGCAGCCAGCATTCGCGAAGCACTTGCACTACCCCGGTGAGGTATTCAATAATTGGCAGTCGGAAGAGTCCACAGAGACCGTGGAGAATCTAGATTTGTCCAATTTTTCGATTAGTGTTCACAAACCAGACTACTGAGCTGTTACGGTCCTATATCTTTTATGTTTACTATCAAATATATATATATATATATAAATAAAAACATTATTAAACTTTTACCAGATTAATTTGTATATTAACCACTTCCTTTTCCTTTAAATATTTAGAAAAATTTACAATAACATTTTTACACGTGAATAATTACGATTAGTAATTTCTGCTTGTTGCCCGCCTAAAATTTTTAGTTTTACTAATATTTATTGTTTGATATATATAAGTTGGTGAACCAACACATAACCAATGTTGCAGCTATTATTATTTTTTCCATAAATTTAAATAGACTGTTGTGTTATAGAAAAAAAAAAAAAAAAACCTTCCCAAAGATTCCCAAAAAGAGGGTTGATGTCAGGCAGGCGGCCGGTCGTAAAAAGTTTAGCCAAAACTATTTACAACATGTTCGGTAATGAAGAACATGTTGTGCCGACCCTACATAAAGTGGGACCAGGGCAGGAGAAAGAAGAAGAAATTTAAATAGACTCAACTGAGATGTTTCAACATCTCAATGTTTAAAATATTGCCGATGTAATGAGTTAACACTTGCTCGAGTTTCATGTGATGTTATCAACAAAGGCCAGATGCTCGGCCTGAATGTATACCACCATGCACCACGTGGCTTCGGAATCTAACCGTATTTTACAAAACAGCTAACTGTTGTGTCATCATTGTCAGCTGACAGACATCCGCTCCTGGACATTGGCCTTCCCAAAATATCTCCACATCGGTTGCGAGTACATTAAGGGGAATTAGGCCGTTACCCACCACCCTAGCCCAGTGCAGGTGAGGGGGTTATTACTTGGTGTACAATAAAGAATATTATTTTTATTATCATTTCAGCATCATCTTAATTTTTACTGGTACATTCTACTACAGCTCCCGTTTCCGCTGCCAAGCAATAATCTACAAACCTTACTGTGTTCCGGTTTGAAAGAAGACGTAGATAGTGAAATTACTGGGGTAATGAGACTTAATATGTTATGTCTCAAGGCGACGGACGCAACTCTGTGCTGTTTATATAATCCTAAATGACTCCGCGTCGTTACGGACAGGCGCATCGCTCACCATCAGGTGAATGTTCCACTCATAACGTCGCTTCCTTAATTAAAAAAAAAAAAAGTCTACTGTCGCGTATTGAACCACTGCAGAACGAAGGCCTCCCCCCAATCGAATAAATAGCGAAATATTAAAAAAAGGGGATGGGGTTTAAAAAATAAAACTCACGATATTCATTAATCATATATTGGCCGCTTCCATTATATACCAGCGGCAAATCTTTGGCTTAACAATTACGTCTACTAAGATTAAAATTCAGTTAACATACTTAGTTGTAAGTGTTGCAAATGCTGTATCAGCGCTCTTAAGACTAAAGTATTTTTTTTTTTAAAATCCTTAATTACATACTGCGTTAAATACGGAGCGAACCGTTGTAACTACCTTAAATTATCGATATATTAAATGCGCTGTATCTGAAGAAAGATTGCGCGTCTATTACTAGTACTTATAATATCTATGACCTAAGTTTAATTAGTACGTTAAGTTATATAATAATCAAATTCATCAAATATAGAACACTAAACAATTATAGTTAGAACAAAATTTCCGCGAATTAGATAAATCTAAAATTAGGCAAGATATAACACAGTTAAGGACGAAGAGTTTGAAAATGAAAATTACTCAGAACTTACTTACTTAACTTACTATAACATCGATATTATTTTTAAATGTGAGATTATTTAAATCCTTAGCCTAGTTTTAACTTGATTGTGCTATAGTATAGCGGCTAATTTCGTTTACCACCAATCCATCATCATGCAGTGTCGTCTCTGGTTTAATGAGTGAAATGGTTTCGTAATGAATCGTGAGCGTGGTGAGCGAGGCCACTCCACATGTATAAGAAAATAAGACCTCGAAAGAGCGAATGAATGAATGAGAGGATGGATCTAAGTAAGAAAAGTAGAGAGAAGAAGAGTACACAATGAAATGAATGTAGTACAGTGGCAATGGTGTTTAAATAAATTATGTGACAAATTATACGAACGTTGTGATTTATGGGCGTATGGGTTCGTGAGTTTATGGTTTTGTGAGGTTATGGGGCATAGGTTTAGGTATATATGCCCGGGAAATGTATGTTGATGTAAACGATGCTCAAGAGGATCATGTTGACGAAGAAGTAGAACAGGTGTAGGTAGAGACGTGCACGCACCGGGCTGATGGCCTGGTGGTGGGTGGAATTTCATGGATCCACAAAGGAGATCATCACGTACCGGGTGCCGTTGGACACTTTGAGGCCCTCATGGTAGTGGGTAAGGCGGCCGGGGTGCATCAGTAGCCATCCGAGACGGGTGTCGCGCACGGAGCAGTTGTAGCGCAAGAAGTTGCAGCCGCCGCCGATGTAGTCCACGTCTGTGACAGACACACAACTATGAGCCATCTCCTCAGTTTGCACAGATCATATCGAAAATGATTTGTGGAGGCTTGGTAGTAGAAGCGGTGGACTTACATGCTGCGCGACCCGTACACTCGGATTCGCTCTCACGTGAACCTTACTTTCCAATGATTGATAAACAAAGGATGGAGCCAAGGTTATAAATTCCACATCGACTATATTTTTTATAAATTATAAATGGCTGAGACAAAAAAAAAATAAACCAAGTTTTGATTGGCTAATAATTATTTAAAGAAAAACTTATTTAAATTAACTTTCAAGTACTCAAAGCGTCGACAACATTAAATTAGCTATAAATTACTCTGTACTTACTGGGAGTGTTGAGAGCCAAGTTGATGGTGTAAGTTGAAGAGTCATGATGGGGACGCAGGGACGGCTGCTCGTCGGGACGATAGCGTACCACGAAGTTCATGATCGACACTGGAGGCTGAAAATTTCATAATAATAATTCATATATGCATACTTTTAAGAACTGATATCTTCAGAGTTGAAGCATGCCGGTTTTAAAGACTTTCCTTCCAAATCTTATCAAGCGCATATTATCGATATTATTCTATAAACAAAATTTAATGTCAATTAAAACGATAACTAATTATTTAAAACTGTAGGCTTTTTTTAAACAATTTGAACATAATAACTTATTTTAAACCTGCCACCAGAACAGCAACATATGAGTGCCATATTACTCTGGACGAGCACGAATCACCATCGACGAACTCCTGACTTCAAAACGCCTGATATTTGCAGACCATTTTAGTTTAAAAAAAATCGGGCATAGAGCAAGTAAACTCCTTTTACTCGTCTGTCAATATTAAATTTTGATTAACGTACATTATGGAAATAACCGGTGAAGACCATCTCCTGTAGAGGGCGGATGTACTCCTTGAGAATGTATAGCCATTGCTTTTCCAGTCCTACTTGATTCATGTGGATGTCACGAGTGGGTACAGCCTCGTAGCCGCTCTCCAGGCGGTTGTCCTGAAAATCGTGTAGAAATATAATAAACCCAATCATTCAAACCATACTCATATGTATATCGAAAGTTCTTTATCAGTATTAATCAAATATTTGACAATTACATTGTTGGTTCCATCGCTCCACTGTCCAAACGCTTCCATGATTTCAATCCATTCCCTGCAGAAACGCGGCGACATCATCGGGAACCAGTAGACATCAGGGCAGGGCTGTTAACGATGAGGAAATTAAAATACCAAAAAAAAAAACAAAACGTGTAATTTTACACAAACAAATTATACGGACTTTAATAATTCTCTTGGTTTATTTTAAACCATTCAATCATCGCTGATTGACCCTCACTAGATAACTTTAAGTACCACCGTTGATCCTATATTTGTTACTGATTGAATATAGTGAGGAGTACAGTATATTGTTGTGTAGAAATCCTAACCTGAACAACATTCCGCTTGCCAAGTCGCTTCTGATGTATACGAAAAATAAATTTTATTCTCACCATGCGAGGCTTGCGCCCTTCTTCGAAGTTCTGAACGTAATCAGGGTGGAGGTAACGGTTCTCCCATTCTATCTTATTGTCGAGGATTTGGTACATGTCCGGATGGGTGCGGCTAAGGTCGTATGTCTCCGGGTTGACGAGGTGTCCAAGGTCTTGCTCGTTGCTTACGTACATCATCACGCCCTATGATATTTTTAAATATTAAAAACAATTTATACATATTTATCATTGGTACTTGTAAAAAAAAAATATCAAAATTTTAATGAAAGCAATTTTTTTTTTAATTATAAAAACACTTTGTATTCAATGAGAAGTTAAATCTTACAATGTTTCTGAGGCTACCGCAGAAAGCCATATCGGGATCGAGTTCTTCTTTGATGTAGGTCACCTCGTTGGCGGACTGTTTGCGGAACACGTCCATGTTTATCAGATAGCAGTTCGTGATGAAAGGAACATTCCATATGCCCCTGAAAAAGGGTTAAACATTATTGATAACATGACACAGGCTTGAATATGAGATCGAAGTTGTCACGCTAAAGAATGTTAGCCCGACTTGTATAACGAACTCGGAAACTGCAGAAAGTATCCTGATGATTATATGTTACCGAGATAACTCATTTCATGTCAGTAGTGTATATATATATATTGACATGATAATCAAATTTGAATAAATTTGCCTAAAGCAGTTCGAAGATATAAAAGAAATACTATCGAGGGTTATCAACAAGGTTACTATGCTATACATATCAAGAGCAATATAAAAACTCTTAAAAGTCTATATTTCCAGTAAATATTGCTACTAAAGAATTATGTAGGATGATGTATTCCTTTATAATCTTATTATAATAGAAATAAGATACTGTCAAAGGATCGCATTTAAGCTTTAAAGAAAAAGTTTTTGTGTATATCGCGCAGCGCTGAAAGTTCTAGACGCCTTTCTTAAACGAATCGATCACGTCTGTGACCTATCTCGAACACTGCTCAAATTGCTGCCAATTCAAAGCTTCGTTCAAATGGCGAAGGTAATTGGGAGAGTCGCATCACAGGGGCGACAGGGTCCCTCCTTTCGGCTCCTCCAACATTAATCAATTGAGAGTACGAGAGGAGACAGTGTTCCCTCGATCCGCAACCGCATCATTTCAATGGAGGCAGGCGACTAGACGCCTCGCTAGCAAAACCTAAAACCAAATGCTGCTAAGGTGCTTGCTCTCGATACTGATACTCGCGCTGGTGTTCAGCGCCGCGGAAGCGCGGAGAGGTCGAGCGAGGAGTAGGACCAAGTCTAAGGTGATAAAGCCACCACATGTATAGGCGGCTTTAAAGTATTTAATTGATAAGTAACAGATTACTCTTGCGGCAGGTACAAATCGGATTGCCCATAACCGGCAAGTACAGAGACCCAGAGTCGGACCAGTACTACAATAACAATGACGTGAGTACATTTATATTTTTTTTTTTTTTAAATCGATTGAATATTCATCCAAGTTTTCACTTATAGTTATAATCTACATGCACATACATAACCTGTAACTATAATGTTACTGCGACGAATAAACGGAAAGGTCTTGAAAGCTCATATTTTCTAAGTTAATCAAATTAAAAGACAAAAAAAACGTATTTACTTAATCATTAAAAAAAATTGCATCAATAACCAAAAGATATTTTAAACGATAGTTACAGTTGCAGATGATACATACACAACTGCATAGGATTTTCTAAAATAGCTAACCAACATGTTCGAGAGGTGAACGCAGGGCATTTTAAACTTGTTAATTCTAAGTTAGTAACAAGTGAGAATATAGCTTGCGTCGTCGCTCTCCTTAGCAACAATGTAAAATAGGCCAGATCAGTCCACGGTAACGTATTGTGCTAAATAAGTCCTCTCGAACCTAGCCCTCCTCCCTACACCGCGCCTGCGAATGCTTCAAATACCCAATGCAAAGTTAAACTAAACAAAGCTCCGTTAACTAACTAACTGTATCTAGACTAAGAAACTACACTCGATAATATATTAACTAATCTAAATTAATTATTTTAATACATTAGAATATTACATCGATGTGGAGATCTTGGTAAATACACATCTAGACGGAGACTGTTTATCTCCATTATCATCATATTCATTGTAGAACACTTAAACTCATAAATGGAATAATGAACTTTGAAGATTTATAACTTTTTAATATAATAAAACTATTTCTCAAGCGAAAACTTATTATGTAAAAAAAAAAATAGGTAAATCAAATATTTGATGAGCTAACGCCATTAGTCAAAGCGAATGTGTAAACAAGTGGGGTGGTCTATGGGGGTTAATAATAAAAAATGTCTTTTTCAATATTATACAATTTCACACAAATCACACTAAAATATCAAGTATTTATAATTTATCAGGCATTGGATTTTTTTTTTACTAGCGTTATTACTTCATATATATAGTTGTGTATATATATTAGGCGTTAGAACTTCGTGTATATATGTCTATGGCTCGTCAATGAAGGCAAATCTTAAAACGCAAATTAATCAATGTGTCTAATATTTCCTTTGGGATGCGAGATATTTTTTTTTTTTTAAATAAAAAACATTCTATCTTTCTTCAAACCTGCTGCCGTTTCAGCCCTCGCGTCCGCTTATTAACATATTGCCTGTATGGGAGTACCGTAGTAGACATAAATCAGACGACGTCCGCTGTTGCGAAGTACGCGAAGTAAACAAGAGGGGACTGACGAATTGGTGTATCCGAATAACCGTATCGCCATAAGGGTCATTTGAACATTAGACAACAACAGATTTAATTCAATTCAAATCACGCTTTCATATTATTTTGTTATATATATATATATATATGTAAAATATTTTTATAGGCAAAACAGTCGGAAATTGTCCGATAGTACAACAAAGGTAATACCTCTATAATGTTGAGGTGCCAATGAAATTATAAACTTTGATGTATTTAATTCTATTATACAATCATCAAGGATGTAGCTATTTGAGTTTTGTATATACTTAACAAGAAACAAAGTCAAATTAAGTTAATCTCCTGATAACTCGTACTACAGCTTCTTCGCTTAGTTTCAGAGAAGAATTGGAAAAAGCATATACTTCGCTACGGTCAAGCGAATATATAACGCTAAACTATGAAATCCAAAAAAAAATGGAAGCTGGTACTGCTAACTATACAAAGAATTAATAAATCAAAATTTTTCAAATTTTTTTTTTTATTTCCTACGAGAAAAGAAGATTTGTTGCAAGAATGAAGAAATTAATATAAAGTCCGCCTATAACCTAGCAATAGCTTCTGATTTTTGTATAAATAAAAAATAAAAAAAAAACCGTTTGCAGGGGGCAAAGATCGTGCTGGCATCACATTTCGATCTCGAGTACGTCCTCGGCCACAAGATCGCATTCCTCTGCATCGCTAAGGGCTCGCCGAGGCCTCACATTACTTGGTTCAAAGATGGAGTAGAGATCTTCGCTCATCACTACTTGCACGTAAGTTATTATTGCATTATTCGAATACGAACTCATGCTACTATTCTAGCATTTTTTAACATCTAGACCGATCACAAGAATAGCGCATTAAGATTTTTATTAGGTCATTGAACTGTGCGCGATCGCACGCGTACACTTCTTATCGAGCAAGCGTTAGTATGAAGTCATATTGACGCTTTCGTTTTTATTACAGATAAAATACTATTAATAACCGTATCCTTTTTAGATACACGAGTGGCCAATAGGGGATGATCGCGTGAAATCGAAGATAGAGATTGACCCGGCCACGCAGATGGACGCCGGTGTATACGAGTGCACGGCCGACAATATGTACTCAATCGACCGTCGCTCCTTCAAAACTGACTTCTCCATCGCCTTCGATTAAACTTCCAAAAAAACATATATATATATAACGGCAAAGTAATAAACAATTATATATGGTAAAAAATTATCTAGATATATATATATACACAAACATATACTTTTATTGTTCGCCATCGGAATTACATAGATATTATCATCATACATATTATCCACTTCAGACAAACGCTTTGTCTTCTTCTTCTCAAAGTTATAATTTTATCATTTCCTTACAAATATTTTTTATCAACAAATACTTTATTTAATAAATACTTTAAAGTACTGTTTCTTTACCGAAAATGAGACCTAGATAAAATAGTTTTTCCATTCAGCGAACTACATTGATATATATATGTATCGTAAATAGTCTAGAGCATTGATTGCTTGATTCTTCGACATGAAAGTTTCATAATTATTATTTTTTTTTAATTATTATGCACTAGTTAATTTCATTTATTAAGTTCTCATTACATATAACATGCAGATTAAATATTATATAAAAATACAAGACTTAAAACTTAAGTTTTCCAACTGTAAATAATATTGTAGCGGTCCTTGTATTTGTTTCAGAAATCATTGTTTTACCTTTTTTTTTTTGTTTATGTAATATTTTATATATTTGTAATGAATATCTCTTTTTTATTAAATATTTTAATTATTGCGTGTTATTATTTAATTTACATTTCTTCATAGAAAATGCATCTGAATACTAAGTACAAATAATATATTGTCTTTCTCATATATCAATACGGCTTCTTGATTTCTTTCTCATCAGTACATGTTCTCATAATCATAACCCTCGTCTAAGCTATGAAAGATTACCGCCCTCGTGTTTAAGGTAGGCATATGCCCCAACAGTGGGGACGTAAATAGGCTATTAAAAAAAAATACAGTTCTACATTTTTGTGAATGCAATACTGATAGGAAAAATAAACACATCTGCTTCCGTTGGCGCGGCTAACCACTTGCCTCGTACCAAGGATAGTCCTAGTACGTCTATAGGGCCACTTGTTTTATTTATTTTTTTAATCAACCAAGCGACGAGATGCGCGACACGTTGACCTGATGGTAAGTGACATAACACCAGATTATGCTCCTCGCCTTGAGACATAATACGACAGAGAAGGGGGCTGCGGTGGTGTGCCTATTGAGACGGTCTACCTACCTAACACCATGATATTGCAATCTGCTGATGAAACAGCATTGGTTTTGTACACGCTGAGAACATATGAGAGATCAGAGCAAGCAAGCTTCATCATACTTTACCCCCTTGGCACCTAATATCATGTAAAATCCAAAAGTGGTCTACACTGTTGTTAAAAAAAATAAATGCGATATATATCATTAAGTAATATATATATATATATATATATATATATATATATATATTTATAACTTACCTTACTGCTTTGTAGACAATATCCATGTAGTCAGCCGAACGGGCGTAGTACCCGGATGCGTTAATGGCGCCCCAAAAGTTGGACCAAGCTTGCCCCGGGCGAGTGAGAAGCGGCGCTATGACGTCATATCCGGAAGACAGAAGGTAACGTAAAACCTGCTTGTCAACTCGCGACACGCTATCAACGACGAACATATAATGGCACACGCTGTTCAAACAACGATCCCTGAAAGTTTAATTTATTTTATTATTGATATATATATCAAAAGTAAATCATTTGTTTGCCGGTCAAAAAAAAAAAACGGTAAATTTCATATACATACTTTGCTATGTTCCTTGCTTCAGCCTCTGAGATGTAGTCACTGGGCATGATCCTCTTAGCAGTGGCGTATTCTTTGGAATAGTTATGATAGAACATAGTCACATATTTCTCGTGATACTCCACATTATTGCGGAGGAGCAGTTCGATCTTGCTCTTCGGGTAATCAATCTCCAAGATGCCCTGCAAGAACTCTTCGAGGAAGGGAGTTGCTTGTTCTATGAACACTGCGAGCATAACTTTTGGCAGATTTTCCTCCTGGGAATATTAATTAGTTTTTAGGGTACAGTCAAGAAAATATCTTATTTAACTCGTTTCCAAATTATTAGTCTTGAGGAATAGGAGTTGAATACGATGGGACTCTATGTATCTCCTTCTTAGAAAGGAGAATGAGTCTTTGCGATGGGAATATAAAAGGAATGGTTTATGTAAGAGAAGAAACGAGTAAAACGCCATTAAATAAAGATTTTGAAAGTTACCTCAAGTGCCACCCTTCTCTCGTCGCAAGCGGCGCACCCTTTCTGAAGTGACCACGACTTTGCGAGGTAGTTTCCGAAGTAGTTAAGCGTGAGCTTGGATGGCCCGTTTCCGTGGATGATGAGTGGTCTCACCTTCGTGGCCACATTCTCTATGAAGGGCCATTCCTCCGTTGTGTTCGTACGGAGTTGAACGTCAGCTGAAATGATTTCCCTAAGTTACTCCGAGCAGTATAGTTATTTGTAAACCAAGTCATGAACGTTTGAAATAATCAAAATCTATGAAAAAAAAAACTTTAAAAAAACAAATACGGCAACTTACAAAGCGCTCCATTCAAGTTCTGGAATATTTCCGACTTATGATCCAATGCAATCCCCAAAGTCTCCCTCATGTTCTTGTTAAGATATACTTTAGTGTAGAACAGTTGGTCATCTTCCTTGTCTTTCACCTCCTTAGCGTTTACTATTTCAAACAACTCTCCTAGATAACCTGTTGACAATGTTATTCGTCAGACTTAACTCGCCCAATGCTGGTCGAGCCACCTTAATGATCGCAACATCTATTAGTGCTGCGCTGCTATCGATCTTAAAAACTACTATATAGAAAATGATAATATATATACCAAATGAAATATCATCATCAGCGGATAGCCGTTCACTGCTGGGCACAAGCCTCCCCCAAAGATCTCCACAGAGTTCATTGAAAAGCATTAGGTCTTATCCCACCAACTGACCCAGAGCGGGTTGGTGGGTACTATGAAATATACTTTTCTCTTTCAATTTCTATGATCAAGATAGCTATATTAGCCTCTTAGCTTATACAGCTTAAAAATATTTGTATGCACTATATTTAAGTATTATATATAACTATATCTTATTTACTAACAAGATACTGCACCCTTAGTTTTGTTCTCTGATCAAACCACGGGTAGACCGGAAGAGAATGCCCTTTGGCATTAAGTCCGCCTTTTTGTGTGTGTTAAAGAGTTTTTCGAAATATCTACCAATAATCGAGACGGGATAATATTCAGTTCTCATAACGTTTATAGTAATTTTTGAAGCTTCCTCTCACGTTAGTCTTACTTAAAGTAAAGTGACCGAGAAAATTCTATGCATTGACAGTCGCGATCAAAATAACGAAAAATAATGCAGAACGTCATCATTATTAATTCGCATAACATAGCATGTGATGTTGTTATCGAGAATTTTGTTCAACGCACACATAATCATGACTTCCTTCCGACATATCCCTTTTTGTATGCACGATACATCTGAATCACAGTTTCTATACTAAACTGACAAATTTTAAATTGAACTATGATACCGCAACAACTCTACTCTTTTAATGTCAAGAAAACTTTTTCTTCCCTTACAACTGCTACCTTCTATCTTCTCTTATAAGGGTAACAAGAAGTATTAAAAATGTTGAATAAAGCACGGTTGTATTCTAAATTACTTCTGTGAATGTATTATGTCCTTACATATGAAATTATCTTTTTCTCGCACTGACCACTTTGATCTGAAATATCTCCTCTTTGGTTAAGAATTCCAAATTCAAATTTATAAATTCATTAAGCTGCTACATTTGAGTTTTGTATTCAGTCATTCATTTGTTTTTTCCTCATTATTATTTTCTTTGGCGTGGCTTATTACCGCACAATGGTAAACATGAAATATCGGTATATTTACGAGTACGAGTTCAACCGTGGCACCAGTACCAGTACTGCAGAAACAGTTCGAAGGATTAATGATGCGTACGGCGCTGGTGTCGCAAAAGAAAGCAGGGTACGTGTTTGGTTTCAACGTTTTCGTTCTAGAAATTTCGATCTTCAGAACCAACCCGTGGATAGCCATAGCCAGAGATCAAAATGGAAAATGAAGAATTAAAGGCTATTGGGGAAGTGGATCCATCACACAGCACTTCAGAGATAGCTACAGGCTTCGGGGTAAGTGATAAACAAAATTGTATTAATCCAATTGAAGCAAATCAGGAAAATAAAAAATCTTGAACGATGGGCACCTCATGAATTGAGTGAACCGAACTTGCGAACACGCATCGACTGCTGCTGCTGTGTTACTTTGCTCAACTGACACAATGATGAAGGGATTTTAAATCGAAACATTACTTGTGATGAAAAGTGAATGCTTTACGATAATCGGAAGCGCTCGTCGCAATGGCTGAACCCTGGAGACTCAGCCAAATCCAGCCCTAAACGAAAATTGACTCAGAAAAAGTTACTTGCGAATCTTGGGTGGACCAGCGCCGGTGTCGTTCACTACAGCTTTCTAAAATCTGGTCAAACGATTACGGCAGATATCTATTGTCAGCAACTGCAAACCATGAAGGAAGAACTAGCTGCTAAACAACCGAGATTGGTCAATGGCTCTAGGCCACTGCTGCTTCAGGACAACGCAACACCACCACCACACACTGCACAACAAACAACCACTAAGTTAGATGAGCTACAATTGGAATGTCTGCAACATCCACCGTACTCCCCGGACCTTGCCCCAATAGATTACCATTTTTTCCGGAATTTGGACAACGTCTTACAAGGAAAAAAATTCAACTCCGATGCGGCAGTCCAACCCCTCTTCAAGGGTTTATTGATGCTCGCTCCCATAGTTTTTTTTAGTAAAGTGATCAATGAACTACCTATGAGATGCCAAAAGTGCATAGATAACAACGGTGCATACTTTGATTAATTAAATATATTTTACAAAAAAAATTGACTTTATATTCCTCCCGTAAAAAACGCCAATTTCATATGTAAGGACCTGATATTTCTTAACAATAAGTCCTGGAAAGTCTAGAGCACCTTCTAGATAAAAAAGAATCTTAATATCAACAATTTCAATGAGATTATTCAGCTTAATACACATATGTATGTAAATATAGAAACAATTTAAATTATATTTCGTGTTGTCAAGGCCATAACTTATGTACTCACAGATGTTACAATTTTCATACAAGTTTTATTATTTCCTCATAAATTTAACTTGTGATGTAATTTCCAAGTTGAGTAGTACCTAAGTTAAGCTGCGATGGAATCAAAGAATTACTTTGATTGTTTGCTTTCAATCGAATTCGTTATTGACCTCAGTATAATATCGAAAAAGGTGAAGGTAAAGTATATTTCAGATCTTTATAAATTTCTTACACAGATCTGAAATTGTCCTCAGACTTGACCGATAGTAAAATATAGAAGACATAAAAAAATTATTGTAGCATGTTTATTCACTCACACTAACATGGTTATTGACTCCTAGGTGAAACTGGGTTAAAGGTTATAACTGTAATAAAGCAGTTGATGTTATAATCAATACAGAAATATTTTTTTTTTCTTACTTAATAGATAACTGTGCGTGTAACAGAGCTGAAGAGTGACTGCTGTTTCATTTTATTGCATCATGATTAAAGTAAAATTACAAAACCATATCGCGATCTACAGAATAATTTAAATGTACGTAACTACTCTGATACAAAACTACGAACGAGATGTTAGTTTCCTGTTCATCATCATCGTCAGCCGACCGATGTACACAGCTGGACATATAGATCGATCTTGGGCTTGTCGCAACCTTCGCCATATACACGAAATATTGAATAAGAACACACATGTGGTGATGCGAGCTGATGGAAATTTTAAAGAACATAATAAAAATAGCACAGAATTACTTCCGGGCACATTATTTTAAATAAATATAAATTTTTGATGGAAAGTTACCCTCACCGTATTGTGAGGGGTGCAACAAATCTGAACATCTGAAGGCGAGACCACTGTTTATTTTGTCTTAATATGTTATTGTCTTGAGGATAACATTTAGAAAATGTCCTAATTTTTAATGAAAAGTCTCAAAATTGAATAAAAAAAATAAACAAATATTGAGTAAGAAAGTTGATATTATTTGATACCTGATCAGAAATTTCTTACTGCAATTATAAACGAAGAAAACAAAGCATTATATGAAACTATATGTAACTATGTAATGAATGATTCGTGTGATAATTACTCACCTATGAATCCGCCGGAGTTCAGATAGGGATTGGTGATTTCAGTGTTTGGGTACATGGGTGCCAGTTTTGCATCTGGCCAGCAGAATGGCTCAGCGGAGAAGAGTACACGAGCGTCCGGCATAGCCTTGAACTTCACGAGGATATCACCCAAGTTGCCGAGGAACATGACGTCATAGCTACGATATGCACAATACATTTTTAATATTATATATCAATAATGATTGTATTACATTTTCCTATTAATTACAAATATTATTAATAATTAAATAAAAACGTTTTTATAGCACATATCTAGATGCAAACATATACATTTTACTACTTAACATAATATAAAAAAAAATTTAGAAAAGTATAGCCCATATAGTAAATTATCAATATTGTCCTTCAGGCATTTAATAATTACTCAAACTGAAGTAACTAACCTGTCAGTGAATAGTACAATATGATCCTTCTCTTTCTTCTTCATTAACTCGGTGAGCTTTTCTTTTAAAATGTTAATCTTCTGGCCGCCACCAGCATAGTTCATGTCACCGCCTTTCCACTCCACATCCTTGCCCAGAACAGTGACGTTGATGCCGTATACGCCAGCCGAACGCATGTAGCGCTTGAATCCATCGGTCTCTTCAGTGGCAACAGTGAGAACCGTTACATCATCTACGAAAAAAAAAGGAAACGCTCTTCAATAATTTCATTTTGTAATTGTACTGAAAAACTATTTTTGTTCGGAAAAGTAAAGAATATTTTATAATTAACAGCCAATGTGCCCATTATCAAAATGTTCTGTCACATAAAGTTTTGCTTAATCAACTTAAAATAGTTATATCAATATCTAAAAAAAAATTTAATATGTTTCGAGTTTATATAAACTATTAATACATACGACCCAATACAACGGGTATGATAGAGAAATGATAAACGACTATATTCTATGACCGCATAACTAAAACGTATGGCGAAAACAAAAATATACATATATCATATATCCGGAAGTAATATTATAAATTTGAAGTATTTTCGTGTTTAAGTTAAACATATATTTTTTTTGTTAAAGTTCGACGCCGCTAACAAGTGTTCACGAGTTCACCGAACTTTGAATATCAGAGATACGGGATTAGTTATTTTGTAGCGTCAAAAGAAGTGATAGGGTAGAGAAAGATAGATCTGAATTTATTTATTACTAAACTAAAACAAATACTAAATCTGCAAATAGGTCATCGTGTCTATATGTGGGCGCTGTACATTACACCGAAGAGAAAATCTAGTCAGCCAGAGACTAGGCGCATGCCTGAAATTATATCAGTCAGCGTTATATCGATTTTCAGAGGTCACCCTGCAGGGATGGGATGAGGTGCATCTCGCTTGCACACGGCAAATTGCCCGGGATGCGCCTATAATGCGCAGGACTGTAACCACGCCCATCCAATTGATTTTTCATTTTACCTTGGACATCGTTATACCGAAATGTTATGGCCCAGAATATTGAAAGATTTTAAAGAGTCTAACAATGTAGATTGTTAGACTCTTTAAAATCTTTCAATATTCTATGTAATACAATAAAATGTAAAAATTATAATCGATTATAATATATAAAAGATTTTTTTTTTTATATATAAAACAAGAATACATACATCAAATTTGTTGGATAGAGGTCAGGTATTTTCTATTGACATAACTTTATTAATTCATTATATTTTTTATATACATAAATATATATATATTTATGTACATAAAAAATATATATATATGTGTACACATTTTACAATATTTTATTAAAGTACTGATCGCCTACATCTATTTTCTGTGATACTCAGTTAACAAGTAAAGAACTCTATATGAGTTAAGCTCGCCTGACCTACAAACATTTTCATTTATTAAATGATATATGTTATAATAGGAAAAGTAAACCATATAATAAGGTAAAAGAAGATTGCTAAAAGAACATGATTATTATTATGGTTCACCTTTTAAAGCAGATATTTAATATTCTTAATTCACATATTTGGGTTGTTGTAGTTCAGGTTATAACATAAAAATACTTATAAGAACAGCTAACGTTTTTCAATATATTCATTTCATATAATTATTATTTACATTACTTATAAAAATGTTTAACTATTTATTTTTAATTTACAACAAAAAGTACTTGTAATTTGTAAGTTGTTCAAATCAAAACTCAAATCATACTTGATTCAGATTTTTTTATTACTTAATAATATTAACAGATATCCTTAAAAGTATATAACAATAAACTTTTAAGGGTATCTTGTTGTTACAAGAAATAGATTATATCAGGGCATATTTTTGTATGAAAATAATTCATATTCACATAAATGTATATAAGATACTGGAACGAACCCTTTCCTTTCCTTTGTTTTATTAGTAAATGCCCCATAATGTGCTAGTTTTGTTTTTATTATTTATAGTATTATCTACTATTATCATTTATATAAAAATTAATAGAGTACTTCAAGTTAATTCAAGTAATAAGTAAAAGCTTTAAGTGGTTTGGTGTTTTTACATAAAAGTGGTATAATATTAAGTTATTAAATTAGGAACTTGTCTCCTTTTGAAAATTAATATCAGATAACTATTTACTACATAAATTATAAATTACAAAGCAAGGCAGAACCCCCATATTTCTAGGATTGTTAAAAATTATATTATTGATTGTCCAAGACTACAAATGGAACTCTCATAGCTAATCTAGATTTCATATAGGCAACTTGATTATTCGATGATAAAAATTCCCAATAACTTCCAAAGAATTATTAATTACGATTAATAAAAAAAATTATATATTAATATAGATATGACATTAATTAATTGATGAAAAAATAAATTGATAACTATCACTCATAATGCCTCATTCGTTCAACACCGAAGGCCTTACACTTACTTCGATCACCAACTACTTACCAATTGCTTCAGCACAAACTAAACCAAAGAACAGAGGTAACAGAAGAATGGTCTTCATGTTTCCACTATTTCTATGCGACGATTTCAGTATCTTTAAATTATGAAGCTTTTCGATGTTGAGCTATAGATAATGTTTGAAAAACATTTTTAAATATTTAACTCAGCAGTACATCCTGTTCCTTGCACTAATAAAATCTGACTGGACCCGGGCATAGCTGCCGCCGACATTAAAACCACGCTGCGCATGTGTTGAACCTTCTCTGATGCAACTATCGATTAGTGCTATGACCAGAGTTGAAAGACTAGGAGAATTACAGCACCAATATTTATTTATATAAACTTTAACTAATACACTAAAAACAACTATTTTTCAAACACGTCAAACATTGCAAGACAAAAATATTACTTCACTTTTTTTATTTAATAAAATGTTAATTAATATTTTTTTTTATTTAGATTTTGCTAAATTTAAGAGTCAGTCTACAAAGGTGATTTTTTAAAACTTAGATTCTGTTGTTGATTCCGTCAATGGCAAAGAATGTTGATGACAAATTCCAAAACAGTAAAATCCAGCTGATTTTATGTTCGTTCGGTAGATGGCAATGAAATATAATCGAAAGCTTACACACTACCTAAAACCTTTAGGAAATCTGAAGAGTACATGCTTATTAAATTTTTTCCGTGTAAACCTACTATTTTAAATTACTTTTAATTGTAATTATAATTTGAAAGATATATAATATATGGCGTGTTTGATTTATGACAGCGCCATCAAGTGGCAAGCAATGTGATTGACTTTTAATCTATATATCTATATATATAAAGAAAATGTGTTTCCTGTGTTCGCCCATTACGTGAATACTGGTGAACGTATTCGACATGGGAACAATATTCGACGCGGAATGGTTTGTAGATGGTTATAACGTATTTGTAACTTGTGTATCAACTTGGCTACTCGTCTGTTACGCTGCTACATACGGCCCTTATTCATCTACGGCTACCAGGCGTGGACAGTTAAAGACCTTCGGTAACGGATTCAAGCTTTCGAAATGTAAATATATCGCCGCATGCTCAAAATCAGCTGGGTACGGAAAGTAACTAATGAGGATCTTCTGTGGCAGTGAAAGGAAACGGGAGCTTTTCTTAAGAATCAAAAAGCAAAAGACGATATATCTAGGACATAGAGCCCGATATGTCAAATACACTCTTCCGAAGATAAGAGTAATGTGGCCGGAAAGAGAAAAATTAGTCACAGAAACAAGTCATAGCCAGACAACATTAAGAACGACTTGCAACTGACCACCTAGCGCATAACCAAAATGGATTCGCAGAATTGGTATTCAAACTTCACTAATTGGAGGGGCATAAGATGAATAAGAAGTTAAGCTTTGTTGCTATGGTAACTCAAAGAATATTTCAGGTAAACTAGAAGTCCCACTAGAGGGGAATACAAAAGGTTATTTCTATACCGTGATTGATACATGTCGGCCCTAAAGTAACTTGTTTAAGATCTCCGTTAGTGAGGCGATGTATAAATGTATATTACATATGTACAAGCAAAACCGCTTAGAACATTAGATATTATAATCGGTAATAAATAAAACTAAGTTAAAGATCTAATTCATATTACATTGTATTATAATGTGTGTAGAAAATAGATATAAATCGCATTAATAAATAACGTGGTGAACGCAATACTAAAAATATACTAGTTGAAATTTGAAAGTATTAGGTTGGGGAAAATGTCTTTTCGCATTATAATATGTATGAACTTGTAATTAAATCTGTTTGGCTGTACTATTTGTATCTGCCTGGTTTTGGTATGATTGAAAGTTTACATTTTAAAGAACACAATTCCAAATTCAAATTAGGAAAATGTGTGATTTTCATTTGTTTTTCGTATTGTCAAGATGAGTCAATCTCATGAAGAAATTCGATACATTTTAAAATTTTACTACAAAAAAGGTAAAAATGTAACGCAAGCCGCGAAAAAGATTTTCGATGTTTATGGAGCTAGTGCAGCGCAGTGCAGTGCAGTGCAGTGTCTGTGTGCACTGTGTAGCACAAATTTGGTTTAAGCGTTTTCAATCCGGAAATTTTGATGTCAAAGATGCACGTCGCTCTAGTCGCTCTATTACGGATAAAATGGATGGCATTTTTGAAAAAGTGGAGCAAGATCGGCATATCAGTAGTGACGACGTAGCTGAGAAACTGGGAATTGACCACAAAGCAGTTTTGGCGCATTTGAAAAAAACTGGGTACACAAAAAAGCTCGATATTTGGGTACCTCACGAGCTCACTGAAAGAAATCTAATGATGAACCGTGTACTCGTTTGTGATTATTTATTACGACGTAATGAAACCAAACCATTTTTGAAGAAGCTGATAACTGGTGATGAAAAGTGGATCACGTACGACAAGAACGTGCGAAAAAGGTCGTGGTCAAAGGCCGGTCAGACTTCACAGACTGTGGAGAAACCCGGGTTAATTCGCAACAAGGTGATGCTGTGTGTGTGTTGGGATTGGAAGGGCATTATTCATTATGAGCTGTTACCATCAGGCAGGACCGTCGATTCTAAACTTTACTGCGAACAACGATGAGATTAAAGCAAGAAGTTGAGAGAAAGCGGCCGGAATTAATCAACAGAAGGGGTGTGGTTTTTCATCATGAAATCGCTAGACCTCACACATTTTTAGCCACTCAGCAAAAATTAAGAGAGTTAGGCTGGGAGGTGTTAATACATCCGTCGCATAGTCCTGACGTTGCACCTTCAGATTTCCACCTGTTTCGGTCTCTTCCGAATTCTATAGACAGTGTCAGGTTAACATCACGATAGGGCTGCCAAAACCACTTGTCGCGGTATTTTGATCAGAAGTCCCAAAATTTCTATAGCAATAGGATCATGTCCCTACTTACAAGATGGCAAGAAGTTATCAAACAAACTGGTACCTACATACTTTAGTTAAATATAAATAAACTATATAAAAATGTGTTTTGAATTTTCTTAAAAAATGCGAACAAAATTTTTCCCCAACTTAATACGAAGTAGAATCTACAGACGAGACTACTATATTGGCGCTAGTTAAAATACTACATTTTATTCTGTTTCAGCAGTTATAAAAAACTAAAACTGAACAAAAATATATAAATTAATAGTTATATATGAAATATAGATAGAAATAATAATTGTGCAGATGACAATCAACCATAATAATACAATTAATACAAATGCAAGGCATAACTATCGCCGCACGGCACAAATAACTCAAACTCAATATTCGCATTATCAAATGATCAATTAGCAAGGCATATCTTAAATAATGAACTAGTCATATGAGAAAAATTACAGTATAACTGTTAATATTACAACCTTGGACTTCGGTTTATATTACTATTATTATCTTTATGTTGTTTCTATTAAGATATGATGATCACGTTTCATTTAAACGAACACGAATAACTAAAAAAATCTTTTTGTTAATCAATGTTGATAGATAAATAAATACAACAACACTATGTCTTGTGTATGAAGGGTGAAAATTATAAAATTATGATTTTGTTGTCTTTTGTCAAATTAAAATGTTTACACAGATCACTATGCTGCTATACTAAAGAATATTGATATATAAAATATATATCATATTTTTTTTAAAATAAGCAAAGATTTGAGATGTTGATGAAGTATGAAAATATGAATGAATAACACAATTTTTTTTTAAATGCGCACAGCGGAGGATTTGACCATCCATTTAAGGGTGTTTAATTTCCAAAAAGGTATTATTTTGATACCGTATAAAATATTTGAATCTAGTCTGGTTGCTAGTGCAACGCCATCTGGTGGTAAGGCACAACAGAAAAGGACAGCTTTTTAAATATTTTCTCCATCTCTATTGTCTTAAATTATTTTCCAAAGCAATCCGCACAGACCTTTGTTTTTTTTAATTTAATATAACGAAGACTTATTTTCTTCATATTAATCTCTATCATTCAAACTCCAGGTCAATATTTTTACTTAAACGGTGCAAATAGTTTTTTACGGATAAAACCTACATGTTGTGTAATAAATAAATATTTTGTTCCTTCTCTGTTTCCTTAAAAATTTTCGTCTTATATCTGTATTCTCTATAATTAAAGGTAAATCGATCGCATAGGTTTCTAAAAAAATGATTCTTTGTTAAAACAAGGAATCATTTTTTTTCCATTCACATATGTAAAACTACTCTTCGTCTTGAAGTAACAGGTAACATGATTCATTTATATATAATTACTATAAAGTTCTTACTAGTTCAGTATACAGATAAAGATTTCTTGTTTTTCCCAAACCCGTTACTATCATGCACTCGTAGCTATACATACCAAAAGCCTCTGCGCAGACTACAGCTAGAAGTAGTTGTAGCAATACAATCGTCTTCATGTTTCTAGTTGTGCTCGCGAAGTTTATAGCTCAACAATTTGACGTTGCAATGTCTCTAAGCCAGGTTCGTTAAAGCTCTATTGTGACTGTTTCCAATAGACATTTTTAGATGGGAAAGGGGGGACCCGTTGCCATTTGCAGCACAGTTATGACTGTTCACATCGCCCGGGCACTGTATGAGCTCACGCTGCGCATGTGTTTTAATGCTCTCGGCGCAGTTATCGACCGGCGCTTTGACCGGCGCTGTCTATTATTTAAAAAATAGCTTAACCTCACCTATGCACATATTTAAGAACATGATTTAATTGCAAGTGCTGCACACTTAAAATGTTTAGAATATAATCTAACTAGACTGAACTTCAATTCTGATTCTATGGGTACAGGTGGGTTAGCTCGGAATGCTCTTGATCTCTTATATTGTAACAGTCGGCGGGCCGGCTCTTACAAACCCTGCCACCACATGTGGCTCCGAAATCAAACTTGACACCTCCATGTTACAATGCAAGCGTGTTGCAATTGCATCACTGACGCAATTAATTGCTTATTACAGCTATCAGTGATACCAGCGATCGAAATTTGTTCTACCGTAAAACTGCATTATAGTAAACTAAAATCTGTTAAAACCTCATGATGTAACCACTCTTATTCAGGAGGAAGGCATGACATTTATTATATAATTAGAGAAATATATAGATGTATAATTTAAAATATTACTAGGCTGCAGCAACCGGTGTCGGACGGAAATGAATTGTATGTGAATATTATGAATTATTGAATTAGGTGAATCGTAGATTGTTTTAGATGTTCAAAGAAATGAACAATGTATTTTGTACACAGAGGGAGATAACCTGGAGAAGGAATGAAAAATATCGTAAGAACGAAAAGAATAGATAAACTAACTTTTGAGAATTTTGTTAAAAATGTTGAACCTTAGCCGAAGGTACTTGTTGCATACAACGGAAGTACTAGTAATAGGTAAGGTATTTCGCGCATGCGCGACGACCTTATCGACCGCCCAGATATAGGATATAACTACTTTTTTGCAAACCTTACTATTTTATAATTAAAAAAGAATTACTAAAGATACGGGAACACTTCGCCATGATAAATTTGATATTCATTTCGTAGTTTATGGATAAAATGAAGCTGCTTACAGATGGGGCTCGCATCGCTGACCTAGATTGTTTATTGCAGTGCGTTTAATATATTGTAAAGAACTTTAAAGCGCTGCAATGCAACATAAGCACTGTGACAATCTATTAATATTTGTCACTGAAGACACGAACGAAAATCTGATGCAACTGGCATACATACATACAATCCCTTCGAATAATTAAGATACTTTGTCCGTTATACAAACGCCAGCTTTTAGAGATATATTTAAATATAGGTAAACTCTCACCAATAGCTTCAGCGCATGCTCCCAGCAGGAGGAGTGGAAACAAAAGAATAGTCTTCATGTTTCTAATTTTGCATTTACCAAGTTCAACGTCCTAGTAGTAGCCAACAAAGAAAATAAACTCGCCGCTTGGGGCAATGAAACTTTACGACCAATACTTGCTGCTTCCGAAATGATAAGCAGCGTCGGACATTTTTAAATGGCCACAAACCAATAGAGCAACCGGATCCCGCCGCGGTGCGATATAAACTGGATCCGTTGCCCGGTCACTATTGTATCATCACTTTGCGCATGTGCTCCAACGATTTTCGGGACAATTATTTGTAATAAACGATCAACGCTATGACCGGCACACCAATGATGTTCTCAAGAGTAACATAACGACAAATCGCTGCATCATCGACCATAAATAATTAAACATACAATAATATCAATTACTGTAATAGTTGTTCGTATGATTGTAAGTTTTATTCTCTCGTATAAACAACTTGATACATGCAGATTCTTAAGATCAACGAATAATTTTCTCGAAATTCAAATATCAGTATCAGTATATAGTTTAATTTACAGGGAATTAGGCTTTTAACAAGTACTTAAATACGTGTGGAATTAGTTTGAAATGAACATTTAAAAAAACATACATAATGAGTAAATCAAGATGATTTACATCTATCTAAATTTTGTAACGTTGTGAGCTTTTACGATTGATATTGCCGAAATATATATTAAAAGGGTTAAACGCAGGGCGCAAAAGCTTTACTATATCTTATCAACACTAGACTAAAAGCGGACCTCAGTTCTATATGGTGTTACCTGACAACGAGGTCATGAATAGTGAGAAGCGTGCTCACCTACAATACTTTGGTTTTGTCAAATATTGAAATTTGGAACTCGATGATACTGTTGCAGCGGCTGATTTATATCTAGTTAGGTAGTCATGCCAATAACAACCAAACTACACAATGTGGACCGTAATCGAACCAAGGTACCCTGTGCAACGAAGCAACCAAGCTACTACCACACGGAGGCAGTTAATATTGCTTTAGCAAATAATAAGTTTCCTTATATTTAGAGACGCGTGAAGAGAATGAGGGTTAGCATCCCAATGGTAATTGATACTCCTGTTTTTACAATTGTACGTTTTCACAGTATTATGTTACTCTCATTATCCCATTGAATCCATTAGCTCAGAGCCCTCTCTAATCTTAACACAATATTATTTGCATGATACTGTTTTATGGTCGGTCTTTTCACCGCGCGTTGTTCCTAAATGGTTATTTATGTGTCCTTTAATAAATACCGAAATGTATTTGATATTATATATTATTAACCAACGACTAATCTAAATTTTATTTGTTTTTTAATCATATATATAGAATATACTCATATATCCTTAGAATGTTAGCAAAATATTATAAAACGTTACAGTTTATTCCATAGTGAGTTTCCTATAATGAACACTTCACATATATCAAACAATTTTCTTTTCACAAGATATTATATTATATTATATATATATTATTTTAATATGTACATTATATATTATTGATAAAAATGTTTAAAACTAAAGTTTATGATTGTTCAGCTGATGTCTAGGCATACCACCTGCAACACTATGCCAATGAGTAATATAACAGTGGAGCTACTTTATATTACTTATTGGCATTATAATATCATTTCAACATATTGTTTTCTCAATAGCCACCTGTTAAAACGTTGTAACATATAATGAGAGTATTTTTTTTTTTTTTTTGTTCACGTTTTGTGTCTTTATGATGTGAAAAGATAGTTTCTTTTCACTTCAAACGCTATCAAATTATTTAAGCAAATTAATAGACTTAATTAGAAATCGTAATTATTGTTTTACTGTATAACTTAGATTTCCTCCAATCAATACCCCGTATAAAGTATTTAGCTATATTATACATTTTCATGAAATATGTTTCTCTAATATAAGAAGTACAAGGTTTAAAAATGCATAAATAATTAGATTAATTTCTTTAAATGCATCTTTACTTTATTTATTGGGGAAAATATTTGTTTATTATGTACATAAGATGAAGTTATGGTAAATGAGAGTAGGTTCTACTCACTACATTTACCAGAAATTGACTCATGATTCGTATATAGAGGGGCGTTGCAACAAGGTGATTAGGGTATTTTACAAAATAGAGCTCAGGGAGTAAGTTCTATAATAAAAAAAAAGTTTTAGATGTAAATAAAATAATAATTAAAAAATAACTAAATTAAATTCAAAGGGGAATTTATGAATGTAACATAATGTTTTTTAAATTATTTTATTTATTATTATCTAATTAGGAATAAAACAGATCGTTAATATTATATAGGTAAAGCCTTAACAATGATGATTTAAAGCAAGTATAAGTATAGTATAAGTAAAAATTTTTGTTTTACCTTTATGGAAAAAATTTCTCTGTCTACATCCATCTTCCTTCGAATCGATGCTGCAAAACTCTTGGGAGTGCGAGCCGATGGATAATGTTAATAGAGTAAATATCCATAATAATTTAAAGCGACCTCTTGGTTGATCAGACATCTTTCCCCTCGGACTGGTGCCGAACGAATGAGGGCTTTCCGCCGATGAATTGTATTAAGTTAATATTAGCTGAAAAGGTGAGAGCGGAGTTCTGTTCATAGTTTCAGAAAAAAAAAAAGTCGTCGCGACGCAAAGTGAAAGGATTCGAAAATTTTCGTATTTTAAAGCGAATCGACCTTTTTGATAGCAACTGTCAATGATCCGAAGTTAATCAATAATATTTAAAAGGCATGTAATGCTTATAACTTAATATTAAGTAAACACTTTATGTATCTCTAAAAATATATAGATTACTTAAGAATTGAATAAAACAATCGTTTTCTTATTTACTGTATTACTTGAAAAATTACTGTTCATTATCACAAAATAATTCTTCTTCACGTTCGATTCGGATGTCCGTTGTAACTATTCTTAACATCCTCCATCGAAATGTAATAATGAACTTCTTATTAATTATATAATTTAATTAGTATTAATAAACAATTAATATAATCTAATATTTTGTAGTATATAAGTAGAAAATATGACGATAATTGAAACTTCGTTTCAGTCTAACTTTTTAAATCAAAAGCAAAAATATAAAATTGAAAACAAGTAAAATGTATCATTTTCTACTAGAAGTGCCATCTTCTCTCGAAGGTCGAGGATGAAGGCAATCTACATTTATAACACTTTAGCCTGGTCGTTCTTCGATCCACACTTAGCCGCTGTTGTTGTTCCCCACCAGCATTGGTGGTCGTAACACCCTCGCAACACCCTGCCGAGCTAAAATAAAAATTTTTGTGTATACGTCCGTTTGATCTCGTAATAAGACAACGAATCTCTTTCTCTCTCTCTATTTATATATATATTATATAATTCTTTAATATCAAGTTACGCAGCTAGAAAAGATTCAATAGAAAATTCTCCATTCTGATCTTAAGCAGAATTTTTTTTTTTATAGTTTCTACATCGGCACCGTAAAATTATGAATTATTTTTTTTTTACCGTGTAATACCGATTATTTGGTATAATAATAAATTTTGTACCGTATAATATACAAACCACATACAATAACTTTACCTTACTTTATATCTATAGGTAACAGCGAATTAACATGGACACTAACAATCACTATCAATATTGATAAGACTTTATCACCTTTTCAACGTAATACTTTCAATCAGTGAAACAAGTTCAAAGTGACCTTGAAGTGTTATTATTCTGGAAAATAGAAAGTGAGTACTTAATTTTATATATATATATATATTATTTAATTTTACATTCCTTTTGCACTGTAGTTTCAGGCTATCAATTATATGCTTAATGTAACCTGTCGTATAAAGTGTCTGAAAGAGTCTTTGGTTTTGCAAGATTTCAAAGTAAGGGCGCTTATAAATTTTAGTGGATATGGCTTACTTATAGAAGCTGGGTCCATCTTAAACTCTTATTTTCCCCACTCATAAAAATAGAGCACTTTCCTTAGAACTTTACAGGAACGTACCATCGTGCCATTCTTTGGCTCAAGTGTCTCGTTAATTTTTTAAAGTTAATTAAACTTTTTTAAATTAAATTTCGTTATATTGAGTACGAATTATTTTCATGCTCCACACAAATTTGTAGAATTAAAAAAAAAAAACTTAACACTTGAGAGATAATTATTGTACTAGTGATTTTTATTTCATACATTTTCAATGTAACCCGCGTTTCTACTCCTTACATCATCATCAGCCGACAGATAATTATAATAATATAATAATTATAGTAATATTACTCACCTTTTTAATTTAATATATTTTTATATATTAAATTAAAAAGTATATATATATATATATAATAATAATAATTATATATATATATATATAATAATTATATATATATATAGATATACGTGTTTTTGAACAAATGTCTGCTTAACAAATCTCATAGTTTCAATAGCAGCTTATTGAAAATTATTCATATAAGCCATTTGCCGGAAATGATTAAGGGATTCAATTTAATTACGTTTTATTTTACATCCTTTTCCTACTACATTATATTTTTTTATATTGATCTCTGTTATAGTAGTTATAAGATTATTACATATATTCTGGTCTAACTCAAGGTATTCTTCAGGATATATTTTAGAGTTGGCACTGGAATTAAATAAAACAATACAATACCACCGGAAATCGACCATAGATTGTAAACATCTACAGTTTGTCAACAAAGAGATTCAACACCTGGTTCCTGATAAGAGAAGCAAGAAATAGAAACAACTAGCCGGCTTCAGTATTGCCCTTTAAATATAATAAGATGAGTGTCACCTACTAAGTTAAAGTGATTTACTAACGCAGACTATACTCCCATTTTACACCAAGAGGAATAATAACAAAGCATTAACTTATTCCATTAAAAAAAATGTATAATTTACTGATACTTGTGGTAGTACATGGGTATATTTTCAGCGCCTTTTTCGACTGATAAGCAATCATTTGTAAAATAATGGAAAATATACCTTAACGTGAAACAAAACTTATATATAGTATTATTAAAAGAGCAATATTTAAGTACACATTTGTGATTAACTTAATTAGCACTTCAAGGTGATGAAAGGGAGTATCGCTTCTCATCACTTAAAAGGGTTATGTTTTAGTTTTCTTGAATATGTTACCAGAGCAAATATTGTAGAGAACACACGCGATTTGATAGAAAGTAAATTAGAACTAAGTTAATTAAAAATATATAACATATAAATAAGATCAAGTAAATATTACTTTATGTATACACAAGTTGTAGTACAAAATAGTGTAGTAAGTAATGGCTGATAATGATGTAGTATAAGTAAAAGCATGTATATAAGTTAGAGTCAATATTAATAAACAAATGTAAATATTATAAATTAATAATAAATAAAGTCGATTAATTTCTACTCTGGATTATTTTTTAAATTTCTCTCATTTCATCTAATGATAAGAGTATTAAATAAGTCGAAATGAAATAAGCTCTTCTGACGTCCAAAATAAGGGTGTAAAGGGTCCCGCATAACTTCTCAAGGGACCCGAGTCAACCTCATCTGCTCTTGGTGCACCCTGCTAATCAACAAATGAAGCTGTAGCTCCCACCATTGGATCAGCGTGATGAGAAAAGATCCCCAATATGAATCTATACAAACGACGACCCCTAGTACCTGGTGATTTTACAGGCGGAACAACAATCGATATGGAGATCTTCGGGGCAGGCTTATGTCCAGCAGTAGATGTCTAGCGACTGATGATGGTCATGATGAAGTCCAAAATCACTAGCCAAGTCGCTAGTATGAATTAATAGCTAAATGGCCTTCTTCAGAACTGAAATAAGTCTTCCGTTCGTCGAACGCTTTTATGTGATCGTTCGCCTTCAAATAGATAATTTTTCAGTAAACAAATCTAGAATTAACTAGAGAATTCTTTTTTCTAATATAATACAGATTAATTATTACCATTGACTCATTGTTTATTTGAAACTCGCCGCCGGATATCCGACTTGCATCACATTGCCCTCTATATTGTCCCCGAATGTTCTAGTAGTGCATTCAATCGCGATTATTTTAGTAAGGATATTAATTTGTTAGGACTTATATAGAAAATTTTCATAAAAAAAAAATTGTATTGTTTGTTACTGTAAATTTGCTGGTAACTATCAGACGAGTATTATATAATGAATAAAATCTGTAAAGCCTGATAAAGGAAATCAATCACAGAGAACAGTAACTGTGGCAAAAAGTCCGGTGAAAGTGTATCATAGTAGGCCAATAGTAACGCTTCAACGCGTTAGATCATGACAATCGTTTACTGTTTGTCTATCTTGATTTCTCTACAGACGGTTGTATAGAAAAATGAGAAAAAAAAAAAAACAATGATTTTGAATTAAAGTTAATGTTAGACGAATCATACCACACATGTTTGCTATTACAGAACTATTAGTAAAAGATCATCATAAATGTTTTCTTCGTTAAGTTTTAAGTTATACTCGTATATATAACGATATTTTTTTATTATAAAAATATTCTTATAGTTTCATTTACCAAAAAAAAAATCAATAAAAATACAAATTCTTGCAGATAAGTATCAACAATGTTGAGACTAAGGTACAATTGAAAAATTTATCGTAGTTAAGCAGTGTACATATTTTTTTAATGATTGATAACTTATTACATAATCTAACTACCCTTAATTCCAATTAAAAACTTTCCATAGCAAAAAACCGATACTCATCATGGTCATTATTTAAAAAACTGAAATTATAACAGATTTTGAATTTCATGTTTATTTCACGAGAAAATACAGTATTCTATATATATATATACGTTTTTATTTAATTAAGCGACGAGACGAGCGGGGGTGTTCACCTGATAATAAGTGATACGCCTGCCCATAACAACGTATCGCTAATTAACTCTTCGGTTGAGACGTACGACGTTGAGTCTTGTTAGCACAGTAATTACATTAGGTACAGACCCCTTAAAACCGGAACACAGTAGTATTTGCACAGTACTATTTTGCGACAGAAGTAGAAGTCGCGGTGGTACCTACCTAGATGGTTTCCGGTTTCCCCGCTCACTTTTCTGGCCGTAACGAATTTCCTAGATACCGATCTGAGCTGAACTATACTCCGTAAAAGTAATATTGCTTTCAAATTTGAAGTCTCTATGCGTTATGGTTGCAGAGATGTGATGAGTCTCTACACTGGTGGGACCTCATACATATATCGAATCAGAAATGAGGAGAACCCCTGGAGAACTAAGGTCATCGACATAGTTCAAATGAGGCAGGACACGTCGCTCGAAGGACTGACTGTGGATGGGACACTAGGGTCCTCGAGTGACGACCGGAAGACGTAATGTCGGCAGGCCCCCCACAAATTAGTTTGACGACCTGGTGAAGGCTGTGGGAAGCAGCTGGATACGGGCGACGCGGGATCGATTAATGTTTGAGGTAGGCCTATGTCCAGCTGTGGACGTCTGTCGGCTAATAACGATATATATATATATATATATACGAGTATATGTAGATAGATAGAAGGATTACCTTTTATTGGTTTGTTAAATTTTTATTATTCAGTGTTATAGTTAAAATATATATAGTGCCAATGCAATATATATATATATATATATATATTATGAGAAGTAAACACAGGAACTCGTAATGATCAGCCTTCATATAAATATATGAAGCAATATCTACTTTTAAAAATTACGATTGTGTAGTAAGACTATGCACATGTGAAGCTTCAGAAAATTGAAATCCAATTACAGCAATGGGATTAGGGTCAGAAGCGAACAACAATCCTGTTGTGGCATACCTTTGTAGTCAGCTTGTACCGACGGTCGTGTGTAGATCATCGCTTCGAAAATGCCTAAAGACGACCCAGAGACCACCGCCCTGAAGAAGGAGTTGACGGATCTAATCGCTAAAGTGAAGGTAGGGATCCTAACGCTTGATCACCATCTCCTTGCGAAGGTATTAAACAAATTTATATGATTTATTCTCTTGGCTCGCGTCGCTAATTGCTATTATAATGTTTTTTTTTTTTATATGAATTATTATTCTCGTCTAAGCGACTGAACTTCTATCAAATGTACATTACTTGCTTTAAAACAAAAAAAAAGGTTCAAAAATGTTAAACTGTATTGTAAAACCATTTTCATTTTTTTTTTAATTGACGAAGCGACAAGAGATAGAGATATAAGATATCATGGTAAGTGATACGCCTGCCCGTAACAATGTGGCGATACTCATAGTGGCATATACAGCATCATGTTGTGCATAAGATGTTGAATCTCGTTACACCGGTAACTTTACTAGCTACAATGCCTTTTAAACTGCAACGCAGTAACCATTGCACATAATATTTTCGCAGCAGAAGTAAGCGTTGCGTTGGTACTCACAAAGTCGGTTTCCGGTGGCAAAGGCCTACGAGCATTAAAAACTTTTAAGCTATTTTTTATATAAAAACATAACCTCTGAAACACTCGTAGGCTGCGCAAGAGCAGGTAGCAGATGCGAAGCTTGGGGAGAAATGCGGCGATATGGGAGATGTCCCCAAGATAAGGTTTGTGACGAAGAAGACGCTCAAAGGCCACATCAACAAGGTCAATTCTGTTCATTACAGCGGCGACTCTAGGTAAGCGGAACAGACTAAGCACGAAGTACACGATATTGATCTGGTGTTAAGCTCGAGAATTATGATCTAAGCATTAATTGGATTTCAACCACAGATAGACCTTGTTTATAGAAGCTGTAAATCATCACAATACTATTCTATCGCAGCGAAATCAGTTTCATCATCATCATCGGCCGATAGACGTCCACCACTGGACATAGGCCTCTCCCAAAGATCTGCAAGTTTGTATTGGTTCATGTGGGGGGAATAATGCCACTTCCCAATGCAGGTTAATGGAAGCAAGAGCCTGGTTTATTGATTAGCAGGCTGCACCACGAGCAGATGAGGTTGGCTTGGGTTCCGTGAGTTATTGTGCGGGATCCCTTACACTCCAACTTAGCAGCAAATCAGTTTGCTTTAATTAATCAATTTCCTTAGATAATCTCATATTATGGTACAAAATCCGCATCCTGTTTGAATATTTATCAACAGTAAGTCCTAACCATCAATCTTACTGTGCTCTGATCGGAAAATTACTAATAAATCATATTGAGAAGTGAAAACAATAAATACATATATAATAAGAGAAGCGGGCGGCACAATGATTACTTCCGTGTTATGGAACTTCCACCAGTAATGATATCTTTTACGCTTTATTTAAAAACTTTAGTACATTTAAAAAGTAGTGATCTAGTATCGCAGCAGTGGACGTCCATCGGTTGAAATGGTGATGATGAACTAGTCTATAGAAGGGAAGAGCCCATACAGTCCACCATCTTTAACCTAATACCAGTGGGTATATTTTACAGTCAAATAACAAAACTAAATTGACTGAGCATTTGCGAACGAGATTGAAATAGGTAACGGTGAATACTTACTGATCAAACCCTACGACAGGGGTCAGCAACCTGCGGCACCCGACCCTTATGCGGTTCTCGGCATGTGAAACTGCGACTCTGTAGTTCTATACATACATAATAATTATTTTATAAAAAAATAATTAAAAGTCGTACTCTGGATTGATTAACGAAGATTAGCATCACTTCCATCTCTCAGCCACTTGCACCCTCTTTGCGCCGCACCCAACCCCCGCTACGCTCCTGTTGAATTTTTTGATCGTTTGTTTATTATTACAGTACAAGTTAGTGTGATTAGTAAATTTTTAACTGTTTAATTTTTTTAATTAAATAATAAGTAATTATTTAATATTACCATATATGTGTTATATAATTTGTTGTGAAAAAACAATACTTGTAAATGAATAAATAGATTATTTTTCTAATCAAAAATCTTTATTTACGCGAGCACTATTCATTGTAGGCAATAAAAAAATTTAAACTTTGAAATTTTTTAAAAAAATAATATATATTTTCCGCCGCAAAGGGTTGCTGACCCCTGCCCTATGAGGTGCATTTAATTACATTTGGTTTAATATCAATATTTCTCTAATTGAGAAATACAGCGAGAGATCATTTACAGACACTGTGTTACTGGCTCGCTGGACGGCAAGCTGATCATCTGGGACACTTGGAGCGGGAACAAAGTTCAAGTTATCCCTTTGCGCTCCGCTTGGGTCATGAGCGTCGCCTTTGCACCTTCCGGCAATTTCGTAGGTGTGTAATCATAACTTAGATTCACCTTTTTTTTATTAACCATGTAGTTGGTTTTGTTTTCAAGCTGTAACCGTATTACTTGACTATATGTCTATAAATGACGCAAGCTGTCATGGTACTACAACATATTACAAAGGATTTTTTTTTTATAACTTTGATACTGATAAGAATAAAAGTATACTGTTACAATATATATATATATAGATGGGCACGAAATCCTTACTGAAGGCAAACGGCAGGTCCCTGTTTCAGAAGACCATCTAAGTAAGCCAGTACCACCTCAGCTGTTATTTCTGCCACCAAACAAAACTGCGCAAACATGTACTTCGACTTGAAGGTGAAATAACTAATGAAATTACTGCGGTAACGAACTTAACATCATATATCTCAAGGCAACGGGATGGTGTTGTATGTATTAGTCTAAGTGATGATATATACGATTATGAGTTATGGCCTTTATATGGATGAGATGATCAGTTATGAGTTATAGAGTTAAAAGAGTGTCACTTACAATCAGGTGATCGCGCCTTTCCTCTCAAAAAAAAAAAGTTCAGTAGTTTACTCTCCCATATAATGTACGAAGATTACTAGATGCAGATCATTCTAGCAGTAGACTTGGTAAAAGTACTTATGTGTATATTTGTTGTTATAAGGATTTGTGTAATTAAAACGGGCTAAGGATAGTGCAACAGGATCATATCTCATAATGAGCAGAATATTCTATCCATGGTCTAGGAGTTTTACTGGGTGATATGGGTTTTTAACGGTGGTTTACATTCGTAGCCTGTGGTGGTATGGACAACATGTGCACGGTGTACGATGTGAACAACCGCGACGCTACCGGCGCGGCGAAGATGGTGCGCGAGCTGGCCGGCTACGAGGGCTTCCTCAGCTCCTGCCGCTTCCTCGACGACACCCACATACTTACAGGATCGGGTGACATGAAGATGTAAATGATCTTGAACGTTGCATTAAACAATCTTCAATACAGTTCAGCTATTTCAGAATCTTGCTTTTCAGCATTCAATTTTTCAAAATGGGTTTCCTTTGTTCGTCGATCACGTGAAAATTGGTGAACGTATCGTAGCGTATAGTTATATGCTATTTATTTTTTTGAATTTCGTAGATCCTTCTGTTTCTACTCAACTTTTATAAACATTTCCATTTCACATTATTTTCGCGGTTGCTATAGTAACAGGTGCTATAAAAATCCTTTGCAGTTGCGATTGCTCTCAAGAAATATTTAAGACAAATTTGAAGATCATGTTTATATCACTGTGTAATAATGGATCTTAGGGTCCATTGTTAATCAAGCATACACTAATGAGCAAAGAGTGACTCTACCACTTTGCTAATGTTAATTATTTTGAATAACTTTTAAATATTTACCACTTTCATTATAGTATACGTAATCTATCAAAAGTCAATAATAGAGATCTAAGAGAGAGAGAGAGATTTAAGTAGATAATGGATCATGATAATATATATTAATTATATATACATATACCTCTTTATAGCTGCGTCTGGGATTTAGAGGCTGGTAAACGGGAAATGGATTTCAATGCACACGCAGGAGATGTGGTCAGCATTTCTTTGGGACCAGGTACGTGAACATGTCAGCAGTGGTTCTATTTCACATATTGCCACTAAAAACATCAGGCCTATAGTATTATAATATGTCTGCGAAACAATCATATGAAGGTATCTGTTAATAGATTATATTTTTCAGTTTTATTTCCATCATCAGCCGATAGACTTTCATCGCTGGACATAGGCCTATCCCCAAGGTTTCCACATCAATTGTATAGGGATTCATACGGTGGGATTTTGGACCATTTCCACTGTTAAGAATGTAATATTCTTAAAAATGAATTTTATAGGGGTGTGAGGGTTCCCGCACAACAACTCACATAACCCAAGCCAACCTCACCTGCTGGCGGTGCACCCTGCTAATTAACAAACGTTGCTCTGGCTTCCACCAAACCGCATTGGGCCAGCGTGGTGGGAAATGTCCCCAATCCCTGCATATGAATCCCCTCCCGATCGATGTGGGAATCTTTGAGAAAGGCCTATGTCCAGCAGTAGACCTCTGTCGGCTTATGATGATGTAAGTTTTATAGAATACTCTATAAACGTTTAATCTGTCGACGTAGACATGAAGACATACGTCACAGGCTCTGTGGACCGTACCTGCAAGTTATGGGATGTACGAGATGAGAAGGCCAAGCAGACATTCTTCGGTCACGACGCTGACGTTAACAGTGTTTGTGTAAGTTTTTACTGTATCTTTTGTATCAGTTTACTAGTGATAGGTTCGGTGTTCAGGATTAAAGGGCACTATAGATCTTAGGTCTTAATGCGACGAGCGCAATAACATGCAGTGTATGCCAACAGGGCAGACGACGATGGTGATCATCAAGTACGTGTCTCGCTGGTCTCGTCTCTTCGTTGATTAAAAATATAGTAGACTATTTAAGAACGGTCTTAAAAACAATTATAGTAATGGCTATAAAAATTAGAAGAGACTTTCGATGATGATCTCTCTACAGCAGTGAAAGACTTCCAGATGACAATGATAGAAATTTGAAGGTATATACGTATTTATGATGCAGAAATTAGCAATACTTGATTTGTATAATAATTCTAACATTTTTAACGATTACATTACTAATTATATATATAATAATTAATTTACTGTTAGATCATTAATTTAAAAAAAAAAAAAACATCAGTACCATCCGAGCGGGCAGGCATTCGCGACGGCTTCTGAAGACAAGACGGCGCGTCTGTTTGATCTTCGCAGTGACCAGCAGCTAGGCCATTACACGCCACCCGGAAACGGCGGCTTCACCAGCTGCGGTGAGTACCACCACGATATATATCCAGAGTGTTCGTGTGCACAGTTTAAATTAAAAAAAAAAATAACAAACGTTCAACTGTTCAAATAGTATTCAGGTGTTATTCGGAACGTATCTACATGAATATTCAAATGAATTTTTTTTACATACCTTATTTGCTTTTTGATACACAGAATGATATATACATATATATATATATATATATATATATATATATATATATATATATATATATTGAGTTTTAAAGTTATACAATACAGTAATGACGTCAGTAACTGTATAATATAGTATTTGTTTGTGACATTGGAGGGTAACACGCAGGTACCTGTCGATAACAACGTTTTGGACAGAGACATGATAATACATCTCCTTGCTTTGGATTGAAATTTCAATAAATATAATGTTACTTTAATACAAAACTATTAGAAGTCATAATTAAGATAACTATTCCATCTAATAATACACTGTGCGATCATTTTGTAGTTTCCCAATGGTAGATATAAGAGTCACAAAAAAAAATCCTTTTCAAAATTCGAGTATAAAGTTATCATTAAACACTTGTTGCATATAAACTAGCTCTGTAACGTAGCGCTTATAATTCATGTTACTAACTTGGAGATCATCTTTTCGGTTCCAAGGTGACATGTGATGAATTATATTCAATGGAATAACCGACGTAGAATATTTGTTCCTACAGTTGAGATTTTTTTTTTAATCCTACCCCTTTGCATTTCTTTTCATTTACCATCAGTATTTTCTTACTCTATTTTCTACTCGTACTCATCTTTAATTTTTTTTACTCATTCATACTCTGCTTTTCTTTCAAACTTCATATCTCTGTGATTAAACATCCCAATTCCTCTCTCTCAAGTGAAGACCGTCACTTCATGAATGTGTTGCGTACGTATGTTATTCAGCATTCTTCCTTTTCTTCTTTATTAGACTATTATATCTTATTTCTCGTTACAATTTTTTACTTCTTCTTATTTGCTGTAGCTACTTTGATGTTAGAGACAATCTTTTAGTTTTTGTCTTTCTCAATTATATCTGTTGTAGTTACTCTGCAGGATTTCAAAAACACTTGACGACTGTCGTCTTCACTCATAGAGCCTATAGTTGAGATTAATAGTCTTACTGTTTAGCTCTCTCGCTGAGCGGAAGGTATCTACTCGCCGGCTCCGATGACAACACAGTTCATTCTTGGGATACGATGAAAGTCTCCCACACAGGTAAGAGCATACCCTATTTCACATTGAGACACTTAAAACAATAACCTTGGGTAACTGTAATTCAAATATTTAACCATTTGTATCGTAACGTACCGTTTTTATTGTTATCAAAGGTCTCTAGATCCCATTATTACAAACCATCTGTCCACTATTGTGAAATGAATTTATAGTAACGTTAATTACAGTAATTAAAAAGAGTTATGTTGATTATTAATTCTTCGTTTACAAGTTATTATTTTTTATATTTTAGGTACTCTGAACGGACATGAGAACCGCGTGACCTCCATTTCAGTGGCGCCCAATGGAATAGCAATGGCCAGCTGCTCCTGGGACCAAAGCGTCAGAGTGTGGGGATAAAAGGTGTTGAATGATTAATTTGAAAAAGAATAGGAAACAAGTAACATTTAATAATCAAATTTCTCTCCAGTACCTTTATAATATCCTATACTATCAAAGATGTGAAGACATAAACATTTAAAATAACCTCAAAGCAGTACTCTCAGCTCATTATAACTTTTTTACTATTATGTTAATATCAAGGTAAAGTTAAATTAATACGCAGTATAATTAGGATAAACTCTCAGATTTAAAGAAGTTATTTTGATGTCATGGGTTCCTGACCTTTTACGGCGGTTACCTTTACCATTTGTCGTCAAATAAATAATGTTTTACTTATCATAATTAACTGAAAGTTACACCGTTGTTTTAATTATTCACACGATCTAACCATAAACTGTTAAATAATATATATGCAAGATTTAACTGTTTTAATACACTAGTCACCGAACACTATATATATATATATATTATCGGGTATATATAATATTCTACATAAAAAATTGTTCCTGTTTTGAATAAATAAATAAATGAAGTATTTCAAATTACAATGCTTTTCTTTAATTTTCGTTTAAATTTCAGTGTTTAATAAATAAGCTATATAATTCTATAAATTGTTTAAAGAACGTCTTAGGAATCTAAGTATATAGATTCAAATCTGTCATAAGGCACTCCCCGTATAACCATCTCCGTAACCCTTCAATGAACTCTAACAAGGAGATCTTTGGGGGAGACCTATGTCTAGGAGAGGACGTCTATCGGCTGATGTTGATGAAGCCATCAAGTGAACTAGTTTGCTTGATGGATAAAAAGAAATGGAGTTGTCATAATCATGACAACCCTAGCACTTAAAATTATTATGTTCTGTCTCACTTAAAGATACTTAAAAACATTCACAAGAAATGTCGCGGATGTGGCGGGATACAAAGAATTTGTGTATAACGGTGTTATGTAAACACGATGCAATTGCTTTATGTTCTTTGATAGCATCTCATATCACTTCATCGCGAACCCTCTTCAGGCAAAAATGTTTTTTTGGAAACGCGTCATAATTCCTACGAAATTAGCAAAACTTGCATACGTACTAATAATTATAATATGTGCTATAATAATATTTTACCGTTGGGATTTCAAAGACGAACCTGAACATTTGCAGAATCACAATGTTGAAAAGAAGGAATTGGATATGAACGAAATAAGTCGATCACTAAACCCTTCAATAAAAGATCTGAAGTACATCCTCCGATGGATAAATCCGAAGAATAAGCCCGTAGAAAACGGCGAGGGCTCCAGATTGTTCGCTATAAAGAAATGTCCGTTCCAAAATTGTTATTTAACTGATCAAGTTGAGCTCTTGAATGTGTTTTCCAGCTTCCGAATAGTTCTTTTTGATGGACCGGACATAAATTTTTTTCAAAATTCACGCAAACTACCAAAAAGGCGGAGTTTAAAACAGAAATTTATGTTTGTGAGTGGAGATTCAGCAGCTACATTACCAATATGTGATGACCTGTGGAATGATTATTTTAACTGGACTTGGACGTACAAACTGGACTCAGATTTGATCTGGAAATATTTTGTGATAAAAGATACAAAAGGAAAAATTATAGGGCCAAGCAAAACCATCAATTGGATAAAGATCGATAATATGAAACCAGTTGACAGTAAGTTCATAATAAAGTTGAGATCTAAACAGAAAATTGCCGCATGGTTCGTTTCCAACTGTGGAACTGAAAGCCACAGAGAGGAATTCGTGAAAGAATTACAAATATATCTTAACGAATATCAACTAGAAGTAGATATATACGGAGAATGTGGTAAATACAGTTGTCCTAAAGGGATAATGTCTAAATGCCTTCAAATGCTGGAGCGGGAGTATTATTTCTACCTCGCATTTGAAAGTTCTATGAGCGAAGATTTCGTAACAGATATCGTCCTGCATGCTCTCAACTCCGACACCGTACCCATCGTGTTCGGCGGTGCCAATTACTCGAGGTAAAGTAACCTATTTATTAAGCTCTCAAGCTTAAGTTACTTTTAATTAATTGAAAGTACAATGATTAACTAACGTTAGTTTCGTCGTACACAAAATGGTACTGCAACTTTTATCAGGTGCCTATAAAATCTTGTTACCAAATCTTATCTGGAGATGAATGTGTTACCGTGAACTAACCTATTGAAAAACCTACTGTAATAACTAATAAAGATAGCGTTTCATTAAATTTGTGATAAAATCAAAAAAATTCAAGTGATACAGCTTTCACTTGGATCGTATCTCATCGTTTTAAAATTCGTCCTCATAGCATTTTCTTCGTAACCGTTTTTAAAGATGCTTGAAGATTGATAGAAGTCTTCCGACTTCATCGGGATGTAACCTATATTTTAATTAATTATATAATTAGTTTCCTAGCAACGAACGCTGGTACAAAAGAAACACCCTAACTACCCTTACCAATTTGTCTTACTTTAGTCAATCGCTTACTGTCATGAACATTTTCCACGTCCCATTTGTTTGTTAACTAGGTGTATATAATTCTGCATTGTTTTATAAAAATAAAGTTTTTTTTTAATCGTTCATCAGTCGATAGATGTACACTGCTGGACACAAGCCTCCCCCAAAGATCCCCATATGGAACGATACTGTGCCGCCTGCATCCAGTGGCTTCCCGCGACCTTACAGTCAGCATAGCCACCGGTACCGCCAAGTACAAGGGGCTGTCGTTTGTAGGGGTTCCTATGTGAGGATTTAGGCCATCTCCCACCTCGCTGGCCCAATGCGGGTTAATCGGAGTTTTTTTTGTGTGTTGTACAATTAAATCATCCGTCCCGTTGTAAATACTTTAATTTGATATTTTTTTAAATTCATCTCTTGTAGATTTCTACCGGATGGAGCCTACGTTAATGCTTTGGATTACGGCCCGGAGGGACTTGCGAGGCGTATGTTCGAGATAATGAAAAATCCATCACTGTATCAAAGATTCTTTAGATGGAAGAATCATTACTCGTTTCACGCACCAGATAATTCACCGGAAACCGATAACTACTGCAGTTTGTGTGCTGCCGCCAACGCCGCTGACTTTAATACTGTGTCAATAAAGAAACAATTTAACTCATGGTGGACACCTACAGACAAATGTCCGGAGAGATAAACTTGAATGTGATGATGATAATTGTCTACTTTAAATAAAATGGTACAGTTTAACAATCGATTCGCCGCATTTTCTTAATTTATCACCACATACTCAAGCACTGTAATCTCTATAGTTAATTATTATAAAAGTTTAAAACGCTGCAACGCGTTCAAGTATACTAAACGCTGGTAGGTGATGATGGTGAAACTTACTAGTGGTAGATCTCTATTGCCGGATACTTTCCTGTCGTCAAACAGCAAAGTAGCATATTAATATGTTCCGGATTTAAAGGCACTGTTGCTAGTGAAATTATTAAGGTAACCAGAGATCTTGGCTCAAGACGACGAGCGCACTAAGGTGAGCAGGCGTATCACTTGGCACTTTTCAAAGAGTTAATTCAAACTAAACATTAAAATTTGAATATAAATTTGTTAATTATAAACCCCTCAAACCCTTCTTTCCGCTGTCGGTTAAGAAAATCACAATGTAAAACTATACAGCGTTATGTCTTTTTGCTTTTATACAATATTATACGAAAATGAAAATAGTATTTGTAGAAAAATACTTATAATTTTATGATCTAGATCAGACAAGGCGTTGAATATAACACTTTTTAGATATTTATGAAGAAGTCTTTCTCATATTTAAAATCTCTACGTAATCGATCTGTGTTTTACATGATTTCTTCTACTTATCTCATTGCTCATCCTGACCGTATCGTGCATGCAATGAACTTAATGTAACTTAACTGAAATAATTGAGCGGACAGTCTACTTTCAACACTACTTCATTAATCGATTCTATCGCTTGTAAAATTACAGTTCATCGATGAATTTCTTGGTGCGCATACTATGCCATAGCGGCAGGGAGCCCCAGATTCTGGAACGTGAGGCCAGATGGTTTCTCATTTTCTGCTCCGATCCAATCTCCAAATACTCCATGTTCTTGCTATTGGTAGCAGGTTCCCATTTGTGTGGAATTTTTTGAGGCTTGTTTGGGTTTCTAAAATAATTAAATAACAATTAGTTTCATAGAGGATATAAGAATATTAACAAAGTTGAAGTCTATACAATGAATGTTTATTAATAAGTAAAATAGTCTAGAATAGTATCTAACATTAGTAAATAGATAATTCGAGTTATTAGAGAATCAAGAAATAGCTTTTTATAGATTTCAATACTTCTTACATTCTTTTAAAAGCTTTTTGTTCTCTTTTTTAAAAATGGATTAGATGTATAAAGCAATTATATACGGAACAATTACTGTACCCAGTAGTAGCGAAGTTGGTCCACAACGTTATAATCAGCTCACTCATCTTCCTGTCCTGTTCGGTGAAGGGTTTCGTGAGGAAGTAAATGGGAAACAAGTGCATCAGTTCGTCGGCGTGACAAATACCTAAAATAGCAATTTAGTAATTCAACAAATTTATCCGGTTAAACATTTTAACTTTTATGTCCATCACTAACCATAATCGCCTTCCTCATCGCCGAAGATTTGTGAGAAACTATTGCTGGCCCTGTATATAAGTTCGTATAGATAAACAGCATTCTTGGTGTAATTCAGCGTCAGCTCGATGGCTTCTACAGCTGGGTATGCGAAGTAAGAATCTGTGTAGATCTGTAATTTTTGGTTTTTGAAAGTTCCTAGTTTATGTTTCAATAGATGATAAGTAATTTTTATATTAGTTTTATGAACCGTAGTTAATCTTTGCGCTTTGATTTTAAGATGGGAATAATCAGGGTTTACTTATACAAAACTTATTGACCGTTATCCTCTTCTACACGGGTCAGTGTTTAACCACAACCCTGTCTAGTGTAAGTTGATTATGTGTTTTTGTTTGGTAAAGCTCAAAAAATATTTTTCATATTATATTACTTCTTATCAGCCGAATAACGCCTACTGCTGAACATAGGCTTCTCGCAAGGATCCTTATTGTCTAAGAACTGGGCCTTAGCCATTGTTTAGCTGAGTGCACCGCGTGTGGGTGAAGTTGACTTGGGCTTCGTGAGATGTTGGGCGGAACCCCATATACCCCTTTTTTGTTACTTTTATATTAATATATATTACTAATGATACATAATAACAAAGTTTTCTCACATCAAGTATGCCCTTCTTGATCACCTCTGTATCGCCTCCATTAAAGTATACATCCTTGATACGGTCTGTAATGACATCAGCGTACGGCGAATTTTCGTAGTAGAAGGTTATAGGCGCTATTGCCTCGAAGGCTGACATGAACTCTTGATATCTGCTCGAGTTGGCCGTGATCCCTGGACAATTTTATTTAATGTAGAATATCGCACATATAATAAAGATACGTCTTCCTGTTATAAAAATAGTAAACTTACAAATAGACTTCAAACAGCCTTCGTCCTTGTTGAGGCCAGTCATCCACGGCACGGCAGCTATAGAAGGAGTCTTTCGGGGACTTGAGGTTAAGAAAGCCCCGGGCAAATCAGGCTCTGCCACCGCCTTGAAAGGTGTCATGGGTTCGTAGTCCCATGCCTGACAAATATTTAATATATCAGATTAATATATCATCACTACTACTGTTGTTGTAAAACATTGCCCTCAAGAAAGCAATAACTTATTTACAGTTTAGATTCATTTTAAATGTTAATGAAATAGATAATAAATGATTCATTCCCTTTTGCACTATATATAAATAAATTTTGTGAAAAAAAAAAATTCATAAAGATGTTATTATATTAATACTTTTATGCCTCTATAATTTGCAGATGATCTTGTGAGAATCGCGGGAACCCACTGGATGCGAACAACGCGGAAGCGATCTACGTGTAGATCTTTGGAGGAGGCCTATTATTATGTCCAGCAGCGGACGTCTATCGGCTGATGATGACGATGATGAATTTTGAGATGTATCATACAAAATCTTCAAAAGTTTTAGCAACAAAAGCTACTTACGTAAAATTTAAACTCTGTATTTATAATATCGTAGCTGTCCCTAGTCCGAAGACAGTTCAGCATAACATTAGATGGAGCTTGGGGACAATCCAGGTACTTAGATAAGAGTAAAGCATTACGTAGCGCCTCACCCGGCGGTGCTTCGGCCCAGGGCACCAAAGCCGTTCCTGATTCCGATATAGCCTTATGAAATAGACCTGGGGAAGGTAACGCATAACGCACTTTAAATTGTTAACAATTTTATTCTTCAGTGGCAATGCTATCGCTAAAACAGAGCTTCTGGTCAATGATAATAACCTTTGAGGTAGACTTATTATCCAGCAGTGGACGTCTATTAGCTTAAGTTATTATAATGAGGATGATGAAACAATGCTGTTATTCTTTACGTTACCTTGTATTCTGTATTACAATGGATTCCACATTTTTAAACAGATTGTGAAAAAAGGTATATTGTTAAGAAGAATATTTGAAAGATGGACAACGTTCGGAAACAAATAACTATTAATAAACGATTGACAAGTAAGTCTTTGTTTAGTTAAAAACTAACGTTTAACTAGTAAACTGTGGCGAGGTAATAAATTTCCTCTCAACACGTCAGTTTACGTAAAGATACAAATTATGATGCTAATTTTAATATTGCAATTACATCATTAAAATGTAAAGAGAATATTTTCTGTATAGTCATTTCGCATGTCCTGTTTTCTGAAGATGTTGAGCGCTTGAAAGTCATATTGACTCTTACAGCTTATCTGATTCTGGGCGCATGGACCCGGATGCACATCCTTTAAAAAGTGTACTATTTGGAGCGTAGTTACTCAACGGTGGATTTGCGTATTGTATGTCTGGATTTTTGCTTTCTGACAAATTTGCTCGGTCGTCAAAGACGGGCTCGGATTTGTTCTCCGACCACCTTTGCCTGTATCGGAAACTTTGGGCGGTGAGAACAGCCCCTAATAGCAGTTGGACTTCGTGTACGCGGCGTGATGTCGAAATTCGGAGCGTGTTGGTAGTGTCCGAAGTGTGTGGTGATGTGGGTGTTGTCAATTCCGGTTTTTTTTGTGCATAGTGTGCGGGACCTCTGGAGGTGTCAGGATAAGCGCATGCCGTGGTCTGCGCTTACTGGTCTTGGGATTCGACGGCGGTTCGTAGGCGGTTGCCTTGGCGTCCAGAGAGTTGGAGTGAGATAACTCCTCGTCGAAGTAGGTTTTGGAGCACTCTCTGAAGTGCGCCGTTATGGTTGGGAGTTTGAGGTCGCTGTGGAGGTCTATGTTGCAGTAGTACCATTCGGCACCGGTGATCATTTTACGTTTAACTGTATTCCTTTTATACTGTCCACCATGAACTTTTGACACGAGTTCGTTTAGATCTTGACTGATTAAAAGACAATATGTTTAAATGAATGACAATGTGAGATGACATTCTGGCTAGATTATTGTTTCGCTTACCGACGCCGCTCTTTGAGAGCATGTGATAGTGCACACTAGCGCCACCAGCGCTCTCGCCGAAAATTGTAACCGAATTATTATCACCGCCGAAACTGTGAATAGTCTTCTGTATGAACCTCAGAGCCTCCTGCTGATCCTTCAAGCCATTATTGCCCGGGCAGTGCTCGTCTTGAGTGGATAGAAAACCAAGCGGACCTGCATTGATTAAAATACTTCATTAACACACGCAAATACTAAACAACATTGATGAATCTATTCATATACCTAGGGTATAAAAGAAATAGTTTCACTTTTAGATGTTGTTTCTTTGATCTACTTTCTGGATTGAAAATGCATTTCATATATTCAAAATAAAATTGCATAGTGTTTACATGTTACATATAGTAAATATTTTATCGTTTGAGATAAACGTAAAACCGGTTTTTAATACTAATAACTTGGACAACTAAACAGATCAATTAATTTGTCACAGCATACGACAATCATAGATATATCTGTCAGGTTTAAGCAAATTAATCGACTTATTTAGTACATGGTTGACTACGTTTCTTTTTTCAGTTTAAATCCTAGCCTTTATTGTCGATTCGTCCACCTCATACAGATTCGACTTCTAGAAGTAACCGATGGAAATTTCAAGAAACATATATTTTACATTGACATTATTTATAGAATATGCTTGTAAAACTTAGCGTAATCATTCCTACCAAGTCTGTAGTTCATTGCTACTAGGATGACATCCCTGTCAAGGAGGAACTGGGGTCCGTACATTTGTGTAGTACTGTCGCCGCACATCCAGCCGCCTCCGTGGATGAATACCATTACCGGTAAAAGACGTCCCTGGTCTACTTGCTAAAGAGTATATAAAAAAAATTAATAAAGTAAAACATCTCTTCAAACGTAAATGTAATTTAGGTTAATTTCTCTTACCATCAGATGGCGTTGCATTTATAAATATACTAACTGTCATTTTTGATATGTAGAGATAAAATATTTATTCGATGACTACCTTCTTCTGAAGGTGTTAAGCGCTTGGGAGTCATATTGACTCTTACAGCTCATCTGTTACTGGGCTCGTGGACTCTGATCCACGGGCTGATTTACGATGACTAACTGTTGTTCGTCTTCTTTGCTAGCCGTTACATAGAATTAAATTTGAAATTTGTCAAAATTATTTCCGCCCGGCGACCACGAGCCGCCCCCGAGACCCTACCTATTACTAACACCCCCGTAACTCCGTATCGGTAAAGAATTTTATAAATTCCGTTTTTAGCTAACCTTTTTATGGGAAAAGCAACCTCTATGAAATTTTGAGTTTTTACCTATAATAGTTTCTATAATGTAATGGATCTCTCATGTGATATGAGTCAACGAATCTCTTGATATCTTCTGTATATATAGAGAGTGATAGAGTAACTAAAACTAAACTATAGTAGAGTAAATAAAATTAATTTTGTACCAAGGTACTTGCAATTTTATCGACTCACAACAAATCCTTTTACAATGTCTGACTTTAAATTATTAATAATCTGACCTAAAGATATTAATTGCAGATCGTGCTAATGACTAATAGCTCTCAAGGCCTTCATTATTAATTACAACCTCAGTATAACATCTTTGTATATCTTAAATTTATGAACTTACATTGTCTATAACTGGTGTGTAAATATTGAGATACAAACAGTCCTCTTGTCCAACGACATCCTGCTGGCGAACGTAAGGGTTCCGCTGCACACAAATCGGACTCGGTTGCGTCGCGTCTAATGTTCCTTTCCATCCTCCGATCGGCACTGGTGCCTATCATAATCAGCAACGATAAGAAAAATTAGCAAACATATATAAATATGCATGAGTTGTCATTATTCAACATTACATTAGAATTTACGATTTTATATATGAGAATATTTTCCATATTTGATAAAATAACAAAATTTGTTTCCTTAACATTACGATATTGAATATGTATTACTAACATTTTACAGATTACAGCTTGATACCTGAAAGTTGCATCATAAAATCATTGATTTAATAACTATTGGATTCATTAATGGATAAAGATGATAAGGAAAATATGAAATAATTCCTTAATGTTATAACAAATTTAACTTAAATGGCAACGTTTTACTGATAAATGCTCGTCCATCAGCACTGGAGTCTACTCTGTATCGAGTTTACAAACAACAACAACAAAAAAGTTTATAGCGCATATTGAAATTGATTTAAACTCTTCTGAGGCCTCTAAGGTCTCTTCCTTATTGAGATTTATTATATACCAGCAACCAGTTTTTAAAGAATATTCATTTACATTCTGGCTTAGAGTCAAAGATCACCGAATGTACCAACTATACTCGTGTATATAAAAAGAGGAAGGAAAAGGTAGGACGCGCTTAGCACGCGTACGGATGACGCTATTCAGGTTTTTACTAAACTCTTATGAATTAGCAGATATAAGGAAAAAACACATTGTTAATTATAAATGACTTGTATAAATTATTGTCATATCGTTACTTATATATAATCATAATATAGAATATATATACTTTCACTATTAATAAAAATGTTTTGATTTCTGATAGGTAAGTAAAATACGAAGACAATCATGTGCTGTGTAAACGTCCTTAGTAGCGCTTATTGTAATATGTGGTCATATAATAATCATCACCAGTCCGACTCCATGGTGCTTCCATCGCTTCGTCGCCTATTACAATATTTTAACACTGGAGTATCTGATCGACGATCCACTCGACGGCATTCATGGCTTAATTGCATCACTCTCAGACCGCTCACCATTTAATATGGTCGAATTGGAGTCGATTCTGAGATTAGTTTCCCTCCTCCCCCGACCCCGGGCAGTTACTACTGACGTATTAATTCAGGCTGTAAACACGGAGGCTAGAATATTCTGGGCGAGCACGATAAAATTGAGGACAAATATAAGCCGACTGGTGATAAAGAGAAACACCAACAGACAATGCAGATTTGAATTGTAAATTTACAAATACGCTAGATGTTCGTTAAAAAAAAGCGCATCCGATGACAAAAAATAACCAAGGCTTTACAATCTACCAAATTAGATTTAACCTCTATGAATAAATTTTTTTTTTCGGTATCTAAAAACCGTCAAAACCTGTTCCGTCTAAATATCAGTTCTTTTTTGTTGGCGTAATACAAACGACCATGATTAGAATAATCCGAAAAAAGTTCTTCAGACTGCGTACATATATATATATATATATATATAACATTACTAATATAGAAGCTGTTCCTCGCTCCCTTGCTGGAAGTGACACACTCATAACTCCTTTTGGATAAGGAATTTTCTACAATCCATTCTTATCTGACCTCTCAATGACAGAAGCAAAACCTCAACCTAATTTTATTTGTTCACGTCTAATAGTTTCGGAGGTCTCGTTATAAGTCAATGAATCTCTGTATATTTATAGGTTATTAAGAAGAATCATCTTCTTTTTCTTCAATTAATTTTCTATATTAACACGTCCTATAAAGAAGTAAGGTAGGTAAGCAGGTTCGGTAAATATACAGTAGCGTAGAGATAACTTATCGCAAAGTGTTTTATTATTTGAACATCCATTGCGTTTATATACTAAGACATATTACTTACATTCTTTTTGTATTCTCCATCTTCATTAAGTTATCGAAGACAATCTGCTTAATAGGTCTTTAATACCACAGGGTTAATCAGGATTTATTCGACAGCAAGGAGAAGAATTTTCAGTTTGTTTTTCTATATATTTGTATCGAAACTATATAAAATATTATTTCAGTATACATTAATGGAAATGATTCAGGCTTAGTATGAAAACAGATTATAAAGGGTGTAAGAGTTCCCGCACAACAACTAACGGGATCCACACCAAACTCAATTGCTCATGATGCACCTTGGTGATCAACAAACGAGGCTATGGCTCCTACCAATCCGCATTGGGCCAGCGTGGTGGAAAATGACCCAAATCCCCCCATATGAATCCCTACTTCCTACCGAATCTTTGGAGGAGGTCTATGTACAGCAGTAGACGGCTGATGGCGTTGACAATGATGATGATGATAAAACAAAATACGCAACTTACGTGACAAGTGTTTTAAGTTCAATCTTTGAATGGAATAAATAATTTTATTAATCTTCTTTTTCACTAATTCATACCAATCTAACGCTTTACTGGTGACAGGTCTCTGTTGCTGGAGACTGTCCAGGTAGGTACCACCGCAGCGCCTATTGCAGCCGACAAACAGTACTGTGCAAATATTACCATGTTCCGTTTTAAAGGGAATTGTAGCTGGTGAAGTTACTGGGGTGACAAGACTTAACAGCCTATGTCTGTCTCAAGGCGACGAGCGCAATGTGGTGTTCTGTCATCAGCATCGTAATGATCAGCCGATAAACGTCCACAACTCTAAGAGATCTCCACATCGATCGGTTCCAATTCCGGCGCCTTGCTAACGTGCGTCACAGTCATCATGTCCTCCGGTATCGCCGGGCACCAAGAGCATTTGTTTGTAGGGGTTCATATGGCGAAATTTGGACCCTTTTCCCACGACACTGGCCCAAAGTGGGTTGGTGAGAGCAAAAGCACCGTTTGATTAGCAGGCTGCATCACGAACAGGTGGGGTTGGCTTGCATCTCGTGAGCTGTGCGGGATCTCTGATACCCCATTGTGCTGTGCTACGTTGTTATGTACAGGCGTTTCACTTACCATCAGGTGAACGTTCCGCTGGTCACTTAATTGAATAAAACAAAATAAAAGCTACAGCGCCTTTCAAACCAGTATACAGTAATATTTACTCAGTACTGTTTGTCGTCTGCAATAGGAGTGCTGTGGTTCCTAGACGATCTCCGGACGTAGAGACCTACCACCAGTTTAAACGTCATTGTGTACATATCCTTATAGGATGATGAATAATAAAATACGAGCACGTGGCATTAATTGTGACCAGCTCCATACCTCGTGTATTTAATTACCATCGTAACAACGTAACTGATGTTGTTACACGGTTCCCAAACTTTTTTATACATACGTCTATTCAACGTAAAGTGCATGTACATCGGATAACATTAATATACGATGAATTTGAGAACAAGGCTCACCAGTTTTTAGGTTCCATAGGCATGACGTAAGGCATAAGGTCCAACAGACAGGCTCGTGGTAACCTCGGGAATTTTCATGTGGTGAGCTTATAATTTTAACTATAATTGAAAACTAAGTGCAAAAGAAATTTCAAATGTGCGAATTAAACAGGAAGTACTGTGACCTTTCAAATAATCGTTAATAGATAAGCGCGCAGTTATCACCTACCTACATCTAACAGTACCTGCACAAATTCAACGCTTCAGTTTTTACAGGAAAATACAGATTATATATCATATATAGTTTATATATTATCCAATAAACACAAACATAATTAGTATCTAATTTTTTTTTTCTATTCTCTATACCTTTCTATCTAGTAAGAATACATTACGATATAATTCGTCTTTACTGTTTATTGGTTAAAATTAATAAAAAAAAAAATTAAACCCATTTGTTAGCATTTACAATATCTACATAGCATTAAGATTAAGTATATGTATATATGTGATCGTCATAGAATTTTAAGTGAGAAATAAGCTAATAATTTTCGCTTGGATGCAAAGCATATTATTAATTATATCTTATATATATATATATATATATGTGTTATATATGTACGCAAGCGTTACCTTAAATCGCAATTCATCAACGGGTGGCTTTGCATATGGTATGCCAGTGAAGGCAGCGATCTGTCTTCCACCTCTCGTCTCCAACGTGTACCCTCTCAGATCCCCCAACGGTGTGCTAACAGCCGGTTGCTCGGCGATTGCGGAAGCACAAAGTACCAACACAGAACATGTTACTAGATACATTTTTTTTTTCTAGTTTCAAATCGGTCCGTCTCTAACGGAAGCGTGACACTCAATGAAATCTCCGGTTAGACGACGGCGTTATATAAATACGATTAAAGTCTATTGGACCGTGTACTTACTCGCGATGTGTTCACTGCCTGCCGTGAAGATGACAGCTCCTCACTTTCCCTTTTTAATGGTAATATCGGACCCGTGACCCCGATGGCCGATAATAGCATCGAAATGGAAAACAGGAGCGTTAACAAAAGGCTTGCTTTATTGCTGAATACACCACACACTCTTTTTACGTTAACTTCAAACAATCAGAAGTATGGAGAAGAATACTCATAATCAATAGATAATGCTCTCAATCTCTCTTTTCTTTTAAGAATAAGAAGCATTTAAAGTGTAGTCTTTATAGAAAGAAGTGACGACTAAGCAATCTACTTAATACTAAGAAACGTCAGCTAATTATTGTTTATAGTGATACATCAATAACACTCTATTATTGTATACACAGCATCACATTGTCAAGTCTCAGAGACACTGTCATTAGATTACACTAAAAAATACATCAAATAGCCAAGTTATCAAAACACAGGGTAAATCTAAAGATCTGAAGAAATGTAAAATGTTCCGTTAATATTGATATTGAAAGAATTATGACGTGAACAGGAAACCCTGACTAACAGTAGCACGTCGCAGTGAAATATCCAACAGCTACATTCACGTCTCATTATCCCCGACATTTTCCTGTCAGGATCGTACACGGGGAAGATTTGTTACTACCACTGAAATGTGGCCCGACTTCATCTCTAAGCTGAAACAGATCTTTGTACTAATTGTAATAAACTTTTAATCCTGATTTACATTCTGTCCAAATGTTATCATCATCATCATCATCAGCCGATAGACGTCCAACACTGGACATAGGCCTCCCCCAAAGATCTGATCTATCGATATAAATGTAACAAAACAATCAAATTAACAATATCTATACAATCCTGATGTATATAAATTAAATCGAGATAGATCTCCAATTGTCCGCAAGATGCAACATTCAGGTGAACGTCTCGTTCATCTCGTCGCTTCGTTGAATAAAAAGAAAAAGATGCGGTTAAGAGACGGTCATCGGACCATCCGTGGTTAACCACTTAACCTTAACTCAAACGCTTCGTTTACTACACAGAATAAACCCGCGGCTTTGCACCAACACATTGTATACAAATGTATACAATTGTAGTCTTTAAGGTCATTGTTGTCGAATGCTGAAAAAGATCCTTATCCATGTTCATCTCGCTCAAGATATAGATTGGCGTTGCTGTATATTGTAATTGTTAGAGACAGTACAAATTTTTTCTTAGAATTATTCCTATAATAATTCATTATCCTGACGAGGATCGGTTGGTTGGTCTGCGGAATGAAGCGAGGGTTACTGTAAAAAAAACTACAATAGAAATCCGCAAAAGGCACAAGCGAGGTGCACGACTATTCATCCAGCACTAAAATTGAGGTCCTCCATTATTTGTCATCGGTTTTAGCACAAAACGTGGTCTAAATATTCATGATTCATGAGCGGTGATTTTCGGCGCCTGAGCCTGGAGCCTTCTAATCCATTGGCATGAATTGTATTCAAATAAGCATCCATCAACTCGAACTGGATTTGGCGAAGTCAATTGTATTTTTAATCTAGTTAGGAATTCTAGCTAGTACTTAATTGCGTACCTCCGTTCCTAATCAAAGGCGAAGGCTACATGACACTAACTTACGTATACCGTTACCATATCATCAGAGTACTTTTACCGGTTTTTTTTTTTTGTTAGAAAATACGATTGTTCCTAGGTCCTCGAAATGTTTGACATTAATATTGTAGAAAAAATCTTACGAAGAGAGATTTATTTATAAATTTTTTCATTTAGATAACACTGAAGTCTGATGCAGCTTTTTGTTCAATATTAGCAGCACATCATGTAACGTGTTGGACCGCCGTCTGCTTCTGTATCTGACCACCTTCTTCGCAGCTGGATGTACCGTCGACTGCTGTACTTCGTCAGTAGGTTTCGTTCTCGGAATCAAGCTCAAGTGCCTCTTTCTGTACGAAGTGATAGGTGCAGATTTAGTATCACCTTTGTCCTGTCCATTCTTTATTTCCTCTATCAAGCGCAATATATTTTCGTTCTGCCTCGCGATGCGTTCGGCTGTATTCTTAATATACAGTATATCAACGCTTAGCCTCGGTAATTGGATCTTGTTGACCAAATCAAACTTCTCAGATATTATGTTCATCGCTGTTAATACGTGGCTAGAAGAGTGCGCTAGGTCCTGTTCAGATTCCCCGGGATGGTGTTGGCATAGCGCGCACGTCCAGTGGTAGCCAAAGTCTCCGCTCTCAAGTACACTATCCGTTTCCTTCACACATTTAAGATGGTATTTGGAATCGCACTCGAAACATTTGATTCCGTCGCCGCTCTTCATGATTTTGCGACAGTGATGACAGATCATACTGGAAATAGTTTAATATGCAATTTTTGAAACAAAGGAAGAGGTTTGTTATTCAAAATAGTCATCATATAAAAAAGGCACAAAGTGTCCTTATGACTGAATTAGAGATCGTTGCTATTATCAAGGTTAATTACAAATATTTTGCAATTGTACAGTAATAACTTTTTTTATAACGTGTAATTTTTACACAGTTCGAATGTACTGTACTGTAATGTAGTTCTAGTCAAATTTTTACTTACTTAGGAAATTCCAAAACTATTAATATATTCTACCAAATAACCGTTACACGAACAATATTATTGTCCGACAAGAAATTTTGTCTGCGAAATACTACGGCTGTTACTTATACAAATTTTTCAATGTATCCCAACATCTAAAAGCGTTCACATTCTTCACATGTACAAAAAGATTAACAAAAATTTTGGATATAACAGGAAACGCTATCACATTTTACAACATTGAAAATTATAGGTATTTCATGACAATCGCTTAACTGTCATTGTATTTAACGCTATTTCAAAAATGTATATGAACGGATGCTTCAGCCAGTGCTACTTGTAAATAAGAAATTACCGATAAGAATAACATGATTATCTGCCTTTCAGTGATAAATCTACTCTTGATAATAAATTGGTTAGTTTGGTTTATACAGCGTCATATCAGTGCTCATGGCCATGAAGAGTACATCTGGTTATCTTTAAAACATGACCTTTTTACATATCTTAAAATTAATAATCATTTGAACATCCCCATACTATGCTTAGTTTTATAAAAACATTACAATATTGCTGCACCAGAAAAGCAGCTGTACTGATTGCTTTAAGATTTAAGTGCTGTAAGATTAAAATCTTAATTTAACCTTTATCAAAATTAATTTCGTAATTACGGTTATTAAAATTGTTTCTATACTTAACAAACTCACTTACAACCTTTTTACAACGTGTTTAGATTTCTACAAATGGTGACAAAAGATATAGATAAGTTGTAGGTGATATTGTTATTTCGCGATTAGTATGTAATCTTCAATGTTTTCGATAAATTCAGTCGACTTGTTAACAATGAGTAATAGTAACTAGTAATTAATATCTAGTTAACCATATCTACTTCATTCTGAATTTATTTGCTATAACATGAGATATAAAAACTGGGAGTATTATAAAACGAGTTATTTATTACCATCTATATCATAATAATATAATTTTTTATTACATATACACGTATACATATTTACATTTCATATGATGATAAATGTACATATGTTTACTATCGATTGGAATGTTTGTGTTAAGTTAAATAAATAAATAACATGGCCTGTAGCACTTGCAATTATTAACAAGGACAAAATTTGAATTACTAAAAGCGACATCTAGAGTCATAATAGGAAATCTAATGCACACTAACAGTTAATGCAACAGAGTTGAAGCTTCTTTGTTTGCTAAATGGATCACAACAACTGCAATATAATGAGTTCAATCCGCAATAAAATTATAGCCTTGAGAATATATTATGTGATTACTACTGCAGATGTAATGGAGAATTACACAAATTATTAGTATGACTAATTTTCGAAATAACACATTCTTCACGGTAGTCAATCAGATCATATATATCATCATGAGTTCCTCTACAATAAAATAATGTATAAATATATGCGTGTAATAAAAAGGATTTTTTGTCGCCAATTGTTAATATATTACTAATAGATAACAAGTTGTAGTTTCTAATTGTTAATTGAAATAAAATATTCGTTTATAAAAGCGACATCTAGTATTATAAAAGACAATTCAATGCATTAATGTAGATGTTAATGACTGTGATTGTGTGGAAGTTCTATTCTTTGTGGAATAGGTGGCAGAGTCAACTTCAATAACAATGTAACCTTGAAAAAATATATAAATACGATACGAAAGACGTAATAAAATGTGTGCGTAATATAATCTTACTCGTAATCATATACGCGGTTAAGGAATACATACTTGAATGTTATGCAAATAATGTCTTTGTGAATAAATCATACATTTACCGAGTTTATAAGCAATATATATAAAAATATCAACTACCTCAAGTGAACGAGGTCGAGCGGGGCCGGACATGATTTGCGGTTATATTGTGCATAGTTATCACTAACTACTTTGATTATTATAGGTCAAAATGATATTAATCATTTCAAGATAATGTATATTTTAAGCGTCACATTTGTGATTATTGATAAAAAGACTACTAATAAAAAAAAAACATTCAAAGCTAAGGACGATACCAATAAATATCTCGCTGAAGGTATTTAGGACAAAACACATAAAAAAGGTTTGATAGCGAAATCCCCATGTAGCCCCCCTTGATAGCCAAAACCCATAACATTTTGTTCTTAATGCCCAAATCCTTCAATTTACTTACATGAAATAACTTTTTACTAAGGAAGTTAAATTAGAACTAATTTGAAATTATTAATTGTTTATTAGTAATAAAGAATATAGTATTTTTTATCCTTGGGAGTAGAGCATATCATAATAATCAAAAATCAATACGTCATCAAATTGAGTACTAGGAAGAAAACACCAAAAAAAATTAGGCATTTTAATAATTGTTCGTGCAAGATAACAAAAATAAAAGATAAGTAACAAATGAATAGCAGTGTCCTTTCTCTCCTTAAAATGAATAGAATATTGACCCTATCAGCTACATTAAAATAGCACCCATGTCAGTCCCGGTGTTACGATTACAAATTAGCATGATACTTCTTAAACGGAGCCAAGCCGGCGGCAACCTTGCTTCCTAAGTCTGGGTGGACCTGCGTGAATATCTTGATTGCACGTTCCTGCAGGAAACCAGCGGCATCCTTTAAATTACCAACAATATTTGCAACAAGCCGTTCCTTCGCGCCATCGTCGAATACTTGTTTGTACAGCAATGTCGCCTGCGAGAAATTGTCTTCGGTCTGTCCACTATCGTATCTGTCAACGTCGCCGGAAACATTGTATCTTGGCTGAAGTCGCTGTGCACGGGGGCACTCTTGGGGTCCCGAGAATGAATTTGGGAAGTAGTTAGGACAACTTTCTTGGTTCTGCATAGCCTGTGGACCGTCACGTTGGTAGTTCATTACAGAAACCCTATATGGGCAATTTACAGGAATCTGCAAAAAGTTTGCACCCAAGCGATGGCGATGGGTGTCGCTGTATGCGAACAGACGTCCCTGTAACATTTTGTCAGGAGACGGCTCAATGCCAGGTACCAAGTTCGATGGACTGAAAGCAATCTGTTCCACCTCAGCAAAGTAATTTTTAGGGTTTCTGTTCAACACCAATTTACCCACCGGTATTAAGGGGTAATCAGAATGCGGCCAAATCTTTGTCAAATCAAATGGATTAAATTTACAATTTTCAGCTTGAGCCATGGTCATAACTTGTATATACAAGGTCCAACTTGGACAATCACCTTTACCGATAGCATTGTACAAGTCTCTGATAGAATAATCGGGATCTGAAGATGCAAGTTCTGCAGCTTTTTCGACGGGCAGATTCTTTATGCCCTGGTTGGTTTTGTAGTGGAATTTGACCCAGTGAGAAACTCCTTGGGCATTAACCAACTTGAAAGTATGGGAGCCATAACCGTTCATGTGCCTGTAGCCATCGGGTATACCACGGTCACCAAACAAGTAAATCACTTGATGAGTTGTTTCCGGTCTTAGAGTCAAAAAATCCCAAAACATATCAGGATCTTTTAAATGGGTAGCGGGATTCCTCTTTTGAGTGTGAATAAAGCTTGGGAAAAGAGTTGGATCCCTGATAAAGAAGATAGGTGTGTTGTTACCGACAAGATCCCAATTTCCATCATCAGTATAGAATTTGACAGCAAATCCTCTTGGGTCGCGTACTGTGTCAGCTGATCCACTTTCTCCACCAACCGTTGAAAATCTCACTGCAATGGGAGTTTTTTTTCCAATAGATTCGAAAACTTTAGCTGCAGAGTATTTTGTGATATCGTGGGTCACTTCAAAATAACCAAAAGCACCAGCTCCTTTTGCGTGTACAACACGCTCAGGGATTCGCTCTCTATCAAATGAGGATATCTCATCAAGGAAATTAACATCTTGAAGCAAAGCTGGACCATTCTTTCCCACTGTCTGGATGGCCGTTTTAATTCCAACAGGGTTACCAGACTTAGTTGTGATGTACCCTGGAGAATCCTAGAAGTGAAAATAAAATAAACTTCAAATAAGATACTTAAACTTTTAAGTAGAAGTATTTTTTTGTACTATGAAAATGTTTATATTTGAAATACGTATTTTTTAAACTACAGTTTTTAATAAAGCAAATACATAAGAATATGCTAAGTAATTTTTATGTCAATTAATTTATATTGTTATGGTAAACCTTATTGTTTTTTAAAACATTTAAGTCGAACTAAAACATTGAATTTATTCGGTTCGCATTGCGCATAGCTTGAACATTTAGATATTTCAAAATCATTCTCATAATAGTTTCGTATCAAATACAAATGAAATAGAATCAAATGTATGAAACCTAAAGGCTACCATTTAAATTTTTAATTAAGATACTATTACTAAAAGTAAGATAAATGATTGTATGCAAATATTAAAAGAAACTCAAACATTTTTAGGAAGCATTATGATACCTAATTGGGGCTTAAGTAATTTTTTCTTAACACATTATTATGATAAAGTTAACAATAGAAATAACGAAACATGCACAGCTATTAACCTAACTAATTAATATTAACAACGAGCAAAGGTCAGTATGTGGATGCGTTTATTCGTCGTTACGATAAAGCTGAGGGTTTTTAGGGATTTTCGATTTAGACGATGAATTAATTCGATTATTACGATGGGAATGAAATTGTTTACCTTGACGCTTTTGCTGTAGTTGACGAGCTGGTCGGACGCGGGATCCCTCGAAGCCATTTTGTTTTGTATTATCTGTGTATGCGGGCCGACGGAGCGACGCACTGGACGCGTACCGCGTTGACAAATATCGGCCGCACCGCTCGCTCGCGCCTTTATATAGAGTACAGCGCGACGATAAACATCTATCGCGTCAAACAAGTGCAACATGTAGCGGTACACGGCGTAAGTACGTACAAAATAAAACTATGTTATCGATCCGTAAATACGAGTTAACGATACCGGTTCCTCCTTTAATGGCGGAGTATCACAGAAGTTTTTAATGAACAATCAATGGAAACCGTTTAATGGATAAATACAATTTTGAAACTCTCCCTTTCGTATGTTATCTATTTTACAATATAACGATGCTCTGTTATGATATATAGATTAATTCTGGTGGTACTTTTTTGTCATCGAGTGTAACCTCAATGTTGGTCGGGGAAGAACAGGAGACAGGCTTAAGAATAGATATAACTAGTCTACCCGAGATAAACGATAAATTATTTAGAAGTAACTTAGTAATAAATGATTGCACAAAATTATGTAAGATAGTAAACAATAGAAATAAGGATAAGTAAATATTACTTTATACATATATACAAAATAATATTCTGTATAATAATAGAAGATAACTATAGATGTAACGTTTAGAGAAAAATATGGAAAAAATGTAAATAGCCTCCTTTAATTTTGTATTTGTTGTAAATTATATAATAGGATAAGGACTTTGCCTGAATAATAATATCAGGGAAAATTGGAAGTAAATAAAAAAAAATATTGTTATCGAGACCAGCCGCTGCGATATAATTGTTAAATAACTTGTTAAAATGAAAAGTAAATGATTTTATCCTTTACTGCTGTGTTTATGTTGGTCTTGCCGAACTGGTTTGCGACTAGCCACCTACGGTGAAGCTAAAATTAACCTACCTGGCCGGATTGAGGTGACCGTATAATGATCAGCGATAGAGGCCTAGACTAGAGAATCCTCTGCAGTACTCTGCAGAGGATTGTTGTTGGGAGAGCTTCCTCTCTTAACACTCGTGCTCTCTGGATTACGGATTTTGAGGTAGTCCTTTAACCAAGTGAAGAGAACAAGAGAAGTGGGCGTTGTATATTCTGGTGCATCCTATTATTATAGTAGTGTTGTCGAATAAAAATAATAGATTTATACGATTTAAGTGTATTCATTAGTTTCCATTTTTACTACTAGCTTTGTTATTATTGCACCATCTCTGACGTGTGCGGTATCAATTAATAAAGGATCATCAAAACCGGATCACTATGAATAATGTATGCAGACGTGGTCGATATAAAAATCTAGGAAATACTGTTTTCTATATAACACGAGATAATCGTCTACGTTACAATACATATATTATTTGGTAGAGGAAATAATTATCGAAGGAATAAAAATTATTATCAATGTTACGCTATCAATGTCGAGAATGATTGGAGATAAAAACGCTTCATTCATCTTTTCATTGGTGCAATAAGTTTTGTGTTCCAAGTTCTTAATTTTCATCATAACTTGCCACTAAGTCAAGTATATTATAAAAAAAATCTACCTCTTAAATCTAATCTTTTAGATATTGTTAAATTTCAAAGTTATAGCACATAATTGTGTATATGCGAATAGGTTTACTTATCGATAAGCAAGGTATAAAGTATCAAATGATTAATACTCGTTAAGTAATGTACAAACCTTGTTTTAATGTGACAACAATTTGCTAGATAGATCGAAATCATGCTTGTCTACCCATAGAGTTGTAAAAAAATATATTATACTAAGTACTTGTAAAATATTGAGAACACCAAAACGTTGGATGTTGGAACATGTTCATAGATTTCAACAACATGTCTTATTATTAGTGATACTGTACTATAAAGGTTACTGTTGTTTTTAAAAGCAAACAAAAGAAGTTTTTAATAAATAATAAAAGCTCTAATAAATGAATTTTTTTAACTTTCTCCTCTTGTATTTTGTTTTTTTTTTAGTAAATATCGATGCTCTAGTATTTGTGACTTATATCAATTTTGATGATTCTTTTTTGTTACCGAGTATAACCTCAAAATCATAAATTTAATTATGATTAGCAGTCAAGGAAGATCTGGAAACAGAGTTGAAGATAGAAATAGATATTAGAAAATAATTTTGTTAGATATAAAGAAAGTATGGACAAATAAATATTACTTTATATATACGCATGTACGTAATGATAATATAACAGATAAAAGCATAGATATAAGTTAATGTAAACAGCAACAAATATATAAATAAATGGATAAAAAATATAGCTCTGAACATCAGGGAGAAGCCGAGAAAAAAAACCTCTATCTTAGCATATAAAAAAAATCAACCTAGTTAATAATTTCGATTCAAACTTCCATTAACTAGGTCATTAGTTAATTATGTTATTTTTGACTGGATGATGATGATGATGATGATGAATTAAGGTTATTAGAGTCTTAACAATAGTATTCACAATTTCCATCGATACTTAAGTTAATCGGTAATAACTTTGTACTATTTCTTACAGTAGTATGTTTATATTTTTTCTAGTATTTTCTTTAAAAAATATTCTGCACTGTTTAGATTTACATGAACGTAATGATACGCATACAAACACAATGATGAGTAGCCAATTAGCATAATAGCATGCACAGAAGTACTGTTCTGTAAAATCTAGGTGGAGTACTCTTAATACTTTACACAGAATATTACTGGAACATTCTTACTAATGATTCTTGGTAATACGGTTTCATAGGAAAATATTGTATATTCTTTGAGGGGCCGTTAATACTCGAACAGAGTGAACGCGGCAAACGATGTGGCAATAATGACGAAAGAACAATTTTTTTTTAAGGCTTACGAGAAGACCACACCATTACTTACGGCGCAGAGACATGGCACCTGACCATCGGACTGGTCAACCGATTCAAGATAGCATAGCGAGCGATGGAGGGAGCTATGTTTGGCATTTCTCTAAGGGACAAAATCGGGAACGAAGATTGTACTGAGAACTAAAGTTGTCGATGTATCTCTCGAAATCTGCAAGCTGGAGTACCAGTAGACCGGCCCTGTCTGTCGTGAGGAAGAAAAGTCTTGGAGTGGAGGCCGCGTACAGTTCGCAGAAATGTAGGACGCCTTCCCTCCAATTGGAAAGACTACATGATCAGGGCGGTCGGAAGTGAGTGGATGCGATAAACTGAGGATCGCATTTGGTGGAAGACATTGGGGAAGGCCTATATCCAGCAGTGGATACAGACTGATAATGATGACGCGAAAATCGGTATAATGTCTACACTGCCGATGATAGTCTCTAATACTGTAGTGTATAATATTACTGACAAACTGTAGTGCGCAAATACTACATGTTCCTGTTCGATGGGTGTTGTAGAAAAAATCTACATAGTCCCCTTACATGGCTTCCCCTTCTATGGTTGTGGTCGTTTCCATTCTAATTAATTACTATTCTTATTATTAAATTCTATTTATATGCTCTATTACTTCAGCCTCTATATCTTATCTGTCTGCGTTCATCATCATCAGGTTCTTCAGTTTGTGTCACGTTGATGTTATTTAGTACCTAGAGTTATATTCTTATTAAAATTTAAAAATTAATTTCTACAACCTCACTCCGATTTTTCTACTTTCAAATCTATCCGGTCCTTTCCGGAAAGTTCTATTTAGAGAAACCTGATGAAGGTTATCCATATGCTGCTTGAAAACTTATCAAAAAAGGGAGGAATACGGGCGATGAATCCAATTTCTCACAAACAGGCATCGAATTATTGAAATCTGATGAATTTAATGTCTGATGTAAAATATTCACTGATGATGCTGATGATTATGTTGCCCTTTGGGGCCGACTGCAGAGGGCGGTTTCATACTGCCCTCTGCAGTCGAGGTGGGGTCGCGGAGGGAGTACCCTCTGGGACCAAACGTAGTCGCACCGTGGATACGGCGGTGGTGGGGCCATGGGAGAAGAGGCGTCTCGGTATTGCAATGCGCCGTTCTCGCCATCATCCGCGGCCGTTAACGGCGGGCCAAACATCTCTCCGCTGCAGGGAGCCGGACGAGGTTTTCTCCCGTGGCTCCCATGGCCTCAGGGCGACGGGTCTGCGAGAACCCGTCGCCCGCGCGATTGCAGTAGGCCGGAGAGGGGATGCGCTGCATGTTTCGGTGAGTCCCGGAAAAGGAGGGTTCATCCCTGTCTCAAGGAGGTGGGGCTGCGAAAGCAGCCATCGCCGGCAGGGTCGCGGTTGCGAGCGAAAGCGTTCCCGTGACCCTGCCATCAGGCGATGAGGCGGAACATCGTAGGGGTTTTAGTCGGTGCAAGTCCGACATAACCCGTCCTTGCCACCGCGAGGACGAGTATGCGTAGACATTTCCCCCACGTAAAACAAAAAAAAAGCAGATGGATGCGGGCAGCGCATAATCGATCAATGTGGAGATCTTTGAATCGTTGAAGTCTAAGTCCAGCAGTGGACGTCTATTGGCTGATAATAATGACGATGAGCATGCATAAAGTGCTTATTTGCCTATGCGATGCAACAAGATGTGCCTGAGGAGCCGACTACACGGCACCGTGTGAGTTGGTGATTATACAGAAAACCAATCAGACAAGTATAAAAAAAAACTCGAATAAATTAAACTATCGACGTCATATATTAAAAATATATTATTATAATATATTATGTGAATATAAATAAATAAATAATAAACATTATAAGTCTTTATCGCGTAAGCATAACATGTTTTGTTATTGTTTTTCTTTAAATTGCTGACCTTGGTCCAATGTCTTGCTACATGTACGGTATTAAAATTAAAAAAAAAAAAAAAATTGTGTTATACGCGGTATTATTCATCATTCGTAAATGTTCACTACCTACTTCAACACATGACCGTCACTCAAGTAGGAGTGGAAATTTTTCTTACTACTAAAATGACACGACGAACGAGACGTCATCTGATGGTAAGTGATAAGTCTGCTCATAACAATGTAGTTATACTTAGGATGATATACACTACTTCATTGTTATCGCTTTAAATACACGTTGAGTCTGTTCAGCGTGGTTCATAATTTTTTTTTTTTTATTGATAACTTGATTGTAACAAAAAATATTACATCCCTCGTTCATCCTCGTTGGTTAAACACTTTGTTAAACATATGAACGTATTAATTCCAAGTTAATTAGTTTCGTTTTACTTTGTAGCACTGATTCAATGTAAACGAAATATCGTGCAACATGCAACTATGCATAACGTATTTTTTTTTAAATTTCTGATCAATAATAACTTTATGAGTGTTTATAGAGATATATGTATATGTTTTTGTTTGTATTCAAGTTGCTATGACTACGTAATTCAAGTGCGGTTTCAATGGATGTTTTTAGGTATATCAAATGAAAACATAAATATCAAGCGTGTGAATATAATTTGTTGTGTAATTGTTTTAAATGTAATTAATAAACATTATTAATAATTCTATGCTACAACGGTTCACCGCTTCCTGGTTCAATCCGAGTCCTGGGTCAATTTACTCGAATCCTGGCTCAATTCCGTTGGGACACATATTTAAAATGATGCAATATACCGAAAACTTTAAGTATAACACTTAGAATTACGTATTAAACTGTTGATCGGTTTTAAGTAATAACTCATCATCATCATATATGTAATTGGTAATTTTTTTATATTTTATCTTGGGGAAACGCCTTCGCATACCTACGGAAATGGAACATACAGCGCGCCCTCTTCTTCTCGGCTTCTCACTGTCACCTGGGTAACAGATCCCCCGAATCCGTTAGCCAGAGGCTATGGGAGCAACGAGAGTAGACTCTCCCGGCTCCCTACGATGGATCTGGTTTTAGCTCCGCAGTCAACCGTTACACGGCCGCTGTGGATAGGGAGAGCGGCGAAACGCAATACTGACACTCGTCTCCCAACGTAACTCCACCAGGTCTGCGAAGAGCTGTGCGAATCTTCCTCCGCAGCTCCACTGGCCTCCACGACAAAGCGGGTGCCTCTTTGGGGTGATGTAATATATACCTATTAATAATTTATAAATTAAACATTACATTCGCTAACATACGGTCACGTCGAACAATAGTACACCCTGTATCAATTGACCCCGCACTAACTTGGACTGCCTAACATTCAATTTACATTATCATTTAAAATCTATTACAACTACAATAACTTCATGTCATCAAGCAGCCGTAAAGCCTTTTAATATGTTAGCAAGATGAGAGAAGGAAATGGGATGTAGCATAATAGAGAAGAGAAGTGTGGTAGAAGAAAGGAGTAAAATGATGAATGGAATGAAAGATAAGAGAGTTTAGGAATGAGAATACATAAAATGATGGTAACTGAATAGAAAGTAAACGGCCCTGACCCAAAATACGCAGGGGGAAAGATTAAAAAAAAAAAAAAAAAAATATGTTAGCAAGACCAGATATACAATGTGTCAAGTCCTTGGCATTGCTTCGAGTCCATTCATCTATGTTTTTGCTTTAAACCTATACACGCAATATAAAGACAGTAGCCCTTAGTACTGGAACCAGCTGAAAATTAACGTTGCAGTTCCTGGCTGCAGCATATAGCTGATCTGGATGCCATTTCAATTCGTTTTAAAATGAATAAGTGTGTTTGTTAAATTGTAATATGCCGAAGAAATATTTTTCCTTCTTACTCTTTTGCTCTTCTATAATTTTCGTATTTACGCAGTTCTTATCAAAAATGTATGTTTTAGTGACTACTGATAACAAAACCTTATATATTTTTTTTTTTTTTTAAATATACGTAGAATATCCCAGATGCAGTAATCGATGGTAGACTATGATATAAAAATCATCATCATCAGCCGATAGATGTACACTGCTGAATATGGGCCTCCTCCAAAGAGTACCACGTCGAGCGAGTAGGAATTCATATGGGGCGATTTGGGTCATTTCTCAAAATGCTGGCCCAAAGCGGGTTGGTGGAAATCAGAGCCTCGTTTGTTGATTAGCAGGCTACACCACGAGCAGATGAGGTTCCGAATCCCGTGAGTTGTTGTGTGGGAACCCTTACACCCTTATAATTACAATTTTTTTTTTAATTCCATAGATCCTTCATCATTTCATTTCTAATTAACTTATATAAACATTTTAATATACATCGATATATATATATATATTTGCTTTAAATTATATATATATATATATATATATATAATTTAAAGACGTAAATACTCAAACTTTGGTACAGATATTACTTCTGCCATTATAGGTCAGCCAAGAACAGATTTTACAAAATTCCTTCCCCAAAGGGTGTTGCAGGGGTGTTACTCCCAGCAAATCGGGCGGGGAGCAGTTAGTTATCTTGTATGTGTTTGTGCTGATTTATCACAACGTGTAACCTTACCAAATATTGGATAAAGGTTACAGTTCCAATCAGCTACAAAATCCGCCTTTTATATCACAAGTAAGTAATAATAGTCAAGTCAAGTAAGTAATAATAAGTCATCAACTTGTGCGTGCTGCCAGTGTTGACATGCGGAACCCAGAGGTAACCCCTTATGGCAGTAGAGACGGCTGTGCTCGGATTTTCTCTGTTAGAGTGTATCAGAAATGTGGAGTCTCCATAAGCACTAAGGTCGTCGACATGGCCCAAAAGATTGCTAGATTTAAGTGGTAGTGGGCAGGGCAGATTGATGGAAGGACCGACGGCCGATGTGAAAGTAAGGTCCTTGAGTGGGGGCTGCGTACCGGTAGATATAGTATTGGAAGCACTCCTACAAGGTGGACCGACGATCTGGTGAGAATCGCGGGATTCCACCGCAGGACCGATGGATGCGGAGATCTTTGGGAGTGGCTTACGTCCAGGAGTGGACGTCTATCAGCTGATAATGATGATGATGACGTACATAAGCAATTTAGTTTCTATGTGACCGCTTTGTAACATTTGCACAGCTTTGTTGATGATTAAGTCTTTATGATATTTAAATCTTGCATTTTATGATATAGCAGCAAATAAAATGAGGATATACATCATCATACGATGTTCATCGTGAATTTGGATGAAACTTAAATAACTTATCGTATGGAAATAATAAAGTTTATTATTTTGACAGCACTGGACCAACAGGGGACACCGAAAGTCATTACGTTTATAAATACTTGCGTGTTTTCATTATAATTATCTCTTATGACCGCAAATGACGAAATCTTCGATATCTAGACAAACAGGTTGTCTTTTATATTAAATAGTTTATTCATAGATTACTTAAGTTATACTACATATATATATATATATATATATATAAAAATATCTATTTCTTTTCTTTGATAGTTCGCTTCAATCATACTCAATTCGTATTTATGTACTGTTCACAACATTAATTACTGTTGCGTTAAGTTAAAATTTTTAAGTAATAGTATGTTTAGTTGAAACATAAATTATATAATGCATGATGTTACTAAGTTGCACACTGATATCCTATCGCACATCTGAGGTATGATTATTTGCTTTATGAAAGATGATGACAAGCCAAAGTAGAGTGATTATTCCACACAGATGCAGAATATGCTCCACAGTCATACAATGACGCAATGTGTAATTTTTTTTATGATAATATATCACACCATATATATATACACATCCGTCTGAAGTTAGTTCCGGTGAATGATTGTTCGGAGTTTTATTATAACTCTCGTTTAACACGTATGCAAGTTATGCGCTCTCACGTGGGTCACATGATCAGATGTGAGTTGTACACAGGAGGTGAGGCACGGGAGGCTCGACGCCGATCAGACCAAACCCGACAAACCAGTTCGTGCAATGTCGCGGACATGTAGATATACATAATGCATGTGACACACTAGACGGATGTCGAACTTTATTAAAAAAAAAAAATTTAACTTACGACAATATATGAGAAGGCAAATTCAAATGGAAAAACTTGTATCCAACTTAAAAATAGATATATTTAATAAACACACGGCATACGTGGAAATCTCTTATATATCTATATGTATAAAAATACATATATGTACACATAAATATATTTATATAATATATATAAGAGATTTTCACCTACGTAGAGATTCATCACGATATCCCTAGAACCTTAACTAGAGGGACTTTTACCGAGTAGAGGTCAGCTAAGAACGGATTTTACGAAATATTACCCTCGATAGGGTTGCGGGGGTGTTTCTCCCAGCAAAGCGAGAGGTAAACAGTTAATTCATACAAACCGGTCTTTCTTGTTATTTAATGCCTAATTTTTTTATCTCAATACAAATAATAAAATTGTGTTTTTTTTTTACTTTATCAAAGCAAATATTGTAATAAGTACTTTTTTATTATACACTTGAAGGTCAATATTGACGGTGAAGGTGGACAACACTGCAGTGCTCATTTCTCCCACCACAGCAGTTTCTGTTTGAAAGGCCCTATAGCTGTTGAGGTTATTGGGATATCGAGACAACGTTTTACGTTTTAAGACGATTGCTTTGGCAGGAGTGTCACTTACAATCAGGTGAACGTACCGCCCGTACTGTTCAATGCAAGAATAACATCCACTACGACTACTTATGTGTATTTTCACAACGTGATTTGAATGGAATGGTAATAAAACGATGCTCTTAACCGACTAGCGTTGTATTCACAAATATTCAATAAATAAAATACTCAGAGATGAAAATAGATTAATCTAGATTAAGTTCAAGTTTATTGTTGTCTGTAATTTAAAGAAAAAAAAATTACTTAATAAATAAATGATTAGTTAAAAAAGTTAACATTACACATAGATGCATTTGATTCATAAATTAACAACTTGGCCTGTATCTGACGAATCAAATCACTCTACCGATGTTATATAACATTTTTTTTTATTATATTAAGTAAAATTGAAATATGTAGAGTAATAATATGATAACCGATGTATGATAAAAAAAAATATTTATATAAGAAAGACCTAGATCGGCCACGGCGAAGGCAGCAAAGTTTACGCTCGTCATATTGTTGAGTAACGTCGTTAATAATGATAATTGTCACTATAAACTGATAACTTGATCACGCTAATACACTTGTATATACACTACCCATATTTTTCCTAAATCGCAATCGCACACTACTCGACTGAATAGTCGCTGCAATAAACGACTAGTAACGATACTTTAATATTAAAGGAAGTCGGTCTCTGTTGCCGGAGACCGTGTAACAACGCAGCGCCTATTGCAACCAACAAACACTACTATTCAAACATTACTCTGTTTCAGTTTGGAGAACGCTGTAGTGTAATTACTGAGGTAACGAGAGTGAACATCGTATGTGTCGGGCGAAGAGCGCAATGTGAAGATTTATACGTCTTCCTAACCAGCGCCACATTCTTATGTGCAGGTATTACTTAACATTAGGTGAACGTCCGTCTAATCTCCTCGCCGATTTGAATACAAGAAAAGTTGTTTGCAGAAGCAGTTTAAGTTGATGAATAAGCGGAACGTTTGTTCATTAATAGCCAAAGAACTGATCAATTAAGAATTAATTAAAACGATGTAACAAGGGAGGATAAAAAGCAATAATAAAAGTTCAATACCTAATACAAGGGGTACGTCATGTACTTACCAAGATGATGATAAAAAGAACGCTGTTATGGCGACATATCATATGAGTAGTTAGTCAGGCGGGTTCAAAAAAAAAGCACTTATCAATCTAGCTTTTAGCCACTGCGACACAGGTAGTTAAAATAACTGCTCCATATACTATATTTAGTTTGACATACTTTGAAGAGTTGTACGGATGTAAGAGGACTCCGTATTTAAATGGAATGTATTAAAGATTGTTACCAATTGTATTACTGATGCCAAGTGGTAACAGCGAAGTTATAATGATATCTGAATCCATTGTTGTAGACGATTTTGTAAGAGACAAATGGCAGTGAGCGTTCCAGTTGGCACACCTAAGTGAATTGTACCATCTTCAGAAGCAAATATGTTTTATATTTAAATGAATTTTCACAATTTGCTCTACCATATCCGATTTTAGACAAAAGATGTAGCCGATAAACACATAAGTTTAAGTAATATATTTAAGTTAATACTTAGTAAACATAAACGTTACGTTTTACTGATGGCAGGTTTGTATTGACTGTGCATCGCAGGTCTTATTTCTGCCGCCAAACAGCAATGTGCAAACATTGCTGTGTTCCGGTTTGAATGGTGTCCAAGGTAGTGAGGTTAGTGGGGTAACGAGATTCAAGACTCGAGGAGAGGATCCTAATCGGCGCCCTGTTGTTATGGGAAAGCATATTTACCCTATCGACTTCGATCGATCAATCATCAGCCGAAAGACGTCCACTGTTGGACGTAGACCTCCCTCAAAGATCTCCACATCTATCGGACCTGTGCTGCCCTCAGTCAGCGGCATTCCGCGACCTTACATTCAGCATAGCCTCTGATACCGCCGGGCACAAGGGACCCTCGTTTGTTCATATAGGGAAGGTTTGAAATGACTTCATTGAAACCCTACAATCATTTAACCTTTTTTTTTATGAAGAGAGAAATCTTCAAAAGATAACCTGCTTCTGGGGAAAAGACAGGGTTATGAATGATGTGTACCCCTAACACCACCTCGGTGGTCATCCTTAGTGCTTTAAAAAAAGACCCCGGACCCCAGAAACACACACGTGCGTCTCTGCACTGCCCCTAACAAGTCGCGAGGAATACCGTAACCCTCTCCAGCATCCTTTCTTTGCTACGACAAGCACGAGACCACTTATCATTCACCCCGGGTTCGCTTAATGGGCAATGAAAGCCTTCCAAACCCATGAATCCGAAAATTCTTTCAGTCTCGCTCTAAGATAGTCAGTAAGCCTTACTCCTATTCTTAATAGCTCAGGACCACAGGATAGACAATAATTTAACTTCCGCATTTTATGTAGTTATCGCAATATAGCCATAGACCTCAGTGTTACAAGACAAGCCATTAGCTGATACCCCTCTAAACCTATCAACAGTGATATAACAATTCATCATCATCATCTGATAGATGTGCACTGGTGGATATAGGCGTCCCCCAAAGATGTGCACTTCGATCGGTCCCGCGTTGCTCGCATCCAATGGGTTCCCGCGATTCTCACCAGATCGTCGGTCCAGCTTGTGGAAGACCCCCCCTACCCCCCCTCCCCAATTTGTGGTTAAATCATATATAACGAAAATATATTATTTGGTAATGTCAAATTGTTCATTTAGGTATAAATAAATTATCAGCAGCAACTGTTTATCGACTTAGTCGTCAAATGTTATCTTATCTGGCCACCAGTGACTTGAAAACACAGTTTTCATTACATTTTATAAATAATGTATTTTTTGTGGCGTTTCACCTTGAACATTGAGGATTATATTTTTTTATTTATTTATTACCACCACTGTACGAAGGCAATCATGTAGATACATAACCGTAAACAAAAACAATATTAGTCTAATTAAGATCTTTATATATTATGTAATAAAACTATAGAATTTGATTTCGTGAAACTTCAGGCGCCTGAATGAGAATTTTTACAGAATTTTCCTGGTTTTTTTACACCAATTTATGCTATGACCTGCTCATTCTCGTGTATACATCCTATAGAAACACCCTGCTAGCCGACTGCTTCTTCTCAGAGGCCTGGAAAGAGGCCGTGGTGATAGGTATTCCGAAGCCTGGAAATACGAGCAACCTATCCCACAGCTATCGCCCGATCAGCCCACTGAATACATTAGGCAAAGTCTACGAGCGCATCATCCTAGAGCGTCTACGCCATTTCACCACAGAGAACAACCTCCTCCCCGGCGAACAGTTCGGGTTCAGGAGTAGTCATTCTTGCATTCAACAAGTCCACAGGTTGACGGAACACATCTTGACCGGCTTCGAGCACAAGCGCCCGAAGGTCACCTGCGCCGTCCTATTCGACGTCGCGAAGGCGTTCGACAAAGTCTGGCACGTGGGCTTGTTATACAAGCTTTACGCTCACGAAGTGTCAGACCGACTCGTCACCGTCATTCGAGCCTACCTCTCGAACCGCTTCTTCCGTTTCCGCGCCGAGCACACTCTCCTCGATCCGGCCGATCAAAGCTGGTGTCTCTCAAGGCTTTTGCTTCTCCCCGCTACTCTTCTCATTCTACACGAGCGATATGCCCAAAGACCGCTACGTCAGCCTCGCTCTTTTTTTGCGGATGACACCGCTCTCTACCACTCGGGCAGAGCTCCGGGTATTATAACGAGTCGCTTACAAAAGGCGACCACTCGTCTAGGCGAATGGTTCCGGAAGTAACGAATCGACGTAAATCCGGAAAAAAATGAAGTCATTCACTTCACCCGTCGAAGGCCCTCAACCCTTTATATGAGTTCGGTCTTACAAGGCCATAAACGCGGCCAGATCTCCCTCTTCGGCCAGTCCATCCCATGGAGGGACTCGGTCAAATACCTTGATGTCACGCTCGACGCTAGGTTAAACTTCATCGCCCACTTTCGCGAGACGAGAAACTAAGCGGCCCAAGTGCTAGACAAGCTATTCCCTCTGTTGTGCATGAAGAGCAAGCTCTCTCTCAGGCACCAGCTTCACCTCTACAAGTATGCGTAAGACCTATAATGTCTTACGCCAGCGTAGTCTTCGCCCATTCGTCTGGAGCACACCTCAAACCTCTGCAGGTTCTCCAAAACCGTTTCACCCACATCGCAACCGTTGCCAAATTGTACGTGCGCAATGTGGACCTCCACAGCGACCTCAAACTCCCGACCATTACGGAGTACTTCAGCGAGTGCTCCGAAACATACTTCCCCAAGGCGTTATCTCACCCCAATCCTCTGGTGGCCAAAGCGGTCGACTACGAGCCGCCCTCAAATCCCAAGATTAAAAAGCGCAGACTACGGCATGCGCTAATTCCGCCATCACACTGACAACACCCACGTCACCACACACACCTCGCACACTACCAACATGCTCCGAATTTCGACATCACGCCACCCCTCGCTTCAGAACGCGGCTCCACAGCTACACACACACCGCGTACACTAAGTACACCCGCGAACAGAGTAGATCCTCGCCGCCTAGAGGTCCCGACTCAGGCGAAGGTGGTCGGGGAACGGCTCCGCGCCCGCCCTCGACGACAGACTAACTTCACTCCACGTAGAACAAATTTTTTGTAAACAGGCCGAAGACTTGGGTCCACGAGACCAGTGTCAGATAAGGTGTAACAGTCGCATAGCTTGCAGCGCCGACATCGTTCGAATCTAGACATCCTATAGAAACGCCCTATTTCGGAACCTAACTACATAACTGATTGATTATAGAAATGCTAGAGAGTTATATTCAATGGTAACCATTACCATCAACATTAACCATCAGTTGAGAAGCCTGTTATCGTGAAACCGTTTCCAAATATTTCTATAGAGGATATTTAGAAAATAACACTCAAGATATCGTATGCTGTTATCGTTATCATTTCGTTATCTCTTATCAAAATTCTCTATTAGATTAGCACAACAGAAACAACGCTAAAATTTAAGACACCTTTAGTGTTTTTATCGAGAGTACAATTTACTATCATACTATACTACAATATTTTTTTTAACATGTATACAATTAATATCATTTGTAATACGAATGAGATAACTTAATAGGAACAGCATTAGAAGGAAACCCTTTAATCTTGTAACGCATTGGTTCCCGTTCCATTTCCGGTGTATATTTAGTTGTTTGCCTGGCTATTTGCCACCATCGCTGTCATGTTGACCCCTCAATACCATTTATGTATGTATGATAGAGGTCCAGAGTATTCTGGGCGAGCACTCTCCACTTCCCGTCTATTAAAGTTATTGACAGTTGCAGGGTAACTTAACATCATGATATAAGTCAACTCTTTGACAGTTAAACAGTATAATAATATGTATTCGTCTGAGATTTAAGAAAATATGAACTACTCGCTGTCTTTTTTTTTTATTTAATTAAGTGAGGAGACGAGCGGGACGTTCACCTGATAGTAAGTGATACGCATACCCATAACAACCTGTTTAAGTATGCGCTGTTGTCGCCTGAAACTTTAAATATTGAGTCTCGTAATCCTAGTAATTTCAATAGCTACAACTCCCTTCAAACTGGAATACGCTAAGGTTTGCCCAGTGCTGTTTGTCGGCGGAAGTGAGAGCTGCGGTGGTAGGTAGGTATACCTAGACGGTCTCCGTGTACAGAGACTTACCACCAGTAGGTAATGGATAAGAGTAATGTTACAATTACGAACAAATTCCTCGATAAGGTAATATTATAGATATCAAATCGATCATGCATTAGATACGGTTACAGTACAGATGATAATAGTGTTTTATTTATAGATAGGCGCTGCTAAAGGTTGTAGTTGTCACAGAGGCTTAATGCTCACCTTATGTGACCAAGGTCCCTGGTTCGAAACCGTGGCCACATGTGGAGTTCAGTTAGACACAATTTAATTTTCAACTAAACAAATTGTATCAACAATCGCCAAGTGTTAGCTGATTGTAGGTAAAATATACGTTTCTCATCAGCGCGAGAGGCCTGCAACTGGACATCATCATTAGACGATCCGTCCACTGTTGGACTTCTTCTTCTTTGTCGTAACCTCATGACCGAGGGACGTGACTATGGTGCGTTGCCCTGACCACCATTTCTTTCCAGACATTTCTGTCTTGCGATGGATGATTGTAGGGTAGCTCCCGTAGCGTCCTGAATTGTGCGTGTCCATCTTGTAGGATACCGCCCTCTCACTCTCTTTCCTTCCACAGAACCAGTAATAATCAGTCTTTCCAGACTGTCTGGGTCTCGCCTGACCGTGTGTCCCAAGAATTTGAGGACTCTCTGCCTACAGATTGTTGAGAGCCATGTTGTTATGTTCAACTGTTTGAGGATTGACTCGTTTGTGCGACGTTCCGTCCAGGATATCCTCAGCATTCTGCGCCAGCACCACATTTCGAACGCGTCAATCCTCGATCTCACTCTCGCTTTTAGTGTCCAGGTTTCAGAAGCATACAGAAAGATAGAAAATATTTGCGTCTGCATTAGCTTCTTTTTGGTGTTGCGGCTAATACCCCTATTCCGCCATAATCGCTCCGCGCTGTTGGACTTAGACGTCCCTTAAAGTTACTCTTCATACAGACAGTATAGCCTCCGGTACAGTTGAGCACTGGAGGTCGTCGTATGTAGGGGTTCATATGTGAAGATTTGAGCTATTTCCCACCATGCTTGCCCAATGCGGATTGGTTGAAGCCTCGTTTATTGATTAGCAAAGTGCACTAAGATATGATACTGTTATCTCATATAAGCAGTAGATGATGTAACTAACCCGTAATTTTTTATTGGTAAGATATTTCACTTTATGCTTTATTTAAAAGGACTATATCAATGAAACAAGTTATTTGTAACTCAATGATAAAATTGCAAATGTCCTTGATAATTGTGCAACGTAATGTTCTTGACGTATCACTTAAGAATAAATTTCATATAACCTTTGTGAAGGTTAAACCGATACACCACAATGAATAAATTTCCATATAAATTTGTCTAAATCAGATTCCAGACTTATTTTGTTAAAAAACTAACGAATGGCGAACATATTTGAAATATTCGCACTGTTGCTGCAACTGTAACTGTAACTGCTGAGCATAGGTCTGCTTCAAAGATCAGTCGTACGCTGTCCGTTTTCAGCAAGTTCAGGAATTGTGCCTTAGCCCACCACGCTGGCCCAGTGCGGGTTTGTGGGTGTTGTACGCCACGTGCAGATTAAGTTGACTTGGGCTAAGTAAAATGTTAGGCGGAACCCCTTACACCCTAACATCGTGATATGTATATTAATGATTACACTCCGCTCGGTGGCAGATCAACAATCTAACATCTCTGTACGTACTTCGAAATTTTCATACATCTTATTTCAATAACCACATATAACTGAGTAACCCCTCTAGTATAGCAGTGCTTAAGTGATATTAACTTGTTTTTATGTAAAAGCGACGATGCAAGTTTAAAATTAAACATTTGGAGGAATAAATATATCTCCACCAAGAACAAGGAAGTTCCCAATTCGTCGCGTATATACTTATAGTCCTTTTTTGTAGTTTAAATAATATAATATGTATATAAGTAAAAAAAACAGTAGCTGAGGACTGGGATAAAATTAAATACCGAAGTATTTCTACATCTTTAATAGTTACTAACAACACCTAGATTGATTATTACATTTATAAGAATCTTCAGGGTGTTTTAACTAATGTATTGATCTTAGCGTACCGCACTACCGAGGTATTAGGTATTGGCACCGGTATTTGATTTAGCGCCAGAAGTGGTGGTAGCGACAGTGATTTGATCTGTTTTTCCGGTGGAATTGCTGCAGAACCCGTGACGATAGTAATAGGAGCACTGGCTACTTCTCGTTTAGACTTTATCGATTTTTGTGAATTAAATCCAAGATCACCTGATAACAAACCTACAGATAATCTCTTCACATTTAAACAGTTTAACAAATTAACAGCTATAATATATTCAGATGTTCTTATTTATATATAATTAAGCGACGATGCGAGCGAGACTTTCACTTGATAGTAAGTGACACGCCCGCCCACAATAACGTGGCGCTAGTTAGGATGATATACACTGCATCTCATTGCGTTAAATTTTAAAAAAATTATCACACGAATATTTTAAAAAAACTATCAAAACAACATTGTTGAGGTAGAAATTATACATTATAATTCGTTTGTAAGTTATAAAACTTCAAATATATCATTGAGAACGTTTGAAAATAAGTTAAAGTAACTCAATAATGAATTGCTAAAAGTATGAATATTTGAATTACAGTAAAAAGATTAACATTTAAAATTTTACCTTTATGAATTAAATATTCGATAACATATCAGTTACTGTGTTAAAATCAGACCTTTTTTGTTTAATCTTTCATGATTACACTAAGTATAATAAACTTAACTTAGTTTTTAATTAATAATGTTTATTCATTGCTAAATATACCTTTCCAATAATTAATATACATAAAGAAAAACTCCTGTCAAAATAATGAAGGCAAAAGTTTATAAACCAAATTTAGTATTCGTTATAATCATAGGAGTAATAGAGGAAATTTAAAAGTAGCGCCGGTGACGGATAAGTTGAGAAGTAATAGATTAGCGTGGTATGGACATATTATGCGAAGGGATGAATGTCATATAACAAGAAGAATGTTAGATATGAATGTGGAGGGATATGTGGGTCGAGGTAGACCTAAGAAAAGATGGATGGATTGCGTGAAGGATGACATGAGTAAGAAAGGGGTAACCGATGAGATGACGGCTGATAGGCGAGACTGGAAGAGAAGAACATGTTGTGCCGACCCTACATAAAGTGGGACCAGGGCAGGAGAAAGAAGAAGAGATAATCATAGGAGGGTTCTTTTTTTTCTACTGTACTTCTGCCACCAAATATTAGTGTGCAAATATTACTGTGTTCCACTCTCAAGAGTATTATAGCTCGTAAAATTAATGAGGTAATGAGACTTAACATCTTATACCTCAAGGCGACGAACACAATTTTATGTAGTGTAAATCATACAAACTAGCACCACATTGTTATGGGTTGGATTATCACTCACCATCAGTTCAACGTCTCGCTCGTGTCATAGTTTGATCTTACTTACCAGTTGTCTTAGTATTAGGTTGTAAAGACGCCAGATTTTCCAAAGCAGTCCATGGTAAGACCCCATTAGTGTGATTGACTTTAACCACAGGTGCAACACCAACTAAACTCTGTGCCGTTACGTTTGTCAAAAGGGGGTTGCGAATACCACTCAAGTCGATTGTCGATCCGTTGTTACGGTAAAATGTGATTGCCTCTTGGTGACCACTGTAACATGGACATTTACATTTAGTTTAGAAGTGCTCTAAAAGTTTTAAGGTTTTAAATTAGTTATAGTAGATTTTTATTTACTTTCTTTGTATGTGAAATGAACCTATCAACCCTTGATGATTTCAAAATACAGTAGTACACTTTGTATTTGCTATATAATTTTATTACTTTCCTAAATTGTGGAGGCATTATGTTTGCAGACTACTGTTCGGCGGCAGAAACAGGAACTGCGGTGGTACCTACCTAGACGGTGTCCGAAAACACATACCTACCACCAGTAGTAGATGAAGAGAAATAAATAATAGTTGTATGAAATGATTGACTTGACCTTTATTTTAAGAGAGAGATTGAATTTTAAAAAAACCTGACTAGATAATATACTATAAAATTATAATTAAGTTATTTTATATACTTACTGGTCTTTTGACACAGCAGCGTCTGTTTTATTTGTAAGAATACCAACTTGATACACCGTAGCATGGACCACGTACCTGTAAAATTAAACATTAAAAAATATTCAGTATTATCATTAGGAAAGTGATCACTGATGCTCATGCACAGTCAGAACACATGTGGGGCCGCAGCTACTTGGCCGACTTTTAAGGAAATAATATGCTCTTGTCTTGAAGGTCACCAAGTTATAGCTTTGGAATTACTGCTGGCGACAACTGATTTCATAAAATACTAGTGCGTGGTAAAAAGTTGCGCTTGAAAAGCACAGTGGAGGTTCGCCAGTCATCCAGGTGGTGAGGATGGAACTTGACGTTATGTCATGTACTGCGCTGGTGGAGAGTAGCGGCTGGAATAATTCTGAACAATTCCACGGATCACTCCCCGTGGTACATTGGTGCCATTCACAGAGCAAAATGTTTCCTACCTGTAGAATGTAAACAAAACATGTTGCCTAATGTGCAATAATGAACTATTATATAAGTAAATAAGTTAAACTATTGTTTATACTTTTTTATAAAGAATAGTTTAACTTACTTTATTTAAGATTTAAAAAATATATACTAATAAGGTAAAAGGAATATTTATATATGTAAAAAAAAAATCTACCAGTGGAGTGGTAAATAACTAAACTAAAAAAAAAATACAAGAAACTACAACAAAAGAAAAATAATTTATATGGTTATCTTAATAGTTAATTACAAAAACTTTCATAACTATTATATTAATAATTTGATAAAACTTATTATCATGTATATAAAACTATTGACAAGTCCTCAAGACCAAGACCAATACCAAGATCTTGTGCAAGTCTTAGTCTTGTTCATCCTTTGCTAATTACACCACAGGTATTACCTTAGTTATACTTACATATCCTTGGGAGATGTGGAATTGAAGGCACCTCCGTCATACACCGCGCAGCGCCCATTTCCAATAACACTGATCAGTGACACTAGAATCTTTAATTACAAGGTAATGTTATTAAGTGGATCCCAAGGAATGTTAAGGGTTGTTTATTTAACATAAGTGTAAAACACAATTCGGGGTACGTTCCTAAAATAACCGGCAAAAGAAAAATTTATAAACTTTACTGGTGACAGGTCTCTTACACTCTAACACTTCAGCTGTTATTTCACTCCAGCTGTTCCAAACAATGTGTTCCGGATTGAAGGGCGCCGTTGCTAGTGTAATTACTGAGGTAACGAGATTCCACATCTTGTCTACGGCGAGGAGCGCAATGTGGTGCAGTGTATCTCGTCGTAACAAACACCGCGGTGTTATGGACGGGAATATCACTTACTATCAGGTGAACGTCCCGCTCGTCTCCGAGCTTAATTGGATAAAAACAAATATAAATTTACCAGCTGTTCCCATCCCCCTTTACTAACAGTAAGAGAGAATTAAATTTGAAATTTTTTAAAAACATTCTGGCCACATCCCTTTATTAACACCCTTACAACTTGATTTGGGGAAAGAATTTTATAAAATCCTTTCTCAGCTGATCTCTTAATGACAGAAGCAATATCAACACGAAATTTTGAATCTATGTATCCAATAGTTTCAAAAATCTCGTAATTAGATAAATAATGTCTGTATATAAATATATAGAGATTATTAAGAAGAATCATCTTCCTAAAAATGTAATAATCTCGGATGAATGATGATGATTAATATTATGTATGGATATCTCCTATATATATAGATTAAAAATAATACATATAAAGAAATGTACTCTCGTACTTAAAGTGATTATAAAATATAATTACTGTCAGAAGTTATTCCTTTAAAAAATAACTTACCAGTGACTGCATGATCGTAAGTGTATTCAACGTTAAGTAATGTTGTTGTATATATATGTTATATATACTTAATTTTCCATGTATTGATTAGTTGAATGTGTTAATTGTAGCTAAATATAACACTTAAAATATAATTAACTTCAAAGAACAAACAACCTAGAATATATCGGTGAATATTATAAAAAAAAAAATATTATTGATTTTACCGTTAACGATATAGAAAATAATGGTGATACTTATCACCAGTGTGCTTAATGTTGACCATAGAGCATAATAAGTTAAGTTGGATGTATAAAATATTATTACGAAAATGTGGGTACCCTTAAAACTTTTGTCTACGTCACACGGAATTGACCAATAGCAGGCCTTTAACTTGACAGTTGGTATTCGGCATGAAGTAGCTGACAGCTTCACGAACATTTGGCAGGGAACAGTCATCCAGTGTGCAACTTACATTGGAGTTACGTTGGTGCAGGCTCAGGTACGGGCTCTTCGTATTAGAATTAGCAATGGAGTGCTGTTATCAGGCATGTATCTTCGTTTCGATTGCCTTATCGCCTGAGAACTAAGATATTGTTTGTTACAGGATCATCGCGTCTTTTGCTGTGAACATCTTATTTAGGCTACAAAAATGAGCGTGAAGATCATTTTGGTCGCTGCTGCTTTTACAACGAGCGTGAGTAAAACATTCATATTATATCATTAACGGAATAAGTTTTATGTGTTATCGCCGCTAAAATATCTTGTTCTGCTTAGATTTGTATCTATCGAGATAATTTCTTCTCCCGTAATATAACATTTTCAGGTTATAACGCACCGGCTGGCATTAATGTCGGCGGCCATTTTGTATATACAATTACACGCTTTTAACACAGAAAAACTTATAATATTTCAATTGTTATAATATTAAATAAACAAATTACACACGTATTCAATTTTTTATACATACAACTTTTATTATTTGTATTAATTAATTATTTAAATTAAGAATGAGTACATTAGAGGAAGTCTGAAAGTTGCTCCAGTGACAAAGAAGTTGAGGAGCAAGAATTTAGCGTGGTGCAGGCATGTTATGCGGAGGGATGAAGGACGAAACGATGATAATAATGAGAATGAATGTGGATGGTTGTAAGGGTCGAGGAAGGCCGGAGAAAGTGTGGATGGATTGTGTGAAAGATGACATGTGTAAGAAGAGTGTGAATTCAGATACAGCGGCTGATAGAGGGATGTGGAAGAGAAGTACATACTATGCCGACCCCACGTAGCTGGGATAAGGGCAGGGGGAAGAAGAATTATTTAAAAACCTTGTTAGGTGATACATTGCTTTCTACACTATATACTGTTAACTAAGGTTATTTCTAGCATATTTACTTATATATATATTAACATGGATATTAAGTTTAAATTCATTTCTTTCCATTAATTATAATGTTCAAAGTGAAATGGTTTTTTTTTCTCACTACAGATCATATATTGTGTGTTATATTACAAACAAACTTTTTCTTGTAATATAAGCATATATAGTACTTATGTATTTTAACCAGGTATATTACTTTATACATAATTAAAATAAACATAAATATTTTGATTGTTTTTTCTTTTAACATGAGATTACTTGATGTCTGTAATTAATGCAGATGCTGTATCATCAAATTGTGTTATGATGGTGAATGTTTTAAACAAACTTTAATGCATCTATTGCATTGATGTGCATACCTTGCATGCAATTATTAACAATATTTATTTAAGTAGTGATGTTTATTATATTCCTATCCCTAACAAATATATGTATAAGGTATTGTGTTGTTACTACTAGTTTAATTATTTTTGTTTATTTATTATTAATAGTTCCCAGATATTATTATTCAGGACTTTAGCTTATCCTATTATTTACAAGGATTTTCACCACCTTTACATACAACATATTCTTTACTAATTTTTATAATTTTTTTTCTAAGATTATTTATTTATATTATCTATAGTTATGCTATCTAATATTTACAGAAATACATAGAATATTATTGTGTCCATATGTATAAAGTATATTTACTTATACTTATTTCTATTAATTTACTATTTTATGCATTTTTAAACAATAGTTTATGATCTTACTTCCAACTGATTAATTTTTTATCATCTCTAGGGTAGACTGGCTGTATCTATTGTTACTTTTATTTAGGACATTTTGTTTGCAGACTTTTTGAATGAATTTACTTCAAGCTTTCATATCTTGTTTTATTAGATACAAAATCATGAATTTTTATAATTTCTACATATCCAACAAATGAATAGTAAAGATTCCTTTGCATTTTTCTTTTTAATTAGTATGACAGAAGTACTAATAACACTAAATTGCTAATCAAATAAGTGTCTACATGATAACAATGTTTGAACTTGAAACAAGAAGCGCATTTTGTTTGTATGTTACATTATTATTTTTAATTCAAAGACAATAAAAGCTGCCCCATAGTAATGTGGTGATAGGATGATGACAGAGGTCGAGTCTCGCTGCTGCTCAGGTAATTTCATTAGTTCCGGGGCGTTTTTCACCGGAACACAGGATACAGTTTAAAGGTCGACAAGGCAGCCGCGACCCCTGTAGCGTTGCGACTGTCACTTTAAACCAGATGAAATGTTCACTCGTTAGCCCACTCTCCCTAAAGAAAAAAATACACAATTTAACCCTCACACAGACAGGTGTGTGTATTAAAGTTTAAAGTCTAAATACTATTACATGCACTGCGAAAGTTATAAGTTCTCTACCTGTATCAACAAAAGCAGCTGTTAGTATAAAATCTATACATACTTCAGAGATTGAGAGAGAGCAATATGCAAAGCGAATTTTACTTAGCTATAACATAAACTTACTGTTAACTAACAATTTGTATGAATGTTAAATAAATAATGCACATATAAAGAGTTTATGGTATTCTATATATATTTTACTGGTTTTTTTTATTCCAAATGCGATTTTCTTTATGTATTAACTTAATCTTCTATGCGAATATCTTTTTTCCTTTATAAATCATATTGTGTGTTATATAGATGTGTAATTTATGGGAACTTAGTATAGCTGTTATTAATTATAGTGTCATGTTTTAATAATTTGTTACTATATATACTATATAATATATATATATATAAAACAGTGGGATTAATTGTTATTAATGGATAATATATATTTACAAAAATCCCACTGTTTTTGTCAAGAGTTATATATCTTCTTATATCAGATTTGAAAGAAACAGAACTCTAGCAGTCAGAATTATTAATTATTATTTTGCTCAATAGATAGTTCTCAAAATAAGAGAAAGTATCTTTTAGAAAACTATATATTTTTTTTTGTTATATATCTATTATTTTATGTGGTAGTAAACAGAAATATTTATTTTGTGAACTTTTAAAGTTTTATAAATATGTATGTATTACTGTCAGGTGAACGGTCTTCTTTACTTAAGAACTTATTTGTTTTTTACAGATCCAAGGATTAATCCTCTTGCTGTTTTCTGCACTTTCGCTGGCGCAGTACTACTGCATTATTGACTTTCTGCAATATTTTTCTGTATTGACGTATATCAAAGTTCTTTACTTTTTTAGTAAGCAAAGTTTTTACTATATTTTTAGGTTAAAATCCTCAAAGACAAATGACTACTTTTCTTCTAGTACTGTCTAGACTATAACAATATTTTTTTTTTTCAGATCCGTCATGCGGACGTATTATAAATATTGGCAATACGATCGATGGTATCCCGGATCAGGCGTTCATAATGATTGCCAAGGAGCCGCTGCCTACTACCAGGATTTTTTATATTAATTGCATTAACTTGGCAATGAGCGTATTGTCCATCATAGCAAGCGTCATTTTAATAGGTAATTGATATACTTTTTATTAAAATAACTAAAAGTGGTACAACTTAAGGAAAATCGATCAGGGTGGCCTATTTTCAGTAGTGAACAATAGTATGCTGGGATATTTTACATAACTTGAAAACATGATAGTTCAATATAGATAAAAACTGATGATGAAATAATGATAATGTATTATTTTTATTCTATATTTATTTCTCAAGGGTCATAATTGCATCTCCAAAGCCCCAACTTCCATCGGTTCTACAAGCTATGTGCCCCGCCCGTGTCGGTGACACTGGTACTTATACAGATCTTCTCGTTTCTACTTTAATCACGTAGAGATACTCGTAGCATCGCCCTCTCTTAACTAGTATAATAATTAGTATAAATTCTTTTATACATTACAGTTAATGCAACAAAAGCCTCTTTGGGCAATATCGCGCGCAGACTGTGGGTAACGATTACAATTTGCACATGTATTGTCGACATCATCGCTACCATCTCATTAATCAACGATACATTCTATATAAGGGTGAGTTACTAATTATATAAACGCTGATTATACAACTTTATACAAACAATACGAAACTGTTGTATTGTATTTTGGATTACATACATAAATACATTGTTTGTTTCTTCCGCAGACGTTGCACGACATCACGATATACCTTAACGCACGACTCTATGGAATTGGTAACACGAACATCGACATATCTTGGGGTGCATGGATCATGGTCATATTGTACTCTCGTATAGGAATACTGTTCTTTCTCAACATTGCACTACTTTTCATAGTATCTGTTTGGGGCAAGACACCGACTGTGGACCTTGTAAGCAAATCTACATTCTAAAATCTAGTTACACCTGAACATAAAAATTTAAAAAAAAATATTATACATAAGCTTTGAAATCCAAAATATGATTCCTTCTTTCCCATTATGACCGTCTCTTTACTGCTGGTAAATCTCTGTTGTGGGTGACCGTCTACGTAGGTCAATGTATGTGTGTGTCAATGCGACGAACACAATATAGTGCAGTCATTTTAACTAGCGCCACTTCATGGTCTAGCATATCACTTATCATCAGGTGATCCTCGTGCTAGACACTATTACGACGAATAAAAAAAGATTATATTCTGCGCTATCAATACAGATACCGTTTGATCTTCGCGATATAGGGCGCCCATTAACTTCTTAGCTTGCAAATCTACTAGACCATATCAGCGACCTATTTTCTTGACCAGGTCTCGTTTGTTATTTGATAACGTACAGAAATACAGTATATCTTAATCAGCAGTTGACTAACAACTTTGAATTTTTTATGAGAGCTATAATTAGGTCTCTCTGAAACTCCTCACTGATTGATTCAAATTTCTCTCACATCATCTAACACTTAGTAATTTTTCTAATATCTCTAACATAGCGCCCACGTGTAATATTGTTTCTAGTAACTTATCTACTATTGTGTAGACGGATATCTTACCAAGAACTAAGATTTGATTCCATATCCTAAAATTTTTATTCTAGACCAAAATAATTGATAATATATTTATGTATTGTATACTGTGTAATTCGGTATAAATGTATATTTATAACTATGTACTAGTATAATAAATATTGATATTACAAAGGCGAACTTGTACATGATTATTTATTTATAAGAAGTTATTTACAGTGTTTAGTGAAACATTGATAGCAAAAAAGAAACCTATAACAAATACACACAAAATATAAAGTAAATAACGTACATACAAGAGAACAAAAATAATAATGACAATAAAAATCAAATTATAAAATAAAAACATAAGAATGTAGAAAGAAAATAAAAATCTCCTTAATTATAAAATAAATGAAAAAATTATTAATTAAAATTGTTAGTTTAATTGTTTTTCAAAGAATATCTAGGACATTTTTTTTATTTTATAAAATACATGTTACATGATCTTTAATTTAAAGCATTCTCATCGAAAAAAGCAAAAACTTTACAGGTCTTTAAAGTAAAGTATTTTGTACTTTCTGCAGGAAAAGATCCTTCGACCAGCGACACCGTTTTTCGAGGAGGATGAACACCTGGACATAGATGACAATTCATTTTCACCATCTCGGTTAAACACACATGTTGCTAATGAGGTCTCCCAGCGACCTGTAAAGACCTATGGCAAACCCTCAATAAAGGCACCTGAGGGGTATGTTAGTTTTATTAGCAATCATTTAAATAAAAGTTTCTTAATTAATTATACACTAGAACCAACAGAAATTGTGTGTTAGTTATAAAATCAATATTTTGGATTTTTTTTAAATTCATGGGATATGTGTAAAAATTTTATATAAAAAGGATAAATGAAAAGATACTCCCAATAAATAATACAATGTAATATAAACGTTTGCCTAGTTAAACTCTATATTAAAGTATTCTCTATTATTACTAACTAATCTACAACAAATATAATTATATTAAAACCAGCAGTTTGTCTAAACGTTGTCAGTGATAGAAATTACTGAAAATCCGGTGGAAACTGAATCTTTCCTGTATCTTTACTAAAATCATGTTACCTACTTAATAAGATATCACATGTCTAGTAGGTACATATGTTGTAATTAAAAATAATCTAGAAATACATAAACATAAGTATAATAATTATAATACATATATATATACAGATGTCCAAAGATTCATTGTGTCATCACGTGATCTCCAAAACTATTAGACATGAACACTCAAAATTTGGTAAAAATATTACCTCTGCCATTTAGAGGCTAACTAAGAATGAATTATACAAAATTCCTTCCCCAAAAGGGTGTTGTGGGGGGTTACGGCCAAAAAAGCGAACGAGGATCTTCAAATAGTTATAAATGTTTAAAATATAATATAAGTAGATGTACAAACAAATTATGAAAGAAATATACATATGCCTACTTTAAACAATGTAAATGAAATCTCAAAGGAACTTAGCAGGATAGCTTAGGAATTTGTTTTGTATCCTTGTTGTTATTTCTTACTTGTAAATTAATCCAAACATTCAAATAATTATTTCTTTGACACGTGATAGGCTTGTGAAGATGGATTTTAAAGATAGAAAGAAAGTACGTTTTGCGGAAGCATTGGCCTTGGTGCCGCAGAAATTGGATAATAATAGTACATGTTTACAAATGGACAGGGCACTGGTTCTCACCACGGTCAACTCCACTGGGTCAAGGGCATTGCAGTCTGCTCTTCTTCAGGCCAAGTCGCAACGAAAATACGGCGGCAATGTGAATCAGGCTACACCCGAGCACTCAAAAAAGTAAGTTGTGTAAAAATTTTAAGTAAAGTTACAGTAACTTCATAGTCATGAAAATAAATAGGTAATAACAAAACGAAGTCATCACATTTCACTGTTTGTAGTCCCTTCTGATTATTTAAATACATCAGTCCTGTAATCTTGGGGTAGTAAAAATAGGATTAAGGTAAGCCCTGCCTGTCGTAGAAGGCGACGAAAAGGGTCTAGGAGTTTCGCGGTCCTTGAGGGTGGGGACACTTGTCGCTTAACAAGCGAACCTGTGTGGGACAGCATGTGGCTCAGCAATGGTGCCTAGGAGGGTTAGACTCCTCCTCAGAGATGTATTAACATAAAGTGTAGAAGGACACCGGTGTGTTCTATAAGAGATCCTTTCCAAATGCACTGATGCGTACCACCGAAGGGGTTTTAGTAAGTAATAATATCACATAACCCTGACTTCGCCCAAGAAGCAGAGTATCTTTCGAAGATTTCCCCTCGAAACTAAAAATACAAAGATCATATACATAAATATAAGTATTATAATACATATATATATATATATATATATATATATATATATATATATAGGAAATGTCCAGAAATTTGTTATCATCATGTGATCTCATATTAAAATATAACATTTGTACGTGTACAAACTAATTTTGAAAAAATACACATATGCCTACTTTAAACAATGCTAATGTACTTGTTAGTGGTGTACAATAAAGGATAAATAAATAAATAAAATTAATTTTTTTTCTCTTTCACACGAAATAGGTTGAATATGAATTATGATGAAGCACTAATGTCGGTGTGCCAGAAAATCGAAAAATTAAACGCGGAAGTGGACAAGGAAATTATTTACACCACGATGAAGTTGAAGTCATCGCCATCTACAAATTTTCAGGCCAAGACTCAACCAAAAGTCAGTGGCAATGTGGACCAGGCGATTCCCAAATACCCAAAAGAGTAAGTTGTGTGAAAATTTTAACTAAAGTTACAATAAATCCATAGTCATGAATACAGAAAGGTAATAATAAAACGAGCCCTCACATTTAACCGTTTGTTGTCCTTTCCAATTCCTGTTCCACCCATCTTTACAACTTATTCCCCCTTATGACTATTTTCTATTATTACAAACAAATTTACAAAGAAAATTATTATATTTAAAAAAGCAGTTTGCCTAAACGTTATTTGTGATGAAAATGAATCTCTTCATCTCTGATAGAAGATAGATATAGGATTAAGATTAATATTATATATATATATATAAGATATTACGTGTGAAGTACATATGTTATAATTTTAAATAATCTAAGGTAAGAATTAAAATCAGATAGATCATATAACTACATAAACATAAGTATAATAATTATAATAAATACTAATACATAGGAGACAGTCAGAGATTCATTGTGTCATCACGTGATCTCCAAAGCTATTAGACATGAACACTCAAAATTTGGTAGAAAAATTTCTTCAGCCATTCAGAGGCTAACTAAGAATGGATTATACATAATTCCTACCCCAAAGGGTATTGCGGGGGTGGTACGTCCAACAAAACTAACGAGGAACTACAAATAGTTACAGATTTTTAAAATATAACATACTTACATATATAAACGAATTATGAAAAAAATATACATATACCCACTTTCAACAATGTAAATTAAATCTCAAACAAACATAATAACCGGATAACTTAGGAGTTTGTTTTGTTGCTTTGTAGTTATTTTTTAATTGTAAATTAATCCAAAGACTCATATATTTTTCTCTTTGGCACGAAATAGGTCAGCGAAGATGGATTTAGATAAAGATGTGATTTCGTTGCGGCAGAAAATGGAAAAATTTAGGGTAAAATTGGACGATGAAATGATTTACACCACGATGGAGTCCGCTAAGTTGAAGGCATCGCAATCTACAGATTTTCAGGCAGAAAAGACTCAAACAAAAGTCAGTAGCAATGTGAATCAGACGATTCCCGAACACACAAAAGAGTAAGTTATGTAAAAATTTTAACTAAAGTTACAGTAACTCCATAGTCATGAATACAGGTAGGTAATAATAAAACGAGTTTCCTCCCATTTAACCGTTTGTTGTCCTTTCGAATTCTTGTACCATCCATCTTTACACCTTATTGCCTATTTGACCAAGAGCTGTATGAAAACTCCTTTCTGTAATTCATCAGATACTTGTGATGAATAATACGTTTCTATAACAAAAAACTTTTGGCTAATTAAACTCTAGATTAAATTATTTTCTATTATTGCAAATAAATCTAGAACAAATTTAATTAAGCAACAAATTTAATTATTTAACAAAGCAGTTTGCCTAAACGTTATTTGTGATATTAATGAAGATCGAGTGGAAAATGAATCTCTTCTTCATCTCTAATAGAGAAATGTTATTCTTAATAAGACATTACGTGTGAAGTATATATGTTATAATTAAAAATAATCTGATTAGAATTAAAATTAGATAGATCATAGAAATACATAAATATAAGTATATTAATTATAATAAATACATATACATAGGAGACAGAGTTACATTGTGTCATCATGTATTCTCCAAAACTATTAGACATGAACACTCAAAATTTGTTAAAAATATTTCTACTGCTATTTAGAGGCTAACTAAGAATGAATTATACAAAATTCCTACCCCAAAGGGTATTGGTGTTTCGGCCAAATAAGCGAATGAGGAACTTCAAATAATTATAGATTATTAAAATATAACATAAGTACATATACAAACAAATTATAAAAAAAAGTATACATATACATACTTTAATTAAGGTAAATGAAAACTCAAACGAACATAATAACTGAATAACTTAGGATTTATTTTTGCTTATTTTTATTTTTCATATGGATATTAATCACAAGATTCATATAATTTTTTCTTTATCACGAAATAGGTTGGCGGAGATGGATTTTAAAAATAAAAAGAAAATACATTTTCCCGAAACACTGCTCTCGGTGCCGCAGAGATTGGATAAGTTAATGGCAGAAATACAAAAGGAGGAGGAAGCGGTTTACGCGACGATACAGCCCATTGAATCGAAGACATTGCAATCTACCGATCTTCAGGCCAAGATCCAACCAACAGTCGGCGGCAATGCGGGTCAGGCGATTCCCGAGCACACAAAAGAGTAAGTTGTGTGAAAATTCTTAGTAAAGTTACAGTAACTCCCATAGTCATGAACACAGATAGGTGATAATAAAATGAAGCCACCACATTTAACCCTTTGTAGTCCCTTCAAAATCTTATTGCGTCTATCTTTCCATTAATTGCAAGATAAATATAAACAAATACAATTATATTAAGATGATATAATTCAATATAATTTAATCCCAAGCTATAATTATCTCTTTAACATGAAATAGGCTGGTGAAGATGGATTTTGAAGATAAAAACAAAGTACATTTTTCGGAAACACCGTTAGCGATGCGCCGGAGTTTGGATAATTTACTGACAGGATTAAAACAGAAAATGAACAATGATCTGATTTACACCACGGTAGAGCCCGCTAAGTTGAGGGCATCGAAATCTACCGACCTTCAGGCCAAGGCTCAACCAAAAGACGGAGGAAATATATATCATGCGATTCCCGTGCACACAACAGCGTAAGTTTTGTGAAAATTTTAAATAAATTTTCAGTAACTCCTTAGTTATGAAAGCAGCGAGGTAAAATAATAAAACGAAGCCACCACATTTAACCGTTTGTTGTCCTATCAAAATCTTGTTCCGTTCATCTTTACAACTTATCACTCACTTGACCAAGGCCTGTATGAAAACTACTTTCTGTAATTCATAAGACACGTGTGATGAATAATAAATGTTTATAGCAAAAAACGTTTGACTAGTTAAACTCTACATTAAACTATTTTCTGTTATGACAATATAAAAAAAAATAATTATTATAAAAAGAGCAGTTTGCCTAAACGTTGTCTGTGATAGCAATTATCGAAGATCAGTTAGAAAATTAATCTCTTCTTCATCTTAGATAGAATATATATATATCCTTAATAAGATAATTCGTATGTAGTAGAAGAATTAAAATTAGATAGAACATATAAATACATAAACATAATTATAATAAATATATGTACATAGGAGATATTCATAAAATCATTGTCTCATCACGTCATCTTTAAAACTATTAGACATAAACACTTAAAATTTGGTAAAAATATTTCTTACCTTTACTGCCATTTAAAGGGTAACTAAAAATGGATTATACAAATTTCCTACCCCAAAGGGTATTGCAGGGGTGTTACGGCCAAAAAAGCGAATGAGGAACTTCAAATAATTATAAATTTTTAAAGCATAACATTAGTACTTATATAAGAAAAAATATGAAAAAAATACACTTTAATTAATGTAAATGAAAACTCAAACGAACATAATAACTGAATAACTTAGGATTTATTTTTGCTTATTTTTATTTTACATATGGATATTAATCACAAGATTCATTTAATTTTTTCTTTATCACGAAATAGGCTGGCGGAGATGGATTTTAAAAATAAAAAGAAAATACATTTTCCCGAAACACTGCTCTCGGTGCCGCAGAGATTGGATAAGTTAATGGCAGAAATACAAAAGGAGGAGGAAGCGGTTTACGCGACGATGCAGCCCATTGAGTCGAAGACATTGCAATCTACCGATCTTCAGGCCAAGATCCAACCAACAGTCGGCGGCAATGCGGGTCAGGCGATTCCCGAGCACACAAAAGAGTAAGATGTGTGAAAATTCTTAGTAAAGTTACAGTAACTCCAGAGTCATGAACACAGATAGGTGATAATAAAATGAAGCCACCACATTTAACCCTTTGTAGTCCCTTCAAAATCTTGCTCCGACCATCTTTCCTTTAATCCCAAGATAAATATAAATAAATACAATTAGAATAAGATAATATAATTCAATATAATTTAAATCCCAAGCTTTAATTTTCTCTTTAACATGAAATAGGCTGGTGAAGATGGATTTTGAAGATAAAAACAAAGTACATTTTCCGAAAACACGGTTCGTGATGCGCCGGAGTATGGATAATTTAATGGCAGAGTTAAAAGAGAAAATGAAAAATAGTCGGGTTTACACCACGATGGAGCCCGCCAAGTTAAGGGCATCGCAATCTACAGATCTTCTGGCCAAGTATCAACCAAAAGAAGGCGGCAATGTGGATCAGGCGATTTCCAAACACACAACAGAGTAAGTTATTTGAAAATTTTAACTAAAGTTACAGTAACTCCATAGTCATGAACACAGGTAGGTAATAATAAAACGAGCCCTCACATTGAACCGTTTCCTGTCCTTTCAAAATCTTGTTCCATCCATCTTTACAACTTGTTACCCCTTTGACCAAGGAATGTATGAAAACTCCTTTCTGTAATTCATCAAACATCTGTCTTGAATAATACAAAGGTTAAAAGTCTTTTAGCGAATTAAACTCTAAAATTATGAAAAAATATACATATGCCTACTTTAAACAATGTAAATGAAGACTCGATCGGAAAATATAACCAGATAACTTAGGAGTTAGTTTTGTTGCTTTGTTGTTATTTCTTAATTGTAAATTAATCCGAAGACTCATATATTTTTCTCTTTTACACGAAATAGGTCAGCGAAGGTAGATTTTGAGAAAGAAGTGATTTTGTTGCGCCAAAAAATAGAAAAATTGAACACATCATTGGACGAGGATTTGATTTACACCACGATAAAGCCCGCTAAGTTGAAGGCATCGCAATCAACAGATTTTCTGGCCAAGACTCAACCAAAAGTCAGTGGCAATGTGGATCAGGCGATTCCCGAACACACAAAAGAGTAAGTTGTGTGAAAATTTCTAGTAAAGTTACAGTAACTCCAGAGTCATGAACACAGATAGGTGATAATAAAATGAAGCCACCACATTTAACCCTTCTATCCATCTTTACAACTTATTACGCATTTGACCAAGGACTGTATGAAAACTCCTTTCTGTAATTCATCAGACACGTGATGAATAAAACATTCCTATAACAAAAAAGTAGATTTGTAGTATTTAAATAGTTATAGATTTTTAAAACAGAACACAAGTACATTTACAAACGAATTATAAAAAAAAATATACATATACCCACTTTCAACAATGTAAATGAAATCTCAAACAAACATAATTACCGGATAACTTACTTGTTATTTCTTAAATGTAAACGAATCCCAAGATAAACATAAATAAATATAATTATAGTAAGATGATATAATTCAATATAATTTAATACCAACCTATAAATTTCTCTTTGACATGAAATAGGCTGGTGAAGATGGATTTTGAAGATAAAAACAAAGTACATTTTTCGGAAACACCGTTCGCGATGCGCCGGAGTTTGGATAATTTACTGACAGGATTAAAACAGAAAATGAACAATGATCTGATTTACACCACGGTAGAGCCCGCTAAGTTGAGGGCATCGAAATCTACCGATCTTCAGGCCAAGGCTCAACCAAAAGACGGAGCGAATATATATCATGCGATTCCCGTGCACACGACAGAGTAAGTTTTGTGAAAATTTTAAGTAAAGTTATAGTAACTCCTTAGTTATGAAAGTAGAGGGGTAAAATAATAAAACGAAGCCATTTAAACATTTGTAGTCTTTTCAAAATCTTGTTCCGTCCATGTTTGCAACTAATTACCTGCCTGACCAAGGACTGTATGAAAACTCCTTTCTGTAATTCATTCAAAATATTGCTTAGTTGTATAAACCTAATACTTTGAAGTAGAGAAATTATATAGAATTTTAATCCCCATCTAATTGATAGAAAGTTTTAAAGTCAACGACTTTGTAACATAAGTCCAAGTAAACGATCCAACCAATTTGAATGACGATTGTATTTTGCATATAATATGTATAATCATGTTTATAGATGGGATAATAGGATATGTATATAAAGTTAATGGTAATATAACAGGTGGCGTGGCGCCGTGACCGAGCTGCAGGGACAGCGACCATGGGCTTATTTCCCGGCGCCATCAAACCGCATGCGCGACGAACTGCAATCAGACGAGGACTTGCCACCAGTGCCACTGCCAGACTACAGCATTAAACGTAAGGAAACTTGTCTTTCTCTTTCTACCCATCTTTGCTCTGTGTTAAGGTCTACGTCGAAGATACTGAATAATAACAAATATACCGTACTTTGCCCTTACAACTATAAGCATAATTCATCATTTAAAATGATCACGAATACTCACCCCGTTATCAATGGGGTCCAAGAGATAGAATTAACTTACAAGAAATAATGCAAGTATGTATAATGAATGAAATGATTAACAGCGAAGAGAAAAATTGACATAAGTATAAATTAAAGTACAGCAGTAAAGTACAACAGCAGAAAAGAGAAATATATAAAAGGGGTCCAACATAACAGCTCAGAAGCCCAAGCCAACCTCACCTGCTCGTGATGCACCCTGCTAATCAACAAACGAGGCTCTGGCTCCAACCAACCCGCGTTGAGCCAGCACGGTGGGAAATGGCGCAAATCGCTCATAACTCTTACATACGATTGAAGGTCGCGGGAAGCTTCTGGATTCGAGCAGCTCATTGATCGGTGTGGTGATCTACAGGGGAGGCTTATGTCCAACAGTGGACGTCTATCAGCTGATGATGATGATTTTAAATATACATGCTACTAAGCTTATAACTATTTTTATGGCTGATGTACATATAATCGATATAAATTAATTGATGCCTATAATTGTCTATGGAAGGTTGACTAAAGCCGATGCCCCAAAATATTATAGAAAAACGGAAGGAGAAATTACTTTCTAGATTTTTAGCGTATCTTTATATGATACTAAGACATTTGTTGCAATTATGAATTCGTTCTTCCTATTGCAGCGGTGCATACTCTTCCGTCCGTGTTATTGGATAAACCGGACCAGGACCAGTTTTTCGCGCCAAAAGGTAATAATAATTTGTTTTGTTCAACACTATTATGATAGTTCGAATACAAATCTCTGTACAATTGAGAAAAAAATCTATGTACGACGAATATTATAGATGACAACGTAGCTGTGAAACATTTCAAGCTTTCTGTATCAGCAATGATATATTAAATTAAACAAATGGCATTTTCGATCCTCGTAACTATCTCTTCAACAGCACTTTCATTTATATATTATGATGCTGCATAGTATTTCTCTTTAATATTTCCCCTTACCTTAAAATCGCCATCGCAGAAACCATCCCTACACATAATCATTATCATTAGTTTACTGAGAGAAACTTCCCCGGGGAAGGAACTTTACAAAAGCCTCTGTTAAATGATATAAGAAATTTCTGTACCAATTTTTTAGTACTCAAGATCAAATTTTATCTACCGAAGTTTGTCTCTTTACGTCTAATAGTTTCAGAGATCTCGTGAAAAATCAATGAGTTTGTATATCACATATTTGTATATATACAAGTACTGAAAATTACATATAATTGTGATACTTCTTTCTTCTTCTTTCTCCTGCCCTGGTCCCACTTTATGTAGGGTCGGCACAACATGTTCTTCATTACCGAACATGTTGTAAATAGTTTTGGCTAAACTTTTTACGACCGGCCGCCTGCCTGACATCAACCCTCTTTTTTTTTTTTTTTTTTTTTTTTTTTTTTTTTTTTTTTAAATAAATAAATATAATTGTGATACTTATTCGTAATAAAACACTTATGTGTATTCATGTTCGTTTTCATTCAAACATTATACTGCAATTATAAATTATTGTTAATTTACTTTCAGTTATAGGCAAAGCTGATGTTTTCTTTTATTGATGCTGTGGCGAACTGAGCGAATCCACCATCGATACATAGTTTACTCCCTCAGCTACAACTCTCAACGTTCGTCAAGATAAATCTAATTCAACATGAAAACAATCAACAAAACGCGAGATCTCATCATAACGGATAAAATACAAAAGGAAAACAAATAAAATGTCAAAAATATTGTTATAACTATTAAAGTTAAATGTGTATTTTACAATAAAATAACTGTATATGATGTTTTATATTACGTTAAAGTCTGTAGCGAATGCAAAGTGTATTTGACACTGTTATCTGATTAAACAGCTTCCGGAAGACTTCAACGTTTTATAATCTAATTATCTCTCATACTGATATAAATCTAGAATCTAGAAATTGGATACAATGAATTCATTGGCGATGTTAAAATGTGTGATCACCGCTCCATTTGTTTTTTTTTTTTTTTTACAATAACAATGTAATAATTGTATTAGCAATTTTTACTATTGATATATGATTACGAGTATTTTTTTAAATCGATTTTGATTAAATATTCATGAAGTAATAATGGTCTTTTACAGGTATGAATGTGTAACATACGTTTGATAAAAGACTGAAAAAAAAAAAAAATTACATGCAGCAACCGGCGTCTGTGTTTACTTTACATTAATACAAATGCATACAGTTTTGCATAGCGTTAAGTTATTTTTTTTTTTTTTACTTCTAACTACGATATCATTATTTATAGTCTAGAATCATTGTACGCGACGGTAGTTTGTAATTATTATTTCTTTATGAACATTGCGATTTTTTTTTTCTTTATTTTTTGCTACAAACACATAAATTCTATGTTGTTTTTTTTTTTGTATTCTATATATAAGTTATAGTTTTAATAATTATTATAAGTACACCATTACAGATCATTTGTTCTGTTTAATAAACAATAAATAACACACACTGTGTTATACAACAAATGTTTATGATAATTATAGTTATAACTTACTTTTTGTTTTTATAATTATGTTTATTATTAAACTTTTTAAACTTTAGTAGACAATTAGTATTATCCCATATTTGAACATATCGCGAAGTTTAAATTTTACCCTTTTGATTTCTGCCCATACATTGGAACAATGGAGTTTGTGATCTCCATACAAACATTACTGTTTTTAACAATAATATGGTAAAGGGAGCTAATCAAGTATTGTCTGTAAAGACCACAACCCTTTCAAGTTGGGCGTATATTACATATATACACATGTCCTATAAACATTTCGATTTTAAGTACTGTAGATGGTGAACGTGTTGACCATCCTAACTAACCTGCCTTGCAATGGTGAAACGTATTATTTATCTTCAGATCTTCAATTTAGTTCAGTTTGGGTGGACAGAGGATATCAAAAGCATCGCTGGGAGCTACTGACTGCTGCGAGCCTGAGCTTCGTTTGTTCATTAGCAGGGTGTACCACGAGCAAGTGAATTTAGCTTGGGTCCCGTGAGTTGATGTGCGGGACCCCTTACACCTCCATAAGAACTCGGACATACATCAGCCCCTAGTGCCCAGGGGTACCGGAGGCCATGCTGACAATATGTGCAGATATTTGGAAGAGGCCTACGTCCAGCCTATCGGCTGATGATAATCATGATCATGTAAAATTGAGTCAATCTTTATTGAACAAAGCGGTAGTATGATATATCTCGTTACCCCAGTAATTTGACTAACTATAGTACCCTTAAAACCGGAACACAGTAATGTTTGCACAGTACAGTTTTTCAGCTGCAATTGGCGCTGCAGTGGTACCAATATTTTTTTTTCTGATGGGAAATCCTGCATCGGATACCCTTCTGCTCTCGGGGCTGCAGAAGAGTTATGCCAGACTCTTACCAGCTAAAACCCCACGGTTTCTTACCCATCGCATTTGGCCGGGACTACGGGAATGCTCTCGCACATTGATAGGCCTTGATAAGATGGTACCTGCCTAGACGATCTCCGACAATGGAGGCCCACCACCAGCACAGTTAACCCATTATGCACGGAAAAGGATTTAAATATAAAGGTAAATAAGAAATGTTTTTAAGTAAAATATTATTTATTTTACGTAATACGATTTAAAAAAAAATCAAATAGACAGTAATGACCAGTTCTGATATATACAGTAGATATAAATGGACGGACATAGCAAAACATAGATCACACATATCACTGCTTACTTATTACTCGATGCCTTGGCGAATATTCCCTGGTCTGTCTTAACTCTGCTGTATACAGAATGCAAATATTTGTATAATAATAATATTATTATAATAAATAAGGACAATTACAATTTCCACCGCACACTTTAAATCTAGCACAACTATATAGAATATGAGCTTGCAGTTAAGTGTGCTCATGTAGAACTGATAATAACTTTATAAATATAATTGTTATACATCAGTTTTACATATAAATCATTAGTTTTTCTCTCATATAATTCTTTCGATGTCGTAAAACAAAGCGTACAAAGTCTCAACGAATGATAACACTATAAACAGATAGAGAACAACGTTGAACCGTTGACTGTTCAGTGCTGGACTGACGTACTCGTGAGCGAAATACATCGTGTAGAACTGCGATGGTAGGGTCATTAATCTGTTCACCAAGTTGATTGTGGGGAAATCCGTTGAGGGCATCATATGAAGGAAAATGGAGCTGATAGCCAGAACTCCCGTTACGAACAACTTTGGACGTTCGTCCGCAGACTTAAATGTCACTATATCAGCCAAAGAGTAACTTGAATAAAACAAACTCCATATACGCCAGCCCCAGCAAAACATCAGCAGCCCGCTAAGTATCTCTTCGGGAGACATAACATTGTTTTCTAAACGAAAATGTTCTGACGTTGTTTTTTTTTTAATTTCGAGCAGTTGTCAATGAAAGCAAAGTAACGAATTATTAATCTCCTTGTTGTATCACAGATAATTTATTAAAACGTATAAGTGAAGTTAGGAAGAGAAACAATTATTTATAAAAACATTAATTAAAAAAAAACACAAAAATTTAAATACAAGTAAGATATATTAGTTTGAAAATTTTTCGCTTTTAAACATATACTTTATGCCAGATAATATATATCCTTTAAAGCAGATAATATATTAGATTTTTCAACTGTATCTTATAAAAAAACATATTAACATAAGAAAATCATTAGTTTTACCAATTAATTATACTTAGCCATATACATTTTATTCAAATGGCAAAATATAATAATTTAATATATACATTGTTATTACCTAGGAAAAATCGCAACTGAAGAGAATTCTTTGAAAACTTATTCTGATGAATTCTTTGAAAATTCTATCTGATCCTCCTTTGTAGAACGGCATCGTTATTATCTAAAATTATTTTCCCTTTATTCTACAAAGCACCGAGTCGAGCGGGATGTTCATCTAATTAAGTGATGGGTCTGCTTATAGCAACTTGGCTTTAGTTAGAGTACACAGCACTACATTATGCTCGTCACCTTGAGATCTGAGACGCCTGTTGAGTCTCGTTACCTCAGTTATTTCATTACATTGTACATGTTACATCTCTCTTCAAACCGAAACACAGTAATGTTTGAACATACCTTCAACTAAACACCTACCATAGACCTACCACCATTACAACTAGAACTGGCTAAAATTTGACCTCAATTTCATATGATGTAAAGTGACATCAATGACATAGATGATGAAGCGCAGACTCCTGGAATACTCTGGCTTTTATATATCGACAGATAGGACGCATCGATGTTGTTATAGTAACAGATTAACATGAGAGATTATATTTATAACTCTTTAATACGAGAATCTTTGACAGCATCACTTTTAGTCATACGATGGTATTCATATAGTGATAAAATATCTCCGAACGAGCCTCCCTTGGTATTTGGTCACAGTCGAAACGCAGCGATCAGGGCGTTGCTGGTATACGGCTGTCCAAATATGACATCCGTAATATTCTGAACGAATACGATTTTTGATAAAGTGAAATTGAGGTTAAATGCATAAGGAATCTGATATCGCTGAAATGTTGACACAGCGCCGTATCAATAACACTTTGTAATCTTAAATCACTGGAATGAGTTGCATCGCGAGGAAGAGCCCGAAAAAATGTAATAAAATAATTCCTTATATAGGGATTCTCCAGTTGCTTTGAGAAAGTATTTTTAATCAATTATAACTTATAAATATTACATCCCCCTATAATTTTTACATCCCCGACACCTTAATTTTTTTTCGAATATATGTACTAAACAACATTAAAAATCGATTCACATACAAAATACTTAACTGCTGGATTAACGGGACATCCTAAATCTTAATGCGACGAGCGCAATGTGATGCAGTGTATATTATCCTAACTAGCGCCACGTTGTTTTGGGCAAGCGTTTAACTTGACATCAGGTGAACGTCTCGCCGTCTCATCGCTTCGTTCAATAATAGAAAAAATTAAAAAAATCGATAATATAAAAATAACATAAATATTAAGTCGTATTTTTAAGAAATACTTTATTTAAATTGTAATTTATTTATTTACGTAATACAAAAAAAAATAGGAGAATATTGTTCAATTCCTAACCCAAAAAACAAACGATCCACTTAAAATGATATTAACTTAAATTATAATTAGTACATATAGCTAATTATGCGACTATAGACAAGAAGGCCTATAAGAATCGATGAATCGATAATTGAATACGATTAACGATTATACATCGCCCCATCCTTATTGTGATATACTAAAATTATTATATCATATCTCACAAGGTGTAGTTGATTATTAATCTGTTGTATTTAAAATTTGACAGTATCACGTTCCGTTTCACGGTTTATATTTCATATATTTAAATTACTACAACATATAATGGATTAATGTATATTTATGTTTTTGTATATATGGCATTATATCGAATTAGTTAGAGACACTTCTTTTTGACACGTATAGATAAAAATTAAAACCGCCGATTTATTTAAAAAAAAAATTATCTAATTAAGCGACTCGGCGAGCGAAATGCTCACCTGATGTTGAGTGATACGTCCATAACATGGCGCTAGTTAGAACGGTATACACTGCACCACATAGCGCTCGTCGCTTTGAGGCATATGTTAAATCTCGTCACCCCACTAATTTCCCTACCTACAGCTCCCTTCAAACCGGAAAGCAATAATGTTTGTTCAGTACTATTTAGGTGCAATAGCAGCTGCTATAGTACCCACCTAGACGGTCTCCGGCAACAGAGACCTATCATCAGAATAATTTACAGATGTTCGTGTAATAGATTTTAATAAACTTGAGAAGCTGTTGTAGTGTCAGTGCGAGTAGGAACTGCATTTAATTTAAATATCGAAGACGAGATATTGAAGGTGTTATTAGCTTCATGATCGAACCCGGTCTCGCTGGAGTAATATATGAAAGCAATAAATAAAATCATGATTCATCATACTTTATTGCACGAAACTCACTACACACTTTTGTAAGAAAGCCTTTGAAGTATATGCAATAAACGTCTATCCCGTCAAAACCTTTAAGCTCTACTTCCACCAGTCTCTAATAGCACTTAAAAGATATATACTACAAACAATATTTATATACCAAAAGGTACGAAAATTTAAACTCATTTAAACGAGTTAAATCTTCATTGAAATATGACTCCTTCAGATAAGATACACAGAGATTTTCTACTATAATTCTTTTACTCGGAGATTCAACATTTAACGAAACTTACTTTTCAACTGGTGGTAAGTGTTTGTTGCCGTCTAATTAAATATCACCGCAGCTTCTATTTCTGCTGCCAAACAGTAGTGTGCAAACCTTAATGTGTTCCGGTTTGAAAAGCGTTGCAGCTAGTGAAATTACTGAAGTAACGGGGCTTAAAAACTCACAACTAACGCCGCGTTGTTATAAATGTTGTTAAATATATAAAAAAATACTTCTTGTTTAATTAGTGTGTCCGTATTATAACTACCCTAAAAATGGGTAATGACTCTTCACAGTGAAAGGGTTGTGGAGCCGTTGCCTGGTGGGGTGAACAATGCACAGTGCTTTGTCCACCGACGCGTTGTTTTCTTTCGCAAACGATATTACGATTCACTTATTGCCTTACCCTTCGTTACTGTGCCGGTGGTGCCAACACACAGAGGGTGGCAGTGGTGCTACCTCGTTACTCAAGTGAAAATTAGACTTTGTTAGTGTTTCGGTGAAGCGACGCCTTAAGTACTTGAGACTTACTGGAGATAAGCTTGACTCTTTGGGGATGTCTTCCAAGAAAAAGGGGATGGAGCAGGAGCTTCTCACGATTAACTCATACCAAGGCCAATCCAATGGTATCCGGCGCCTAGGTCTTAGTTAAAAGAACAAAGGATTCATATTAATTTTTCTCTTCTCCATAACGCAACCTTTCGACATCGCCTGTTTGCAAAATTAAACAGCACTATCTAATAATGTCAACCATAGCTTTAACTTATGCTGGTATTGACAAGGCATCCCCAACAAGAGCTCCATTTACTGTACGTCAGCCCGAGCGAAGCTTAAAGGTAATCATTAAGAAGAACGGAAATTACTCTATGCACAAGGAAATCTGTTCTATCAAGTAGCAATATTATAAATAATATCAAATTAAACATTTTGCATAGTCTACACAGTAAATATAATATCATTAGCCGATATATGTCCACTGCTGGACATAGTCGTACTTCAAAGATTAGATGAAGATGAAGTTGGGCCCTTTCCCACCACGCTGGCCCAACGCGGGTTTTCAGGAGTCAAAAGCACCACCACCAGAAGCAGGCGAGATTGACTCGGATCCCGTAAGTTGTGAATCCTTACACCCCCTATTTGAAAGTTAATATATTAGGTTGGGGAAAATGTCTTTTCGCATTATAGTATGTATGAACTTGTAATTAAATCTGTTTGGCTGTACTATTTGTATCTGGCTGGTTTTGGTATGATGGAAAGTTTACATTTTAAAGAACACAATTCCAAATTCAAATTAGGAAAATGTGTGATTTCCATTTGTTTTTCGTTCTGTCAAGATGAATCAATCTGATGAAGAAAATCGATACATTTTAAAATTTTACTACAAAAAAGGTAAAAATGCAACGCAAGCCGCGAAAAAAATTTCCGATGTTTATGGAGCTAGTGCAGTACAGTGCAGTGTCTGTGTGCACTGTGTAACATAAATTTGGTTTAAGCGTTTTCAATCCGGAAATTTTGATGTGAAAGATGCACGTCGCTCTGGTCGCCCTATTACGGATAAAATGGATACCATTTTTGAAAAAGTGCAGCAAGATCGGCATACCAGTAGTTACGACGTAGCTGAGAAACTGGGAATTGACCACAAAACAGTTTTGGCGCTTTTGAAAAAAACTGGGTACACAAAAAAGCTCGATATTTGGGTACCTCACGAGCTCACTGAAAGAAACCTAATGATGAACCGTGTACTCGTTTGTGATTCTTTATTGCGAAGTAATGAAGCCGACCCATTTTTGAAGAAGCTGATAACTGGTGATGAAAAGTGGATTACGTACGACAAGAACGTGTAAAAAAGGTCGTGGTCATTGGCCGGTCAGGCTTCACAGACTGTGGAGAAACCCGGGTTAATTCGCAACAAGGTGATGCTGTGTGTGGTGGGATAGGTAGGGCATTATTCATTATGAGCTGTTACCATCAGGTAGGACCATCGATTCTGAACTCTACTGCGAACAACTGATGAGATTAAAGCAAGAAATTGAAAGAAAGCGGCCGGAATTAATTAACAGAAAGGGTGTGGTTTTTTATCATGATAACGCTGGACCTCACACGTTTTTAGCCACTCAGTAAAAATGAAGAGAGTTTGGCTGGGAGGTGTTAATGCATCCGTCGTATAATCCTGACGTTGGACCTTCAGATTTCCACCTGTTTCGGTCTCTTCAGAATTTTTTAGGCAGTGTCTGGTTAACATCACGAGAGGACTGCCAAAACCACTTGTCGCGGTATTTTGATCAGACGTCCCAAAATTTCTATAGCAATGGGATCATGTCCCCGTCGCTACCTACCAGACAACAAAAGGTTATCAAAACGGTACCTACGTACTTTACTTAAATATATATAAACTATATTAGAATATGTTTTGAAATTTCTTAAACAATGCGAACAAACTTTTTCCCCAACCCAATATATTTAGGTGTATTATAAAGTTTCAAAGTTTACGAGGAGTTAAAATACGTCAAGTCCTGGTACTGACGCGGGAGCAACTTGCAACACCGTGCTGTAAATATGAAATTTGATAATGAATATATAAACGATAAAACGGCAAGATAAAATCTTATCAATGCAATAAGAATCCTGAAATTATTAAACTGCATAGGGTGCGTATTTAATATCGTCAAAATCAATATGTCGTGTACACTACACTGAACAATTTGCATCCCTACCCGTGATCATGTTCGTGGAATAAGAGAGGAATATATATGCTCAGGATAGGGGACGTTACAGCAGTGGTGAGTTTACCGGAAAGTTGTTCAACATCCATAGAAAGTAGTGGACAGGATAATTAAACATATCCCGCAGTGCCGAAGCCAGTCGTCCTAGAACCGAACAGGTGAAGCGAACAAACGCACGAGATACTGCTACTTGTAAAATTTCACCGGACTTGATTAAACGAAAATTTCACTACAAATAAAACTTAAATGGGAAGTTATTAATATATATTTTTTTAACATTGTTTGATTTGGGATCTAAAGCAAAGGGATCTATGACCAACAGCGGACGTTCCTCAGTTGAGATGATAAAGTATTACAAGTCTCTAAAAGCATATACTTTCATTTCTATATTCACTTGACGCTTGTATAACATACTGTTACTTAATTTTATTTAATATTTATTTAAATTGTATACTTCAGGACTAAGAGCGAAGGATCTATGTCCAGCAGTTGATGAAAAGCATAGCTCTTCTAAAGCATATACGAATACTTTCATTTATTTTATTATAAGTTATACTTGTTATATTTTTATATTTAAGAAACAATAAAAATTGTATTTTTTATATGTACATATATGTATAATCAAGTACTCTAAATTTATATATGTTTCATGTATTGCATAAAGCTACCTCTCAGTACTTTGTTAGGTGCTTAACTGCATACATGAGCACCCTTTAATTGATGGAAGCAGCGTGCTGTAATAAGAAAGCGTATAATTTTTGTTTTCAATTCCACCAGCGGAAAGGGATGTAAATAAAGTATATATCTCATATCGAATAACATCACAATAACTTATATATACTCGTAATGCAAGCAAAACGTTGAATATATCATTACTGATATCCTTCAGATCGTATTGCGAAGCTCTATTGCATCTCAGTAATCTATTGTTAGAAGCGACTTTCAAAAACGTTTAAGCTCTAAGTTAAATATGATGTTTTTTTTTATATCATTAAATTTACAGGAGACAAAATATCCTCAGGGTATATCAGATTTTTTCGTGTCAATATAATCCATGAAAGCGCCATGTAACATATCTTACACTGAAAGCATTGCCAATATATATTTTTTTATACGACAGTGATGGATCGAGGAGAAGTCAGGTGGTAGGTGATTTACTGATGATAGTACTCTGTTGCCGCCAGAGGAGAACACCAATCACGCGGTGGTCTCGTGCTTGTAGTAAAGAGACAGTTACAGCGCTGCTCGGGATATGCTGTAACTCTTGCGGGGTCTCTTGCAAAGCACTAAGGATGACCAATGAAGGAGTTTAAGTGGGTAAAGATCCAACATAACCCTTTCTTCTTCTCCACAAGCAGAAAATCTTTTGAAGATTTCCCCCTCCTAACAAATAAAAGGTTTCTGTTACCGCAGACCGTGTAAGTAGGTACCACGGCAACTCCTTCTACATACAAACAATACTGTGATCCGGCGTCAGGGGCGTTGTTTGTGAAATTATTGAAATAACGAGACTTAATAACTTAGGTGGTTGATTAGACGAGCACGATACAGTAGAGTCAATATCATCTTTACTACCGCCACGTATTTATAGGCGTGCGCATTACTTACCACCAGGTAATCGTCTCCCTATGCTCGTCACTTCGTCAAACAAAAAAAAAAAATTGGCACTAATAAAGATAATACACTACGTAATGCATTGACGCCTTGAAACATAGAAGTCTCGTTACCTCCGTAATTAGTGGAGGTACCAAATAGTCTAGCTAGGTAAGTTCAAACCTAATGCACTGAAGGAGACCACCGAGGTTTTACTCCGTAGAAGCTGCCACATAACCTTGTCTTTCCCCCAGAATCAAGGTATTTATTAACATTTCCCCCGCGATAAAAAAAGGTAAGTTCAAACAGAGGTCCACCACGAACCCAACTTGGCAATCTTGGGTTGGCTGCGTAGCATCTTCGGACCCGAACTATCGCAGTGTAAAAAAACAGTTTTTATTTCCCGACGTACAAACAACGTACAAAAGGCTTTAAAAAAAGGTTTTAAGTCACCCAAACGGAAATGAGGAAGGCTATGCTCAGATGTATCTTTGCGCGATCGATATAGCTCTGAAAATTGCTAGACTTTGTCAATTACAATGGGGAAGATACATTGCTCAAAGACGCCGACGGAGCAGGAAGGCGGCTAGGGTGGCGGTAGCGTGCCGGTAGTCACAGTGCTGGAAGGACGAGGTGAACCAGCGATCCGATAAAGGTAGCAGAAAAACGCTGGATGAGTAACACAGGACTGAGCAAGAGAGACAAGACTTTCATCCCATGGTAAGTGATACGGCTGCACCACATTGTGCTCTTCAAACCGGAACACAGCAATCTTTGACCGTCCCCGGCAACAGAGACCTACCAGCAGTTACCAATCATTGAGGGCAGCCTATGTTCAACAGTGGGCATCTATCGGCTGATGGAAAAGCTGATGTAAACCATGAGCAATCAACGTTACCTATGATAAAAATATTGAGAGTTGAAAATAATAATAGAAATAAATACTTACAGGAAGTTCAAACCAGCGACCCTTGATATATCGGAGACGGTACAGCGAACATAAACCGGATGTCTATTCTATTCAAGTAGAGTTGTCAGCACAACCTCTTAAACTGATATAAGTGTACATCAGTAAACAAAAAAAAATCTTATTCATATATCAAACACTTAAAAAAACCTTCTGCTATTAAAATATTAAGTACAACTTAACACTGCTTCATATGGGGTGATAGGGCCATTTCCAACCACGCTGGCCCAATGCGGGTTGGTGGGAGTCATAGCCTCGTTTGTTGATTAGCAGCAGCATGAGCAAGTGGTTAGTTTGAGTTCCGTGGCGACGTTGTGCGGGGCCCCTTACACCCCCATATGAACCCCTAAAAACGGCTGAAGATCGCGGCAAGCCGCTGGATGCGGACAATGTAGGACCGATCACTGTAAGGATCCTTGGGGGAAGCCTGTAACCAGCAGTGGTCGTCTATCGGCTAATGATGAATTAAAATTAAACAGTGATTAAAACAGAAAAAAACATATATCGTAAACAAAAATTAATGAGAAAAAAAAAACATATGTTCTCGATTAAACATGTACCATCTAAGTTATTATACATATATATATATATATATATATATATTATACATACAGTCAAAAGTATTGTAAAAATTTTTGTTATAAAAAAAAAATTATACATATCAAGATGACCGCGAATGGACCATATATATTATTTTAAATCTGCTTCTCACCCGCTTTTCTGGCCGTAACACCCCCGCAGCACCCTTTGTGGTACGAATTTTATAAAATCCATTCTCAGCTGACCTACACTCGGCTAAAGGGATATATCTAGTTCTCAGATATAGTGATGGGTCTAACTAGGGTGGAAATCTCTTATATTATGTATGGAATAAATGAAAGAAAAGAATTTTTAAATGCCTATTGGAAAGAAATAAATATAGTTTTAATATGTGTGAATGTCTATGTAAATGTGTGCGTGTGTCTATACTCGTTGTTAAGAGTAGGTGGAGGAGTCGCGCCTTACTCCCCCGTGACGGTGTTGGAGTCTAGTTCGGAGCTGGCAGTGCCGTAGACGGGTGAGTCCGACCGCGCATCCTGCTTTACCTCGGACATAATAATTATTGCGTATTTTATTAATTTTTAAATTTATTAATTTATTTTTTTCCCCCCCTCTAGCTCTCGCACGCCGTATTTATTGCGAAGTAATAAATCATCGACCAGCGCCATGGGGAAATTCGCGATGCTGTCGCTGCTGTCCGGCATCATCACCATGGTGAGTATACTTAAATTTTTACCATTTTTTTTTTCCATTTAAATTTTTTTTTTTTAAATATCTAGCAGCCGCGATACGTGAAAAAAAATATTTTTCAACACTTCCAGATTTACGACTCTACGGATATAGAACTAAAATATTCTTTTTTTATTTATTTAAACATTTTATACTTGTTCGGGGCATTGTTTAGGAAAAAAATATTAATAAAAATAATAATTTTTGGGGTTGCAAATGGATATAAAATAATAGCAGCCGACGGAAGCTGAACATTTACGAATACATCCTTTTATGATGTATTTTTTTAATATCCTTCGATTAAAGTAATGAAATTGTTTCACAATTAACCACCGAGTGCTTTACATTTTTTTTTTATTATTTAATTACTAAACATTTAAAAAATAAAAATACCCTCGTTAAAGCACCCTTGAGTCTACCAGTTAGAAGTATTGGCTTATCTCAGCGATTCCCCGGTCGTGTTCATATCACCGTGTATACGTAACATCCGGAAATTCTATGTTTCCTTATATTTCTTATAATTTTGCCAGATTCCAGATTTATAAATATTTGATATTATGAAGCGTTTCATCAATTTTATTAATTTCCAATTTTGAATCGGAAACCAGCTCCAATACTAAACAAGGGATTGATCTTTGACCACATAATGACCGCAGTTACTGTCGTTGTACCTTTTCTTACATTCGTAAAAAGGCTTTATTAAACCTTCTTCTAAATTGGTTAATGCACGGCCATTGTTAATATATTATCTTTGAAAACAATAGATTTAATCAATTTCTTATTATAGCTAGAATATCTAGCATTCTAGATTATTGCAGCTATAGCAAGCCTAAACTTGGTAGCTGTTGTTAATTAAGGAGATAATGAATTTATATATTTGTTAGTATTTCTCGCGAATTGATATTTTCCGTTGAAATTATTGAAGCTATGGCAGCTTTCATTCATAATTTTAATTATAGTTTTTTTTTTTATTTTATCTGATATCTGCATTTGAAAATTACTCCAAAAATGTTGTATATGAGATGTATACAGACAGATGGATTTTATAGATTTTTTTTGTACAATTATCGTAAAAATTTAATTGGCATAATGGTTCCCAAAATTTATTATCCTGCCGCCGTTTTTCCAAAAAACAAAAAAATATTACTTACGGCCCCCTGGAAATTATTATTCTTTTAATTTTAATAGGAAACATATGTTCTTATTAATACTGAAAATAATATTTTCAGTAAACTATTTATTGAACATAATTAGAATGTAATAAAAAAAAAGTTAAAACATTCAAAATCATCTTAACGGAAATGATTGACCAGATATCCTGGTTACCAATTTAGTAAACCTGAAATCTAGTTTTATCATCAGTTATATTAAATCACCGCGATTGCCAATTGGTTCTTCAAATAAAAATGAACCGGATGTACATAAATCATTTGTTTTAATTGTTCCCTTCTTTTGTTTTATATCACCGCCCCTTACAGTTATTCATCATTCCCCAATTTCACATGCGGTCACCGCCGCCCCCCTGATTCGTAGCAGCGCCTACCAGGGGGCGGTATTTCCCTTTATGACATTTCAATCATGTCACATAGGAACAATAATAGAATAGACGTTTAGGGAGTTATAGTAAAAAAGTTTCCGTTACTTTAAAGTAGCAATCGTCAACATTTTTAACCTCACAGACCAGTAAATTAATCATTTAATACATCCGGTTTACTGATTTTTCTAAATGTTAAATATATTTCACCATCATCATTATCAGCCTGAAATATAGGCCTTCACCGATGTCTTGTATATATATTTATATAAAAAATACCACTAAATTATGTTATCTATCGGCTGATGATGATGATGATGATGATGATGATGTCAATAATTCATAATAAAATAAAAAATAACGTGATGATTAAGTATATTACGCATTTTCATTCGGACCACCACTTCGGCGACCGCTGTTAAAACTGCATCCGTATCTACGTTACTTACGATTCTAGTATTATAGGTTATGTACGGTAATAGAGAAATCTACACAGAGTAGAATAGAATAGAATAGAATAGAATACAACTGAAATTAGGAATATTTAAAAACGAGGATCACCAAGCGAGCGATCCTTTGCCATTTACACCTTCATTGTTAGAGAAACACAAATAGGCATTTCATAATATAAGGTATAGGACTTGAAAATTTTTTTCTAATAACTTTTATATATATATATATATATATATATATATATATATATATATATTATGAAATGAGCGAGAACTTCACCTGATGGTAAGTGATACGCCAGCACATATCGTGACCACTAATTAGCATGATATACACAACACCACATTATCCTCGACGCCCTGAGTCATAAGACGTTAATTCTCTCGTTACTGTTGTAATTTACTATAGCGCCCTTCAAACCGGAACACAATAATGTTCTCGCCGAACTGTTTTTCTGTTTCAACTTAATAGCTTTTGTTGTGTAAAGCACTCGGAACGTATGAGAGATAATTAGTCAAAATGGTACCGACGACATCCGTAAAAGTACATACATAAATACAATCAATTGGGGAAAAGGAAATCTTTTCAATTACATCCGTAATGTAGGGTTGAATATTGCTCTTTGCAAATATCTCTCGTTTCATACGTAATAAAAAAAAAAACTTGTAAGGAAATTTTAAATATTTTATGATGATGTAGACAAGCTACGGCTAAGTTGTTATTAGAGCACTTTACAAGGCAATATTACAACACTTCCTTTCGGATTATGATTGCGCTTGTATAAGCATAATATAAGCAATAACTGAAGATGGGAATAGTTTTCTCAATCTGATCGCAAGAATTCAGTTTGAAAAATATCACTGTAGGATTTAAACTGTTCCGTAATCACACAGTAATGATCACTGTGTAAATATTTGCTAAGTAGTACACGGTATCCGTCGTCGCCAATATTACCTTTCAACGTACGCAATGACCGATGATGATATCTCTAAAGTAATGATAAGAGGGTTAAAAAAATTATTACTGAATAAACAAAGTCAGCATCTTTAAAACGTAAATCCTCTTTTCCAAAGGTTCTATAAATATCTCTTCTACGTAAGTAATTTGCGCTTCCTACAAGCTACATCAAGTTTAGAGATTTACTCGTTCATTAGAAAAATGGTTCGGAACCTTTACGCGAAACTTAACTATAATGAAATTATTATTATTATTTATTTATTTATAACTAAATATTAAAAGACCGCTGATCTCATGCGTGATCTGTTACTTTTATTATGTGCGTCTTCCGGTTGGTGCTTGGTTCAAAACTATTACTTCACGAAATGATGAATAGGTCGTTATTAAGTTATGGCAATTTATCACTACACATCGTCACTTAATACTATCGTGTTCAAGTCCTAACATTTTTGATTAAAAAAAAAATACATCGCACATATTCGATGTTTAAAGGAGACCCGTGTATGTTAAGGTATTACTAGTAACTTAAACTTATTATTAAATAAATAACTGATCTTGAATCTGCTTTCGTTTCTTACCATTATAGCATTAAAGTTACAGAAATGATATGAAAATTCTAGACTTCATCAGAGCATGTTATTTACGATGTCTTAGCGATTAGGGGCTTACTCGTTGATTTCATTAATATTCATTATCCCTTCTTTGCGAATGCATATTACGGGCGCTAGGGGATGACGCATAAACATCTGATCGAAGATTTGATATTACAATAAATCTAAAGGTGTCCTCTACGGGATGAACTCTCTCAACAATGTTTACTATTTAATTTGTCGGTCTTATATTAATAAGGGCGATTACGAGAGCAATGGACGTCCACAGATTTTGATGATGATGATCTTAATAATTTCACAACAATTCACCTTCTGATGTATAAAATCAAATCTCATTTTACTTAATAAACCTCCAAAGATTCTATGACCTAACAAAAATAGCACAACCAATGAATGTTTAGTTAAATATATTCAAGTTGCCTTACATTCAGCGATGTTCACACCAAGGAGAAAATTTTTCGCAGCTCAAAAAGGAAATGAAATTTCCAGTTGCAGCACAACTCCAACAAGCATTTGTAACATAACTTGCATTCTTTTTTTTATATACCGTCACGCCTTTATTTCCAGTAGGAATAGGCAGAGGCGAATAAACACTCACTTTTCGCCAGATGTGGTTCGGTGAGATCCCATGTAACAGGGGCCGAGCCTGTTGCCACTTTGTTGGGGCCACCACACACACACAGAGAATGTCAGTGTGTGGGTTTCCTCGCGATGTTTTCCTTCACCGTTAAGTACGTGGTAATTGTAACAATATGCACATTAGGCATTGAAGAACTAGGATTAGAACCCCGTCACCTGATTGCGCTGTCCGAGTTCATAGCCATTGAGCTACAATGCATACTTTATTAAGTTATTAACTGCGAAGGCGACAGGAGCAGACAATAATGTTCTTTCATAGAAGCAAAATTTTCAATTGAAAATATTTTGTATTGGTTTGCAGATTTAATTTAATTTTCTTGTTTCGTAGTTACTTGAAACTAGTTCAGGTGAAAATTGTGTTTACAGTGTCGGTCAGTACTAGTCAGTCAAGTAGAGTTTCGTTCCCCGGCAGGGCTCTCAACCGCTGAACCCGTATACATACAACGGAAGTCTATAGCTTTAAGTACTTAAAGCAATATCCTTCCATTCGATGATCAGTCAATTTCAATGTTGGAGAAACGTAAAAACTTCGATATTTTTTTTTAACCTTAAATATTCAAGTTTTCAATACGTTAATTATTATAATAAAATCTTTAAAAGTGACTTCAGATTCACAATCAAACCCTTATGAGACACTTAAAAGGTAATATAAAATTTCTACCGTCTGTAACACTACATTAAAAATTTCTTCTATTATTAAGTCTTCTCACAAAGAGTATATCTTACAACTTTTTAATTATCCTTTACTTTACCTTGTTGTATACACACTCAGACTTTCAATATGCTTCTTATGTTACAGTTATGAAAACCTGATAACAATAGGCAGTGACAGTTACTTCATACTATACAGAAGTAGAGGACAATAGGGGGCTAATAGATTTTACGATGAATGTCATTGAAACGACATTGTATATTAAATAAAAGTGAAAACGACTTTTATCAATATAACCATCTAAAGTATATTTCCTTGAAATCAATCGCAATTATTTCTTACACAACTTATTAACTTAAACGTTAAGGAAATAGATCACTTCGTTAGTGTAAATGATTATTCGATGCGATGACTGTGATGATCAATGAACAAAGTGGCAGAAAAAATTAGACAGGTTAGAGAGATCATAGCTTAATTAACATGATGAAGACTTTTCATATACAAAATAACGAATATTTTCAGTAACAAAATATATATAATTACAGTATCTGTACAGTATTCAATGCTCAATAATATTTCGTATAGGCCTGTAGGCGTTGTTTAATTATAAATATCCATAGAACCTTATGAAATTGTTCCCTAATTTGATAATTTATCGTTGGTCGGATAACTTCTTTTGTACTTAGTAAGGAGAAATGCTTTCGTACACCTGAACTTACACGCGCTACGGTAAGTTATTACTGACTGATGGTTACTTTAAAAAACCACGAAACGCTTTCGCCCTATACAATATATTGACCCTTCTTTAGCGAAGTATACCTCTCCTCTTTCTCTTTTGGTTAAATATACGATTTTTCATTTGAACGGCGGATTCCCAATACGAACTAACACTTGAAGGAAGGCAACTTTCCAGCCTCCTGTGGCTCCACTGTAAAGAGCACTGCAGCTTTACTATTGAACCTACCATAATAAGTCACCTCGGACTAGCGCTTTTTTTGTATGTGGGGAAAATCTTCTGACAATACTCTGCTACTGGAAAAAGTCTGAGTTTTATGGGATTTCTTCTCCCTCACGGTGGTCTCTCTCAATGCGGTACCCGGAGATCTCCTACAGAACGCATCGATGCCCTAATCATACGCGTCCCAAGGAAGAATATATCCCTCCTAAGACCCTACCTCTACTACGGCAGATATAAGACTATCGAATTGTGAAGGACCCTATACTCTTTTATTTGTTTCCTACGTAATGCAGGGCTTACCTTAGTCCTATTCTTAATGACTCGGGAGTACAGAGATGACCTCCGATAAGCCCTGCACCACGGACCGGATTTGTGGGTTCCCCTTCTTTCCCGATGGTAACGTGGCGTATACTATTGAGCCGCTCCGCTATAACAAGACTAGATACAGATAGAGTAAACCCACCTAAGACAGATATTTTTCTTTATGAACGTTGCACAGTCGAAATTGCAAAGGCCTGAACTCGCCACGGCCGAGCTGATACGCGAAGTGCTGAAGAGAGGCTGGGCGTTCGCGATAGTCCAGGAGCCGTACATCGGCGCTATTGGTGAGATGCGGCACTACCCAAGGACAAGGGTGGTGCTTCGGCCGGGGTGCCGGAGAAGTTGTAAAGGCCGCCATTGTACTATTCGACGATACTATCAACATCACTCTGAGGGGTGGTATCCGTCTACCTGAAGCCAGACAAGCCCTTGGAACTATACCTGGATCGGATCGTCTGCATCGTGGAATGATTGGGAACTGCCAACGTGATACTGGGTGGTGACGTTAATGCCCACAGTACCTGGTGGGGCAGCCAGTCTGCGAATCAGAGGAGGAGTGAGGTTGCAACCGTGCTCGACCAACTGGAGTTGCACGTGCTGAATCGAGGGTCTGAGCCGATGTTTGTAACGTATGGGGGCGGGATGCGCTATGCCAGCCGCGTCGACATCACCACTTGCCTGCCCATTCTGCTCGATCGAGTGGAGAGCTGGCGTCTTGCAGATGACGTGTCTTCGCCGAATGACAGGGCAATTCTGTTCGAGTTGAAACTTGTGAGATCGGTCGGCACGGACATCAGGGGTTCAACAAGGCGGTACACTACCCATAGGGTAGACTAGAACAGATTCCGTAGAACTTTCACCCAGCTGCTCTCGGAGCGTGGTCTGACGCTCGCTGAGGTTGACAAAGTCACTGAACAAGGGGCGTTAGACGGCGTAGCCAAACGGTACGCGGAAACCATGGGAGACATCACTTGCGATGTGGTTCTACTGAAGGCCTCCAAGCGAAAAAGAACGGAATTGCCTTGGTGGTCCGAACAGCTCCCTCTCTTCAAAGCGGATGTCTTGAGGATGAAGAGACGGCAACGAAACGCTTCGCCGGCCTGTAAAGAGTTGGTCTGGCACGAGTATGTCTACACGAGGGTGGCCTACCGTCTCAAGACAAGGCGCGCTCAGTCCGAGACCTGGAAGTGGTTCTGCGAGAGGCAGGAACTGGAACGAAAGAAAAAAAGAAAGAAAGATTAGATTGATAAAAAATGAGACCAAAAGAAACTGATGAACAAAAAAAAAAGAAACATAGTCCCCAGCCCAACAAGTCTAGAGGAATGCTGTAAACGGACGCACAGATTGATTTCCGTCTCTAGTATTTGAAGCGTATCAAATGCGTTTATATCCTAATTTTCAGTCTGAATAACACTTGTTTATTTCAATTCGAAGACTAAATTTATTTTATAATCTAGTGCTGTTTCCGGATGGAAAATACAACGATATAAACGGAAAGGGCGCTGTTACCAACGTCGCTTTGTACAATAATAATATTATTATAAAACGAAGACTTTCACGTTATTGAAAACGAAACGTCTGATCATAACAATAGATCGGATGTTCCGATGCGGCTGAAGGTTGGAAGGTTGTTGATATATGTTGCCGTTCAGTTTTCCAACATTTTTTTTTACTGTAATGCTTTTATTCTAGTTTATAACTCATTAAACTCCATACTGTGAACTTTAAAAAACGTAGACGAACGGGGCTCGTACAGAAAATATATAGTTCCAAAATTATTAGACCCATTACATAATATACTGAACCTCTGAAAAGTATATAAACAATTTTTTTTCAATACTTTTACATGAAAACAGTACCACTAAGTGTTCTTGTTAAGTTTACAGCCGATTATGACATTAATAAATTTTTGTTGTACCGTGAGAAAAGATATCATTGTAAGGTAGAGGTTTATCAGCAATGTTAAGATTCGTCCTTCTTCGTCCCTATTTGTACGAACATAATAAATTTGTACGAACATAATAAATTTGTACGAACATAATAAATTTGTACGAACATAATAAACTCCCAGTAAAATTCACTTAAATATCAAATGTTAGTGAAACGATCATCAAAACTAAGTAGCGATACCAATTAGATTATTAAATATAACTTATAAGAAGCTTTTGATGTAAAGAAACGCGAAGGAAATCTCTCAAAAGATATTTTAAATTACATTTCGTGGAGATAGACCTGGGGTGGGTGGTATGTATTACAAGCAATCGATAACTTATCAGCGAGGAGTTGTTGTGCCACGTGCATCAATTGGAAATGAATATTTTAAAAGGAACCTTCAGTACTCAAGTGAGCTTAACCAGCCGTAAAATATAAAAGGAAAGAAGTTATAATTATGAAATGAACTCGATTTACAAAGTGAACCATTTAATTAATATAGCGTATACAGTACACGGAGAAGTAGACGTACAGCGGTTGAAATGATGATGATGATGATGATGATGATGATGACAAAGTACACGGTATACACATTTAGTCGTACACATAGTATTAAAAAATTTATACCCTGAACTGTTTTTAAACAATATTTTATGTTCATCAGCCGATAAACGTTCACTGCTGGACATAGGCCTTCCATAAAGATTCCCACAACGATCGGATAGGGATTCATATGGAAGGAATTCGGTCATTACCCACCACGCTGGTTCAATGCGGGTTGGTGGGAACCAGAGCCTCGTTGATTAGCACGAGCAGACGAGGTTGGTTTGGATCCCGTGAATTGTTGTGCGGGAACCCTTACATCCTTAACACTAAAACAATATTTGCTTTATGAAAAGATCTTTATTATGCTATATGCTTCAGCATCAAGCAGTTCGAGCTTTTGCTTACCCAAAAGCCATTGCTACGAATATACTACGTATACGAGCTACGACTCCACTACGTATACGAGCTACGGCCACACTACGTATACGTGCTACGATACTTATCAGCTACGAGAATATAGTCATAAATGATCGTCGCCAACATAGCGAAAACCGTCGCTATGTGACATAAGATGTTGACTTTCGTTACCTCAATAGTTTCATTAGCTACAGCGGCCTTCAAACCAGAACACAGTAATGTTTGCTTACTACTGCTTATAGGTCTCCGGCAACAGAAACCTACCACCAATAAATGATCTCTTTCTTTTTCATTAAAAAAAATATCCTGTCTTTAGGAAAATAATTACTTTAGTACAGTCGTAATTAACGCAATTACTGACTTGTAGTTAATTTCACAATACACAGTAACGTACAATTATTTAAACAATCTATTAACTGCTTAAACATAATCAATTGTTCTGATGGTAGATCTCTGTTGCCGAAGACTGTCTAGGTAGATAAACAGTAGTGTGCAAACATCACTGTGTTCCGGTTTGAAGAGTGCTGTAGCTAGTCAAATAGCGATATACTCGACAGCACAGTGTACGATGCTCTTCGAGTAGCCAGAGCAAAACATTATGAAGACAAGAGTGATGGGTGGAGATAGCCACAATCTTCAGACATGAGTTAGAGAGAGACTTAATCCTTTAATGTCTCAAAGCGACGAGCACAAAGTGATGCTGTGTATACCATCTTAACTAACCCCACGTTGCTATGGGCAGGCGTATCGCCAGTATTACCATCGAGTGAACGTTACGCGCGTCTCAATATTCGCAGAATGAAAAGAAAAAAAAAAACTTAAAGATGCTGACTTGTGGTGCCTTTGGTCCGTATGAAGGTGAAAAGGGGTCGGGTGAATTATATAAAGTTGGATCGATGCGTATAATTTGTCCTTCATCAGCGGTGCATTAGTAATCCGGCCGTACTTGCAGAGCCCGCCGCGTTGTCGGCTCGTTGAGGTGTAAAAGGACAGGACGTCGTCGCCCGCATTCATTAATCATGGCATATTATTAAAGGCATAAATAAATGTTCAATACCCAACAAAACATGAACGACGTGGGTGGTTTTAGCAATTATTCAAATGTCTCTTCAAATGAACGTAATTGTGAGGACATAATTATTAAGCTGTGATCAAAAATATACACTGGTCGTAGGTCTCTGTCGCCGGAGACCGTCTTAGTAGGTACCATGGCAGCGCCTACTTCTGCCAAACAGTAACGTACAAACATTACTGTGTAAGCCATCATCATCATCAGACAATAGACGTCCACCGCTGAACATAGGCCTCCCCCAAAGATCCTCACATCGATCGGTCCTGCGCTGCCTGCACTCTTTACCGCGACCTTCATATAGTCAGCACGGTCTCCGATACCCCGGTCACATGGGTACATCGTAAGTAAAATTTCCTATGAAGGGATTTGGACTTTTTCTCACCACACTGGCCCAATGCAGGTTGGTAGGAGCCAGAACCTCGTTTATTGATTAGCAATGTGGACCACGAGCAAGGGAGTTTGTTGTGCGGGATCTCTTACACTTACATATAACCAGTAACACAAAATAGATATTATACAGAGACATCACTTAGTACAAGCAAGGCATCATCCTAATACTGGCTATTCAACTGGCTATTTTTTTTCCTTCGATTTTGCAATAGATAGCACCAGTGAGGACACAAACAACACGATACCTATCGCCATCTAGTGAGGCACTAAGGATACTATTATATACGTATACTTACACAGAAAACAAACTAAACTTGGAGCCATGTGGGATGTGCGGAAGGGAACCGGAACATAGGTTTTTGATCCCAAGTGTATGTACACATAAAGTATATACATTTATTCGGAACTATTTTTGTTGTTGTTTCGGTCAGTTCTTACAAGTCAAATTGTCGTATTTAGATGCAAAAGACGTCCAGGTACAGTGTTTCAGTTGTATCATGGTGAGAATCCCTTTCAAGTCTGTGTTACGTAGCCGGGTCAAGTAAAATGTCTTCAAAATTGTAAAATCGTGGCGGATTCAACTCAAACGACAAAGCGAATGGCGAATTGATGTTTACAATAGCAACACCACTAAAACAAACTGGCGGAACCGTGTTGCCAGATCTATCTTATCTTCAAATTAAGGAGATGAATTGACGTTGATGTGAAGTTGTGTTTATAAAATATGCGTCTTTATTTTAATCCCAATATTTCTACTTAATTCAGCTTATTCACGTTTTATAACTTACATATGTTAATGGTAGTGCTTTCTATTGCTGGTTTTAGTATTAAATATAGCTCGTAGGGAATAGTAGCCCATGCCAGTAACATCCACTTGTAAAACACTGAATCTCGAGTTCTTTGAAATTTTAATTCCGCCGTCGCATACCAGATGGCGCTGTAAAATATCAATTTATTATTAAAAATTTGTATACTTGTTATTACTTAATGCAGACATCTGGTATCAAAACCTGAAAACAAAACGAACAGAACGAACCTGAAAAGTCAACAAAGTGAACACAATAAACAAAAATCGAAGTGAAGAAGGAACTTAGTGCAATGTGGTATGAAAAATAGGACTTGTAAAAATCTTGTGTAATGAAGTCTTAGAAAAATGTGTGATTTAGGACTTAGAAAATTTTGTTGATTGGTGGACTTAGAAGAGATCGGTTAGATTTTACAGTGATTGAGAATTTGAACAAACTATCAAAATAGATAAGATACTACTGAGAAAAAAGACAAACTAGAGCATCTAATTAAGGCTTACTCTAACTACAAGAAGGCTGGTAAAGATCGATTGAAAACTTATATACATAGAAATTGACTTGGCTGAAATCTTAGAGAAACTAATAGACGCTTTTACCAAAACAAACTTCGACATCGTTGAAAATGTGATATGAGATGAGAATTTGAAGCTACCTTACTTCAATGAGGATATAAAGAATAAAATTACACCTTACAAAACCAAGATGACTTGCAGGAGTACGCCGCGAAGATTCCTACACCAATAGTGTCAAGCCCATCAATTCCATCTAACACAATGGTTACATTGCCGCAAATATGACAACCAAAATTCTCCGGATCGTACGATGAGTGGCAGACTTTCTACGACATGTTTACGTCGCTGATACACAAAAATGATGCTTTAATTTCAGTAGAAAGACTACGTTACATGAAGAGTAGTCTTACTGATAAGCCAGTAACTTTGCTAAAAAAAATCTCAACTATTGATAGCAATTATGAAGAGACGTTCAATCAATTAACCAACCAATAAGAGATACATTTGAATCGAAATCATGAAACGTTTATCCAAGACCAAAATGTATAGGAGGAACTTTCCTTGGACATTTTTCAATACTTAGAAAATAAATCGGAAATATATCAATCATTGAACAAAGAGTATACGTGATAGATGACTATAAAATCCAGAATCACATGATACAAATCGCAGAAGAGACAGAAATCAACAATCATAAGGCCATTTATCTCTCCCACCATGCCGTCATGCGTTAAGATAATCAAATTACTAAAGTTTGCATTATATTTGACATCTCTTGCAAAAGAGTAAACAACGTCTCATTGAATGATTGTCTATAAGTTGGCCCCAAGGTGCAAAAGAACTTGTACCATATTTTTAATGAAGTAGAGACGTCATCCCTTTTGTATAATGGCTGATCTGGTACAGATGCATCGACAAGCGCGTGTACCCGACGAGAATTCGGAACTTCAGAGAATCTTATGGCGGCTAAACAGCACCGGCTCCATAGAGCAATAGAAACTTTCGAAACTTATGTTTACGACTACACGCCCTCCATATTTAACCGTAAAAGATTTGCAACAGGTAGCAAAATATAAAAAAGCTAAGTACCCGACTGCAGGTAAAATCTCTTTTGCACGATTACTACGTCGTTGATCTTCTAACAGTGAAGGAGGCAGCGGAGATTTATGACGAAATGAACAGCTTGATGATATGGGGTGGATTCCATTTACAAAAACGCTGCGGCAGAATCCTGTTCAAGAGAAGAGTAAGAGAGATTATATGATCCCATGGACTGGGCTGCACCGGTCATTATTTTAACCAAAATCTTCATTCAAACATTGTGAGGATCGAAACTGGATTAGGGCGAGAAGGTTAGAGCGGAACTCTACAGAGAGTAGTGTTCAATTAAAAATCCTATGTGGTGTTCACAGCTTAAAGAGAGAGAATACTTAGGTATACCACGATGACTACGTTATCGTAAGGAAGATGATATAGTGCTTCACGCGTTCGCAAACAGCTCCTTATATGCTTATACCGGTGTTGTTTATCTGAAAATGAAAGATGGGACCAGACAGATTTACGTCAACTTATTCATGGCAAAAACAAAATTACCCTTGCAGAGAAATAGATAAATTTGAATACTAAACATCCAGTCATTAATATCTGGTGCTCATCAGAAAAATATGCACAAAAGTGTAAAGATTATGCTAAACTACTTTTGATTTAAGTATTGAGTAATAAGATCTCGTGAACGTGTAAAGAAATACTATAGAGAATACTTTACTTTTGCTTTTTTTTAGTGCTTGAGATTTTATGCCAAGGCACACTTAGAGTTATCGGCAATTCAACGTTAACTTTTGAGAAGCTAACTACAGTTCTAAATCAAATTGAGGTTTGTCTAAATTCGCACCATATATCATACTTGTGCGACATTCCTGATGATCCCCAATTATTGACGCCCGGTCATTTCTTGATTGGAGAGCAGTTAGTAGCTATCCCCGAAAAACATTCAGACGCACAACTAACCGGTTTGACTAGATGGATAATTATACAGAAGATGGTGAATGACTTTTGACAAAAGCGGTGAGATGAATACTTGGTCAGTCTGAACCAACGTTACAAATGGTCCATCAAGAACACAAAACCAGATTTAGAAGATATTGTAATTAACAGAGACAACAATCTTTCACAAACAAAACGTTTGCTTGGCAAAATGATTCAGAAACACCCTGGTTATAATGATGTAACTATAGTTCTCAGTATTAAAATCGAGATTGGTGTAGTGAAGGGTCATACTAATAGTCTTTATTTTACCTCAGGCTTAACCTTACATATTTGTTGCACATGTATTCATGTTTATCGTAGTTTAAGATCAAATTTTAGCCTGTTTAAGAGTGTTAGTATTTTTTTAGTGCCCGTTCGGGTTGGTGGGCGATTTGATATTTTGGGAATAAATTAATAAAGTGTTGTTATTCAACATTGCATTACGTTATGTAGGATCATTAGGTTAAACCGTACCTGTATAGTTTTGAGAAAGGACATGTCTGGTAGGCGGAATGTCTACAACGATAATTGAAATAAATAAATATAACTGAATAAAATGTAATAATAAAATATTAAAAAAACGTGGATGCTTACCAATAATATCTAATTGTAAATCAGTGAAAGTTGAGCGACATTACAATTTTAGTTCTACAGTCACATACTAGATGGCGCCGTAAAAAATATAGCAATATTATCAAAAAAATTGTTATGTCATCGCTAATTATTATGAATAAAAATAAATTCAAAGTTTATCAACAGCAGTCTACAGATGGCAGGTGTCTGTTGATTGAGACCGTCCTCGTAGGTATCATCGAAGCATCATTATATAGTGCGGACAATTAGAAAAACTATTATTTATTTCATATATAACGCCTTCAGTGAGTGATGAGTGATTATTAACAGATGAAATTATTTTTTAGGTCTCTTTATCTTAATAACTGCTAAATGTTCACAAGCTATTAGAGAGGGACTTATACTTAGCACGAGTTAACGGAAGTATAATCCACGGAATATGTTGTTATCGGAACATGACGATTTTCTCATAATGTTTTTCTTCATCAGAAACTAAAGCGCAATAACCTTCTTTCGAACCAAGTACTATACTTCGTGTACAGACTAGATTCGTAATGAGGTTAGCGCTGCAAGCCAATGCGACTCTTACAGCTTCTCTGATACTGGGCTCGTGGACCCGGATCCACGGCCTGTTACGTGTACAGTATATACACTTCTGCACCTTTTAGTCAGTTTTCGTCTCAATTTTTAATTTTATATGTACTAACACTATTTTAAAATACACACTAGAACATCGTCTGTGAAATTCACTTATTTAAATTCTAAATATGAGGAGAACAACCGCTAATATTAAAAAACCAGCTGTTCTCCGCCCGTATTATAGCCATATCACCTGCTGCATCTTCCTTTGGTAAAGAAAACTTTGAAAACATTTTATTTTAATTCACCTACACCCGGAGAAAGGAATATTCCTACCAAATTTCAAAACTCCAGATCTCATGGTTCTAGATTGGTTGGTGATGAATCTCTACATAGATGAAAATCTCTTATATATAAATAGATTAAATGATCACAACGTAATTTAAAACAAAGCCTTCTGACAATGTATGTTCAAATAAGACTGTATTTTCCCAGGTCCTGTCCCTTTTCTGGATTATCGTGAGCGGCCTGTCCTTGACTTACAGGCGTGATTGCTACAGCTCAGATTCTTTGTCGAAGTTCGGATCTGATTACATGTGGATGTTGTTTTACAAGCAATACGTACTGGGTAATTTCTTATTGTCTGTAATTTATTCGCATGTTTACTTCAACATTAAATTAAAGAGGTTGAAAATGTAGTTCTGGTCGGATCCACACGAGATCAACGGAAGAACTGTTGATGGAAGCCGCCGTATTCAGATAACATAAGAACGATGTTTCGTTATATCCAGCAGAGGACATCTATGGGCACATAATAGTTATAATGAAGTTTCCTTCTTTTCTTTTAGTAAAGTTTACATAAAAAAAAAAATCTTAGGATAGAACGGATAATACATTCATTGGTGGCCATTTTTCTTTTTTCAGACGAACGTTGCGTGGGCACTGCGTTTGTATCCCAGCTGACCTCTACTCGCACGATCCACATTTTTACTATCGTCTCAATGACCTTTGCAGTGACAAGCCTCATCGCCTCAATACTACTCTTGATATGTACTGTGCATGTGCTATAAATTAAATTTAAAAACGTTGGAAAATCAATGATAACCTTTAAAGCTTGATTTCAAGTTTGGGCATATCTAGACATACTTAAAAACATTTTAGATACCTTTGGTACCTAACAACTGAACACTAATTTTATACACTCAACTAAACAAAATTCCCAATTAAAAAATAAAAACAGTTCTATGCTTTACAATGGACTCCCAAGAAAAAAAAGAATTAAAGGAGATAAAACGTTTATTATTAAAATGGAGATATTTATACAGGGTGGCGCAAAAGTAATCCTCCTATCAGAAAATGCTATAAATTTTACCTTGATGTAAAAAAATTAAGAGACCAAATAAAAATAATCCACAAGAAGGATCAAAGATTTTCATTTATTTTTTTTTAAATTACAGCCAAAAAACATCGGAAGATTATTTTTGTGCCACCTTGTATATGTCTGATGATTAACTTTGTTCATGTATTCCAGTATTATACGTTTTGTAACTAAAAGATTAATAACATTTGATAGTTAAAATGGATGTGAATAAAATTATTATTGATAGTGTTGATATTTCAGCGACCAACGTAAAAAGTTGCAACAAATTTGTGGAAGTTGCCACCTTCTTCCACGTGACGTCGTACGTATCTGGTTTCATTGTGGACACCGCATTCGCTACCCAGCTCGGTGTGGACTACGCGGGAATGACGGAGACCATGGTGCATATTGCTTTAACTAACATACCCCAATTAATATTGGTGTAACGAATTTTTTTTTTATGCTTAATCCTTTACTGAATTACCTCCCTACGGATTGGCCCAGCATTGCCCGCATCCAGCGTATTACACGACCTCCTTCAAACCATCCCTTTGCATTGTGAATGGTCTACAAGAACGCTGCTGCCACTTTACTGTCCCAAAAAAAAATTATTTTAAACAATATCATCTGTTTAACCATACTTCAAAGTTCCTCGTTTAGAAATTATCACTTTTCAACACAAACTATTATAAACTTTTAAATTGTTTTTTTTTTAACATAAAATTAGAAAAACTGGTCGTTAGTTTGATACAGATTGCGGATTAGATTGCTATAATGGAGGGAAAGGAGCGGAAATACAGGGTGACTGGTAACAATGACAACGAACAAGCTTACTAATTGAGCGTAGACGAGTAGCGAGTAGGGATACGCATGCTGTCTCTGTCTTATTCACGTCGTTAGAAGAGAACGGCATGTTTCTCTCAAATAGTTTCGACGGGTGTGCGGGCAAGCCCCGCAAGCGCGTTCCTGTTATTTGCCATCTAGCCTCACCATTTGCAAAACACTAGGAAAGCCTAGCCTAGCTGAAATGTAGCCACGTTTAGCCTACACTTTCGGATTGTCAATGGAATTTGTTATGGTCTATCTTATCATCAAATTAAGGAGATGAATTAACGTTGATGTTAAGTTGTGTTTATAAATTATGCTAGTCTTTATTTTAATCTCAATATTTCTACTTAATTCGGCTTATTCACGTTTTATAACTTACATATGTTAATGGTGGTGCTATCTATTGCTGGTTTTAGTATTAAATATAGCTCGTAGGGGATGGTAGCCCATGCTGGAACTAAATGAGAGGTATTGTTCGTTTAGCTCTTATAAATGATTTTTAGGGTTGTTAATTATTAATATTGTTAATTGTTTTAAGAATTTGGCGATGTCCGGATTCGCCGTTAACTACGGGATTGATGCGTTGCGCATTGCAATTTTAATGGTTTCCCTGCTCGTGATGAAGGGCGTTGTGGCACCACTCATCAACATGGGGATTATTGGACTAATGTTAATGAATTTAACTGAATACGTGCAGGAGCAATCTGAACAGGAAATAAGCCATGAGGTAAGTATTATACCATTTATCCATCTTTAAAACGTACACCGAAACAACAATACATGCGTGGCGGCGATATATGCAAACGTAAGCGATTACTATGGCGTGTTTTGTATACGAAGGTATTGCGAAAGTAAATATTATACTTAAACGTCTACATAGCTTAGCGAATATTGTCATTACTCATAATTAATATATTTGTATAGAGATAACGCAATAATTGTACGCAGCGCTAAGCATTTGTAACTGTCGATACACAATTTATCATTAACAACGATCAACGCTTTTTTTTTTTATTATTTTCTACACGACGTTAAATTGTTTAAAACTAGTCGACTATTTTTGTCCGTTGAAAAATAAAATTTTAAATCATTTATATGCATCACATAGATCTATATTATCCCTCTCGTGTAATCTTTTGGGAATGACAGTTTGTTTAAAAATCATATCTCGCACCACAACCACCACCATGCTTTATGTATTTCAGGACTTTTACGTTTTCATTTCATTTTAATAGCGCGTAATACAGATAGAACATTTTTTGTTTCCTTTTCAGCACTCAATCCACAGTAGAGGAGTTTTGAATGCTTATGAGTAAGTTTTATAATCGGGCTTATATTCACTCGCAGCGATGTTATGGGATGAGATCAATAGTTTTTTCGCGATTAAAATATATATTACAGGAAACATCATAAACAATCATTTCCTGCAATCTGTTAAGTTATAATTCTCCGTTTGTCATGACGCTATCATTACATTAACTCATATTACAAAACCTTTTAAGCTTTTCTTTTTGCTTGAGCTAGGTCATGATTTATAGTAATAGCCGAGTGTTTAGTACCTGCAACTGAAGGTGCTTACAAATCGTTTGTAATTTCGTAACCGGAAACGACTTTTTGCTGGCGCTAAAAAAAATTGTGTCATGCGAAATTACTCACTTTTCTAACTGGATTAATTTTCTTATTAGTACATTAAAATATATTTGGATAACATGAATATATCTCGTCATTCAAAAAATATATTACGTAAGAGACAGCTTACCCGATTTGTAATACTTTTCATCGGTGGTAGTAGATTAAGAAAAAGGAGATTAAGTGATTAAAAAAAAAAATAACAGTACAAATACAATGAAGTTGCGATGGCAAAACCAGTAAGTATGGACCACAAATCTAAGATAAAATCTATGCATGTAATATTTATATCGTGTCACAAATTAAAGTTTCAACCGACGATATTTTCACCTTAGGGACGTTTATAAGGAACCGTTTTGAAAAAGTCTGATATTTTTTTTATACAATTAATTATAAACAGCACAAAAAAAAAAAATTGTAAAAATCGTTATTACGTTTTAAGATATTAATAAGAAAAGAAAGTGTTTAACACATCCTCTATCACCTAGGTTATTGTTACATTCTAAAAGACAGCATTAATATAGTAAAAGACCTAGTCGTCTAAAGTATAAAAAAGTCGTGTATCAGTTCAAACATAAAACATTATATTAAGACCTCAAAATACCAAAATATTTTTTTTATGTGTATATATATATATATATATATATATATGATGATTAGGCTTATATGTATATATAAGCCTAATCATCGCTATTCACTCATTTATGCAACAAGCAGTATTTTACTTACTCATTGCTCAAGTTTGCTGCTGTACAATAAAAAAAACGCATCATGCTAACATATTTCAGCATATATTTGCTACGTTGTAGTATTTTGTTTACTTCTACAGTTGTACAACATGTCTGTAACAAAAAGCAAGTCACAATGTATCTACTTAAATAACCTTATAACGGATCAAAAGTTTAAATATGTTGGACTTTGGGAAATAAATATTCGTCGACTTTGTTACTTTTTATGTAATTAATCGTTTTTTTTTTTAACTTCAGCTGGCAGCATACCATCAACGAATGCTCGCCGGAAACCTCAACCCATTGCATAATATGCAAGACATGCTCGAAGTAAGTCCACACAACTTCGTATATAATCTAACATCAACCCTTATAATTATATATTTTTTTTATGTATTTGGCGCTGTTCTTTTTCTTTGATAACTCTTGCGGCTTCATCGGACTCAAGGCTAAAATTTTTATGAAACAAGTAAATTTTTTTCTTATTCAACGAAGTCACAATACGAGCGAGACATTTACTTGGTAAGTAATATACTTGCCAAAAGTAGCCTTAATTAAGATGAATATGCTCGTCGTGTTAAGACAAAGGATTTAAGTTTCTTCATCCCAGTAAATTCACTAGCTACAGCTCCCTTCACACCGGGTCTTAGTAATGTTTACAATAGCATTCGGCAGCATCGAGTTGTACCAAATCTGTCAATTATTGTATATTTCTCACCTACACTACGAAAACAAAATAATGAAGTAAGACGTGGCGGAACCTGTCTCAACAACATTGAATATAAAAAATAAATATGTAGACAAAACGAAGGATACAAGAGCTGTTTCTCAAATTACGAGCACAAAGTACAGCTAAGAGCAGAGTGAACGTTCCAATAATTATTTGTCTCACACTATACCACATCACCATCTCTCGCGACATCTCGATCACAAGTGAATAGTGTGGCCGAGGCAAATGTCGGGCGAAATGTTCTTCCAACATGTCTTCCCTTTTTTTTTGTTTTACGTAAGGGAAATGCCTTCGCATTCCTGCTCTTGCGGGGGCAGATAACTTATGTCGGACTTGCACCGACTAAAATCCTCACGATTTTCCACCGTCGTCGCTTTACGGCGAGATCACGGGAACGCTTCTGCACACCGCCTCAACTCCGCCAGCTGCGATATGTCCCCCAGCGGAAACAGCTTAAATATAACATTTTCATGGTATTTATTGCATCAAATTTTCTCAATAGATACACTTTAATTTTAATTTAATTAATTTCTAGGTGTCTGGAAACACCGGAACATCCACTTTCACCGGCCCAATCGTGTCAGGACCGTCCCGTCGTGTACCTGGAGATCTTACGTTTGTCACCACCACAAACGAGGAGCGCACCTCACCTAGAGCCGCACTCCCCCAACTCCTCGGCTCAGTCTCGGTTTAAATCAATTTTTACTACAATATATATCTTTTTTTAATTCACAAGACGGCAAGACATGCGGCACCTTTAACCTGATAATAACTATTATGCCTGTTCATAACTACTAATTACTAATTAGGATAGTATACTCTGCAGCAGATCGTGCTTGTCGACTTGAGACAAGACTTATTACCCTAGTAATTTCACTAGCTAGGACACCTTTTAAATCTAAACGCAATAAGGTCTGCGCACTATTGTTTAACCAGCAGAAAAAGGAACTGCAGTGATTATCTACCTAGGCGGTCTCTGGCAACAGAGACCACAAATAACACATGTACACAAGACAAAATATGTGCGATCAGTAATTATATATTGATGTGGAATGTCAATAAAAATGCTTTAATTAATTTAAAAAATAAAGCAGGGCTCTCGCCGTGCACCCAGAGGCGCCATCCCCCGCCCAATCTTGCCCGGCCCTGCAGTCAGCGTGCATGAAATCGAGTCTAACGGCACCCCAGAATTGGAAATCGCCTCAACCAGCGCAACAGCTCCGCAATCCCGACGACGACTTCCATCCACGGTTTAAACGATTATTATAAAAAATATCTAGTTATATTTATACTTTATATGAATGGATGGAATATACCCATTGAGGAATTTAACCGAATACAACCAAAAGATTTATACAAAGCGAAAAAACGTCGATCTGACTCACAATTAGCTGAACGATAGAGAGCATAATCACGATTATAAATTTTTATGCATTTATTCCAGGTCACCGACAGGCTGCGCGAACTCGGTACCGCCCGCCCAATTCGAACCGGATCATCTGTTTTGGCAAGGGAACCAGTCACATTTATCATTAACCGCGATGTAGGAGCCACCTCACGATTCTTCGCCGATTCTCAACAAGACGTCGTGACAACGGTTTAAATCGATCCAGTAACAATAACGCTTCAATGGTATCTAACGAAGATTTTGCCCTTTATTAAAACAACTTTGATCATGATTACTCATAGCTTAAGTAATAATCAATATATTATCGTATATTAGCTGGTAGATGATTTAAAATATTTCCTCGTAATCTCTTCTATGCTATTAGCAGTTTTCTCTGAATTCTTTTGAGTATTCATAATTCTGAAATAAAAACAAAAACCGTTACGGAATCTATTATGAGTTATTTAAAAAAAAAACAGACGTCTTTACGACTGTTAACAGTTAACGCCCCACAAACAACAGTAAACCCAAAATTTCTAAACATTATAAAGTAATTTAAGTAAAATTATAATCGCGTAACCATATATACTATGTGTGGTGTATTATAACTCACCATCACATTATTTATCTCTTTCACTTTATAAGTATTATTTTTATACAGCATGCATAAGTAAACTTGTGCATGTTATATAAAAAATAATGTAATCTTAGAGCATGCTTATGAATTCTTAGTGATTTATAAAGTAAGTGTATTCATATTTAATCACTATAATATTATTAATATTTTAGGTATTAAGAACAACGCATCACGAATCCATGAGAGTATACTGGGAGTTAGGACCCAGTTCCGAAAACGAAGACCCCCGTCCCATCATCAAGTCATTAGAACTATCTTCTGTCTTCGTTTTCGGAAGCAGTCTCCTAACACCCAGTATTATGTTCGCAAACAAAACCTCTAATATAAACGGCATTCGTGATGACTAGAATTGTAATCAAATATGTAGTAAATTATTAATTATAATCAATAAATGAGCAAAGCAAATTGTTGTTGTTATTTAAACACCATCGGCAGATAATTTATAACAAATATAAACAAACTTCCAGACGAATTAAACAACCATCAAGGATCAATGTTATCTTTTACAACATGAAGTTTTCATTTATCTAATACTATACTTCTTAAAATGAGATAATATAAAACCACATTATTCTCATAATGTTGCTGTAATAACGTATATTATTGAAATTTATAGTAAAACAGCTATTTTTAACAATTATCTTTCAATTCAATATCCAAAAGCACCTGTTTCCTTTAATTCGTTAACACCAGCTTCAGACGAAGGTTAAAAGAAATTATTAGCTTTGCTTCAGTTGTATAGGTTACTTAATTAGTGTCTCCTTATAACAATACAGTAAAAAAAATATTTAAAAAAAAAAAACTTTTTACATTTTTACGATTTTTGGACAAAGAATAAACTTCCACTAAAATAGACGCACTGGACTACATATGTGAAATAAAAATTTTATGTTACCACCTAAATAACTTGAGACGAGGCCGATGCATTGGAAATGTTTGTATTGTGTCCGGTCATTGACCTAAGTTTTCTCTGCATACTTGCTTTGACCGAACTTAAAGTGGAATTTCGACTGGGTTTCGTTACCTGTGAAGAGGTTAAAACATTTTATAACACGCTTATCTTACATTTTGTTATTGTTTAAACACATGAGGTAGTAGTGCCGCATGCGCATTAAAATCTTTCGTTTCTAATATAACGTCGACAAATATTCCAAAGCTACATATTGGTCTTAAGTCTCAAAGACATACATCTGAACTCCAAAAAGTAATTTCGAACCGGATTATTCTGTTTTCCATCGATAGCATATTAAAAATTATTATAATGTCATTTACCTGGTCTTTTAACGTTTGATGAATTTTATTCTCAATAGTGACATTCTTAGATCTTGCTTGCTGAACCACTACTTTATCCTCCTTATTTGAATTACAGCTCGTGGTAGATGAATCAGAGAATATCTAAAAAATTTGTTTGTTTGTCAAAAAGCAAAGTTTAAAGATTTACGAACTCAACATTGGGAAATTGATAAATTCCATGTCTACGTCTATCACCGACATTAAATAGTTTCATTGCACATAAAATCATATATACATATAACATACACCATGTTAGTCAACAATTTTTACCGGTATTATAGACATACGCTTAAACGTTTCCGGGGGTACGGTTACGGACTGGGGCGGTTTAAGGACAGCGTCAATACATAAGCGATTGTCTTCATTAACGTTGAAGATGAAGAAGGAAGCAGTGACTGGCGGAAGGCAGCGCAGTAAAGCCCGACCCGCAACCAACAGAGCGCAGATTAGTGCGGACAGAACTGCGATGACGGGAGCCAGGGCCAGTTGTTGCACGGGAAGACCACATTGCACCTTACGCTCATCAAACCTACCCGTAGAAAATAAAACAAAATCGTTATTATAAAAAAAAATTTAAAAGCCATAAAAGAAAATTAGCAGCTGTAACTATAAGGTTCACAATGATTGCAAGGAGGATAGACGCAGGTGTCATTGCCTCCCTGATGAGTGAAGACGAAAGTCGCGAAATATTTTTAAAATATTGTAGGAGAGTGGTGGGGAGGGTATTGAAGGGTAATAAATTGTAAATTAAAAGTTAATAAATAAATAGTACAATTATATTATAAGATTAGTTATAATTATGATAATATTAAAAATAAGAAGAAAGAAGAAGAAGACAGAAGGGAATAAATAAGAGAAGATGAAAAGAAGAATGCGATAAAAAATTACAAAAGGAATGATCTTTTCAGGCACCCTCCCCCTCTTCAGAAGGCGTCTTCACTCCAAGGAGGAATGAGAGAAGGAAATGGGATGCAGCATGATAAAGAAGAGAAGTATGGTAGAAGAAAGGAGTAAAATGATGAACGGAATGGAAGATAAGAGAGTTAGGAATGAGATACATGAAATGATGGTAAATTATTGGAAAGTAACCGGCCCTTACCCAAATTACGCAGGGGGAATGATGTAAAAAAAAAAAAAAAGGTTCACAATGTTAAGGAGTTGAAAGGAAAATAATCATTTTTTTTTATGATTATGATACGAATGACAAAAGTACCAGTCAACGACGCCGCAGTTGTTGATACCGTCGCAGTAAACTCCACTGGTGAAGCAGTAGTCATTTCCGTCGATAGTACAAATCGTTTCGTTCTTGGGGCTGCAACCTCTAGAGGGCGCAGTTCGAGCTGCCGTCACTGTCACTTGATAGAGGTTCACCTAATTGTAGATGGATGATACACTCTTATGCGAATATTTATTACAAAATTACAGCAGGGCAGGTATCTACGGGAGTGGCGACCCTTCTTAAGAAATTAGTTTACAATTATTGCATAAAATAAGGGCTACTTAACAGAATCAAATATTGCAATGCGCATGCTTCAAGGCGTCAACTAATCAACACTGAAAAATCTACTACGTTGCCATAGACTAAATATACAAGAGTAGTTCAGACATAAAAGGAACCTTTAGTGATGGAGAGTGAGGAAGGGTACTTGTTCGATTAGGCAGTCATGGTCGGTGGGGATACTTTGATTAGGAAAACCTATACAAGCATTTACCACGAAAGATGCTCTCTGTTTCTATATCATCCACAGCAAATAATGGTCGGTGGATTTATGAGTATCCGTAGCACAGATAAAGATAAGAAGCCAAGATGAAAATAATAAGGCACAGAAGAAAAGACGAGTACCGCCTTTGAGATGGCCATGTGTTATGCAGCCAGCGCTAACAGATCGCAGAGGTATTTAAGTGTTCTTGTTTTCCTGCCATAAAACGACTAAGTCCAAGGGTGTTTTAATCACTGCTAGTTTCGACACGACCCTTGCCCGCCATGGCAAGTTTGTAAAGGCACAGACAAAACAAAAGGAAATTGAATATATCCTTAAAAAATATTTAATTTAACTTTTGAAATTACTCAATCTTTTAGTATTGAGACTGCGACTAATTGAATTTACTAAATAACGTGATGAGGAAAATTTAAATATGTATATATATATAAATAACGTGAAACAAGAGCCAATAAAAATATTAATTCAATTGTAAAGTAGTACTCAGCGTAATCAATCGCGACTCGAGCACTACAAACCAAAATAAAAACAAAAAATTATGAAACCAAGTGTAGTTAAACATTTGATGCTCAATACTAACATTCATATCGCTATTCAGGCTGCTGTTACTTATAAAACGAAACCTTATCCTCTCCCGCATCGTTAGGATGTAATAAGGGGACAGTACATCACGATGTCCGACGAGGTCGCAGAGCCGCAAGCACTTTCTTCGTTTGAGTACTGTGAAGGCGTTGCGATTCACCGCGCAATTATTTACAATACTGTTCGGGTACCGGATCACCACGAGCAAGTTGATGTGGGACGACTCCGTCGATACCTCTATTTCGCATTCATAGTCCAAATCGTTCAGAGTACGGAAGACCTGTATGTTACAAAGGAAAAAAAATTAAATACCAAATGAACTGAAAATTGTTCCTTTTTCAACATTGCTACAAAGTCCAATTTCCAACTGCAAAATTAATTTTAACCTATTACCAATGTCGTGGTGTCCGACATGCCCATGCCAAACGACAAATCAAAGCGGAGGTATCGTGATGCCGCACACTCGCTGCTAATGTCCCGAGGCCGATACAACAATAGGAGACCATCACCAACGACTAAGCTCCAAGATAAGCAACAAAGAAATCTGCACAGGAACATTTTGAAAGAAACGTACTAAACTATAAGGTCGAGACTTTTGAAAAGCTTTTTTTTTTAGGTCCTTACAAATGCCGATTTTGGACTTATACAGTTAATATATATTGTTAGTTTACCTGTTTACCGAGAAATGATTTTTTTTTTTGTATGTTATAACAATATCAATTGGTTCAATGATGTTAAAACTTAGAATTGTCACCTACAGCGCCGTATTTGTATTATTGTTATTAGCGCCCTCAATATAGGGACTTTTTACTAAAATTATCATGCACTGGGTTAACTGCTTTAAATTCAGATTTTATTTGGACTGATTCATCATAAAAAAAACGGTTTTAATCCATTCACACTGGACCTCTAAATCACTTCCAATTGCTTATACGCTAAATATTTTGTCAAATTTTTTTCATTGTCCCAAATTGATATCCAATGTAAATGAAAAGGGTGTAATAAATGAAACAGGTTTTACAGTTTCCTATCGTGACGTAATATCCGTCAATATTTTGAGTCCGGAAACTGTTAACGAGCGATTAGCCGCTGCACCTGGTGGCAGTTAAACAAGGGAAACCCAGAAGGCGAACAAACTTAAATGAGTAATAACCTAGCGAGATAGGTACGCCTGTCATGACAGCACCTGTTAAGTTCCTGGCGCAATTTCTCCAAAGCAAACGTTATTAATTTTTTTTGCCGTGGTGTCTTACCATAAAATATTTTTTACGGTGCAAATATCCTCGTATATCGACATCAAGATTCATTGCGATCTGCAGAGTAGGCGCGTGTTACATAGGCAAATTTGTCACCTCCGGGGGTATTTCTTTTAGAACAACCACCACATAATACATAGGGTTTTTAACAATTTCAATATTTTTTGCGACTACCGAACTATTTCCGCAGCAAAGTGGAAACCTATGATCCTAAGGACACGCGCATGCGATGCTAAATGATCATCTCATTTAGCACGCGGTTACACACGTGTAACAACACCCAGCGGCAGATGAACGACGTTATATTCGTACATTCTGCATATTCCGTGTTTATAACAGTTTTAAGTGTGAAATCTGAAAACAATCGAAAATAACAAAATTTATCTTGAAGCAATTCGAGAACATTTAGGGTTTAAGGCCACTAACGATAATTATAATCACATAATTTCTTATTTTATTTATTTTTACCAAATCTACAACACAAATACAATAATTTTATAAGTAAAAAATTTACAAAGAAAATGCCAATTACATATGGTAACCTTAAAATAACAAAAAAATAACATGTTAATTGTAATTCTAGTCTGAAAATAATTTTATATTCAAACGCCACAATATCGTGAAGTGACCGTTGTTAGGCGGCGATGCAAATATAAAAAAAAATTTGCAATAAAAACCCCTGCAAGAGTTGATCACACCTTGCAAAGACGAAATATATAGAACAACTGATAAATAAATGCGGGAGAGGAAACTCAAATAATTAAACGAATAATTTTAATCGTTTTTATTAATTCATGAAATCTAATTTTGACAATATTCCGTTTACCATGATTAAAGTAGCATTCTTATACTATATTGATTTTTGCAATATTTTAAATTCAGTTCCCAAAAACATGCCCAAAGATAATTATCGTATCATTTAGTAATATTGAGGTAGTTATTAGTTTCTGAACTTATACCAATTAAATATGGTTCTAGAGATAACAGTAAATTCAAAGAAAAATGTTGGTAATATATTTAAGACAATACAGAGTGAACAGTTACAAAAAAAAAAAAAAAAACAAAATGTATATTGGACCTTAACACATTTACGAGAGAAGCAACAATAACAGCCCCTCCGAAAGAATAAAATAAGAGCGCGCGAAACGCCCCCGACAACACGACGGGTCTCTGATTCCCCTCCAACGATCGGACTGCGGAAGATGCGAAGTCAAACTCGACTTCTTACATTAAGAAAATTCATTAAAAATCTATTGAATTAGTTAATAATTAAAATTTTACATAGCAATCAGCACATTTTAAAACATAATAATCGTACCGTACACAAACACGAAACGAAGTTAACCTAGACAAATACATATCAAGGTAGACAGACAGACAGACAGACAGACAGACAGACAGACGACAGACAGACAGACAGACGACAGACAGACAGACAGTCGACACAAATGACGAGAAGTTTTATCCATGTCTGCGCGTAGAAGCGGTGATGCGGTAGGGGCGCGGGGCCCGGCGGCGGTGTAGTTCAGTCTCGGGCCACCCGGCGCCCGCGCCCAACTTAACGCTACGTCACAACGATACAATAAACAACTAAAACTATTTCAGCATTCTAACACGAATCAAAATCATAAGTAGGTACATTGACACTCGCTCGCTCTCACAACTGGAAGGAATCAACGACACTCCTATATGTACACTCCTTCGCTCGCAGAGATTTCGGGCCGCGCACGCTCTGCCCTGGAGGCCGGACGCCGGCGAGCCTCTCCGCCAACCATGTTAATGCTAGGAAATCCCTCCTTTCAACCGAACCCGTCAAGCGCATGGCTTTGTCTAAATACATTAACGCACGACGGACACCAGTCTTCAAAGCCACCCAAGCGATCTAACTTCTGTTATGCAGTTACAGATCGACAAGGAAACAACTGATACGAAGTTTAGAAAAAGAAGCATGTCTCCTATAAACAAATATTTCGTCTCGACACTCACCAGGTGTGCTCTTCATTTAAGCGTGGAATGTTACGAGTTTGGAACAGAGGGTCCGTTAAGCTCCTTTACGAAACACCGAAAATTTATAGATGACTTCATCTCGTCTATACGTACACCGTCCTCACCACAGCCCACCATACCAGGCAAATGGAAAATATGGCGACATGAAGACAACATAGCAAGACGCGTACAACAAAGCTCGACGACAGGTGTTACACAAAGCGATATAAACGCAATAAGTAAACCACTAGTTACATAGAAATAATATAACAAAATTAACTTATGTAACTTTTTGCACCTGGCGCGCCTGCAGAAACAGCGTTGTAAGTTATGACTGGGCCAGGTGCTTTATCAGTTGCTATTTATGTTTTAATCCATGATATATGTTTTGCATTTCATCGTGTACATATGTATTAACAGTATTTATAATTTAGATAAATATATTTTTTTCTTTCCTTCATCATTTCATAACACCAATAAACCGGTATAAATAAATAGTTACCAATTGAGCAGTAATGGGGAGCTGTAACGGAATTCGGAGCATAAGCAGGAAGAAAATCGCTAAGTTAACGGGCGTTCCAAGCAAATTCCGAGAGTCTGTCGAAGATGTTACGGGTCAAACGCCAACACAAGATTACTATCGAAATAAAAGCATTACAAAACAAGACTACCAAACGAATGATAAGTATTATAAATTTGTTTTGTAAACTAGGAATAGTAAACAAGTGCGGGCGGGATTAAGACGATGCACCGAAAGATATTTACAATACTATTAACAATGTGTGGAAGTACTGAAGTGTAAATGTCAAATTTGGACGGGTAACGTGACGACAGGCGTCAAGAATACGTGGTGACATAAAAATAAAAAATTAACTCGTGTGTTAAATATTTTTCACGTTATAATTATTTAAATTTTAGGTTTAATTCGAGGGGAATCTTCAAAAGCTGTTTAACTTACAATGAACACGAGAAACAAACGGATAAAAACTTGGGAGTCGATGGGCATAAGAGCTCCTGAAGGGCCATGAAATGAAAATTAAAGCATTTCACGGGTTGTGTGTCTAGTGTCTCTACACATACTAAAAGAAGAGTGTGCAGCAGAAGTGAACATGATTATGTTACGAATAACACATGCAATAAAAACTATAATAATAAAAGGATATCTATAATAAGAACAGTAAAAAAACGGTAACGATTATTTAAACTGGAATTAAATATGCTGATGTAGAGACACTGATGACTGGGGATCGTCTAATTAAAATTAGCCACTTCGACCTATGATTTGAGAAATCAAATACTTCCATATATCACATCACTATTATAAATATAAATATCTAAGGTTTAAATAATTTCGACATCGTCACTTAATCTTAAACCCTCTTAGTTAAATATCTCACTTGGCACAATCGTAACACAAAACGTACACTTGAAAATTGATAAATTTTTCGTCACGAAGAAAACTTTTCATCGCGGCGACATGAGAACATCATCAAGCTAACGAAGACAAGTACAAAAAAAAAATAAACGGTCATTGACCATCTCCTTACAAGTCAAACTTGTACCTTTAGACCTCGGGGATCTCGCCGTCCGATCACTAACCAAAATTATTGGCTCGCCTCACAGATAAAATTAGAGTCAAAGCTGTTATAACGGAGCATATGAAAAATATTTAGCCATTAAAATAGTCTACTTGTGGAGTCGTAAGCAAAGTATATATATATATATATATATATATCTCACGATCCGACAACTCCTTGCATTGACTAAACCAAAGCGTTTAAAACAATGCATAACAAAAAAAATTTAATTACATTATTGATACTGTTATTAAAGATGTGGCACTACCACGCATCGCTGTCGACATGCGTAAATCCAGCAAGGGAATGGTGGATAGAGATAGAGATAGAGTAAACAATTATCGACTATCGTTCAACCATAACCACAACACCTCCGCGTTGTAAGGCGGCGCGAGTGAAGTGGTAAGGAAACGACATAACAATTAATATACTTTACACGGAAAAACTCATATATCGGCACTATCGGTAAATAAAAATAGTGTATATGAATAATATATAGCAAGTAGTATATATATAATCATCAAATCATCAACATACTATAATAGGTAATCCGGGATAAAATATGGTAATACTTCAAATATTCCTCAATATTAAATTACAATTTACTAAATTCATAAATAAAATTTAGGTAAATAGTTAAATAACAACAAGTGTGGGCGTCGCTGGGTTAAGAGTGCGATGCGATGCGGTGCTGCCGCCGGGGTGTGTGGAACGCGAGGGCGCGTGGGTTGGCACGGGTTGGCGGTGTTGATGGTGGCGGCGGTGGCGGTGGTTGTGGCGGTAATGGAGGCGGTGGCGGCGGCGGGGTGACAACGGCCTACTGTTGAGGCGGGGGCGGCGGCTGCGCGGCGCGGCGGTGGCGGCCCGGCGCCGTCGCCTGCGCTACCATATCGCGGATGCGGCGTTGCGCAGACTGTAACAAAGCACACCGTGCATGCATAAATATATATATACATATATATACACAATTTCCGTTTACTGTTAAACAAACACACACTCGCGCGCATTCCACGGACGCACAGGTGAAAAATCATATAAAAAACGCGACAAACTGTGGTGCGTTCACCAATAATATTACATCTACACTATTGCCTACACGCATAGCATAAAAATCATCATATAGACAAACTTAAAATAAAACATTGTTCATTCACACACCTCAACAATCAATCGTATTTCATTACAACCAACCTATCATTATTCAATCACATGTAGTTACAACTTAATGGAGAATAAGGCAAGTGCGCAAATCAAAAACAGTATAGAACAAATCATTTTATTACATATATATATATATGTTTGTACACAGTTTCATTCGCCTCGAGTTGAAATTAAAAAATAAAAGTAACTCACCTACTACTACTCGGTAGCGTGATATACGCAAAAACTGAGCCGTGACGGCCGTTTCTTACAACGTATTCTCAAACCGAAAATCGGGCGGAATCCGTAGGCGGGGAACATCTTCCTCACCCAGCTTCGGGCGAATGCTACAAAATGTAAAAATGTATAATGCAAGTGAGTCGCCATCCGAAATATTAAATAGACAATTTTCTCGCTAAGCGCTCAGCAATAACTAAAATGTAGTACTTATCTTATTCGTAGGCCGACCGACCATCACCTTCACAGCATACTAAATTTTATCTTTTCTTGCCGACGTTGTAACTACATGTAAACAAGCACGCCATACTACACCTCACACTCTCACACACACCACACTCACATTTAATAATGTAACAACAAAATTTTCGCTTCGCTTTATATTAATAAACGCCGTAATATTTTACATCTTTCCGTATTTTTTTTTAGATATGTAGTTAAAGTATTTTACAATTAACATTACTCCCGACTATGGTACTTATCGGACGAACACGGAACGCGCCGAACAAGAGTGAATCATGGCGGTTTAAGCAAATTTAAAATAAACCACTATATATAATATTATACATACCACATTATGTTAAATGTGTTACACACATACAAACATATAATGCCATAATACACCCTCGCAGAAACACCCACCTGCACGCTATAGAAAGGCCCAACAATGTGCACGGTGGTCTCGTGGTCAGGCTGCGCACCAGCCGGAGGAGGCTGCTCGGGCAGCTTGATCAGCGAGCCAGTCACGCGCTGCAATTCGCGCACGTTTTGACCCCCCTTGCCAATGATACGCCCTACTTGCGACGATGCTACCACGATCTCAACAGTCAGCCGTACGTCGTCAGAGCCCGACATGAAGCCCTCTTCGCGCATCTTTTCGAAAATTAAATACTGCGCCTGAAAATACAAAAAAAGAGTCGTTTTGTAACGTTGCACACTAAATTCCATTGTAGATTCAATCAATCAATTGTACATATATTAATTAAAGAGCAGAAATACTTCTATCGCTCTGTTATCGGGTAAGGTAATGGAATGGAATGGAATTAATATTACACCAAACAAGTGACATTTTTCAAGGAATATAAAAACGTACCTTCCACTGAGCCTCGGGGCTGCCGACGATGGTCACTTTACGCTCTTGCTGAGCTCCGGCGGCTGCTTCGCCTTGTTTCTCTTGTTCTAGTGGGGCTATCTTCACAGACGCGTTACTAAAGCGAATGATGTTGCGAATGTGCGACCCCTTTGTGCCAATGATGGCACCCACAGCATTATTCGGGATGTACAAGTACGTCGTCTCCTGCGAACCGACACCCGTTTCAGTCTAAAACGCACAAAATTTCGCAGTCAAAATATGGTGCCGTATAAACAATTACAAAGCAATTTTGTATGTTAAACACAAATTTCAATGTTCCCCCCATTGGTATAATCGAGCAGGCTCGTGAGAGGGTGGTGAGGTCAGATCAGCAGCAGTTGTAATTATGATATGTTTACCTGCGAGTCGCCGGCGCCCTGCTGTGCGCCGCCGCGTCCGGCGAGCGGCGCATAAATTGGAGGCGGGTAGGGCGGCGGAGCGCTGCAGAACCCACGTCCAGTAGACATCATAGCCATCGGATGCAGCCCCGGGAACATAATGCTTTGCGGCGCTAATACCTGCATTACACATCAACCATTACATTTACACAACACATATCACACTACGTAAATAAAGTAAGCTAGCTAGCAGCAATCATTGAACAATTTAACAAATTGGAAATATAAGAGAATAATTGAACACACCTGAAGATCGTTTTCATAGCTCTGACGCAGCTTAGCCGATATTTGTGACTCTGCTTTAGCCATATTTTCTATGGTACCCTTAACGGTGATAATCCGTTCTAGATTGAAGCTATTTATATCATTGATTGAAGATACTGTAATTTTGGTATCAGTCTCCTGCATGATTCTCTTAATAGTGTTTCCACCTTTCCCAATTATGCGCCCAATCAAGTTATTATGTGCAAGGATCTTCAGGCAAATCTCACTGAAATGCAATAAACGGTATATAAAAAATACACGTAATACCACTCAACAAACAACCATTTATATTTTTAAACAGGAGTTGATGGATGCATCATACATAAGCAATTATTTTAGACACTGTAATTATTGCTAAAATAAAGACGTACCCTTTATTGGTGTTATTAGCCTCTTGCTGCATGACCTCCAAGATGCGTTTGCAAGCATTGGTGCAGTTCTCTGGGTTACCGTAGATGGTGATTGCTTTCTCCAGAGAGCCTACATTATCCTTACGGTGCACGTCGACCCGCGCTCGCGACTGCTGCGTGATAAGGCGGATGGTGCTGCCCTGCCGGCCGATGATGGCACCGACCATGTCGCTTTGCACGAGTAACCGTAGCGGGAAGTCAGTAGGGCGCGCGCCGCCACCAGTCGCGCCGCCGCCGCCGCGCCCGCCTCCAGGTCGTCCACGTCTGCCACCGCGAGCACTTGGGTCAGCCGGTTCTACCTTTATACGGCTGCCCTCTAGCTCATACCCATTCAAACCGTTGATGGCTCTGAAATTTAAAACTCATGGTACATACATATCTTGCAGCACAGAAAGAACTCTACTAAACATGCTGTAAGCAAGCATAAAACCATATTTACAAGCACCCATCGAACACATTCAAACCCATGTTTGCAGTTTTAACTATTGTTAAGTACCAACAAACGCACGCGCGCACGCACGCTCGCGCACACACATACACACTACTACAAATATACGTACATTGATCTATGTAAACTAGGTTAGACAGACCTTCCGGCAACATGTACTCGTTCGTTCAGAGAATTTATTCAAGCGGATTTGTTTGTTTGAAAAAGCGGAAATAGTTGTTAATATTGGCAAAATCATGCACAATAAGGGAAGAAGCGACAGCATAAGTATCACAAAACAACACCTTCAAGCATTGAGCGAAACACTGAGGTTTAAAGTAAGCGATGCTGGATCCGAACATGACGCCGGTCAAATACTCACTGCTGCGCCTGTTCCATTGTCTCGAAAAGGATGTGCACCGCCTGGGTGTTGCCATCTCGTGAATGGACTTTTTCGCAACTCTGCACGTTGCCGTACTGGGAAAGTAGAGGCTCGATGTTCTCGAAGCGAACATGCATCGGTAGTCCACTGATGAGAATCTTTGGCCGACTGCGACAAGTGATATAACCAATTGTAGATTGACATCAATTTAAGAGCCAACAGGCACAAACGGGAGCAACAACAATATACACACACTACAGTACAGTTTACATTGATTGATACGCGATTTGATTATCTGCATCTGCATCTGCAGTATGTATAATTCATTCACAACAACGACCACCATTACAAAGATATATGGAAGAAAATGCAATGTTTAATAACAAAAGTTATGAAAATACAATACAAATCCCATTAATTTCGTTACTATATATAGTACAGTAATGGGTACATATACCATTACCAATATTTGGTTAATCGAAAGTGTTTGCTATTAAAATTGTTCAATATTAAATTTTATATATTTTATATTAAAATATTATATGCGTAACAATTATTTACTTCAAACAGAAATCACCTGAATACAAATACTTCTAAATCGATAGTATTGATCTCTTCTTAATCTGTACTGGGTTTTTCTTTATCATTATTAAAATGCAGAAAACCCATCTTAAAAACATTTCCCTGAACTCGTTAATTTTTAGCTGACACAACGTTGCCGATGTCTTTTGCTACTGTATTATTATTATAATGCATAACTGTATTGTTCTTATTTCCTAACATATATTTTATAATGTTGCTATAGTATTTATTACAACAATAACAGTGTTGCAACTCATTTTCCGCGGGCCCAAACTAGGCAAGGCTTGCCTATCCCTGTTGACACTTGTTACTAACAAAGTTTTTTACATTTTAAAAATATATATGAACAACATTAACACTTCCGGTACTGCACTATTGTCATAACAATAAATTATATATAAATGTAAATATTAGGACCAGGTAAATATATAAATACTTGACAAATAATTTAAACAGGTTGGCTAAACTGTTTACAGGTATTAGGTAAAAAAAAAATTTATAGGTTTTCAGTCGAACCATACGTTAAAGAGTTTATCCATTTTAAATCCATGTTTTGGTTTGCCCTTGCATACCATATAACATTATGTATGTTGTATGAGAATTAACATTAACTTTGTCCCGTTATAAAAGGAATTATCATTAACTGTCCCATCAACGCCCACCTCCTCATCCCTCCAAAACTATAATCTAATCTCTAATCTAAAGATATTTAATATCTCGGAATGTATTTTTTTTGTAATAGTCTTGAAAATGCTGTGAGCAGTTAAATTGCACATACACACATTTTTGTAAAAAAAAAATATGTAATAGGAAGTTTTATCCATTCATCGGCAAATATAACGGATTGTATAAAATAAAACGGTATTACAGGAAAATAGTATATATTTCTTTAAACGCACTAAACAACAATTGTAACGCTTTTCAATTATTTTACCAAATAGTTAAATATGATGCTTACATACTACTGTGCAGACCCTACATAGGTGGGAAAAGGGCAGGAGAAAGAAGAGTTAAATAGGATGCTTAGTATTATCTCTTGTAAGAAATTGTTAAGATTTTTATTCATTTATTTTTATATATATGTGACAATCAGTAAGTATACATAATAGTGGACGAAATTAAAAAATAAGTTTTTTCTTTTTATTACTTGACAGAAAATGAATCCTTGTTTAAATTAATGATGTACGTATGGTACACAATATAGAATTTAATACGGCATCATCTTTAGAGATGGTAATATGTTATAAGCAAATTATGAGGTCGTCAAGGTGTTGGAAATGAAGAGAGATGTGGTATTTCCCTTGTTATATAAATATATTTTAGTCATCATAATCTTTTTTATAAAATAATTAATTTTCAAAATGCTTAGTTTATACTATCACGCCTTTTTTTTCAGTAGGAATAGGCAGAGGCGAATAAACACTCACTTTTCGCCACATGTGGTTCGGTGAGATCCCATGTAACAGGGGGGCGAGCCTCTTGTCACTTTGTTGGGGCCACCACACACACGCACAGTTTATTCATTAAATAAATTAAGTAAACATTTTGAAAATTGACAATTTTAAAAAGTAAATTTTGGGCAGCTTTGACTTTCCCGGTATAACATCGAAAAAGTTATATTATGAATTGACAACCCCGCGAGAGAGGAATTAGTTTTATTTCAAGTCTAAAGGGAGTATCCATCCCGTCTTCATTCATTACATAAAAAATTAAGTTGTATGGTGCATTTAGAATAATAACGACGAAAACAGTATCTAATATCCTTTTTATTGGAAGAGTATATTGAAAGTTAACAAGTTTAAATAAGGCAGTTCAATTAAGTAAAATATCATTAAAAAAATTAATCACTATAACAATTGAAATTATCCTGTAATAGCTCTTTGTAACAGTTCTTTGAAAATTATATTTGAAATACACAAATATGTGTGCCTTTCATTACAAGACTAAAACACAATTGTTAGTTATATATAATATATATTTATTTATTTATATATTCGCACGTACCTACTCTAGTAGTACGGTACCTAGTATTCTGCTTATAAAATGTGATTTCTGTTAGTTGTATGAAGTGGTATGTATTTATGCTGTCGCGGCAACAGCCGAGAACAATTTTATCTGCGGTTCGAGCCAGGCAATGTGACTCATGGGCCGACGAAGCCGCGCCACAGCCGGCGCCGCCATTTTACTTTACGCACCACGTGTTCTTGTGCAAGTGATTTTATTAGTTTATATTGCCGCCTTCGCAGGGTGGAAGTGCATGATCAGTTATTTATGAAAACTTAAAAAAATTAATGTCGAAAGATAACTAAGTAAGAAGTGATATTGGAGCGTACCAGTTGGCTTTGGTAATTTTGTTCATTACAGCCGTATGGAGCAGCTGTAGAGCGGTTGTCCGATATTTAGCACCCATTTCAGCCATCGCTCTGTTTATTTGACGCCAACCACTTGTTATAACAATTAACTAAGATCGAATGCAAAAACACTACTAGCTGGAGCATGCAAATGTGCCGCCAGCGCAAACGTTGTGGTTTAACTGAGGTGGTGTTTGAGCGAGGGGCAAGAGCCGCGCGCGCCGCGCCCGCGCCGCTACCCGCGCTGCCCTCGTTCGCGCGCTGCGCGATACCCGCCCCCACGGCCAGCACATCCGTCCACGCACGCTACGCATACACACACCCACCCGCCCGCGCCAACTCATAAAAACTAACAATCTATTCACTTTACTCGCAGCTAATTGCACTCATTTTCAAGGACACAACTGACCTCACGCCGACCGAACCACCCATTAAACGCATGCAAAATAATATTAAATACATAATTTCTTATAGTCCGTTCAAAATTTTACTATACTTGCATAATGAAGTGACGCATTAGACAAGTAACTAAGCAGCTTCAACAAGTAAAATAGAGTCACACGGGCGAAGCGAGTTATCTCCAAAGTGTAATGTATTTGTGTACATTATCATGCGACTGTTATCACATTAACTATTAAAAATTTTATCATTTTTAAAATTCATTGAAAATATTATAAAAACAGCTTATGTTACAATTACCAACGAACTCCAGAGAAATAATAAAGAGAAAAAATAGTACAAACCCGAACTACTCATATTCAAATTGAGGATTTTCAAACAGTTTTTAACTGCATCATTAATTTTAGTTTTCATGCGTTATAGCCGTGTGACTTATTATTTAACAAATCTCTCGCGTTATCACATTTTGTTTGAACGCTCTACATAAACACAAAATTTAAAATAGTTTCTCTATTATAAATAAAACCATCGAAGTGTTGACATAGGTAATCTCAAACGGCTCGACTAATATTTTGTCGGTATATTCACTGGTGTATATAGCTAATGTTATAAGTACAACTTAGGCGGCTACACAATATAAAAATACATGGTTTTTAAACTGTTCGACAAAGAGTAGAAAAATATTTTTAAATACAGTGTTTAATATTGCTCCTGCTGTTGCACTGTAACTATATGGACGTCACCAGTTTAGCAAAAGTAATTACATATTCACACTCACAGATGATATGGGGAGATAAAATAAATAAAAATAGGTTGCAAACACGGCCATCATGCTGAAAGTGATTACAATGCTGAAGTAAGAATATTTCTTATCATTAGAATTTATTAAAATAGCTATAAGCATGTATCAAAAATAAAAAAAATCTAAATTTCAATTGGGAATTATTTATACTGTTTTGCATTAGGACAGAGACATAAATAGGAAAACAGTTGTAGTCTAAAAACATGTGGTGTTCGTAAAATTAAAAAAAAATATAAAATACTTAATTTTTTTTTTTAATACGAACTGAAATGTATTAAAATATAAAAGTAAACTTTGGTGTCTTGTTATGCAAAACCTAGGCAGCAGAAACTGGAATGAGTACAATGAAGAGACGGCAAAGATTTTAAGTGTTATCTATTAATATACTTTTAAGATTAAATCTGACTCAATAGTACTATTAATGTAATTTTTTTTATTGTACAATTAAACGATTTATAAAACGATTAACGATTAAAAATAGAGATGCTGATTGAGCCCGATGTTATGCGATACGCGGTCGCCCATAACATTGTGGCGGTAGTTAGGACGGTACAAATTGCATCACATTGACACTCCGTTGCCTTGAGATATAAGATGTTAAGTCTCATTACACCAGTAATTTCTCTACCTACAACTACTTTGAACTCGGAACACAGTTACATTTCCACACTACTGTTCGACGGCAGAAGTAATAACTACAAAGACAGTCTCCGGCAACAGAAACGTTTCGCCAATAGATAGCAACACGATACTAGGACAAGTTTCAATTTCAAGTTTATTTATACACGTAGTAGCCCCCTTCTTATTAAAGCCGCCTTCTTTATTGGAATATACGTGTGTATATAAGGAATAAAAATTCAAACAATAGTGTATATTCATGGCAAAAATATAATCAAATTTTCAGAGTGCGTTGGACGTGGCAAAAGATGTTTCCCTGGTCTCAAAATTGGAATTCCACCGGTGGCTTCCCTAACCGCGTATAATGGAATGCACCGCGGGGGCGGCGGGCACGCGCGCGCGCATAAACCACCTGCCGCCAGGTGCACCTACGACCCATCCCCTACGCCACTTTCTTAATATTCTCCTTGATTTCTCAGAACGCATATATACTAAAAAGCTCGATCAATAACAGCAAAGCACTATTTGTCTCAAGGTTTTCGCTTGCAACTGGATACAATATTATGCACGTCTAGTGCATGTATTAATTTACATCAGCAAATCAACGTCGGAATCGACAATAGGTGCATATTAAAGAATTTCTTTTCACACGCAAATTTGTCTGTTGTAATACAAACAGATATAAATAGATTTAGTTGAAATCTATTGGGCGTGTCAAATTTTCGTTAAGTTAGACATATTGATTTTTCTTCAAAATTATACGAGCGAATAAGCGCGCCTCTTGCGCGGAAGTGACTAGTGAACCGGAGTTTATGGGACAACCGCAACAGCCAGCCTGTGCACAGTTGCTTTTTGAGAAATAAGTTAGGGGGAGTGTTTTTTTTTTTTTAACTTTCATCTGTTACTACGGTTGCCACTTGTGCAAATGTGTAATTTCGTAACAAAAATTATGTAACGGAAATATTTCACCACACGCAACGCTCATATTAATCAACAATTATCATATACTAATAAACAATACGTCCTCCACCATTAAGTAGTAAAGAATAATATTCATTTATTCTATAACAATTTGCATACGCAATATTACGTAGTCAATCAAATGAGATTAAAAAAAAGGTATAAAAAGAAATATATACAATGATGCATATCGAGGGGAATGTATGATCAGTTGGGCGTTACATAGACGGGTGACGTTTTCCGATATTCCAGCATATAAGTAGCCGTGTACAATAAAAGCTTTTATTAAGTGCCCCTCTCTCCGTGTGAAGTGCGGCGCTAGGGCCTGCCGATCAGAAGCACGCCACTCAGAGGGGTTACACCGAATTAACACGTACTCACCACCACTCCCCGCCTTGTCAAAGTCAACGCATTCAACTTGTCCGATCTGTAACAGCGTCGCTCGCCGGCATCCTTTCATCCCTATTACCACATCCAGTAAAACAAATTAGAAATCTCTACCAACCAACCAAACAAACAAACGGGCAAATAGTAAATATGACATTTTTAATTATTAATCGGATATAGTTTTAGCAGAAAATGGACTTAACTCACAAATATGAATTTTTGAGTATTTTAGTTAGTTTGGATGATGACTATGTAATAATGTTGTATTCAAAATATTTTCATATCATTGTCATGTGAGGGGTAATGTAATGTACTTATACTTTTATCTATGTAGTTTTGTCACAACGCTCAAAATGTACCTTATACCTTGTATACTGGTTGTCTGTTGCCGGATATTGTTTAGGTGGGTACCACCTGCAGTACCTATTTCTGCCGAAAAACAGTACTAGGTTCCAGGTTGAAAGGAGTTGTAAGCTAGAGAAATTACTGGGGTAACAAGACTCAACATCTTATGTATCAAGCGACGAGCGTAATGTGATGCAGTGTATACCATTCTAACAAGCGCCACGTTGTTATGCGCAGGAGAATCACTAGCCATCAGGTTTAACGTCTCGCTCGTCTCATCGCTTCGATGAATAAAAAGATATGTTTTTTTTTTGGATAATGCACCAATCCTTAGCATCTCTGTGGTTATTCACAACACGTTTTTGGCTATAATGTGGGGTTGAGTCCCTTTTGTTAAACTTCTAAAATTATTACTTAGCTTGTTCGATACTTACATACGTTCATTATTATTATCTCTTGTAAGATATTGCCGAGACGTTATATAAGTCGTTTAATTTATTATATATTTTGAACAAAATGAACATTTTGAAAATGGAGCTTTAACAGTAGCATGCGAATTCAGTACTACCTTTACTTTCAAAGTGAAAAAATATAGTAACGATTTTACAATCTGGGGGTTGGTGCACCGTTATGCGAACAAAGGGTTCCCCACTCTGCACCTCGTTGTGGTGGTGGTGGCAGCCCAGAATTTATAAAAAAAAAAATAATAATCTTATTAAAAAAAATATATATAGTTTTAAAAAATGCTTGAATTTTTCGGTTCCGTAGAGTCAACATTTTCACCTTTTAATATCAAAGCGAACTTAATAAATGGGGTGACGGAGAGTGGCTAAGAGGAATAAACGTTAAAAGCTCTACACACCGAGTTCTAAGTGTATTACTCAAATACTGTACGAATATAGTGCGGCGTGCAAGGGTGCAAAGGGCACCCCTTCGTAGCAGCCAACAGGGAGGCCCCGCCCAACTGAGCAAGGTCACCCGCAGGGAACACTGCCAGTCATTATGTTATGCCTTTTTTTTACGTGGGGGAAATGTCTTCGCATACCTGCCCTCGCGGGGGCAAAGACAGGTTATGTCGGACTTGCATGGACTTCATAATGTTCTACCTCGTCGCTTGGCAGGGTCAAGGGAACGCTTTCACATATCTCCGCAATTCCGCCAGCGCCGGCTGCACCATGCAGCCCCACGTCGGGAGGAAAGAACCCCTCTTTTCCACCTCTGCAAGGGCACGCCGGAACACAGCATCCACTCCTCTCGGCCTTCTATAGTCACGCCGGCAACGGATCCCCCGATTCCGTCACCCAGATGTCACGGGAGCTAACAGTGAGAAAACTCTCCCGATTCCCTGCGGCGAATCTGGTCTAAGGTTCCACCGCCAACGGATGATAGCGTCACCACTAGGCGGGAACCTGTTCGGTTGGACTCTGTTATGCCTATACGAGCATCGTCCTGTGTCTATTGATGAAGGTGTAACAATTTCAAAACTTCGGCGCGCTCATTTCAAATTATTCAATTGATCCTTGTCGACTAATCACAACCTTACCTAAACCGTATGCTCATGTGCAGTATAAAAACTAAAATAATCTATTTCATTTAGTTATTTGGTTTAATAATAGTTATACATCATGACACCATTATCGGCAGGTGCTTTAGTATCCAGCGTGGTCGGGTCGGTCGGTCGACGACTTAAATATAAGGTTTACACATGCGCACGCGCACACACACAGGCACACGCACGCACGCGCGGCGGTCGCTCACACTACTTACGCACTTATTCTAACTTTCCCTCTCACGTCATTGCATTTTTTAACTCGTGCAAGCTTCTCACTACTTTTGTCTTTTTAAACAATTGCACTATAGCCTCTATTTGATATGGTACCTGTGCGAATAAACCTTTTAGATTTTTTAATAATCAATAAAACTTACTAACGGTTGGTCTGTTAGCAGAGACCATCTAGGTCAACTCCCTTCCACCACCAAACTGTAGTGTGCGAACATAACAGTTCCGCTTTGACGAGAACTGTAGCTAGTAAAATAACTAGGATAATGAAACTGATGTGTCAAGGCGACGAGCACAATGTTGTGCAGTATATACCATCTTAACTAAGCACACCACGTCAGTGCGTTGGCGTATTACTTTTTTTTTGATGACGGGAGAAATATCTAAAAGATGCCCTGCTTCTGGAAATGATAGGGTTACATGGAATTTGCACTCACTAAAACCCCTCGATGGTTAATCGACGGTGCTTCGCAAAGGCCGGGGGGCATCGCTCACCAAATACACTGGTATATATCCCAGCACCCGCTCTTTGAGAAGAAACAAGACTCGTACTTGTCGTCCACCCCAGGCTTGCTTAGTGGGTTTCAATGAGTTTCCTGGCCTTCAAAGCCCACGAACTCAAAAATCCTTTTATTCGCTTTCTGCGATAGTCGTCAAGGTATACCTTAGCCGTATTTTTAATGTCCCGAGACTACAGGGCAGAGACGTAACACCAGGGGGCGTGCGATTCATACAGGCAAATTAGTACTCCATACCCTGGCTTACTAAACCTATCTGAATAATAACATTTCAAATTACTAAATAAGTAAACAACTACGCCTCGATTATTCCTAAATTAGTAAGTATACTTTTAAGTACGATGTGGACAGATTTCAGGTTGCGGTATGCATACCCGAAATTTCTGTGCACCTTCCCTGCTTATCACTTACCTTCAGATGAACATTTGGCTCATCTTGCCGCTGCTTCGTTGAATACAAAAATAAAACTAAATTTCAATAATCTTTCGTCAAGGTTAATAATTATTAAAGCAATTTTATAACAAACGTCAAATACTTGTTACAAACAGATTATACTAACTGCCAAGTTTATACATTTTTTTTTCATTAACATCTATTCAAAATAAATATTGCTTATTAGACGAAAATGTTATTATCAATAATACCATTAGTTATAAATTGTTACCTGGAAAGGTAGGCCACACATCCTAAGTTTTAGCCAATCTAAAACCTCCCTACGTAATGTTGAGTGTAACGCTAAAACAACGCCGTCACTTCGCTGATGTCATATACATTGTGAATTGGAATAAAATGAACAATCGATAATTGTGTTACTCAGAAAAAAAAAACTATTGTCTACAAAAGCAAGTTCGGCATGTGAAACTTTATTATGCAAATTTATTGCCGCCTAAAGGATATCTAATTTTGTTTGTTGTTTATTGGTCTTTTTTTGGCAGGTGAAGGAAATAATGAACATTTTCAAATCAGTGCTTTATTATGTCAGTGTAAAAAATTTATTTATAAAAGTTACATTTAAGATTCCAAATATTATTTAAACCGTAGCTGTCGAGATTTAATTTTAAACTTAAACCATAAGGTGGTTTTTGAACTTCTTGTAACCGTCCACGATTTCAACTATATAAGATTTTTTAAAATTTTTGTGAACCCTATCATGATTCTAGTTCTTATATACCAATACCTAAAATATTCCTGTTATTTCCACTTAAAATCATGGATGTCCAGTAGTACGGAGAGAAGAGTTATTATTAAACGCTTGTCTTACTAAAATTCTAGAATTTATCAATAAATAATAAGAAGCTAGCTAACTAACCAAAACCTTCGAAAGAAGATAAAAGGCCCCCGTACACCAAATGTATTGAATTTTCTACCTGCGATATAAGATTTATTTTATATATATATATATAACATTAGTGAAATGATCCCCGCCCGGCTCGCTGGCCGTAATATAAAATTAGACCGCAAATGACTTTCCATAACAACCGTTACTATAGCAACCGCATAAATAATGGAAATGAAAACGTTTATAAAAGTTAGTTATAAATAAAATGATGAAATAGAAAAAAAAAAAATAGCCCATATTCTGTGTCGTTTCCATGTCGATACGTCACTCCTTTTCACGTTATTGGCGAAAAAATAAAACTTTTTTTTCTAAATATATATATTTAGGTGATAAAAGTGTCTGTCCATTTAGTTTCAAATAATCGGGGATGACTGGGAGATATTTTGTAAGGACTTTCACTGACAGGAGCTCAAGATATAAGAAACAGCACAGTTGTTCGGATAAGTGATAGGCAGACACTATTACAACAAATTTATCCAGACATTAATAATAGCAGCGGTACTGGTCCGGTCCAGCTAGGCTCGATCAAAAGCTCCAAAAATACAACGGTACATCATTTCACAAATAATCTTTTATGCCAGCCTAATAATTATGGAAATGGATCATGTCAGCGATGTCTTTGTACATCGAATCCAATTTTACTGCTTAGGTTTATTTATACCTTTCTGCAACTTGGCAGTATAATTAATATTTATTCAGATCATAAAACTAAGACTCACGAAACTATTCCAACCCCTAGATTCTTCTTCTTATGATCGATACACTTGCATTTCCTATTGTTAAGCAACTTTTTACCGATTTTAATAGTAAATAAGTGGAAATTGTGTTGTTTTAAAATATGATTAACTCTCAGTTGTCGATCTTATCACTCCACCCCGAGTGACTGTGGTTATGGATGAGAGTCTGATACATTGTAGTTGCCGCTTATAAAGAATTCTCCATCTTTCTCTATTCATGGCACAGCGTATACATTTAGTCAAAGAATACATTTAGAAGTCTGAAGACCTAAAGTCCCTTTGTACATCTATCCCGCCATGGTCTGTAAATTATCGTTGTATAAAAAGTTTGGGGCTAGATATTAACTTATATACTTATATATTTTAAACTGAGAAATATATATATATATATATATATCTTGTGTTAAATATTTTGTCAATCATCTTTGATGTACCGGATAAAATAAAAATTAGACATTGTATGAAGTTTGAATTAATATGTAATTACGACCTAATATTCCTGAAGCATTGCTTAGCTGAATCAGTTCAGCCGCAAATTTTAAATATGCAATATTAATAATAAGTAACATTGGTCGTTTATTAGGGAACTTTCTGATTAAGGTAAGTTTTACTTTAATACCCCCTTCTGATCACTGCTAGATCCATGCCCCGTAAGACCAACGATCGTGGTTAATCCAAACACAATTTATTAGTTGCATAATTGTTTATGCTATTAGCAAATTAACTAAACCATTAGCTTAGCGTTTTATTAATATCAAGCTATTCTTGCTTAGATCCGTTTGAGATCCGTTATGTTTTTTTTATTTCGTTCCCCTTAGTCGTTTTCGGCTGGGCCCTATAATGTATAAGTCCAGACCCCCCAGTTTACTATCGCTTTTATTTATTACACTTAATACTCGTTCGTCTCTTTCAATTCAATTTTTTTTTCATTCAAATTCTCTCTGTTATTTCAGTTGTCCTACTTCATTCACGTTCCTTGAACACATCTCTCATATATAAGGACTACAATCTCTTTCTTCACTAGGTTTTACAATTGTTATTATTTTTCTTATATCTACACATTCTTATCACATTTTATTTCATTATTCTATTTCCGACCCTTACTATTTTTCACTAGTTTATTTTTATTTTATTATGTATTTTATAAAATACTTATTACTGTATTATATTCTATTTATCTTTCATTATTTCCAACATTTATTATCCTTTTTTAGTTATCTTTTTTAGTCATCTCAAGTTTAATTATTTTCTTAGAAAATTTGAATAACGAGCAACGATTTTTATTCTCATTAATCATCATGAGATCAGATTTGATCCGTTATACTTAACAGTACATGAAATTTTTAGGGGTTTTTTTAATATATTCCTTTTTTATTTTTTTGGATGGATAACCTTACACTTACACATACGTCCACTTTTAGATATGCTAGTAATAGATCTCCTTTATACCAAAAGATCGTGATCGACGGCAGTTTTTATTAATTCTCTATTGTAAACTTTTTAATGCTATCTTGTAGTCAATCACAGTAGTACTTTTATATATCCTTAATGTATTTCATTTAAGACTAGGAAAATTATATCAAATGAACAGTAGTAACTATACTATATAGCATAACTATAAGATCAGAGGTTGATTTGAGGTCCTTGTCTGTTACATTTATAGCAACCATTATGCGTTGTTATTATTGTATGCCCAAGATAAATATGCTGTAGGCAAATAATGTGTCCAGATAAACTAATGTATTGTTATAAATATATAATTGTTCAGTTTTGGTAATAATACAAAACATTGCTTGAAAATGATCACTTCTGCAGTAATACGGTAATGCGGTAATAATAAAGAGGTAAAAACTTTCATCGTTAATATTTAGAGCGGGTTGGGGTATGTATGTAAATAGTTTAGGTGGAAGGATGAAACTTGATTTATTTAATTTAGCCCTGGTAGCCACTAACTGGAGCTTAGCGTCGACTGTTCGTGGACGACCACAATTTAATTTAGCTCCAGTGACGCGTACAAAGTCAATGGTGATCGATTAATTGTTGGCCGACACCATTTACTAACTGCACTGACATTTTCAGACCATTAAGGTTTCCATTAACATTTACATTTATGATTTTTGTTTTGGTGTTTACTCAACTGTTACAAATTTATTAAAGCTTTATTATAGAAAAGGATAACAAATAGTTTAATGCAATCAAATCCGCAAATTTTATTTCTATTAAATTTCTACATTGTTTCCCTATTTTAATGTTATTTATACTTATTATCGTTTTACACTCATGAGGTCTTTATATATTATTAATTTAAATGAATGAGCATTGATAAATTATGCATTGAAATAATATCCTTTTCCAATCATATTATCACTGTTCAGATCTTGCATGAGTTTCATTCAATTGGTAGATAATTATAAAAAATTTAAGATCTAAAGTCCACCATTCTTATCGCTACGTATTTAATATGAACATACGAGAGTATAAGGTTCATCGACCTGTAATTACGTATCATGTACGTGGGAGGAAGCTTGATGACAAAAACTTCATAATTTTGACTAAACCAGTCGTTAATATAATATAAAATGGGCAATATTAATTATTGTATTATATAGCATCGTAACATTTTAATAAGTTTTTTTTAAAAAAATAGAGGATAAAATATAGGATAACATAAAACGAAATAGACGTGGTGCAAGCAACCTAACACTGATATTCATAAGTTATTGACTTCTAAAGCGATTTTCCATAAACAGTTAAAATAAAAACGAACCTTTGCTCATGATGATCCTCCTGTTCGAACATTTGGTCATGTTCTTCTTGAGATAGACTAAGGTCACCAAATTGCTGTTCCAACGAGTTAGCCATTTTTCCACTGATTTACAATAAATATATAAGAAAAAAATTTTAAAATAAAAAATGTGAAAGATACAACAAATAGCGCACAGCCCACTGTTAAAATTAGTTAACGTATTTTGATATATAAACGATGGGTAACACTGAAAACTATTTAGCCGTTAGGTAGAGTACAGGAATGGCCGAGATGGCAACACCGGCAGCGTCTGCGGTGGCGATGGCGGGCGGTGGTTCGAACGAGTGCACTACGTACGATGATCGTCGCGCACACGTGCACACTACGGAAGCTACAGATGCCGCGTATTTATTTTCGTGTTACATAATAGGATTGGAGGCGAACAAAGTACTGGGCCGGGGTAGATGAGGTGGGACCGACGCCGTGCGAAGGGTATCTGCCGCGCGGGGTAGAGTAGGGATGGGACGCGAGGCGAGGCGAGCGCGCGAGGGCACGTGTGCGCAGTGCGTACGGTTCGCAGGCTATCGAGATCTCTACCCGACTGACTGATGTGACGTGCGTGACTGAGCCGAGCGGGCACGACGCCGGCCTGACTCGTTTCTGTGCATCCATTTCGTGTACATTTTGTTTGAGAATGCGCACATTGGGCACGCCCAGTGTGCGCTGAGGCCCGCGGGGAGAGCACGCCGCACTTAAGCGACGCTCATTTATCGATTTTAATGTTTTATCGGAGGGCTAGGCATGAGTCGCACTTGTTTAACGCGATACTACGGCTCCCTAGTACTACTAAAACTTAACATAACTAGGATTTATAATTACTATTGGATAATTTTTATAAGAAACGAAAATCAACTTTATATTGACGTCGTTTAAGGCGACAACTCTACAAATCCATCTGAACGTTGGTATTATTCATCACTGTATTTTATTACTTACACAATTTTCTATATTAGTTCACAGAACAAAAAAAAATTAATAGTATATTTATGTTAGAAATTAGCAGTATTAACGATAAATGTATTTTAAAGAAACACTCCACTAGAAAAATAATTTAAAACCTGTTTTAAAATACGTCATTAAACACAAGACAAAAATATTTATCATTTAGATTATTGCTTCATATTTGTTGTTATTATTTTAAATTTATGTTATTTATCTTATTTTTTAAAAAAAATCTAACTTCTAAGTAATATTATACGATGTCCCACGTGGTATTTTAAACATCACATAAAAAAGATCACGGCAAATGTTACGAGTTACTTCGTGAAGTAGAGTCGTGTAGCGCCGCCGCGCCTATGCCTCTTTCACGGCGCTAGCCCGGGCCCCGCGGAGAGCGGTCGCCTGACACCGCCTACTTCGTCCGGTACAGGCGTCGCCGGTCTCGTGTCCCGCTTCACCTCGAAGCACAGGGGGCAGAGACGCGTATCCAAGGAAAGAAAACGCCCTTCAAAAGTCCGCGGAGCCCTCGTGGCGTTCAGTGAAAAATATGAGCCGGCCCGCATCCCACAATCTCTTGTGCTGGGATCGGCTATGCGTGTCTGATGTTTATTTATTTAGGACTATCAACACCGTGATTATTATAAATACCCGACATAAATAATAAAAATAAATAATTGCATCACTAATAAATAGATATGGGTTACTTACCCATGTTGTGAGTAATAAGTGTAAGAGTAAATAAGTGAAAATAAAATTAATGAACTATACAAATGCTGTCTGGAGACTTAGGACGAGGAAGGCCGACCCCAAATAACTGGGAAAAGGCGAAGATAGAAGAAGAACTATACAAATGCTGATAGTGAAATTTATTTTAGAGTCTAAAAGTTAAAAGGGAAACAGAAACACTGTAACAAACGATGATGAACACGAACATGAAAAGATGAACGGAGTTGCATTAAATGTGTCTAGTGAGCCCGCCCCGCTCTAGAAGGCAGCCAGCCATCCGTCCTTAATTAGCGAGAGGTGCCAACACCGCGCGCGGTGGAAATAGGAACGAACTCGCAAAACGACTGGCGATCGCGATAAAAATGTCGTACAAATGAGCGCCGCGTACGTCCCGTTCGAGCGGCTGTGTGAGGCCCGGCGAGCGGCGGGCGAGCGGCGGCGAGCGGGCGGGCGAGCGGCGGCGAGCGGGCGGACCAGCGGGCGGGCGGGCGAGCGCGCGGGCGAGCGGGGGCACCGCGCGGCGTCACCACTGATTCATGGCGGACGGACGCGCTAGACGCCCACTCCTCTAACACACACTCAAACTTTACACAACATAGCACCTTTTTCAATTGGTTTTCACTTTGCTTCCTTTACAAGTCTATATAAAAATTATTCCACTTGTATTTCATAAAAAAAAACTTATAAATCAAATGTCATAATGCATAAAATACTGCGTGCAGAGCCTGAGCTTCAAGGCTCGAGCCGCTTTCGGCCGTACCGAAATTGCCTCTTTACCTGCGGCTTTTTTTTAAGTTCGTAAGTATTACACACTATCACATTCTAAAGTTTTTGATCAAAATTTACCAAAATACATATTATTGTTGTTAAAAATCTAAAACTCTCCAGAAATTGGATTATTTTTCATTTTATTGTGAACTATTTCGTATACAATATAAGATATATATATTTTAAGACATTTCATTTCAAAGACAAAAAAATGCTACTTGATATAGAAAGGGATGGGAATTGGTATCGATAAACTAAACAATGGTCATATAGATATTAAATTAAATATATTAATAAAACTCGTCCGATTGAAGCTAGTGCAAAGTGACGTCAGTGTCCAATCTAACGTCACCCTCAGTGAAAGTATAATGTTTTGCTGGCAAACATGCGGGATCTTGGCGGGCATTGCCACGCAACAAGTGATGCAATTCATGGTGATCTCAAGGGTTGTGAACGATATATTTGTGTCTCTGGAATCTCCTATGTCGCCGTAGATTGCGTTGCGATGTGATGGGGTACAGTGCAGTGCGGCCCGGTGCGATGCGGTGCAATGCGATGCGATGCGGTGCGATGTGGTGCGGTGCGGTGCGGAGCAGGGAAGTGCGACGCGATCGTTACGAACGTTAGATGACATCCGCTCGCGGCAACCCCTCCGAAATATGAATTAATTGGCGATCAAGTTTGAAGCAGAATAAAAACTTTTTTTGATATTATGCACCGGCGAAGGGCCAAATGAGCCATTATTGTTGAGCTAAACATTTATCCCAACAGCGCGCGCAAACGACTGAAGGAATTCATGGGCTTTTGTGAAAGACTTGGAAGCGTTTAGAGGTCACCCTCTGTCGGGCGCGTTTCGAGGGCCTTTTGAATCGTTTGGGACCGTTAGAACCAGGGGCTCTATAGCAATTCAACAATTCTGTTAGATTTGTGCAGTGTTTTATTAAGTTTCGAATTATTTTTATTAAGTAAGATATAAAATCTTTATTTTCGATCTATTGAAGTTACCTACTCATATTGGCTGCGCGATAAGCTTAATCGATACAAATAGCGTACATTGATTTGTGCTCTACAGTATATTTTAAGAGTCAGAGCGCGGTAGATATTTTTTGAGGGGTTCTTCAACCGGCACTCCGTGCAGGGGAGTGTGTTGACGCCGCACCGGACGAGGATGTCGGGCGGCGCGCGGACGTCATAAAACGCGCGAGTATACTTTTGCGAGGGCAGTTACTTAACTCGAAGAATTAGTGACACTCAGATGTCATTTGTAATTTTCGCAATTAATAAAATTTCATGGCTCATGTATTTCATTGTTGTCGGCTGATTTAGTAATTTTCTTTGTCGTATTAAAACAGATGCTAACACATTTATAACATTACCGGTAGGACAGACATATTGGTAGAAGGTAGGTATTTAAACACACCTATAATAATCAGTACTGATGTTTTAAATATGGAAGGTGTAACGTTCGTACTAACGATTTCACGACGTGTTATTCATAGTGAATCATATGTAAATATTGTTGAAGGGGTAGATAAAGATTCGCGGCTAAATGAAATAAACATACCCGTTACGAGAGAATTAAAGCAAAAATTATTAACTTTTTGTCTAAGTATTGAAATTTTTTCGGTCAGGTACCCCCTCCCCTACACTACTACTGTTCATGATAGTGAAATGCAAATTAAATTTACCACTGATATATCCATTTATTGTCGACCATATAAAATTATCTTATGAGGAAAACTTAAGGGTACGCGCTATCATAAAGGATTTACTAGATAAAGGCGTAATACCCCGTAAGAACATTACGAGTACTGCAAGATACCTTATTGTCATGATAAGGCTCCTGCTATTTATCAAAAAACTATAAATCTTATTGAGGCGGGAACGGTACTTGTCTACATTGATGACGGTACATAAACTGACCGAAACAATATAGAAAAATCTTGTCTTATTAAACTCGGTACTGAAAATTTTTGCCGATAGTGGATTTTTCATTTACATTTATTGCAGAGGTGTCGTTTGAAAAAACCCATGTAAGTCCCGGTTAACGTGACTTTGGGATAACCTCGACACGTAGAGCTGCACCGTGATGCATGGTGCAGCTGGGAGGTAATAGGTTTCGTTGGTGCGGGGGCCCACACTGTCTAAGAAAACTATGTCAGTCCATCCACCATCCATATTAAAGGTCGATGTAAGGCTTGGCCGGCAAAGCCAATCGGCTGCTAAGCCTGCCAGGTTGGAATCAACTTTATTATCAGGCTTTGATGAAAATAATGCAGCTGTTACAGCCGATCCTTCTATGAGGAGTTCTATGGCCGTAAGATCGTGGCTACGTCAGCAGAGGCCGTGTAAGAATCAAAAGGGGGGAGAAATTTTTCAACGGGTTCTTCCACCGGCACGCCGCCGCACACGGGAGTATCGACGCCTGTACCGGACGAAGTGGGCGGCGCCGGTGACGTAATAATACGCGCGAGTATACTTTTGCAAGGGCAGTTAGATTGGTGAATTGGTGAAAGTCAGACGTCATTTGTGATTTTCATAATTAATTAAATTGTTAGTGTTCAGATTAAATACTTGATAAAATAGTGTATTTATTTAAACATCCTGTAAAATAAGTAAAAAAAGTTACTGTTTTCCGCTTCATTATTTAAAAAGAATTCATTCTATTTATAAGATCTTTATTTTTCACTTTTTCGAATATAGTAACTTCCACACTTCCTCCCCTACAAATCCCCCTCTCTACTTATACCATTTATAATGAAATCGAAAACAAGATATGGACAATTGTCAATAAAGCATTGTTTACCAATTGCTTGGAGAAGATTATATGCAAGATTTTTTTACTATTTTTAGAGGAAATAAAGACATATCGTGGTGGTAGTAAACGAAATATATTGGTTTTATTGAATAAAATATTTTTATTATTATTTTCTATTAATTGTATTCAATTACAACTTTTATATTGCTATCTAGATTTTACTTGTATTCAGGCACTACATCCATACTTTTGTGCTTAAACCATTCGGCTGTCTGTATACAAAATATTAATAGGAGCAGACAAAAAAAATTAAATAGAATTAACAGGTGTGAAATAAAATGATTTGTTTCCCAACCCTTAAGTTTGTATTTTTTACTTTTCTTCATAGTACCAACATTAAGATAGCCAATGTTAACGATAATTCAGATTTTTTCCGACACTACAGATTGAACAAAGCATTATCATATCAATGTTCCTGTTTGTTAACCGCCTTAAGCTCCAATAATATGGAAGTGCAAATAATATCAAAACCAATAAAAAGGTAAATGCTAATTTCTGTATCAGTTTAATACGTATTTACTACGTCACTGGTTTATCGGTGGATAGACAGCAAGAAGAGCAGCAGCGGGGAGCAGTGGCAGCGTCGTGACGCCCACCGCGAGTGTGATGTCGTTATCAAAGCTTATCAGCGTACTACCCCCGGCCAATCGCGCGTTGGCCACACCCTCTGCAACTGCACATGCACCCCTTTGCCGCGCTAGGCCCTCCCCTGCACCGAGAGTACTATGACTAATATTATAGTTTAAGTAGATAGCTAGACTAGTTTTTTCAGCATAACAATAAAAAAAAATCGACGATAAAGATTTGATCACACAGTAAATATTTTATAAGCGGTGTGATTAATAAAATATTGTTACTCGTACTACCGGATACAAATGTAGTATCCGGTAGTACGAGTGATCTCGACTTAGGGACTATGGTGAAAAACTTGCGGCAAATGGATATGTTTTCCAAAATATAGGAATGTTTAAATTAATTTCATGAGATAAAGTTTAATTTCTATCTGGTTCACCTATAAACAGCTATAACCCTTGGGACACTACTTTTCAGTAGTTCAAACCCTTATTGGAAGCAAGCCAAGGTTTTATTCGTGCCAGTGTAACGTCGTCTCAATAATTCTTAATATTAGGTAAACATAAAGAAATAAATCTCGATATTTAATTTATTATACTTTGTATATATTATAAACTAAAGAGTTTATAATTTATATAAAGTTTACTACATCAGGTTTTAGTACGTGGGTACTATAAGTAAAAAATCTGTTTGTAAATATTCATCTAACGTCACACACACACACACACAACAATAATTAACGGAAGTGTTTCATCCAGTTTTTACTTTAATAAATAATACCTCTAATGTAATAAAATGTATGTGAAAGTGTCAGATGTCTTGTCTATATGTCTTGATATATATATACTGTCCAAGCTTTGATATCTCACCTTTGTGCTTATAAACATTTCCTGGCGAATTAAATACGTTGTTAATAATAAAGGTAGATTCAACCACCCTAACTAAAATAACTTATTTCGTTTTCATAATACTTCTAAATATGAGAACTTAATTATAAAAACTTTTTTTTTAACAAATTTAAAACAGAACTTCGCTTTCGTATCATGTACTAGACGTTCTATTAAATAAACACCACTTTGTTGTAATTTCCGTCGCATTATAAAAACCTCGTTTCGTCACATGTCACTTCTTCCCGTCCGATGTGTATGGGGGCCTAGGCAGGGCTAGGTCTTACTGCTTATGTATAAACAAACCCCCACCCGTAGCGACCTAGCGAGGATGGGGGTCGGAACCGGTCGGACATGTTAGGTCCTACTCGTTCCCGAACATGTACTTGCCCGGCCCAGTAGACTGCAGAGCAGTCTATCGCCACAAACATCATATTATTACAAGAGCGCTTTATTGTTTGAGCAATTTGGGGATTCTTGATGATGGGTAACCCACATGGTATTATGCACATTCATTCTCGTTTAAGGTTTCTTTATTGATTTTTATAAGCAATAAGTCTTTCGTGTTGGCCGCTTCACCAGATTTGCGTAGTGTGAAGAAATAAGGAACCCGATCTCCAAATCCCGCGAAACCGTATACCGCTTTAAACGAGACAATTTTTCACGTACATATATACATATGTAAGTGAAACAAGAGTAAAGATAATTTAGAAAACTAAGTGCACTTATTTGTTAACATATTCTGTAACATTTATTGTTAAATACACTTCAATACACATACACTTATTTATTGCAAATATCCGTTTTAATTCGTAAAATATTGTTATATTTAAATGCACCATACTAATGTTGATGACAGGTAATAAATTGAGTGCAACGCTGCAAAGATGCGTTCGCACTGCTAATGCGACTTCGAGGAATGATAGTAGGGAACCTTTATTCTGCGCAGACTAACAAAAGGCCGCATAAGAATATATATGTATAGTGTATTAATACGTTTGTAAGTATCAACACACAGCATGCGATTAAGAGGAATCGCAACACTACCGCGTAATAATGAATCAGCGTTAAACGGGTACGTTTACTGAACAAGCCTTGTCGCGTTTTAATACGAAACTTGTTGTTTAATGAAGCAGCAAAGTTAGTTATTATCTAATATAGCTAAGGTGTGGTATAAAAACAAAATTTGGACGAGGTGGACATCAAAGTTAGGAATTCAACTTAGAACCATTAAACCATTTGTGTTGTTGCATATGGCAAAGGAAGGGAAACATTGGCAGCTTCTCTATTTTAATTTGTATGATTTTAGAAATAGTGGGAAGATAATATTTATAATGATTTGTTTCTTAACATAGACATCAAAGTAACAACATTAACATTGGTTACTAAGTAAAATGACATTTTGTTGTTTAACAATTAAGAGATCACATAGCAACAGCTGAGTCCACGTCGCGGAATATATGCGGGGCCCCACTTAAGTTTAATAAAACTGGCCAATGAAACGAGGGACAGGACGTCGCCCCAACTTTCCGATTATTTAAAGCGCCACGATCGGGAACAATGCCCACTGGTCGCTCATGTTCACATTTTTCTCCGGGGGTTAAATTACGGCCACCTTTTAATTAAGCGTCAAAATAAATACCATCGGTGGTTACTTTTCTCATCCACAGGCATCAAAAACAACTTGTGGCTATTTATATACATATTTTGTTATTTTTTTTATTGGCCAGTCGCCTAATGATAGTATATCTACCTACCGGATGCCCTTTATAGGATAGTACACCTACAGCGCCCTATTTTAAAATTACTGTGTTCCGGTTTAAAAGGCGTTGTCGTTGGTGAAATTACTACGGGTAATAAGATTTGTGTCTTATTAAATATGGAAATTAAATGTGGAATTATTGAGAATAAATATTGAAAATAAACAATAATTATTTTTTTTTTATATATTGTGCTTACATATGAAATTATCGTTTTCTCTCACTGACCACTTTGATCTGAAATATCTCCTCTTTGGTTAAGAATTCCAAATTCAAATTTATAAATTCATTTAGCTGCTACATTTGAGTTTTGATAACAGTCATTCATTTGTTTTTTCCTCATTATTTGTGTTTTTGGCGTCGCTTATTACTGCGCAATGGAAAACATGAAATATCGGTATATTCACGAGTACGAGCTCTACCGTGGCACCAGTACCAGTGCTGCAGAAACAGCTCCAAGGATTAATGATGTGTACGGCGCCGGTGTTGCAAAAAAAAAGCACGGTACGTTTTTGGTTTCAACGTTTTCATTCCGGAAATTTCGACCTTCAGAACCAACCCCGTGACCGGCCGGAGACCAAAGGGGAAAATGAAGAATTAAAGGCTATTATGGAAGCGGGTCCATCACAAAGCACTTCAGTGATAGCTGCACGCTTCAGGGTAAGTGACAAAACTGTATTAATATGTATTAATCCACTTAAAGCAAATCGGGAAAGTAAAAAAACTTGAACGATGGATACCTCATGAATTGAGTGAATGGAACTTGCGAACACGCGCCGACTGCTGCTGCTGTGTTACTTTGCTCAACTGACACAATGATGAAGGGATTTTAAATCGAATCATTACTTGTGATGAAAAGTGGACACTGTACGATAATCGGAAGCGCTCGTCGCAATGGCTGAATCCTGGAGACTCAGCCAAATCCTGCGCTAAATGAAAATTGACTCAGAAAAAGTTACTCGTGAGTGTTTGGTTCACTACAGCTTTCTAAAATCTGGTCAAACGATTACGGCAGATATCTATTGTCAGCAACTGCATTATGAAGGAAGAACTAGCTGCTAAACAACCGAGATTGGTCAATCGCTCTAGGCCACTGCTGCTTCACGACAACGCAAAACCACACACTGCACAACAAACAACCACAAGTTAGATGAGCTACAATTGGAGTGGCTGCGATATCCACCGTACTCTCCGTACCTCGTCCCAACAGATTACCATTTTTTCCGGAATTTGAACATCTTACAAGGAAATTAAAAAAAAAAAACAACTCCGATGCAGCAATACAAACCGCCTTCAAAGAGTTTATTGATTCTCGCTCCCATATTTTTTTTAGTAAAGCGATCAATGAACTACCTATGAGATGCCAAAAGTGCATAGATAACAACGGTGCATACTTTGATTAATTAAATATATTTTCCAAAAAAAAAATTGACTTTATATCCTCCCGTACAAAACGCCAATTTTATGTGTAAGGACCTGATATACACAAATTCGTATTGAAAGTTTTCAAAGTTTTTTTTGTCTACTATGCGACAAACTTGATAGTAAGTGATACGCCCGCCCATAACATGGCGTCAGTTAGGTTGATATACACAGCACACACTATGTCCTGCAATAGACGTCCAGGATGTCGTCGAAATGATGATGATGACACAGCACATTGCGCCTGCCTCCCGAGACAAGGCATATTAAGCTTCGTTACCCCAGTAACTTCACTAGCTACAACTCTCTTTAATCTGGAACACAGCAATGTTTGCATTCTACTGTTTGGCGGCAGAAATTACGGCTGAAGTGGTACCAAGATGGTCACCGGCAGAAGAGATCTACCACCAGTATATTTAAATAAGGGTTATGTCTCCGGCGATATACTCAACAATTTGTCAGTTGCATGAACATTAACGTCCTTATTGCTTTTGCAATACAAGTTATTACTTATGTTTTCCTATGGGATCTCAATCTAGGTCGTCTAAAGTTTGGGTACCTCTGGTTAATTAAAACTTGGCAAAGCCGATTACGCCAGCGTGCTGATTAAATCTCAAGACACTTTTGCGGTTTCAGCTACTGCACTCCTCATTTCGAATATGAATAACTAAAATATATATGAGGAACAGAAGTGGAGAATTGTACGTTCCTTTTGTCATCATGTGAAGAAACAAATTCAAACAGTCCCCCCTAATATTCCTTATTGTTGGTACCCGGAGGCTGTTATCTCACAAAAATTTAAATAATTTAACCAGCATGGTAATCAAGAAGATATATTAGCAGATGTCTTCTTGTTATAGCTTTTTCTTTGATGTTAGCTGTCTCTATGGACGGTTTGTAGACGTTTTCTTAAGACGATTTTCTTCACCATAAAATTTAGAGAAGATGTAACCCTCGCCTCCTCAAAACGTTTAGTCTACTGGTACTAGGTGTGTATTGGTCTAAGACCGTCTAGGTGGGTACCACCATGTCATGGCTTATTTCTGTTGTCAAACAGTAGTGTAAAAACATTACTGCGTTCTGGATTGAAGGGCGCTGCAACTAGTGAAATTACTGAGGTAAACAGACGACATATCTTGTCTCCGGCGATGAGCACATGTGATGCTGTGTATAACATTTTAACTAACGCCGTATTGTTATGAACAGGCCGTATGACTTAATTAGATCGTATCGATTGTCTCGTCGTTTCGTTGAATAAAAAAATCTGAACTAATCAATGAATGGCACAGATAATATAAAATATTTCTGTATGCTCTATATATTACGAAGCAATATGGATGGACCTATCTACTGATAAAAGCTAATTGATTTCAGTGGGGACTAAAAAAATATTTCTCGATTTATTTAAAGCACCATCAACAAATGCAACAGGCAAACAAAAATATATAGTGATGAGTATTTTTTGTCAGATACCGTCTCGTTAAGTACGATTACAGCATCTACCTTTTGCTGCGAAGAAGTACCTTGCTAAGGAATTAACGACATTGATGATTCTTGTAATAGCAATCAATGCTCGTTTTACGTTCAGAGCAACAAGCGCGTTGTAATCATATAATTTCAACTAACAACACATCTTGTCTCTTCGTTCGTTTCTATAATAATCTCCCGCGATTTAGTTAAATATTTATGGACAAAGTCTTGTGTATATTTCTTAATCGATATTGCCTCAAATAAACATCTGATACCTGGGAAGCTATAAGACTTGCGACACAAAGTTTAGACAAAATTGTGATGTTGCACAGTAACCAGCGACGCGTGTCATGGTCATGGATGTGTCAACGCTCCTCTTAGAGGAAATGAGTGTCTAGACCGCTAGCGACTGATGATTTCAATGTATAAAGGCAACAGTATTACTTGTACACGATGGGGCGGCTCTTTGAAATGCTTCACTGTTTCGCTATGGGCTCATTAAATGTCTACAGAAATATGTTTTTACATTTATACGTAAAATTTAACAATAGTTAAAAGTTATACACAATTTCTATAAGACAGGTACAATTTTTTTTTTTTAGAAAAAACAAATTTGGTATAGGTAAAGATTAAACAAATTTGGAGGTTATAAGCAAATACTAAGAAAAAAATCGGTTATTTTAACATACTGTTCAAGTATTATTAGTTATACTTATTGTTTGGAAATTAATATCAGCATTGCAGTGTCTGTTGTCAATCAAGTGCATCCATCATCCTCAAGCTTGTGGACAGATAACCATATTTTCACCTTTTGTGTAGTAATTTTTCTCATGGGTGCTTGTGCGAAGTCGTTCTGGTGCACTTCACGCAATGATTGTGTAATTCATCAGTCCAACGTCTTTCCCATTTCTACTTATTTCTTTCAATGTCGTTCAACATGTCAAGAGTACTGTCGCAAAACGTAATTACCACGCGAACGAGTGGAAAATGTAGAAAATTCTGTCTTATAACTTTTATCACTGTTCTATTGCAGAGGGATAAAGCTTTGCCATAAACAAAAAGATCGTTAATAATGAAGCTTACTTTCACCTGTTTTCTATTTAAACCGAATTAATTTTACTGAAAAGAGTAACGTTAATGTTAGAGAAGTTTTTTGAAACAAATTCCTTCATACATTACGAATGATATATTTTGGAAAAATAGTTAAGATGATTATTCGTGTAGAAATCATCACGTAATACGCTAAATAATTTGTAACGTATAGACCTCACATTAAGTTTTATTAATGAAACATTTCTAAGTACAACTTATATTTAACAAAGGCTCACACCTAATTAAATAGTGAAAACGCTCCCCGTCCCTCTCTCCCGTCTATCTCTCTCCCCTTTCTAATTTAAATTCAAAGTGAATTATTTCCGTACGGATCTTACTGTGCGATAGTACGTTCGGTAGCAACAGTATAAAACTAATTGTAACATGATAAATATTCCACGGTAACATATCCTATAACGGCCACTGGATAAAAATCGCACGATGAAACGGTTCTAGGTAAGGTAACGTTATCCACGTGTGAAAAAGGACTTGTAATTCCTATTAAACATAGTCAGCGTTTTATTACTAGCAACAACACAGCATAGATAACAGAAGCCCACTCACTATAGCACATCGTTTAGGTCACCGTTCGTACAATATTGAGTTTATATCAAATCATAGGAACCGGCGAAAGCTGACTCTTAATAAAACATGTTATGCATAGGCGGCATCTCGTTTTCGTATCGGAAATCAATGCGAATACTGCAAATGAAATGTCTTGTGATATGCACGACAGTGAGACATATTTTAATGCAGTTCGTTTTGTCGAAATATTAATATCTTTAAAAAATAAATCTACGGGACGCTGCCTCTGTCATCTCAGAGAAATTTCAAAGCGGGAGATTAATGAAATATTGATTCCGGTCCCATTTACAACATTGGATGCATTACGTGCTCCTTAATATAAATAATACCGATGATCACAACTATGAGGCACTTTGTTAGTGCGTGTGTTTACACAGCACCCACCGTTGCTGCGCTCATCGTCTAAACCACCTGTTACCACCAATACCGCATTAATTCCACAAACTACAGCGTTATTAAGTCGTACATTTAATCTTATATGCAATTTGTATTGAATTAATGAGATTCTTTCCTAAAATAACGCTTCGTGGCGATGGACAACGGGTAATTTTCAAAAGGAGCGAACTTAAATCTCTCACTTGCGAAGTGGTGATAGTATAGCATAACTTTGATACTGATAAGGGTTTTGAACAATGTAATAGCGAGAGAGGAAGACGTACATGCACTATCATAGATGGGCGGAGTTTCACTGCACGTGCATAAAGTCGCAAAAGTATAGTGCAATGATACAAAAGACGGGCTAAGGTGAGAGGTAGCGGAAGAGGGGTTCGAGGGGGAGGGGGAGGGGGCTGGTGGCGGCCGGTGCGCCGCCGGTGAAAGTGCGCGTGCGCAGCGCGTGTCTCGCGCCGGGCCGACCGGCTCTCTTCGTAAGTCCGGCTGCATCAACGCCACTCTAATTTACTATTTCATTTCAATACATCCCCCAAACATTTATCACCACAAGATCATGCCCGGCCACAACAGGCGCTTGATTTGCGATTACATTTTAAACTGCTTCATTATCAAAAGTCACTTTATGACTCTTGTGTAATGCAGCGCAGAGAAAAAAATTCAACTTGCATTCAAAATGTTTACTTTTGATGCAGCTGTCATCTGAAAGTTTTAATGGGGAGAAACAACTCGCGTCTCTTTAAATCGGACAAAATGGTATAGGACCATTCCAACATCGTAATACTCCAACAAACAGCGTTCCATACGCTTTCAGTGGAACATTTAATTCTCCTTTACACCACCTTTTAAAATTTGTACATTTTGTCTTATTATTAATATAAAATTGTATTTGTTGAATAGAAATAAAATGACGGACCTATGGCATTCAAAAAATAAATCGCTTATAACCATATACAATTCCTTCCGCGTAGAATGTTCCCATGTCATGTTCCCGTGTCGATATACATTCACTAGTTTTCACGTGATCGCATATAAAATAAACAAAATACTTGAAATACGGAAAAGATTGTGAATAACGCTAGGTGCATCACGCGCTGCAATAATGGCGCGATAGTTAGAATGTTTACACTTCATCACATTGTGTTCGTCCACTTGTGACGCAAGCTGTCAAAGGTCTCGTCGCATCTTTCCGACATTAGTGCAGCCACCAAATGCATTATGAAATTATGTACAATAAAAACTGGTTTTAGTGCCAGCGAAGCGTTGCTGGACCTAGCACTATATATTCTTTAAGAGTAATAATGTGGAGCGACTGCTTTGCTGGTAACATTGTAATGTAGAACATTTATATATTAAGAGAAAACTCTTAATAAACAAATATTAGTATAATATAATTATTTTAGTTAGTTTAGTTAAATGCAATAAATTTTTAAAATTAAACGAATCTAAAATAATAATCCATGTAATACTTTTTTTTTTATATTTTCTTTATTAAATGCACAACTTAATTCCTGGCATGGGCTAAGTGTCAAGGATCGGATTCCAGTCGGTCGCCGATGTATACGGGGGCTAATAGAAAGGGCTGGTGTAGTAGGGTGGCAAGCGGAGAGTTAATTATAATTGACTGAAATACAAATTGATTCAAATATAAATCCTACACGAAGATTGTTTACATAAAATTTGTTGAGCAGAGGAATGCAGTTTTGCCAGGTGATAACAATCGCAACTTAAAGTAATACCACATCCACAGACGTGCAAAGGCAGCTGCTTCGTGCTTATTTGCTAGTAGTAGTAGTAGTATACACACGAACGCTGTGCTTAGCGTAGAGAAACATACAAATAAAAAATACAATTCGTTAGTATAATTAAGAAAACACGCACAGTATCCCCCAACGCTCAGCTTTCAACAAAGGAGTCCGTATCTGAGATATCTTACGAGTTGAAAGGTATATTTTTTATTCGCCTCAACATTACGTTTTTAATATAAGCTTGACCGTGTCACCGGTCGAACAATACAACGGTCGAGTTTAGGTTTTACTTGTGAGCTACAGCTTAAAACAAAGGTAACAAACACCAAGACGTGGCATTGAACAAACATTTTATGTCCGCAATCCCTGGGCAGCCGGCCACGTTTACGGGCAGGGCGTAGCGTTTAGCGTCAGGTGAACGACCCGCTCGCCTCCTCGCGCTCCATGTATGTTATAAAATGAAACAAGACCAAAAAATTATATTGCATTTTAATAGAAATGCGTCGCGATGGATTTACAAGTGTTTTGTAAATATAAATACATATTAGATAAAATATTACAATTTTTTTTTTTCTTTTCGTCAAGAATTTTTACTGTCGAGAATTGTACAATTGTTCGGTTTCGGCGATTGAAGTTGATTAACAACTACCACGTGTTTATAGCGAGCGATACTGGTTTCATTTGAATCCAAGCCACCCCATTCGTTATCACAACATGCACTTCATAGCAGTCACCTTCCGCCATGCCCAATTCCCTGCAGCGTGGAGCCGAATCGTGAAGAGAGTTCCCACGTCCACAACGAATCGGCAACTACTTTTGCAATTGCAGGCGCGGGCCCCGCAAACAATACAAAACGGGCGGCGGAGGCCCGGCCCGCGCGGCGCAACAGGTCTTCCCGCCCCCCGGCACCCGTTTTGTCCATTTTTTCTATGGCATAGTTTCTACAATTCACTCACCGACTGACCACTGCATAATTTTCCTTAAACTTCTTAAATACCTTACATTCACTATGTATTACATAAGTCTCTTTTTACAGAAACGTTACACCGGAACACTAAAACCTGTTATAGTTAACATGACTGCTACAGTACAACAATTAACGTAAAGATTTTTGCATTAACTATCTCGTAAATGTTACTCAATAAAACTGTAGGATAATCTGTGTTTAAGCAATGGTCTAGATTTATCTAAGTCAATCAAGTCTCTCCCTTTGTTTAAACTAAATTAGGCCGAGGACGAGTTTAGAGTTCTACCAACTTAACAAATATCGCCTGGTGATAGAAGTTATAAATAAAAAGTAATTTATATCGAAATCAGTGTATTATTTTTGATTTACAGAATCTCAACAAGTCGCAAAGAAAACAATCCGAGGAGGCGCAGTATCTGATCCAATTCCTGCGTCATCGGTTATTTTGAAGTGTCTGTCCCTGAAACTCGACGTTTTGACATAAATCAATGTTCTCGAAAAACAAAGCGTTACGTAACTCTGTATAACTAACTATATACAACTGCTTTAGTCCAGGCATTGTTGTCATATCAAGATTTTTTTACATGGATACCGCACCGCCTAATAAAATGTTATAGTTTTAATTTTTTTTCTTTTCATAGATATATTGGACGAGACTTGGACTCGGTGCATCCAATCCGCCAGTTGCTCTGCCTACCCAAACATAATAAGATATCATTAAACAAATATTGTATATAGTTCCTATATCACCGGCGCCGCCATAGCTGACACCATAATCGCCTTTCCCACAGCTATCTAGTTAATTTTGCTGATTTCCGCTTAATGTGATGCATGATGCCATGCCATGAACTACAAAACGCGCACTTCCACGATATCGTCGTCCGTCTTTCTGGAAATATCTTACAGACTAGATTTATCTTTAAAATAAACTTTGTCATATCAAATATTTTTCTGCGTAACTATTTATATCATATACTTGTACTGTACATGACTAAATACATTATACCGATACGTTTGAGAAAAGATTTAGTGGTTTTAGTAAAGTCTAGTTAAAACAGCCAAAAGTTGTTCAGAAAACAGTGTACCTCTATTGAATACATATTATGGGAGGTTTTTTCCTTTTTCAAAGGCAAAATTTAAAGACTCAACGCGTATATAATTATTTTTTTATTGTGATTGTCATTATAAATGAATAAGTTTGATATAGGCCGCAAAGGCTAAAATAATCGTCGAATCACACAGAGTTTCAAGAGCAGCAGACATTAGGTTTTAGTAAAGGACTATAAATTCCTTAATGAGAAACACCCTATCAGTTATTTCTCACAAAGTAATGTCTGATCTTTTAATAAACCATATCAAATGATTATACGGCCCCGGTGCTAATGAGCAAACTTGAGCCAATGTTAGATTTTTAACTTTTGTACATAGGTACTTAAACAAGTTTTTATTTTGAAGTGCACACTATTACTTATTTTACATTCTTGATCATTTATTACTATACATGTTTGTTCATAGTTGAAATATAGGTTCCATATCTTGCATATAAGTGGTAACGTTTGTTTTTTTTTTAAGTACCCGATGGAGACGTATAATATAAATGTACTTTTGGTTAATACACAAAAGTAACAACAGAAACGTATCTTAATTAGTAATAGTATAATAAATAACCAATAATATAAGGTAATCCATTCTTAAACTATCAAAAATTAGGCTTCGTAATTATTGTGATTGAACATTTTGCCAATATTTTTTAAGACGGCTTCCCTCAGTTTACTCTAAACAAACAGAACTATAGGCGGCAAACAACATTGGTCTGTATAGTCTTCAACCCTTATTTTTAAATTATTAAAACCTTTAGTTAATAGCACTTGAGACAGATCTAATTTTTATTCACACAGGAGTTGTTATGATAACCTCGTTCAATTCTTACAGTGTTTAAAACTTGAACAAAACATTGGTGTAACATAATAGCAACTGGTAAGCTCCATTCAAGTAACATATTTTTTTAATTCATTATAAATACATGTCATGTACTTGCTTTATTTTAATTGCATTCACCTCAAGTTGAAATAATGTATTTTAAACCCTAAGGGTACGGGTACATATGTAATGCAGTGAAAATACGGGGCGATGAGATTTTTGTTAAACCGGTCGGACAAGGGCTCTCAGCGTAGACGGTGAAGTCAAGTAAACACGTCTCGTGTGACAAAACCTCTCTACATTAGCGGTGCTTTGTACTTATAGCCCTTGTGATGTACCAATCTTCACTAGGTAGTGCATTAAACGGAAACCACCTAAGGAATGAAACGTCGCGAACACAGAGCCGGTTGCTCGCTCGCAGCAAGATGCTGGCGCGTCGTCAATGTAATAGGGAGCCCCGTCGTCCCCGTTCCCGCCCTATGTGCCGCGCCGCATTCATAACCCGTTACGTTGATACGTTGATGCAAGTATTTGTACGCAAGTCAATGCTCCAGCAGTACTCACGCGCCCGTTGTACGTGTAGTATGCGAATAAACAAAAGCTAAGAACAAAATTTAATGCAATCCTCGGAAAATAGGTACGGGTTTATTAATAGCAGCTATAGTTGGCGGCTCTCACAAACTTACCTATCACTATAGAACGGCGACTGCGGGCCCGAAGTCCCCGGGGACTCGTCTACGTCCATAGCAATCTGCATATGCTCGGCAAAATACAGTTTGATAACCGCGACCTCGGTGACGAGGTGAATTCGCTACAAGAAATACCGTCGCGCTTCAAGAGCGAGCGATGTACACACCGGCTCGGTGTCGGCTGTACTGTGAGCAGGATTCGCGACCGCCGCCTGCAGCCCGGATGCCGACTTGGCCCCCGCGCCCCGACGCCCGCGCGTCGCTAAGCAACGCGGTCGCACGTGGCTTCCTGGCCACCGCCCCCAGCTCGCTAGTAATGGCCCGCGGTTTCTTTTACGATTTTCCCAACACTCTAATGTTGATCAAGTGACTTAATTCTTCCCGTGTTACTCGCACACATAGTTTTTTTTTGTGGTGTTTCATCATCAGACAATAGACATTCACTGCTGGACTGTATCCTTCAAAGATTCCTACATCAATAAGGTAGGGATTTATATGGGAGGATTTGGGGCCGCTACCCACCACGCTGGCCCAATGCGGTTTGATGGAAGCCACAGCCTCGTTCGTTGATTAGCAGGCTGGACCACGAGCAGGCGAGATTGGCTTGGATCCCGTGATTTGTTGTACGGGAACCTTTATACCTCAGGTTTGTATTTAGCTATTTCATATTCATCCTAGTTGGCATCCTTGTCTCCCATTACATCGGAAATATACATAAATGTAACACCTTATTTTTTACAGTGCAATACTATAGGAGAAAATGTATTTTTTTTTATTCATTTAAAAGTTCATCAACGCAGCATTTATATATGATTGATCTGGAGTTTATTCAGACACTCGACGATTTTTTTAATCATCAGCATCGTTATTTCCTTTTTACGAAATATGTCTTTTGGAACTACTTCGTCGTCAAAGTTCACAATATAGTTGTAATTGTGTACTTTGACATGAGCTGAAGATAACAGAGTGAAGATGCTTTATTTTCCGTGCAACTAGAAAAATTCAAGCTTTTTTTTTAGAATTTTAATGACTACCTCTTCTTTTCTCAGTTCATACAAATATGTATTAAAATGACATAGTCTTATCTACGACAAGTTATATTCTGCTCACTTATGTTTACTTACTCTTCAAAAGTGCAATTCTTTCTCCATCGTACCATTTAGCTCATATCAATATAATTTTTTTCGTAAGCAATTGAGGATCAACGATATAATAAAAAAATGTAGAAAACACCTTCTTCCTGTACTCACCAGCCAAGGTGCAATCACACACCACATCACAATCATATTTCTATGTATCGGCAGTTCAAACAGCTCCCAATCTTTGTTCCGGTGCTTACAAATGAGAAACATTACAACGACGATATATTTATAAATTACCTTACTCTAACAATAGTAAGCAATATTAATTTATGTTTAGGTCGTAAGTTTTATATTTGTATGTTAAATTAATTATCTGTTAATCTATTTAATTTACTTCTAGAAGTACTGGCTTACGAATTCCATATAGAAATACATTCATGTTTTCTGTCAGTGCAATTGAATGGTCTGATATATCAGTCACATTATGAGAAAGCTAAAACCTCAATTCAGGTGCAAGATGTTATACAAGAGAAATTTAAAGAAAATATCGGGAAGAGATCTTCCGTCTTCTTTAAGAAGGTTCCCATAAGAATTCAAATAATAAGGGATTGAAATCTTGTATACAGTACACAGAATGTGAACGGCATCGCACGCGCTTTGGGTGCATTGGGATGTTAATCTCGCCACATGAGCGGGGTGGTGTGTGTGTGTGTGTATGTCGGGGGAGAAGAGAGGGGAAGGTGAGTGCGTGTGTGTGTGTGTGTCAGTTATTAAGGCACGTTCACATGGGCTGCAACGTGCAGATGTGCAGTTAGTGTTGTCAGTATAGTTTATACAGATATGCTCTCATTGCTAAAAACATGTGCGGCGAGGGCGCGGTGCGGTCTTAATGTATGACAAGCACAAGTCAAAAGGCAAGTTCGCGCTTCAGAGTTTTAAGGGGGCCGGCTGGCGAGGTGTTCCGACCGCATGCCTGCGCCTCCTGTTTTTTACCTGTGCCCATACGCAGCCCAGGTAGCCGGCACTGAGGCGGCACCGTGCAGATACCTTTTTAACAGATTCGTTTTCGTTATAAATCTTCAACGCACTGCAAAATCTCATAACATTCGACATACGATTATTTTAATGGAGAATGAGACAGTTTATTTTGGTTTAAATGTTATAACTAATGTAAAATGGTTATTATCTCACCTAGGTTTAGTACACGGGATAATACATATGCCAGACCCGTCATAACACGCCTCGACTTCTTGGTACCTTTATAAAGGAGTGAAAGATGTGACAAGTTTACTAAATCAATGAAAACATCTTGATGTATGTACATGATGTATTATACATAAAGTTAAAACGGTCTGTTTGACATGCGCAGTTTTCGCCTAAGTCTTTAAATCATGATTTTTTTTAAGTTTTTGGCGAAATAATGTCGTAAGTTCGGTTAACAAGGTTTTTTTACGGCTGTTCGTTAATACTATAACAAATTCTTACTTTCTTTTAATATTTTTATATGAGTAAAACTAATATTGAATCAAATATTCCTTCTTTGTAATAATGGGGGGGCTTGAAAAATTAAAATACGAAGCAAGAGCACAATCACTTCGGCGGTTAAAAGAAATTAATGTTTTCTTGACATAAATCACTAAATGGCGGAATCAAAAAAAAAATATTTTCCTTAATCATTTCCAAAAAAATCTATAACACATAATAGAGCATAATGACAGTGTAGTTTAAAAATAGAGAAAATTTTATTACATGCCATACATGTTTTAAACTTTAAACATTACCACGCTTAGGATTTCGACACGTGTCAATCGAGTGCTTTAGAGGTTATGATTTTTTTTTTGACATTTATTATTGTTTCAAACTTTTTAATGACAAATGAGTTTTTCCTGTGAACCAATGAGGAATTTACGACAATAAACATGAGTAAGTTATGTCTGTGGCAAGTGTGGAGCATGATGTACTACATAGGTAGATAGATGTTTAGGAGTTTCAAGTTCTTAATTCGTCAACGTATTAAAAAACTAAAATGTATCTTTGATATATAAATTTACATTTCCATTACTTTAAAATCAAATCCGATGGATAGATTTCCAAGGCAGGTAGGTGGTGCACGCGCAGACACACTGTATACATTGACGTGTGAAAATTGGATTCAGCGTTGGGTAACAAGCTTTGTTTTAATAGTCACATAGCCTTATTTAATTATTAATTCGTCGCGTCGGATTTTTTTGTTATTTTACTGTATGACGATATATAAATTTTTTATACAGAGGGAAACATTTGGCTTTTTGGAGAATTATATATATGCAAAATACACCTCTATCTCCAATTTCTTTAGGCATTATTTGGGATACTCCCGAACAACTCTATGCGTAGTGAGCGTTCCTACTGAACGTTAAAACCAATTATATTAATTTTACAGATTATAATATTATTGCATTATATCATATTCACATTTGGTGGTTGGTTGTTGGTTTTGGACTATAATTATTGTAGTTCTTCACCAAAACCTACTGTTTGTTGACTGTCAATGTTTTATAATACTTATAAACGAATTGTTCACCGCTCGCTTTGCTGGCCGCAATTGTATGAAGTATTCCTTGAGAGCAACTCTGTTACCGCAAATGACTTACCGACGGTTATTTAAAACAATCACCATAAACGATACGAAATGAAAATTTAAAAAAAAAAATCATTTGAAATAAAATGATGCAGGATCTATGAAATTCAAAAAATAAATAAGCCTGTAACCATCTACAAATCATTCCGCGTAGTAAGCTTATTATTCCCCTGTCGATACGTTCACTAGTTTTCACGTGATTGGCGAACAAATAAAACCCATTGTCTTTATATATATATATATATATATTATGTGTAGATATAGATAGAAGATAAATATATAATACTAACAGAGATCTGCGAGGACGCGCGTGAAGGAGCATACTAAAACATCAACACTCTGGGAAGTCTGTTGCCCTATTAAGGATGATTAGCGAGGATTTGTTATCAAAAAAAAGTGCTAATCCCAATAGAGAGGATTGGGATCCAATTATTAATAAAATTAGATGAAACTCTCAGCATACCAACTTCACAATTGACTTGATGGTACATATAGGCCACTATAATGTGCAGTGTGCTAGTTACAATGCACATTATGGTTGTTGTATCGAGACATAAGATGTTGGTCCTCGTTACCCTTGCACCGACTTTAATCATCAATCAAGGTAAGGAAAGCACCTGCTTATCTCATGGAAATATTGATTGTTCATTTCAGGGTTGTAAGCTAAGTACACCCTCCGCCCACCCGTTTCCGGTCTCAAATCACGCGAATCTGTACCAGGACGATTTTCCAATTCTGTGCAAAACGATTCGCGAATTTTATTACTCCTCACTCAAAAATCTGCGAATAAGGTTTGCAGTTTCCCATATCCTTTGCAAGCGAACTGTTAGAATGATTTGCGTGAAACACGCACGAAATTTTTAGTTAGTATCTTTGGCAAACTCTCGTGTTCTTTAATGACTTGTTTGATGGAAGTTTTTGGTTATTTCCAAGGTTGAAAATCCTTGGTTTGATTCCTCGGGATCATTTCATCATTGCCATGTACTGATTTTAACGAAAGTTTGTTTACAACTTGGAATAGAATTTATTTAAATCTAGTTGATTAAATTCCTCCATCGTTTACCTTTGGAAGTAGATAATTTAGCAAAATCTTAAAAACGTATAGACTATATAAATGAACTAGGGAATCAAACATAGCCGGTATTAGCAGGTTTTTGATTAAACTAAGTTGTCTACAGGAGTTAAAATCATATTATCTCATTGTTTTTTAAAATTTAATTACCAAGACTACTTGGTTTCATACCGTGGCCGAAGTGTGAAGAAATATCGTCTATAAACAGTCAAATTTTATACGGAATGATTTTGATTTAATTACTAACGACAAGCAGTCACTCTGCTTTGAAAATACGCTTCTTGATGATAACAAAAAATATTTCAATAGTAGCTTAAACAACGAATAATAATTACTAAACAGGTAAGTGTGATTTAATTAACTTCGCAACCGGAAATAAATAGAAAGGGAAACAATCACGCGGAACGAAGAAAATTTCTAGGTAGTTTTTTAAGGTTTAGTTGAAATCGCAAAGGTTGGATTGGTGCAAGTATAAAACTTACATTGATTAAGGAAATGTTTCAAAAACAAACATGTCACAAGTAATGAGCATAACATTCAGCACGGTTCAGATGTATTCTGCAGGTAAGGTTTAAAATGTAATAACCGTAGCAACATCCCGCCAAGCGTAACTTCTAGTAACGTATCTGTGTGTTTGTTGTAAAATGTTAACATGAGAGAGAGCTTGCTGGCGGTAATTATTGACACACAGACGCCATGTCAACAAGATTCACGAGTGAGCCCAGGCAGGAGAGGAGAGGAGACTCCCTCATGTTTCCCACATCAATGTGTAACGATTTGTATTTAATTATACGTTACTGCCTCCCACTCCATGTGTTTGTTTTGCTTTTATACTAGATATTTCAATACAGATATCCTGAAATACACACATGTACATTTTGAGTTGTTTGATTTTTAATATATTAAGGGTAGTCTTGTAAAAGTCTGTCACAGAGGTAATACTATGCCAACAAATTTGCGATATTGGTGCATGGTTGCATTTTTGTCATTTTAATTCAAACATAAAGTGGGGGAAAAATGATTAAAAACAAACATTATTTAAATTTTAGACATTTGTATCAAACTTTGGCAAGTTATCTATCTTTGGTCAGTTTCATAATTCGATTTATAGAGGATATCCCTTTTCAATTTTCCAAAGCTGGTTCGCGAAGGCAATATCTCGGGAAAACGAGCATCCGGAAGCCATTGAAGAAAGTAGTCCAATGACATAAGGGTAGCTTTAACGTTTTAATTCTTTTATACTAAAGAATACAGCACCGAATCGAAAAAGTCTTCCAACTGGACTCGTACAGACTTCAATTTAAAGAAAGCACTAAATGGTGATGAGAGCAACCAGATTTTGTAAATATATTTAAGATGTGGTTCGCATCCAAAATTTAATTTAAAATTTCATCTTAATGAATGGTAACCTTAATTCTTTTAACATTTCTGTATATATAACCCCTGTACATTATTCTAGTACAAATGTACATAAAAAAAATTAATACTAGAAAGTATAACGGCAACATGTATGGATAATTGGTGTTCAACAGAATATTGATAAGCATTAGAAGTATGTAAAGGATGATAATAATAGTGTCCACCAGCAGGTACAAATTTGATGTTGTCCTTATTTTGTTATATGGTTCAGTATGATCATGCCATTAATTGTACTTGTGTAAACAAATAATCAATAAGGAATGTTTGTCCCTTGCGTGCAGCGCTTTAATGATTTTCGCGAGTCGTGGGGAGGAACAGGGGCAGAGGCCCGCGCGCGCCGATCGATCGAGCGCGACCGCTCTCCCACGCACTCCACGTGAACGCCAGCGGATCCAGGACAAACCCTCTACAGCCTCCCAATTCGCTCATAGAGCATGCGTCGGTGAGCGCTACCATATTACCCAATAATTCTCTGGGGGGCAGATTGTGTTTACACTCCTATGTTGCCAAGATACACACCATGATTTGGCGCACCTACTTATTTATTACGAAAGAAATTTCCTGTACTCTTGAACTTTATACACGTTTATTAATCAAGTTAGCGTTTCGATTTGACCGTCGACAATTGTAAAGGTGCGATCACACTGGTGATGTCGTCAAAGTTTCTATTATTTGTAAGATAATAACATTCTACTGATATTCTTTCATTTCGTTGAATAAAGAAGTTAATTTACTAATATAATACTTCATGTCGCTGCACCATTCTCTTCTTCTTCTTCTTCCTCCTGCCCTTTTCCCATTCTATGTGGGGTCCATATATCTTATTTAAATTTTTTGATTTGTCTTTTGTTCTTTTGAAACAGTTTTTGTTGATACGCAAGAGCAAAAGATCTTCACAGAAACGCATATTTAAAAATGTTCTGCTAGATTAGTTAGATTAGACATTACTCATTAACTTAGTGATGAAGGCAGCGGGAAATCAATCGCAGGATGTGGGCAGCGCATGACTGTTCCGCTGTGGAAATCTTTGGAGAAAGTCTACATTCAGCTTTGGGTTTTTATCGGTTGATGGCGAAGATACTCGATTCATTAATTTAAAAAGGATTTTTATAATGTTCGATAGTATTTCAATCAACCGATCAATCAATTATTAGCCGACGAACGTCTACTGCGGCACATTTGCCTCCCCTAAAGACCTTCACATCGATCGGTCCTGCGTTTACCGCATTCAGCCGCTTCCCACGTCCTTCACGCCATTTGTAGGGGCTCCTCAAAGGAATTTGGACTATCTCTCACCACACTGGCCCAATGCGAGTTGGTGGAAGATAGAGTCCCGTTTTTTGATTAGCAGGGTGCACCACGAGCACGTGAGGTTGGCTCGAGTCCCGTATGTTGTGCGGGACCTTTTATACCCCGATAGTTATTATTGCAATTTAGTTTATAAAGTACTTTTATACTCTTGTTGGCCTACAATATAGTTATAATGGTATAATTGGGGCAACGACACGGCAGTAAACTGCACACGTATATATTCATACTAAAAGTGTTCAGACTGTCGTAGTGAAAGGGAACGGTCCGTAAAAATAGGCAGGCACGTGGTCACTGGCGCGCACCCCCCACACCCAGTGCACTACGCCGTACTAAAGGCATCTCCGTCGCTCGCCCCCAACCCCACCCCTCACCGCCTGCTACACGCTCAATCATTGAAGAATTAACTAGTGCCGTGTCGCCGCCCGCTGAAATCTGGGCGGACTTTACTACCACCTATCGTTGATAGTGCAATCTACCTACGCGGCCTACGCAGCGCCGTGGATCCTCGTATCGCCGCAATGCATTTCCCACCCAATAAACCCCATCTCCCCACCACTACCCCCCCTCGCCTCTACTCCTCCATCATACCCGTGTACGCGAGGGGTGAAACGCTCGCCTCACGTGTTGCACAACTAAAAGTGAAACTTATACATTTCGCTTTTATGTAGTATAAAAATATTTCTACATCCGGGCGAAGAAATCATCCAATTAGTTTTTAATATTGATAAGATATAAGAAACAATAAATACTACTAAAAAATTGCAAACAAGCAGTCCATTAGCAAGCATTATCAGCAGCATGTTACCAAGTGCTGTCAAGTATTAATCTCGTTCTGAACAAGAGTACCTAGTTATTGTATCTTGCAATCTCAAGAAAGGATTTTTCCTAATAAAATAAATATTAGTATGTGAATTATAATATTATTTACTATAAGACGACAGATGAATTACATCTTAAAAGGCAAACCTATGCTGCTGCATCAATCTTATTAGGTTAATATAACCGAGCGATATATATACACACACACATACAAACATAGTGATTAAATGTTCCTCGTCTTCATCCTTCAGATGAACTGTTAGGAATATCATATAAAAACCAACTAAAGTAAACATGTATAATAATAAGGAACAGACCAGTATATGTGCTATTACTACAAAATTAAAGTTTCGGTGGCAAAGGTTTGTCATAACATTTCGCATCACATTTAGGAAGGTGCAGTGGAATGTAAACTATTTGTAAACAACGATGTTTAATTCCTTTTTAACACAATAAAGCGGCAAGACGAGAGGAACGTTCACCTGATGGTAAGCGATACGCCTGCCCATAACAACGTGGCGCTCTAGTTAGGTTGATATACAATTCGCTCGTCGCCTGAAAGTTATATGTTGAGTCTCGTCTCCCCAGTGATAACACTAACTACAGCACCCTCCAGTCTGGAACACAGTAATGTTTACACACTACTGTTTGGTGGCTGAAATAGGCGCTGCGGTGGTACCTATGTAGACAGTCTCCGGCAATAGAGACCTACGCCCAGTAAATATACCAACCACCAGTTTTTAATGAACTAATAGAAATGCAATTTATAAAATAAAAAAAATTAACTCGTTAATACCGTCTTGGGTTTAGTTCACTTTATCTTAGAACTAATATTATATGGATATCACTTGTAATGCTGGTCTCTTATTTGAGACCGGCTAAAGTAGGAAGAGCTCTAAAGGTATATCTCGTAGTACTATTTCGTTAGTTTATTTCGGAATACTAACCATTAGCTTTCAAAAGCGTCTTCACTTAAGTGACTTACTAATATAACTTATAGTTACGAGTATCGTATCGTCAAGTAATGCGCGGCTCATTGAAGTATTAATTATACCAAAGTCTACTCCAAAAATCACTTACAAATGTTACTAAAGTACATATGTGTAAATATATATATATATATAAACTGAAAATGAATTTCCTTTGTTCGCCAATCACGTGAAAACTGGTAAACGTATCGACATGGGAATATGACCATTCGACGCGGAATGATTTGTAGATGGTTATAGGTTATTTATTCATTGAATTTCATAGATTCTGCATCATTTTATTTCTCATTAACCTTTATAAACATTTTCATTTCGTATTATTTATGCGTTTGCTATGATAATGATTGCTATAGAAAGTCACTGCTTTATATTACGTCCAGCAAAGCGGGAGGGGGAACAGCTAGTTTATTATATAGTGAGTATATTATACCCCATTGGGTAAATAAATAACAATAATATGACAAATCTTTTGTAGTTGTATACATTATATACGCTACACCAAGATAAAGTGCAGCAGCGTAAACGCTCATTATAAAGTTTGCTTGTTAGAACAGAACGTGTTCAGTGATCCTATTACACCCCCCCATTCTCGGATTTCTTTAAGATTCTCTCTATTATTTCTTTAAGATACTTTAAAAGCGCAGTTAGGGAGACTTCAGTTATGGATATTATAAATATTAGTTTTAATTGACCGTTTCACGTGCCCTTAGCATGATATCCGTATTGAAATCTTTATAAAATATTCAGAGTCAGAGGGCGGTAGACTTTTTTCAACGGGTTCTTACACCTGCACGGGAGTATCGACGCCTGTACCGGACGAAGTGGGCGGCGCCGGTGACGTAATAATACGCGCGAGTATACTTTTGCAAGGGCAGTTAGATTGGTGAATTGGTGAAAGTCAGATGTAATTAGTAAATCGTTCATCAACTAAATTGTTTTGTTCGAATTAAATAATTCATATGTGAAAGCATTTTGTTAATAAAAAGGCGTCGTTTCCCGTCGCACTTCTCATTTCCTAAATAGATTTCATTTCTATTTATATGGATATTGTATTATAAAACTTTACATATATACCCCCCTTTATTTGTTATTTTTGCCGTGTCATATGCACAAATCACTAATTGAGTTTTTATCAAATTTCATTTACCACAACCGTATTACTTATCTCATACAATTAATGATATGATACGATTTATTCTACGTATATTGTTATACTAGGTCCTCCTCCCGCCCCACCCGCATTGTCGGCCGTAACACCCTCGTCGTAACTCTTTTAAAATCCATTAGTAGTTGACCTGAATATGGCATATCTCTATCCATCCAAATTGTGAGCGTTTTCATCTAATAGTTCCAAGAGAAAGTCAATGAGTCTGTGGATATCTATATATATGTCTACTATGTGATGTTGATAGCCCTCTCCTCTCATCATTAACTAGTTTTCTAGTTATGGCTGCCTGGCATGTTTGGAGAAACGAAGAAAATGCGGAAATGTGAAATCCTCTTGACATCTCCGCAGGTGGGAAAACTAAAGCTGAAATTTCGGAATAGTCCGAGGCTGCCTCGCTTGCTAGGCTTAAAGAGCTAACTTCTGACGTGCACCGGTGAACTGCAGAAAGCAGGAATGCACTATTCCGGAGGTCATTCATATTTTGTCATTGTAGTAGTGGCCAAGTCTCGAAAAGTATCTGTTATCGGATCCATTTTTTCCTCTTGTTTAGGTGGAATTGCGGAGATATAGCTTCGAACCAAGGCGATTGCGGCATTGCGGGATTGTGGTGAACGTGCTCAGCCTGATCGCGCTTTCAGGACAAATAATAAATTACGTAATTAAAAGTTAGGCAATACTTAACTGTAGATAAGGTGATTTTAAATCGACCTTGAAAAAGATTTGTCGATAATACTCACGGCTCAAACACTCGGCACACCGTGTTGTTCTTTTTGTCGCGATGCCTATTGTGTCAATGCAAAGGATCTCTTAATATTCGTCTATTTCCAATGCCAGCTGTGCGAATTTTGGAATTTGTTTAGTTTTTTCGTGCAAAGACAATCTTGCGCTGAATTATTCGTTTTTTTTTTAAAGTTTTTCATTAAAATATATCAACATTGATAAACGTATAAGCGTTCAATCCTGCAACGCCGCATCGCACACCGTTTCTCTCGAAAGCATTGGATTACAATGAAAACGTCGCGGCGATGGGAATGCCCGTGGATTTCTAATGCCGCTCCTGGCAGGACAATGGCGGGCAAACGGTCTCACGCGGCAGATGCGCACGTTATTATTAGGACCGACATCGGCGTGCGTCCACAAAACCTACCGCCAGTTAACTTACTTCCTCTCCCCGCCCCGACCCTCCACACAAATAGGGGGACTACATACAATGTCTTCTGTAACATAACGGATCCATAACAAATATCTTTGCTCAAACGAGGTCACGCGCTTTGTGTTTTCATATTCATACTCGTGATTACTTTGCAATCAAGAAATTTAAAATTTACATTAATTTGCTATAAATTAATCAAAATTCGCTTGGACCCTTGTTATACTTAAATTATTTTAAAAGTGGCAGTCGCACTGTTTTAAAGGTTTGTAAATCGATATATTATAGAGCAAAAGACCTACACGGGCGAAAATACAAAGGAGTGAGTAACAGTTCAGATTTTTTTTTCTTTTTGCTTTGGGTTTTGTTGAAGAGGTCACACATTAAGATATAAAGTAAATGTGTATAACATTAATATGGCGACCCTAATCACTCGTCCCCGCCCTTAAGTTAGAGTTGGTATACAAAATTTTCAAAGCAAGCCGTACAAGGGTGCCCCGCAGATCGCGGCTCTGATACTACCGTTCAAGATGACTTAACGATTCCAGCTGCTTACACTTGATAAATATTCATCAACGTTTTGTTGGAAGGCGGCTGCAATCCCATTGCGAGAGAGAGGGTACAAATAATTACTGTTAAATTGTCGTTGAAACACTTGTTTCAATTTTATCGCTCTTTAATATCTTTGTAAATAAAAAATTGTAGGAAAATGGTAAAGCGAAGAAGATAATAAATAGGCCCTGAAGGAATACGAGACAACAATTTATTCATTACAATCATCGATAATGACGAGATTGTCAATTCGAGGTGTGTATATTTTTATATTATGACTCTCATGCATTTTTTGGAAAAGGCTATACATTGAAGTTGGTCATCACGTCATCTCTAGATGCTCTTTGATGGAGCGAAGCCCCCAAAACGCGGGGACAATTGATGGTCTTTTTCGTCTTAATATCTGTCACTCTTTCACCCTTTGCCATTTATGGTCCAGAAGTAAGAATTATGTCGAATTTTTTAATACACTTAAAATATATAAGTACTACACTTATATACATGTTTAGTAATTTTCTTCTTAAAAAGATTGCTGACTCGAGTTTTTATTCAATGATAAAACCCGGCTTCCGATATTATAAAGATAAAAAGAGTGTTATACAGTTGTTTTGTACGCGGGGCTAGCTTTAGACAAAGGCAAAATGAAAAGCGGATTAAACAATGACTCGACTCCTGATAGGTTCAGTTTGCAAAGGGTTTTCGGACTGAAATTACAAACGGAACATTTTCATATACTCCCTACGGAATACTTCGCACGTCAATACGCTTATCGAAAGAGGGTGAATCAAAGCGGGCAAACAGGATGTAGCTCAGGATGTATCCGTTAAATACGAATGTTAGACAACTGGTATATAGAAAGACAAGGTTGAAATTACAAACAGTAAAACCTTTAAAAAAACGAAAAGAAATACAGGCGAGGGGAAAATTGTGTATGTGGGAGGCTGGCTTGAATGGTCTTGATGGAGAGTGAATCAACCTGTTCCGAATGATCGTTGTAGTCCGCCGAAATAACAGGTGGAAAATTAAATATTTAGAAGGAAAATTTCGTTGAATAGGGTTAGGAATATCTCCGGTGTGCCACAGATTCTGCGTGATTAATTGACATTAACCTGGACAAATGAGAAAATCCTTTCTTTAAGCGAAGCCTTGTTAATCGATCTTATTGGGCTATTGTAGTAATAAATTTAATTGTAAGTAATTTTAATTTAACTAGTTTATATAACAATTTTGCAATGTTTATTCTATCAGTATGGTAACAAGTGACAAATTTTCATCTCAATTCTACATGTAAACTCCTGCGGATAATATTTCTAATTGCCGATATACTATATAGTAAAAATATAGGAGAAGAAACTATTATCAAGTAAGATACGGGAAATAGTTTAATAATCATATATTTCTACACATGTTCCTTTCTTTGTTGGAAAGATGCGCATTCATTTTACTCCTTTCAACAACCTCGAGGCAAAGGATATTATATTAAAAGCTTGTAATCCGAAGACCCTGAACTTTAATCGTGATATGATGAAGACACATTGTGTGAGCCAAGAAAGGACGTAGAAAAGAGCTTTCACAATAGATTGGACTAATAATCAAAAAGTTGTACTTAGTACTAGATCTCTGGAGAATACAGTAGTCTCTATACACAATGCAGTGTATTCCGGATTGAAGGGCTGTATGGCAAATGAAATTCAGAGATCGTATCTTGTGTCTCAACGCAACAAAAGCACAATGTGGAGTTCGTGGTCGGGAAAATGGGTGTAATACGTACGTACATTGTTACGGACCAACAAGTATGAATATTTTTGAGAGGATATCTGCATCGAGTTGTTACTGACACTGACGACGTGTATTTGTATTATTTTGTAACAAAATTTTATAGAAACTCCGAATTTAACTGCAGCAATGGGCTGAAATTTCGCTCCTACGAAATGTACACAAATTATTCATAAAATACAATGGTAAGCTTTGGCCGTATGTGTTTGTTCATAGTATCCGATCCGTTCTACTTACATCACATTATATCATCAGCCGGATGAGCCCACTACCGAGCATAAGCCAGTTCTGCTTAGAGACCGAAATTTGCGTGTTAAGGTATTTTGAGTAGATGTTTTGTAAAGTAGAATACGTATTGCGCATGCGGTTAAAATATAGTTAAATGAACCATGCTAACTTCCACAAACAATTTCATATATTAGTTATTTTATTTTTGGATTCATTATTTCCAATTCTGGACAGTCAATAAATAAGAGCAAATGTTACGGCGTCATCAAGTAACTTGCCATACTTGGTAGCCTATATATATACATATATATATATTTTATAATGCATTTACTGTTTTCACTATTAGACTAAAAATAGTTTGCAGAAATTTGGTTTTCATAATTTATAGTCAGACCCTCAAAGCTCGTAAATTTGAAGGACCCTTTCAATCTAAGTTTTCTATGACAAGTACGACCCTTAGTCATAGTCTCAATAACCTGATACTATAAGGCTGACAGGTGACTCTTTTCCGAATCTTTTAAACTGTTCTGAAACTTCCGATTTCCTTACGTTATTCTATTTAATAGAAATTAGATTAAATACACAAGTTTTTCTCATACAGGTTTTGACTGTCCCCCTTGACCAAAATTCCCACACACATGCGAGCGTTATCAGTTCGCGTCAAATTCTGTTCTGGTACAAACCCGAGAGCCAAAAGAAGCCGTGTACTGATTTTGTATGTTTAGTATTAAAGTTTGTGCGCCTCATCTCCTTGAGAAATTCCTCATTCCAATTTATTTAGAATCTCCAAGTTGCTTTCTCAAAATTATTTTTAGATTTGCAGAGCCGTCCGTCGTCCGGAGAAAATATTGCGCAATCAAAAGATTCATTAGGGGCGGCGAGCTAAGTAAGAGTACTAGATCGACTTAACTCGGTAGACCCAAGTTCCCAAGCGTTAATAATATTTACATTTAATTTCCACGACCGCGCCGTTAGCGTTTGCTAGAGTTTAAGTTTCAATCTGATGTTACACTTTTTTTTTTAATCTTGACAGTTTATGACCGTTGATATAGGTTAATAGAAACTGTACTTATCTATGTACCGTATATACACCGTGATTATTGAGATTCTTAGAAAAACACCATAAAGTTGAACTGTCTTTTTAAAAAGATGCAATTGTTGCACTTATTTTCCTACTACACTCCCTACTCCCATCGTTTCGTCTTAAATCTACTATCGTTTTATTCGAAATGAGAATATTTGTGATTTATGATGACATAATTTTGTCAAACGTGATTTGTCACATTGATCTCTTTTTGTAACTCCCCGCCTTTGAAAAATTCGGTGTATAATGATAAATTAATATTTACTGGGGGTAGGGGGTTTCTGTTGCCAGAGACCGTCAAGGTAGGTACACAACCGCATCGTTTATTGCAGCCGACAAACAGTACTGTGCAAATATTATTGCATCCCCGTTTGGAGGGAGCTGTTGCTAGTGTAATTACTGGGGTAACCGGACTCAACACCTTATGTCTCAAGCGACGAGCGCAATGTGATTCAGTGTACCATCCTAACAAGCGCCACGTTGTTATGGCCTGGTGTATATGTTAAGTACAATCAAGAAACGTCATTGTACAGTTTCACATGATGCACAGAATGTAAAGCTAGAGTTCTCCTCCAAGGAGAGGTTCTTCTTACCTTGCGAGGATATGATGCTTGATAGACGAATGACTGAGTCAGTTATTTTGATATTTTTTTTATACGGTTGTTTCTATTGAAATTCGAAGCGTGTATAGAGAAAATTTCCCAATTAGGCATATATATATAGGATGCATAAGTTTGTGAAGGAATCTATTCGAGCTAAAAATGTAATACTACGAGCTGCTCTAGTAAAATACTATGCCTGATTCATTAATGTAATTAGAAAACCAGTAAAATGTTTACGAGGGGCGATTGATAAAATTTGCAAAGAGAGACTGCTAATTATAATGAAGTGATTCCGTTAAGTCGAGCAGTGGTGATTTAATTACTCTTAGAATTATCCGATAGCACTGTGAAGTACGTCCAAGAGAAAAATGCTCAAGGATTCTGCAGTTTCTATCCATTAAAAAATAAATAGGTTTATTAGCAAGGAACAGTTGTTATAAAAACACTGGATAGCAGTGATTGAGGAATTATCCACGTAAATGTCGCTCCGCCTTATTTTTTTAGAAAGGATTACAAAGGAATCTTTGATATTTATGTAAAGGCGCTGATTAAAAATATTTGACAAGTCAAAGCAATGGAATGATAAAGCAAGATCATAGTTCATTTACAACGTTAAACATTGTACTAAGTGTTATTGAAGAGCAAATCAATCTGGAACCACTAGAATACCAATCACCATGTTACAGAACTGATTAGGACCTTACAAACGATGACAAAACCTAGCTATATAAAAAAAAACATTTCATTGTACTTTTTTCTTTATACCGCCTAGTTATATCGACCTTTCAAAATATCTCTGCCATTACCACATCATATCCATAGAAATTAGAACTCCTAAATAGACTGTCATAATAATAATTAATATAGGAAGTATGTTAGATCTTGGACTTCAAGATTAAGTGGCCAAGAATAAATAGAACTACGGACTTACCTCCATGCGCCTCCTGAGGAGTCGTTGCTGTTTTCTTTAAGTTGAGTGGCGCTGGCACTCTGCAGGTTAGGTGGGTTTACACTGAAAAATATGTTGTACATTATAACATCTTAATGGGCAAGCTAACTATGCAATATATCCGTATACGTATTTAACACATGAATCCCTGCATTTATCACCAGGCAAACCGAACCGATATATCAATCTGTTAAAAATCTAACCACACCACTTTTGTTGTCTAAAAACCATGTTGTATAAACAACAACACAGCGCAAAAGTATCTGAAGGTCTTCGCAGAAAATTGGTGAAGCGCCGTGTTATGTCTAGAGCCACGTTGGCCTAGATCTGGTAAGTTCTAGATTGTTCTACACGAAGTATAATAATGGCGTCGATTAACCATTGTGGTCGCACGATCACAATGGCACATCAGGCGCGGCGGGTAAACAAGACCGGCTGACGGTTGCTTCGGTTCTCGGTAATGACGAAACTTGCCGCATCAATAATGCAACTAAACTGATTGTTTATAATCTCATACACAAAAGACAAAAACCGCACTGAAAAGTGTTTACCAAAAAAGTTGATTTCAGTGCAAGTCGTCAATTGCAACAGGATTTCATCACAACGCAGCGTTAAAGCCCTTAAACTTATATGCAGAGTACGTTGAAAAAAAATCTGCTGTAACATTTTTTTTCACAAGTAACACTAGTTATAGGATGGTATACACAGGACAGCATTGTGCTCATCGCCTTGAAACGTAAAATGTCTCGTTATCCCAGTAAAATTGCACTAGCCGCAATACGCACAGTAATATTTAAAATCTACTACCTAGACGGTCTCAGGTAATAGAGACCTACCACCAATCAAATGCATTCGCGAGGATATTTTTACAGCAGATTTCTAATGCAGTAACAGACGTATCAAAAACAAAGCTTACGCTTTCTTATTCGCGACGGATGGCTCGATGATTAGCGGGAGTCCACAGTATGAGTAACCTGAAAACAAAATAAATATCAGTTTTACTAGAAACTCTCCAAATTCGGCTAACAACTTACATCATACTACATTATACCGGCTGCATGTAAATCCCACGCCTATATAAAATCATGAGAGATATATTACAATTCATTGTGAGTGAGCTTTTTAATTTAAGTGTACATGAGCCACTATCACCTTAATTGAAGGCTTGGAGAACCATTTATATATTATGCCGAAGAATAATTTGATTGCTGGATTAGGTGTTGGACGAAATGCAAGGCGAATGACATCATAAAGTACGCTTAATGCTATCGACGCCCGCACATTATTTAATAAAGCCGCCCTTTCTGTATAATGCCAAGGGCAGTAATTATTAACCCTGCCTTTGGACTCTCACACTATATATGTACTCAAACCATGTAATAATTATTATCGATTGTATTCCTGAAGATTTTTTTTTATAAAACTTCAGTCGCTTTATCCTTCGTTATTATATTCAGTATTCCGTATCAACTTTCAATGCAAATGTTATTGTCCCGAAGCATAATGTGATTTTAGAATATATCTTTGATCTGCATACAATTTAAAAAAAAAAAGGGAAAAATCCAAAACAATAATGCACAAAATTGTATTTAAAACATTTACGGAAATATAAACCTAAAAATGTGTATAATATAACCAAAATATGTGTGTGATCTTCGTGAAATTTTCTATATATTTATTGAAGTAAAACTTATCACCAGATGGCGTTGCAAAACTTGTATGGCGTCCAAACAATTTTTATGGCATCAATGTATTAGTTAATATATCCTAATATATTTCAATATCTGTTATATACTTCGATGTTGACGGTTCATATATTGGTTTTTAATCATATAAGTGTTTTATTAGTCAACAATTGTAAATGTTATGTGCCGTTAAACATGTAAACAATCAAACTAAATACGGGGCTTGTTAATAAAACATTTTTAGATAAAAATGTTTTCTAACATCAAAACTAATTCACAACATCTATTTATGTTGCTAATGTCTACTTTTTACGAAACTTACATGTTTTAACACGTGGTATTTATTTTAATATATGTATGTAATAGTGTTTGAGAATTATAACAATTTGAATTCATACCGTGTAGTTTATCGATAGCGCGGTCAGCCGCCGACTGGTCGGGGAAGTCGACGAAGGCGTACCCCCCACGCTTTACAGATATGTCGGCAACCGTAAGATTATGCTCCGCGAATAACTGCCGAACGGCTGCCTCATCAGCTTCTATGGGCAGGTTGCCTATATACAGCTTGTTCATCTTGGATCCGGTATTGGAATTGTTGGGTGAACAGTTTTTGTACGGAAGACGGTGCTGAAGACTTGGTCGGTTCAGCTGTCTTTTGTCTGTGGACTTAATTTGACTTTCAATCGAATTTAGAATCTTATCACAGCTTGTTGTCTCGGTGGCCATGACAGAAAAAATAAGCTATTAGGAAGAGGTTTTATGCTGCTTATTTAAATTTAAATGTTACAGTAATTATATTGTTACAAGTAAAATAAATTAATAAATTTAATTCGGGAAATCTATATCCTTAAATCCCTAAATATATACCTATAAAATGGCGTGAAACATTAAAAAAAAAAACGATTTTCAACGTGATTGATGATTTATAAAAAATCAAGAATTTTCTTTAAAAAAACTTTTTGATGAAAAATTTAAAAAAATAATAATTTGATTTACTTTTATAAACAGTAGCTATTAAGAATACTAATATGACATGATCAGTCAGGATCCGTTGCATTATTTGTCTTTGATTATGGTTTTAATATTTAATACATAAAATCAATAGAATGATGATGATGAGGACGCGTATCATTTCTATTTACTCTTTCAATATTGTTCACAACAAAGATTTGATTGATTTGGATTCAAAACAGTCGACTGGCTTCGCGTGGGGACGCCATAGAGTAGATGTAAACACGATGACGTCACACACGTTCCAGTAAGTTCGGGAGCTACGGCGCGTTCTTGTTTACATTTTGTTTCAAAAAAAAAAAAAAAAATAGATATGCTATTATTATTAAACTAGCTGGTCCCCGCCCGCTTTGCTGGCCCTAATATAAAATTATTTCTATAGCAACTAGTATTATAACAAACGCAAACGTACGAGAAGGAATCAAAAAGTAGTGAGAATTAGATAGAATATAATGACTATTGATAACTTAATCATTTATTTTTGTACATAGTCTGCGAGTCTGGGGGTGGTCAATCAATTCGAAACCAACTTGCTGAATGGCAGCCCTCGCAACTGCCGACCTGTCCCCCGAACGGGTTCCCGCCTTGTGATGGCGGAGGGGCTTAGTAACCGTGGCACAGATACACGGTGAAGCGAGGAGGAACCCACCCGGCCGGTCCGCGATGTAGGGCTGGCCCGAGGCGGCCGCTCTAGTTTAGAGCACTGATTGGATAACTGGAGCTCACCGGAGCGGCCGGTGGCTGCAGGGTCGGCTTTTTGCTGCCGTTTGCAGCCAGGCTTCAGGGGCGGTTTTATACTGCCCTCTGCAGCCGAGGTGGAGTTGCGGAGGGCGTACCCTCTGCGACAAACAACGGGTGGCGGCGGGCCCCATATCGGATTCGCCGCAGGGAGCCAGGGAGAGTTTTCTCTCTTGGCTCGACGGGTATGTGCAGGCATTTCCCCAACGTTAATAAAAAAAAAACTGCCGACCTGTGCGCGGGTGTGTTGTCGTGAACAATATTTTCGAAATGTCAAGTCGATTTGGTTTCTGAGTGTCGGTTCACATTCTCGGCGCCCATCTTGCGGAGACTTTTCTCATACTCAAAGATTGTTTCAATATGGATTGAATACTTCCATATGAAATGCCCGTTTCTCGAATTAAGTATCTGATGGTAACTCTTCGATTGCTCAATACAATTTTCTTGACTTTCGCAACATTTTCTTGGGTCACTGACTTCAATGGACGGCCGCAACGATGTTCCTCTACCGTTGTCGTTCTCCCTACTCGAAATTGCGAAGCCCACCTTGCGACAGTGGAACACGGCGGATCAGACTTCTAATGTCGCCTCCAGATCGCAATGAATCTCTTGCGTCGTTAACTTTTTCAAACAGAGGTATATAATAACGGCTCGCACTCCGTTCTTCTCCATTTCCGGGAACACGTTCCGATACGAAGCAAACAAATGACTACATTCAGGAAAAAACAAAACAGAATCGAAGATTTTTTTCTTCATTAATATTACGAATATGTATCTGACCTATGCCAATATTTATTTTCTTCCCAAGGAGTATATAACTCGTTCTCACTACTTTTTGATCCCTCCTTGTAATACCAAATGCAGACGTTAATAAAAGTTAATTAGAAATAAAATGATGAAGGATCCATGAAATCCAAATAATAAATAACCTATAAACATATACAAATAATTCCGCGTCGAATGCTCATATTCCCATATCGATACGTTCACTAGTTTTCGCGTGATTGGCGAACAAAGAAAGAAAACGCATTTTCGTTATATATAATAGATACATAAATCACTTTAGCTTACACGTTATGCTACATATATATTATACGGCCAATTTGTTTTTTTTTTTTGGTATTTATTAGAGGGTATTGAATATTTTAGGTATATTGTTAGATAAAATTAAAGAAATTACTTTAATATTTTTTTTTAATTTTTTCCTTTAGCAATGTTTTTTTATAACTTACACCTTTGTTATGTTAATACTTCTAGTAGCCCTATTTAAAACATCGCCTGCGGTCTAAGGTTATATTACGACTGTAATAGATCGTCTATGCAAACAGGCCGTGGTCCTAGGTCCACTAGCCGAGTATCAGATGAGCTGCAAGAGTCAAAATGACTACCAAGCGCTATACTTCTGAGAATAGGTCGTCAATGTTAACTGTAGTGCTCATAGTGTAGTAAAGAGGTTCTATACTTTATTTATTTATAATAGTAAATAATCGGTCTCGATTTTTAAATGTACACTAAATTGAAGTAGATCTGTCAAAAAATGGAAAAATAGAATAACTGACATTACTACGCATTATTTTACAAATTGATTGTTTTCTTTTGTTGCGATAACGATTTACCGTATAACATAACGCAAATTTCATCTTCAGTTCTAGAAATGATTTCTATAAATAAATTAGTTTGACATCATTGCCCCATGGACAGACAGTGGTGACCCCGCCGGAACAACATGAAGAATTTACCACTACTTTTGTGACCAAGAACTTAATACTATAAGGAAAGTACTTGCCCATCATATTATTTCGAAATCGCGAACACATCTAGCAAAGGTAGTAGACCAACACCTACTGCGGCGTTAATCGAAGAAAATTAGGATTATCTAATATAAAAACTGATGAAACAAAATTCTTTTACGTCTTCTCGACATTAGAACCTAGATTTGCGGCCGAAGTCAACGATATAATAATTTCACCTCCTACTGAAGACAAATATCAAAAACTGAAGTGCGAGATTATCAAACGATTATCCGCATCTCGATAAAAATAGGTCAAACAACTACTGAAACATGAAGAGCTTCGTCATCTGCAACATCTCGCAGGTCCCAATGTGCCAGACGACTTCCTTAAAACTATCTGGTCCAGTCGCTTGCCGAGTAGCATACAAATGGTCATCACTTCCCAATCAAGTACTGACCTATAAGCGTTTGCAGACAGCCGACCGCGTACACGATATGTTCTGCATTAGATGAGATGGTTCAACAAATTAACGAGCTTTCCAAGTAAGTACAAGCCCACGCTGCAAGCAGTCATATAAGTAGACCAAAATCAATACCCGGGAGAGCAGGAAATCAACATCACAGCAATAGCAGATCTCATTCAAAACATCGCAAATTTGCAACATGCTGGTATCATCATAAGTTCAAAGAAAATTCCATCAAACCTTGCAACTTCAATCAGGAAAACTTTCAGTGGTCAATAATGGCGACCAACGACTGCCTTAGTGCACCTGGTCGCCTATTCGTCACAGACGAAGACGCAGTTTCTCATTGATACAGGAAGCGATGTCTGCGTCTTCCCTCGATCTTCAATCTGCGAACGTCGACCAAGTACCGATTACCAATTGTTTGTAGCAAATGGTACATCAATTGCAACTTATGGCAACGCGCCCCTGAATCTTAACCTTGGTCTTCGTCGGAGTCATAGCTAGGGTTTTATAGTGGCAGACGTCAAGAAAGCCATAATAGGCATTGAATTCTTATCTTTTTACAACCTTGCAGTTGATTGCCGAAATCAACGTTTTGTAGACAACACCAGATCTCTCTCAGCAGCAGTTTCACCTACGGGATGGTACGCCATCGTCAAACTATATAACTTCAGTGAAGACAGTGATCGGCGATTGTCAGTACTTGAACATACTTCGGCACTATCCTGAGATTGCATGTCCATCCGGTACTCAATTTGTAAGTCCGCCTTTACACGAGGTGTATAAAGTTAAATAAATAAATAAACATTGTCCACCACAACCACAACATCAGGACCTCCCGTGGCTTGCGCGCCTAGACGTGTCGCACCAGATAAGCTAAAAATAGCCAAGCACGAATTCGAAGCTATGCTTAAGACTGAAACAGTACGATCTTCCGAAAGTATCTGGTCACCTCCACTGCACCTTATACCTAAGACGGAAAATAGATGACGACCAAGCGGAGACTACAGACAGCTTAATGCGCGAACCATACCAGAATATTACGTATATCAGAAGGATACCGATACTGCTTAACTGCCGTAGACCGGTTTACCAGACGGCCTGAAGTAATACCAATCCAAGACATAACAGCCGAGACGGTGACGGGCTTTGCTATCAGGACGGATTACGCGCTCTGGATGCCCTACGAATACTGTCTCTGACAGAGGTCGTCAATTTGTTTCAGCACTATTTAAGGCTTTAGTGAAGATAGCTGGTTTCAAACACTAACAGACTATTGTGTACTATCCTGCATGTAACCGGATGGTAGATCGTTTTCATAGACAGTTAAAGACTGCGATAACCTGTCATGTCAACACTAGCTGGACTGCATCACTACCATTAGTTCTGCGCGATAAAGCAGGATCTAAACGCGTCGTCCGCTGAGCTTGTACTTCGTGAAACACTGAAACTTCCAGGTGATTTGTTGCAATCTTCTTCTGCGACTAATCCGGATATTACAGACTTTACAGCATGATTACTTTCAATAATTTACAACTTGCAACCAAGACCCGCCTCGCACCACGGTAAAAGAAATACACTTGTGTACAAAGATTTAGCTACAACCTCACATGTATATTTACGTGAAGATGCCGTAAGAGGATCTCTGCAGGCAGCATACACCGGACCACATGAAGTAATGGAAAGAAATGATAAAACCTTTAAAATCAAGATACGAGGCAAAACAACGATTCTTTCCATAGGTTTAAGCCAGCATACATACTTATCGAACAATCGCTACCGGAGCAGCCGCTGGTGCAGCAGTCAGTTACCTAACAAACCCGAAAAGTAAGAAAAATTTAAAAAGACATGTTCGGGTAGGACAATGCAACTTTCACTCTATCGCCCGTAAGGACGATCTCTTGGGGGGAGTGGTATAGTAAAGAGGTTTTATACTTTATTGATTTATAATAGTAAATAATCGGTTTCGATTTTTAAATGTACACTAAATTGAAGTAGATCTGTCAAAAAAAGGGAATAATAAAATAACTGACATTAGTACGCATTTTCTTACAAATTGATTGTTTTCTTTTGTTGCGATAACGATTTACCGTATAACATAACGCAAATTTCTAGAAGTGATTTCTATAAATAAATTAGTTTGACATCATTACTCCACGGACCGACACTAATAATAATTGTGACAAGTTTACCCTTTAATCCATCATGTCGGGCAGTACAGTGTTTGTACTTCGTATCAATCAAGTGCAACTTTATCACCGATTACAGAACAGCCGTGAATCAGCTGCATACAGTTCATAACTTAAGCACTTCTTAGGAATTGATTGAGAGGTGGGGGAAGAGAGAGAGTACTGTATAAAGCGTGGATACGATAGTTGGAATGGAGTTCGACTAGGTCGCCCTTATGAAGCGCACGTCCTATCGAACTCCAGCTAACTCTCGTTCACTGCTACCGTCTGCTACTCTAGCCGTCCTAAATAAAATTCAACCCAACAGTTGCGAGGTGATTTCCTGGAGAAATTCTCGTATCTCCTGCGTTATTGTGCTATTGCTACCGGACCGCATCGTCCGTTTACGCGGGATACGAGCCGACCGGTCGCGCGCGTCGGGTCACTTCGCCGCGTCCTATTGCGTAATCCTAACCGTCGCCCGTTGACCGTTACGGTACGCGTCCGCGTCCGCGTCCCTTACGTTGTTTAGCGCGCAATTAATTGCCGCGCTCAAATTTTTCATTTAGTTCGCATTCCGCGTGTATAATTGTTTGATTGTAAGTGTTCCTCAGCCGGGAATCTTCCTGTTAGGTGAGTGCTGTACATAGGTGCGTACCTTTTCTTTTATTTTAGTAAAATTCACTTGTGTAGGCAGTAGTAGGAGTTGCCCGGGTACTATATTTGATTCTCTTATTTACTCAACACCGCGTAATGGGTGAACTACGATATCTAAGTCCCTCTGGACTCAGTTCGTCGAGTTTTGCAAGGTGGCGTGTCCCGAGCTATGGGACAAATTCGGGGCCCACCAGGCTTCATTGAAGGTAAAGCTGGCTGTATCAGACAGCCCAGCGTCTCCTTCGTTTTCAACGTGCACTTCACCAAAGCCTCGACCATGTGCACCTACATGGCTCGAGAAGTCGTCCGCCGCTGCATGTTCCTGCGATTCATCGCTGTGCAGCATGGAGACTATGTTCGACTGCGAGGGCACCATTTCCAACATGGAGGTGCACCAAACCCTCAATCCTCCTTCATCATACGACGAAGGATTCGTCGTCTTCAAAGGTAAGCGTAAGCGGACCTCAGCCCGTAACTCCCCGACCTAAGACTGGCCTTCTGTCAATTCGGCTAGGAAAACGATTCGCTTTTCACATCCCGCTCCCTCTGTGAAAGCAGCGGAGCACGATATTCCTAGGGCTCGGAGGTGATCAGAACGATGTATCTGGCGCTGTTGGAGCCGATCATTCTGTTTTTAGCCGAGAGCCGGAGCCATGCAGCGAGTGCATGGGCGCCGGCGGCTAAAAAGCTGCTGGTCCGAAAGCAGCTCGATGCGGTTCAGAGTGGCTTTGCGCAGAAAATTTCGCGAACTAACCGAACCACATCGTTGCACTCGGCGCTAGTACTTGCCGAGCTGCTCCCTCTGGAACTTCGGGTCCAAGAAGCGGCCACTTTATTTGAGATAAAGCGCGGTCACTCCCGGGAAGAGACCGAGAGCTGGAGGTTCCAGTCAGCAACTTTAGACTACCACACCCGTCTGAACAGGTTGGTGTGGAGTTCTCCTGCCTGGGGGAAAGTGCGGAGGTCCAACTTGCCACCTCGGCTGCTGACTTGGTCATTTACACCGACGGCAGCCGCATCGACGACAAGGTGGGTGCGGCGTTCAGCGTTATGCGGAATGCCGCAGAGGTTACTACATAAAAACTCAAGTTGGGTAACTTCTGCACAGTATACCAGGCAGAGCTGCTGGCATTGGTGGAAGCGACGAGGTACGCGGCCAGCGGGTCGGCGCAGTCATGCGCCGTACTTAGCGACGCGAGGTCCGCCCTTGAAACTGTCGCACGATCTGACACCTTCCACCCCCTGGCGCTCCGTGTAAAAGAGAATATTATGAAAGCGCGGGCAAAAGGGACAAATGTGAGGCTATTCTGGGTGAAGACGCACGTGGGGATGGAGGGAAACGAAAGGGCGGAGCAACTGGCCAAGGAAGCGGCCCTTAAGGATAAAAGAAGAACGGTGTACGAGGATTGAAATAAAATAAAAATGTAAATAAATAAATATGTAATACGTAAGAAGAAGAAAGAAGATTGCCCGGAAAAAATTATGCTACAGGGAATGTTTGTTTCAGCCCCCCTCTCCAGAAATACAAGGAAGAGGCAGTCTCCACTTCGACCAGAGAGGATGCACGAAAGAAGGAATTGGGATGGAGTAAGAATGATAAGTAAAAGTATGAAAGATAAGTAGAGTAAGATAGATAAGAAAGGATGGCAGAAGAGTATGTGGAAAGACAAATAAATAGATTTTAAGTGATTTGTATACATAGGCCCTGACCTAAAACACGCAAGAGAAATGCTAAAAAACAAAACCTAGGGCTAAGTTGCCCCTCCTGTCATCTTCTAGGACAAGGCCGCCTGGAGTGATCTGTACAAGTGGTTCTTGGATAATAAGTTCTCGTGCCCCAAGGTACAAAACACAGCGCAAGGCATCCGCCTGCGCTTATCGTCGACCGACAATTTTCGCCGTGCGACAAAACACATGCGGGTGTTGAATCTCAGCGTCCACACGTACGCCCTTGAGAAGGATAAACTCCTTCGAGTCGTCATCCATGGTATACCTCTCGAGACGACAGTCACTGAGGTCATCGAAGACCTAAAAATTCAAGGCTTCCCCGTGACAGACGCACGGCGGATGTCAAGCCAACGGACTCGAAATGAGATCCCGTTGATATCGGTTACTCTTCTACTCACTCCCGAGGGGAAGAAAATTTGTGACATAAATAGGTTATATTGCCTCACCAATGTCACAGTTGAGCCACCACATAAAGGCGACATCATTGGCCAATGGCACAGATGCAAGTTATATGGCCATTCGGTCAGAAATTGTTTCGTCCGATCCCGGTGCGCTAAATGCATCAAAGACCATGGCACCAAGGACCCGCGCACGCCTAATTCGCCGGATCTGCCAAGCTGCTGTTTGTGTAAGTCCGAGGGTCACTCGGCAGTCTACCCCTCAATGAGTTCCCGCCTTGTTGTGGCGGAGGGGCTTAGTAACCGTGGACTAACACGGTGAAGCGAAGTGGAACCCCGCTCCTTCTTGAATGCCCTCACCTGAAAACCATAGATGTCTCGGCGTGTAAAATCGGCTTCACTGGCCATCAACCCCTTGTTCTCGTCTCCTGCTAATTTTCATCTACCAAAACGGTAGAAATTGATGACATAAAGACCCTCATCGACCTCGGTCCATCTGTTGTGCTTGCTGGCGATTTCAATAGCAGACACAGCGGCTGGGACCCTCTCGGCCAGAATCCAAATGGTTGTATCCTCTCAAAGTTAGCGGAAAGCTAAAGTTTGGTATCATCGCTTCTTCTTCGCCGACGGGAATCTCACAACGGGATTATAAAAGTCTTTCTGTCGTGGACATAGCGCTACTGAAAAATGTAGCTCTCCACATTCTTTCGGTGGAGGTCATTCATGACTTCAGATCTGATCATCTGCCGGTCCTTTTCAAGCTGGGCCAGTGCGCCAGTACGGTCCCTTTAACCAAAACCATCGTGGAGTGGCAACTACGAAATCCCAGCACCTTGACGAAATACCGAAAAGGATCGAATCACCCGAAGTGGCAATTCGAGCGGTTGATTCACTCTTTAAACATATCTCTTCAGCCGTCGAAAAATCCACGAGGACGGTAATCGAATAGGAACCTCAATTCGAGGCTCTTCCTCAGGACATTCGACATCTGATCAGTTGAAAAAGGCCGCCTTGAGACTGCTCGATAGATACCGCTTCGAAGTGAATAGAGTTATTGCGCACCGCCTTCAGAGGGCTGTCAAAGAGCGCGTCAAGCACACAGAGCCGACAGATGGGGTTCACTGCGCAGCGACCTCGAGCCTTCCAAGGACGATTTCTGGCGTCTGGCTCGGGGGCTCAAGTTAGAGAACCGTGGACTCATGCTACCCCTCAGAGATGTCAACGCGTCCTCGTTGGCCTTCAAGGACGATGAAAAGGCCGAGTACTTAGCTGACGGTCCAGTGCACACCCTCATCTTCTCCAGTCGAACCCACTCACCTGAAACTGGTGGAGGAGGAAATCGCACGCAGATTGTCTATCCCTCCGGTAAGTCCACCCCTAGCTCCGATCTCAGCAGACGAGGTTGCAGTTACCATCAGAGGACTAAAATCAAAGTCCACCCCGGGCTTTGATGGCATCTCGAACAGAGTACTTAAGTCCCTCCCCGCTCATATGATCTGTTTTCTCGTGACCATCTTCAACGTGCTCCTCCTCAGCTGCTCCTTTCAGGACGCCTGGAAAGTGGTTGAAATTGTGGAAAACTCTAAGCGAAACAAGCCTAGGAACATTCCCTCCAACTAGAGACCGATAAGGCTCCTCGGTAACACGGGAAAGATTTATGAGCGTCTAATCCTTACGCGTCTCTCCAACTTCGTCTCGGAGAACAAACTTCTGAGAGACGGAGACGGAGACGAACAGTTCGGGTTCAGAAGAGACCACTCGTGCGTTCACCAAGTACACAGATTGGTGGAATATGACCTCAAAGGTTTTACGTGCAAAAGGCCGCATGACATCGTAGCCCTCATCTTTGATGTATCTATGGCGTTTGATTGAGTTTGGCACGATGGCTTGTTTTACAAGCAGTACACACCCAAGGTGACGGTCAGACTCGTCACCATCATCAGAGCTTTGTTGTTGAACCGCACTTTCTGCTACCGAGTGGGAAGTGCTTACTCCACTTCCCGCTTCATAAGAGCGGGTGTTCCGAAGGGCTCCTGCATGTCCCCTCTTCTCTTTTCACTGTACACCGGCGACATTACTAGAAACCTCGGAGTAAACCTGGCTTTATTCGCAGACGACACTGCGTTATACCCTATCTTGCCCCGGTTGACAAATTGGCTCCAGTCCGCAATCAAGCACCTAGGCGATTGGTTTAGAAAGTGGAGAATCGATGTCAACTCGGACAAGAGCGATGCCCTACATTTCTCAAGCATAAGGAAATCCCTGCTCCCAGTCGCGGTTTTGCGCGCCACTCCCAAGTCAATCTATATCTTCTACCGTCCTGTCCCTTGGAGAGACTCGGTCATATACCTCGGGGTTAACCTAGACCGAAGGCTAAATTTCAAGAGCCACATCCGCAGAGTGAGGAACAAGGCTGCCTTTGTAACGGGCAGACTTCATACTTTGCTCTGCAAATCTAGCAAGCTAGATAGATGGAGGCCTGCATAAGAACTATTATGATTTATGCGGTCGTTCTATTTGCGCATTCTCCCTCTAACACCCTTAAACCCATACAGGTCATCCAGAACCGCTTCACTCGTAAGGCTACGGGTGTAGAATAATACCAAGGAAACATCAACCTGCACAGCGAACTTAAACTTCCTTCGGTAGCACAATTCATGCAAGATTGTGTTACCTATCATTTTTCCAAGGCCACACCCCACTCGAACCCACTAATAGAGCAAACAGTGGATTACGTACCGATCCCCGATGCCAACAGTAATAATCGACGTCCTCGGAACGTCCTTCAGCTCCACATCGATGCATAGGGTTGGCCCGACAGGCATGACACACCCACCAACGACACCAACACGCACAACACGACAACCAAGCGTAAAGACACCGATCACGTATTCACTGCATTTGGACGCGCCGCTTCCGCCACTGGCTGAGACACCCGTCAGGCTTGTACACCACGCACACAAGTCACACCAGGCTGCGCAGGCGGTCCTTACTACGCGCGAGTTGTGATACAGGCAAAGGTGATCAGAGGACGGGCCCGAGCCCTCCTCCGGTGACCTCATAGTAATTGCCGCCATCTGACGAGCACCGTGCGCGTCTTAAATTTGTATGTATATACTTATTTATGTATATATTTAATTACACCTCCCTTATCTCTCTCTCTATATGGCACTATCCAACTCTTCAACCCTTCCGCATTCAATATTTTCTCATCTTTCTCCCCCCCTTTTACACACTACTTTATCTACATATATTTTCTCATATATATTGTCATTTTTATGTTTTGCTTTCTGGTTTGTGTTCTTGTGTTTAGTTTTTGTATTTTAGTGTTCATTTAAAGCAGTGATTCCCAAAGTGGTCTATATCGACCCCAACGGGTCTATGACAACCTGCAAGGGGTCTACGTCATCGCAAAAAAAATTTGGAGGGTCCATGAAATGAAAATGGGGGTCCACGATAGTGGATCTCAACACATACACTGATAGTACCTATTTACTTACATCATACAGTATGATTCATACTATCTTATAATATCAAAACATATACATTTTATTTTGAGTAGTTTTAATTTAAATTCAATTAATAAATGTATAAATTAACATAGGTTTTTACTTTAAGTTTTTAATACTAAACTTTACTACAGTTAGAAATTTACAGGAAATTAATATCAGGTAAGTCGGGGGTCTACACTGAAAAACATGGCAAGGGGTCGATGACACAAAAAAATTTGGGGAACTCTAATTTAAAGTTTTCGTTCAACTTTAGTTTTATTTTTAGTTTCTTTTGTTCTTTTCATTATTATTTCAGCACGCGGACACCAGCTCGGGAGCCCTGGGTCCGATGGAGCCGCTATAGTTATCAATAAAATTGCATCGCAAACATCACGATAAAATAATACAGGTAATGTTTTACGTATTGTACTAGTTCATGGTCTTTGTTAGCTTTGTTGGAGTGTTATTTTAATGTCTGATCTACCCTTCCATTAATTGGCTTCGGTCGACCGTAAAAGCGAATTATGTTCAGCTCATCGATTTCTATAATAGCGTCGTCTATATCAATCTACAAATTCATTGCTGGAGAACTAGTTCGCCTGGTTAACGTTGGTATTTTTACTTTCTGTGCCTGATATCATGATGACCTCAACCATTCGTCGTATCCCAGCGAATACATGAATCGGGAACATTAATTTTATCTATGCTTTTTTTTTTTTTTCAATAGGTGACAAGATAAGATTTCAAGTCACTGATTTCTGAACTAGGTTCGCACGTGTCACGGAAGTCAATATCCTCTCTTATTATATGAAAGGAAAACATTTTCGTTTCTAAGCGAAAAATCCTTTAAACTAATTCGGTTTTTGTATAGAAAATAAATGATTAATTAGATTAACTTATTGATTTGATATTATCTTACGTTCTTGCTTATATCGAAGTTAACCCTTTCGAGCTAATATTATAATTAGTTTTACCAAGATTGAATATTAAATCTTCATCTTACCGCCGCCGTACCCGTATCATGTTAACTGTTGAAACTTCGATATTGTAAAATTTAGACAAAGTGTATTGGTATTTATATAAACGGCTGTGTTGCGTGAAGCTGTTTTGAATAGCAGACAGATTTTGTGATGTATTGAGGCCAAAGCGCAGTTTGTTCGGTTCTGCGGGAAGCGAACACTTTGTAATGCAGATTTTGGCCTTTTGTTGACGTCGATCGAATGCATATCACCCAAGATTACCATTGCCGGGATGTAGGAATAACACCATGTCAAGAATTGACGCCTCATGCAAAGTTTCGCTCAGTTTGCTGTATCACTTAACGCCGGGTTATCGAACTTCGCGTCGGAACACCTCATGGTAATCATAAACTGAGTTTGTAATACAGCAACTCTGAAATTCATGACTGCAACAAACAATTCATTCATTCATACGGCCAGTACCAGAAAATATCCTGGCGAATAAAGACAAAAGGATATTACCATTTTTACAGCACAGAAGTAGGAATTGAACCTGTTGGATACTTAGTGGGCTTTTTTTATAACCGTATTGGGGTTAAAAGTGAATAAGGTTTCGTCATAGTAAATAAAAAAAAGATTAATTTATCGCCGCTTAGTAAAACCTTAAATCTACACAGTTATATATATATTTAGTGCGATATATAAAGTAAAATTTGTATTAAAATCATTATTTTGATTTTATAAACATTTATTTGGTATGAAAATTGTGTTTCAGTATGATATTGATAGTTCTCGAAATTTCTGTGTCAAGAGATTTATATGCCTAATGGATCTTTTTGTTTTTTGTCGGAGGATTGTGATCTTGTTGTTAGTTTTAAGAATTTAACATGAACAATCTTTTAGTACAGTTTGAATATCTATATATAATATATAAGAGGTTTCCACCCATGTAGATACTCATGAGACTACGTCTGTCGTGTCAGTGACGGCCGATGGGGGAGGAAAGTCTTGGAATGGAGGCCGCGTACAGAGATGGAGATGGATGCCTTGAGATGGATGGATGCCTTGAGATGGACCGATGACGTCATCAGAGCGGTCGGAAGTGGTTGGATGCGAAAAGCTGAGGTTCGCATTTGGTGGACGACATTGGTGACGTCTTATATCTTAGCAGTGGATAAACAAAGTCTGATAATAATGATGATGATGAATGATGAGAGACTCATCATGATGATCTCTAGAACCATAAGACTTATAGACTTGAAAATTGGTAGGAATATTCCTTTTACTGAGTCTCAATCAGCTTAGAACGGCTTATTTTTATAAAATTCAATCCCCAAAGGGATTTGCAGGAGTATTACTTCCAACAAAGCGGGCGAGGAACAACTGTTTATAGAAATAGATTGATATTATATTTAGAAGATATATAACAGTACATTCAATATATCCGTAGGATAAGTAAGAAAAAAATGAAAGTTTGACAAAACTCCTTTTTATTATTCAACATGGTTGCCTTCGAGGACGACATAACGACTGTAGCGTTTTTCCAACTATTCGATACCACTTTTATAGTACGATTTCATCGATTTGTGTCACGGTGCATTCTCTTGATGAAACAACAGTTATTTCTTTTACAAATGCGACCGTTGCTTTCTGATTTCACCCTTCAATCGATCCAAAATTATGAATATTATTCTCTTCTCATACCAAAATACAGACGCTATCACCTTACCGGCCGACTGTTGCGTTTTTGCTCGTTTTGAATTCGATTCGCCGACTGTCCATTCAGCTGACCGTCTTTTGAATTCTGGTGTGTAATGGTGAAGCCATGTATCATCCATCGTCACATATCGACGATAGAATTCGATTTTATTGCGCTTTAAAAGCGCCAAATACTTCTCTGCAGCATCAATTCTTTGTACTTTTTCGTCGACTGTGAGTGCACGCGGCACCCACTTTGCACGGAGCTTTCGCATACCCAAATATTCGTGTAAAATGATAAAATACTACCATCTGATATCTTTACAATGTTAGCTAGCTGGTGCACTTTCAATTTATAACCAATTTCTGGATTTTTCTTTTTGTTCTCGTTCGCTCTGCATCATTTGTGGCTGGTACGACCACGTTTAAATTTAGCAATCCACTTCTTTACCATTTGTCTCGATGGAGCAGAGTCCGAATGTTTATCAAGCCATTGTTTGATTTCCATTGAATTGGTTTTTATCAAAAATCAATGCTTTAATTAACACTCGAAATTGATTTTTTTCCATTTTTTTTTCAATAACCAAAATTGATTCGTACAAAATGCTATAATTCACTAACCAATAGTCGGATTGCTATCAAAATTATACATGTATCGTTTGAACGGTTAGTACTAAATAAAAATAAAATCATGTGGAAGAATTCTAGTAACGCCATCTATGTATCATCTTACGAATTATTTAAATGATAATAATAGAAATTTAAGTTTTTTTTTTCATTATTTGAGGTTTATAATGAACGAACACATTATATGGTTTGATAAAGAAATGAATAAAAATTATTATAACCTTTTATTTATTTTTTAAGGAATGTTTTGTAGTAATTGTTATACTCTAAGCGTCAGATGGCGGTGGATATATTACAATGGGTTCTTTCCACCGGCGCTCCGTGCATGGGGGTATTGACGCCTGTTCCTAACAAAGTTGTCAGGGGGCGCGCGGAAGACTTAATAAGGCGCACCAGTAGAATATAATTTTACATGATCAGTTAGATTGGAGAATTTGTAATAGTCAGATGTAATTAGTAAATTGTTTATCAACTAAACTGTTTTGTTCGAAATAATTGAGTAAATAACTCATTTGTGCAAATTTTTCGTTAATAAAAAGTTGTTGTTTCCCACCTCACTTCTCATTTCCTAAACACAACTCATATCTATGTATAAAAGTATATAACATTGTTTTTAAATTATCCGTCTAGTTCAGAACTTTACATGGGGTTTTAAGTTTGAAAGAAATTAGACGACCATACAAGATGAGGGCAGTGTTTTGGGTAAATAATTTAAAAATTGAAGTCTAAACACTATCAGTTATTTTATGCTGTCAGGAATTAACCTACTTAGTTATTGCCACAGCGCTTGCCCATAACAACATAGCGCTAGTTAGTATGGTATACATAGCACCACATTGCGGTATTTTTACTGGTGGTAGATTACTGTTGGCGAAGACCTAGATAGGTCCCTGCAGTCCTGTTCCTGCCGCCAAACAATAGTGTGCAAACATTACTATGTTCCGCTTTGAAAAGCGCTGCAGTTAGAACGAAACGAGACCTGATATCTTATGAATCAAGGCGACAAGCACAATGTGGCACTGTGTATACCATCCTCACTAGCGCCTACCTCTCGCACGTTTTGTAGAATGAAAAAATATAAATAAAAATAATATTTTTTATGTATCTGTTAATCTGTTAATCTTTATGTTGACTTATTTCTGAATAAGCTAGAGAAATATCCTAACAACTTTCACTAACAAAAACATACGTTATGAGGAATGACATACTAATAATGATTTAAAATATTAGTTCTTTTAAACTTGCATGGGAAATGTTTGAATTGTCGATGTTTGAGCTAAAAAACAATAATAAATTATTGTTTAACAACAGTTCTTTGAATAGATGAAAAATACCGAGTTTACGGGATTTAGATAATGCAATTCTCAAATCAAACAGAAACTAGTCTATTTATAATATAGGCATTCGCGTCGGCCGTGTAATTTATCATATAATGTATATAACTAGTTTCTTCGTAAAACTTGAAAATAGCTATAAACTATTAACTACAGGAATAACATATGAACTTCTCATATAAATTATTGTAATACTACATATAGACAATAATAATTACATATACATACGTAGAATCGTAATGGTTTTCTGTATGCTCTGAATTTTGTTTGGGAGTTGTTATAAACGCCATCTAGTGACTTAAACAATTGACAGTAAAATTCATAGTAGTGTATTTCATTACAATTTCAACTAGTTGATACAATGTTTGGATAGATGGCAATGTTTTATAATATTTGTGGCGATTCTAGCACCGTCCAACTATGAGAGCATAAAATATTTAGCATGGCAATTTGGACACGTGTTCATGCCATCAAGCCGGCGTCTCTCTGACGGGCAACCATTGTTATAAATACAGCTGTAATTTTCCTGTTTTGTGTACATTAATTATTTCAAGTGTTTTATAAGAGAAATAAAAGACGTAATAAATTATTGGTGAAGAGAATTGCTTCTGATTTGCACCCTATTCCCAAACATTAATAGTAAAGGATAGGAACAGTGTTATGAAATTTACTATTAATTATTTTTAATAATATTCAATCATTTAAATTTGAACGATTTATTTACAATAGTATAAACAGACGTAGATTTTTATGTGTTCACCATTGGTCGCCTATCGTATGATGATAAGCAAGTATTAAAAAAATATTCACATATCTGATTTTCAAGGCTTATGATTATAATATCTATAATGATCTAACAAATATTTTTTTAACTGTTACGTGAAATATTTTGTTAAGATTCGAGTAAGATTAAATATTACTTCATGTATTTCTTATGAAATATCTTCGTCTTGGTCCGTTCTTTCTGTTATATCTTGTTACCTTTTTACCAAGGCTTTTATAGTTTATTATCAGGTACTCATTCTAGTCTAAGGAACCTTAATTTTTCTCACTTTTACATTTATATTTGTCGCTTAGATACCTTGCTGTCTTCTCATGTAAGTTTTCCATCTTTAGCCGGGTTTATAAGTTCGAATAATATATTCTAGATTAAGTTTATTCATTAACTATTTCAGTTTTGGTGATACTCTCGACTCTTAGATAAAAATTGTTTAATGTAATCTCGAGCCATTTATTGTTCGTTTTCAATATTAATACGCTTTAACAGCGGTTAGTAAAACTTTAGTCCATATTATTACCTGCGTTATAATTCTTAACGTTTAGTGCTGGGTCATAACCATAAACAAGTTTTAATCAATCACATATTGTAACAAAACCAGTGCCTTGTATCTTATCGTCTTCCCGTTACTGATATAAAGGAAAACGAGATTAATATAATTAATAAAATACTTTAAAGTGTTTTCTTTCCAGATAGTCGTAACTACTTTGGGGCCAGTAACCGACCTACCTATGCGTACTTTTTATATGAGCAGGATGTTTATCTTTTTTTTTTGTGTGGGGAAATCCTGCATTGGATACCCATCCGCTGTCGGGGCAACAGAAGAGTTATGCCGGACTCTTACCGGCTAAAACCCCTCACTCGCTTCCTTTCGACCACACCGGTCACTCGCTCATCGCATTTGGTCGGAACCTCGGGAACGCTTTCGCACACTACCGTGGTTCCGACAGCGAGAGGCCTCAATAAGTCCACGTCTCGGGGTGGAACTACTGCTCTCCACACCCTATACAGGTATTAGGCGGAAGTACCGCACGCACCACCTCGAGGCCTTTCATGTTTGGTGACAGATTTCCCCCGCATCCGCCATATCCGGGTTGGAAGGCATAAAATATCCTTCTTCGACGCCCCGGTCTATGCCTTCGGATTGAGAGATGGGTGTTTATTTCTCACTGCCTCTCAGCAGCTTCTTTCTGCAGCATAACCTCCTCACATAAGGCCATCGCATCGTCCCACGACCTCTCACTACTGACCATGGCTTCAAAAAAGCCAAAAAGTGAGAGATCATCCCCCACAACAGCGACGAGTTCTTGGCGCTGAGTAGCCCATGTCGAGAAATTCTCTAAAGTATGCTGCGCGGTATCCTCATCGCTCCACAGTGATGACACTCAGTTGTCGGCTCTCTTCTGGCTATGCGGCATAGGTACTTACCAAAACACCCATGACCAGAAAGTACCTGCACAAGCCGGAAGGTCAATGGTCCGTACCGCCTGTCCGTCCACTTATTTAAAAGAGAACTTACAGTTTCGACAGTCCAGCTGCCTGCATAAGGTTTAGATAGCCTCGCCTTCTACTTTATAAGCATTGACTGTCGAAAGTGGAACTTTCGCAATTCCCATTGTCTTGACGAAATTTGCTCTCCTCAGGACCGGAGTTCAGATCGATAATCGATACAGGGATGATAGAGAGTCTGCCTCCAGAACCCACGGAGGAGATCCCGCCAAAACGCATGCCGCTTCGCAGGAGATAGTTCGGTATTCCCGAATAACACCAATAGCTATGGCTCTTTGTGGACGTCTTAGATAAGCTATGGTCCTAGATGTTAAAGCGTCCACCCAGATAGGCGCTCCATAAAGAGCCATGGACCGCACTACCCCCAAATACGGGGCTGTTTGTATCAGGCTCTCTCAAGTAAGGAACCAGCCGCTTCAGTGCGGCGCCGTTCCTATTAACCTTGGGCCAAGAGGTGCAAAATGTTCGCGGAAGTTCCAGCGGCTATCAAGGATGAGACTAAGGCACTTCATCTTAGACCCAACCTTGATGCATGTATCACTGACTACGATGTGACTATTCTGAGGCGGTGCCTTCCTCGGTCCATGGAAGCACATAGCCGCGGATTTGCCAAGCGCAACCTCTAGTCCCAACATTCGTATTCTGTCGACAACCCGTGCCACTGAAGTCGCCAAACCGGCAGCTTCCTCATAAGGATGTTTACCTACCTGTGCGTACTTTTCACATGAGCAGGATGTTACCAATAAAAGGTACTATCATCTGTGTTCATGATAGATCAGGCACATGTTCCTTCCTGCAAATGGCGGATTGTTAAAATACACATAATTTTTTTTCCACGTACATTTATTTGACACGTAATAATAATTGGCATTGAATACAATCGCGTTTTAATGAGGTCCAAAATACTTACTTGTAGTAGAGCCGTTACAAGATTGAAGTAAACATTTATTTTATTGAATATTAAGTATTACAACATGAAGTTAGATTTGACAGTGTGTACGGCTATCCAGTTGAGAAATTACAGAATTACAGAGAGCTATCTATCTACACATTTATTTCTTTAGCATTGAAATATAGCCGTGTGAAATGGAAAGACACGGACACAAATTTCGACTGATAGATTGACGAACATAACTATAATATTTATACCATCATGGACAAACGAATCAAAAACAAGTTAGAGAATCACTTGGGGAGGTCCATGGTTCGGTCTTAGCTTACAATGGGGTGAACCCGTCTCCTACATGTCAACTTCTCCCATGATACTCGCCTTATGTATGTCTTGTTCAAGTCCGCCGGATGCGGATGTTGGTAATGGGAGATTTACATTTAAAATGGCTACACGGAGCTGCAACAGTTGTTGAGACGTTAACCTCGACGTCACTCTGCGCCTTACCTCAGCGATTAAATTCGGTTTGTTCGCTTACAATCTCTACGCATTCCTGTAATCGTTTCCGTTTTTGCAGAGCGACAGCCGACATTGTATAACATTAATTTTTATAAAAGTTTATACAATTGTACTTTATTAAATATAATATAATAAAGTAAGTAGAGTTGTGTTGGGTTAAATTTTTATAAGAATATAATCTGATCAAAATATATAATGGACCGACAGTCTTTAACCTGTAGAGGGAAGATTGTAGCATTAGTTAATCGATATAAAGGATGTATAATCGTAGGAAATCATGGCACTAGCTGGCCAATAGAATTCTTCATAAATATTAGGAGATCCGGATCGCGGGCGGCGGGACACAACAAAATTCTCATCAGGGGAGAATTAGAAAAGGTGTAGACTAAGCCGCTACGGAGCTGTTCCGCCGGTCGCTACCCTTCAAGTACATGCTGAATATAACTTACTTATCCAAACCATTCCAAATACGTAGCGTTACGACGCGTCATCAGATCAGTCACACGTTACTACTCTTAACATCACATCGAAAGTCTGTATGTTAAATCTTAAATAGGCAAGCTTTTGAGTATTATGAATCCGTTGCATTTACTATGCACCTGTGTCAACTGTTATAAGTATGCACTACGTAATTTGAACCGTTACAGGTAATAATATAATTCTATCGTACAAGCAGAAACTCAATGTGATATATTCAACATTCACATGCGTTAGCGTGGTATTTATACAATAAACAAGAAATAGGAGTATACCCGACAATGCATTAAAAGTTACAGATGTTACAACTGTATGTAATCGATATAATACTTATGCGCTGAGGCTTCCGTTAAAACACACATTATTTCTTAAAACGACACTATAATATATCAGTAAACATTCTTAAGTTATATCAGCTAACATCGATTTTTATTATTCAAGTAATGTTGCATTTAAATAGCATGCAATATAATTCTACATATATGTAGATAAAGTATACGTTGAGATTATAAAGTTACACTAAGCACAGTAAAAGAAAATTTCTATGAAATTTTCAACGACATCGACTCTTCGCATTGGTTCATCATCACTAAAAACCTTCTTGTATTTTCCTGCATACTTCGCGTTGGATGCAATATTTCCTTCTCTTTATAACAGTCCATATTACATTCACTGTTTTATCTTCTAACACACAAAGCAGATAAACGTTTAAAAAAATCTCATAGTGCCGTCAATATCTTAATACAGACTGGTCTACAGTATCAATAATAGTTTATTTGCAAACTATATACAATGAAAGATTTTGTGGTACTTACAAAACCTTGCCTGTGACATTATGAAATGTCTTAATGAATCATTTATTTCAATCTAATCATATCAGAGTAAGATTACTAAAATATTATTCCGATTTTACACATCAGTATAATATTACTAATAAGTATACAGATCTGCGTGTGATTATTTTATCAACGTCAAGCAATACTTCTAATCTCATATATTATATAGTTGTTACATCTAAAATTTCGAGCAAAGTACATGGAGAGAGTTCATATACTTTGGGCATCCAAAGGGCACGACACGTTTAGACAGAGATCATAAAATGGCTGCAAATGAAATTAGTCACATATATCTACGTAAATAACAACTGTGACAAGCTCGCGGCGTTTGTTGCTGGATTCGATTGCTGGAGTAATGTAGTCAAAGCGGCACCGTTAACAATCTACACTACTGTTCACCACTTCACATTATCATGTGTCCAGTGTCGGTGCGGAAGCTTAGAAAGCTCATCGCGAACTTAACTTACAACACAATATGGTCCATTCCAATCGAAGTCACGTGAAGTCTGCTAAAGTTATGATTATATTTTCATAAGCCTATTTACATGCGACAATGTTTGTTATGAATTCCATTGGGATCTTTCATGGTTTCTTATTCCGTCTCTTCGTCAGAATCTAGTTCAACTATTTTGACATTCGAAGGGGTTTCTTGGGTGTTTGGAGCAGTACTAGTGCTTTGCCCAGTAGCATTGACATAAGTGTTGTATGGTATTGCCAAACCTAGCACGTTGAAACATTTCCTGGAAATATAAGAGACTAATGTTACTACTGAAATTTGTAATTTTAAAATAAACGTGCCAGTGTGGGTAGGTCTTAAGGTATCATTAAATATTTTTAAGTATCTTCGATGGAAGAACAGAAACAGATTTGATATAAATCACTATTAAGATAGATTGATCTGGTTAAGGTAGCACAATTGATGTGGACATCCTCGGAAGAAATTCATGTCTAGCAGTAGTCCTCTCCCGGCAGATCATCAAGGTTGACTTACTATCTTTAAATGTTCGACGTTATCATGATATACTCATTGTTTTATCATCATCGCAACCGATGGACGTCCACCGCTGGAGATAAGTCTCTTGCACTGTGTCTCGTTGTTTAATAACAGTTAATAAATTGAATCTATGCTTAACTTTTAAATAAACATTATCATAATCAACTTACTGAATCACAAGCGAAATGGCTTCGTCTGCGGAAACGTTATTCAGATCGTGATTGCTAGATTGGTTCTGGCTGGAAACTTGCATCTCAGGTATTGTAAGACGTTCATCAAATGTTAACACATCTTGCATACTGAAAGGCAAAATTGTTTGGCAGGTAAATTTTATTTTAAATTCAGCCTATCTATAATAGATACTACTCTACTCTTTACTAATAGCCTAAGAATTTGAGAATTGTTGAGAATTATGCGGGACTCGTCCATAGTACTGATCGGACGTGTTCCGCCCCATTGCGGCCCGATCCTTCGACTCTCTCCGGCCGGCCCTGCCAGGGCTCGATTCCAGCCCAGGAAGTAATATTTCCGTTTCCTTCAAACGCTATGTGCTATCATAGTCTTATTTGTAAAGGGCTTTGTCGCATTGGGTGACAGCTGGAGCTCTTACATAAATAGACATACTACACCCTGCTGTTCAGCAGCAACGTCTAGGCACGTGGGTTGCTGGCGACGCACACTATAGCATCAGTCTAAATGAACGCCCTACTCGCGCAATTTGCGCACTTGCAAGCAAACTGTTCCTAGAAGCGCTTCACCGAACCCCACGCTATGAGAGCTTCATCCCTTTCCCCTGCCCCATCACCAACAAGCGCAAACGCACATTAAAAAGAGTGCCCGAGTCCAACTCGGACCGTACTACTCCTTTGGGTATGCCGGCAGAAAAAGCTGCATCTCCCGCGCACCACTCCAGAATTTTGGCATCGTTCGAGAAAAGAACCCCGAAACCTACTCCTTTGATACTCCTTCAGGACAAAAATATGTGGAACGACATTCCTAAATTTCAAAATCGAGGGTCCGAAAGCGCAAAACATCATGCATGGCATCCGCTTCAGCCTAGCCAGTCGACGACTTTCATGATGCAATAAAGCACCTAAGGATTGCCGGCCTTGGCTTCCACACTTTCGCTCTCCTTGAGGAGGAGCAGCTACGCTTTGTCATACGTGGAATCCCATTAGAGTTATACGTCTCTGAGGTATTGAACGATATAAAATGTCAAAATATCTTAGTGCTGGAGGCCAGTCTGCTGGTCATAACCAGCATGCGAACCAGAGAAACGCTCCCCGACATCTTTACGTGTCTTGAGCTCTCCCCGGAGACCAAACAGATATACAGCATAGTCTGTCTATGCAACCGGACTGGTCTATCAGTCAAAGCGCCACATTAAAAGGCATCATTGGACAATGTTGCGCAGCGACGAGACAAGACTAGACCTTCACCTGATAGTGAGTGATACACCCGCCCCCGTAATTCCATTAGCTACAAATAAAGTTTTCATTTATGGACGTTTATTAATGATCTTTCATTTATAGTTAAGTAAGGTATTATTTACTGGTGGTTGGTCACTGTTGCCGGAGACCGTCTTGGTCGGTCAGCACAGCTGTTCTGCTTTAATGGGCGCTGTTGCTAGTGAAATTACTGGAGTAACGAGACCTTACCTCACATTTTATGTCCCAAGGCGATGAGGTATAACATCCTAACTATTGTCACGTTGTTATAGACCTTCATGTATAAAATGGAAAAATAGACCATATCGACATGATATAAATATAATACGCAAGAAATAGACGTAGACTACTGGTGCTGGTAGACGTAGCGTTGGGAAGCCTCTCACAAGGTGGACCGACGATCTGGTGAGAATCCACTGGATGCGAGCAACGCGGGATCGATTGATGTGGAGATTTCGGGGGAGGCTTATATCTAGCAGTTGACGTTTATCGGTTGATGATGACGCAAGAAATCATGGCCGTATATATGATGCTTACAAAGATACTCTCACGTTGGCCAGACTATCCTGCCTTGCCCATTCTAGTGGGGTTTCGCTATCAGTTGCTGTTCGCAGTAGTGCTGTCCGGAAATACATTTGAATGCATGTTATAATGGCCTTTATATCATTCACCGAAAACAAGGGTGTTCTTCTGGCCGCCTGTAATTGCCTCTCGTGGTATCTTGCCTGGAATAAAATTAATATATGCATATGGTGAATAACGAACAATCTAAAATATTTAATTTTTCCTTTATCAATTTCATTCATATAAGAGAAGGTAATACTCACAGATATTAAGCTTCGGTTGCGGAATTCCCTTTCTGTCCTGGCAGTTAGTAAATCCCAAGTGCTGAGGGCATCGAGACTGTCACTAGCGGTAAAGTGATTTTCGATGTCGTAAAAATCATTGTCATGGTAATGATATCTATGTAATGGAACGAAACTAAAAAACATAGTAAATCAGGTAATAAATGATCGAATGCCTAGTGTTCCTTAAATATGTATATATATATATAAAAAAAAAAAAAATTGTATCATATACTTACAAGTCCGACCAGTATGATTGGAAAAAGGAATTGTTGTAGATTTGCGGTTCAAGATTAAGATTTTGTTGTCCAAGTGTCCATATCAGACGACTATATTGCCTGGATATATTTGTGTAGACCGGAGGATAAGTAATGAGCTGCGAGTTCACGATTATCGAGCTGGGGCTCCTTACGACGACGGGCTGTTCAGAATGGAAAAAACTCAATAAGTGCATTATATTACTTACTACACACTTCATTTTATTAAGTAAAACGGTATTAACATCCGGTGGATGAGACAAGATCCTCTGGTGCATAGTGAGGTTGGAACTTGTAGATGGACCGCCGTACATAAGAGCTTCATTATGGGCTCTACGCCTGAGTTCCTCCGCCAGCTGCTTCTGAGCGTCTGCTAACTCCTGCAATGAAGTTGTGGTTGCTGTTATTGCTTAAAAGCTAACTCCTACCTATAGTATACATTCCTTACAATAATCGTTTATTGAAATGAATATAGAATCGTTTACCTGGTTTCCCCTCACGCTGAGGCCCTCTAAATGTCTATAGAGACGTTTTCTTAATGCACTTATTACTTTTAAGTAACGTGCACAGTACATTTTAATGCTTGTATGGTAGACTTCACGTGCTTCTTTGTTTGGCCAAACTTTAAAATATAATATTTGATAGCATTCTCTGTGTGTACATAGAAAAAATATTATTAAAAAACTACGCTTTTAACACAATAGTAAAAAAAAATGTCAATCTAGTGCTTATCTTTATTCAGTAACAAGCAGCGTCTAGAATTTAGAATTAACATTCAGAACTTTGTCCGTTCTTATGATTAAATTGCTATAATACTAGACACATAACTTTAAAGAGCGGTTGTGAGCTTTATTCTTTATAGGAGGCATTTTTTAAGGTTTTTTGTAAGAAAAGAATTCTATTAGATATAAAGCAAAAAACTTAGCAGTACAGTATATAATACAATGTTGTTAACTGCAGTACTTAATAGGATAACTGCGGTTAGTAACGCTAAACTACAGAGGTACATAAACATCGCTGAGGCGTCAATAATTTACTTCTTTTTTATATATATATATATATATATATTCTTATTTATCTTTACTGGTGGTAGTCTTTGTTGCCAGAGACCGTCTAAGTTACAAATGCAGCATCTACTGCTGCCACCAAAAGTAGTGTGCAAATATTATTGTGTTCCGGTTGGAGGGTAAGGAGACTCAACATTCCAGGTCTCAGACGACGAGCGCAATGTGGTACAGTATATATCATCGCAACTAGTGCCACGTTGTCAAGGACGGGTATATCGCTTACCATCAGGTGAACGACCCGCCCGTCTCGCTTACCCCTACAGGCTTGCTTTTCGATTATGTTATTTTTGTAAAATGCCGCATTTATGTCCAAAAAAACAAATGTATATTTGAGATTTATAAATCATACCTAATAAATACATAAATCTCGTAAAGAGTAGGGGTCATAAGCAGGCATCCAGTTAAATCGGTATCACCGAATATACTCTGAGATGCCAGCTCAAGTGCCCACTATACATGATCTAACTCGTCGTCCGCCTCCTTCTCGGTCAAGGCCTCATAGTTCTTTGGCCACTGAAAAAGTAATTCATCTTAAATAAGCATCATTTAGTCCAGAACCTACTGTTCTGATACGATGTAACAAGAAATACTTCGATGTGGCGCAAATCTCACTAGTTCATAAAAACCTTTAAATTTCGAATTAATAATGACGAGACTTTCCAACGAAGGATATCTTAAATATTATGCATTATAATAATTTCAAAACATATCCTAGTTATGTACCGAAATCCTAAATTTTTTTATAGGTTATAATGACATTATCGCTAGAAGATAACTGGTAATTACAAAATGTATGAGCCTGTCAAGTTCCCTCGTGCTATCCAATTGCTTGTGGTACTGATACTTCCGTTTTGCCTTTTCTAATTCTAGCGTAGCCTCAGTTATTTCGTCCACACTCTTGAAGAACGTTGGTACAACGAATTGATCGCTTTTGTACTTCTGAAACTTGGGCAGGTGGCGTATAATATTCATGAGCCTGGAAAAAGAAATTAAGGTCACTATGAAGGAAACCGAGACGTGGTGGCCCCAGGAGAACTAAAGTAACCGACATAATCCAAAAGAATGCTAGCTTCAAGTGGTAATGGGCAGGACACATCGCTCGATGGACTGAAAGCTGACGGGGCAACAAGGTCCTCGAATGGCGACCGCGTACCGGAAGACGTCGTGTTGGCAGGCCTCCCATTAGGTGGTCCGACGACATAGTGAAAATTGCGGGAAACAGCTGGATGCGGGCAGCGCAAGATTGATCGATGTGAAGATCTTTGGGGGAGGCCTATGTCCAGCAGTGAACGTCTGTCAGTTCATGATGATGAAGAAAACCGCAATGTTGGACGGATATGGACAAAAATAACAGACAACCGGCAGCGGGACCGTTAGGGGTGCTGTTTATTATAATTATTTAATGTCTTGAAAAAAAAAAAACAAGTACTTAAAGTGACATAGTGAATTGAGTGATTAATAACGGATAATAGGGTACTTGCCAGAACTTCAAAACTGTGATCGCACTTTCCACGTCTTTTTCGAACACCTCAGTCAAAGCTAAATGACATTTTTCTAATCTACTCATTTTTTGACCTGAAGAGGAAATAATAATTAGGAATATTTATTAAAAAAAATATTTTTCTAGATTATTCTTGTTACAGGTTATATTAGATCGGGGAAAAGTTTCTTCGCATTTTTTAAGAAAATTCAAAACATAATTTAATATAGTTTATATATATTTAAGTAAAGTACGTAGGTGCCGTTTTGATAACCTTTTGTTGTCTGGTAGGTAACGACGGGGACATGATCCCATTGCTATAGAAATTTTGGGAAGTCTGATCGGAATACCGCGACAAGTAGTTTTGGCAGTCCTCTCGTGATGTTAACCTGACACTGCCTAAAAAATTCTGAAGAGACCGAAACAGGTGGAAATTTGAAGGTCCAACGTCAGGACTATACGACGTATGCATTAACACCTCCCAGCCTAACTCTTAATTTTTGCTGAGTGGCTAAAGATGTGTGAGGTCCAGCGTTATCATGATGAATAACCACACCCGTTCTGTTGATTAATTCCGGCCGCTTTCTCTCAACTTCTTGCTTTAATCTCATCAGTTGTTCGCAGTAGAGTTCAGGATCGATGGTCCTGCCTGGTGGTAATAGTTCATAATGAATAATGCCTTTCCGAGTTGTTACGAGTTAACCCGGGTTTCTCCACAGTCTGGGAAGTCTGACCGGCTTTGACCACGACTTTTTTCGCACGGTCTCGTCGTACGTGATCCACTTTTCATCACCAGTCATCAGCTTCTTCAAAAATGGTTCGGTTTCATTACGTCGTAACAAAGAATCACAAACGAGTACACGGTTCATCATTAGGTTTCTTTCAGTGAGCTTGTGAGGTACCCAAATACCGAGCTTTTTGTGTACCCAGTTTTTTTCAAATGCACCAAAACTGTTTTGTGGTCAATTCCCAGTTCCTCAGCTACATCGTAACTACTGATATGCCGATCTTGCTCCACTTTTTCAAAAATGCCATCCATTTTATCCGTAACAGGGCGACCAGAGCGACGTGCATCTTTGACATCAAAATTTCCGGATTGAAAACGCTTAAACCAAATTTGTGCTACACAGTGCACACAGACACTGCACTGCACTACACTGCACTGCACTGCACTAGCTCCATAAACATCGCAAATCTTTTTCGCGGCTTGCGTTGCAGTTTTACCTTTTCTGTAGTAAAATTGTAAAATGTATCGAATTTCTTCATTAAATTGACTCATCTTGACAGTACGAAAAACAAATGGAAATCACACATTTTCCTAATTTGAATTTGGAATTGTGTTCTTTAAACTGTAAACTTTCAATCATACCAAAACCAGGCAGACACAAATAGTACAGCCAAACAGATTTAATTACAAGTTCATACATACTATAACGCGAAAACACTTTTTCCCCAACCTAATACTTTAGAGTTCAAAATTATTTGAAATAAATGCCTCAATAGTATTGTTTAGAGTTTTATCTTTATCATAAATCTTAATAGTTTCCTGTTGAACTTCGTTAAATAACTTCCGTTGAGTACTGTCGGCGTATGCGCATCAAACGTAACTACTAGGGATTACAACACCGGTATACCGAAAAGTGGTATTTCGAGTAATTTGTAAAATTTTTTTTATACAAATAAGCGAAGAGATGTTCACCTGATGATGAGTGAAATACCCGCCTATAATATCGAGGCGCTAGTTAGGGTGTTATACACTGCACCACATTGCGCTCATCGCTTGAGACATACCGGAATTGAAATTTTGATCCGATATTGTAATCCCTAGTAACTACCGAAAGCTTTAATTCAGAATAAATTCTTCTTTTCCTCTCCACCGCTCATCGTTATTAAAATAGCTCAGCTCTAATCTTTGTCTTCTTGATAATGTATGGAATTCATAATATTTATATTTATGTAATTGTTTAATATCTTATTTATCTTATTATTCATTTAACTGTTTAATAATGAGCTATGGAAAGGACTACACTTGGCGTTTCTCTATATGATTGAATGAGAAGCACATTAATGATACTGTAGAAGAACGTAGGTCGCTGTCATAGCCCAGTGAATTAATCACGTGACAATGGGTGAGCCACATAATGCAGTGATCACACGTCAAGATCCTGGAATGGAGACCGCTTAATAAAGGGGGAGTTGATTGCCTTCCAGTTGGATTGACAAAAGCAACGAATTCGTCATCATGAGATGGGTAGCTCTTGTAATCGAACGGGTAGGCCAATGTTAATCAATGGACAGCAAAGGGCTGAAATGTGATGTAAATTTTGATGATCGTGATTATTATATGGTATTCATCAGACCTTCTTGTTTCTCCTCGGCCGAAATTTTGAAACGCTGCTGGCCTACGCAGCCGCAGCACAGTCGTATCCTATAACAATAAAAAAAAATTAACAAAATATTACTTTAATGTGTATATATATAGATCCATAAATTTCAAAACTGTACTGTTAATCTTCTCTTTCATTTCATAGTATTCCTCTTTATCAGCTCAAAGCAAAATGTAACTTAACACCAGGTCAAATTGTGGATAAGCACCCATTAATACAATATAACATAAATAATTAAATGACTGCTTCGTTATTGATACATTTAACATTTAAATTAAAATCATTAAAATCTAGATATTTATTTGTCTAATATATTTTTGGTTCAAAACGACTAACAAATATCCACCTACCCCCAGATCTTACGATGCAGTGAAAGCAAAATTGAAATATATTTTAAGACATCTTCCATATTCAAAAGTTGTAGTATTTACTTATAGATAAAAGGAAGGAAGTAAAATCCTCATTTTTTTTTTTAAATCACCATGGTTGGCGCTTGATGTTAAGTGGTAATGTGGTCTGTAGTGATAAAGTATACAGTATCAGCTTATTCAATCTTTTCCGGAATACAATGATGTAGGTGAACGGGAGCACACAAAATGGCGGCTGTGCCTTCCCCTTCCCCCTCCCCACCCCTTCCCCTCCCCATTGATCCAGTCTCATAAAAGTGACCGGGGATTTGGTGAAAGCCACAGAAAATAGCTGGACTAGAGCGTTGCTGAACCCGATCGGTCTTTAGTTATTTGAAGGAGGCCTGTATTAAGTGGTAGCAGTCTTTCGGCTGATAATATAATTGGTTGATATGACCACAATCTATCGCCATTATTGATCGGCTCTATTGCACATGCGCACAACTCGCGACCCGGGCATACATCAGCGCCGGAAGAGGTTTAATCCATTATCGTCTCTGCCAACTATTGCCACATATTTTTCATTAATCTATAGATAAATGTTAATGTACCATCCTTAATAGCTTAGAAATAATAAATATAAAATTAACAAATATTGCTTAAAGAAGAATTCACCTAATTTTTTTTTTTTTTAAAAAAAGAAACTTTTTATAAAATTTTTTTTAAGTTTCTTCAAAAGAATTTAAGATTGAGAAATGTTCGCTTATGGAAGACCGCACTATCGATTACTGGTTTCATGGCACATGCGCAATGCATCTCACGGTCGACGCGAACATCAGAAGCAATTTAAATCTTCCACTAATTTATATTACTCTGAAAATATGCCAAGACTTCTGTAAAACCTAAGCAGTATGTTTAATAAGTATGTTCAAGATGAACAATCAAGGTATTTGCTAAGATGTAAGACACTATTGATTTTCCACTTCTTATGTTGCACATGCGCATTGCGGCTCACGGCCCGGGCGAACCCTAGCTCTATCGATTTTCACAGAACCCACTTCCTATACGTTTACAAATAAATAAATATTTTATCACTATTTAATAATCAACTAAACAATAAAACTTAATACCTGGATATTAGTCGTATCAGAACTCTATCACCACTACTTTGTGCAAATCACAACTTGGTACTACACGGACGTCTTTATCACACGACGGCGGAGCTCACAATGCCCGGCTGCCCATCGCAAGTATCACCCCTGTCCCGCCATGCACCCCTTCCCCTCTGACCCCTTTCCGCTCTGACCCCCTTTGCCTACGCAGCACCACCCTCACACCACTTCATCGAGGACTCTGCATTTGCGCATCTTTGTCAATTCGTATCATTTAGATTTTCTTTTATTTTAACAATGATATTGTAAAGAGACGAAATAAAACATTAATTTACTTTGGCAAAGCTTTCGAGCCTATATTTCAACCCCTTGAAACAATTTACTTTAACTTAACGAAAACTTACTTATGTGTTCAATCTCATCATACTACTTTCATAATATGCTAATTGTATGATAAAAACGTATAGACTAATTATTGATTTAATATCTCAATAGACTATTTTTTTTGTTAAAAATAGCAAGTAATTAAGTAAATAGTTCTTTTATAATAAGGTTTCTTTTATTTGATTAGTAAAAAAGATAAAACTGTCTGTTTCTATCTGCTTTTAAATATACGCGTTCTTTAGATTATTGATTTGTTGCAACTTTGCACATGCGCTGTGGTGGACCAATGGTTGCGTTTCAGCTAACCTATAACTCATCCCATTCTTCCGTCCCCGTCTTCCAACCCGCACCCTACCTCCGACCCCTTCCCATCCTTCACCCCTACCAATATTTCTTTAAATTTGCCTAGAATGACGTCGATGTGTTTAATTATTCTCTACCCTTAAACAATATGTCTACGTTTTTTAAAATCTTGTAGAAGATATGGTATTTTCTTCTTTTATTGTTATTAATTAGTTACTTATTGATTATGGAGGCACTAATTAAAACGACCAGATTTAACAAAAAATTGCCAATTAAGTTTTATAATATTAGTCTTGTCCTTAATAATGACAATCATTTAGATATTATTTCTTGATACTAGTTTAACTTTGTATCACTTATTAATCACTGTGAAGTTTGACCCTACGTTCGCTGTGTTTCTTTTAAATTTTTTATTTGATCGATTACAATCTATTTATTACTCTTCTCTTTTGAATACGTATTTGTAAAGAAAAAAAAAAAACAAAAATTAACGTGTCTTATGCTAGATACTTACCAAATTATTTATGTCCGCTGCTAGGTCTTTGTTATAAAGAACGGATGGAAGTCACCAACACGGAGCACACTACTTGGTTCCCCAACTGCTGCCCGACGAATAATGGACGTTGTGCTACGAACTATGGCGCAAGTGCGACAAGTACAACTCATTACGCCTGCGCAACTATATTGATCTGATTAATGAATAGCTTTGTAGGCCATAGATACGTTTTAATTTCAAAGAGCTTTTAGTCTTTCGTTATAATTTTTCTTCTATCGTATTACTTAAGTCCTTTTTTGGTAACGGCAGCAGGATAACTTTTAAACGTAGCCTTTTTTAGGGTAGATCCCTATCTATATATTTTGTGGCTTTTATATCAATTTTTTGATAATCTTTTTCTTTATTCCAAAAATATAAAAATTTTATTGTCAAACAATGGCGTAAATGAAAAGATATTTTAAATTTTCCTACTGTGGATAATACAAAAATAAAATCATCATCATCATCTGCCGATAGACATCCACTGCTGACCATAGGTGTTTCACAAAAATTCACACATCAGTTGGGTAGGGATTTATATGGGAGGATTTAGGCTATTTCCCACCACGCTGGCCCAATGCGGGTTGGTAAAAGCCAGAGCCTCGTTTGTAGATTAGTATGGCGCACTACGAGCAGGTGAGGTTGGTTTGGATCCTGTGAGATTTTGTGGTGAAATCCTTACACAGATAAAATAAAATCACTTTTGCTTTATAACAATTTCTTTATTGTTTAAATCATTCATATTACTTATCAGCTTTTCCTGCCAACTTCTTTCTTTATCTATTTTTATAATAGATATGTCGAGTGGGTCGAGGTAGACCTACGAAAAGATGGATGGATTGCGTGAAGGATGACATGAGTAAGAAAGGGGTAACCGATGAGATGACGGCTGATAGGCGAGACTGGAAGAGAAGACCATGTTGTGCCGACCCTACATAAAGTGGGACCAGGGCAGGAGAAAGAAGAAGAAGATATGTGATGAGTATGTCTAATTGTTTAGTTCGAGTGAATTTCGCACCCTCTTTACTGTATCCAGTGGTAGATTGCAACTCTTTTCAAGTAGAGTCGTCTCTTGTCTTTTGAATGTTATTAAAGTTTTTTATAGAATATATTCATAAACAATATTATTATTATAAAAATTTAAGAGTGTAAAACATTGCGGCTATCATTTGAATTACATTTTAAGCAGTATTATATATTTTATTGTAAAAATTTTTAGCTTCAAATAAAACATATTTATAAATATATTTTTTCTTTTATGAAGGCTCCAACCTACATACGTTGTATGAATTTGTTAAAAAAAACAATATTTCGTAATAAAAAAAAAATTTTGGTAGTGTCACACCACTGTGGACAGTCTTTTTCTTACCATCAATGATCTATAAATGTTCTAGATTATCTGATAATGAAAAATGTAAAATAGATGAATGACAAACATGAAGTGGTCTCGTGTTTGCAGGAGCTAGGAACCGCTTTGCTCTTCTCTGGAAAGTGTTCAGTCCAAGTGCAGAGGAAGACTGCGTGTTTTGCAGGAGAAGGGATTCTAAATTTTATATTTTAGACCTGATATGGCAATATTTTTCAGATATCAAGAAAGAGATATTGATTAAAAATTTAGGTATAAATATAATGATTTCTTTTATAAATCGGGAATATTGTCTTTTTAACAATAGGCAATTGTTTGCCGCATTAAGTTAAAAGCAAGACATATAATAAATTTCAACTACTGCCATTACTTTGATATAAACTTTATAATCGTTTATATTTTCCTTTGAAGGAATCATCAGAAGGTGAAATTTATAATGAATAAGAATTTTACGTTTATTTAATATTTCGATATTACAGTTTGATAATCCCGTATCGAGGAAAGAAGCCGAGCCATTTTCATTGTGATCATTCATAGATGCTTCACTTTGTTTTTATTTATATTGTGTAACATGTGATATTAGAATAAAAAACCAAAATTTTTGTAGACATTTAATGCTAATATCATGAACATTTAATACATTTAATAATTTTATAATAATAGAGTTACAAGATAGTAAAAATAATAGTCTTTCCTTGAGCACGTTGTACCAACATAAGCCGCTGTATTACAGCGGCTTTTGCTCTCCTAACTAGTTATTATCCATTCCTATCTAATTATGCACCTTTCCAAAATTCTAATAACCAATTTTAATAGGACATAATTATTTTAATTACCTTCCCACAGCTTCAGCTCTGAATACAAAAATAAAGACAGGATTAAGTAAACAATTTACCCTGAATCGGAAATAATGTATAAGTGAATATATAAATATTTAGAGTTTAATCGAATCGGGCCGTTGTATTTGGCAAATTTATACTTACTATCAAAAAGTGTTTGACCATAGACGGCGGAATAAATATCTTCTGAGGATATTTAAAAGATAATATAAAAAAAAATAATAAGCAGGTGTTTCACGTTCCACGAACTCACAGTAATAATATTAAATATACTTATAACTTTGGAACGGAATGCGAAATAATTACAAACAACGACTTCTTACACTATTTCGCTAGCCGATAAATGAAATTATAGAACTACAATTATATATTATTTGAGTAAATAGACATCGAAAGTATATATATTCATTTATATAAAATTGTGTAAAATACCGAAGTAATACAAAAAAACAAACGAAACAAAATAATAATATGATAACAAAAAAAAAAAGAGTTGGTTGTAAAACGTACAAACTGTAGATATAATAATAATATTGTGTAAATTTTCTAATCAAAATTATCAAAACTATTGTATTATAAAAGCAATAATATTTAAACAATGTTAGCAGCTAAAATAATGTACATAACTAAAAAATTATAATATACGAAATAGACTGTACTTACATACTAACTTTTACGACACGAAATCTTATAGTTTAATGTTATAATTACTTGATACTGTAGTAAAGTTGTAGTTGATTATAACTACATTAAAAAAACAGATTAGTTCGTACCACATTGCAGATGTTGGCAATTTTGAATAAAATACAGCGACGAGACGAGCGAGACGTTCATCTGATGTTATGTGATACGTACTCTCATACTAAAGTGGCGCTAGTTGGTATTGTATACAAAGCACCACATTATGCTCGCCGCAATAAGACACGAGGTATTAAGTCTCGTTACCCCAGTAATTTAACTAGCTACAGCAGCCTTCAAACCGGAAAACAATAATGTTTGCACACCATTGTCTGACGGCGTAAATTGGCGCTGCGGTGGTACCTACCTAGACGGTCTCTGGTAACAGAGACCTCCCACCAGTGAAAGTTCAACATTTGTCCCTTTATAGCCTCGTTTCTTTTTCAAAATGAAAGAACGCATAGAGAACGTGGCAATATATTATACATAATGTGAAATGACAAATGATGAAGAAAAAAACGGTGAATAATACAAAAATAAAAAAATATGTTGTCTCCTCGACGTAAGGACCAATAAGGTCACCTTTTATATTTTCTTTCACTAATATACCCCATTCTGGTGTTAAGCACATCCTTAACTTCCCTCATTCTCTGCTCTTACGAGTCACTTGCTTATAAAACCATTGAAATCTTCCCGCGTAACAATGGTATGAAGATGAAATGATATTTATGTGTTTAAAAATAATAATACACTTAAATAAGTTAAATACATGAATAACTTAAAAGTATAACAAAGCGATAATGTGTGATACCCATGTTATAATATTTCATAGGTTTTTTCTTTTCTGATGAAGCGACTAGATGAGCAGGACGTTCATAGGACAGTAAGTAAAAATGGCGCTAGTGAATATTGTATACATAGCACCAAATTGTCCTTGTCGCAATGAGACACGAGGTGTTACGTCTCGTTACCCCAGTAACTTAACTAGCTACAGCAGCCTTCAAACCGGAAAACAACAATGTTTGCACACCATTGTCTGACGGCGTAAATTGGCGCTGCGGTGGTACCTACCTAGACGGTCTCTGGTAACAGAGACCTCCCACCAGTGAAAGTTCAACATTTGTCCCTTTATAGCCTCGTTTCTTTTTCAAAATGAAAGAACGCATAGAGAACGTGGCAATATATTATACATAATGTGAAATGACAAATGATGAAGAAAAAAACGGTGAATAATACAAAAATAAAAAAATATGTTGTCTCCTCGACGTAAGGACCAATAAGGTCACCTTTTATATTTTCTTTCACTAATATACCCCATTCTGGTGTTAAGCACATCCTTAACTTCCCTCATTCTCTGCTCTTACGAGTCACTTGCTTATAAAACCATTGAAATCTTCCCGCGTAACAATGGTATGAAGATGAAATGATATTTATGTGTTTAAAAATAATAATACACTTAAATAAGTTAAATACATGAATAACTTAAAAGTATAACAAAGCGATAATGTGTGATACCCATGTTATAATATTTCATAGGTTTTTTCTTTTCTGATGAAGCGACTAGATGAGCAGGACGTTCATAGGACAGTAAGTAAAAATGGCGCTAGTGAATATTGTATACATAGCACCAAATTGTCCTTGTCGCAATGAGACACGCGATGTCAAGTCTCGCTACCTCTACTACTATCCTCTACATCTAGCCTCATCATAAATCGACATAAGTTGACATGTCGTGTTAGCCCAGTTAACTTTCTAGCTACAGCATCATTCAAGCAAGTTGTAAACAACAATTGCTTAGAAATAAGAGCTGCGGTGGTACCTACCTAGACGGCCTCCGGCTATAGAGACCTACCACCTCAGTACCTTCGACCTTTTCACAGACTCCATTAAAGTTACATTCATATGGCTTTCATTCATAGTAACCGCCGATAATTGGCTCATTGGAGTTGACAGGAAGTGGAAGTCTGTTTAGATGTCATAGGTTCACAAATATTCGTTTGTGTATAAGTGCATAAGTTTAATACACTTACATAAGATATTATGATGGGTATTTTTCGTGGTCGTTGTAATCAACAATTAATCTCAATTCTGCCATTCTTATCTCAATTGAATATGATCAAGTTTCAGTAAAATTTAAGTTATAATTGGTAACGATGTTAACATGAAATTTAAGAACTATTATGAAAGCCCTTACACCCGATCGCTTATATGAATGTAGCAAGTAACTTTGTGTAACCATATTGTATATAACAGCTGTCTCAATAGTCCCACTGTTGGGACTCTCAGCCATACGTTTATTAGGAATTAAGGCTTACATATTCACCACGCTATAAATGTTCGACGAAGCGGATTTTATTGAAAGATGTCGGTTCAGTGTCATTTTTCGGAAGCTGACTGTGATCTATATATGTATTTCCCGGTAGACACCTGTTATATACTCCATACCTTGATGTTCAACGAGTGGCAAGGCTTTTATATAGTATGTAACATACATCATTATCATATTACTTGATTATAACACGTTATTATTATTATTATTATATTGATTTTGTATTTTTGACCTAAAGTTTAATGACATCTGTATTAATTGTTATAACTACTTAAATGCTACGATACAATCTTAAATGCTATTATTAGAATTAATATTAATAACTTTCGTATGGCAATTAAATTTTGGCTGAAGGGATCGTTAGAAATTATTAATTTTCACCTGCCGATACAGAGGTTTTGTCCATCTTCATGTTAATATTTAATTTCCAGATTATTTCCTTAAAATTATTGCACAATGTGAAACTATTTCCTAAACCAATGTCTTGTCATTGTCCTTTTCACTCTTAACCTATATACTGATAAGTACTATTTATATTCACTATCACTATCACTATCACTTACCACTAGATACATACACATATTTTTTTTTTAGCTTTTATTTATTTTTTAACATTTTTTTTAATTTTTGTCAATTTTATTGTTTTTTTTGTATTTTCGATTTTATTTTTTTTTTGGGTTTTTGCTTTTCTTCTTTTTTTGTATTTTCAATTTTTTAGATTTTTTTGGATTTCCGATTTTTTGTTTTTTTTTAAACGGTTTTTAAATTTTGAGTTTTTTTTTTCATTTTTTCTTTAATTTTGTTATAATTAGAATGCACTTATTTATAACACTTACTTCTATGTCACTACCAATAGTGTCTCAATTATCAACGCTAGAATGCTGTCAAAACTGTTAAGAGTCGACGAGAGGAGCACAACTTTTCAATTTAATCATAAGATTATTTCTATTACTTTAAAATTACAATATTTTGAAAATTGATTTATGATGTATTTAATCTTCTTTAAGGTCCAGGATTACCGTAAAACTTATGTAATATTTAGTATCACCGGCAGCTGTTTATCTTCGGCGGGTTGTCCCCACAATTATCTTGTAGTACACGTAGTACAACATGCGGAATTCGGCAGATATGTCAAAGTAAAGCCTTCTAAAAATAAAATCAAAATTTATCAATGCATACTATAATAGTTTTGATCGAGTATAGTTAATAAACAGTGTGCTTACCGTCCTCTTTCTAACACCGTCCTCGCTAAATCGTTTGCGCCGAGAGCGTAGTGACACATAGCTATTTCAAGTGTCGTGAATGGGATCAAATATCTGTCTTCCGTCCGTGTACTTCTAGACCTAAAATGTGAATTTTTATTATTACTTCTATTACTTATCTCTCGCGATGAAACATAGTTTACAGACTAAAACGGCGTTTATTAAATAATAAAATTATTCATTCTATTATTGCCCAAGTCTTTACTTACCTGGTTATCTGGCGGAAGTTGTCGAGCGCAAACTGGGGCAAGCAGAGGGTGAAATAGCAACATCCTTTTATGTAAGAGAGGATGGCCTTGCTGTTATTACTAAAGCAATGGTAGTCACTGTGATCCCCGAATCGCTCTGTAGCGAGGTCGATTATCTTTAAGGAAAAGAAACATAAAAACGTTTTAGCTGCAAATTAAATTAAATGCCTGCTTGTATATCATAACGTAGGCCACGTTAAGGATATTAATGTACCCGATAAAAGAATTATATAATTAGCAAGCAGCAAACATTAGTTTAGTTATTATATTTCAGTTTTGATACTTGTGGGGGTGTAACGGGTCCCGCACGACAACTCACGGGACCCAAGCCGACCAATGTCCAGCAGTGGAAGTCTATCGGCTGATAATGATGATAAAAGCTTTATAACATGGCAGGCGAATCACGTCAAAAATCACTATGTAAGTAACCATAGCCAAGTTACTAATCACTCAATGGTGAACTTGGAAATCTTGAAGAGATCGTTTAAATTCATAAAAGTAAAATTAAGTATTTCAGCTCATATACAAAAATATTATACTAACCTCAATGAAGCCGAATGTTGTGCCTGATTCAGCTGCCGTCGCACAAAGGATGTTCCAAAGGCTAAATATTTCAATAAGCGGCATCACCACATCGATGCTCGGTATTTCAAAATGGGGCTCATTGTCGATCGCTTGCTCCCCGAGCTCGTTTTTGCGTCCGGCTAGTCTCTTACAGAAGGGAATCGCAGCCCTGGAAATGAATGTTTCTCAATGGTATTTACATGTATGTATAATGAGAATACATTTAATGATACATAGAATGTATTTTTGTCTTTATCCTTACGCGTTTGCCCACATGATCTCCCAGTAGCAGAAATCCGAAAGTTCCCTTACTAGATGCGGGAAATCCCTCGCGTGGCGGAGGAATGCGGCGGCGAGAGCAGCGTGTTCGCGGATATACTTGTGTCGCTTTTTGGGTAACCTAGTCCAGTTGTGATGAGCGTCGCGCGGCTGGTGGAGTTAACAATTAAGTCATTATTTATATTTATACTTCGTTGGGGCGACGAGACCTGCGATTTGTTCTTTCTCTAGGGTCGTTTCCTCATGTTTAAGGATCGTGGTCAGTGCTAGCGATATGTTCGCCTGATGGTAAATAAAAAACGTGGCGCTAGTTATAATGTCATACACATTATCCCATTATGCTCGTCCTCTGGAGACATTACTTGCCTTACTGATGGTAGGACTCTGTTGGTGGAGACCGTCCAAGAAAATACCACCGCAGCTCTTACTTTTGCTGCCAAACATTACCGTTGTTTGATTTGAAAGGCGTCGGTGCATTTTTTACGACTCAAGGCGACGAGCACAATGTGGTGCTGTATACCATCCTATTCAGTACCGTATTGCTATGGCCAAGCGTGTCACTTACCATCTCGTAGAATAAAAAGCAACATAATATAATAAGCCTCATTATTCCAGTAATTTCGCTAGTTCACAACTCTCTTCAATCCGGAACACAGTAATGTTTGTTGACTGCAATAGGCACTGCGTTGGTACCTATCTAGACGTCTTCGGCAACGGAGACCAGTAATCTTAGATATAGTGCTACAATAGCACTATATTATCCAACTTTAAATAGTTGGCTTAAGGAAATCCATAAAAGTGTTATAAATATATTAACAAAAAGTATTTTGCTTATTTAACGTTACTTACGTTTTCTGGATTGCACATCGTTTCTAGATAGCCGTACAGACGTGCTGGTAGCGTCATTGTTGCATTCAGGAACGTATTCGCATATTGGTGTATTAGAGAGGTTAAATGTTGACGTAAGTCCTGGCTCGTCCATTCCTTAATTTCCAATATTTGACAGCATTTACTGTGGGACGTATGATAGTTGTAAAATTTTAGAACGTAGCATGAAAACTTATTATATATTTAATTAAAGTTTTATTTCTACGTAATATAATAAATAACATACATAAATTAAAATAAGATAAATCTAAATTAAGATTAATTGGAAACGTATTAATATAAAATGGACAAAATTGAGAATTGTTCATAATAACTTCTGCAATATCCTGATGACGTTAAGTAAATATGTGATGATGAATTCCTTCGATAGGTTCCCATTAATCATTAGTGATACGGATGTCCTCGTTGATCTTTTACTGAAGATTAATTCAGCTGATAGTAAGTAATCTCTGTGGCACATTGACGTTAAATATGTTCCGCTGAGTTCACTCACCACCAATTGAAATGTAAGTTGACGTGATACCACCGCGTCTCCTGTCTTACTGCGTTTCGTTCTGATGTAGCTGGTGCTACCGTCGTCTTCGTACATATTTTCTCAAAAATCGCTATTGAGACATTCTTCTTATGGATTAGAGCGTGTAATTTAAAACCAGACAAACGTTCTGCTGGTCTAGCCATTTGATAATTATTAAAGTTTTAAATTAATACTCACTTAAAACTAGCGTAACACTTATTAATCCTAATTGCTGCTTGTAACAAGCTAGTCAATGCATCAGCTGTTTGCAGGTCTTGTGAAGCCTGCGTAAGCTCGCATTACGCTTGCTCAATCTCATATTCCGCTTCCAGGTCCGACATGACTGAAATGCCCTCCTCGATCTAACAAAATACATACATGTTATATGAATTATATTATTTCACTACAACACCACTCATAGAAGTTCGTTGGACTGGAGTAACTTATAATATTTAAAAACCACTTTAAGTGTAAAGTAAAAGAGTGTAGAAATGGATGTAATTGTTGCCGTTAATCTTATTAACGATTATTACACATATATATGGTACTCAAAGTAATCGACGAAGTAAAAACCTAAAAATAAGAGATTTCCTCCTACGTAGAGATGAATCATATATCTCTGTAACCATAAGGCCTAGAGACTTGAAATTTGGTAAATATATAATTTTTTTTCGAGTAAAGTTTAGCTAAGAGTGGATTTTCAAAATTCGTAGTCCAAGGGAGTTGCGAAGATGTTATTGGAAGCAAAACAAATCGGGAATAGATAGTGTAATAAATACTTAATGTATTTTATTAAAGGTTGAAAGTCATCCTCGTTGGCTCTGATTATGTTTATCCTATAATAAAATATCACTTTTGAATAACCATCAGTGAACATTTAAGAAATTATATTGGTGTATGAGAAAGAAAAATGATAGGTTTATATTCCATGAATGCTAACAAGGCTTTTTATCAATATGAAGCTTACAAAATCATTCAAGTCGAGCAATTCTTTGAGGTAGCGGCATTCGTTGTTGTATAACGACAGGGTCCGCCTGAGGGATGCCAATATCAATTCGTTCTGTTCTCGATCAAGTCTATATATTGGCGTAACGTTTTCCCTCTCCGCCCGGTTGCCATCTAAGATGTAATGTGTTTCATCCCTGTAAATACAAACAGCAAAATTATTCATCAGAAAACAACATTATTTCTCTAATCGCATAGGATGGTTGGCATCAACTGAATGTATAATAATACAACAATATTATATTAGCCAAAGAGTGTTATGAGGTGATTATTCGAAGAGACATATTTCCCGTAGTGAACTGCCGCTCAAAGGTGATGATGGCAATTAAACCAATTGTTGTTAGATAACTACTTGTTTGCCTATTTGTATACAACTTGAAATATAGATAACATACCACAGCCTTCCGGCTGCGATGGCACTATTCACGTCGACGGAAAAGAAACTCTTCAGTGCTGATCTGCAGTTGTCCAAGGCGGTTTGCAAGTCCATTTTGAAACTAAAAACAAAAAAAAAATTAAATAAACGTTCACTTACAGATATTTTTACATCCTCTACATCCACATTTAAATCTATTCTATTATCCAAATCTATTTCGTTAACGGACCTCCTCCCTATCTCCCTCCTTCCTATGCACATGCGCTTTGACCTCATAAGCCGTGCCCGGGCACACGCCATTAAAATCGATACAACATTCCTCCTACCCCTCTCCCCCCTGCTTCGAGGTTGGTCAAGTGCTTTCTACTTGTTGAGCTTACTTTTGCTCCAATATTTCTATCAGTTTTGTCTGCTTACCGAAATGCTAATACTATCGAAATAAGAATTGATTGCGATAGCGCAGGGGTGGGAAATGTGAACCGCGAAACTTCCAAGCAATCTATAAGAAATATCTACCCTTTTATTCGCCTAGGTAAACACTAATTTACATATGATGGTCGACGCGTCTCACCCCATACCTTTTTATTTAACTGCACTGTTTCTCACATTAATAAATTTTTAACTAAGACGCACAAGTTTCCTTGTTCACAATCCGGCAAGCACTAGCAATCATTATCCAAATCCATACCGTTGACGGACTTCCGCCCTCTACCCGCCTTCCTATGCACATGCGCTTTGACCCGTTGAGCTGTGGCCGGGCATCCGCCATTAAAATCGATACAATATCCCCTCTACCCCCCCTGCTCCTTCGAGGTTGGTCAAGTGCTTACTACTTGTTGAGCTTTCTTCTGCTCCAATATTTCTACCAGCTTTGTCTGCTTACCCAAATTTTAATAATATCGAAATGAGAATTGACTGCGATAGCGCAGGGGTGGGAAATGTGAACCGCGAAACTTCCAAGCAATCTATAAGAAATATCTACCCTTTTATTCGCCTAGGTAAACACTAATTTACATATGATGGTCGACGCGTCTCACCCCATACCTTTTTATTTAACTGCACTGTTTCTCACATTAATAAATTTTTAACTAATACGCACAAGTTTCCTTGTTCACGATCCGGCAAGCACTAGCAATCATTATCCAAATCTATACCGTTGACGGACTTCCGCCCTCTACCCGCCTTCCTATGCACATGCGCTTTGACCCGTTGAGCTGTGGCCGGGCATCCGCCATTAAAATCGATACAATATCCCCTCTACCCCCCCTCCTCCTTCGAGGTTGGTCAAGTGCTTACTACTTGTTGAGCTTTCTTCTGCTCCAATATTTCTATCAGCTTTGTCTGCTTACCGAAATGCTAATACTATCGAAATGAGAATTGACTGCGATAGCGCAGGGGTGGGAAATGTGAACCGCGAAACTTCCAAGCAATCTATAAGAAATATCTACCCTTTTATTCGCCTAGGTAAACACTAATTTACATATGATGGTCGACGCGTCTCACCCCATACCTTTTTATTTAACTGCACTGTTTCTCACATTAATAAATTTTTAACTAAGACGCACAAGTTTCCTTGTTCACGATCCGGCAAGCACTAGCAATCATTATCCAAATCCATACCGTTGACGGACCTCCGCCCTCTACCCCACTCCTTCCTATGCACATGCGCTTTGACCCGTTGAGCTGTGGCCGGGCATCCGCCATTAAAATCGATACAATATCCCCTCTACCCCCCCTGCTCCTTCGAGGTTGGTCAAGTGCTTTCTACTTGTTGAGCTTTCTTCTGCTCCAATATTTCTATCAGCTTTGTCTGCTTACCGAAATGCTAATACTATCGAAATGAGAATTGACTGCGATAGCGCAGGGGTGGGAAATGTGAACCGCGAAACTTCCAAGCAATCTATAAGAAATATCTACCCTTTTATTCGCCTAGGTAAACACTAATTTACATATGATGGTCGACGCGTCTCACCCCATACCTTTTTATTTAACTGCACTGTTTCTCACATTAATAAATTTTTAACTAAGACGCACAAGTTTCCTTGTTCACGATCCGGCAAGCACTAGCAATCATTATCCAAATCCATACCGTTGACGGACCTCCGCCCTCTACCCCCTTCCTTCCTATGCACATGCGCTTTGACGCGTTGAGCTGTGGCCGGGCATCCGCCATTAAAATCGATACAATATCCCCTCTACCCCCCCTCCTCCTTCGAGGTTGGTCAAGTGCTTACTACTTGTTGAGCTTTCTTCTGCTCCAATATTTCTATCAGCTTTGTCTGCTTACCGAAATGCTAATACTATCGAAATGAGAATTGACTGCGATAGCGCAGGGGTGGGAAATGTGAACCGCGAAACTTCCAAGCAATCTATAAGAAATATCTACCCTTTTATTCGCCTAGGTAAACACTAATTTACATATGATGGTCGACGCGTCTCACCCCATACCTTTTTATTTAACTGCACTGTTTCTCACATTAATAAATTTTTAACTAAGACGCACAAGTTTCCTTGTTCACGATCCGGCAAGCACTAGCAATCATTATCCAAATCCATACCGTTGACGGACCTCCGCCCTCTACCCCCTCCTTCCTATGCACATGCGCTTTGACCCGTTGAGCTGTGGCCGGGCATCCGCCATTAAAATCGATACAATATCCCCTGTACCCCCCCTGCTCCTTCGAGGTTGGTCAAGTGCTTACCACTTGTTGAGCTTTCTTCTGCTCCAATATTTCTACCAGCTTTGTCTGCTTACCCAAATTTTAATAATATCGAAATGAGAATTGACTGCGATAGCGCAGGGGTGGGAAATGTGAACCGCGAAACTTCCAAGCAATCTATAAGAAATATCTACCCTTTTATTCGCCTAGGTAAACACTAATTTACATATGATGGTCGACGCGTCTCACCCCATACCTTTTTATTTAACTGCACTGTTTCTCACATTAATAAATTTTTAACTAAGACGCACAAGTTTCCTTGTTCACGATCCGGCAAGCACTAGCAATCATTATCCAAATCCATACCGTTGACGGACCTCCGCCCTCTACCCCCTTCCTTCCTATGCACATGCGCTTTGACCCGTTGGGCTGTGGCCGGGCATCCGCCATTAAAATCGATACAATATCCCCTCTACCCCCCCTGCTCCTTCGAGGTTGGTCAAGTGCTTACTACTTGTTGAGCTTTCTTCTGCTCCAATATTTCTATCAGCTTTGTCTGCTTACCGAAATGCTAATACTATCGAAATGAGAATTGACTGCGATAGCGCAGGGGTGGGAAATGTGAACCGCGAAACTTCCAAGCAATCTATAAGAAATATCTACCCTTTTATTCGCCTAGGTAAACACTAATTTACATATGATGGTCGACGCGTCTCACCCCATACCTTTTTATTTAACTGCACTGTTTCTCACATTAATAAATTTTTAACTAAGACGCACAAGTTTCCTTGTTCACGATCCGGCAAGCACTAGCAATCATTATCCAAATCCATACCGTTGACGGACCTCCGCCCTCTACCCCCTTCCTTCCTATGCACATGCGCTTTGACCCGTTGAGCTGTGGCCGGGCATCCGCCATTAAAATCGATACAATATCCCCTCTACCCCCCCTCCTCCTTCGAGGTTGGTCAAGTGCTTACTACTTGTTGAGCTTTCTTCTGCTCCAATATTTCTATCAGCTTTGTCTGCTTACCGAAATGCTAATACTATCGAAATGAGAATTGACTGCGATAGCGCAGGGGTGGGAAATGTGAACCGCGAAACTTCCAAGCAATCTATAAGAAATATCTACCCTTTTATTCGCCTAGGTAAACACTAATTTACATATGATGGTCGACGCGTCTCACCCCATACCTTTTTATTTAACTGCACTGTTTCTCACATTAATAAATTTTTAACTAAGACGCACAAGTTTCCTTGTTCACGATCCGTCAAGCACTAGCAATCATTATCCAAATCCATACCGTTGACGGACTTCCGCCCTCTACCCGCCTTCCTATGCACATGCGCTTTGACCCGTTGAGCTGTGGCCGGGCATCCGCCATTAAAATCGATACAATATCCCCTGTACCCCCCCTGCTCCTTCGAGGTTGGTCAAGTGATAACCACTTGTTGAGCTTTCTTCTGCTCCAATATTTCTACCAGCTTTGTCTGCTTACCCAAATTTTAATACTATCGAAATGAGAATTGACTGCGATAGCGCAGGGGTGGGAAATGTGAACCGCGAAACTTCCAAGCAATCTATAAGAAATATCTACCCTTTTATTCGCCTAGGTAAACACTAATTTACATATGATGGTCGACGCGTCTCACCCCATACCTTTTTATTTAACTGCACTGTTTCTCACATTAATAAATTTTTAACTAAGACGCACAAGTTTCCTTGTTCACGATCCGGCAAGCACTAGCAATCATTATCCAAATCCATACCGTTGACGGACTTCCGCCCTCTACCCGCCTTCCTATGCACATGCGCTTTGACCCGTTGAGCTGTGGCCGGGCATCCGCCATTAAAATCGATACAATATCTCCTGTACCCCCCCTGCTCCTTCGAGGTTGGTCAAGTGCTTACCACTTGTTGAGCTTTCTTCTGCTCCAATATTTCTACCAGCTTTGTCTGCTTACCCAAATTTTAATACTATCGAAATGAGAATTGACTGCGATAGCGCAGGGGTAGGAAATGTGAACCGCGAAACTTCCAAGCAATCTATAAGAAATATCTACCCTTTTATTCGCCTAGGTAAACACTAATTTACATATGATGGTCGACGCGTCTCACCCCATACCTTTTTATTTAACTGCACTGTTTCTCACATTAATAAATTTTTAACTAAGACGCACAAGTTTCCTTGTTCACGATCCGGCAAGCACTAGCAATCATTATCCAAATCCATACCGTTGACGGACCTCCGCCCTCTACCCTCCTCCTTCCTATGCACATGCGCTTTGACCCGTTGAGCTGTGGCCGGGCATCCGCCATTAAAATCGATACAATATCCCCTGTACCCCCCCTCCTCCTTCGAGGTTGGTCAAGTGCTTTCTACTTGTTGAGCTTTCTTCTGCTCCAATATTTCTACCAGCTTTGTCTGCTTACCCAAATTTTAATACTATCGAAATGAGAATTGACTGCGATAGCGCAGGGGTGGGAAATGTGAACCGCGAAACTTCCAAACAATCTATAAGAAATATCTACCCTTTTATTCGCCTAGGTAAACACTAATTTACATATGATGGTCGACGCGTCTCACCCCATACCTTTTTATTTAACTGCACTGTTTCTCACATTAATAAATTTTTAACTAAGACGCACAAGTTTCCTTGTTCACGATCCGGCAAGCACTAGCAATCATTATCCAAATCCATACCGTTGACGGACCTCCGCCCTCTACCCCCTTCCTTCCTATGCACATGCGCTTTGACCCGTTGAGCTGTGGCCGGGCATCCGCCATTAAAATCGATACAATATCCCCTCTACCCCCCCTCCTCCTTCGAGGTTGGTCAAGTGCTTACTACTTGTTGAGCTTTCTTCTGCTCCAATATTTCTATCAGCTTTGTCTGCTTACCGAAATGCTAATACTATCGAAATGAGAATTGACTGCGATAGCGCAGGGGTGGGAAATGTGAACCGCGAAACTTCCAAGCAATCTATAAGAAATATCTACCCTTTTATTCGCCTAGGTAAACACTAATTTACATATGATGGTCGACGCGTCTCACCCCATACCTTTTTATTTAACTGCACTGTTTCTCACATTAATAAATTTTTAACTAAGACGCACAAGTTTCCTTGTTCACGATCCGTCAAGCACTAGCAATCATTATCCAAATCCATACCGTTGACGGACTTCCGCCCTCTACCCGCCTTCCTATGCACATGCGCTTTGACCCGTTGAGCTGTGGCCGGGCATCCGCCATTAAAATCGATACAATATCCCCTGTACCCCCCCTGCTCCTTCGAGGTTGGTCAAGTGATTACCACTTGTTGAGCTTTCTTCTGCTCCAATATTTCTACCAGCTTTGTCTGCTTACCCAAATTTTAATACTATCGAAATGAGAATTGACTGCGATAGCGCAGGGGTGGGAAATGTGAACCGCGAAACTTCCCAGCAATCTATAAGAAATATCTACCCTTTTATTCGCCTAGGTAAACACTAATTTACATGTGATGGTCGACGCGTCTCACCCCATACCTTTTTATTTAACTGCACTGTTTCTCACATTAATAAATTTTTAACTAAGACGCACAAGTTTCCTTGTTCACGATCCGGCAAGCACTAGCAATCATTATCCAAATCCATACCGTTGACGGACCTCCGCCCTCTACCCGCCTTCCTATGCACATGCGCTTTGACCCGTTGAGCTGTGGCCGGGCATCCGCCATTAAAATCGATACAATATCCCCTCTACCCCCCCTGCTCCTTCGAGGTTGGTCAAGTGCTTTCTACTTGTTGAGCTTTCTTCTGCTCCAATATTTCTATCAGTTTTGTCTGCTTACCGAAATGCTAATACTATCGAAATGAGAATTGACTGCGATAGCGCAGGGGTGGGAAATGTGAACCGCGAAACTTCCAAGCAATCTATAAGAAATATCTACCCTTTTATTCGCCTAGGTAAACACTAATTTACATATGATGGTCGACGCGTCTCACCCCATACCTTTTTATTTAACTGCACTGTTTCTCACATTAATAAATTTTTAACTAAGACGCACAAGTTTCCTTGTTCACGATCCGGCAAGCACTAGCAATTATTATCCAAATCCATACCGTTGACGGACTTCCGCCCTCTACCCGCCTTCCTATGCACATGCGCTTTGACCCGTTGAGCTGTGGCCGGGCATCCGCCATTAAAATCGATACAATATCCCCTCTACCCCCCCTGCTCCTTCGAGGTTGGTCAAGTGCTTACTACTTGTTGAGCTTTCTTCTTCTTCAATATTTCTACCAGCTTTGTCTGCTTACCCAAATTTTAATACTATCGAAATGAGAATTGACTGCGATAGCGCAGGGGTGGGAAATGTGAACCGCGAAACTTCCAAACAATCTATAAGAAATATCTACCCTTTTATTCGCCTAGGTAAACACTAATTTACATATGATGGTCGACGCGTCTCACCCCATACCTTTTTATTTAACTGCACTGTTTCTCACATTAATAAATTTTTAACTAAGACGCACAAGTTTCCTTGTTCACGATCCGGCAAGCACTAGCAATTATTATCCAAATCCATACCGTTGACGGACTTCCGCCCTCTACCCGCCTTCCTATGCACATGCGCTTTGACCCGTTGAGCTGTGGCCGGGCATCCGCCATTAAAATCGATACAATATCTCCTGTACCCCCCCTGCTCCTTCGAGGTTGGTCAAGTGCTTACCACTTGTTGAGCTTTCTTCTGCTCCAATATTTCTACCAGCTTTGTCTGCTTACCCAAATTTTAATACTATCGAAATGAGAATTGACTGCGATAGCGCAGGGGTAGGAAATGTGAACCGCGAAACTTCCAAGCAATCTATAAGAAATATCTACCCTTTTATTCGCCTAGGTAAACACTAATTTACATATGATGGTCGACGCGTCTCACCCCATACCTTTTTATTTAACTGCACTGTTTCTCACATTAATAAATTTTTAACTAAGACGCACAAGTTTCCTTGTTCACGATCCGGCAAGTACTAGCAATCATTATCCAAATCTATACTGTTGACGGACTTCCGCCCTCTACCCGCCTTCCTATGCACATGCGCTTTGACCCGTTGAGCTGTGGCCGGGCATCCGCCATTAAAATCGATACAATATCCCCTGTACCCCCCTGCTCCTTCGAGGTTGGTCAAGTGCTTACCACTTGTTGAGCTTTCTTCTGCTCCAATATTTCTACCAGCTTTGTCTGCTTACCGAAATGCTAATACTATCGAAATGAGAATTGACTGCGATAGCGCAGGGGTGGGAAATGTGAACCGCGAAACTTCCAAGCAATCTATAAGAAATATCTACCCTTTTATTCGCCTAGGTAAACACTAATTTACATATGATGGTCGACGCGTCTCACCCCATACCTTTTTATTTAACTGCACTGTTTCTCACATTAATAAATTTTTAACTAAGACGCACAAGTTTCCTTGTTCACGATCCGGCAAGCACTAGCAATCATTATCCAAATCCATACCGTTGACGGACCTCCGCCCTCTACCCCCTTCCTTCCTATGCACATGCGCTTTGACCCGTTGAGCTGTGGCCGGGCATCCGCCATTAAAATCGATACAATATCCCCTCTACCCCCCATGCTCCTTCGAGGTTGGTCAAGTGCTTACTACTTGTTGAGCTTTCTTCTTCTTCAATATTTCTATCAGCTTTGTCTGCTTACCGAAATGCTAATACTATCGAAATGAGAATTGACTGCGATAGCGCAGGGGTGGGAAATGTGAACCGCGAAACTTCCAAGCAATCTATAAGAAATATCTACCCTTTTATTCGCCTAGGTAAACACTAATTTACATATGATGGTCGACGCGTCTCACCCCATACCTTTTTATTTAACTGCACTGTTTCTCACATTAATAAATTTTTAACTAAGACGCACAAGTTTCCTTGTTCACGATCCGGCAAGCACTAGCAATCATTATCCAAATCCATACCGTTGACGGACCTCCGCCCTCTACCCCCTTCCTTCCTATGCACATGCGCTTTGACCCGTTGAGCTGTGGCCGGGCATCCGCCATTAAAATCGATACAATATCCCCTCTACCCCCCCTCCTCCTTCGAGGTTGGTCAAGTGCTTACTACTTGTTGAGCTTTCTTCTGCTCCAATATTTCTATCAGCTTTGTCTGCTTACCGAAATGCTAATACTATCGAAATGAGAATTGACTGCGATAGCGCAGGGGTGGGAAATGTGAACCGCGAAACTTCCAAGCAATCTATAAGAAATATCTACCCTTTTATTCGCCTAGGTAAACACTAATTTACATATGATGGTCGACGCGTCTCACCCCATACCTTTTTATTTAACTGCACTGTTTCTCACATTAATAAATTTTTAACTAAGACGCACAAGTTTCCTTGTTCACGATCCGGCAAGCACTAGCAATCATTATCCAAATCCATACCGTTGACGGACCTCCGCCCTCTACCCCCTCCTTCCTATGCACATGCGCTTTGACCCGTTGAGCTGTGGCCGGGCATCCGCCATTAAAATCGATACAATATCCCCTCTACCCCCCTCCTCCTTCGAGCTTGGTCAAGTGCTTACTACTTGTTGAGCTTTCTTCTGCTCCAATATTTCTACCAGCTTTGTCTGCTTACCCAAATTTTAATACTATCGAAATGAGAATTGACTGCGATAGCGCAGGGGTGGGAAATGTGAACCGCGAAACTTCCAAGCAATCTATAAGAAATATCTACCCTTTTATTCGCCTAGGTAAACACTAATTTACATATGATGGTCGACGCGTCTCACCCCATACCTTTTTATTTAACTGCACTGTTTCTCACATTAATAAATTTTTAACTAAGACGCACAAGTTTCCTTGTTCACGATCCGGCAAGCACTAGCAATCATTATCCAAATCCATACCGTTGACGGACCTCCGCCCTCTACCCCCGTCCTTCCTATGCACATGCGCTTTGACCCGTTGAGCTGTGGCCGGGCATCCGCCATTAAAATCGATACAATATCCCCTCTACCCCCCCTCCTCCTTCGAGGTTGGTCAAGTGCTTACTACTTGTTGAGCTTTCTTCTGCTCCAATATTTCTATCAGCTTTGTCTGCTTACCGAAATGCTAATACTATCGAAATGAGAATTGACTGCGATAGCGCAGGGGTGGGAAATGTGAACCGCGAAACTTCCAAGCAATCTATAAGAAATATCTACCCTTTTATTCGCCTAGGTAAACACTAATTTACATATGATGGTCGACGCGTCTCACCCCATACCTTTTTATTTAACTGCACTGTTTCTCACATTAATAAATTTTTAACTAAGACGCACAAGTTTCCTTGTTCACGATCCGGCAAGCACTAGCAATCATTATCCAAATCCATACCGTTGACGGACTTCCGCCCTCTACCCGCCTTCCTATGCACATGCGCTTTGACCCGTTGAGCTGTGGCCGGGCATCCGCCATTAAAATCGATACAATATCCCCTCTACCCCCCCTCCTCCTTCGAGGTTGGTCAAGTGCTTACCACTTGTTGAGCTTTCTTCTGCTCCAATATTTCTACCAGCTTTGTCTGCTTACCCAAATTTTAATACTATCGAAATGAGAATTGACTGCGATAGCGCAGGGGTGGGAAATGTGAACCGCGAAATTTCCAAGAAATCTATAAGAAATATCTACCCTTTTATTCGCCTAGGTAAACACTAATTTACATATGATGGTCGACGCGTCTCACCCCATACCTTTTTATTTAACTGCACTGTTTCTCACATTAATAAATTTTTAACTAAGACGCACAAGTTTCCTTGTTCACGATCCGGCAAGCACTAGCAATCATTATCCAAATCCATACCGTTGACGGACTTCCGCCCTCTACCCGCCTTCCTATGCACATGCGCTTTGACCCGTTGAGCTGTGGCCGGGCATCCGCCATTAAAATCGATACAATATCCCCTGTACCCCCCCTGCTCCTTCGAGGTTGGTCAAGTGCTTACTACTTGTTGAGCTTTCTTCTGCTCCAATATTTCTACCAGCTTTGTCTGCTTACCCAAATTTTAATACTATCGAAATGAGAATTGACTGCGATAGCGCAGGGGTGGGAAATGTGAATCGCGAAACTTCCAAGCAATCTATAAGAAATATCTACCCTTTTATTCGCCTAGGTAAACACTAATTTACATATGATGGTCGACGCGTCTCACCCCATACCTTTTTATTTAACTGCACTGTTTCTCACATTAATAAATTTTTAACTAAGACGCACAAGTTTCCTTGTTCACGATCCGGCAAGCACTAGCAATCATTATCCAAATCCATACCGTTGACGGACCTCCGCCCTCTACCCCCCTCCTTCCTATGCACATGCGCTTTGACCCGTTGAGTTGTGGCCGGGCATCCGCCATTAAAATCGATACAATATCCCCTGTACCCCCCCTGCTCCTTCGAGGTTGGTCAAGTGCTTACTACTTGTTGAGCTTTCTTCTGCTCCAATATTTCTACCAGCTTTGTCTGCTTACCCAAATTTTAATACTATCGAAATGAGAATTGACTGCGATAGCGCAGGGGTGGGAAATGTGAATCGCGAAACTTCCAAGCAATCTATAAGAAATATCTACCCTTTTATTTGCCTAGGTAAACACTAATTTACATATGATGGTCGACGCGTCTCACCCCATACCTTTTTATTTAACTGCACTGTTTCTCACATTAATAAATTTTTAACTAAGACGCACAAGTTTCCTTGTTCACGATCCGGCAAGCACTAGCAATCATTATCCAAATCCATACTGTTGACGGACTTCCGCCCTCTACCCGCCTTCCTATGCACATGCGCTTTGACCCGTTGAGCTGTGGCCGGGCATCCGCCATTAAAATCGATACAATATCCCCTCTACCCCCCCTCCTCCTTCGAGGTTGGTCAAGTGCTTACTACTTATTGAGCTTTCTTCTGCTCCAATATTTCTATCAGCTTTGTCTGCTTACCGAAATGCTAATACTATCGAAATGAGAATTGACTGCGATAGCGCAGGGGTAGGAAATGTGAACCGCGAAACTTCCGAGCAATCTATAAGAAATATCTACCCTTTTATTCGCCTAGGTAAACACTAATTTACATATGATGGTCGACGCGTCTCACCCCATACCTTTTTATTTAACTGCACTGTTTCTCACATTAATAAATTTTTAACTAAGACGCACAAGTTTCCTTGTTCACGATCCGGCAAGCACTAGCAATCATTATCCAAATCCATACCGTTGACGGACTTCCGCCCTCTACCCGCCTTCCTATGCACATGCGCTTTGACCCGTTGAGCTGTGGCCGGGCATCCGCCATTAAAATCGATACAATATCCCCTCTACCCCCCCTCCTCCTTCGAGGTTGGTCAAGTGCTTACTACTTATTGAGCTTTCTTCTGCTCCAATATTTCTATCAGCTTTGTCTGCTTACCGAAATGCTAATACTATCGAAATGAGAATTGACTGCGATAGCGCAGGGGTAGGAAATGTGAACCGCGAAACTTCCAAGCAATCTATAAGAAATATCTACCCTTTTATTCGCCTAGGTAAACACTAATTTACATATGATTGTCGACGCGTCTCACCCCATACCTTTTTATTTAACTGCACTGTTTCTCACATTAAAAAATTTTTAACTAAGACGCACAAGTTTCCTTGTTCACGATCCGGCAAGCACTAGCAATCATTATCCAAATCCATACCGTTGACGGACTTCCGCCCTCTACCCGCCTTCCTATGCACATGCGCTTTGACCCGTTGAGCTGTGGCCTGGCATCCGCCATTAAAATCGATACAATATCCCCTCTACCCCCCCTCCTCCTTCGAGGTTGGTCAAGTGCTTACTACTTATTGAGCTTTCTTCTGCTCCAATATTTCTATCAGCTTTGTCTGCTTACCGAAATGCTAATACTATCGAAATGAGAATTGACTGCGATAGCGCAGGGGTAGGAAATGTGAACCGCGAAACTTTCAAGCAATCTATAAGAAATATCTACCCTTTTATTCGCCTAGGTAAACACTAATTTACATATGATTGTCGACGCGTCTCACCCCATACCTTTTTATTTAACTGCACTGTTTCTCACATTAATAAATTTTTAACTAAGACGCACAAGTTTCCTTGTTCACGATCCGGCAAGCACTAGCAATCATTATCCAAATCCATACCGTTGACGGACCTCCGCCCTCTACCCCCTCCTTCCTATGCACATGCGCTTTGACCCGTTGAGCTGTGGCCGGGCATCCGCCATTAAAATCGATACAATATCCCCTCTACCCCCCCTGCTCCTTCGAGGTTGGTCAAGTGCTTACTACTTGTTGAGCTTTCTTCTTCTTCAATATTTCTACCAGCTTTGTCTGCTTACCCAAATTTTAATACTATCGAAATGAGAATTGACTGCGATAGCGCAGGGGTGGGAAATGTGAACCGCGAAACTTCCAAACAATCTATAAGAAATATCTACCCTTTTATTCGCCTAGGTAAACACTAATTTACATATGATGGTCGACGCGTCTCACCCCATACCTTTTTATTTAACTGCACTGTTCCTCACATTAATAAATTTTTAACTAAGACGCACAAGTTTCCATGTTCACGATCCGGCAAGCACTAGCAATCATTATCCAAATCCATACTGTTGATGGACCTCCGCCCTCTACCCCACTCCTTCCTATGCACATGCGCTTTGACCCGTTGAGCTGTGGCCGGGCATCCGCCATTAAAATCGATACAATATCCCCTCTACCCCTCCTGCTCCTTCGAGGTTGGTCAAGTGCTTACTACTTGTTGAGCTTTTTTCTGCTCCAATATTTCTACCAGCTTTGTCTGCTTACCCAAATTTTAATACTATCGAAATGAGAATTGACTGCGATAGCGCAGGGGTGGGAAATGTGAACCGCGAAACTTCCAAACAATATATAAGAAATATCTACCCTTTTATTCGCCTAGGTAAACACTAATTTACATATGATGGTCGACGCGTCTCACCCCATACCTTTTTATTTAACTGCACTGTTTCTCACATTAATAATTTTTTAACTAAGACGCACAAGTTTCCTTGTTTACGATCCGGCAAGCACTAGCAATCATTATCCAAATCCATACCGTTGACGGACCTCCGCCCTCTACCCCCCTCCTTCCTATGCACATGCGCTTTGACCCGTTGAGCTGTGGCCGGGCATCCGCCATTAAAATCGATACAATATCCCCTCTACCCCCCTCCTCCTTCGAGGTTGGTCAAGTGCTTACTACTTGTTGAGCTTTCTTCTGCTCCAATATTTCTACCAGCTTTGTCTGCTTACCCAAATTTTAATACTATCGAAATGAGAATTGACTGCGATAGCGCAGGGGTGGGAAATGTGAACCGCGAAACTTCCAAACAATCTATAAGAAATATGTATCCTTTTATTCGCCTAGGTAAACACTAATTTACATATGATGGTCGACGCGTCTCACCCTATACCTTTTTATTTAACTGCACTGTTTCTCACATTAATAAATTTTTAACTAAGACGCACAAGTTTCCTTGTTCACGATCCGGCAAGCACTAGCAATCATTATCCAAATCCATACCTTTGACGGACTTCCGCCCTCTACCCGCCTTCCTATGCACATGCGCTTTGACCCGTTGAGCTGTGGCCGGGCATCCGCCATTAAAATCGATACAATATCCCCTCTACCCCCCTCCTCCTTCGAGGTTGGTCAAGTGCTTTCTACTTGTTGAGCTTTCTTCTGCTCCAATATTTCTATCAGTTTTGTCTGCTTACCGAAATGCTAATACTATCGAAATAAGAATTGATTGCGATAGCGCAGGGGTGGGAAATGTGAACCGCGAAACTTCCAAGCAATCTATAAGAAATATCTACCCTTTTATTCGCCTAGGTAAACACTAATTTACATATGATGGTCGACGCGTCTCACCCCATACCTTTTTATTTAACTGCACTGTTTCTCACATTAATAAATTTTTAACTAAGACGCACAAGTTTCCTTGTTCACGATCCGGCAAGCACTAGCAATCATTATCCAAATCCATACCGTTGACGGACCTCCGCCGTCTACCCCCCTCCTTCCTATGCACATGCGCTTTGACCCGTTGAGCTGTGGCCGGGCATCCGCCATTAAAATCGATACAATATCCCCTCTACCTCCCCTGCTCCTTCGAGGTTGGTCAAGTGCGTACTACTTGTTGAGCTTTCTTCTGCTTCAATATTTCTACCAGCTTTGTCTGCTTACCCAAATTTTAATACTATCGAAATGAGAATTGACTGCGATAGCGCAGGGGTGGGAAATGTGAACCGCGAAACTTCCAAACAATCTATAAGAAATATCTACCCTTTTATTCGCCTAGGTAAACACTAATTTACATATGATGGTCGACGCGTCTCACCCCATACCTTTTTATTTAACTGCACTGTTTCTCACATTAATAAATTTTTAACTAAGACGCACAAGTTTCCTTGTTCACGATCCGGCAAGCACTAGCAATCATTATCCAAATCCATACCGTTGACGGACCTCCGCCGTCTACCCCCTTCCTTCCTATGCACATGCGCTTTGACCCGTTGAGCTGTGGCCGGGCATCCGCCATTAAAATCGATACAATATCCCCTCTACCTCCCCTGCTCCTTCGAGGTTGGTCAAGTGCGTACTACTTGTTGAGCTTTCTTCTGCTTCAATATTTCTACCAGCTTTGTCTGCTTACCCAAATTTTAATACTATCGAAATGAGAATTGACTGCGATAGCGCAGGGGTGGGAAATGTGAACCGCGAAACTTCCAAACAATCTATAAGAAATATCTACCCTTTTATTCGCCTAGGTAAACACTAATTTACATATGATGGTCGACGCGTCTCACCCCATACCTTTTTATTTAACTGCACTGTTTCTCACATTAATAAATTTTTAACTAAGACGCACAAGTTTCCTTGTTCACGATCCGGCAAGCACTAGCAATCATTATCCAAATCCATACCGTTGACGGACCTCCGCCCTCTACCCCACTCCTTCCTATGCACATGCGCTTTGACCCGTTGAGCTGTGGCCGGGCATCCGCCATTAAAATCGATACAATATCCCCTCTACCTCCCCTGCTCCTTCGAGGTTGGTCAAGTGCTTACTACTTGTTGAGCTTTCTTCTGCTCCAATATTTCTACCAGCTTTGTCTGCTTACCCAAATTTTAATACTATCGAAATGAGAATTGACTGCGATAGCGCAGGGGTGGGAAATGTGAACCGCGAAACTTCCAAACAATCTATAAGAAATATGTACCCTTTTATTCGCCTAGGTAAACACTAATTTACATATGATGGTCGACGCGTCTCACCCTATACCTTTTTATTTAACTGCACTGTTTCTCACATTAATAAATTTTTAACTAAGACGCACAAGTTTCCTTGTTCACGATCCGGCAAGCACTAGCAATCATTATCCAAATCCATACCGTTGACGGACCTCCGCCCTCTACCCCACTCCTTCCTATGCACATGCGCTTTGACCCGTTGAGCTGTGGCCGGGCATCCGCCATTAAAATCGATACAATATCCCCTCTACCTCCCCTGCTCCTTCGAGGTTGGTCAAGTGCTTACTACTTGTTGAGCTTTCTTCTGCTCCAATATTTCTACCAGCTTTGTCTGCTTACCCAAATTTTAATACTATCGAAATGAGAATTGACTGCGATAGCGCAGGGGTGGGAAATGTGAACCGCGAAACTTCCAAACAATCTATAAGAAATATCTACCCTTTTATTCGCCTAGGTAAACACTAATTTACATATGATGGTCGACGCGTCTCACCCCATACCTTTTTATTTAACTGCACTGTTTCTCACATTAATAAATTTTTAACTAAGACGCACAAGTTTCCTTGTTCACGATCCGGCAAGCACTAGCAATCATTATCCAAATCCATACCGTTGACGGACCTCCGCCCTCTACCCCACTCCTTCCTATGCACATGCGCTTTGACCCGTTGAGCTGTGGCCGGGCATCCGCCATTAAAATCGATACAATATCCCCTCTACCTCCCCTGCTCCTTCGAGGTTGGTCAAGTGCTTACTACTTGTTGAGCTTTCTTCTGCTCCAATATTTCTACCAGCTTTGTCTGCTTACCCAAATTTTAATACTATCGAAATGAGAATTGACTGCGATAGCGCAGGGGTGGGAAATGTGAACCGCGAAACTTCCAAGCAATCTATAAGAAATATCTACCCTTTTATTCGCCTAGGTAAACACTAATTTACATATGATGGTCGACGCGTCTCACCCCATACCTTTTTATTTAACTGCACTGTTTCTCACATTAATAAATTTTTAACTAAGACGCACAAGTTTCCTTGTTCACGATCCGGCAAGCACTAGCAATCATTATCCAAATCCATACCGTTGACGGACCTCCGCCCTCTCAGACAGCTCGTCGCCGACGGGCGGAGCCGAGCGCACGACCGCCGCTTGCCTCCTTAGGCAGAGGAACCTGGCGCCGCGACTGACAAGGGCCGTTGGTCCGGCGCCCCCCTTGGAAAGGGTTCCTGGGGCGTATCTGGCGACGCGTCTCGTATTCCGACGCGTCGCCGCTTAGTGATAGGGATTTTGACAATTGGGAGGGATGCTTCACATCCCTCCCCGAGGCGGGCCCGTTCGATCCGGGCACCGAGCGGGGGTTGCGGAAGAACTATCAAGTGTTATCCCGTGACCCTCGTACATTTCTTTGCGGAAGTGATGGAATACCGTGTGAAGCTTTTTAGTCGGTTGGAGTCCGACACTACCCCACTACCGGCCCAGTATTGGTACGGGGTGTGCAATCCGTTAGCATTTTGTTACACACGTTAATAAAAAAAAAAAAAAAAAAAACCTCCGCCCTCTACCCCACTCCTTCCTATGCACATGCGCTTTGACCCGTTGAGCTGTGGCCGGGCATCCGCCATTAAAATCGATACAATATCCCCTCTACCTCCCCTGCTCCTTCGAGGTTGGTCAAGTGCTTACTACTTGTTGAGCTTTCTTCTGCTCCAATATTTCTACCAGCTTTGTCTGCTTACCCAAATTTTAATACTATCGAAATGAGAATTGACTGCGATAGCGCAGGGGTGGGAAATGTGAACCGCGAAACTTCCAAACAATCTATAAGAAATATGTACCCTTTTATTCGCCTAGGTAAACACTAATTTACATATGATGGTCGACGCGTCTCACCCTATACCTTTTTATTTAACTGCACTGTTTCTCACATTAATAAATTTTTAACTAAGACGCACAAGTTTCCTTGTTCACGATCCGGCAAGCACTAGCAATCATTATCCAAATCCATACCGTGGACGGACCTCCGCCCTCTACTCCCCTCCTTCCTATGCACATGCGCTTTGACCCGTTGAGCTGTGGCCGGGCATCCGCCATTAAAATCGATACAATATCCCCTCTACCCCCCCTGCTCCTTCAAGGTTGGTCAAGTGCTTACTACTTGTTGAGCTTTCTTCTGCTCCAATATTTCTACCAGCTTTGTCTGCTTACCCAAATTTTAATACTATCGAAATGAGAATTGACTGCGATAGCGCAGGGGTGGGAAATGTGAACCGCGAAACTTCCAAACAATCTATAAGAAATATCTACCCTTTTATTCGCCTAGGTAAACACTAATTTACATATGATGGTCGACGCGTCTCACCCCATACCTTTTTATTTAACTGCACTGTTTCTCACATTAATAAATTTTTAACTAAGACGCACAAGTTTCCTTGTTCACGATCCGGCAAGCACTAGCAATCATTATCCAAATTCATACCGTTGACGGACCTCCGCCCTCTACCCCCTCCTTCCTATGCACATGCGCTTTGGCCTGTTGAGCTGAGTTCGGGCATACGCCCTTAAAATCGATAAAGCCCCTCCCTACTCCCCTACCACTTTCATGGTAGCACATTCGCCTTCACCTTTTTGAGCTTTGCCCGGGCGAACACTCGTTATTTTGGGCTTCTTTTATTTTTCCGTCTTTGCTTCAAGCTTCTTTCCCATATCTACTTTATGGTTGCATCAACTTTGTATACTTAAGCTGTTGAGGTATTACTACACATATCATTCCACTTTCTTAATAGGGGATTCGGTAAAAGAGTATGGAAATATACTGAACATTAAAAAATATTGTTCTTATTTTTTCTTTACATACACAAATTGATAACGTGTATAGTACACATATTATACATATAGTACATATAGTACACATACAGTTCATGAGTACAACACGGCATATAATCTCGGTAAACTTTTTCACATACCTAATCGGATATTATTAAGAGGCACGATGTGGTCCTCTGTGGTCCGAGCAGTACTAGCGATCGTTACACAAACATATCCATTCCGAGCCACCCCCGCCTCTTATGTTGCACATGCGCTTTGCAGTGTTTGAGCTATGCCCGGACGGCCGCCATTATATATAGAACGTATTTGCATGACTCGATACCAGGTCTTAAAATATATTTAAGTTTTTTCTTGAAAATGTTATCGTATTAGAAAGTAGTACAATATAAATTCAATTTACAAAACAAATTACCACTTGAAACTTGTTCTTTTATTTTTCTTTAATAATAATAATTATTAAAAGAGGTAAAAATGTATTAACTATTGTTTATTAAATATGAATATTTTTTGGATCGCATAGAAATGGTGCAATTTACTGATGGATTAAATGTAAATTGCGTTAAGATTAAATAGTTATTTAGAATTAAAAACAAAATATATAAAAACTAAAAGTTTTGTCAAACATTCGTGAGAATTTTGATTGTATGGCAATGTGAGAAGAATCAGTGACAATAAAGAAAAAAACAATTTTATCGCAAAGGCAGTCATAATAATTAATAATTTAATATATTCGACAATTGATGTTTGTTTATATTGATTTTATATTTCTGGACTTGAGAACGGCGGATACTAAAAATAAATCTCACTATAAACCTTTAAAAAATATCTTCGCACTAACCGAACAAAAAAACGGAAATGCTTTTTGAGACTTTTACTTTGATTTTCTTTAGTACGATTATAGTCTTTATGTTTATAACTCCAAAGTTCGATTTTGTAGTGGGCGTGTTCGAGGGCTTAAGATGTGCCGCGTGCCGTACGTGCACGATCAGAGCGCCTGGAAAGTATTTCAAAAACCTTTTAAAATACTTGCAAAATCAAACTGGAAATATAAATCTTATACGACCGGATTAAACAGCAAAATCAATTGAAAGAAATGAATGTATAGATTTTGAGACTTACACTTCGATTTTTTTACTATAATTATAGTTTATATCATAATAGATTCAAAGTTAGATTTTGTAGTTGACGTCTTCGAGGGATCAGACTTGTCACGAGTTGTCCTTGTAAGACCCCGAAAGTATTTTAAAAAACCAGGGTTTAAAATACTTTAAAACTTATCTCATCGCCCAATTTATTTACGACTTAAATATATTAATAAAAAAAATATTTAATTACGTTTTAAATAAATAATACGTATAAAAATTAAATAATAGCTATAATATTAAGTACATATTTTTTATGTTAATATGAAAAGATAATAATTAAAAAAAAAAATTCAATTGATAAAGCAGTATCGCGTATTAATTTTATAAATGCAACATTTGATGTTTGGAATTTCACTGTTGAATCGGAGACTGTGGTTATAAAACATATGTTAATCAGGATAATTAAATAACATAGTCGTTCTAGAGTAATAAAAACAACTTTTTGGAAAAGGTTTTCATTAAAACTAATGCAGTAACATACTTTATTACTAAAGAAATAAAGATTAGTTTCACATATTAAATTTGCAAGACTGCGAAGTATTTCTTAGAATTTAAATACGTTTTTATTGAAGTATAAAAATTGAACGGCTTACATTACGCGTTTTGTTAATATTACACAGAGTGAGTACAGTAAAAAGCACGCAGTGTATAACGCAGGTACAAATCTTCTACGTATTGTAAATGTCTAACAACCGGGGTGGGTAGTGTGTATAAAAAAAAAATTAATTATTAAATACTTGAAAGTATTTTGTTCAGGCGTCTGGTGCGCGTATTTGTAAGCAAATACCTGGCTTTAAAACATGGTCGCGTAAATAGGTCTCATCCCCTCCAACGGGTTCTCGCCTTGTCGTGGCGGAGGGGCTTAGTAACCGTGGTCCGGTACACGGTGAAGCCAAGTGGAACCCATCCGGCCGGCCCGCGGCGAAGGGCTGGCCGAAGTGGCCGCTCCCGGTTCGAGCACCGGTTGGGACAACTGGAGCTCACCGGAGCGGCCGGGGGCCGCAGGGGCGGCTGTGTGCTGCCCCAGCGGCCGGCTGCAGGGGCGGTTTCATACCGCCCCTCGCAACCGAGGTGGGGTCGAGGAGGGAGTACCCTCTGCGGCCAACCGGTGTCGCACCGGCGATGCGGCGGCGGTGGGGCCGCGGGGGAAGAGGAGTTTCGGTATTACGATGCGCCGTTCTCCCTATCCTCCGCGGCAGTTAACAGGTAGCAGCGGGCCTAACATCTCTCCGCCGCGGGGAGCCGGGAGAGGTTTTCTCCCGTGGCTCCCATGGCCTCTGGGCGACAGGTTCGGGGGAACCGGTCGCCCGCACACGCATGAGGTCGAGGAGGGGGCGCGCTGCATGTTCCGGCGCGTCCTGAGAGGGTTCATCCCTCGCCCCGAGGTGGGGCCGCGCAAGCGGCCAGCGCCGGCAGGGTCGCGGTGGTTTGCGTACCCGCGTTCGCGAGACCCTGCCATCATGGCGATGAGGAGGAACATCGTGGGGGTTTTAGTCGGTGCAAGTCCGACATAACTCGTCCTTGCCCCCGCGAGGACGAGTATGCGTAGGCATTTCCCCCACGTTAAACAAAAAAAAAATAGGTCTCATAGTTGAGTGGGCGTGGCCCGGCCTAATCGATGAGTCTAAAGAAACGGTAGTTAGTTTTAATATATAATAATATCTGATAGACTAAATTAAAACAATTCTAACCGCCTATGATTTTATGTAGTTTTCTACAAAAACACTGTTAGCGCCTACCGAACTTTTCCAACGCCATACTTCAGAAGGCAGTCATAATTGTTATTATTTAGGTTAATATATATATGCTCTTAAAATAATCGTTTCATACATATGAATATATTTTTGATAATTTAAAACATTGGCCCCGCCCACTTTGCTGGCCGTAATATAAAATTAGACTGTTTATAAGAACTGTTACTATGGCAACCGCATAAATAAATACGGAGTGAAAATGTTTAAAATTAACAAGACATAAAACGATGAAGGATCTATGAAATTCAAAAAATATATGGTCTATAACCATCTACGAATCATTCGGCGTCAAATAGTCATAGTCATGTTCCCCATATCGATATGTTATCACGTGATTGATAAACAAAGGGAGTTCATTTCAATTATATATATATATATATATATATATATATATATATATATATATATATAAGATAGATTTTAATGATTTGAACAGAGTATGTTTTATCTAAAAAGTATGAATTACTCAAATAAAATTAATTAATTGAATCCTGACCTTTGTTGTTATTACTTGGCTATAGTTTTTAAAGCAACAAGAGAAACTTCAAGTATGATATCTATTCATTTGCATCTTCGTTCATAGCACCGGATGGGTGTTAAGTGGATCGTTTTATGACATCCCTGAATACATTTTTTTTTAATTTTTTGCTTTGTCAACAAAACACTTCATTCATTATGTAATATATACATATATAGATAATAAGATAAAGATAGTTTATTGCACATCTCTACACGTCATTAACGCTTGAAGATCCTGATTGGTGAACTAGAAGTTTACTCGTATTTCAGGAATTAGCATCTTCTGATGAATTTAAACATTTATGTTACATATATAAGTATTAAGATATTGAAAATCTACAAGTTTGGATGTAAGTTAATGTTTAATAATACCATGCGCGGTTGATTATAGTTTCAAAGTCGCTAAAACTGCTAGTTGGGAATCTTCGCTTTCGATGTTTACATGTTTTATTAAAACTTAATCACTTCCAATATGCCTTGCCATTCCATTCCTCGTTGGTGAAGAGCAACACGCACAGCACATCCTATCAACCTACATTCTTGTATAATAATTCAACTACAAGTATGGCGAAAAACAAAGACCGTGCGTAAGACAAAAAATATCATACAATAATTACTATTTTCCTATTACCATTGTCAATTGCTAATTAAAGGGATCGAGGCTAAAGCAATAGATAAACTACTTATACAGGGTGGCGCAAAAGTAATTCTCCTATCAGAAAATGCTATAAATTTTGCCTTGATGTAAAAAAATTAAAGGACCAAATAAAAATAATCCACAAGAAGAATCAAAGATTTTCATTTTTTTTTTAAATTACAGCCAAAAACATCGGAAGGTTATTTTTGCGCCACCTTGTATATACGCACAGCATAGAGTTTTTTAAACGTTATATTTCATATGAAAAACATTTACTAATTATATTTAATAACACATACATGTGATCATTACTTTCTACCCTTTATGATGTTCATTGCAAATTTATTTTCATTTTCTCGATAGATGCATAAAATAATTTTTTTTATCAGAATCACACAAATGTTAAAAACAATCATATCGCTTGGCGTAGCCTCTAATAATAATTTAACATATACCGCAGATAATTGTTTATATACAGTAAAATTACTACTAGACTCATCACTATATTAACGCACAGCGGTGTTTATCAACAAACAGTAATAATTCTAATATAATAACTATTATAATATTTAATTTTCGTTATCTATGACCGTCTAGATAGACTGTACTAGCTTAGCGGTGGAATAAGTTAATAAATTTTAACGTGATTTAATATCCTACTTCTTATAAGGACGAGCGCAAGCGGTATAGTGTAAACATCCCAACAAACAGCATTTTTATAGGTAGATAGGAAACTAAGAAATGTAAGTAAAAAATCATTTATATGTATCATCTAGAGAGCGCTAGTTCTTTATAACATTAGTTTGCTTTATATATATATGTAAGAGATTTTCGACTATGTAGAGACACCACGATATCTTTGGAACTTTAAGGAGTAGAGACATGAAATTTGTTAGGAATATTCCTTTTCCCGATAATTAGTCAGCGAAGAATCGATTTTAAAAAAAAATAATGCGAAGAGAGTTGCCAGGGCCAGTAAAAGGGGCGGGGAACAGCTAATTATATAACGTGATTTCACAAAAGATCGCGATACTGAATAGAATACTGTGGACTCACGTAGTTAATATTTTCTTTGTTACAAGAATTATTTTCCTTCAACTTCTCCTTTAACTTAAATGCTTTCTACACTTATTTATGTAAGTTAAGTATAATTACATCATATGAATTATATATTATATATGAGATGAAGGACATATAACAAAAAAAGTAATGAGAATGAACGTAGATGGTTACAAGGGTAGAGGAAGACTGAAGAAAGTGTGGATGGATTGTGTGAAAGATGACATGTGTAAGATGAGTGTGAATTTAGATATGACGGCTGATAGAGGGATGTGGAAGAGAAGTACATAGTGTGTCGATCTCACAGAGCTGGAAAAAGGGCAGGAGGAGGAAGTACAATTACATAATAATTCTAAATCGTTTCCAAATTACTGTGATTTTCTTTAAAATTTTCTTGAAATTGTAGAATGGTTTGTGCAACTAGAAATAGTAAATGATTTAGATGAGCAGATCAGATGGCATGAGGCAATATTGCAGCAATCCCCTCCAACGGGTTCTCGCCTTGTCGTGGCGGAGGGGCTTAGTAACCGTGGTCCGGTACACCCTCTGCGGCCAACCGGTGTTGCACCGGCGATGCGGCGGCGGTGGGGCCGCGGGGGAAGAGGAGTTTCGGTATTGCGATGCGCCGTTCTCCCTATCCTCCGCGGCCGTTAACAGGTAGCGGCGGGCCTAACATCTCTCCGCCGCGGGGAGCTGGGAGAGGTTTTCTCCCGTGGCTCCCATGGCCTCTAGGCGACAGGTTCGGGGGAACCGGTTATGATGAGTCTATTAAGACTCATCATAATTTAATTCAAATTATTTCTGGAGCTAGATCAAACACTTGAGAAAAATTGAGCGCTGAACTTAGTCGTAGAGGCTTTCCTATATGGTTAGATACTTTATTTCATTAGTGTACTGATAATGCTAAATTAGATAAAGACGGAGAATCTATATAGAAGTTTCTGGCAAACGATAAAGCTTAAATGAAGGTCATCTGTCGGCAAATTCTAGGCCTATATAAACATGAAGTTTCTCTTTAATCGTTACTTTACTGCAGATAATAGTTGACTTTCGGTAAACCGCTAAATTATTGCTGCAATATTTTTTTTTTTTTGATTTACGTGTGGGAAATGCCTACGCATACCCGTCCCGCGGGGGTGAAGACAGGTTATGTCGGACTTGCACCGACTAAAACCCCAAATTGTAAATGTAAATTGTTTGTAAATGTGTATTGTAAATAACAAAATTTATTACTGAAACCAAAAAGTATTGTAGATTTCATCAACATTAATCCACGATTATGCGTTTGTATGCCTAACTACTGTATGTCGCCTTTGTTTTGTAGTTTTTTTATCTAAAAGCTTTTCTTTAAGAAATTACTACTATAACAAAATCATCATATTCTATTGAACTCTTGAAATCACTAGGGGGATCAATAGGTAGTGAGAATGAGCTAGAATATAATGACTATTGATAACTTAATAATTTATTTCTCTACATTTTCTCAGAGTCTCTCTGCATACCGAGGTCAGCGCTTATCCAAGGCTTCAATCCCTTTCAAAAAAAAGTTTTGTCTTGGTCCTGTAAAAAGCTCTTCACGGCATCCATCACCTCGTTATCGTCTTCCTCCTTAGTTCCAATTTGGGTAACAGATAAAAATCGCTAGGCGCCAGATCTGCTGAATTCAGGGGTGGCCAACCAATTCGAAGCCAGCTTGCTGAATGGCAGCCGTCGCAACTGCCGACCTGTGCGCGGGTGCGTTGCCGTGATGGAACATCACGCCCCCGCAACGTTTCCATCTCCTTTTCTCTTTGATGGCTTTTCTCAACTTGGGAATTCTTGGGAATTAAATCTGCATAAAATTGGCCTGTAATAGTGGTTCCACGTTCCAGGTAATCAATCAACAATATCCCTTCTGAGTTCCAAAATATTGACGCTATAAACTTACCAGCCGATGCCACGGCACGAAACTTCTTCGGGGTCGATGATGATGGCCGTTCCCATTGCGAAGACTGCCTTTTTGTATTGAGATCAAAACGATAGACCCATTTTTAGTCCATTGTTACAAAATGAGACAAAAAGTCTTCAGAATCTTCTTGAAACTTGGCCAACAATATCTACGAAATATCAAGTCGATTTTGTTTCTGAGTGTCGGTTAACATTCTCGGCACTCATCTTACGGAGATTTTTCTCATATTCAAAGATTGTTTCAATATGGATTGAATACTTTCATATGAAATGCCCGTTCCTTGAATTAAGTATCGAATAGTAACTCTTCGGTCGCTCAATACAATTTTCTCGACTTTCGCAACATTTTCTTGGGTGAGTGACGTCGCTGGACGTGGTGACGCCTGCAACGATGTTCGTCTTCCGTGCTCGTTCTCCGTACTCCAAATTGAGAAGCCCACCTTGCTACAGTGGAAAACGGCGGAGAAGACTCTCCCAATGTTGCCTCCAGATCGCAATGAATCTTTTGCGTCGTTAACTTTTTCAAACATAGGTATATAATAACGGCTCGCACTCCGTTCTTCTCCATTTCCGGGAACACGTTCCGATACGAAGCAAACAAATGACTACATTCAGGAAAAAACAAAAGAGAATCGAAAAATTTTTTTTTTATTAATATTACAAATATGTATCTGAGCTATGCCAATATTTATTTTTTTTATACCAAGGAGTATATATGTCGTTCTCACTACTTTTTGATCCCTCTTCGTACAAGATAAGTTTACATTCAATAAGATCATTAAGCATATTGGCTATATGAAATTAATGAAGTAACTATCTGATGTTTAAAATTGTTTCTTCTCTCCTGCTTTAGATCCTCTGCTTCTTTATTTTGATAGTGACTTTCCATACGTCATCATAACGCAGCCTCTATTTGACTTCAAGATTTTTGTTGAAACCTTTATTTAAATTCCTAATATTGGGAGAATATAATGAATATAACTAATATGCATATTAATTACCAAAGTCTAAACAGACAACCTTTATTTTAATTACGGCTTTGTTCGACTATGTCCTGCTCTGCATTCCATATTATTATTTCCAATAGGGTTTAATCAAAATTTCGTACTCCCCTCCATTTTTCTGCATCCCGCGGCTCAGCCTCCCAGAGGCGGTGATTGGTCAGTAAAATTATGTTAATCTTTAGAATTAATTACCTAGTACTGAGTCAGATCAATACACAAGGTTATTTATATATGGAATTAATAGATTTGTTATATGTTAGAAGATAACTGATGTACAAGTATGCCCAAAAACAATATGCCCAAGTAATGGCTTTATTTTTTGTCTATGTAATGTTATTGATAACTTAGGATATAATTAAGTTCTATTCTTTTTTATTGTCGGCCACTACATTTTACGTAGCGACCTCTGAATCTAAAAATAACTTCTTAATTCGCCGCTCGTCCATCTTGTATTCGGGATTGCACATGCGCATTGCGCTGGTGTAGCCACGCCCGACCACAGCTAACAAATCAATAAAGCTCTTACGTCTATCCCACCATTCCCACTGTTGATGAACGCGATTTATAAAACAAAGGTGATGAATATAATATAATAAAGCTTTAGGAACAATCATAATGACCATATTAAGAACTTGTCCAAAAATTATTTCATTGATAATCGTAATGAATGATGATGTAACAATATTTACAAGTAACATACCTGGTTGGTGTTCAGCACTCGTGGGTGGCTGCGGCGTAGTCGGGGCTGGTAATTTTCAGATCATACAGCGATGAAGAGGAACAGCCTTCACAGGAGTACTATTGCGAGACGTGATAATCGGAACGCGACGAAAAGCAGACTGACGCAAGTCCTTGATGATGGATCGTTATCACAGGATAGCTTTGCGCATGTTCGACCTCCGTTGTACTCATTCCACCGTTTCGATTCTGCGCAATAGTGACGCATCGAACATTCTAGAAGCCCAGGGCAATACTAAAAATAGAATTTTCAGACAAAGGTACTTCAGATAATGAAAGAATCCTGTTGTTCGTCTTGGGGTTGGTACCGTCTTTTGATGGAGTCTGCATTCCTTCCCGTTCTTCTTCTTAATTTTTCTAAAATATGATAATCGATTAAAATCACCTTTTTTAAATTAATAAAAATTAAACAAATAACTTAATAAATATTGGTAAAAATAACCAAGATTATATAATATTTTATTTAACTACCGGTTGTCCATTGGTTAAATTGGACTGTAACTTATAGTTTTTCATAATTTGAACGTTTCTTAAAAAAATAATTTTAATCTGTATTTGATATTGACAGATTCTGATAGAGTATAAATTCAAGATTTTTTTTTAAATAATGACTAAAGTAACTTTTTCTCTATACTTACATATATACATCATATTACTATTCGTATATATACATTTAAGTTCCAAGTATCGTGCCATCACATGCACAAAGTAATTAAAAGTTTTACATAAAATACACAAAAATTAAGTTTATACTTGTAATAATATATTTTGCCATTATTAAGATATATACACTATTCTTACACGAAAAAACTGTTATAAAGCTTTGTGTATATGTTTGAGCAAAATTGAATTAGGACTTGTTAACTTCCGATTGAAAATTTAAGTGAAGATTTGCGTGGTATGGTAAGCTGTATACTCTACTATATACTCGTAATTAGTAAAGGGTTCCAGTAAAAAAGTTATTAAAAAAAACTTTTCCATGATGTAATGATGATCTAAACATTTACAAATAGAATATAGAAACGATTGTCTAAATCTCTACAGATATATTTGGTTTACCTAAATACGATCATATTTATCACTAGTTTATTAAGTCAACAATATTAAGCGAGGAGACGAGCGGGTTGTTCACCTGATGATAAGTGATAAGCCAGCCCAAATCAACGTGGCGCTAGTTAGGATGCTATATTCTTCACAACATTACGCTCGTCGCTTGAAACATCAAATGATAAGTTTCGTTACCCCAGTAAGTACACTAGCTACAACGCCCTTCAAAACGGAACACACCATTGTTTGACGGCAGAATTAGGCGTTGCGGTGGTACCTACCTAGACGGTTTCCGGCAACCGGCTAAAATATAGATGTTGATTTGATCATCTTATATAATTTTGTTGATAAATGATCACCTCTGATATCGATTAAACTGTGGGTATGTATTTCATATAAGAAATGAACAAATCGAACTTCAAATATGTTATATACTAATCTATATAACATAGGGGATATCTTAAAATATGGTACAGATATCGCTCCTGCCATTTAGAAGTCGGCGAAGAATGGATTTCACAAAATTCCTCCCTCAAAAGGAGTTGCGGGTTTTATGATCAGCAAGGCGGCGAGGAGTACCTTATATAAAAGTAAACCTAGAATTAGACCTGAAAATGTATCATTTGTTGTAAAGATTAATGTTAATATTTGCTGCTAAGTAAATAGTTAAGTAGAAAGATGGCAATTTATGTATTTCAAGCAAATAAATAATTACCATTTCGTATATTTTTTTTATACTACTTCTGTAGCCAACAGGCTTGCGGCCGGCCCATAATCGCCAGTAACAGCAGAGGTATCACTTGGCGTCTTTCTAACTCCGCAGAAGCCTTTTCACACCATTTTTGTAGAACATACTGTAGCTCCCAGGTAAAACCTTGACAGATTACTCGTTCCAGATATTGAGTATTCACGGGAGAAAACATCTCTGGAACCGGACAAAGACGGCAATTTTGTTAACACTAAAATACTATGCCCATTTTCTTAGCATTAGACGGACATTTGTTGTTTAATGATGGGATTGATGAAAAGGTCACAATTTTTTATTACACCCATTTATTTAAGATACATCTATTATAGAACATCTACTACCGTAAACTTACAGAATGACTACATGAAATGTTATTATATATAGGTTTCCTTGAAATTCCGCGATCTATTGCGGCGTACCTTCACAAACGTAGTATCCTGCAGCTCTCTCATCGAATACAACATCTAAACATCAATTAGATTGTTTACTCAGATATTTGTAAAACCTGTATGTGATACTCCGCTAGTACTACATTCCTTACGTCTCATATCTAGATTAAAGTTTAAAACACATCGAGCAAATTTCTATCTTAAAACTAGAGGTTCCACAAATAGATCAAGAAGAATAATAATTTAAATTTTCATAAATAATATTAATATCGATAATAGTTATAATAAAATAGATCAAGTCCTCGTAAAGTTTCTAATGACTTAATATATAAAAGTCTAGTATATGCCGCCACTTATATAGCGTGGCGTAATACAATACAAAGGATCATGGATAGCGGAAGGATAGACCGTAATCGAAAAACTAAATATAATATGGACATACCAGAGAGAGAGGACGGGATTATAGAAAGCTGATACAATATTCTCTATGTCCGCAGTCCTTGAATTATGATAAAATGTAGATAAAGAACTTGTATCTTAATTTCAGACAGTGCTTACTTTAACAGGCCAGGAAGTTACAGTAAATCTTACATCGTATGACTAACTATCGTAATACATCTAGGGATCCAAAATAACATCTCTGAAAAAAAAAAACTGTTTCATCTTCGATCTCCTCAAAAAAGTTCACAATTTTGTAAATTCATGAAAATAAACTATTGAAGTAGGTTTTATAAATTTCTTCAAAATCGTATAGCATTGTATTTCCTGTACGTTAAAAATGTCTCCGAAATACAGTGAAGGTGGAGCACAATCGACGATAACGATGTAACGAGGCAAAGATAGAGAGTGGGTAATATACGTCTTAAATCTATTATAAATCGTGTAATGCACAACATTAAGAGTAACACTGAATTGATTAGCATAGTTATGACACCAAAGTATATCATTACTTAGATTTATCCCGAAACAAGAACGTTATAAAGGAGTAAATGACGTCCTTATTCCTCGTACGAGTACAATTTGACACAAAGATTATAATGAATAAGAGATTTCGCGACGTATTCGTCGGTTATACACTGATAAGTATGAATTATAAACTAACATCGAATCTCGGCTACACATTCAATATTGATAAGTCCATGTATCGCTTGTTACCGGTCTTACACTTGCATCGTTACTCTGTTTAACTTTAAACCACTATATATTACCGCACAGATTTTTGTCGCCTTTACAGTAAGCAAGTAGTACATTTACTAACGTCTAACATTGTAGTCAAAACAAGCGAAAAATGAGAATATTTCAGCGGCAAAAATCTAATATTCACGGAACCGTCAATGTTTTGTGTTGAAAACACGCGTGCAACGTAGATATTTGTGTTTCATGTTCTAGATGAGACGTAGATACTAATGGGAGTAGTCTTCGCAGATCAGCACCATGAAGTAGGTGTTGCAGATTGTACGCAGCTCCCGGGACAGGTGGTAGTATTGGTGCCTGTAGAACGAAAATAATTCTTGAGTAAGGTGATAACACTTTGTATATAGCTTGTAACTTGTATGGATGTAAGGGTTCCCGCACAACAATACACGGGATCCAAGCCGAGCTGACCTGCTCGTGGTGCACCCTGCTTATCAACAAACGAGGCTCTGGCTGTCAATAACCCGTATTGGGCCAGCGTAGTGGGGCATGGCCCAAATCCCTACACGATCGATGTGGGAAACTTTGTGGGAGTCCTATGTCCAGTAGTGAACGTCTATCGGCCGATGATGACAACTGCTTGCGACAAGATTAATTCACAATTGGTCCTTATTTTGTATTATTTACACTTAATTACAAATTATTCAATAACTTACCAAACGTATGTGACGTGGTGGAAAGCGATTTCACGCGCCCCCAGTTCGTTATAGCACATAGCCTCCTCCAGCATAGCGTAGGGCACAAGGAATTCATCCTTTATCTTATAATTGAGGTGGTGATCCCTCCATCTGAAAAATATTTGTTTATCTCAAATTAAATATTTGTCTTGGGTCAAATTTACTAAAAGTTAAGACTGTAGAAGCATGCAAAAGATGCTTGAAAAGTTTAGTTTAGTCTAAGAATTTAAGGTCTTGGTGATGGGCAAACCATAATAATAGAAGAACTGATGGATAATGGGAGAAAAGGTCTTCGCTTGGCAGCTCCATACAAATAGATACAGCAATGCTGATAACAAAAACAGTTGACTGATGCTTAAAGGTATCGGAATGCGGTTAGCGCAGAGCCGGTCGATGTGGAGTGATGAGGTCGATGTGGAGTATCTTGCGCAGATCTATGTTCGGCAGTAGGCACCTTTGGTTATATGTTTATATATTCTTAACATGATTACCTGGTGACCTCACGGAAGCAGTCCAGTGCCTGATCGGGACGACTGAGTGATGACAAACAGCATCCCTTAAGATAAGCCAGTATGGCTCTCTTTGTTACCACCGAGCTAGAGTTTTGGAGGGGTTCTTGTGAAAGGCGGTCCATTGTCGCATTAATCAGCTGGAATCAAGTCAAGGAATTAGGAAGAAATCATTGACGCGTGATTAATAAATTTGCAATGAATTGGTTTTAATATTAAATATTAGACGGCATTTGTTAACAAAGCTTGATTTAGAACACTTGAGTACCTATAAATCATCAGAACTGTATTTACCTCAAGCATGCAAAAGCTTGCACGCCGGTCATCCGACTGAGCAGCAAGAATATTCCAAAGGCAGAGAGTTTCGATCTCTGGCAACACCCTCATACTGCCTGGAATTTCAAAGTACGGCACGCCCCCAATGTCGTAGTCCCCTACGGACATGGACAATCCTGACATCCTTTTGCAGAACTGTAGGCCAGATCTGGAAGGACATTTTAATAGAAATCTCGTTATAACAAATAAAAAATTGACATACGCGTGTGAACTAAAACATCACGTTTAAATTGACTTACGCATTTGACCAGATTATTTCCCAGTAGCAAAAGGAGGGGAGCTGCCTTATTGGGTCCTGGAGGTTTCTGGCGCGCCGGTATGTAGCAGCTGCGAGGGCGCTGCGCTCGCGGAGATGTCTCATCCGAGTCACCGAGAACAGGTGCAGGTTGTGGTGTATGTCTTCCTGTAATAATCATAAAAACGATCGTTTTTAGTTTCATACATACAATAAGCAGCTTAGTTTATTACAGCTGTCGTCGAATTGAAAACTGATCGAAAATAGTTAAGACGAACATCACTTGAGATAGTTATGGTAATAATCGTTCTTCTTTCTCCTGAATCGGGAAAAGTAAGATAAAAATTTTAAAATTCTTAATATGTAATAGTTAAAACAATTTTTCCACAAAGCGACTAGAGGAACGGGTCGCTCGTCTGATGGTAAGTGATGCGCCTAGTGATAACAACGTGAACTTGTAATGATATAACCTGCACCACATTGCGCTTGGCGCCTTGGGACACAGGATGTTGTATCGTTACAACTCCCTTCGAATCGGAACAAGGTAAAGTTTGAATACTTACGGTTGTATCGAAGATTGAAATCTCAAGGAAGTGGTATAATCGCCTAGATAGGGTTGCGACCATGCATGTGAATGTACTCATACTCTCTTGTATCCCTTGTATGAACATTCTACGTAGCGATTGATCATTCCACACTTTTGTATTAAATATGCGGAGGCAAATTCTGTACGACAAATATTTACATTGTAAACAACATTATTTATTTATTTATTTAATTGTATACACCTCATGTAAAAGCGGCCTTAATGTCATTGCCACTATCTTCGAGTCTAACTGTATGTTTTGTATATAAATAACTTATGTGATAATATATTAAGTATTAAATGTAAATTTACTTAAGTAAAAACTAATAGGAGAAGACACTTAACCGCGCAATTCATTGTAAACTAAAAATAAGCAGTATCAAGAACGATTTTCTTGGTAAGAAAACTTCGGCTCGCATATGTATCAGCTGCAATAGCTAAGTTGTTATGGCGACAGATTTACAATACGATGATAGTGGCAATGGGCAATACATCGCTCGAAGTACTAGCAACCGATGGGGTAGCAAGCGGATGATGGTGTCGGCATGCCCTTCACTAGGTGGTGCGGCGATCAGGCAAAGGTCGCGGTGAGCTACTTGATGCGGGCAATGCGGAACCGATCTATGTAGCGACCTTTGGCTTATGTCTAGCACTGGACGTATGCCGGCTGAAGAAGATGATAATCCAAGAATCGAACAGGAGTCCTCTATATTAGTAGACAATCGGCTGACTACTGTACCTTGTAGTAAAATTATAACCGTATGAGTTTTATTCAGGTTCAATTAGAATGGTGATAATTCAATTATGAGAGATGGCTCAATTTGTAATTGTGGTCTTATACGTTAAGTACGTCGAGTAGGTGTTGATTCGATCCCTATTGAGATTGAGCTTCCGGAAATGGAAACTTTTTTAGTTTAACTTTTTAATACTACTTACTCTGAAAATCGAACTTTGCCTATGTTTCAAATTATTTCATTTTACTACTTTAAATTTTTCTTTCCTATTATTTCAACCATTTCATTTCTCAGTTTGTGTTTTTTCATGCCTCATATTAAAAGTAAACATTACGAGGACACTGATACCTTCCAAGAACAATATCCATTGAGGGCCTTTGGCTCGGTGGTCAGGGATTTAATTAATTGGTTGTGACTCTTTCCTTGTAGGAGAAGGCCCCGAAGCTCTACAATGTAAAGCTTATTTTCCATGCAAGACTTTTTTTTAGCAGAACTTATTTTTTAAGTTCAAAAACCGTCTGTGTTTATTTCAAATTGTATTCCTAAGGAAATCGCATTCAGTGTCCCAATATTCGCGATAACAAACGTTTTGCTGGTACCTGTAAGACCGGTAGCAGTCGCTTATATCTAGGGTAGCATGCAGGAAGCGCTCCATATTTTCAGCATTACGGAGAGCTTGACCTGCATGCAAAAGCTCGCCCTAAGCTTCACATAACGTGAGCTCCGCGCCCGTGTCGGAGGGGTAGATGTTGAACTGTAAGAGCAGGAAACATATCAATATATATATGATTTTTATCCGGGCCGGTGACATAGCGGAAAGGAAGATAAAGAAACCTTCGTGGACACATCATTTTAGGAAGTAAAAGAAACACATTGATTTTTTAATATTTTAAAACTATTTACCATATCACTTATTTTTGTGAATCAAAGTAAACACAGAACTGTCGTAGCTGTGCATAAATTTGTTACTATTACACTATATTTCTATGCGTATTTGAATTATAAGTGTTGATATTTATAACGTATTCATCATCATGGGAGCCATCTACAACAGTTGGGCGATCAGCCGGAGATAACTTCCCATCCATTCTTTTCAATTTACCAAATGTAAAGTGATTAAAACGTGTCCCCTCTTTTATGTCACCGAATAATATCCTCCGTTGTCTTTCGGATGCCGTTCCCTTCGAATCAGCTTTGGAAAATAGAAAGATTCCATCTGTAGATGGCCGACATACACCACACTGCTCTGCATGAAGGTCGTCATCAGCCGTCGATTGCAATTAAAATGTTTCCATGGTATTTTAGTCAAATTGATCTCATCTAAAACTTGCAATCGTTATATTACAATACTAACTCTCTCGTTGAGCTGCTGCTGCCTCATTCGCAACTGATCGTATGACTGCCGAGTGATGCGCAGTATATGCATGCGGTGGAAAACGTTGAACGATTCCAGCAGCTTCACGTGGTTCAAACGATAAACCCGAGGGCCGTAGTCGCATGGATTATTTGTTATGTCGTGGGAGATCAGGCTGCGTCTCCTGTAAAAAGGAATAATACCTCCCACTACGTTAGAAGTATGTACAACTGTATTAAAAATATATTAAGATTTGTTAATGTGTAAATATAAAAAAAATAAATATAACTTGTGAACCATGGTTCATACTTAGTGGGTAAATCTTAGACAGTATTAAAATTGTACTGACCATGTCTTCAAGATGATTTTCACGTTAGTGAGATCGATCTCGAAAAACTTCTCCAAGCCGAGCTTGCACTGCTCCATGCTAGCTTCTACGTTCATCTTATCTCTGAAATGTAAGATTATACTATATTCCACATTCATGAATTATAACATATTAATGAGTGTTGACAGTTACGATATAACTAAGGTTAAAATATAATATTAATAACATAATTCTTTACAATACTCACGTTGTGATGTATCGCTACAATCTTAAACAAATGGGTGACTAGCCTGATGACAAACTTTAAGCGTTTAAAGCATCTTTTGGATGTTTAAAAGCATAGCAAGGTTAAGGCTAACCGTGCCCACGAAACACTAACTGAAAACAAAGTTAAAATTAACTTTAAAGAAGAATAACTTTATTAAATAAAAGTACAAAATGTTTTAACGACGACTTCATAGTTGCAATCAACAACATAATGCAAAAGAACTAACAAAAGTGCCGTCGATGTGGTTTATAGGGATGATTAATTAACCCTTATAAACCAATGTTTATTGGTTTCAGGACGTTACCGCCTAAGTGAAGGCAGGCAGTATGGTAATCAATCGAGGAGAATAATAAGTATTGTTTCCTTTACTCTTTTATCTTCATTCTGAGGATATTTTGATAAATCTATTATCAAACCGTCCAAAGGGCTATTAGCTGTAACGAAACAATGATGTACCTGTTAGATGATACAAAAATTATTGGCTTAAATTCATCTAAATATTTACGCTATTATCTCTAATCGTAATAAGATCATTGGGAAGAAATAGATTGTTAAATGGGACAAGCTAGAACTGCTATATTACATAGGGTCTAAATTATTAAGCTGTCCTAAAATATTGTTCCCCCACAATATACCGAGTTCGTATGTGGCCGTTGGATCAAATGTGTCGATTGGAATGGTTGGGCAACATAAAGATGTCGATCAGGTTTAAAAACCTTCAATTGAAAAGAGTTGCTGTAGACTGGAAAAGTCTACTGAAGCTAAACTTCAATTTGACTAAGACAATAGAAGAAGCGAAGCAGAGCTAATGCAAATAGTTAATTATGTAATTGTAAAACAAATATAATGACTCGAAATTGATCCTTTCGTTACGTGTGAAAACTTCAACTTTTTTAAGATTTTGTCCAATTTTGAAGTTATTTAAATCAACGTATTGATCTTTATTGCTTGGATATGATTCTAGCACTCTTAAAGTTGTTGATCTGGTTCCTTAGTTTTCTTTTATTTTCACAAAATGTATGGTTTATAGAAGAAAGCTGCTACTCTCGTTCTCAGCATAAAATATTATGCTATCTAGCTCTATTTCATTTATAAGAGTCACAAGGTGTAGCTGCTTGAACTTCTGATCTTAGGCCAGATTCTGTCACAATGCGCATGCGCTATCTTATCGATCAACTCTAAGGGCTGTTGCTCAAGATTTTTCCGACATTGATCGTTTTAGAAAGAGGAATATATATTATACTCCACATTGTTTTCAAATAAGGAAATATGCTAAATGTACTTTCCAATTGTCCAAAGTCAAAGTTGAAACATTACAGACTTTCACGAAACAACTAAAGAGTATAAATTAATAAGCTTCCATTTTTATTTGTATTGCCGACTAACTATTCTAGTTAATCTAGAGCCTTAATTCCTAAGGTAGTTCAAGTGAACCCCAAGCGTCCACGGAAGTCTCCACTGTGTTTACGTTGGCGTGACAAAGAAATAGGGGTTCACTATTCCTGAGCGGGGGTCAACGAAAATTTATTTGCTTTCGATAGTGGAGAATTATTAGAAATATTGGCTTGGCTTCACCTATCTATGTAGGCAGATATAATTTTAAGAATCTCAGCGACTGTTACTTGTAATAACTTGCATATTATATATTCAGTATAACTTGATTGGAACTCAGTCGCAATACAAATTTCCATATATCTAGTCTCCAAATTTTTTGTCGAGTTATGGGTATATAGTAGAGATGCAGAAGGCCCACCGGAACCAAGTAAATTTTAAAAGTGGTCTATAAGAAAAAAAGTCTAGGAACCTCTGATCTAGAAATCTGAAAATTTGAGGCATAACTTCGCATGAAGGTTTTCTTTTTGTTCCTCCATATTGCCTACGTCGCTTCAATATGCACATGCGCCTCGCTGCTAATGTGTGTGAAGATCGATTGCTTCCATCGCATTGACGCATGCGCGTTAGGGCAGCTTTAACATAAAGCTTAAAACAAATAATTCCACTCTGAATATTCATAGACTCAAATTATGAAATGATATTGTCCGCATAAGAATTATATAATAGATATAAGAATTTGAAATTTTGTTTCTATCCAACATAACAATTATCTGTTCACTTTTTTCTAACAGGAAACAGTGATGTACTGTTAAAAATAATAAAAAAAATTATCGCGACGTACCTCTAGGCTCGTATCTTGTTAAACGATGTGCAATAAACCGGTAAAGTCGATTTAATATTTATAATCTACTTGTTTAATGTTAAGCAACACAATACGTCCGCACTCCCGCAGGATCTCGAAGACTAGTGCGCATCGACGCATCGAATGTCCTCGCTTGGAATACTCATTGCGCATGTACGTATCCGCAATGCAGCTAAGTTATTGCTCATGCGCCAAGTTATTGATCGGCTATCCGAATATTGGGTAGAAGACTCAAGGATATTTGAGAAAAACGTTTTCCCGATCTCAGAAATTCGTTAACGACACAACACCGGATGTTACAAACGTTTTGGAACAGTTGAACGGTACGTTTCGTTTATTTAATTTCCTCAGATACTTTTATAAGATATCTGGAAGTATCAAATAATTTGACTGCACGTCATAAACGCGCGACCGAGATCCGAAGACTGCAGTATACATGAGCACCTCCCAACCCCGTTACCTAACTCGATGGGTTATTGATTGCGCTTGCTGCACATGCGCTTTGCAGCTCGTCGCCCGGGCAATCAGCTTTATATATAGACCTCTTTCTACATATTAAAGATATATCATATCTGCTATAATCACGATTTTTGGAGCGCGTTATTGCTTAATTCGTTGTTATGTTATTAATAATACTCTAAGCAACAAGAACAAACACAGATACTAGAACAATTTTTTTGTGACCTATAATATTCCGCCCTTTCGTATTTCGATAGCCTGAACAAAGGATTACTTTTATGACGCTAAAATTATAACTAACTAGAAAAGTATTAGAAAATATTCAACATTAAATAGATTTGATTTCATTTGTAGCAACTACCCTCATAATATTGACTATATTGTTATTGATCCCAAACACACCATTTGTTCTTTGTTTCGGAATATAATTAAACGACTAAAAACAATTTGGTTGTCACTTGTACTTTTCAAAATGTCGTCGTTAACGAAGACAAACAGAAGGAATAGTCTGTATAAAAATATTAGTATGTTACGTACAGACAGAAAAGAATAATAAAATAATAGAAATTGCACCCCTAGCTAATTCGTAAGTGAAATCAAGTGAGATTCTGTGACTAAATATAAGTTCAGATGTTAAACTTTTCACGTTTTCTCGGTAATCAAATGATCACAATTAAAATATAACAACCCCGGTATACCTGAGATGAGATGATAATTTAAAGCGATGTATTTTAAAGATAATTTAAGTTATGACATAATGTATTCCATACACACCCTGATAGAACTTGTTAGCACTATTCACTTGTTGCACTAAAAATCAAAAAACAAACGGGTTTAATTATTTTAGTGCAATTTGACACTAAAAGAGAGTACACGTAGCTTGCTGCGCGGATGTGTAATGAAGTACTAGCGGCCATCCAGCGTCCACCGCGCAGACGCGTCCGGTTACTGTTCAACATCTGCGCAGTCCTATTGATCGGATTCTGTGCCGCATTGCGGCAAAGTTTCGCGGAAACTAGTTACGCAATATACAATATATTATACAACCAAAAATCACAGAATAAAGGAAAAATAAATTAAAATGATGACGTAAATTAAAAATAACACACACACACGTTACACCTGAGGCAATAGAACAACCTTGTTTGGAAACGATTCGCTTCACGCACGGCACCTTCCACGACCACCTTACACGAGAGACGCCAACAGAAAGGGCGTTGATTGTCGTCCATGGGGACAAAATGAGAAGTTTCGCGCATGCGCAGATAATTTTATATGCATCAATACTAGCCCAAAAGATGTATCTATTTTCATATTGTCTTTGGTCACTTAAATGCGGTCTCTCACCTTCATTACAATCTGCATTATGTCGCAATAATTAAATCATCTAAATCAGTACATAAAAAATAATCTTATTTTTAATTTTTAAACATTTTAAGGAATTTGTTATCCTTGCACATCTTTTAATTATTTCTATACAATTATGTACATTCAAATAAAAGAGGATATAACAACTGATTATAAGAAAATGGAGTTACAAAACAAGGTATACTCAATAAGGATGCGCGTGCGCATGACTGTTAGATAAAGTTTTTGTAAAACAAAATGCGCTTTAATCATTGGCTACATGTTTTGTGTGTGTTTATTTATTTATTATATGACTTGGTACATTCAAATAAAGGAGAGCATAAAAACTGTTTATGCAAAAATGGCATCATAGAGGAGCTTTACTCAGTGATGATGCGTGTGCGCATAAATCTGTTAGATAAAGTTTTTGTAAAAGAAAATGCGCTTTAATCATTGGTTACATGTTTTGTGTGTGTGTTTATTTATTTATTATATGACTTGGTACATTCAAATAAAGGAGAGCATAAAAACTGTTTATACGAAAATGACATCATAGAGGAGCTTTACTCAGTGATGATGCGTGTGCGCGTAAATCTGTTAGATAAAGTTTTTGTCTAAGAAAATGCGCTTTAATCATTGGCTACATGTTTTGTGTGTATGTGTATTTATTATACTACTTAGTACATTCAAATTTAAGAGGATATAACAACTGTTTATACGAAAATGATGTTGTATCGGCGAGCTTTATTTAATATATTTATAACAATAATTTGCTCCGCAATAGTGTATCAAAATACCATATATATTGTTAAATTATACTAAATTTAATACGTCGATATTCTTTTAGCATTTTAAACTGTCATTTACCGAATCAAATACTAAAGTATATTCCAACTATCATATCCGTGCGTTTATTTTTTTAATTTGAGAAGACTACGCACATTTTTGTAGATCATGAAATTTTTTTAATAGTTAAATTCTATTTTAATTTAATAGATCTTTTAACATAATTAAAGGAAAATATTTATTTTTATTTTCATCGACAATAGGATTAGATTTTTTTTTTAGATTACTGTTTACTTAGACTTAATCTTTCAGAGCCGTTGGGAATCTGTTCTTATAGTACTCTGCTGTTAATCTTATTAATTAAAAAAAACTTTTTATTCGCGTTATACATTTAACACTGAGTAACAACATTCGTGTAGCCATTTGATATGTTTAGAATCCTAATAATATTCTCAAAACAATTGAAGTTTAAATAAGTAAGTTTGAAGGACAACAGTACTGATAGTATTAAAAGGGTTAAATGAAATGAAAAGCATTTGTTAAAATTATATTTAATTTGATGTTGTACGTTGTTGCTGGCTCTGGCGGGCTAGAAACTTAAACAAATCCTAAACTATTTATAACATAATCGATTTTTATTGATAGGTGACTAGCCACTTGATCCTTGAAAGTAAATTTTGGCAGCTTATGGTATAAGTTGAAATGTCTATATAATCTATATGGTCTCTTGATGGCAAGCGATACTACTCATCAATTACCGAGTCGCCTTGTGATATAAAACGGTACTTCTTGATAGTCTAGATCAAGTTAGATCATAAGTTCGAATTTTAGGATCTATTGCATCTGGTCGGTCGTTAATTGTAATTAAAATTAAAAAAAAAAACTGTTTGATCTTCGCGAAGTTTTATTACAGTTTCATTGTTAACGCGATCGATAAAAATATTCATCGTAATTTTGCGATTGTGATAAAATATCAAAACGGTTCCGTTATAAAATTTGTAGCAGGGAAAATAAAAGTAAAACAGAGTTATATTTATTTTATTTATCAAACTGAAGGAAGGGTTGTTGGGGAAAATATGAATAAAAACCAATCAATAGCGGGATATACTTTATTTATATCATATCAAGTTAATATTTAGTTTAGACTTAAGTAGTGTATATTCACCGCTTCAACTATCAAAGTACGGCGTTCTAACTTTGATCTGGTGATACACAAAAGAAAAAAAATTAAAATTGGAAGGTTTTCGGAGTCGCTGAATCGATCTGTCGTATTCCCTGGTCTTTGTCTCTTATCCTGGCATACCTCTTCTATTTTTTTTTTGGATCGCTGGATCAAAGTAAGAACGTCGTGCTTTGATAGTTCAACCGGTGAATACACACTAATAACTTGTTACAAGTAATAATAATTTTATTAAAACAATTTCTTCCCAAATGTAGAATATTTATCAGCTCCTTTGTCTTTCTTCTTATTAAGGTACAATTACTTGTAATTGAAATGAATTATTTGGTTACTGCTTAGACCGTTAATTGATTCTGGTTTCCACTTCTCGTCTTCACCGCTTTGAACCTCCGACCCATTATTCTTCTCTCTGCTCCCTCTTCCGCTCCCCCGTAAAACACCCTGCAAACCCCCCCCGCCTCCTCCTCCTCCTTCCCCTCCTCTACCCTTTGTCTCACATCGCCGTTTCTTTAAATACCTTCAACTTCTTAGGGACAATCAGAACTTTCGTCATTGTGTGATTCGTAGCAAAGTATTGAATTAACAAATCTTCTTAATTTCGCACACATGGTCACAATATTCATCTTAAAAAATTTTACACTAGCACTGGGCAACAAAGAAACCACAGAAATTTGAAAATCTTTAACGACTCCACCACTGGTAAATAAGAAAAGAGATTTTAACCTACATAGCCGATACTTGAATTATAATCATATAATGTTATATCCCGATGTCAAGACGGACCAGATGCTGTTTAAATACGCCTTAGCACTAGTAACTTACCTGGTAGCTGCTATCTTCAGTTCAGGCCAGCCCAGCTCCAAATTCAAGTGCTTGATGAATTATTTAAGAACAAAGAGAGTAGGCAAAACTTTACGACACGAGTTATTCCCGTGACGTCCGGAATTGAAATGCAGCTAGTGCAGAGTGGAGCTGTGGGTCCAAACCAAATCCTACACCCCCATACCATTAGCCTCCCACGTCTATGCCTAGGATCGCTAGAGTCCTACGCATGCGCTCTAAATGACAGTTTCGATGGAACTTGTACCCTAGGTATCCTGAAAATTGAATTAAAATTTCCTCGATAGTTAGTAGATATTGATTGGACAACTTTAGTATTACCCCCCTTCTCTTTGTTACTTATATGATCTATTTATATAGGTGTGCGAAAAAGGGGCGGGCGGATAAGTGGTGTGAGTATTAAACCAGTCTCACCCCAGGTTGGATCCTAGGTGGGCACCTAGTCACTCTAAATATTACGCATGCGCTAACACATTGATTTTCTAGATTCCCAGGTAATTTCTTTGTTCTAGAATGTTCGAAGAGGTTCTATACTAAAATATATATAGACATGCTTTCCCCATCCCACTGTTGACCTCATAGGAGGGGTGATGTGGGGGTTTTACAGGTCAGTAGCTTTGCGCAAACGTAAGCTAATGGAAAATTCTAGATTTCCCTCCCACTCTATACTAGGGAGGCGGGCAGGGTTCTTGGTTACATAACGGAAAATTTTAGATGGGAATGGATGCTAGTGCTTTTGCGCAATATTAATGATTTTTCTTCACATCTATTTGAACGGGATTATATTATTATTATTATGTTATATTATTATTATCCGACAATTTTAGGGTGTATTCTTTTTTTTCTTCATGTGCTTTTCCAATACTGAAGGCGACGGTTAGATTTGTGAATTTGTCTCTATCTCGAGCCATATAACAAGATTTATTAAAATCTCGAAGATATCATATCTCCAAGGTATGATAAATAATGATCGTTTCCCCAATGGGAAAATGATACAGGTATAGACAGAAATTAGGGATGCTTGGTTACTTTAACTTTAGGTACTACTATTATTAACTTTATGAAAAATCAGCATTAAGCTCAATTGTTTAAATAACTTTCAAAAACGAATGTTTTTTCGATTAACAAATTGTTCCCTATAACTCCAAGGGTTGTAAATATTATCGTTATTAATTATCATCTCCATCATCAGCACCTATCAGTCCGTTGTTAGGCCACAAATCCTTAAGACGACCTTCGATGACTCCCTACGTGCAATAGTAGCTGTAATAATAACTAGGTACCTATGTCCAGCGCCGGAAGTCCATCAGTCGGAATGATTATGAATAATAGCTGTTACAAAATAAAAGTTTATTAATTGTTTTTTTTTTTTTTTTATTTTTTTTTACAATATCTATATGCATCATCAACAAATGTATGTTGTTTATTGAATCCTCAAAAAAAGGTTAAACGGATTGACTTAGTGCTTATCAGTATTATCTATCAAGTAACCCTCAAGATGGATTGAATTAGGAGCTGATGTATAGAAAAAAATATATAAAGCCGTTCGTATACATATATATATATATAGAATGGCATAGGACATAAACCTTTACTAGTATATACATAGTTCTAGATTTGGAAAAAGATTTAACAAAGAAGCTGGAGTTAGGTGTTGGAAAAAAATTTAGTTATTACATGTAAAGTTACAATGAAAAACAGTAAATATAAATAACTTAATGATTGTAACTTTGTTACTATTTAAGGCTCCAATAAATGTCTAAGTACGAATCCCTCGTTACTTTATATGGCGCTGTACAGAACGCATCGAAAAGAAGTAACAGGTTATCGATAAGGAGTTACGACCCTCAGCGTTGAGGAACCAACTTAAAGAGAAAGAGAAGTTAGGTACAAATTTTTGTTTTCAGAAATCTAGCTCTCATTATTAAGAATATGTTATAACAGTGCTACGCTGAGCAGGATATAAACTAAATTAAAATGATAGGAGTGGAGAAGGCCCCTAAGATATTTCACTAGAATTCTTCTCATATTGTAAGAGGAAAACGGTCTTTGTTTATGGTCTTCATAGTACCAGTGGAGATCAGATTTCATAGTTAATAGACCTTCGCAGATGTAAAGGAATCAAAAGTATGACAAAATGTTTTACTTAGTTTAGTCCGTATCCAGTGATAGAGTATTATTTATTAGTTGTGGTGGTAGGTCTCTCCTGTTAGAGAACGTCTAGGGACTGTAAGGACTTTTAACATCTTATGTCTCATGGCGAAGAGCACAATGTGGTGCAGTGGACAGCATCCTAATTAGGCCAGACGTATCGCTTAAAATCAGTTGAAGATGCGGCTCGTCTGGTAGCTTCGTTGAATAAAAAAAAAATTGTTTTCGAAAGCAATGCAAATTACAATTAAATGTTTATACGTGATTATAGTAAGTATTGTTTCGTGTTAATAAATAGGAAAGGGGTTGTAAATGCAGTGGAACTAGTAAAATTAAAAAGGTAAAAGTTCAATCTTTACTGAGCAGTTCAATCTCTATGAGAGAAGGCTTTATCTCGGTGTGGGAATATTACATGAGAAATTTACTTGTTGAAATGATAACCAGCATCAGAAGCATTTTATTATGTTTAGTAATTATTTAACTTTTCTACATTGTTGTCGTGTGGTTCGCAAGCAAGGATTTGAATAAAAAAACACTTGTTATTAGTATGCAGTGTTATCGTTATCAATGATCGTTACACAAAACTTGGCAGTTATTCGTAATTATACTAAAACAGTAATTATAGTAAAGAAGTAATCGCGAAAGCATAATTGTTATTAACGCTTCATATATTATAAAGAATCGTGTACATGTGATGCATTGCTTACTTCGCATTCAGGCTTCTATTGCGCAGGATTTTTTTTATGATCACTTGTATCAAAATACAGAAAAATATTTAAAAGCATGTACTATAGTAAGCCAAAAACTCTTTATAGATTTTTATATAAATTATTCATTTGTAGTAGCTTCTTAATTATACGAGATAAACGTAATGACAGTCGCAAATAATAACCTGTGCATAAAGCAGCGTTACTTGAGATATTTACTTTACGCTCATTGCTTTGCGATGTTTGTAGACATAGTTATTTTAGTAGTTTTATTTTATATATATATAGTTGTATATAATAATGATTACAGAACTCTCTGGCGGCAGAAATAGGCGATGCAACGCGATCAACTGGCAGAGCTTAATGTATATACATGTTTATAAATGTCGCAGAGTAGTCCGCTTTTAACGCTCTACATAGCTTTGTAAGTAAACACCATAAAGTATATAAACAATCGCTTAGACTTCCATCATTTAGGCACCATCCCATTGCATCGTCAAAAAAAAATAGACTTTCATAACTTCATGTTAAAATATAGAAAACAAGACGCGGCAAAAACTTTAACTCTAGTCGCATCTTTTCGCAGCAGCAATTGTTTGTATAATCTAAACTAAAACTGCATTATGAAGTACTAAACTACAGTTTACAAGCAGTGCTCCTATAATGTTGTTATTAGTAAAAGTTAACTAATACCATGAGAGGAAGTAGACATTCAAAGTCTTTCTGTGGCAGCGATCGATGTGAAGAACTCTGGAGAAAGCCCATGTCCAGCAGCGGACATTTGTCGGCTGGTTATGACGATCATCGTGGTGGCATGTATGTAACATAAACGGATAGGATAACATATCCACTGTTGTATATTCTGAAACTTAAGTTAATATTACAAGAAGATAATGTTCGCTTTGTGCGCCAGCTGTTTCCGCTCTGTTGCTTAGATTTAGGGTAAATAACTTAGCCAATATAAAAATATTTTATTTTAAAACATACGCCGAGTAGGAAATCTTGTTGTCCAGCGATTGCAGAATAGTACTCGTACTGGTAACTGGAGAGCTGCAACTTTAGGATATTCTTGAGGACGCATAGCCTTTTCACTAGATGAGCAAGTAAATAAAAAGCAAAAAAAGAATTAAATGTTTAAAAAAAAATCACTAATTGATGTAAAACTGCGTAAATGCGAGTAAGTTATATAAGTTTGTTATATACTACAAAGTAAGTAGACGTTAGGGGATATACACATGGTGTAAATCTGTACACAACAGGTTAGCTCATTAAAGGAAAGATAAGGGAGGGGAAATAAAGGCCAAGGAAAACGCATACCAATCTTGTGAAGTATTGTCGTATCCGGAAATTGAAGAGTCCTTCCGAAACAACACAGTTTTCATTTGCAACCTTTGTTGCATTTTAATATGTCGCAATGAAATAGATACTATCATGTTTTTGTACACATTTATTTATTTCAGATTAAAATACATCGATCTATCGATATAACTATTACACGAAAACATCAAGATGTTCTTTAAAAATAGTTTTAAGGAGAAATACTAATACACTACTTACACCGATTTCATTTAAATGCTAGATATTATATATGTAATGTTAATAGATAGGTGTTATAAGATAATTAAAGATACGACATTTCTCAAGCTCTGCCTTTTGACAGTGAATTGAAAATTCACTGTCATTCCCTCAACTTCGCCACTCACTACCTTCCCTAACAATCCTTTATTAAAATATAATTACTATCAAAAAACCTGTGTTCCGGATATCTGAATCGCCAAAGAACACAAAAATATATTAAATAATCATAAATAGAATATACATTTCTGTACAGTTAAAATATAGGCTAACGATGAAGAGGGACGTCTAGTTACGCCTTATAAGAAACAGTAAAAAAATGAGAGAAAGTTGACCACTCATTATCAGGTGAAACTATTGTGCCAATAGTGAGTGCCCAGACCGCTAAACGCAAACAAACTTTAAATCTATGTAGCGAATGATTAATACTAAATATAATATAAATAAGCTTGTACGAGCAGTTGAAATGAAATACAAATTAGATGATATCTTAACTTCTCTGAAAGTTTACAATCTTATGGAGACATTAGTAGAGATAAAGGTTGCGTTGGTTCCTAAAATAACTAACGACCAACACACAAATACAATGAGTATTACTATAACATACACACGGATTTCACGATCTACTTACTGCATATGTTTAATTATGCGTATACTAACATCAATATATGATAAACTTATATGATACGAAGCGTAACATTCAATGAGCATCTACTAATCTTAGATATTGTGTTTAACCACAGGCCTCGTGGGCCAGACACGGCTGGTTAAACACTTTCCAAATATACTTATATGTAATACATGCGCTTTAATGGCAAAGAACTAATCAATATCCGATATCCTCTTAAGTTTTGCTCAATATATTATTGTATACGTGGTATAGAGTACGGAAGTCCTGCGAGAATCTGTAGTAACGCCGTCTATGGAGAAATGTTTCATTATAATGTATTTGTAAAGAGCACTTAAGGAGGAAAGAGTTGAGGAAGACCTAGATTTAAGAGTGATGCTAAAAGAAGAATTCTATCAATTTCGTCTTTCTTATATTAGAATAGTAACTTAATAATGTTCTATTTTATTTATAGTCAAGTGTATTGGAATTGAATCTAGTCAATATTTTTTACAATCTACAGCCGTACACAGGTACAGGTACCGATAAATTATAAGCTTTCAGATTATCTTGAACCAACAATGAATTGATTTCTGAAGAAATATATACATCATCATCGTCATCATCATCATCGTCATCACTACAACCAATGGACGTCCACTGCTGGACATAGGTGTCTTGTAATGTGTTCTACAAACCACGGTGTTGCGCTTGCATTTTTTATGTCCCCTGTCCACCTCGTGGGCCTGTCGACGCTGCGCTTTTACAAACTTTTTTTTGAAGAAATATATACAAAAATTGAAAATTCTAGTAATTTTAAGATTCATCAGTTTCTTTTTTTTTTTAACCAAAATCAAGTTTCATTTCATACAGTATTTTCTCAAGTATTGTATGCTTACCTTGCAAATATTAAAAGTTTTTTGCTGCGTTCCTCGTGGCCAAGTAAGTGGTGGCACATGGCTACTTCCAGTATTGCATATGGTACCAGAAAGTGGTCCTTCTTTATGAATTTCTTGCATCTGAAAATTAATAAAAAAAATTGTTGCATGTCCTTGTATTTGTAAGACTTTAAGTGTTGCCATCGAAGGTTCACAATCAATTGAGTATACTCTTTTGGTATGATTAATACTGATAGATGATAAAAGCCTTTTAAGGAAACAGTTGATTATTTATATTTATTTTTAGTTAGAAATAGATTGGTCTTCTTGTCATGCCTCGTCATGTCTGCAGGCTGGCTTATTAATTCAGTAAATTGTCGGCCCTCGTTCGCTTCAGTGGTCTCTATTCAGAAACGAGTCAAAATAGCTCTTGGTAAGTGTAACTGTAAATTTATAAGAATAATTAAAACAGTTTGCCACTTTTGTGCAAGGACGAAAACTTACTTGCCAACCAATCGGAGCGGATTTAAGGCCATGCTCGGCTTGCCGACGGCGATGAGGCAGCAACCATACATGTAGGTAAGGTACAGCCTATAGTCATTCGATTGACAGCGTACCCAGGTGCGATCTTCTTGGCTGTTGACACGTTGAAGGGCTGTCTCGATTAGCTGAAAGTGTACGAATATTTAGAAAGGAGTTAAACAAATTCAAAAATTAGACTACAAAAAGTATTTTATTCATCATTCATAGCTTTACCTCAATCAAGAAAAGACTTATAAGTGGCTCTTCTGAAACCGCCCCTAATACGTTCCAAAGGCTGAGCAACTCAACTGTTTGCAACAGGATCCTGCAACTTAGGATCTCGAAATAACTGGTACCGTTAATTACTCTCTTTTTTGATCTCAGGGATTTTCCTGTTATTCTTTGTCCGAGCAGTGGTGCCGATCTGTAAATCATTGGTCATTCTGTACATATCTTAGTATAAACAGCGGATATTGTTATATACTCTCCAAGATCAGTCAGCGAATCGTCCACATTGCTTCCTTTTCTTCTCATAAATTGGTACTTATCGAGGAGAGATTAAGGTATGGAAATAGGATTTAATAGTTAACAAAAGAAATAGTTTTATTTTAGACAGCACCTATAAAGGGGTTTATAATAAAGTATTAACTGGTAGTAGGTCTCTGTTGCCGGAGACCGTCCATCTGGGTTGGTAACATTACAGCGTCTATTTATGCCGACTTGTGGTGCGATTTGAAAGGAGTTGTATGTAGTTGTATGTCTCAGGCGATGAGCGCAATGTATAAAAGAAAAGAAAAAAAAATGGAAAGAAAATCTAGGAGCATTTTTTTTTAATTTTATGAAATTATCATTAAACAGGTCTAGATGTAGGCTTTTGTTATAAAATTATATGTGTCACTTATTCCATTGAGTGGAGAATGTTCTCTAAGGTTGGTGCTGTTGTGTGGACAGTGGAAAATATTTCATATGACATCTGTGGGGTATTTAAAAGGAACAGAAATGTTTGGTTTAGAAAGGAAATCCCGGCAATCTACACGCTTAACATACATGTCACTCATAAGGCGTCGATCATGCAATGATACCATATATTTTTTTTTAACCGTTGCTGGTGGAGATGCTTGGTAGAAAACCCGGGAGTGCGGAATGCCAGGTGCTTAGTGAAAGAGCGCTGTACTATTTGCAATCGTTGTGAATGTACGGTGTAAGAAGGTTTCCACGCTGAACTGGCTCAAGATAACATCGCAAATCTCCATTATACTGAATACCTTTTGTGTTAATTTTACAGAAATCTATCTTATTACGTTTAATAAATTCTAATATTCACATCCACTGTTTAGTTACATTATTGACTTAAACTTTAAAACTTAATTGGGAGTCAATTATTACCCCCAAGATCCTGTATTTCATTAACTTATTTTGATCCAATCGCTAATGAATGATTAAATATTATTGATAAAGGAGGCGCATAAGCTGAACCACTAGCTTTAATAAAAATGAGTGGAATACCATAAGGACCGATCCCCTAAATACATCCAGCTCTTTCTGATATATTATTCAGAATATAAATATATATATTATATATGACAAGGGAGAGAGAGGAGTGTTGACTATCAATAACAGTATTATGATTAAATGTCTGCTTAACCGAATCGTGAGAGTATACCGATGGGACACGTGTGGCAAATAGATCTGTAGTTCCGGGTCCTTCACTAGCGAAAATATGTCTGGAAAATATATGGACCGGTACAGTAGATATACAATTGTATATATCTTTAATGAAACGCATGAAAGCTCCAGCATTTTTCCAAATATTTAATTCCATCTCATGTACCCATTCCGCAAAAGATACCTTGTATTTCGTAATCTATTTCATCTCTACGATCATTGAACTTTTTGAATTTATCTATTTCCGTTAAAAGCTTGATTAGTGAATAAGAAAACCGAGAAGAATATTAATTTTTGTTTACTTTACGTTTTAGCATTGATATATTATTGGTGTGTTTTAATGTTTCCTGAAATATATTAACCATTTTATCGACGCCGTTGCAATATATAAGTCATACATTCCGTCGTTAGATGTAATTTATAGATCAATAATTATAAATAATAAGACTTACGCATTTGCCCACGCGAGTTCCCAAGCGCATTCTTTAAAAAGCTGATTGTAGATGTTGGATGGAGGGGTGGTGTTGCGGTAGATTGCAGCCGCAAGGGCGCTTCGTTTCCGCAGCACTCTGAGTCTCAGACTTGATAGATACATCCAATCAGCTGTTGACGTGAACTTTGAAAAACAATAAGCAACTATTAGCAAGCGAATAAGAAACTAGATCCAAGTCCATGGTTTATGTGATTAAGGTAAAGTTATTATAAAATGTAAATTATGGTTTCACAGAATCACAAAGATTTAATTGGGATAAATATAGCAATTATATTTTCCCAGTCGAATTTAAAAGTTTATAAGATTTACAAAGAAAGAAAATTAATTTATTTACTTTAATTCCTCTGAAAGGCATGGCCTCGAAGATCGTGTACATGCGATTCGACAGCATTTTAAAGAGGAAGGCGACGGTGATATTGATCTGGTACAGTGCTTTAACGTATATCTCATAAGTGTCATCCGATTTGAATTGGTTCTTTGCCAAAATTTTGGAGCATTTCCTGAGGAATACACAATTTAGTGAATAAAGATCTAGTTTAATTTTCTATACAATTATTTATATTTTGTAATAATGATGATCGCGATCAGTTGTTCCTAGTGTAATATTTTTTTTGATGGGGTTAATTATTGTAACTTAAGCAATTAACAATCTAAATATCGTAATGTGTTATACCTAAAGGGAGAGTAAAGGAGCGACCTCTTCTTTATTTCTCAAAAGCATTTTCGAAATTCTTAAATTTAGTAATTATTGAAGATATCATTCAACAAAAGGAGTTTTTGAAGTACGGTCATATCTTTTTAATTTACTACCGTTAGAAGACAAACGTTGTTTTTAATCAAATTTTCTTGTTAATTGTAGAAAATAAAAAAAAAGTCCAAATAGTTTATTTCTTTTCCTAAATAGAGCTATTTTTCTATTAAAATATTCAACACTTATTGATTCATCATCATTACATGACACTTCGTGTGTGTAGTTTATATATATAAGACCTTAAACTATCAAATAAAGTTAATGTTATATAAGATTTTTTTTTTTGCCAGTTGATCATTATTTATGTTTAAAGCCTTCCATCATCATATCAACCGACGGACACCAACTTGACCACTATGTTTCTTATGTATTCAACAAAACAAGGACAAAGCCAATTACTCACTTATAATTTATATAGCAACGATTTGTTTCAACCGTTGTTCGCAGGAACGCGGTCAGATCCTCGCCGTGTCGCAGGGTCTGAAGCGCCTGCAGGAGATCGCACTAGGCGTAGTTTAGCTCCATCTTCGCCTCCGTATCCGACATGTTTTTGTAGTTTTTCTAAATCGGTAAATTATGCGAAGTTTTAATTTTCTGATGGTTCACTTTACAGCTGAACAGTAATACTGTACTCAATATACTTAACTTAAGAAATCAATTCAGTGGTTAACTAGAAACGAAATGACACGAAAACGAATACAAGGACAGTTGAAGGTTATTGTTACATAATTAGAAATTATGGGACAGATACTTTAGCATCCAAAACTAATGTTACTAATTAAAGTTAGGTTTTTTTTTTATTATTAACGTGTGTAACAAAATGCTAATGATCGCACACCCTGAAACCGGAAAGACCGGTAACGGGGTAGTGTAGGACTGCAACCGATTAAAAAGCTTCATACGGTATTCCAATCACTTCCGAAGATATGCACGACGGTCACGGGATAACATCGAGCAGATCTTCCGCAACCCCCGATCGGCACGCGGATCGAACAAGCCCGCCTCGGGGTGGGATAGGAAGCACCTCTCCCGACAGAAAATCCCTACGTGGCGACGCGTCGGAATACCAGACGCACCGCCAGACACACCCCAGGAACCCCTTGCAAAGGGGCGCCGGCCCGACGGCCCACGACAGTCGCCACGCCAGGTTCCTCTGAACTAAAGTTAGGTTAGCTAATATATCATTGAATCTATTTTAGTTCCAAACAGTCTAGTCTGAAAGTTATTACTTTATGTTCCAATATGAATAGACTTAACTGCCTCGAACGGGTTTTCTATTGCGGCGACCGAGCTTTGTTGGCTGTACATCGTCTGCAGCCTTCCGAAATCCATCACCAGTTTGTGTATTTCCATAAGACTCAGCGGAATTATTGGTGGGTGATATTTGAATTGATAGCAATTCAAATCGTGGCAATTCGCTGTGCTCACCCTGTAATATAATGGAGTTTTGGTAAACATGGTAAACATTAATGTAATTTTTTTTTATACAACAACGCGAGAAGATATCTGACTGGTATCCGCGCATTCACCTGAAGATGAGTGACACGCCAGTCTATATCAATTTGGGGCTAATGAGGATAATATATACAGCCACAGATTGTACTCGTTGCCTTTAGACATAAGATGGTAAGTCTAGTTAACTCAGTAATGTAGTTACGGCGTCCTTTTAACCGGAATACAGTAATGATTGCATACTACTATTTGGTGGTAGAAATATGGTGCTGCGGTGGTACCTATCTAGACGGTCTTCGGCAACAGCGGTCTACCACCAGTGAGTTCATCATCATGAGCTGCTTTTATCAAAGTGTAGCTTGGCTGTTAGACTACGTAAACTAATTCGACCTCAGCCCTTATTTCCACCTGATGGTATTCAATCCTTTACATCGTTCGAAGAATATTGGTTGAGTTTAAGTTCAATAAGTTTAGAAATCTTCTATATACGTCCCCTGGTGCCCGTTGGATGCGGACAGCGCAGGACTTGATGGATGTGGAGACTTTTGGGGGAGGCCTATTTCCAACGGTTGACGTCAATCCGCTGATGATTGATTGAATTTGATTGATGTTTGCAAACCAACCACCAAGTTACAAAAAAGTTGTAGATAGTTATTTTATAATATATCTTATACATTATAGATTCTTCTTGTATACATTTGGTATAATCTCGTAAGTATAATGATGTAAAGTATGTTATGGAGCTTTCACGGGGCTCCGTGTGAGCATCTATAATAAGATCCCATACAAAAACACAAACTCTTAGATTTGCCACTTAACTAATTTAATAATCAAGTTAAACCTGTTTTAGTTAATAAAATATACTATAGCAATGTTTAGTATTGAAATGATAATCATTCGGGCCAATAACTATATATATATATATATATATATATATATATACATAGTTATTGGCCCGAATACTAATATATATATTAGCGGTCCCTCGGCCGTTTTGCTGGTCGTAATAATATATAAATTAGACTTGAAATTTGTTTGAAATATTTCTTCAGAGCAAGCTAAAATTACTCTCTAGAGAGCCACCGTTACTATAGCAACCGCATGAACAATACGCATTATAAAAGTTAATTACAAATAAAATGATGCATCTATGAAATTCCTAAAATAAATGGAATGGTCATGTCCCAATATACGTTCACTAGTTTTCACGTGATTGGCGGACTAACAAAACCCATATTGATTATATTGAAAGATATGAATGACTTATTGATGTTGATGTCCAATAAATGAGTGTTCCTATTTTAATAAAAAATTCGGACTTCGTCTATGAATCTGATTGGAGAGATATATTTATATGAGGCACATTTATATTATATATGGTACAACAATATAACCTATGATATTATTTGCTTATACTTACCAAATTTTCAAAATTATCAATGCGCTCTCCAGGTCTACGGTGTAGAATGTCCTGCGCGCTTGATGGCAGTTTTCCGATATTGCTTGTTGATCCATATTGACCCTGAGCAACATTCAAAAAATTATTATCATGTTTATTAATATAAAAATATTACCATAATGCAATATTTTGGTTCTTAACTTAATTTTACCTAACTAAACTTAAATACTTAACTTTAAGTAACAATAAGAAAGGGGTGTAAGGGTTTCCGCGTAACAATTTACGAGATCCAAGCCAGCCTCACCGGCTTGCGGTGCACTCTGCTAATAGATAAATGAGGCCAAGGCTCTATTCCCTCTGTGTGAATCCCTACCCGATCGACATGGGAATCTTTGGGGGAGGTCTATATTCAGCATTGGACGTCCATCGGCTGATGATGATGATAAAAGATGTTAAAACGATTTAGATGTTACCTTGCAGAGGAACGGTATATGCGACTTCCTCGGTATCCTTAGCGACAGCCTAAGTTTCTCTCCGCCGCCTACGGATAAAACACAATTGGGCAAATATTACAATAATCAGTTCACTTCACAATATATCGGACTAAGGATAATCCGTAGAGATGCGACGGATCTAAAGCTCTGCAGGGCCCGGAAGTTGTTCGCCGATCACAAACACATGCACACACACTAAATATTACTTAATGCTGCGGCATACGTAAACAGTTCGGAAGTCCCACTGCTTCGCAAATAGAATATTTCATTGAAGTTATTAACACTATGTTGATGACTAACGGCCCTGGACCTTCTTCGAACCTGTTGGAACAATTTTCCTACACATAATGCACCTAACGCATGCGTCATGCAGCTCACAGTTCGGGCGCTCGCTCCGCTAACATATCTCGATTATCAATAATCGATAACTAATACCGTTAGTATAATCAAAAGTGTATCGGAAGGCGATTTTAATTCGCGTATTCAATTTGAATTACCGTCTATAACCCGTAATACACATTTAAGATGAGTAATGTCATACGAAATGTCTTCCAACAATAAAACCAGTCCTTCAGTGTTTTATATGACAAGGAAGTCCTTTAAATATAACAATAGTCCTTTATATATACGACACTAATACGTACGTATCAATCCTTTTATTATAATAATAACAACGCCATCTTGATATTAGCGAATCAAATAAAAGTATATGTTAATACACTAGTATCATTATAATTTTTTTTTTTAATTACCTTGAACTTGTACTGAATTGTATTATATCACTTTGGAAAAAAAAAAGTTTAAATAAGCAAGCAAATTAATGTAAAAAAATTAAAGAGTGCGTGATGGCATGGTGATGATAAACACAAGCCGAAAAAAAATCTATCGAACTGAAATCATAGTTGACCTATCATTTAAAGAATATGTATAGGGTGTCCTGTGGCAGATTTAGGATTTGAAATTCGAATATTTTTCTGACGGTTGCGCGGGGGACCGGGGACGGGTTACAGTTTGGCGCGGCGTTTGTGCGGATTGGTCAGTCACGATGTCGCAGTGGACTGGTGCGCACTGTGCTTTCGCAGTTGGAGCGTATTTAGAAGCTAATATATCATGCACTGTTGCTCGCCGGAGATTTTGTGCTCACTACAATATTCGTCGCTTAAGTGAAGAACCGAGTGAAAGTTTGATTAGGACGTGGCTCCAGAAGTTCCGTGCAATAGATTCAACAGTTAACAAGCCAAGCCCAGGTCCTAGCCGAACGTCGAGGACTGCACAAAACATTGAGCGTTTTGCAAACGGCGTGCAAGAAAATCCCCGCCAGTCGGTGCGTAAGAGAGCGTCAAGTTTGCGGCCTCCAAAAATCACGGTGCACCGTACCTTGGACATTAAATTCCACTCGTTCAAGATCCAATTGGTACAGGCACTTAAACCAAATGGCACTACAGAGAACGCAAAGAGTTCTGTGATCACATGTTAAGCTGATTCCGAACTGTTGACACCATTTGGTTTAGTCATGAAGCTCGTTTCCATTTGAATGGCACCAAGAGGACGAAACCCGCGATTGAAACACCAACAAGCATTGCATAGCCCAAAAGTAACTGTTTGGGCAGCTCTTTCTGTCAATGGAATAATTGAACCGTTTATCTTTGAAAATTCCCGTGGAGCAATCGTAACTGTTGATGATGATGTCTATTGCCGCATTTTTATACCGAAACTAAGAGAACATCCACCGAACAGCTCTCACACATGGTTTCAACAAGATGGCTACGCCTCACACACCAAGAGCCACCATGAGCCTCCTTCGCAAGATACACTCGGAATATTCTCAAAAGATTCTGCGAGTGTGTACGTCCCGATGCAAAACATCTGGACGGAGTGATCTTCAAAAAACAAAATCCGCATGTCTCGTCTTTCTTTTTATGACAAATATATGTATATTGTAAAACAATAACATTCTTTAATTTAATTAAAAAATCCTAAATCTGCCACGGGACATCCTGTACTTAGGTACGTGAGTTAGAAATAAGGACACATCCATACACAATAATAATTTTATGTATAGGACAGCTTGGTTTAAGACATCAATATACATTAAAAGAAAACATGAAATCTTGAAGGTCTTACCGAATTGCGTTTGCAACATTCTTTAGCATTTTCTTGTAATCATTTTTAGATTAGAATACACGGCAACTGAACAGGGAACGATTATCGAATGCCCCCGCGAGATAAGCAGGCCCTCAAACTGTGCAGGGTGGGAGCCCTTTCCCGACCCGGCCAATATTGCACATGCGTCTTGCACCTCGCTGCCCGCGCGTCACCTAATCATGATACATCCAACCTTTTAACAACCTACGCCCCTTCTCTCTCTGAAGGAGCGTCATTGATTGCATATGCACTAACAGCGCTACATTACGAGTACACACCGTAGCCGTTTCACAGTTCAAACAAGCGTGAGTACATTATAGGTCTTAAAGTGACAAAGAAAATTAAAAACAACAATACTAAATACGAAACTTACATTTACAATCCGTTCTAAATAAAATTCATGTTATGCTTCAATTGAATAAGTTGGAAACAAAGCAACCAATAAAGTTCACAGTTAACTTGAACGGATTGTAAACTATTAATAATTTCAGAGCAGTTTTATCTATGAATGTAATGCTTTCAATAAATAAAAGATGCGCGTACAGTCGTCTGCAACAAACGTGTATTATTATAATTCAATGTTATATATTTAAAACGATATTTATATAGTTTTCCAACACAAACCACTGTACATGAGATAGCGTGAACATAGAGAACGGTGTCTATACATATCACACATATATATACTAAACGCTAAACCTATTGAACATACTTATGTATTGATTAATGAGTTAAGTAGCCACGTTGTAAGCGTAAAGAAACCATTTACCATTATTAAATAAATATTAAAACACTATTAATTGTGAATCTGTAATTGTTTAAATACCGTACGAGAGATCATTGTTCGAATACGAGGGTAGTATGGGATAACACGAAAACTTAAAATTTCAAATATGCTTTTCTTTTATATTAAATGTTAGTTGTTATTTATTTACTTATGTCATATTCGGCTGGAGACTAATCACGCGACATAGGTATGATTTTAAAACACTAGATCATCGAACATCAAAATAAATGTACGATAAGGGTAGGGTCGATTCTCAAACTGTACGGTGCCCGGGTTGCCGAGAACCCCAGACGTTGCACATGCGCAATGCACTGCGCAGCGCCCCGCGACCCTTTCGCGATGGCACCGTATTGATTGCGAGTCAACCGACGGCGCCATTGTGTTGCAAATAATTATTTCTACAGTATAAAGGATAGTATATCAATACGTAACGAGTGAAATATATTATTAAATGTACAAATTAACAAAAGGTACATTAAAATTTGACATTGCTGGTGAATTTATAAAGAGTTTGGTAAAAACACTTTGCTGTAGCAGTTGCAGTTTTTCTTACAAAATTTTCAATATGTTCAATCATCAATCAACCAAAAAAAAAATCGCGTGTTGTGTAATCAACAAAGCAGACATAGCCATATATAACCTTATTGTTTAGTACGATGAAGTCACATGAAATAATTCAGGTAGAGCCGTAACTTCCTATGAAATGTGGTGTCACGAAAGAAATGGTGGAATTTGGTTGGTGGCAAAAATATTGTCACAATATTCTTGTAGTCATTGGATAACCATACATGGGAACCGAATGAATATAATAAAATAAACTAAAGTTTATTTGAATAATGAATGATGAAAAAATAAATAAATATTAATTATTAGTGATCGTTAGTAAGAGATCTACCTTCTATATCAAACTCATAGTACATGTGGTGACCTAATTAATTGTCCGTCATACCGAAATGCCGCACCATTAAGCGGAAGCTCTATAGATCAAATAAAACCATTTGAAGCCTCTATTAAATAATAACTTACAAAAATCGAATTATTAAATGCTATTTAAACAATATAATTAAAGAGGAAGTTATTCGAAAAAAAAAATTTAAAAGTAATACACAGTCAAAAGAAAAGAAAATTAATAGTTTATAGAGCCAAACCTATACACAGTGGAGACTTTTCTTTATCGTCTGTATTGTTACTGTTAATTAATGCACATGAGCTGGACTTCAAGCTCTTCACAAACTTCCGTTCACCGTGAAATAGAATGTCCGACTGAACATCTATGTTCTCCAGCATCACCTTCAATACTGCACATGCGCAATGCGGTTGTGGCCCGGGCGTAGCCCTTGGATTCCCCGCGGAGCTCTATTTATTGTACGTCGAGGGAACGACGCCGGTTCTCAAACTGTACAGGGTAAAATAATGCACACGCGCTCTGCAGCTTGCGGTCCAGGCGTGACCTAATCGCCTTTGAAATTTGCCGCGCACTTTGCCCCTTCTGTTACTCAGTGCCTAGTTAGTACAACGAAAGGACACCGGTTCTCAAACTAAACAGTAGCGTTGGTTTTTTAAGCCATTGAGTTTTTCACATACGCTTTGCAGCTGGCGGCCAGGACGTGAATATACCTTTGATATTTGCTGTTCCCCTCTCTACTACCCAGAGGTGACCATTTGGTGTAAGTACAAAGAAAGGACACCGGTTCTCAAACTTTACAGCTCGTCACTTTATTGATTCTCTGAGTATTGCACATGCGTTCTGCAGCTTGCGGTCCGGGCGTGATCTTATCATCTTTGATATTTGTCACTCACATTTCTCTCTCTGCTACCCAGAGGAGACCTTTCGGTACTAAGAACAAAGACATGACATCGGTTTTCAAACTTTACAGCTCGTCATTTTATTGATTCTCTGAGTATTGCACATGCGTTCTGCAGCTTGCAGCCCGGGCGTGATCTTATCATCTTTGATATTTGTCACTCACATTTCTCTCTCTGCTACCCAGAGGTGACCTTTCGGTACTAAGAACAAAGACTTGACATCGGTTTTCAAACTTTACAGCTCGTCATTTTATTGATTCTCTGAGTATTGCACATGCGTTCTGCAGCTTGCAGCCCGGGCGTGATCTTATCATTTTTGATATTTGTCACTCACATTTCTCTCTCTGCTACCCAGAGACGACCTTACGGTACTAAGAACAAAGACATGACACTGGTTTTCAAACTGTACAGCACGTCATTTTATTGATCCTGTAAGTATTGCACATGCGCTTTGCAGCTTGCGGTCCGGGCGTGATCTTATTATCTTTGATATTTGTCACTCACATTTCTCTCTCTGCTACCCAGAGGTGACCTTTCGGTACTAAGAACAAAGACTTGACATCGGTTTTCAAACTTCACAGCGCATCATTCTATTGATTCTCTGAGTATTGCACATGCGCTTTGCAGCTTGCAGCCCGGGCGTGATCTTATCATCTTTGATATTTGTCGTCCACATTCCTTTCTTTGCTACCCAGAGACGACCTTACGGTACTAAGAACAAAGACATGACACCGGTTTTCAAACTTCGCAGCGCATCATTCTATTGATTCTCTGAGTATTGCACATGCGCTCTGCAGCTTGCGGTCCGGGCGTGATTTTATCATCTTTGATATTTGCCACTCATATTTCTCTCTCTGCTACCCAGAGGTGACCTTTCGGTAGTAAGTACAAAGAAATGACACTGGTTTTCAAACTGAACAGCACGTCATTTTATTGATCCTATAAGTATTGCACATGCGCTTTGCAGCTTGCAGCCCGGGCGTGATCTTATCATCTTTGATATTTGCCACTCACATTTCTCTCTCTGCTATCCAGAGGTGATATCTCGGTACTAAGTGCAAAAAAATTACACCGGTTCCTAAACTGTGCAGCACATTTTATTGATCCCACGAGTTTTGCACATGCGCCTCACAGCTTGTGGCCCGGGCGTGATGTTATCACCTTTGATATTTGCCGCCCACTTTCCTTTCTTTGCTACCCAGACATGACCTTTCGGAACTAAGAACAAAGACATGACACCGGTTTTCAAACTTCGCAGCGCATCATTCTATTGATTCTCTGAGTATTGCACATGCGCTCTGCAGCTTGCGGTCCGGGCGTGATTTTATCATCTTTGATATTTGCCACTCATATTCCTCTCTCTGCTATCCAGAGGTGATATCTCGGTAGTAAGTACAAAGAAATGACACTGGTTTTCAAACTTTACAGCTCGTCACTTTATTGATCCCATGAGTTTTGCACATGCGCCTCACAGCTTGTGGCCCGGGCGTGATGTTATCACCTTTGATATTTGCCGCCCACCTTCCTTTCTTTGCTACCCAGACATGACCTTTCGGAACTAAGAACAAAGACATGACACAAGTTCTCAAACTTCACAGCACGTCATTTTATTGATCCTCTGACTATTGCACATACGCTTCACAGCTTCAGTCCGGGCGTGATCTTATCACCTTTTATATTTGCCGCCCCATTCCTCTCTCTGCTATCCAGAGATGATATCTCGGTAGTAAGTACAAAGAAATGACACCGGTTCTCAAAATTTATAGCTCGTCACTTTATTGATCCTCTGAGTATTGCACATGCGCTCTGCAGCTTGCGGCCCAGGCGTGAACTTACCATCTTTGAGGTATGCCGCCCACATTCCTCTTCCCGCTACCCAGACATGACCTTTCGGAACTAAGAACAAAGACATGACACAAGTTCTCAAACTTTACAGCTCGCCACTTTATTGATCCTCTGAGTATTGCACATGCGCTCTACAGCTTGCGGCCCAGGCGTGAACTTACCACCTTTGAGGTATGTCGCCCACATTCCTCTTCCCGCTACCCAGACATGACCTTTCGGAACTAAGAACAAAGGCATGACACAAGTTCTCAAACTTCACAGTACGTCATTTTATTGATCCTCTGACTATTGCACATGCGCTTCACAGCTTTGCAGAAGTGCGCTTAGCGTTAAATGTAAATTTATGAATAGATTATCGTTAATATGCCATAAAAACACAAAATATTTACGGTTTTTACATGTAATACACAGGAAGTTAAGTGTATTAAATAATTAATATTTAAATTGATTATCTCGCGACCTATTAATTAATATTGATGAAATATTCGCGTATTTGAAAACTGTGTTATTAAACATTCGCTTTTTTTAAAAAACGAACGCTCAATAACATATACAAAAACAATCGTTGTTGCTGTCCTATACAATAAGTCGATTGACATAGAGCCCGATGATAAATGGATTCTTGAAGAAAAAAAGACATAAATACTAAGAGAATTGTTAAAAATGAAAAAAAAATACACGGTCTGGTGTAAAGTTTTGTTTATACTTAATCACGTCCGCAAACTTAAATTCGAAAGCATATTTTAAACTTACAAACAGTGCTTAAAAATGTTCGCTTTGTGCACTCCCATCTAACTTAGATTATATTCATGTAGTGTTGTATCGATTGAAAAATTTCTAGAGACGCCATTTTGTTATGGCGCTTATTGAATTCACACAATATATTTTCTAAAGTTTTTAATGTATTTCAACATTTGTTTCCAATTTAACTTTGCCTGAATGTATCGCATTAAGTGAAGAGGTAAGTGAAATGATGAATAGACGCCCAGCTGGTTAATAAGTAATAAAGAATACATGTGATAAACGGATTTTAATTTAGTAAATCTAATGATAGTACAACAGACCATGTGTTTTTTCTTTAGAAATCCACACAATTAAAAAAAAAAAATAAAAAAAAAAATTAAAATTCTTACCCAATTGCAGCTTGGCTGTTGGTCGTCTCGTCCTCGTCCAACGTCCGTTCAGCGCAGAGCCGGCTCGCAAGTGGTACATCGATCCAATTCCGGAACTACTTCACACTTTTGCACATGCGCTGTACGTGTACCAAAGGGGCGGAAACGGCTTTACTATGTGTTGCCTTATATGTTATAATATATTTTACGAACGCGTTCACATTTATTAACATTAAATCTTACTTAACCATCAAGTTAATTTTAGTTAAACTTTATTTTATTATAGATTATTGACAAAGATTTCGTAATTTAATTACAATTAATAGTACAATTATATTTGCTAGGTACACTATGTGTTTTTAGGTCACAGGGTATCTTTATAAATATATTTAACAATTTAAGACGTTGACCTGATGGTAACTTAAGATCGTAACGTATATAGTAATTTTTACTCACTACTGTTTGGTGGTAGAAATAGACGATGCGATTGAACCTAGAGAGTCTCCGGCAATAACAACCTGCCATTGGCCAGGGGTATACCCGACAAGGTATATCTATATTGTTATTAAGATAAGATTAAAGAATTATTATCGACATTATCATATGCCCACAGCTGGACGTGGGCTTTCACTTTAAATTGTGTATACTTATTTGAAGTAACACACACGCCTAATCGTTTATGGTAATTTTCTGTACAAAATATAATTTTGTATGTATACATAAAAAAAATGTTATTAAAATGTATTATAATAGTTCTTTTGCTCAAAAATTATGCCATATAAATAATACATTTTCTAATACATCACACTGTACCATAGATAAATAATTGATTTCTAAAATAATTCATTCTAATATTACGTTACCTCCAGCCTCCATCAGTAACATGGTACCGACAAAATCTTTAATCTCTAAGTTATATCTCTATCACACTTTTTTTTTAAAAGCAAAACTAACTATAAGACTCAATATAACATATAAGATGTGTCTAAACAGTTTTCATCATAATTCTTCTTATTTGATTGTTATCTCCTTCATCAGTCACGTTACTAAAATTTCTATGAAAATTACTAATATTTAATTTTAATCAAGGAAATAAAGAAAGTAGTTCTCTATTTTGTTGGTTACCTTCTTTATCTGTGACGTAAAAGTATAGACAATAGAGTGAACGGTCTAAATACTCTATTGGATTATATTATTCTCAACAAATTATATAACTGCAGAAGTGGATATAGTAGTTAACGTTATCTAGTTACACCGATGTCCTGGATTCGAGTGTTACGTCTAGAAAAATTTGATTGTTAATAGAATATTGTTAATTACTGATTACTACTTCACATATGAGAATTAGAACATACTAAGCAGTATTGTCTACTATGCCAATTATTTTCTACTTATATTAGAAATGGGCAAATTAAAAGATCTTAAGATCTTAGGGTTGTCGTAAAGTTTTCATAAAGGCAAAGAAAATGTATACAAAATTACCAATGAATTTTATTTCTCTGGTGGTAGGTCCTTGTTGCCGGAGAAAGTCTAGGTTGGTGCCACCGCAGCGCCTATTGTCCTAAATTGACCTAAACGGTACTGTGTAAACATTACTATGTTCCGATTTGAAGGGCGCTGTAGCTGGTGAAGGGCGGTTGTGACGAGATTCAACAGGTCATGTCTCAGGCGACAATCGCAATATGGTGCAGTACATATTATCGTAATTAGTACCCCGTTGTTATGGGTGGGGGTATCACTTACCGTTCCGTTAGTCTTGCCACTGAATAGGATATAAAAAAAACAGATTTTATTTTAAATATAAAGAGAAAATATCAACTCTTCCAATACGAGACTCCTGAGAATAACTGGGTGAGACACTCAAAGGCATCATCTTAAAGAATACAAACAATTATGAGTGAGTGTTTAATGTACTTTAGGTAATAATAGGATATTGCTCCATCCTCTTGGCGTGGTGGCCAGGGAGAATTTGCTGAGGGCCTCTACCGAGAGCAAAGACGTGTCTTTGTTATCGGTCAAAGCTCACGCGGGTGGTGTTCCTGGTTATGAGCGGGCCAAGCTGACTGCTCTTAACAGCAGAAGGAAGTCAGATCATTACCAGTGCACGGAATTATATTTTAAACATTTTCTTCGCGATGCCTCAGTTGCGAGATGGAGCGCCCGATACAGCGAGGGCAGCATCGCGTCCATCACTAAGTTATTTTTCCCGAACGCAGCAGAGGCATATCAGTTAATAAGGAAGGTCCGGCCAACTGGACAGTTAACCCAGATATTCAGTAGCCACGGTCGATTTTCCCAATATTTGAACCGTTGCAAGTGTCGGGAGACCCCGTCGTGCAAACGTGATGATGCCGTGGAGGAAACTGTTCCTCATTTGCTGACGGAGTGTCCTATACATAGATGCTTAAGGTATGACTTTGAGCAGGAGACACACTTAAGAATAGATACAGCCAGTCTACCTGAGATGATAAAAATAACTTAGAAGTAAGTTCATATATTATTGTATAAAAATATGTAAAATAGTAAACAATAGAGATAAGGACAAATAAATGTTACTTTATTCATATCTACACAATAATATTGTGTATATTAGATAGTTAAATAGCATAAGTATAAAGTAAAAAAAAATATAATAAAAAAAAAAATATATAAATTATTAGTGAATGTTTTGTAAGTAAATGTTGTAAATAATAGGATAAGGTAAAGACCTGAATAACAATATTAGAGAAAATTAGAAATAAATAAAAAAAACAATAGAAGAGTATTAACAACAAAACAATCTTTATTAATCATTGTAACCTTTAATTTTATCTTACATAATGCTTGATAAAGAAATACAAAGTATGGATATGATAAATGCTGAAAAAAAAAAACGTTGAAGATTCAGAAAGTACACCTGCAGCTTGCTGATCGCCGTCATCATCGACACTATTCATTTTCTTGACTTCTTTGCTATAGACAGTTGCTTGAAAGTTTGCAATAACTTTTTACTATACAAATATATAATAATTTCAGCAATGTCAAAGTGTAACGTGTCGCATAGATATAGTCATATAAAATAAGTAAGTAACATCGCCAGCTTAATAGATAAGTGATTATAATTGTTTATACATAGTTTAACGCGAGCATTTTTTCAACGCCAGCCATATTTACGGAAGCGAATTTAAACAGAATCAATAGTTATATAAATATATAAGTAACTTAGTTATGTCTACGGCGTAGAACTGTAGACCAAGCATCATCGCTGCCCCTCGGCTGCCAACCCTGTTGCTACAAAATATATACATACTTTGCATATTAAAACGATACAAATTGTATTTCAATATATACCGGATATAAAGATATTTACGGTTGATATTTGGTTATGGAGCAGTGAATGGTGTCCCGCGAAGACCCGATGCTCTGGAACAGGATCGGAGGTGAAGACACGAAATCCGCTGATCGCTGTTGCAATTGCTCTCCCGGCTGTTGCTTGATTGTCACCGATACTATACACAAAGAGTGAGCGATCGAAATCTAACCGCCGAAATATTTTGAAGAACCGAGTCTTATTAAATCTTATATCAACGCTGGACTGTAAGGGATCCTGTACAGCAAATCACAGCACCCTACTTCCATTGGGCCAGCGTGGTGGGAAATAGTCCATATTCCCCACATGAACCTCTACACACGACGGGTCCGAGTGTCCAGCGAAGCGGGCAGCGCAGGCCCGATTGATGTGGAGAACTGTGGGGGAGGCCTACGGCCAGCAGTGGACGTCTATCAGCTGATGATCATTATAAATGATTGTTATAGAAATAAACAAGAGATGCTTGATTCTACTGATACTAAACATTCCACTGCTCAATTAAAAGATTTAATTAGAGAACTTCAAAAAGTAACCGCAAGACAATATGTCAGCTCGTTAATAGTTTACCCTGACTTAGATGAAGCTGTCGATGATCCTACACTGCATTGGCAACAGGAAAAAAACTTTCAAGTCATCTCGCTTTTTCACTTTCGCAATGTAATAGGCTACCGGGAATTTTACCCTTGATATAATATTAAAGTGGTAACCCACCACGTTGTCTCCGCCATCATAGTCACCACCGCCGGCACCGTCGCCGGTCACCAGCTCATTATCTTTATCACTGCTTCCCTTGTTTGGACAACACATCATTGCGATCGCCGCTTGGTATTTCGGTCATGGCCACTGCAATCACAAAACAGGCATAGATATTGAGCGTATGAGTTTGTGGAAAAATTAAAGTAAAATTGATAATTACCTTCTTTTTATCCTCAGGAGCGCTAAATAAAACCCCGATTGGGGTAGGAAGTAGAATATATAGAATACTTACGGTTTCCTATGTGAGTAAGGTTAACTGTTTTACATAATATCCGTACGTAGAACCAATTGCAATAATTAACCAATTTCTATTTTCTTCAATTTTTTTTTTTGGTAATTAGTACTGAACCTACGTTCTGAAAAGTAAGGAACAATTTAAAGTATTATTCGTATATATTTATTTAATTACGATACATCAAATTGAACGTAATTAACCTTGTTTTTGAGGATACAAGGTGGTGATGTAGTTTTTCTTGCGTTGTGCCATAACAGTATTGTAAAAGTTGCCACTCCTCATTCGCATCGTTTTAATCTGTGAACCACAAATGAATTAAATTGCGGACATCGGTTTAAGTAATCAAAGTCGACTTAAGTAATATTTACCAGCATCATTTGTACCATCATATCCATTTGAAGCTGAGCTGGAAAGTGTAAGGGCGTTTGTATGTGTATACAGAGTCACCACGCCTCATGCAGAATATTCCAGCACTTGTTCTTAAGTGGAAGACTTGCTTTATTTCATTAAGACAAACCGATAACGAATATCTATCGGTGCTGCTAAAGTTTTAAGTTATTGACGTATGCACTTAATGCGGTGCTATAATTTATACGTAGATTAAGTTCTATGACTGGGTCGTGCAATGTGAAAAGTGCTAAGTAATAAGTAAACTATGAAGTTTGTTTAATAGATACTTGATTAGCTGATGATAAGTTATAATTATTCGTATATTAACACATACTTTATAGCAAGTTGCAATAGCGCAAGCGAATATAACTAAGATCTATAGTTAGACAACGAATAACTTATTCTTATGTCTACGGCGTAGAGCTTTTAAGTACTTACAAAATATTTGAATTATATTTATTATAAAAGTTATAAAGATATTTACAGTTTATTTTTAGTTGTTGTACATATACTGGTGTCCCTCGAAGACTCGACGCTCTGCTACGGGATTGGCGCTGAGGACACGAAGCAGCTGGCTGCTCATGTCGTCGCTCTGCTGTCGCTCGACTGTCGCCGGTACTATACATAAGGAGTGATCTATCAAAATATTACCATCACATTATTTTAACGGATTCAATCTAATTTTATATGAAGCATAGCAATATAATGACAAATACAATTAAAAGATGGGGAAGTTATTATTAGCTGATACTAAATAAGAACATAACGTTGCAACAGTCAAGTGAAAAGAGAATTAAATGAATATTTTAAAAGCAAAGTTTAGGGGATAATAAATAATAACAAATTAGTATTACAAAAAGAAGGGATAATTTTATTAAAGCCCTTACCTTTCTTTATGTTCCTTGTTGTATGGTGTATCCAAGCAAACAATTCCGTATTGGGGGAAAGAAACTATACACGAAATGCATTTGCGATATTTGTGCAAGGTTATTGCATTATGTACAAAAATGGCAGCAGCAAATATTTCAGCGAATCTTAGATGATCTTATTCCATTAATTGGTGGAAAAACAGATAATAATATGAAGGTAGTAAAAAGAAGAAAGTGAAAGAAATATTCCGTGTTTAAACCATGAAACGGGAAAAATAACTGATAAATTTATTTCTAAAAACTTAACATTGGTTAAAGATGCTGCGAGTTATGGTAATTCAAACGTTAAAATAACTTAAAAATTGTATTTAACTAAATAAAAATTATGTAATGCGACCTCACATTATTACTCGGTGGAAACGCTTAAGGACCGCTTAATATAACTTGTTCAGAATGATTATATTATATCGTTTAGTAGTATAAAATACCATGTCACTATATACTAGCTGTTCCCGGCCCGCTTTGCAGGCGGTAACTTAAAACTAGACCGCAAACTTACTGATCTTAAGTACTAACGAAAACGGTGGGTAACGGAACGGTGGTGTAAAAACGTTACTGTGCTCGGAAATTGAAATGAAAATTAAGAAAGTTATTTAGAAAAAAAAATGATTAAGAATTTATGAAATAAAAAAAAAAACCATCTCTACAAATCATCATGCGTCGCATGCTGCAATCTTGCGAACAAACGCAATCTATACTCTTTATCTTCATATAGATGTGTATTCATAACGTCATTAGTATTATCAAAGTACGCGATAACTTTGTAGTTATCGTTATATCTTATATATATATATATATTAATCTTCGAATTTTCATCGCGGTGATACTCAATATTAGCCGGGTCTCTCCGGAAACGGATACAAACCAACGGAAACGCAAAATATATATTAAAACGCATTATTATGTATAAACATTTCGTTCGTTAGAACGACCGAATGAAACATACTTTGTATTCACACGAGCGGTGTACTTAAACCTTAATATCGCTTCATTATCATGAGACCGTGTTAGATTACTAAACGAAACGTAACTTAGAAGGAAAGGGACATAATTTTTTTTATAATCATGCTTACTTAACCGAGGAATATAGCTCGCATGTTCTTTACGCGATAATCTTTATAACTAATAGAAGCGGAACTTCAATATTACGCTTATCGCTTTGAAAGCGTCCAGTTTATACTAAATCAGTAAATTCATGTTTTCGTAATTAAAAAAAAAACTGTTATATTCATTAAAACAAAACCGGATGTTTTAATCTTATGTTATTAATTGGATAAATAAATAAACCCTTCAAAGTATATGGAATAAGCTTTGAAATGAGTAACCGTGTGTTATAAAGAAAACTAATAACCAATGACAATATTTAACTACGGTTACTGTTGCAGTTAACTTTAACTAATATTTAATAGTTATTAAATTATTTGATCATCTAAGATACGCTGTAAGATCAATGGTTATAGTAAACAATATATTAAATGTGTTTAGAATATATCAGTCGCTCTTCTTCTGATTGCCGTGCCCGCTGTCGTTGTCACCGCCGTCACCATCTTCGTCACCACCGTCGTCACCATCTTCATCACCACCGCCGTACACCATCTTCGTCACCACCGCCGTACACCATCTTCACCGCCACCGCCGTACACCAACCTCGTCGCAGTTTTCTTTCTTGCAGTTTACATTATAGCAGTCATTGTGACCGCAACAACAACAATTTCAACAAGAAACGACAACATATATAACATATATGTAAACCATAAACGTGATAATTTAAGTTTTGATATCAATTTGTAAACAATTGTCAACAATTATTACCTTTCATTAATCCGTGGGGGGTTGCTAAATAATACCCCATGTGGAGAGTTGATGTAATAAAACATATACTCACGGTTTCCGTTGTGATTCCTGTTACCTGACTTATAACGATATATATATGCGTGGGAACTGTTTTCATTCATTCCTTTATAATTGTGGTAATATGTTCATAATTATCAGTAACAGTTACACATTCATCCACGCTGTAAGGGTAAATAATAATAAAAAATGAATTACTTATGTTTATATAAGTGAAAATCTAATAGAGTAAGAAAAAACATTTTTCTTATATGTTTATTGTCGCAGCTGTAGAAAGAAGTATCCACATTTTTCTATTAGAAGAAGCGATCAGACGAGCAAGTTGTCCACTAGATACATCCTACCATTAGTATGTTGATAGTGAGGATGGTATACACAGCCAAGGTTGGTGTTGTCCTCGTCTCCATGAGATATAAGACAGAAGACATCCTCACTAATCAGGTATGGTCGGATGTGTGAGAGTGGACATCATGCTCGTCTGATCGCTTCTTCTAAAAAAAAATGAGAATAATTTTATGAAATTACTTGGACTTTACAAATGAAATATGTGTATAGAAAAAAAAATTTTTTTTTGTTACCCCAGTAATTTCATTAGCTACAGCGCCTTTAAATCGGAACACAGTAATGTTTGCATACTACTGTTTGGCGGCAGAAATATATGTACTAGTATGTGGAGATCTTTGGGGGACGCCTATGTCCAGTAGTGGGCGTCTATCGGCTGATGATGATGATGATGACCAGTATGATGTATGACCAGTTTCAGATCCAACTCCATGCACTGTTATATTTTGAATTGTAATGTATATGCCCTATATGATATATATAAGAAAATTAATGAAAACCATAGAACCATTTAGAAAACATTTAGTATTAGGAAATGTTTTGATCCTTTATTTGAATTTTTTTAGTTAATCTAAATAATGGAAGGTGCGTCTATAATTACATTAATTTGCAATAAGATTAATTAACGATAATAATATAAAAATACAAGTAAATAATAAAAGTAATAATTAAAAATAGAGCAACATATATATGTAGAAAATTTAGGCAGCTATCGGTTTTTACGGATTATGGTAAAAGCTCTATGATAACACTTCTATTATACGTCTGAAATCAACATTACATAGATCTATATATATATATATATATATATATATATATATATATATATATATATATATATATATATATAATATTAATGTTTGTATATATATTAATAATAAGTGAAGCTCTGGTCCAGTTACCCTGTCTCGAATTACAAAGTATCTACGCATATTTATAGGCTTCCTACTTGTTGCATACGGCCCGCTTCTAATTATATCTATACGTATCTCTCCAACCCCCGATCTGTCCTACCCCTTTGTATACTACCCTTTATTGATTTAAGAGTCTAATACGCTAAACATTTATGCAACTATTTATAACTTTTTTTTTTTAATCCTAACGTCCTAAAGCTTCATAACAAATGCAACTGAATGCGTCTGTAAATGTGTTAAATTAAGAACTACAGTTCGTGCTAGAAAAAAGAGTATATTTTTTTTTCTACCAAGCGACAAGATGAACCGGATGTACCACTTACCTAATGATAAGTGATGCGCCTGCCCGTAACGACTTGGCGCAAGTTGGGATGTACACTGTATCAAATTTGTCCTCGTCGCTTTGAGACATAAGATGTTAAGTTTCGTTACCCCAGTAATTACATTAGCTACAGCGCGCTTCAAACCGGAACAATGTTCGCACACTACTGTACCTATCTAGACGATCTCCGGCAATAGAGTCCTACCAAAAGAGAACATAATGAAAGCGCGGGCACAAGGGACGAGCGTAAGGCTGTTTTGGGTGAAGGCGCACGTGGGGATCGATGGGAACGAGAGGGCGAACAAACTGGCCAAGGAAGCGGCCCTGAACGACAAAAGATGACCGGTATACGAGGACTGCTCCGTTTCCTTCGTCAAGCGTCAGCTCAGGCTGAAGACGCTTGACGAATGGAACAGGAGGTACGAGCAAGGTACGACGACTTCGACAACGAGGATTTTCTTTTCAAACGTCGCGTCAGCATACAGGTCCCTTCGTCGAGTGGAGCTCGATACGGTCTTGGTCCAGATGTTCACGGGGCACGACGGATTCTCAGAGTACCTGAACAGGTTCAAGCTCAAGGAGAGTCTGCGGTGGACCAGACCGTGGTGCATTTGCTGACTTCCTGTCCCTTATACGGGAGACAGAGATTGGTATTGGAGGTGGAACTGAGGAGACAGCTCACCAAAGAAGCTATTGAAGCCTCTGATGACTGAAGACGAAAGTCGCCAGATATTCTTAAAAGTTTCCATAATTGTAATATCCGACGCTATTAAACAACAAAAAAGAAAGAGAAGTAGGAATAAAAATAAAATAATTGGATATGTAAAATAAGAAACAGTAAAAAAAAATTAAATAATTAAAAAAGTCAAACATACGGGAAATTAAAAATTGAAAAAATAAGAGAAAAGAAGAAAAGAGCATATTCTTACCTGAAGAGTAGGCAACGCACTGGCGTCGCTAGTGACGTGGGCGGCGGTGAATCACTTACCATCAGGTGACCCGTCTTGCTCGTTTGCCTTTTATTTTACATAAAAAAAATAAAACAAAATTGTGAAAAAATGAAATATAATAATAAAGAAGAAGAAGAAGAAGAACAACAAGCGGAAGTAGAAGGAAAAGAAAAGAAAATATGAAAACGGATGATTGTTACAGGATCAACGCAGCGACGATCTCCACTTGCCGGAGGTATGAAAGAAGGAAATGGAATGCAGTATAAAAGAGGACAGAAGAAGTATAACAGATAAGTATGGTAAGATAGATGAGAAAGAATGAAGCATACAAAAGATGTATAGAAACTAAGTGATTTGTATAGATAGGCTCTGAGCCACAACAAGCAGAGGAACAATTCTAGAAAAAAAAAAAAATTCCTACCTGTTGGAGTCCGTCATTTTGTATGCACTGAGAGCTTGGGCGCCAGTATCTACGAAGCTGTAGTTCGATGGTAGCTCGATGTGGTCCAGCGTGGGTTTGCGCACAAGATCTTGCGCACGCATCGTTGCATTCTGCGTCATTGCACTCGGCCCTAGTACTTGCCGGGCAGCTTCTATGGAACTTCGTGTCCAAGAAACAGCCACTTCATATGAGATAAAACGTGGCTTTTCCCAGGAAATACTGCGAGATTGAGAGCTGGAAGTATCAGTAAGCTACTCGAGACTACCACACACATTTGAACTGGTTGGTGTGGAGTTCTCCTGCCTGGGGGAACTTGCGACGATTCGGTTATTAACATCGACGGTAGCCGCATTGAAGAAGGATAGGTTCGGTGTTCTGCGTTATGCGGAACGACGCAGAGATTGGACAACAAAAAACTCGAGCTGGTCTACTTCTGCACCATTCACCAGGCGGAGTTGCTGGTATTAGCAGAAGCGTCAGGGTACGCAGCTAGAGAGACCACGCAATCTAGCGCCGTATATAGAAACTCAAGATCTGCCCCCGAAACAGTCGCAAAACCTGATACCCTCTGGTTGAGAGTAGAATGTAAGGTGGGTGAACCCTCAAGCAGGGATGAAGGGAAACGAGAGCGTGTACCAACTGGCCGAGAAAGCGGCCCTGAACAGTAAAAGAATACCCGTGTACGACGTTTTCCCCATCTAGTTCGTCAAGATATAGTTGAGGTTGGGAATGCTTGACAAATGGAATAGGAGTTATATGGAAGGTACAATGGCTTCAACGACGAGGATCTTTTTCTGGACGTTCAATCTACCTTTAGGTCGCCTCGCCGAATAGAGCTGGACACGGTTCTGGTGCAATTGTTCACGGGGCGCGGGGGATTCTTAGAGTACCTTCACAGGTTTAAACTAAAAGAGGAGAGAGGTGGACCAAATTGTGGTGCACATAGTCATCTCCTGTTCCTTATATGGACCTTGTTAAAATGTGAGTTGGAACTCGGAAAGGAAATAAATGAAGGCAGCATTGCCTCTCTGATGAGTGAAGACCAGAGTCGCAGCATATTTATAGAATATTGCATGGATGTAGTAGGAAACATGGATGAGAGGAACAAACGTAACAGCTAAGAAAATTGAATAACAAAAGAAAGAAAGGAACAAAATGAAAGGAAATAGAAAGTTAATACAAGAGAGTTGAAAGAAAATAAATGTAAAACTCAATAAATAAATAAATATGTATTGGAATCCAATAATAGACATGAGAACGAAAGATGAAAGATGGAGAACCAAAGAAGTGTAAAAAAAAAAAACTCCTGGATATAGACCTTCCCTATTTATATATACTTTGATAACATTCTTAACGGTAATAACATCAATATTAATTAAACACATTTTAACTATTGTCATTAAAAATAAAAGTTTTTTAATGAAATGAAACGACGCCATTTTGTTTATCATCGTTTGTTATTAAAAAAGTAATAACTAAATTAAATAAATAACGTTGTCAATAATTGATAGTTAATAGATAGAAAATCAAACAAAGAGTTAAAGATGAGGGGTGGAGCGGGGTCGGGGCGTGGGGGTGGGGGGGCTCTAGGGTGGTGGATGCAACGCGCATGACAGCCGCCGGGCACCCACCCCCTTTTGCATCGGTGCGATGTCGATCGATCCATAAAGCCCTGGGAAATGATGTCCGCCCAGTTCATCTATCCTCCCTACCCTTTCCCCCCGCTGCGCAGCTCTATCGATTCTTTGTTCACATATCATACATATAAAAAAAAATTTTAAATGCAGTCTAGCTCAGTTTTTCTACCCCTAACGATAATTATATATAATGTTATGAAATACAAAAAAAATGGTGAAAACTCCTACTTAGGTGTCGCTTAATATATTTTTTTGATATACGAAGAAAATCTTATTTGGTAGATATCTCTTTTAGGCCTATAGGTATTGATATGACTTTTTTTATCTTATTAGGGTTTTTTTTTACCACACTTAATTGTTTTTTTACAGATTTAACAATTTTATATATACAAAGAAAAATTATGAAATTCTAACGATTATATGAAAAAATATGTACAGTCGGTAAATTACCGCTGAGCGAAAAAGTACCGTCAACATATGGTACGTAAAAATTACGTGAAACTATTTAGAAGCCTTTATGGCTCCAGTTTTTGTATAGGATAAAACTAATAAAAACTTTTTTTTAATTATTAAGGCAATTATTTTTTAATTTATCAAAGGTATATATCTAATTTGATATACATATGGAAGAGCGAGAGGGGACGAGACTATAAAGTAATTAATGGATGAAAATAAATCTGTTTCGAATTAACACTAAAAAGATGTCTACTTACCTGATAGTAAAGTGTACGGTACGGCGAAGGTAGTGAACATCATGTCTGCAGAACAATAGAGCATCAGGGGCACCAGCCGCAACCTGATGTGTTGTCTGCCCGGCGTCCGAAGTAAGCAATGAATGTTCGACGCAATCCCACAATCCCCGCTCCGGGCGCCTGCCTAGTCCCCCGCCCAGGCACTATCCACCTCCAACCCCGCCCGGGACGCCATTAGCCATTGGTGCGTCTAGATTTTGCGCTAAAGTATTGATTCGATCTCGAGCCCTAGGTTACGGAAAGTTCTCGAACAGCGTGTGATCTATAGTTGTAGATATCTCGTTTAACACTATGACTAAGTACTTTTTATGAACATTCATTTATATTGTTATTTATAAAAAACCTTGCAAACAAATTGACTCTACCATATCAAACACTGTCAAACAACCGGATGGAATTTTAAAATGGCGTATCTTGTTAAATTACAAATATGTATAGCTAACGGAAATGATATTTCCATATACATGAATGTTGGTACTCGATGAGTTAGCGGTTTACCTTATTATAAGTGATGCGCTTGCTCATAACAACTTCGTTTTAGTTAGGATGATATAAATAGTTTCACAATATACCTGTCGCCTTAAGACATAAGATAAGACAGTAATGTTTGCACACTGCTGTTTGACGGCAGATGTAAGAGCTGTAGCAGTACCTAGACAGGCAACAGAGACCTACCACCTGTCCTTTCTGCGGAGATTGCTCTGTCAATTGTACATGCGGAGTGATATGATTCCTATCTCGAAAACTAATGAATAATTTAGAAGCTGTGTAGACCGATCCACGATTCTACCAGGTGCTTATTTTGTCTCTGACTTTAAAGTAACACAAAAAGTTTTAAGACTTGTGGGTTTGGATGACTCGTGAGGTCCGTCGCACATATGTAGACAGGTTAGTAAGGCGCTGAGTACATTCCGGTAGACCCTACCAGGATAGGCAGAGCAGAGGTTATCTACAAAGGAGATTGCGAAGAAGTTCGTCGGGGGAGGAAGATCGTAAAGGTTTTAGTCAGGGCAATTCTGAAATAACCTGTTTAATTGTAAAGCAAGGTGTTTGGAAGTGTTTACCACACGGAAAGACAAGCAGTGATGACTTTCATATTCTTCTGCAAATCTGCCGGTCGAACAACGACCAAAGGTTCAATTCCCACCTCCGCAAGGTCAGTAGACGAGCAAACTCTGCAGAACTAGAAGACGTATTGATAAGATTATGCTGTACGTCTACAGAGAGGCTCGACCCAAAGTCTCCGGGAAAAGATATTTATCGGTACGTCACCATCAAACGCAAAGATCCGGGCATCATTAGCCTCGTCCACCTACGGAATCGTTATGACACTCGATGAGCATCTCAGGATTTTATATAGCAGCTGGCTGTTTGCGTGGACGGAGCACAAGAACGTCGGTAAATACACATCAGATGTTTTCCCGACAGCCAGGTCCACCGAATCTTACTGGAACAATTGCCTGTGCCCAAGTGCGAAAGAGAGCTTATGGTGGTGTCATCAAGAGATGCATGGAGCTGGGTGAACGTCCAAAGTTGACCACATCGCCGAACATACGTAATCTTCGGAACAATAAAGCAGTGCTGTATTAGTAACATCTATGTGACTGTTAATTTGAAAGAGGCTGTTGTAATGTTTCGCTAAACTTATGTAATTTAATATTATCATCATCATTTCAACGGATGGACGTCCACTGCTGGACATACGTCGATTGTGATTTACTATACATTACATGAACTAATCTTGTAAATTATTATGAAGAAAGTAAAATGCAGAGGCGCCCAAATAAGAGTATCTGTTGGCATGGTTGTGAACCATCAATGAATGATGATGATGATGAAAATAATTTAAATAGACTGAGACACTAGTTATTTCGTACTTTTTTTAAAAATGTTAGGTTTTCCTATGGGAATTTCATTTCTATTACAACTTTTTGATGACCACTGCTGATCATATGCCTTCACGAAACAAGGCATTAATAAATAATACCTGTCTTGTATTTGTGGTGTACAGATTAGAGAGAAAGCTGCTGTCTTTCTTCTGGAATTATTTCCTTATTAGAGACTTTTTGCCGAGTGGACTTTCTGAACCATATCTTTCAAGAGGCTGTATATTTAAAACAAACCAAAGAACAAAATAATAACTTAGAACACAACTAACAATTAAACTTTGGAGAGCAGAATAGAAACAATACGATCCGTGGTAGAGTTTTCACATTATCCATCTACTAAGCTATAATAATTTAAAACTAAACTAAGTTGAAAAAGAAACAGTAAAATTTGGGCTAAGTTTACTATGTTACGATTATTTATTTAAAGTTATCTTTAAATCAATATATTAATAAACAATTATTTAACTGCTACTTTACTTTTGTATAGTAGGTATAGTTTATTATTCCATTCGGACTTTTCGGAAATTAAATACTTGTACTAAGTATATCAAGTTTTTTTTTAACGTAAGTAGAATAAGCAATTGTTAATGAAGCAAAATCTTATGTAGTTTGTTATCATAACTGTACTTATTCTAAAAGTAAATATTATTTTAAGATATAGTTCTTCTTTGTTCCAAGACAAAATTTTTTACCTAATTTATTTTCAGTGAATCAATAACTTAATACATCATACTTAAACTGTGTGAACAAAATAATAATATGGTTGAAGTAATTAAATGAGGAATAACAGGATATTGTTGGCAATCGCGCCATCCCTGAATCTAATTGGATAAAAAAATGGTTTATGTAGAGTTTCGTTTCAGAACAAATTGACGGTGTTTTGTGGGTGGTGGTACAAAAGCAGCTGACGCGGGCGTCAACGAGTAGTTCTGGTCTAGCTACCTACTGGAGTAGCTGGTCGAGTCTCCTGTACTCGTGGGGAATATAGGAAGTGTTTCTCTTATCTTAAAGGCAACTTATACAATATCACTCTGCACAGTATTGGTGACGAGTGGAAGCGGACAGAGGTTAATAAGAATTGCTAACAATATACTTTATTATAGCAGATTAAACTTTTCGAGAAGAGGATTACTTAAATGAAACATTAATTTTTGCGTACATTTATTGAATTAAAAATACCCACACTTCGAAACATTGTAACTTAAATTAATTATCATAAAATAACAGGTCATAAAAAGATTTAAATAAATATTATAGGTTAGAAGATTTACATCATTTTGGCCACAGCTCGTCCAAGTCCATTCTCTGTCAAACCCCACCCCACCCACTCCTCGAAACCCTTCTTACAGAATAAACATGATGGACAAAACAAAGAACCCCTAAGATGCGTGTCGAGGCATGGGTATTTTATGACACAAACTACACCGATTACATAATATCACAACATCAAGTCAGTTAAACACCGGCCGTCCTTCGCGACGCATCATCACTCCAAACGCCACTTTTATCATCGTACCATTGAAGAGCTCGTGCTTCTCCAGTCTTTAAGTGGCACACAATAAATACACCGTCACCTACCCAATCCGCTAATCGCTGCCAGACAGCCGTACACAAAGAATCGCATTAAACACCTAAGTAGCGCAGGGACGAAGACATTTAGAAAGTGTGATGGTTATTCCGTACAAGCTCTGCACCATTTCAAAGTTAAAAGCCTAATTTTGATAAATTTCTCCAAAATATACTACACGTAGTACCTGTACCAGTTATCCAAATTTATGCACACAGACTGACGTGCAGAGCCGCGCCGCGGGCAGTTTCACCCCCCAGGGCGCCAAACTCGCTATCACACGAACATTAAGACTCTAAAATCTTGTATATCCATTAAAATATATTCTTAAATGTAAACATCGATTAGCTAATTCAAGAAGGACGTAATATCAGAATAGAATAGTCGTAATTTCTTAAAAAATAACACTCTCAGTGGATGTATGACAAATAAAGAGTACATATTTATATATTAGTAATATACGGGAATATATAGTATATCACCTAAACGGGAAAAAGTAATCGATAATGATTGATTAATTATAATTATATACTTCGTATGAAAACTTGAGCAATGCAATATAATTTATAAACATATATATATATACATTATATATACATACATATACATACATGTACAAACTTAATTTTGTTGTAAAAATACGCAAATAAAGAACAATTATATAATCAAAGTAGAAACAGTATAGTAAAGTATATATAGGAACATTAAAAATAGAGTCCAATAAATATAGTGCCATTGAAGAGGGATGGCCAATAGCCTAGTATTTAAAAGGAGATAATTAGTTGCGGGGATGACAGAATTACAAATTCTCATCTAGAGAGACGAAAAAAGATTGGATGGCCTCTTTACCACCAAGCTATTCCGTCCCCCGCAATGATTCAATCTTAACATCTACTTTTTTTTGTTACCCTACTCAGACGGTCTTATAGAATGTGCGTTTGTTGCAGTCATTGTTGGGATTTTTTTTCTCTTTATCCTTATTCTATAATAACATGAGAATAAATGCATTAAATCTAAGTATGTTATATAATTAGGCCAAGGGCCTATAGTATGTTAACATGCAGTTCCTAATATCTAATTAATCTAAACATCACATCGAATACGAAGATAATAATGTAATCTTACGATGGAAATGTGTGGTGATTATATAAAGCCATACTAATTTTTTTTTTTATATAAATAATAGACCATTCATAGATTTAAATTGTGTTTCCGGGACTGTACTTAGTTGTAGTTTAATATCAAAAAGGAAATAATACAACGAAAAAGGTAAACTACTATAACTTTGCTGAGCACCACGTAGTTTAATTTATATGTTACGTTTTATAGATTAAGTTCGGCTAGCGGTGAACGCCCTTGTCTGAATTAATTCAGACAAAAATATATTATCCAAAAAGTCCGTATGCGACTCACAAACTTTGATTGCTTAATCTGTTCAAGTCACCGATCTTTGTGAGCCGACGATACAGGCTATGATAACAAATTCAATTCCTTCTAATAGAGATTATCTAGAAGCCATTAACAGTATATATAGATATATAAATCCATCAGTTACATTAACAACATTCATACAAGTTTCTGATCGATGAAAACAAAACAAGTAAAAAAGCCGTTAGTTTTTCGAGAGATTAATAAAACGAACATTCGAAAACAAAAATAACTTACCGATTCATATGCTAATTAATAAACATTGTTTTGTTACTAAATTATGAATAGAATAGAACAAATTAACTACGAACGAAACCCTTGACAATTTTTATTTCTGCCAAATGTAAAAACAAAAAAAAAATTAGAGTAATAGCCAATTTTGTATCAAACAGAATATCCTGAGTTTTATAATTTAGCATGAAAAGAAAACTGTAAATACATCTGTTTAGTTTTGGTTTAAATAAATATAAGTTGCCATAAAACAATTCAGTGAATGGTCCATTTCAAACTTTGCATACATATTTATTTATATTATTTATTTATATTTATATTTATAATATCTATTTGCTTACGTTCAATAGACTTACGATCGGAGATTGTCAGTCTACTGAACAAGCAAATGGGATAATGATTGTAACTATTCATAAACTTTATATTGTCAAACAGAAAAAAAAACTTTGAAAACGTTAAACTTAACAACAACAAATGGAGAAGCTTAACAGAATTGGATAACACGACGGAAATATGTAATGGCTCTACCGAAGGAAACAGACATTTAGTTTGTTCTTATCCTAACTTAACTTTTAAAATTACCTAATAAAATAAAAGCTGCAGTTTTGCAAGCCTGGTTCTTCTGTCCTTAACGCCCGATCCTCCCTAAAGGCCTTCCATCTTCTTTGCGTCTTTCGTCTTTGTGTAGCGCAGATGAATTTGCGAACACGATTAGGTGCTTAAAAGATCAAAGACGAACACCAGGTTGTTTATGGAGGATCGAAGCGGTCTCGTGCGCCGTAGCACAGCCAAGGTGTTTGGGTGAACAACAGGCGAGCATTTGCAGGTTGGATAACTAATCTTATAAACTATTTAAATACTTAAACTTTAATTTTAAATTTGTACTTCGAATGTTGGAATAAAACATCTTTGGAAAGAGTAATAGCGGTGAACATTTAAATGTCTGTGATGAAGTTTAATGATATGGTATGAAAAATGATGATGTGATGACATTTTAAATGGTTTTTGTAAAGTTGCATGCTATGGTTACTTAGTGAGTTACACATAGAATGCAAGATTACTTAGCGGTGACAAATAAACAATCTAATAATGAATCAAACTTAAAGAAATAAAAAGTTCAAACGTACCAGTCATAACACTATTACCGATACTTTTAAAAAAAAACATTAAGGAGCATTTTTGATCAAACAAGAAATAATCAAACCTAAACAGAGAACTTAAAGAAAAAAATTCCATGATTTTTCTGAATGATGATGAGATGATGATTTGAACCCCTGGACCATTGCAATTGTTTTTATGATGGCCGAAAAGCGACCATCAAGCCTAAACAGTGAGCCTAAGGAAATAAATTTCCTGGTTTTTTGGAACGGAACGGACAGATTTTGACGCCTGATGGTTTATTTCAACTGCTGGATGTAAAAATAGTCCAGAACGTTCGATAGCTGTGTCGACATGAAAACGATTTGCTCCATTTTTTTAACAAAGCGACAAGACGGGCGGGACGTTCACCTGTTGGTAAGTGATACGCCTGCCCGTAGCAATGTGGCGCTAGTTAAGATGATATTCACTGCACCACATTGTGCTCGTCGCCTTGAGACGTCAGATGTTACGTCTTGTTACCCCAGTAACTTTACTAGCTACAACACCCTTCAAGCCGGAGCACAGTAACGTTTGCACACTACTGTTTGGTGGCTGAAATAGGTGCTGCGGTGGTACCTACCTAGACGGTCTTGGGCAACAAAGACCTCCCACCAGTAGGTATTGTAAATGGAACAAATGTTTGCTGGTAGTTTTATGAATGACATCGAAATGATTTGAACCCCTGGACCATTGCAATTGTTTTTATGATGGCCGAAAAGCGACCATCAAGCCTAAACAGTGAGCCTAAGGAAATAAATTTCCTGGTTTTTTGGAACGGAACGGACAGATTTTGACGCCTGATGGTTTATTTCAACTGCTGGATGTAAAAATAGTCCAGAACGTTCGATAGCTGTGTCGACATGAAAACGATTTGCTCCATTTTTTTAACAAAGCGACAAGACGGGCGGGACGTTCACCTGTTGGTAAGTGATACGCCTGCCCGTAGCAATGTGGCGCTAGTTAAGATGATATTCACTGCACCACATTGTGCTCGTCGCCTTGAGACATCAGATGTTACGTCTTGTTACCCCAGTAACTTTACTAGCTACAACACCCTTCAAGCCGGAACACAGTAACGTTTGCACACTACTGTTTGGTGGCTGAAATAGGTGCTGCGGTGGTACCTACCTAGACGGTCTTGGGCAACAAAGACCTCCCACCAGTAGGTATTGTAAATGGAACAAATGTTTGCTGGTAGTTTTATGAATGACATCGAAATGATTTGAACCCCTGGACCATTGCAATTGTTTTTATGATGGCCGAAAAACGACCATCAAGCCTAAACAGTGAGCCTAAGGAAATAAATTGCCTGGTTTTTTGGAACGGAACGGACAGATTTTGACGCCTGATGGTTTATTTCAACTGCTGGATGTAAAAATAGTCCAGAACGTTCGATAGCTGTGTCGACATGAAAACGATTTGCTCCATTTTTTTAACAAAGCGACAAGACGGGCGGGACGTTCACCTGTTGGTAAGTGATACGCCTGCCCGTAGCAATGTGGCGCTAGTTAAGATGATATTCACTGCACCACATTGTGCTCGTCGCCTTGAGACATCAGATGTTACGTCTTGTTACCCCAGTAACTTTACTAGCTACAACACCCTTCAAGCCGGAACACAGTAACGTTTGCACACTACTGTTTGGTGGCTGAAATAGGTGCTGCGGTGGTACCTACCTAGACGGTCTTGGGCAACAAAGACCTCCCACCAGTAGGTATTGTAAATGGAACAAATGTTTGCTGGTAGTTTTATGAATGACATCGAAATGATTTGAACCCCTGGACCATTGCAATTGTTTTTATGATGGCCGAAAAGCGACCATCAAGCCTAAACAGTGAGCCTAAGGAAATAAATTTCCTGGTTTTTTGGAACGGAACGGACAGATTTTGACGCCTGATGGTTTATTTCAACTGCTGGATGTAAAAATAGTCCAGAATGTTCGATAGCTGTGTCGACATGAAAACGATTTGCTCCATTTTTTTAACAAAGCGACGAGACGGGCGGGACGTTCACCTGTTGGTAAGTGATACGCCTGCCCGTAGCAATGTGGCGCTAGTTAAGATGATATTCACTGCACCACATTGTGCTCGTCGCCTTGAGACGTCAGATGTTACGTCTTGTTACCCCAGTAACTTTACTAGCTACAACACCCTTCAAGCCGGAGCACAGTAACGTTTGCACACTACTGTTTGGTGGCTGAAATAGGTGCTGCGGTGGTACCTACCTAGACGGTCTTGGGCAACAAAGACCTCCCACCAGTAGGTATTGTAAATGGAACAAATGTTTGCTGGTAGTTTTATGAATGACATCGAAATGATTTGAACCCCTGGACCATTGCAATTGTTTTTATGATGGCCGAAAAGCGACCATCAAGCCTAAACAGTGAGCCTAAGGAAATAAATTTCCTGGTTTTTTGGAACGGAACGGACAGATTTTGACGCCTGATGGTTTATTTCAACTGCTGGATGTAAAAATAGTCCAGAACGTTCGATAGCTGTGTCGACATGAAAACGATTTGCTCCATTTTTTTAACAAAGTGACAAGACGGACGGGACGTTCACCTGTTGGTAAGTGATACGCCTGCCCGTAGCAATGTGGCGCTAGTTAAGATGATATTCACTGCACCACATTGTGCTCGTCGCCTTGAGACATCAGATGTTACGTCTTGTTACCCCAGTAACTTTACTAGCTACAACACCCTTCAAGCCGGAACACAGTAACGTTTGCACACTACTGTTTGGTGGCTGAAATAGGTGCTGCGGTGGTACCTACCTAGACGGTCTTGGGCAACAAAGACCTCCCACCAGTAGGTATTGTAAATGGAACAAATGTTTGCTGGTAGTTTTATGAATGACATCGAAATGATTTGAACCCCTGGACCATTGCAATTGTTTTTATGATGGCCGAAAAACGACCATCAAGCCTAAACAGTGAGCCTAAGGAAATAAATTTCCTGGTTTTTTGGAACGGAACGGACAGATTTTGACGCCTGATGATTTATTTCAACTGCTGGATGTAAAAATAGTCCAGAACGTTCGATAGCTGTGTCGACATGAAAACGATTTGCTCCATTTTTTTAACAAAGCGACAAGACGGGCGGGACGTTCACCTGTTGGTAAGTGATACGCCTGCCCGTAGCAATGTGGCGCTAGTTAAGATGATATTCACTGCACCACATTGTGCTCGTCGCCTTGAGACATCAGATGTTACGTCTTGTTACCCCAGTAACTTTACTAGCTACAACACCCTTCAAGCCGGAACACAGTAACGTTTGCACACTACTGTTTGGTGGCTGAAATAGGTGCTGCGGTGGTACCTACCTAGACGGTCTTGGGCAACAAAGACCTCCCACCAGTAGGTATTGTAAATGGAACAAATGTTTGCTGGTAGTTTTATGAATGACATCGAAATGATTTGAACCCCTGGACCATTGCAATTGTTTTTATGATGGCCGAAAAACGACCATCAAGCCTAAACAGTGAGCCTAAGGAAATAAATTTCCTGGTTTTTTGGAACGGAACGGACAGATTTTGACGCCTGATGGTTTATTTCAACTGCTGGATGTAAAAATAGTCCAGAACGTTCGATAGCTGTGTCGACATGAAAACGATTTGCTCCATTTTTTTAACAAAGCGACAAGACGGGCGGGACGTTCACCTGTTGGTAAGTGATACGCCTGCCCGTAGCAATGTGGCGCTAGTTAAGATGATATACACTGCACCACATTGTGCTCGTCGCCTTGAGACATCAGATGTTACGTCTTGTTACCCCAGTAACTTTACTAGCTACAACACCCTTCAAGCTGGAGCACAGTAACGTTTGCACACTACTGTTTGGTGGCTGAAATAGGTGCTGCGGTGGTACCTACCTAGACGGTCTTGGGCAACAAAGACCTCCCACCAGTAGGTATTGTAAATGGAACAAATGTTTGCTGGTAGTTTTATGAATGACATCGAAATGATTTGAACCCCTGGACCATTGCAATTGTTTTTATGATGGCCGAAAAACGACCATCAAGCCTAAACAGTGAGCCTAAGGAAATAAATTTCCTGGTTTTTTGGAACGGAACGGACAGATTTTGACGCCTGATGGTTTATTTCAACTGCTGGATGTAAAAATAGTCCAGAACGTTCGATAGCTGTGTCGACATGAAAACGATTTGCTCCATTTTTTTAACAAAGCGACAAGACGGGCGGGACGTTCACCTGTTGGTAAGTGATACGCCTGCCCGTAGCAATGTGGCGCTAGTTAAGATGATATTCACTGCACCACATTGTGCTCGTCGCCTTGAGACATCAGATGTTACGTCTTGTTACCCCAGTAACTTTACTAGCTACAACACCCTTCAAGCCGGAACACAGTAACGTTTGCACACTACTGTTTGGTGGCTGAAATAGGTGCTGCGGTGGTACCTACCTAGACGGTCTTGGGCAACAAAGACCTCCCACCAGTAGGTATTGTAAATGGAACAAATGTTTGCTGGTAGTTTTATGAATGACATCGAAATGATTTGAACCCCTGGACCATTGCAATTGTTTTTATGATGGCCGAAAAGCGACCATCAAGCCTAAACAGTGAGCCTAAGGAAATAAATTTCCTGGTTTTTGGAACGGAACGGACAGATTTTGACGCCTGATGGTTTATTTCAACTGCTGGATGTAAAAATAGTCCAGAACGTTCGATAGCTGTATCGACATGAAAACGATTTGCTCCATTTTTTTAACAAAGCGACAAGACGGGCGGGACGTTGACCTGTTGGTAAGTGATACGCCTGCCCGTAGCAATGTGGCGCTAGTTAAGATGATATTCACTGCACCACATTGTGCTCGTCGCCTTGAGACGTCAGATGTTACGTCTTGTTACCCCAGTAACTTTACTAGCTACAACACCCTTCAAGCCGGAACACAGTAACGTTTGCACACTACTGTTTGGCGGTTGAAATAGGTGCTGCGGTGGTACCTACCTAGACGGTCTTGGGCAACAAAGACCTCCCACCAGTAGGTATTGTAAATGGAACAAATGTTTGCTGGTAGTTTTATGAATGACATCGAAATGATTTGAACCCCTGGACCATTGCAATTGTTTTTATGATGGCCGAAAAGCGACCATCAAGCCTAAACAGTGAGCCTAAGGAAATAAATTTCCTGGTTTTTTGGAACGGAACGGACAGATTTTGACGCCTGATGATTTATTTCAACTGCTGGATGTAAAAATAGTCCAGAACGTTCGATAGCTGTGTCGACATGAAAACGATTTGCTCCATTTTTTTAACAAAGCGACAAGACGGGCGGGACGTTCACCTGTTGGTAAGTGATACGCCTGCCCGTAGCAATGTGGCGCTAGTTAAGATGATATACACTGCACCACATTGTGCTCGTCGCCTTGAGACATCAGATGTTACGTCTTGTTACCCCAGTAACTTTACTAGCTACAACACCCTTCAAGCTGGAGCACAGTAACGTTTGCACACTACTGTTTGGTGGCTGAAATAGGTGCTGCGGTGGTACCTACCTAGACGGTCTTGGGCAACAAAGACCTCCCACCAGTAGGTATTGTAAATGGAACAAATGTTTGCTGGTAGTTTTATGAATGACATCGAAATGATTTGAACCCCTGGACCATTGCAATTGTTTTTATGATGGCCGAAAAACGACCATCAAGCCTAAACAGTGAGCCTAAGGAAATAAATTTCCTGGTTTTTTGGAACGGAACGGACAGATTTTGACGCCTGATGGTTTATTTCAACTGCTGGATGTAAAAATAGTCCAGAACGTTCGATAGCTGTGTCGACATGAAAACGATTTGCTCCATTTTTTTAACAAAGCGACAAGACGGGCGGGACGTTCACCTGTTGGTAAGTGATACGCCTGCCCGTAGCAATGTGGCGCTAGTTAAGATGATATTCACTGCACCACATTGTGCTCGTCGCCTTGAGACATCAGATGTTACGTCTTGTTACCCCAGTAACTTTACTAGCTACAACACCCTTCAAGCCGGAACACAGTAACGTTTGCACACTACTGTTTGGTGGCTGAAATAGGTGCTGCGGTGGTACCTACCTAGACGGTCTTGGGCAACAAAGACCTCCCACCAGTAGGTATTGTAAATGGAACAAATGTTTGCTGGTAGTTTTATGAATGACATCGAAATGATTTGAACCCCTGGACCATTGCAATTGTTTTTATGATGGCCGAAAAGCGACCATCAAGCCTAAACAGTGAGCCTAAGGAAATAAATTTCCTGGTTTTTGGAACGGAACGGACAGATTTTGACGCCTGATGGTTTATTTCAACTGCTGGATGTAAAAATAGTCCAGAACGTTCGATAGCTGTGTCGACATGAAAACGATTTGCTCCATTTTTTTAACAAAGCGACAAGACGGGCGGGACGTTCACCTGTTGGTAAGTGATACGCCTGCCCGTAGCAATGTGGCGCTAGTTAAGATGATATTCACTGCACCACATTGTGCTCGTCGCCTTGAGACGTCAGATGTTACGTCTTGTTACCCCAGTAACTTTACTAGCTACAACACCCTTCAAGCCGGAACACAGTAACGTTTGCACACTACTGTTTGGCGGTTGAAATAGGTGCTGCGGTGGTACCTACCTAGACGGTCTTGGGCAACAAAGACCTCCCACCAGTAGGTATTGTAAATGGAACAAATGTTTGCTGGTAGTTTTATGAATGACATCGAAATGATTTGAACCCCTGGACCATTGCAATTGTTTTTATGATGGCCGAAAAGCGACCATCAAGCCTAAACAGTGAGCCTAAGGAAATAAATTTCCTGGTTTTTTGGAACGGAACGGACAGATTTTGACGCCTGATGATTTATTTCAACTGCTGGATGTAAAAATAGTCCAGAACGTTCGATAGCTGTGTCGACATGAAAACGATTTGCTCCATTTTTTTAACAAAGTGACAAGACGGGCGGGACGTTCACCTGTTGGTAAGTGATACGCCTGCCCGTAGCAATGTGGCGCTAGTTAAGATGATATTCACTGCACCACATTGTGCTCGTCGCCTTGAGACATCAGATGTTACGTCTTGTTACCCCAGTAACTTTACTAGCTACAACACCCTTCAAGCCGGAACACAGTAACGTTTGCACACTACTGTTTGGTGGCTGAAATAGGTGCTGCGGTGGTACCTACCTAGACGGTCTTGGGCAACAAAGACCTCCCACCAGTAGGTATTGTAAATGGAACAAATGTTTGCTGGTAGTTTTATGAATGACATCGAAATGATTTGAACCCCTGGACCATTGCAATTGTTTTTATGATGGCCGAAAAACGACCATCAAGCCTAAACAGTGAGCCTAAGGAAATAAATTTCCTGGTTTTTTGGAACGGAACGGACAGATTTTGACGCCTGATGGTTTATTTCAACTGCTGGATGTAAAAATAGTCCAGAACGTTCGATAGCTGTGTCGACATGAAAACGATTTGCTCCATTTTTTTAACAAAGCGACAAGACGGGCGGGACGTTCACCTGTTGGTAAGTGATACGCCTGCCCGTAGCAATGTGGCGCTAGTTAAGATGATATACACTGCACCACATTGTGCTCGTCGCCTTGAGACATCAGATGTTACGTCTTGTTACCCCAGTAATTTTACTAGCTACAACACCCTTCAAGCCGGAGCACAGTAACGTTTGCACACTACTGTTTGGTGGCTGAAATAGGTGCTGCGGTGGTACCTACCTAGACGGTCTTGGGCAACAAAGACCTCCCACCAGTAGGTATTGTAAATGGAACAAATGTTTGCTGGTAGTTTTATGAATGACATCGAAATGATTTGAACCCCTGGACCATTGCAATTGTTTTTATGATGGCCGAAAAGCGACCATCAAGCCTAAACAGTGAGCCTAAGGAAATAAATTTCCTGGTTTTTTGGAACGGAACGGACAGATTTTGACGCCTGATGGTTTATTTCAACTGCTGGATGTAAAAATAGTCCAGAACGTTCGATAGCTGTGTCGACATGAAAACGATTTGCTCCATTTTTTTAACAAAGCGACAAGACGGGCGGGACGTTCACCTGTTGGTAAGTGATACGCCTGCCCGTAGCAATGTGGCGCTAGTTAAGATGATATTCACTGCACCACATTGTGCTCGTCGCCTTGAGACGTCAGATGTTACGTCTTGTTACCCCAGTAACTTTACTAGCTACAACACCCTTCAAGCCGGAACACAGTAACGTTTGCACACTACTGTTTGGTGGCTGAAATAGGTGCTGCGGTGGTACCTACCTAGACGGTCTTGGGCAACAAAGACCTCCCACCAGTAGGTATTGTAAATGGAACAAATGTTTGCTGGTAGTTTTATGAATGACATCGAAATGATTTGAACCCCTGGACCATTGCAATTGTTTTTATGATGGCCGAAAAGCGACCATCAAGCCTAAACAGTGAGCCTAAGGAAATAAATTTCCTGGTTTTTTGGAACGGAACGGACAGATTTTGACGCCTGATGGTTTATTTCAACTGCTGGATGTAAAAATAGTCCAGAACGTTCGATAGCTGTGTCGACATGAAAACGATTTGCTCCATTTTTTTAACAAAGCGACAAGACGGGCGGGACGTTCACCTGTTGGTAAGTGATACGCCTGCCCGTAGCAATGTGGCGCTAGTTAAGATGATATTCACTGCACCACATTGTGCTCGTCGCCTTGAGACATCAGATGTTACGTCTTGTTACCCCAGTAACTTTACTAGCTACAACACCCTTCAAGCTGGAGCACAGTAACGTTTGCACACTACTGTTTGGCGGTTGAAATAGGTGCTGCGGTGGTACCTACCTAGACGGTCTTGGGCAACAAAGACCTCCCACCAGTAGGTATTGTAAATGGAACAAATGTTTGCTGGTAGTTTTATGAATGACATCGAAATGATTTGAACCCCTGGACCATTGCAATTGTTTTTATGATGGCCGAAAAGCGACCATCAAGCCTAAACAGTGAGCCTAAGGAAATAAATTTCCTGGTTTTTTGGAACGGAACGGACAGATTTTGACGCCTGATGGTTTATTTCAACTGCTGGATGTAAAAATAGTCCAGAACGTTCGATAGCTGTGTCGACATGAAAACGATTTGCTCCATTTTTTTAACAAAGCGACAAGACGGGCGGGACGTTCACCTGTTGGTAAGTGATACGCCTGCCCGTAGCAATGTGGCGCTAGTTAAGATGATATTCACTGCACCACATTGTGCTCGTCGCCTTGAGACGTCAGATGTTACGTCTTGTTACCCCAGTAACTTTACTAGCTACAACACCCTTCAAGCCGGAACACAGTAACGTTTGCACACTACTGTTTGGCGGTTGAAATAGGTGCTGCGGTGGTACCTACCTAGACGGTCTTGGGCAACAAAGACCTCCCACCAGTAGGTATTGTAAATGGAACAAATGTTTGCTGGTAGTTTTATGAATGACATCGAAATGATTTGAACCCCTGGACCATTGCAATTGTTTTTATGATGGCCGAAAAACGACCATCAAGCCTAAACAGTGAGCCTAAGGAAATAAATTTCCTGGTTTTTTGGAACGGAACGGACAGATTTTGACGCCTGATGGTTTATTTCAACTGCTGGATGTAAAAATAGTCCAGAACGTTCGATAGCTGTGTCGACATGAAAACGATTTGCTCCATTTTTTTAACAAAGCGACAAGACGGGCGGGACGTTGACCTGTTGGTAAGTGATACGCCTGCCCGTAGCAATGTGGCGCTAGTTAAGATGATATTCACTGCACCACATTGTGCTCGTCGCCTTGAGACGTCAGATGTTACGTCTTGTTACCCCAGTAACTTTACTAGCTACAACACCCTTCAAGCCGGAACACAGTAACGTTTGCACACTACTGTTTGGCGGTTGAAATAGGTGCTGCGGTGGTACCTACCTAGACGGTCTTGGGCAACAAAGACCTCCCACCAGTAGGTATTGTAAATGGAACAAATGTTTGCTGGTAGTTTTATGAATGACATCGAAATGATTTGAACCCCTGGACCATTGCAATTGTTTTTATGATGGCCGAAAAACGACCATCAAGCCTAAACAGTGAGCCTAAGGAAATAAATTTCCTGGTTTTTTGGAACGGAACGGACAGATTTTGACGCCTGATGGTTTATTTCAACTGCTGGATGTAAAAATAGTCCAGAACGTTCGATAGCTGTGTCGACATGAAAACGATTTGCTCCATTTTTTTAACAAAGCGACAAGACGGGCGGGACGTTGACCTGTTGGTAAGTGATACGCCTGCCCGTAGCAATGTGGCGCTAGTTAAGATGATATTCACTGCACCACATTGTGCTCGTCGCCTTGAGACGTCAGATGTTACGTCTTGTTACCCCAGTAACTTTACTAGCTACAACACCCTTCAAGCCGGAACACAGTAACGTTTGCACACTACTGTTTGGCGGTTGAAATAGGTGCTGCGGTGGTACCTACCTAGACGGTCTTGGGCAACAAAGACCTCCCACCAGTAGGTATTGTAAATGGAACAAATGTTTGCTGGTAGTTTTATGAATGACATCGAAATGATTTGAACCCCTGGACCATTGCAATTGTTTTTATGATGGCCGAAAAACGACCATCAAGCCTAAACAGTGAGCCTAAGGAAATAAATTTCCTGGTTTTTTGGAACGGAACGGACAGATTTTGACGCCTGATGGTTTATTTCAACTGCTGGATGTAAAAATAGTCCAGAACGTTCGATAGCTGTGTCGACATGAAAACGATTTGCTCCATTTTTTTAACAAAGCGACAAGACGGGCGGGACGTTGACCTGTTGGTAAGTGATACGCCTGCCCGTAGCAATGTGGCGCTAGTTAAGATGATATTCACTGCACCACATTGTGCTCGTCGCCTTGAGACGTCAGATGTTACGTCTTGTTACCCCAGTAACTTTACTAGCTACAACACCCTTCAAGCCGGAACACAGTAACGTTTGCACACTACTGTTTGGCGGTTGAAATAGGTGCTGCGGTGGTACCTACCTAGACGGTCTTGGGCAACAAAGACCTCCCACCAGTAGGTATTGTAAATGGAACAAATGTTTGCTGGTAGTTTTATGAATGACATCGAAATGATTTGAACCCCTGGACCATTGCAATTGTTTTTATGATGGCCGAAAAACGACCATCAAGCCTAAACAGTGAGCCTAAGGAAATAAATTTCCTGGTTTTTTGGAACGGAACGGACAGATTTTGACGCCTGATGGTTTATTTCAACTGCTGGATGTAAAAATAGTCCAGAACGTTCGATAGCTGTGTCGACATGAAAACGATTTGCTCCATTTTTTTAACAAAGCGACAAGACGGGCGGGACGTTCACCTGTTGGTAAGTGATACGCCTGCCCGTAGCAATGTGGCGCTAGTTAAGATGATATTCACTGCACCACATTGTGCTCGTCGCCTTGAGACGTCAGATGTTACGTCTTGTTACCCCAGTAACTTTACTAGCTACAACACCCTTCAAGCCGGAACACAGTAACGTTTGCACACTACTGTTTGGCGGTTGAAATAGGTGCTGCGGTGGTACCTACCTAGACGGTCTTGGGCAACAAAGACCTCCCACCAGTAGGTATTGTAAATGGAACAAATGTTTGCTGGTAGTTTTATGAATGACATCGAAATGATTTGAACCCCTGGACCATTGCAATTGTTTTTATGATGGCCGAAAAACGACCATCAAGCCTAAACAGTGAGCCTAAGGAAATAAATTTCCTGGTTTTTTGGAACGGAACGGACAGATTTTGACGCCTGATGGTTTATTTCAACTGCTGGATGTAAAAATAGTCCAGAACGTTCGATAGCTGTGTCGACATGAAAACGATTTGCTCCATTTTTTTAACAAAGCGACAAGACGGGCGGAACGTTGACCTGTTGGTAAGTGATACGCCTGCCCGTAGCAATGTGGCGCTAGTTAAGATGATATTCACTGCACCACATTGTGCTCGTCGCCTTGAGACGTCAGATGTTACGTCTTGTTACCCCAGTAACTTTACTAGCTACAACACCCTTCAAGCCGGAACACAGTAACGTTTGCACACTACTGTTTGGCGGTTGAAATAGGTGCTGCGGTGGTACCTACCTAGACGGTCTTGGGCAACAAAGACCTCCCACCAGTAGGTATTGTAAATGGAACAAATGTTTGCTGGTAGTTTTATGAATGACATCGAAATGATTTGAACCCCTGGACCATTGCAATTGTTTTCATGATGACCGAAAAGTGATAATCAAGATGTTTTTTTTGTTAAGATTTGATTTGCATTGTCAAATGACCTATTCGTCTCAATACGGTAGAGCCACTAATTTATATAGGAGATAGGAGGGGAGAGAGATGAGAGAGATAGTTTTACATGGGAGAGAAAACGTAAAATAACGCGGAGTAGAAACTTTCATATCCTTTTTACATTGACCTGACATCAATGAAAGATATAAAGATGTACCGCGTATTAAGAGAAATTTGCTGAAAGTACGCGATTATACATTTATATAATATTTAAGAAAAGGATTACTCAGTTTTATGTTTACTAATTGGTGCTGCAATAATTATTTTTATTTAGCGTGGTGTCCCTGAAAAAATATTACCGAAATAGAATGTATAATAGGAGTGTGTAATTTATAATGTAATTTGGCATCAGTGGTATGTCACTGTATTCTATGATTGATCTAGATTTATTTATAAAATGTCTAATCTAAGACCGGTTTAGACCGCAAGAGATTTTTTTTTGTTTTACAAAAATATTTCCTTATATTAACATAATAAACAAACTAAACACTGTGTCATCTATTCAGACGATTAAAAAAGTACCTTTCCCTACTTCTTACTTTACGTTCATTACGATGTATTAAATTATTTCTCTCAAAGATCTTTACTGATCAATCTCAATTACCAAATCAGATCATTAACATTTGTAAAATAACTCAAAGAAATTGTTCCAAAGAAATAACCAAACATAATGATTAAATAAATTGTCCAAAATTTTTTGGTTTGGCCTATTGTTTAAGCTTGTTAGTGAATATTATAATTAGTTGGCTTTTATATATCCACACTAAGGTACATTAAGCAAAACACGTAATGATTAAATGCGATTAAATATGACTTATTTCATACTAAAACAGTTATGTTAAAAGCGGTTGATATTTTAACCTTAGTCAAGTTTCCTGTACTAATAAATAGACGTCCCTTAAGGTTAATACAATATTGAAAGATGCCTCTCTAACACTACACCCCCCCCCCCCATCTTTGAAATTTACTCACCCAGTAAACCCAACTGACCCTGATAAACATTGACAGTCCAATAGTACGCACAGCTTGCGAAGATAGATATAGATTAGTATGTTTAACACCAGAGTGCATCGAACAAATGACTCTCGTGAGACTTGACTTAGGCAACCGCTTGTGGTTGTTCTGCCCTTCCAGGTTCGCGTGGTGGCGGAAGAGCGAAGTTAGGAGAATCTTTTGAGCCACCGGGTTTCGGAGCGGGACCGTTGCGTACGATCTGTAGTTTTGAATGGATGCGGAAGAGAAGGCGTGATTCCAGCGAATAGTTGGAGTAACGCTTCCTAAAATAAAGAAAGTGTCTTTATAGCTTTTCATGTTAAAGGATATGTTATTTACTTATTAAGAAATCAACGGCGTCATTATTTATAATTTTTTTACAAGTGTTTATAGTTTATGTATAAGGCTAATATATAAAGGTTTACTTGTACATCAAATTAATACAATGGTATGCGCAAGAGGACAGTTAAAAGAAAAAAATAATACTATAATTTAGTTATGAATTACATTGTTCGAAGCTACAATAGTAAACGTGGAAAATTAGTGGCTGTAAAAATATTTAAGTAAAGAAGTAAACAATATTAACAATGTAGAAACACATGTCTTAAATTAATTTGGCATTAAGTTGGCATACAGCAATTTGAATTTGGAATATTATTTATTGTTCAGTCTTTTCAAGAACCGTTACGGCGGTGTATTTTCTGAACGAAAATTTATTTTAAAAGAAGAATAAACCTGCATCAGAAAATTCTTAGTTATATATTCGTGGTACTCTTATTAATGGTGAATTATTTGCTATCCGTGTCACCAGAATTCACAATTCACAATCTAATTTACGGTTTATGATGTCATGGGGGAAACACGTAGCCTAGATTTTACGTCTGTCCTCAAAATACCAAACCGGCGACAATCTTCCAAATATGATTTTACTGGTGTGCATAATCGGTAATTAATGAAGTTCGATACGATCTATGTAAATTAAGTATTAGGGCGACTAAACTTGACTAACACTAAGATACTGCGTGCAAACGTACATTAAACAGGTTTAACAACCACTACATCTATAAATGGTTTACAGCAATAACAAATTCCAGACTTTTTTTTCTACTTGTAAAACTGGTGCATTGCCTTTTTTGTACATTAACTGTTATTAGATTGTTTGCATAATATTTATTTAAGTTTATTAAATCTCTTTGTAAGTTAATGCAACCTGATAATAAGGTTATTTGACAATATATATTTTTTTACTAGTTAGGATGATTTACAATGCACTACATTGTGTTTGTCACCTTAAAATATAATATTAAGTCTCGCTACTTGTAGCAATTTCACTAGCTAAAGCGCCTTTAAACCGGAACACAATAACGTTTGCACACTATTGTTTGACGGCAAAAATAGTCGCTGCGATGGTACCTACCTAGAAGGTCTCCGGAAACTGAGACCTACCACCAGCGTTATATAAGAAAGAACTAAATTTTCGTTATATAATACTAGCTGTTCCCTGCCCGCTTTGTCGGCCGTAACATAAAATTAAACTTGAAATTTATCTTACATATTCCTTGACAGCAACCGCCAATGACTTAGTATATCAACCGTTACTATAGCGACCGCATAAATAATACCAAATGAAAATGTTTGTAAAAGTTAAAAAAGTATATGAAATTCAAAAAAGAAATAGCCTTTAACAATCCACAAATAATTCCGCGTCGGATGGTCTTGTTCCCATCACGATACCTTCACTAGTTTTCACGTGTTTGGCCAACAAAGAAAACATATATATATATATATATAGATTATTACCTGGTGTCCTGCAGCATGTGTATCGCACGCTCAACCTCGCCGAGGGAATGGTAGCACATGGCCGCTTCTACAAGGGCGTACGGGACTAGAAACGTGTCCTCTTTGATCTTGTCCTTCAACCTTAAACGTAAACTCTCAATGAGGAACATTATAAAACTGGTGGCAGGTGTCTGTTGAAGATTGTCTAGATAGGTATCACCGCAGCGCCTAAACCTGCAAACATTACTGTGTTCCATTTCTAGTATAACTACTGGGGTGACGAGACTCAACATTTAACGTCTCATGCGACGATCGATAGTGCAGTGTATATCATCCTAACTGGCGCCACGTTGTTATGAGCAGGCGTGATATTTACCATTACGTGAACGTTCCGCTCGACTCGTCGGTTTAATAGAAAAAATATGTACACATTTTCATACTACCCAGTGCTCCGTGAGATGTTTACACAGTATGTTATGAGTCATTGCTGAGAGATATAAGATGATATGTTCGTTATCGCAATAATCTCGCGCAGCGCCTACCAAAACCGCTAATGTGTTAACGAAATGAATTTCATTTGAAAGTTTTAAATATTAATAGAAGTTTCATTTACCTAACGACGTGGTCGAGATGGTGTAAAGCTAAACGTGGCATCCCAAGTACAGCCAAGCAACAGCCGCGTAAGTATGATAGTAAGGCGCGATTGTCCCCCTCCAAAGATGATGGCCAAAGATTCTCCTCACTGTACAGACGTTCGTCTGCGATCTCGATGTGCTAAACACAAAATAATATCAATTAAATATCCATAATTCTAATATAAAATAATTTGTTTAAAATTATCAGTAAATATAATAATTTGCTTGAAATAAATGTAGGACGCGGTACCTTAAACATAGTATGAACCGTGGCGGCGTCGCCGGATAGGGCCGACAGCATATTCCAGAGGCATATTAGCTCTATTGCCGGCAGGAGCAGCCGCCCGCCTTGCGCCTCGAACCGTTCGCATCGGCGGCTCACCCATTTCTCCATTGGCAGGGATTTGCCTGCGATTCTCTGACGGTACAGGGGGGCGGCTCTGGAAAACGATACCGGTTAAAAAGGGGATGTTTCAAAACGGCACACGCCTTCGTCCTTAGTGTGCAGCATTCACAAGTCTAAAACAATTTCTAGACATATAAAATTTTGAAATAAAAAATAACAACCAGGAAGTGAAAATAAAAACAAATTAATATGTCAATAACTGTAAAGTCTGATAAACCCGTTTAGTATGTTAATTAATTACATCGCTGACTTATTACACGCATACTAACCGCACCTATGCACTTTGAAAAATAATATAACAGTTCTTCATTCAACAGTGCGTACTCGTTCATACAACTAGTACCGTGCGCATGCGCGGAACGGAAAGGTCGCGCCCGTCCACTCCTATCGCTAACGTTCGCGAACGTTCTCCGCTTACTTGATCAATTCACCGGCCTGACGGCGTTCAACAGCGGTTCCCTTCTCCCCGAGTTGCAGAAGCAACGCTGCTTTTGCATAGGAGTACACCGTGCGAGACCATGAACTCTCTTCAATCAGACGACCAGCGAACCCAGCCGCCTCGCGCCAATCCATCATCATGCTACACAAAACGTTCAGAAATTAAACACATGCAGGAAGAAAATTAAAAAAAAAAAATCAAATAAAAATAAAAAATAAATTACAAAATAATAATAACTCCAACGATGCCTTACCGTTGACTGTATATTATGTATTACAACAAGTAGTTAACTAAGCTACTATTAAGAAAATATGTTTTAATTTAATCGATAAGTTTTATCTTGTCTTAGTATAAAAAAATGTTCAAGTTAGTCCTAAAATATCTGGATTTTTTTAATGTTTTATAAATTATTTTCTATTTTAATTCATTATTATCCTCTGTGTATTTTTTTTCATTTATTTATAAGTAAACTGGAGAATTGCAAAAAATATATATTAACACTATGAGTGGAATACTGATAATTTTTTCATATTATTTCTCCTACTCACGGCAGCCAATATTTAATAATGTCCTTATGAAAACAATATTCAAATACACATTAAAATAACATTAATATTTAATATAATAATTATTATATTATGGTGTAAATTTAAATATTTTTTTTCTTGTTTCAGTCTCCAGTTGAAGTTAAATGGAATTCAGTCGTTGAAATAAAATTAAACAAATGGTAATAAAATAATGTGGGAACTTGAACAAAACATTAAGATACATCCATCACAGTCGTGCAGTTTTACAGTTGAAATTAAGAAAAATCATAGATAATTAGCTGAACACATCTAAGAAGATCAATCTACAGTAACCATCTGGCTATCAGAGGGTACTTGTTTTATTTAAACGCCGTAAGTTATTTTGTTAAACAGCAAAGCGTACTCATGAGGAATGATTGTTTATAAATATATTCATTTAATAGTTAATAGCATACAAAACAAAAAAAAAAAAATTCGCATTTGCAAAGAAAATAATTCTTAGCTTTGAATGAATATGAAAAGTACGTACATATGTACATAACTGTGACCGGAAATAGGAGCTAGTACTGTTTGAATTAATATTTGCATATGTGGATATGGTAATGGGCCCACAGCTCGTAGAACTTTAGTGCTGCATTGGAAAACCCTTGTAGGTGGACAGGTGTGGCTTGACCGTGGTTTGTGGGATACGATCCTTGATCTAGCAGCTGATGACTTTCTGTTATGATATTTTTTAAATAGCATCCTTATATAAATTAAAACGCACAGCTGTTTCACTCCATTTCTCGGAATGAATCTCTTGCGACATGAATAAGAACATCTTTACAATTTTATAATTTTTTTTTTTAACATAATCATAGATATCTTTTGGACTTTCCTTTTAATGTATTATCTTAAATACATTTTCGCTAACTAAAATCTAATTTTTTTCAAAAATTCTTAATTAGCGAGAGAATAATGTTGTGTTTTTGCTGTAAAGTACATCCCTCTACTCTCCCTATCTATTATCACACAGTGTATAAAGCCACCAATGGACCTTGATAAGAATTATCATACAATTACTTCTATTCATAATTCATACGGTCAATTAACATTCACAACCGTAACCTTGTACATATGTACGCATTAATTTACCATCTATCTAAATGTTACATGAACTACAGCTACAATGAAATCGATGTGGTGAAATGTTTGCAGGGCGGTAGTAGAAGTGATTGTTATATTATTTGCTTTTTTTTTTTTTGAACATTCCAAATGTACGCGAGTGCAGTTAGAGCGGGGAAAGTATGCACATAATTTACTTCTCTGGATCCGTTTGTACAATGATCTGTACTATTTCATTTTTACCTGGTTTCACCCCAACAGGGAGACACGCGGTATATATAATAATGGCAATGGTATAATGTAATTCACCACTGCCTTATTTGTAAACATTGTGACTGATGTTCACGTGGTAATCGATAGATAACTTGACAACGGGACGTGGGAAGGCCCTTTAGTGTATCAAAACTAAGCAATTTATCATACGCCTATATTATTATAATAAACTCATTGATGACTAAATCAACTACTCTACAGTAGAAACATTCTGAATGTAGCAGTCGATTTCTGATGACTTGGTCGCAACCATCAGCAACATCTACGCCTATTGGTAGCGTCGTAACTTGAAATAACTACGTGTTATTGCTAATGGACTAATGTTAACAAATATCTACTTGTACGGTGTCTAAGTTATTGTTTGTTGTTAATCAGCAAGCACGTTAATAGGAGGGAGAGGAAAGGATTTAGAGTACGGGAAGATTAAAATATTATTTCAATTATGTCAAAGCACTACTTGTTATTATCACCTGAAAATTAACATCTCGTTCCGCTCCTTCGAAGGATCTTAATCGTAAGGTCCATTGTTAACAGTTATTCATGATTTAACATTCATATGTTATTATGTTAGTCTATACAAGAAATATTCAACATTAAACGCGATCTATACCATTCGATGGACTTAGTTTCAGGTGGTTCACGACAGTAGTCGAGTGGCGAGTGCGTCCTAGCGTTTTCAGATCCACATGCCGTATCCTAAAACTCGACTTCAAGACCATTATAGATTTTCACTAAGTGATAGTGAAATATTTCTGATAAATGAAAACGTCGTTGTAACTTAGTTCCATTGAATGGTCTTCGCTGTTCGTCACATCCTACCTGTTGTTCAGTTGATCGATCCACCGTTTTCCTGCTAGATTGAAAAGCTCTAGAAAAAAATCTCCCTTTTTTTTGTGGAAAATTCGAAAAATAATATTCATCGCTATGTGAAAATTCAAAAAGCCCTTTGATATGTAGACTCCGCCTTGTTTTTTTTTAAAAAAAAAAGGTTTCATCTAGTATATGTAATACTTACGCGTTCGCCCACATTAGCTCCCAGTAGCATAAGTGGCGAAGCTGGCGCCACAAGTGGGGGGTATCGGCTGCTTGTTGGTACGTTGCTGCTGCTATCGTACATCGCCCACGGAGGAGTTGTAAACGTCCTTCGAAAAGGAGGAACCATACACCTTCCGGGTACACCTATTGAGAGTATAAAACCATGATTTTTATTAAATACTTGCAATGATCCGATCGGAGTGGCTGTTCCGATCAGCATTATCTGAACCGTCTCCTTTTGCTTTCTCAATATATCGTAAATAATAGCTAGATTTGTAATTTTTGTTTTAATAAATATATAGTACAATAAAAACCTATAGTAATAACAGATATGCGAATTATTAAAAAAGTATTCAGCAACACTATATTCATAATTAAGATTAGAAGAACATTCTTACTTTCAGTTGTGCCTCTAAGATGCGTTGACACAGATCGAAATCCGGTATAGCTCCAGCGAAATGGCTCACCACCAAGTGGTACGCCAGCAAGGTCAGCTCGCAGAGCACTCCACGGAGACCAGGCTCCTGTGCTCCAGCTTGCAGCTCGGCCAACCCACCCTCCTGGAAACGAGAGCCGTTTAACTTTTCAACTCGCTACAATACACTCATGCGTTAACTTAACTGCTGCTTTTTTATATTTAATCATGTAACAAAGGACATATTTGTTATTTTTGATGTAACAAGCTGAGCTTATTTACTTTTTTTTTTAGCAATAAAGGAGTTTTATATTTGCCTGTAGTGTCCTGGAAAGACCTCAAAGATCACGCGCAGGGGTTTTTGTTGGATTGCGCGAAAGTTTTTAAATTATTATGTTATGATGATAAAGATGTTTATTATTATAAAAGTAATATCTAGAACTGTATTTAATATTGAATTATCAACATTATAGTAGAACTCAATAAAAAAAAAATTCTGTAATGAATCATCAGGGAAATTAGACAATGAACCTTTAGTAGCTTTTACTGGCTGGTCTGTTTTGTTCCGTCCCGTTAAGTTAGATGTTTTCTCACCTTGTCCCCGGAAAACCCGACGAACTCTAGAAGAGTTACTAGGCGGGGGGGGAGCATCGCGATCATCACACTGAACGTTGCTAACCCCAGGCGGACGCCGCTGTGGAAGTGCATCCGCGACACTTTGGTCTCCCAGATCTTTTTGTCTAGTATGCGAGAGCATTCCCTGCAGAAAGTATAAAGCACATGAATCAGATCTATATTTTATCAATATAAACAGTACACTTAATATCCCCACTGCTGTGCGTCGAAAACTGCTCTCATGAAAGAAGAAGAGATTTAAGGTCACAATGGTTTATCGTTGTCGCATGTCTGAAAAAGCTGTTGTTCTCAAAGTATCTTGATTTCCCCACGCCATTATCCTTTACCATAACTTACAAATTGACACTTAAGGACATTATATTAAATATAATTTACTTGTAGATGGTATAGCAGGTCTTGATTTTGATTGTAGCACGAAGGAAACCCGCAAGGTCTTCTCCATCCAACATGCATAGTGCAGCCTGCAGAAGGGTTGATTCCGCTGTGCAGAGCTCTGCGTGGGCTTGCTCGTCTGTCATCGTTGTATAATTCGGCTAATGGAAAATGAAGTGTTTATTATCACTGGTATTTCAAGATTTCAGCGTGTCCAATTTCTCCATCCTTACTGGTGGCAGGTCACCGCTGCTGTCGACCACCGCAGCTCCTATTTCTGTCGCCGAACATTACCGTGTTCCAGTCTAAAGCTGGATTGTAGCTAGTGAAATTACTGAAGTGAATAGACAACTTCTTTTACCCCACGACGACTGCAATGTGGTGCAGTGTATGTCATCCTATCGCCACGTTGTTATTGGCAGGAGTGTCACTTACCATCAAACGAACGTCACGCCCGTTCCGTCGCTTCGTCGAATAAAAAAAAACCTGAAATATGATTGTGGAAAAATAGGATAGTAGAGGTTAAAAAATCAAAATTTTCTAACTTTTTTCTCTTTACAGTAAAATTTTGTTCATTGATCATTTTATAACAATATCATGGAAAAATATATTTTTTTTATCAAAAAACATAAAAAGAAGTCTACGAGGAAGTTGATCAACAGGAAGGCTTCGGCCTTTTTTTATATGATGAAGTTTGCGTTGATAGTTATTTTGACAACCATTGCAGCTTCATCAGACTTGAAGCCAAAATAAAAAAAGAAGAAAATACAAAACAAAAATTGAAATCAAAGTGAAACTTGAAACAAATACAAAACTAAATATATGTATAAAAGGCTTCATCATCATCATCAGCCGATGGACGTCCACAGCTGGACATAGACCACCCTCAAACATCCCCACATCGATCGGTCCCGCGTTACTCGCTTTCCATAGTTTATAACTCATGAATGGGGAAACTCGATGAGCTCACAGTTTCCCATGCAGTACTCACAGTTACAATGTTGAACTACCGGAAGTCACACAAGTCAAATAGTCACCGATAAGTCAATAAACTTTGCTGTGATCCGGGGACTAAAATTGTACCAATTCCAGTTCTATCCCCATGTTTCCGACCCACACACGGACTGTAAACGCAGCGACCGATGCAGATAACTTTGGGAAAGGTCTCTGCCCAGCAGTGGGTGTCTAACGTACCGTACGTTTAGTGGAATAGAGCGATACAATTCTCATTGTAACCTGTTTATTCCCATGTTTAGTAATTCGGATAAATCAGACTCCTAACGTGGTTCATTGATAAAACTTGAAACTAAGAAATATATGAACACGTTCGAAACCTTTTCATATTATAATTGTTAAAACACACCGGAAGCATCCAGCGTGCTTTTCTCATATAAGCAAAGAAACGGAAGCGGAGAATAATGCTATCATGACGGAATGAAATACCACAACAAAATTATTACTGAGCTTTTTAATAGAGGAACCGTTCTAATTTCATATGTTTCTAAGAACAAAACGGAAATACGGATACTGTCCCCACGCCAGGATTCTTTTTAATAGCGGGTATATATAAAAACCGTAGATAGTTCAGTTTGTATCAAAAACTGTGGATGGAAAACAAAAAAAAAAAATTAACAATCATCAGTAGTAACAAACACATCTTTTTGAGAATTCTTTAGCAATTTCTACGTAGATATTATAAAGTGAGGAGATGGAAAAAATCATGGTTGAAGAATATCAGGGAATGGACTGGCATATATGGGGCGTCCGAATAGTTCCGCCGAACCGGAGACAGAAAGGACTGTACCACGCTGATCGCCAATCCTGACTAGTAGGAGAGGCACTTTCAGAAGATTATAATAGAACCATGTCGGACAAGTGTAAGATATCCATTTATTATATGGAAATAAACAAAAAGAAGTGTAAAAAAGGAAATTAAGTAAAGGTTGTATGAAAAACATAGGATTTTCAGATGGAAAATCTTAACTATCTTGTATCGCTACCCCTGAATATTAAAAGTTCACTACTGGATACGTAAGTTATAGGCTATAATAGATGAAGATAATGGGGGTAATAAATGGCTCATCATCATCACCACTATATGAATGCACTAGGAAGACGGGTATCAGAGAGCAGTGGGGATGTGTTGTTCGGCTTGAGACCAACACCTGAAGTGATGACCACGGCGACTCAGTTAAGAGTGATACCGACGAAGAACGAGAACAGATTAAGATGGACTACTAAATTATATAAAACAATCTAAATATGACCTTGTTACTAATTTACTGATTAATCTTATTATCTAATCGGTCTTCATTGTTATCTTGTACTTCATTACTATAAGTATAGTAAAGGTTGAAAAAGTCATTATATATATATATATATATTATTTCTTTGTATCACATAAATTAATGAAGACTTGGTATTTGACGTCATTTATGTGATTTGGCGTATTATACAATTTTTTTAATATTAGTTCCCAATCTTTCTTCCTCTTACGAAAACGTCACGAGGAAACGTGATTCAAGATCAACATCTTTCTCTAACATGAAAATTCTCGTAAAAGAACACCCCGGAATGTAGGGAAGTTTAAGCTGTTCATTATAAAAAAAATACGAATTGATACTTGTAACGCTTTTAGAATTTTTTATAACTTGAAGTAGTACTACGGTTCTAAGTACACCATGCATAGGTCATTTGAAATTAAGAGCGAAATGTTTAATTTGCCAAGCTACAGTTAAAAAAAATTATCTGATGATGATGAAGGTTTACGACTGGATTTGCAGCAAAATACTATGCTACTTCTAAGTTCTGATAAGCATGATTATTATTAACTTTGTATGAGCATAATTTTATAAGAATATAACGTAAAGAAACCGAATTATGGGAATAATTATGGAAATCAAATACTAATGCGTTAATAGCACTATCTAAAATTCTATCAGGCTATGATGCTAAGTAATGTTTTTATCCTTTACTTTGTGAATGATTCTGATGACCTCAACAAGTTACTAAGACATTCATTAATCATAACAAAAAAAAAAACAGGAACTATGTGTGACATGATTTCAAGCAATACAAGAGATATAAATGAAACGGAGGCGAAGTAAATACTATTGATAGTTAAAAATGAATCTAATAACTTAGATACATAGAACAGAACAACACAGAAATTCAATAAGTTGTATAGGAATAAATAAATATTTTTTTTTTTTTTAATTAAATTGTAAAGCTTTCAAAATAACTTGTATGGGCAATCTTGTGATATGCATCGCACTTGCATGGACAATCTACTGATATGCAGTGATATGAATGATGATAAATTAATTTTAAAACATGAAAAATAACTACGATGAGCTAACATGCTGAACAGTAACAGACCTTGCGAATGATGGTGCCCAGAGCTTCCGCCAATGTGTACGACCGGCGGCGCCGTTGACAAAGAGTCTGCGTCTTCTTCAGCGCTGCCATGGCGCGAGCTACCTGGGCCGAATCCAGGGTTAAAACCGCTGGTATGAACTCGAATATCGATACGCCAAGGCTGTGGTACAGCGAGGTACTGCACCTGGTAGGTAAATGAAAAGTCAATGGCTTGTTATGACGATGAGGATTTCGTTGTCCTCATTGCCTTCTGTCGCAAGTCAAGCCATTCAGCAGCTAATGCCGTCGTTACAACGAGAACGTCGAAACGACGAGGGGAGGGATGGTGGAGGAAACCAGGCCTTCAAAAAAACTATCCCTAATACTATTGCTCAATGCTTTACGTTTCAAAGCATGCTACTTAATTTAATAAACGGTAGCAACGCGGACGAATGCATTTTGTATATAAGTTAGATTCCATAAAAAGAAAACTTTATATGGAACCATTCTTGTCATCATTTGTTTAGCTCTCTTCAATAATTGCCACTGGCTTTATATTCCAACGCACTACACTAAATACTTCTATAGGATACCTAAGCTATCCTAAATAGTGCTAAATGCAAAAACAAGACACCATGTTGGGCAGGAATCGATCCACAAGACAAACTGTGTGAATGTCAATAATCTGAGTTTCAATCCGAATCTGATCTGATCAAGAATTTCGGCCTCAACATGGTGATAAAAGTACGCTAAAATAAGTTAAGTTACAAACGCTACGCACCAAACTTTCATGACTCCCATTGCGCCTTCGAGGTCGTTGTTGAAGAACCTCTTGATCGCCAACTCACAATCAGCGAGAGCCGTTTGCAAATCCATGTTCGCCCTGCGACAAGTATGATACAATTAGTAATAGAATATGTTTAATACGCGAATACGTGAAAAACACGCGTCTAAGTTATTTACAATCGATATAAGCAAGCGTTTTCCGAAATTGGCAGTCATGACACCATGTCGTCCTCCGCCTGTCATCGCGAACGATTTTTTCCTTTTTCAATCCCGTCGCCAGCACAAAAATTGAAATACCTTGTTGCTTATAAGGTATGAGAAGGTGGTACACCTGATTGACATGCCCGACCATAGCCAGGTAACACTTAGGAGCATGATCCAACAACTGATACCATTCAACAAAAACTTCTTTAATCAACTAACATTTTTCTACCGCGGTATTTCAAACGTGTTCCAGTAATTAACACGGAGGTACCTGATTGGGTTATAGAGTTCGGTTGGTGATTGGGGATTTTCCATTCTCGCTAAAACAGCTGATAGTATAGCATGGATTGCTGCTGGATTGCAAATTTAATACATTACAGCTACAGTATTGTTAGCGAGCAAGTTTCATCTTCAAGGTCCACATCGTTATTTAACACCGTATGAAATTTAGAAAAGTGGGAACTCTTCGTAGAAAAGTTAATAGGAATTAAGGAAGCGTAAAAATTCATTTTACTTACCCTGGCAGCTCTTCAGCAGCGTCTTCAAAGGGTACCTGTGACAGAATTGAATAATGTTTATTTAAGTAAACTAATTGTTATTTATATTTTTTCAATGATAATATGAATTTAGATTAGTTTGATGTAGAATTATAAGGTTCTTACGTCATCGTCTTCGATGAGGTGCTCTCTGAAATCGCGCGGAAGTGTGGCCAGCGGATCAGACCCCTCTTGCCCTCTCTCCATGATCGCGCAAATCGGTCGGCTTATGTCGACGTCCGTATCCTTCGGGATAACTCCTTCGGTATCAGCGAGGAAATGAAAAACTAAGGTGTGAAAAAAAACCGAAACTAGAACAAAAGAGAAAAAATACTTTATATTAAATCTTGTTCATCACACTTTATGATATTTATAAAATGAAATAATGTTGGTGATCTATGACATTAAGAATTGTTAACGCCTTTATATTATTAAATAAAATTCAAATAAAAATAATTCCATAATAGATCAGTAAAACAGCCCTAAAAATTATAAAAATTTTGATTTAGTATAGCAAAATAATAAATTTTATTCATTAATATTTTCATTATGTTCTGAACTTAAGTATATTCCTATATTTTATTATATTATTATATTTATTGTTTGACTGTCTGGTAATTATGTCGAAATAAACATGAACTAACTTATGGAATTAAGTTCCCCTCTGATAACTCAAGCCGGATACAGCAAGAATAAATCAAAGTAAATATAAAGTAAGTACTTTGTCTCAAGAAAAATAACATTCGGAAAACAAAACAGCAAGTAAAAGCTATTGTATCTCTACGTCGTTAACCCAACTAAATAACCAATTTGAGCAACAGCATAAACAAAAAAAAAAAAAAAGACAAGCAAAGCTAATAAATATCGCTCTCCTTCAACCTCTCGAAGATCCAGATGCCAAGTATTCAACGCAGGATTTCCGTCTGAAGTTTTAAATAAAATACTCTAACTAAAATAAAAAAAAAAATAACTCGGAAAGATTGCTAAGCAACAAAGACAAAAAATAATCATTATTAAACATATATCTCCTCCATGATAATAAACAGAAATGTAAAAAAAAAAAACAAAGTGGTAATAACCAAAAGGTAATAGTCAAAAATTTGCAAAAAAAATATTAAACCAGTCCACAATTGGCCTTAGTTTACCAGAAAGGACTCAACCCTCATTAAACTCAAGAATAAATTACGAACAGCAAAGAGGTTCTAACGATTTGTTCTTTCATCCAGCAAAATTGATCCGAAATGTAATAAGCATAAGGTACATTTTCGACCAATGGGTACCAAGCTACATGAAGCCATAACTAACATGATGTTGACCTGACGAAAGCCCTCACATGATGATAAATAAGATTATTGTTTTTTGATAAAACATCCATACAGAGTCATCATCCTCAAAACTGAAATTCTCAAAAAAGACTATTTGGGGGTTAGGTCCGTTTCTGCTGAACTACTTCCAACTATAAATCAAAATATCTCACCTATTGTTGTTGGCATATTTTTGACATTTGTAGAAATAAGTTTAAGGTCTTGTACGGCCGCCATCGTTGAAAATGATGTTAAGTATCATTATGCCAATAATGCACGCAACGGATAAAGCGATGCTGCTCATGCTGAGCACTATGAGCAGGTAAAGAAAATTCCCCAACATATTGGCCGATTGAAGTTTCACAAGCTTATCGCACGACACAACCGGCTCTCCCGACGGTGAAGCGAAAACGCTACGAAAAATAAGGGTTACTGCGATTAATATTACCCCCTAAGCGTGGGGGCAGACGTTCCGTCCCGACGGCGCCGTAACCCCACCAATATCACCCCCCTGTCTGACTTTGTTTACGTGCACTGGTGACGCCCACGCAACAGGTATCAAGTAATATACGTTTTGACAAGCTTGATAAACATTTACATAATTGGAACAGAAATTTTGTTCAACGGCTTGTAAACATCGTTTGATATGTTATAGTTATATGGATATGATGATATCAGGCCGTGGCAGTTAGCTGATGGAATAAATGTTTTTTTTTTTTTTTTATTCAAGTCACATTTAGTCTACGACATTATTATGCAATCCATAACAACACAATGTTAGGATGATATAAACAGCACCACATTGTGCTTATCGCCTTGATACGCGAGATATTAAGTCTTGTTACCCCAGTAATATCACTAGCTAAAAGGCCCTTCAAGCAGGAACAAGAGCTCCGGTGGTGCCCACCTAAGCGTTCTCCGGCAGTAGACCTACCATCAATACAAGGTGTGATAAATATATAATGAGATTTAAATCATGATGATACACGTGATGTGATATATTTCGAACAAACTTCCGGTCTCAGTTCTCAAAAAACTTTCTAAACTTTAAATGTTGTACAAATATTTATAGTTGCGTTAGTCTTACAATCTTTTCTTTTTACTCGTATCTGTATAACTTGGTATATAGCGGGCCGTGGGCGGAATCCCCTTTTCCTCCCACGGCCTAGCGAGCAGCAAGTGGCCGGGGTAAAGATTCCAATAAATCGATTATGTAGCCTGGGTGATAGCTAAAAATAAAGCTCTCGGAGAAATGTAAAAGAACGACAAACGTAGCAACAACTTCGTTAGACAAATCAAAGTTAATCACCTGTCTATAAAGCCTTTTCTTGCTTTTATTAATTTTATTTATAGGTCTAAGGATATACGAATAATCATTACAAATTATAATATTTATTAATAAGAAATAAGATCTAGGATAAATATTTTTTTTGGTGAGTATAAGTCGTTTGAGTTGGATGATCAATCGATCCGAAGATCTTTAGGTTTCGTTTTCAAACCAAATAACAAAGAGATTCTCGAATAGTTGCTAGTTTGTTACATGTGTTCTTAATTCAAAAGATATGTTACAGCTGCTCTAATATGCATCTCTAACAATTTTCAATAGCTTATTGTAACAGTTATAGCTGTATATATTGTCTGTATATATTTAAATGTGATACTCCTCACATAACATAAGTTACCAAAAAAAATTTACTCACGTTCTATCTTTAAATATAATAAATTATTTTTTAAAAAAATTAAACTTTTCAAGTGTATAAGTTATTGTATGTTATATATAAAACAAGCCATCAATTATAAATAATGAATAAATGACCAGGAGAGCCGATCTCAAGTAAATATGGGACAAGGTCGAGCAATAAGGAAAAGAAGAAGCCATTAATTACAAATAATTAACTAGAGTAGAAGTTAAATAGAAGCTTACCTAGTGACGTCATTTCTAATATTTTTTTTTCACTTATATACCGAACAGTTAGTGCCTATTTTGGTTATAGAAACGATAAAGGATTATGAGAATGCACACTATCACCGATATTAACGAAAAAGCTATGTTGAATTGGCACATCAGAATGAACAAGTAGAGAAAGTAATAAAACATTGCGAATAAAGAAAATTTAAGACAAAATATATATGTCTGCGCACGCAACGCGTTGAACTTGCACTAATAACAAGTGCAAAACGCGGGATCTCAAGTTAATACTCTAGATTCCTGATGGTGAAAGCACTGCAAGCCAAAGCGACTCTTACAGCTTGTCTGGTATTGGCCTGTGGACCCGCATCCACGGCCTCTCAATAGATACTGTTCGCATCGGGCGTTTTATACCTCTCCTCTATCGCACCCCCGCCCTGCTACCTCCCCCGCCACCCTTCTACCCCACCTTCAACCAGTTGACCTACATCTCAAACGAGATTTGTCCACCTCTTTCCAGTTAGAGGACTCACGCGACAACCTTAATTTTTAACCCTTTGCTGAAAACATACCTGTTACTCCGATAACATGTTAGAAAGATTGACATTAACATAATATGATTGTTAATAAACATACGTAATGTGAAATCTGTGTATTGAACGGGGGTTCTATTGCGCATAACCTACCCTGCCACCCCCACCCCAGTCCCTACCACCGCCCACATTTTCCTGGTATCTCCTGCACATGCGCGTAATTAATGATTCGATTCAACAGAAGTTCACAAAAGTTTCCAAATATGGCTCCGCATGAGCTTTTAATTTATACCACCATTTGGAAGACGGTGTAGCAACAAAGATATTAATAAAATTTATAGCATACGGTGTAAGTGTTACAAAAAAAACCCTCCACTTAAATAGAGGAGTGACAATTATGAGGTTTCTTTTTTTTTTATATCTAGTTTAAAGCAACACTAAAGATTATACATATATTTCTAGTTTAAAACTGTCATAATCAAAACAGCGGTTTTATGACATTTTGGAATATACAATTAATCGCACTCTACCACACCCGCGTCGCTGCAGTAATCCCTCTACATCTTAACCCCCTATGGTACATTTACTTTACCTTCAAACGGCGCCACCCTCACTCCTTAAGAATTAATCTAGACGATGAATCTGGATTTTCTCTATCCAGCTTCTAATGCATTGAATGTCTGCTGCCGTCTTTGAAAGCAAAATATTAGAACATTTTTACTTACATTGATGTTATTTTTTTTTTCATACTTAATACCGATGTTTTTATTTTCTATGAAATCCTTAAAATGCTGTAAATTAAATTGTATTGTATGTGATTTACCGACCAATATAAACCGACGACAGAATTTCAACTTCAAAATCAATGTTACAACTATATGAAAGAATGTACTAAACATAACATCTTAGATTACTGCAGCTTATTGAAAATGTACATAATTATGCAGTATCCGCATCCTTTCCGCAGTGGCGGGGTGAGCATGCGCTCTCGTCCGCCGGGACCGCGGTCCAGAGGTCACCGCCTATTGCACATGCGCGGAGATATAAATCGATGCACCTCGGAGCCCGGGCATTTGCTATTTTTAGAATATTAAAAGACCTACATACATACTCCGTATGTAATTTATTACGGACCTCGCAATTTTTAATATCGAAATTATAATCGTCAATACACAACAGGCTTTCATCCCTTCATATCCGGTCTTCGAAATGCTGTGCATTCATTGTAAGATTACATTTACCTAATTATATGTTAGTTCCTAAGTTATGTAAGAACAGCGGCGGGTCTAACCGCTTGCTGTGTAACCGGCCATATGGCCGGATTTTTATACCACATATGGTCTAATTTGCAAGTTTTTAAAGTTATTTATCTGGATAAGGTTATAATGTTATCGTTTGGTTACATGAACCAAGCGAGGTAGTGGAAGCCCGAATATCAAGAGATATAAAGCGACACCCTGTTACGATAGGGCTAATTCAGATTTATGCGTTTACATGTATATATATGATGATAGATCTTGTAATTCTATAAAATTATATCTATTTCGAACCATTTATGGCTCTAAAATTTTAGCATCAAGCCGGATTTCATATTGCATGAAACATTAGAAATGCGCAGGACTAATGTTGCGCGACTCTTACATATCAAGTTACCTCTGCGCTGTTGCCTATCACGAAACTAGCATAATTTTAGTTCCACTCTAACATTTTTCCAATGCATTGTTCTGTACGTTCAAATTTAGTGTATCCATGGGAACTCATAAAAGGATCCTGGTTGCAGATGTCCGAAAAATACTACCTTTCCTTATATGACGGTTATCGTCAGCCGCTGTTTACAGTACACTTGTCCTAAGGACAATTTGAGACAAATTGCTTCCTCGCTTTCTTCAAATTGACGGCGTCCCTCCAGCTCAAATGCTGGTAACCGACGACAGAATTTCAGCTTCCAAACCAGCGTCACAAATATGTGAAAGAATGTACCAAACATAACACATTAGAATATGACGGCTTATTGAAAATTGTACTCGTATATTCTTCTTCTTCCTCGGTATCACTCTTGACAGAGTGGTCGTCGTGATCACTTCCGGTGTCGATCGCATGCTTAACAACACGTCGCCATTGTTCTCTGACGGCCGCCTTCCTAGTGCATTCATATAGTGATAACGATGATGAGCCATTTACTGTCGCCTTTATCTGGTCAATCCATCTCACAGGAGTTGCCTGGTGGCATGGTACCCTCAACCTATCTCTGGATTACAAGTCGCTCAATAGCTACCTCCCGTTGGCCAGCTTGGACTAAAAGGTTTTATGCCAATCTACATTCCTTGTATGTCTCATGAAGTAGCTTCTTTACAACGGTGTGTGGTTTCCAGATGTACGTCAAGTAAACGTTGATTTAAGAAGTCCTCTTCTCTCATTATACAGCTTTTGCTCTGAAACTGATCTTCAATCTTTTTATATAAGTGGCATTGTTTATTATTGTCTCGCTTTTCAAACGATTTTAAATAATTTATCGTTTTCATCGGTTTCCGGCTCTTGTTGTTCATACAACTAAGTTTTGGATCAGCTTCCTGTTGAATATGGAAATACCGCCTCATCATTTCTACATAAGCTCATTATGCAATCTGTCCATATAGTATCTAGTCGAATCCTTTACTTTTTTTGGACACTTCTCTTTGATTATGACGTTATTTCTAATTTATACAGTTCTAATTGTATTTCACAAGCAAGGGGAAGGTTAAGATCATCGCAGCCAACGCAGCTGCAGCATATGCGTTAATATGATCAGTTGTTATGGGCAGCAATAAATGCTCAAGTTTAGCAACAGACGACAAGACGCTGACAAGTTGCTGGCGATGATGATCTCTATGTGAATTATCGCCATATTACAATAGAGGAATTAACATTTCAGCACTTGCTGGGTGGAGCACCACAGTGACCCATTGGGCATGCGCCGCCTCGGGCACAGCTTCGCCATGCACATGCGCACTAAATTGCAATCAATACAGCTCATATCCGGGCTTGCAATAATTATGTAACTTATGAGGTATCCCCGCTAAAAATATTACGTTAATAAAGTTAAATATTTATAATACAAGTAATATAGCATAATATTTATTACTAGGAAAAGGATTGCAAAAAATTTTCGATATTTTATAGATGTTAAAGAACTTACAAATACTTCCGGTACTTCGATCGTCGAATCAAATTCAAATCGGAAACGTATTTACAAACACAATAAGATAGATAGTTGCACAACACGACACACGAGTATATATAAAATGGCGGTACTGACTATACAGCATCCGCATCCCGTCCGACGCTGCGGGCTGAGCATGCGCTCTCGTCCGCCGGGACCGCGGTCCAGAGGTCACCGCCTATTGCACATGCGCGGAGATATAAATCGATGCACCTCGGAGCCCGGACATTTGCTAATTTTAGAATATTAAAAGACCTACATACATACTCCGTATGTAATTTATTACGGACCTCGCAATTTTTAATATCGAAATTATAATCGTCAATACAGAACAGGCTTTCATCCCTTCATATCTGATATGTTTACTCTTCATAATACAAACAAAGGATAATTAGCATAGCGTTACGTCATCAATATTTTCATTTAGATGTAATTCGAAAATTCTTAAGACAATGGTGCATAGTTATTCTAACGCCTTTTACGAAATAATTACTCAGTGCGTATTATCAAAAGCTATTCCACCCCTTACAATAACCATGTTATGGCCACAAAAGATAGTCATAAAAAATCCTTTTTTTATGTATACTTTCATATAATTAGATAAAGATTTTAATTCAACTGGTGATATGTTTATATGTAAGGAGTCAACTTTAAATTGCATCACAGAATAAAAGAGCCCTCGTATTTTAGAACTATTTCCTTTACAAGTTAAGTTTTTTCTTAAATATACATGTGCACAGATGTTTTTGCTTGACAGTCTTTTAAATTAATGCGTAAATTACATTCACAAGATTAACTAGACCGCATGCACTAAAATGAGATCAAGAGTCTAACATACATATATGATTACAAACTGTAAAAAGTGAACGGTAACTATATGCGAAGTAATATCACAAATTCAATAAGATTGCGCAGTATACCGCTATGCTACCCTCGGCAAACTTAAGGGCGACTAAGGAGGATATAATTTAGGTAAACGGCAACAAGTTTGAAAGTCATTAAAGTTGTTACCATTATCACATTCCGGGTTCAGAACTTAATAGAGTCGCTATTGTTTAAAAAAAAATTATTAATATCGTTGAGGAGGAAGTGATGGTAAGTACGATTTTAGATATCAACGAAATTATACAACAGTATATGAGAAGGGCGCTAGGTCATCTCAACCGGAGTGGTGCAGTTCAATAGCAACTGCACATGCGCGAAAATATAAACAATCGATGTATCTCTACATTTACACGTTTCTTTTTTTTAATTAACTTTATATTAACAATCCCCTGTGACTTAAACAATCATCGTTTTTGTTTATGCTGATTCCCTCTTAATCTTTTATTTCGAATTATATGATAAATAAAATAAGATGAATGATGAAAACTTACCGAATACACGGATCAATTCAAAGGAGAGATTCTAAGAACAATTTCCACAGATAAACGGTTAATATGAACATGAAGAGGAAATAGAAAACTCTGAATACAATACGGCACGACATAGCTGTGCGAGATCTGACCAAGTAATGTATAAAGAACATACACATGAGTCTTCTTGAACCTTGTAATGCGCATGTCCCTTCTACCCACCGGACAAATTCAGTACTTCAGCGTTGCACATGCGCGACTATATTGATTAAATGCACCCTAGCCCAGGACTTTGCTCATAACCTAGATACTTACAGGACAGTCGCTTATTATTTATATTGCGAGCGGCTTCGAATGGCGGAATGAAACCGCTAAAATTTAATTTCTCTATAGAAAAGCGATTACCAAACGATTAATTTTTTTACGGCTTTACACGTGCAATCATTTCGCAATTATCCCTATTTCCGTTATTTTTACCAATTTTACCAAACGATTACTTTTTAAGGTTTTGCGCGTGCGATAATTTCGCAATTATCCCGTGTTTCCGTTATTTTTAGCAATTTTACCAAACGATTACTTTGTAAGTTATTACGCGTGCAATAATTTCGCAATTATCCCTATTTCCTTTTTAACATCCCTTCCGATCTTTATCTCTTACAATTAAATATCCAAGAGTTTTGTGTAGATGTAAAATGCATATAAAACGTTGCAACTTTCATTTAATGGAAATAACAACGACATCTTTTGATGAAAACCAAAATCGGAAATGTTATTATACCATTAACAAGGAAAGTATTTAAATGTATCAAGATTTTAATATGAATATTTAATTATTAATAAAAAAAAAATTACCAAAGTTATCTATAATTTTTTTTATATTACTACACGACTTAATATAAAGTAATTGAGGGTGGACTTGACGGATATGCGACATCTATTGTCAATGAACCCCGGATATATAAATGATGATGATGATGAAAACCGGATAAACAATGGAATATTTTATTTTCATAAAACAATTCTTTCTCCTGCCCTGGTCCCACTTTATGTAGGGTCGGCACAACATGTTCTTCATTACCGAACATGTTGTAAATAGTTTTGGCTAAACTTTTTACGACCGGCCCGCCTGCCTGACTGACATCAACCCTCTTTTTGGGAATCTTTGGGGACTTCTTTTTTTTTTTTTTATTTCTTCCCCATTTGTATTTCGCTGTTGTTACTAAAATTCACAAATGTACATAACTTAAATATTAAAGTCATTGGTACATGCCGAGATTCGAACCCGCGACCTTCGGATTGAAGGCCGCACGCTCTAACCATTAGGCCAGCGAGCTACATTTTCATAAAACAATTAAATATATTATTATTATAAATTAAAGTCAATGTTAAGATTTGTAGAATAATATATCAGAAATGTATTGAAATCGTTGTATAGTATATTTGAAGACAAAGAAGTCTTTATGAGAGTAATGACGTGATTTAACACAGGATTATATCAAAACATAACCAGCTCTTTACATATTTACACATTTCAATATACTCCAGTTTTTAAACAAAAAATTGATTACCCAATTAATAAATTAAAATCTTAAATAATATATATTTAAAATGGGTTTTTTTTTTGTTCGCCCATCACGTGTAAACTAGTGAAGGTATCGACACGGAATGATTCGTAGTCGCTTAATGTTTATATTTTTTGACATTCATCATTTTATTTGTAATTAACTCTTAAAATCATTTTAATTTCGTCGCACTTATGCGGTTGCTATAGTAACAGTTTCTATAGAAAATCAAGTTTTAAGTCTAATTTTATATTACGGCCAGCAAAGCGGGCGGGACACAGCTACAGTATACACATATTAAGAGATTCACAGACTCATTCCAAGATCTCCTAAACTAGCAGATATAAAACTCAAAATTTGGTATAAATATTGCGTCTACCAGTTAGAGGTCAGCTAGGAGTGGATTTTACAAAATCCTTGCCCAATGGGAGTTGCGAGGGTGTTACGACCAGCAAAGCGGGCGGGGAACTGTATTTATGAAGTTTTATGCTGGTCCCTGTGAAGTCCTGGCTCTCCAAAGCTACGGTGTATATAATGATGACCAGCGGATAAATATCACACACACACAAACACAAGTGGTATAATAAAATTATTTGCGCAGCGAATATCGCGTTGTAAAAGTCTCTAATGTAATAGTAGTACACAATTAATGCTCACTATGAACAACCATACGTTAAGACGTTGTTTTTGCGACTGAGTACTTAAGTACGTAGTACTCGCAGGGCGTTGGCTGGGCATAGACAGAAACGGCGTGCGCATGCGTACTTCCGTTTAGAAAATCCGGGACCTATCAATCATTGTACGTCTTTGCGGTTCACGCTTCAGTATCTACAATCAAAGCATCTCGGAACCCCAGGACCGAAAATTACTTTTTAAGATATTCTAATTTTGTTACTTTTATTTGAAACATTTCTTTGAGTTAATGATGACGAGATTAATGTAAATTTAGATTTTTAATATATATATATATATATATATATGTGTGTGTGTGTGTGAGAATCTACAAATTGGAACCATAGTGGTTTCTTACTTAAACTTTCACAAAACAAACGACGTCTATTCATCTTTTCTTATGAGTCATCTCTTAAGTCCTGTCCGTCAATGTCAAGCTGAGTGTTATCATTTTACAATAACGATATAAGGTTACACAAAACAAATAAAAAAAAAACATAATTTATTTCACATGTCTGTCATGACTATTCATCTGCCTCAGAAGAAATATTCTCTGGTGGTGTGGATGGAGACCCACCGCTTCACCATATCAGCGGAGGTGGCTGTATTGAAGGGGCCGTTGATTTCCCAACTTAACCTACAGCGTATCTGTCGTTATTTTTCTTTAATTTGACGTCATAGGGTCCAAGATATTTCGGGTACAGTTTGCTTCCTAGGGTAAATTGTGTCTTCCTGATTACAACGAGATCTCCTATCTCGTATGATGTTGCTTGTCTTCTTTTTCAATTATTTTCTTCCTGTACTTTCTTAATATGTTTTCTAGCTTATTCCCTTAGTTTATTTTTGTACCCTTTCATTTTTCAATAGTTTCTTCTTCTATAGTCTTCATGAGTTCATCGTCTTTGTCTCTCATATTCTTTGGTAGGTTCCATTTAAGAAGCGTTAGACATTCGACACTACAGTACCATTTTATTGGATCATCAGCGCTAAGCTTACTTATAACGCTATTTATTATCTGATGGATGAGTTCGACTTGTTCATTTCTTCTCGTTTGGTCTGTTGTAATCAAATAGTGTGTTATATTCTCATTTTGACAGTAATATTAGAAGTCGTTTGATGTAAACGCAGAGTTTCGATCTGTGATGATTCTTTCTGGTCAGCCAAAATCTTGTTGTTGTAGTGTCATTTTGCTTAATGTTTCTTCAGGCGGCAACGTCTTCACGGGATAAATCCAGGTGAATTTGTTGAATTTATCAACAACGGTAAGGATATTCATGCATACCTTAGGTGCCCTCTTGAAACTGAAGTTTGGCGATCAGATTGAGAAAACCAATTCGATCCTCAGCTATTCTTTTTAACTGATGGTATTTAAATCCGGTCCATTCCTTTATGTCGTCAAACCATTTCTTGCGCTGCCTAACAGGTGCATGTTTTCCAGGAATTTTGCCCTCCAGGATCAACCTTAAGAACTCATAGAGGGTTCGTCTTTGAAGGTGTCTGGAAAATGCAACTTTTCTTTGCATGACGGTTATGATCAATCTGCGTTCGCAGTTCGCTCTCTCAAAGACTTGAGCATAGGAGACAAACTGTTTCTACGTGATTGTAAGCATTCGACGGAATCCTCATATCTTAAATGCTTGTATTCGAAGATAACAACCCTTTTTTAAAGTCCACGTCTCACAACCATATAAGAAAACCAAACATAATATTTTAAGACGCGACATCGTGTAGGCAACAATATTTTGGGATCCCTTAATTATATTATGGTAAGGATATACTTATAATTAACGTTCGAGGAGGTAAGTGGTCTAAGTGATAACTTGCTTAAGGTGCTTCTTTTCTAAATCTTCTTTACCTCTTTTTTGGGACACAGGTATGCATTCGTAAAATATTCGTTATCTATCAACTCTTCTATTTTTTCTATTATAAATTTTCCGCTTTCGTGTATTTTGCTTATAATTTCATTCTGCATGTTCTTCGGCACAAAAAATAATCTATTTTCATTCATTTCTTTCTTTATAAAGTATGTCATTTTGTAGAGCGTAATTCTGATAAGGTTATTTTAGTAAAATTCTTTTCACCAGTTGAATGTTTTTGTCTTGATTTTTTTCTTCTTTGAGCGTGCAATAACCTCGGCAAGTTTTAAACAAGTACGGTAAAGACTTAGAGTGTCAGCGTGTTTTATTCTAGATCCTGGGCAATGTACAATTTGATAATTGTACTTTTCTAATAACAACGCCCATCTGGTGGTAAGTCTTTCTTTATTAGAGTCATAGTGCAGAACAATCAGTAACAATTTTGAAGTAAGTAAGTAAACGCTAAACTTCTTCATAGCTTGTACAATCGCTAATATTTCCAAATAAGAACTGTGATATTTCCTTTCAGATGGCGTCATTTTTTTGCTCTAGCAATGAACAGGGGGTAGCTGATCATCTCTCGGGCATCGTTGCAGAAGAAAGGCTTCGTATTCATCAGCACTTACGTTAGTGTTCATTTATATATCAAAATCAGGGTTGTAAATTCGTAAAACAAGGGAACTGGTAAGTACATCTTTCAATTTCGGAGAAGCTGCAGAATCTTTCATCAAAGTCAAAAACTGCATCGTTTTCAACAATGTTAAACATTGTTAGGCTTCTTAGAATTCGAGACCGCTTTGATTTTTTCTTTATATGGGCGAACTTCTTTGTCTTGGATTATATAATCTAGATACTTGATGTGTTTCTTCAAATGACACTTCTTCCAATTGAATTGCAGACCAAATTCTTCAGCTCTTTTCGATACCTTTTCTATCTCAATCAATACTTCTTCTAATCATGCAGGAATAATCAGATCGTTTAGGTAAACTAAAACAGTACCATCGTTGATATAATCAAAAGTGAAAGATGTCATTGATAAAACGTTGGAAGACGGAAGGTGCAGTACACAAACAGAATGACATCTTCATGAATTCGAATTGACCTTGCAGAGTCACAAAAGAAGTATACTTCTGACTGTCTTTGGTCGAATCGACATGTAAAAATACATTTTTCAAAACTAGTGATGTAAAATCTCTGCTTCTTTCATTTTATCTATTTGGTCCTTGATCTACGGCAACGGAAATCTCTTCTTAATTATCTTTTTATTTCTTGTGACGATAATCAATACTGTAGGTTCCATATTTCTTGTGTCACTTGTGTGTCTTTCCGGGCAAACAAAAATAACTCTAGTAGTTTTTGTACACATCCGATATAATATCCGATATTTCAGCTTACAGCAATATTCGATAACGTTATTTAAAACGATGCTGTTATCTGCAATGAAGTTGCAACACCCGTGCGTCGGTAAAACAGTCTTGCACAGAGACATCTAGCGGTAAGTTTGCGAATCTTCCGTGCGGCTTATATGAAGTTGGCCGGTCGGTAAAACAGTGCACTGATGCTATGAATGACTTGCATTTCGTTGTATATCTTTGATGATAATTTAAATTCCGTCGTTTATTCCATTATATTTCACTATTCGGCGAGATCCCGGATGAGCCTCCAAAAAGATGTGAGAATCTCCAAATTGAAACGGTAGTGGTTAATCCGTTAAACTTTTAATAATCTTTTACAAAAAAAGCAACGTTTTTTCATCTTTTTCCCTATACGTCAACTGTCAACTCCTCTCTGTCATTGTCAAACTGAGTGTTACCATTTTACAATAACGTTATTAGGTTAAGTTACACAAAACTAAATATGATAATTTCTTACACACACATATATATATTACCTCACTAAATTAAGAAAGTAATTTAAAACGAATAATTCAATAAAAAAAAAAAACAGATAAATTGACAAGTAAAATATAAACAAGAAACGTTACATTTTTACGCGACCTCGGTATAAGAAATGTAGATAAACTGCATCGGTTACTTGGTCCTCTATCCTTACGTTAGTCTTGCTTTACCTTTGCACATGCGCGATGGTATTGATTAACAGCCTCCGTAGGAAAGCGACTAACTGCTTGCATTGTAACATTAAGTTCTTTGGTTTGATTTAATGCATTTATAGTAAAAACTGGATGATTCCTTACATTAGCTTGATAGTCTAAATTATAATAATTTAACGAATAACATGTTTCACAACGAAGCTGTACATAGTGAAATAATATGGCAGAGAATCACCGTCGTAAGTACGGTCGATCAAAATCAGGTTGATATCTAGCCAGGCAAGTTTTAATCAACCCTAGTATTATCCAAATCCGAATACTTATCTTTCTCTTAAATTAGACAAGAGACCTTTGTGTTAGCACCTACGTCGCGAAGACACTTAAGGGTTATAAGGGAGTCGTGTTTATATAGCTCAAAATGAACCATCTAATGTAAATGTTTGTTATTGTCATAAAATTAATGAGTTTTATACGTAAATAAAATTTTCAGTGCCTAATGTACAGTAAACATAAAAAAAACTAAACTGTACTCTGCTGTTGTTATATAAGCGCAATCGTCCTCAATAATATGGACCAGTTAAAAACTAATTTACAGGAAAATCTACAAATGTTTAGACGCTATTTTCTTTTGTCTTTATATTCTTATTCGTTGATTATATATCTATGTATATTTTTTTTTATTTTAGCTCATCAACTCCAGCTCCGAAAGCCTTGAGTCTGAAGAAACAAAAGGTTTTTAACAATACCTTCATTTTAAATTATTATTTGATTTAGATGCTATATTTGATTATCTAATTACATAATATTTCACCCTCTTCAACCGACGACGAAGAACGAGTTCTAAATTCAACAAGTAATGTTTTTTTTCTAATCGTTACTTTAGCTTAAGTTCTAACTTAATTACTGTTGATCCCCATAGTTGCATTCGTCTTAAAGCATCTTGGAGCATATCAGTTTGCTGATTGTATATTTAGACTATCAAATTAAACAATCAATAATAGGTGAAAATAGCTTTTATAGAGGCCCATGTCTTTGTTCAATCAAATCATCTACTAGTTTACAGTTAGATTTTAAGATAGAATGCGCCTGCGCAAGGGTGCCAATTCTGTACGCTTTGTTTGCCGAAAGGAGTTTACGGCTAATTTGTAATTGATAATTAATTTTAATATTAGCCGATGACAAATAATTATCAAGGTGTTTTTTATAAACTGATGAAGAAAACTATCAATAGGAATGTTTATTGGGATTGAAGTTATTCGTTAAATTTTTAACCGGCCCGATTCATTACAGCAGAACATCTAAACAAAATCAAAAAAACAAAACTTACGAAAAATTATAACGTTTGATACATTTCGCATAGTCAGAATTAATTAATATAAAATATTCAGATACGGCTCGTAATGTTATCGCGACAGCATAGCTTCACATCAATATTAAGGGTGTTGAAGAAACCACATCCGCACGCTCTCACATGAAAATTACAAAGCTCACAATATTTACTTACTGCAAATGCCATCCAAATTTTTTTCGCTAACAATACAATCTTCAAGGGTAGTAACGCTCAAAATAAAGTTTCCACAAATAAATTGATATTATAAATATTATAAACCACAAGCAAAGAGGTAATGAAAGGTGACGCGTCATAGTTACATTTGAAGGAAACTAAGAATGTGGCAATCTAGAAGACTTAAGATTAATCAGAAACTAAGCATTGCGCATGTCGCCTTACCCGCCGAGTAATTACAGGTGCTTAGTAAATGCACATGCGCATCAGAATTGATTTAATGTACCAGTAACCAGGTACCATGGACCTCTTTACCCAGGCCGAGCGTCTATTGCACATGCGCGAATATTTTAATCGATCAATGTCTGAAAACCCGGAAATTCGCTCATCTATGCATTATGAAATATAATAAATAAATAAAAATAGTAAATAAATCAATTTAAAGTCCAATTCTCAATTATAGTCGTAGTATCTTAGAAAAAGGTAAAAATTTTCCTTTTGAATATAAAAAATAAAAGTAAATATAATATCTATATAATAATTAAATAAATAAACCGAAAACTCTGTATATAATTTACCACGAACTTGTTTAAAGAAATTAAATATTTTTTTTTATGACAAAGAGTTTCCTTTGTTCAGGTAGTTTGGGTATTGTTGAATTTTTGACAATAGAAATTAATTAGAAAGAGATAAAATATATGAATCTGTTTGAAAAAAGATTAATTACAGTTATTAAAAAATTGTAAAATTGTTATGAATTGCATGTCAGGAGGTCTCGAAAATTATTGATCATAATTATACTTATTTAATACGTCTGCATGAATATCGACTCAATACTTTATAGCCCTAAGCGAAATTGACTTGGTATTTCACAGAATTATTAAAAAAAAAATTATAATACATATCCGCTAATATTAAACTAGGGTCTTACCTGAAGGTACAGCAGATTTTCTTCTCGTTTCACTCATTCGAATACCAAAAGGATAAAAAAATAAAAAAAAAAATTAAGAAAAATGTTTACTCTTAATTTAAATTCCGGCGAATATTCTCAATATATCTAGTTATTAAGACATTCCATAGATAATAAATAAGAATGATTACAATGATAAAGCACAGCTTCTCCAACATTTGGACAGTTTTAATCACACGGTGTCAGAGCTAATAATGCAGTTAAAGCAAGCCGCCGGGAGCCCGGGAGCTGACCACAGTGCTTAACTACCTGTTGCACATGCGCGGACTTATCGACCGGGTCCATCTAGTGGCCGACTGATGGCTCTCAATAGAGCTTTATAGTACCTAACAAGATAATTGGTAGTTAAGATGTTGACGTTAAATTTCGAAATCTTAACACAATGGCGTTGATAATTCACCGTCAATTATATCTAGTGCCAGTGAAAAGAGTTTTGATATGCATAAAAAGATTCTTAATATAATTCAATATGGTATCGAGACCGTCTCTACTGTAACACTGCTCTTAAATTATTCTTCGTATGAATTATATTGGGAGTCACATTCGCGGTAATCTTCGAAACGGCGAAAACGATTTTGTCAGGAGTTGAACTGGCATATGGCTAATAATGTTAGATAAAACTATGATTTTTTTTTAAATAAAATCGTTTAAAATCTTGCTTTTAATTACAAATTATTACACAAATAATTTATCTACAAGGTTATCAATGGCAGCTATGGTAACAAAGATAAGCAATGAAAGAGCGAAGGAGGGCGATTATTAAGTAAATTTGCATTACTTCTTTATCTATAATATGTACTGAAATTATCAAATGTATATATAAAAAAAAAATGTTTTATTTTTTTCATTTGTTACATTTTTTAATAACTCCCTCATTCACTCTTTGCATCCTCTTCTTCTGTAACGGTAGTTAGGATGGTATGACACCACCTTTATAATGTGATCCATAAAGCACGATCTTGCGCTATTTGAATCCAGTAGCTCCCAGCGATTCTTTTGGTATCCTCTGTCCACTTAGTGGGCTAATTGCCAACGGTGCGCTTTCCAGCGCTATTCCAGCACTTTAAGAATCCAATGTCCACTTAAACCTCGCAATACATAGGCCTAACGATACATACGTTCACCTGATAGTAAGTGCCTGCCCATACCGTGGCGATAGTTAGGATAATATACACAGCATCATATTGCGCTCGTTGCTTCATTGAATAAAATCCTTCCGAAGGATCATTACCGATTCCTCATAAGGATTTGGTTAAATATTCTTCAGTGGTTTGCCGAACTTAATGTTCAAAGAAATTACTAATAATTTCGTTTCTCTTTCTTGTAATATTTTATAACGAGGTACACAAAAGCTGTGGTAATAACTGTTGATATTCTCTACCAGGCCTGATAGCCAACCTTTGAGTAAAGATATGGTAGATGGTGATATAGCTGATAATATAATCATAGACTGAATGTTATAAATAATATTATCAACATATATATATATTGTTATAATCGATAGCCGCAAGAAGTTTCTCAACGGGTTCTAAACACTTGCACGTGAGCCACGGGCCGCGCCGCCTGTACCGGAAGAAATGTCTTGTGAAATTAGTGAATAAAAGTTATTCTTATCCGCCTCATTACTCATTTCCTAAACAGAATAATTTTCTATTTATAAATATACATATTTAAATACATAGTGAACGTATCGACACAGGAACATGAGCAATCGACGCGGAATGATTTGTAGATAGTTATAGGCTATTTATTGTTCGAATTTCATAGATCCTTTATCATTTTATTTCTAATTAACTTGTATAAAAAAATCATTGCGTATGATTTATTCGGTTGCTATAATAACGGTTGCTATAGAAAGTCATTTGCAGATATGATTACTCTGCTATTCCTAAATAAATATGATGTAGAAATATTCAAAATCTCTTTACTGATATTACGTCGCGCTTCTACAAAGGCCATTGCATTTTTAAGCAATTTCTAGATATTACAGATTTATATAGATTAATTCAAAATGACATTCTATTTGATGGGAGAACGAGAGAAACCTCTGTAATAATATATAAAACAGAATCCCAAATAATATTATTAACGGAAGCTAGTTTGTTTGTGACTACGATGAATTTTATAATTAATAGATCCGGGAAGAACGGTTCACAAACAGAAAAAGATACTGTTGGTAGAAATTGAGGAGCAAGAGGTTAGCGTGGTGCGGGCATGTTATGCGGAGGGATGAAGGACATATAACAAAGAAAGTAATGAGAATGAACGTGGACGGTTATAAGGGTAGAGGAAGACTGAAGAAAGTGTGGATGGATTGTGTGAAAGATGACATGTGTAGGAAAAGTGTGAATTCAGACATGACGGATGATAGAGGGATATGGAAGAGAAGTACGTACTGTGCCGACCCCATATAGCTGGAAAAAGGGCAGGAGGAAAGGGGGAACATGGGTTTACAAAGTTGGTTTTTGTGAAGCTATCTTCTTGTGGTTACAGGCTTATTTTTCTTGTTAAAACAGAGTGGGGGTAGGGATTATGCGAGTATTTGGCGCAATGCAAATGGCATATGCTGCCTCTTATGTTTTTATAACCTAATGTAATGCTAATAATGTTGACAGCGTTTAACGGAACGCACTGTTTAAATGACAGTGTCATGCTTGTCAAATTGTCACTCTGACATTTATTTCTTTCACCAGCAATTGAGCCGTTGAGGTGCTTTATAACGTCCACATTTTTCCACAACGTAAAACTGTATATTAAATGTGTTTTGGACAAGTAAACCTTTGTATCGACTACCAAGACATTTTCACATCCCACCCGCAACGCACGCCTCTATCGTGGGACTATTAAAACGGCGGACTTGGCTCAACTAACAGCCCTATGTCCATCCCCCAAAACTATATAAACAAAGCTTTTTATTACAATTACCGATTTATTTTTAACTCAACAGAAATGCTTTTAATGAAAAATTATTAAGAGTTCTTGTATATTACTAATCTTTAAATTAATCCTAAGAGGGCGGTGAAATTGGGGTGGCAAAGTTAATATGGAAACATTGAACTCAAAAAATCTACATTAATATTTATTTAACTAATTCAGTTTTTATCGTTCTCTTACAACGTGATTTTGCTTCGTTTTATCAGACTGTTCATCATCATTAGCTGATGGAGGACATTTGCTGAACATTAGTCTCATTCAAATATCAACACGGAATGGTCCTGTAGTCGATCAGACTGGTAGATATCTTAAATACGTACTTGATTTATTTGGTTATAAATCTTGGTTTACACCCTACAATCATCCATCCAAATGGTGCAAGACAGAAATGTCTGGAAAGAAATGGTGGCCAGGGCAACGTATCATAGTCACGTCCCTCAGTCATGAGGTTACGACAAAGAAGAAGAAATCTTGGATTGTTACCATTCCCCTGTGTTTAGTTTTATTAGTTGTACATGTTTTTTTTTTTGCAATAACGAAGGATTTCGGAATATCATAAGGTATTTGCGAAAGTATACGTTTGTCCTGGAAAAAGTCAATGAAACCAAAATTCTAACATGAACAACCAAAATGGGTTGACAACAACATTAATGCAAACAACGTCGCGTCTAAATATATTATAAACAATCTATCGGCTGTTGATGATGATGATTATAAACAAACATTAAATAAATTTATGGAGCGAAAAAACTTCCCTTCATTTAAAAAAAAATCAAAAATCTTTGATATCAGACTAATTAGATTATAGTGATAATATTCTTAGAAAGAGGGGTCGAAAGTGGGTTAATTCGAAAGGCGGTGGATCGCATTTTGAGAAACTCATTGGAGAACGTCTATATACAGTAGTGGATAAATGGAGGTTGATCATTATGACGATGATAGAAATCCAGAAATGTCAAAAAAGTCTAATCTACGTAGTAATTGGAAACATTAACAGAGTAACCAAGGAAATATCAACATGACGAGCATTTTAATTGAACCGATACACAGTGGCCGATACTGAGATCTATGTCCAGCAGTGGACGTCTGTAGGCTGATAATGATAATGACGACACACCATAGACAAAAAACGACAAACCTTAGTTTATCCCGTTTATAGATAGTAGGCTTGATGCAAACTAATTTTAATAAGAAACGATCAACGATTGTAAAGTTTGTTCGTACAAATTCGATTTATTAAGAATATTTAGTTTCAAACCCTCAAATTTAACTAGGGCCAATAATAATAACTTATCCTTAACCTTATACTTATATCTGTTCAACTTTATGAGAGCCTTATAATATCATCTAAAAGTTAAATTGTAGTTATAAAGGTTATATACGTTTGAATTGTTTCATTGTGTTTATTTGTAAAGAATATTGTCAAGTTTATTGCGTTTTTATTATAATTATTTCAAAGGAATATTGTTATTGAACGTTTACATTTTAATCTTCAAAATGTATTGAATTGAAATCGAAAGAACCTATCTATGTTTCACTCTACAATCCTTATCTCACTTTACACGATTCTTCTTTCTTTCTCCTGCCCTGGTCCCACTTTATGTAGGGTCGGCACAACATGTTCTTCATTACCGAACATGTTGTAAATAGTTTTGGCTAAACTTTTTTTACGACCGGCCCGCCTGCCTGACATCAACCTTCTATGGGAATCTTTGAGGCCTTTTTTTTTTTTTTTTTTCCCATTTGTATTTCGTTGTTGTTACTAAAATTCACAAATGTACATAACTTAAATATTAAAGTCATTGGTACATGCCGAGATTCGAACCCGCGACCTTCGGATTGAAGGCCGCACGCTCTAACCATTAGGCCAGCGAGCTACCTTCGACGACGATTATTATAAATATATGTGTGTACTTTGTCTCGTTTTGTACGAATTTTCCGAGAAAGTATCTGCCGTATAAATTTAAGATTGGGCATAGTAACCTGAATTTGAAAATTACAATTTGTGTACGATCGAAACATTGAAACCTGCACGCCGTTAACAATATTTTATAAAAATTAGCTGTAATCTTGCCATTGATAACGAGACGTCAGCATCTAACACAAACGTAAGCTATTTAAAACGTCCGAGCTCTCTCAAAGGTAAGGAAAACAATTAAAAGAAACTTTTAGTTTTATGAACAGATAAAAAAGTTATCGTTCGGTGTAGAGCGCATAGTATTGGATAGTAACAAGTGCTTTTCATAACATGCCTGTGCCTGTACCACCCTTGTGTTATGGAAGGCACTTATTATATGGTGGTTAAAGGCACTGATAAAGTTAATCATATATATTCGTAAGCCGGATAAATGATGCGAATTCGGGCTTACATATTTATAGTCTACAAAACAATTCCTTTGTCCATAATTAACTGCACTAAAAAATTATATCAATACGTAAGCCTTGTTACATAACTTACTGCAATGCGGATAGGCTACTGCACATGCGCGGTAAGCTGACGCCTAGATCTACTACGCTTGCGCGGAAACATTGATTTTATTCAGGGTACAGCAAAAATCACAAGTAAACTCGTTTACTAATATTGTAAGTACATAAATGATGTACTGTATCTTTAGTAATTTTTATTTTATGAGGAACACATACGTCACATTTTTATGTATTTTCTTTAACGAGATAACTATGACGTTTATATCAATTTACTACTTATTTGTTTTTTTTGTTATATTGAATGGTTCTATCATAAATATAGAAATATTGCATTGAAGATCTTTCATAAAAAAATATATCAATACGTAGGCCTTGTTACATAACTTACTGCAATGCGGATAGGCTACTGCACATGCGCGGTAAGCCGACGCCTAGATCTACTGCGCTTGCGCGGAAACATTGATTTTATTCAGGATACAGCAAAAATTACAAGTAAACTCGTTTACCAATAATTTAAGTACGTAAATGATGTACTGTATCTTTAGTAATTTTTATTTTATGAGGAACACATACGTCACATTTTATGTATTTTCTTTAACGAGATAACTATGACGTTCATATCAATTTACTACGTATTTGTTTTTTTGTTATATTGATTGGTTCTATCATAAATATAGAAATATTGCATTGAAGCTCATTCATAAAAAACACAAAATTTCTTCTGACTACCACCATCGGATTTAAAAAATAACATAGTCTTCACTTGAAGATGTTATAGCTAAAATGAACAAATACTTGTGTAAATAAAAGAAATACTCTTGTAAAGTCCGTCGGTTAAATCCGAACGATAAAATTGTATTGACAACGAAATAACTACATGGGATGTTGTAGATATATGCAAAAATATTATAATAGCGCATAATTGAAACATATTTCCCATAAATAGTTTATGTATAATAAAAAAAAATCTACATAAATACTGATAATCCTACATCTAAATCTACTGAGGATCTACAAATAAAAAAATGATATATCCCGCTTTTAATGAATCTGTTCGTTTATTCATAAGGGATAATTCAACTATATATATTTGCCATTTCATAATGCCTTATCTGACTACGAAGCTTCTTGTGCGGAGAGAGAGGGTAATTAGGACTTACCTAATTACTTACGCATTCTGTATAGACGATTGAGAATGATTTTCCACAAGTAGAAGAACAGTATAAACAGAAGGAACAGAAAGATTGAACGGAAAACAACTCGACGCGTCATAGTCGCCCACTTGCGATTATATTTATAAAGCCTCTTATTGTTGAGTGGCAAGCTACCCCGCAGACGTGAAATGCGCATGCACGATAACGGCCAACGCCTATTGCTATTGCACATGCGCAACACTATCGATTTAACTAAAAACTTCGATCACCTATATCAGCGCTTAGTAACAGAAAAATCTTATTAAAAGTGCTAAGGAAGAATGATTGTGATCAAATAAAATTTATCTAGGATTCAAAATTCATTTCCAAACTTTCCGTTTACATTGTTTACGTAGGAAAGCCTATAAAGAAACTAAATGTTAAATAGACGTTATTTTTAGATCTTAAATAAGCTATTGCCCTTACATTCATTTATGACGAGGAAAGTCTTCAACTGATAGATAATAGGTACACCCACTCATAACGTTGGGGCACTGGCTATTGAATAAACACTAAATCGTAGTATTCTTTACGCTAATAATTTCATTAGCTACAGTACCCCACAAACACCCAGATTAGTTTGCATATTACTATTTGGTGGAAATACTCTCGTATCTTTCCAGATACTTTTTACTAAAGACTACTATTTTTGCTAATGAGGTTATTACTAAAGACACTGTGGTCTTTAGCAATAGAGCCGTAGCACCCGTAGATATATAATACCGGGAATATGAACGATATTTTTTTTAAAAAAAAAACACAGCTTATAATGCTGACCGTATATGAAAATAATAATGTATATGTTGATGGATAGTATGTATGTAATATTGAAAACTAAATATTATTTTTTTTTAATGTGATCGTAATGACTATTAAATAAATAAATTATTACCAGCGTTATCAAGTAAGGATGAGATTTCGTTATGCTAATTACAACGAACAGTGATCATTTTTAGACACACTAAAGGATGCGAAACTAGCGATTAACTTAGCAAGTTTCCACAGGTATAAAACTATTGTTAATAGGACTAATAATAGGACCACGGCAATTATCACGCGGCGCGTCATCTTCGCGCAACGACAAAACGGAGAAAACTTCCCGTACAGGGTGTGGTGGTACTAGCCGCGGCAGTGCACTGCGCATGAACGGCATTAGGACAAGTCTTATGTTTTGCGAAAGGGATTATCGATTTATGCATAAACTAACGTGGACTAATTATACATTTTCATAAGTCCAGAAAAATATCAAACCGACGTCAAAGAAAAACACAACTGGCGGACATAATGCAACAAGGCGTTCTCTTACAGTCAACCTTCCGGTTTGCGAAGGGAATAAAATATTACGAAATTTAATAATAGTACAAATACATGAAAATAGACATTATAACAAAACATAAATATTACTTGTACTCCATACATTTACATATGAAGGAAACAGAAACAAAAAGACATCCACGTGACCAAAACTACCAACCACTTTTGTTCCAAGCAAAGTAACACGGAGCTTATGCTTAAATAAAAGCTCTCTCCGCACTTTTTGACCAACGAAGAATTCCAAAGCTTAATTTTTTTATGAATTTTAATATCGATATTTCTTTTATAGTTCTATAAAAATTATACTTAGTCTGTTGCTTAAACGTATAAAAAAAACTATGAAAAATCACATCTTTTGCTGAAAATATCGAATATACAAGGTGGCGCAAAAATAACCTTCCGATGTTTTTTGGCTGTAATTTAAAAAAAAAATGAAAAACTTTGATTCTTCTTGTGGATTTTTGTTATTTGGTCTTTTATCTTTTTTACTTCAAGTCGAGAGTATGATGTCATGTAAATGCCCACCGCCACAGTTGATTGTCATTTGAGCCCTTTTTATGGCATTTTCCATCACTCTGGCCAAAACATCCGGCGATAGGTCCTCACATTCTTGACGGATATTGTCTTTAAGAGCTGCAAGAGTCTGAGGCTTGTTGACATAAACCCGCGACTTCAAAAAGCCCCACAAAAATAAGTCTGCAGCGGTCAAATCAGGCGATCTTGCTGGCCAGTGCAAATCGCCAAAACGGGAGATTAGGCGCCCGGGAAATGCATCCTTCAGCATATCGGTTGTGGCACGTGCAGTGCAGTGTGTGCCGTTGCACCGTCCTGTTGGAACCACATGTTTTCCAATCCCAATTCATCAAGTTACGGCAAAAAGAACTCGTTGATCATTGCTCTGTAGCGCTCACCATTCACAGTAACCGTTTGGCCCGCGAAGTCTTCAAAGAAAAAAGGTCCGATGACTCCTCCAGCGAGAACAGCACACCATACAGTGACTTTGAGCTGGTGTAATGGCTCTTCGTGCGTTACACGCGGATTTTCAGTGACCCAGAAGCGTAAATTTTGCTTATTTACGTACCCGCTAAGATGGAAATGGGCCTCATCACTCATGATTATTTTTGATGAAAAATCATCTTCCTCTTGGTGGTGATTAAGGATGGCTTGAGCGCATGTTAGACGCGATTGGCGGTCAGCAGCTAACACCTGATGCACCGTCTGGACTTTGTACGGAAACATCTTCAAATCTTGTACCAAAATTCGCTGTAAAAACCGTCGACTGATACCCATTTGCGTGGCACGTCGTCTGGTCGATGTCGACGACGCTTCCATGACATCCCCGGCTACAGCAGCAATATTCTCTGCAGAACGGCTACTCCGGGGTCTGCCACGCCTGGCAGCATCTCGTGTTGTGCCAGTCTCTTCGAGGCGAGCGGCTAAACGTCGCAGTGTTTCACCAGTAGGCGTTGGACGGCCAGGAAATCTGCGACGAAATTCACGTTGTGCCAAAGTCACCGACCGATTATTGGTCAAATAAATAGTCACCAATGTTCCGCGCTCTGGACCAGTGTAGCGTAACGTTGTTTATTGACGTGTATTTCGCATGTGTTTACTACACAAATGTCAAAACGGAACTGACATTAGGGGCCAATCGCAAAATTTATAGCATTTTCTGATAGGAGGAATACTTTTGCGCCACCCTGTATCATCAAAGATTTTTTTTTTATTTTCTCCTTATATATAAAATTTTATACGTTTAACTTAAATTTTGTTTTTATAACAAAATAACATCTTAACAGATATTAGAATCTGTCGATTCCCTCACAATGGTTTTCTTTTTTTTTTCCTCTACAAAGCGACGAGACCTGCGAGACGTTGACCTGTAAGTAATACTCCTGCGCATAACAACGTGGTGCTATAACATCGTGCTCATCGCCTTGAGACGTTAAATCTCGTTACGACAATAATCTCATTAACTACGACGTCCTTCATCCCAAAATACAGTATTGCTTGAACACTACTGTCTGGCAGCAGAAATAGGAGCTATAGACGATCTCCGCCAATAGAGACCAACAATTTTCCTTCATCTTAAGAAACTTAGATCCCCTGCGTCCTGGGATTTGTGTGATACTGACAATTACGTACAGTACGTTCAGATGGCTGTAGTGCTTTTTTAAAACTGCTCCTTTATAATAAAATTTATAAAGTTAACAGAGTTTCAACATTAATCTGGGTTCCGTATAGATAAAATACAGATGCTCCTGATGGAGATTTTTCACCTACTCTTGATTCATATAATTTTTGATTACTTTGGTTAAAATATCTCACTATGAATAAGGTAATGATAATTTTTTTTAAGTCTTCCTCTTCTATATTCTTCCGACTTTATTTTAGAACCGCTTTTCGTTATTCCTTAAGGCGCAAACGTAATGAAAGTTAACTATTACAAGTATATGTTATATTTACCGATGACGCATCAGCATCTTTGATTTACGTAATGCATTTGTATTAAACCTAAAAGCTAACAATAAAAATCAATGGTATTACTTTTAACATATTGATCATGGTTGAACCAAAAGATAAGAACCGATAATTTGGTTCAAAATTTACTCGACTTTTGTATTAGTTTTGACAATTTATCTTGTTTATAAACTTCACGAAACCTCTGCCTTAAATGCTTCTCCTTTGTCATTCAACTTGTCAAGCCATTGCATTGTTCAAAAGGTATAAAAAATTTAAATTCTTGAAGCCACATTATTAATGTTTTGTTTAATTTCATTATTATATGATTTATTGTATTATATTCAGTATCATTCTCCATCTATTATAATAATTACGTCCTACTTGTGCGGAGAGCGTGGGATCAATTATCGATGATATCCTTGAGAGACTTCTATTTTTCTCGCTTATAATTCCCACAAGTAACGTCGCTTTTGTTGTAAGATTGATTAATATCTACGACTTCCACTTTAATTACTTAATGTACCATAACTACATATTTTATAAGCATTTTATGACTTACGCGATTAGTTAGTAGTTTATTGATTACATTAAAATAATTAACAGAGTTGGATCTTCGCCATCGGACAAAAAACATTGAGCTGTCTGTAGTTATGATGTGCCGTATCTAATTGTAGTGACAAAGAGGCAAAGATGAATCTGCACTTCACGGTACTTAATGTACTACTGTGATATAATCACGAATAGATAAGTTTTTAAGTGATAACGTTGTTTGCCTTGTCATCTCCTGCACGAACAACGGAGCCGGTATATGGTTTAATGCATTTGATTTTGTCAATTACTGTAATCATCATCGTCATTAGTCGACAGACTTTCATATTCTTGTGTAGATATTTCTTTACTGTTTTAGAAATTAAAAAAACATAAGGCTGTGTTAATAGGAGGTCCCCATTTGGAACGATGCTGTATCTAGTTATATTATTAACGCAATGTGACTTTTGTTCTAATAACCTTTTTTTTCCATAACTTCATCTCATCAAGCGTAGTGATCACTGATAGTAATCGTCCTGCTGTCATTGAATAAAAAAAAAAACAGGAATATTGACTGTCATAACCGGCGATGTTTTATTACATTCTTAAATTTCATCTGAGCATGCATCTACGACTCGATAGGTCTTTTCACAACCAATTCGATACGTGGTAGATGGATGATGTGATGTCGCTGAAACCAGGTAGATGCAGGCGGCACTGGCCCTATAGGTGAGGAGATTCTTAGGAAAAATATACTGCAGCATAAGACTTCTTCCGGTTGATGATGATGATGATGATGATAAATCATTACTTAAAATATAACATTAATTTAACACACACCTCAACCAGTAGCCATAAAATGATCCTCAGGAGTTTTCACATGATGATAATCCTGAGACTTTACATCATATATCTGTCTGCAGTACTGTTAATAATATTTTTAACACAATTTTTTTTTTTCACTAGCTTAAATGCTTTTTAAATAGGAAAACAGTAATGTCTACTGCTTGAAAGTAGTGATAAACTTATTAGTATTGCAGTGTTTGCATTGTCAGTGCTTTATTTGAAATAATAACTAATTACTTATACATGTTATCTAAATTTTAAGTAAAATTTAAAGACATTGTGAGGATTATTTAATTTATATTCATTCAAATACTATTTCAAGAAAAACCCATTCGTTTCCAAGTGTGATAAGTAATTTGTAAAATAGTTTCATGTGTAACAGTTACAGTTACAGTATAATATTTTATGTCCTATTATTGTAACGCTCAGCAGGAAGATATTAAATATATACGTTATTTATACATTTTTTTTTTATCCTTTATAACAAAAGCTTACTATTTTTACTCAATTTCTTGTCTCAGGAAGGGGGCAGATGCGGCTAATATCTACCACACAGACCGGAACGCACCTTGGCGGATATAGCATAGCAACAAAAACTATTATTCTTGGAACATATCCGTTTTCCCACGACGTTTTCATTCCGGATGCTAAAACTCAGTGGAGATCGAACCCACGCCTCGTCGAGTCGGTAAGCAAATAGTTCCACTTTAACAACGAGTTAAGTTATTACCGCTTTGATTATAATTAACAAATTAGACAACGCTTATTATGTATGTGATAAAATCCATACAAATAACACTAATGGCGTACCGAATAAAAAAAAATTAACAATTTAATGAATAACTAAATCCTTGAAGATGTATTGTAAAGATTTCTTCACATAGTACTTAATAAAGAGAATGATCATATATTGTAAGAATGAAAAAATCTTTAATATAATTATTATTGTTCGCCAGCCAATAGAAGTACTGCTTTGCTCGCTTCATAGATCTTCGTTAGGATAAATTCAAGATATGGGATTCGGAAATGATATGGTAATCATTATTATCCAATACATAATACGTAATGATTCAATATGGTTCAAATTTGATGATACCATTACATTTTTATTAACATTTTCTAATGCACTCATGACGTATATATTGAAGATCCGAATTTAATGCCGTAAACAATCGTGTTCTAGTAAAATTTATTAACGTGGTATACTCCTTCGAGCCGGATTGTTAAGCTCAAGGGAATCAGTTGATGGTTCGTTTCAAGCTAGCAATATAAAACAGGTTCTTTTCGCTTGCGTTATTAAAAATGTATGTTCACTAAACAGTGATAAGTAAAAAAAAAAATTGTTCATTTTCTATAAACTGTAAAGATACTCTTCTGTATGAGAAAATATTTATATTTGTAAGAAAAAGCTAGTAAACAAAAAGAGCTGAAATTTACTGCGGATTATATAAAAGAGCGTTGACAACGTGTCGAAGAATATTGGATTGTTTGGGATTACATAGTTTTAAGGGATGATTTATTGGATTATTTGAAAGGCCTTTTTATAATAGAAAATAATGTAATAAACCTACGTATACAAGTACCGTTGTCTCAAGGTTGAGATGAGTTAAGTATCATTACGGATGAATTCAAAGAACTTTATACAAAGGCTCGTTAACATCACTTGTGTTTGGTTTTGCCAATACCAAAATCGGTTTTAAGTAGATTGTAAGCACTGAACATTTGATAGCTTATTAATATATATGTATGTCATGTGACACTCTTTGTTAAAAACTAAAGGCCCTAACGAACTGATTACAGAAGACATATTCAATAAAGGGTTAAGAAAATATTAGCTCTTTGTTGTTACCGCACATGTTTTATATCTGAAAATGATTTTAATATAAACCACGTCGATACTCATATAATAAAAAATACTGTACAAGCGCCAGCGTCAATGTGTTAAGATTAGATCATTCGCAAACATTTGTTTAAAAAATATAACAAGGAGAACTAGGTTTATCTTAAATAACAACTATTAGAATACATCGAGTTGTTTTCATTTATTCTTTAACTATAGATAACTTAGGACGAGTATATATACATATGTATACATAAAATGTAAGATGGAGATAAAAAATCTTAAAATAACATATGCTTAAAGCATGTAGCATCTCTTATAGAATCATTAGTTGAAAACCACCCCCAAAATATCTAAATCAAAAAATATCAAGATAAGAGTACTTATTGCATAAGTATTAGATGATAATAGCACTTTAGACAGTTTTGAACGCAAGCTGAATATTTCATCAAAATCTGCGATACCAATACATGGTACAAAGAACAAATTAAACTTATTGACATCTCAGTTTGATGATTTCTTTGATGACCTTTCGGATGTGATATCAGTTTTTTTACTTAACTATGCAGGGGCATTACTGTAGAGGTAAAGATAGCAGTTAGATCGCACAGCTAGATAAAATAATTAAATAAGTATATCTTCGTGTTTATATTCGTTATTTATATCGTATCTGTCTTTAAAAACATAATTTTGTCTACAGTGTGTTAGAATATTAATCGTTTCTCTCTTTTTATACATTGAAGTATATAAAATCTTCAAAAAAAGAAACATTGAAGTTATCACATTGATTTCGACAGATAATATTATACAAACTGCAATACTTTCATTACTTATATTATACGAAAAGATTTTACGTATATTTATTTAGGAACATTTTTATAAGAATAATAATCAGCTTTATAAGAATTATTCTTACGTCAGATATGACTACCAAGTTTTTTTGAAGTTACTTGAAAAATTACCAAAACTAGTAGAATCAAATGAGAACAAATAAAGAAGAAAAGTACTGACACACTCCTGTCCAAATGGAGATCAGCAGAAAATCGTTGTTATTCCAATGCAAGTATTATATTTATGTTCAAATCCTAATCGAGTAAATGTCGTGCTAATTATTTCGCTAATATCTTGATGAAGATGATTTAGGACTCACAGGCAATTAAATGTAAGAATATTTGATTTAGTTCTGACATACAAACTGTGCAATACTAATGAGGCCAAAATTATTTCCATCAACCACAACTATCATTGGGAAGTAGATGTACAGGAAAAATAAAGGTGAACTAATAACATTTATTAAACTTAAAACGATAGTAATAAAAATTCAATTATTAATACTACATTCGTATATTTATAAATTTCTATGTTATACATTATGTATTTTTGTTAATTTTAAGTAATTTCATGAGTAGTTTCAAGGGAGATCAATTGCAACGGCGATGTGGCTTCACTATCCCTTCGACTGCTCCTCTTCTCTCATACTGCTAGCTCCTAGAAATTTTGCTATAGGTGTGGTCACAATGTCAGTTCGTACCTATAAATCATTAAACTTTCCATTTAGTTTGCTATATTAATATATCGTCATAATAATTTCACAGATTAAAAAATTAACTGAATAATAAATACATAGTACATACCTTAACATCGTGTCGTTGAAGTTTTAAAGTCACTTTGATTTTAGTTTAAGTTTTCTCTTAAAAAATTACTTATATGAAATTTTAATATATTAAAAGGGGTTCGTTTGTAATGACACCGTTGATAATTAATGATGCGGAATTGCTTTAATCGAAACGATAAAGAATACGTTATAACAATTTTCATTGGTTAAATTGTTATAGACGTCGTTTCCTATTGTTGTTACATTTATTCAATTATTGAAATGAATATCTACAAGTATCGATCGATACAAACGCGGTGTTCATCGGCAATGTGTTATTCTTTCTCCCCTATTGTGATATATATGTATCGGGGAAATAATTTTGGCCTAAATAGTTCTACTAACTTATTTATCGTGTCTTTATCTCATAAGCATGATCGATCATTTAGCGAAAAAGAAAGCTTAAATTTTTTTTATTCTATATCTTATTTGATATGTCATCAACGACTGTGTATTGACATTATTAGGATTTTATTTTATTTGCATTCGCGTAATTTTTTGATTTGCATGTACAACAATCGATCATGCGCACGGATAACAACACGAACGCTCTCGATCATATACGTACCGACTCCTCTTTTCGAAGCGAGGTGGGAAGTTCGGTAAAATTCAAACACGCTGTATATATGCAAAATGCGAGTGAATACGTGCCGCGATAAGGGAATAGTGTTCGGAGAGCTGAAGGTGAACAGGGACAGCCGTGTACATCGCATGCGTAGAAACGTCTTCCACCAAGATAAAGCTCTGCAGTGTACATGCGTCGAATTATCGATTGAACGCGCCACTGCAGTACCAGGGGAGCATGTTTCTAGAAACGTCGGTGGGTGGGCGAGCTAGTCAGGTAAATCACAAAGCGAACCTCCACACCACCCCTACCACCCCCTTGCTGGGATGCGGTGGAAAATTTCCGAGCCCCGGATGACCTTTAAGTACAAAGCGCATGTGCAACGTCCCCCGCGCCGCCATTTTCCTTATTGATTCAATGGTTCTGGAAATTTCTGAGCTTTCGATATATTGCGCAATATTTCGAAACGACCTAAGATTTAAAACGTTACGAAATATGGCACGTTAACAATTAACAATGCAATTATTATGAAATCATTGTTATTTATTATATCATTTTATTTTCAGTGAACATTCATTATATAAGAATCAAGATTATTTATAGAAAAAAAATATTATATAAATAAGTCCAGAAGAAAAAATTGTAGTACAAAATTTTAATTAATGATTTCTTTACTGGTTTTCATTGAAAAATATATTAGTCTGTATTCATGAGCTGACAGCTAAATTCTCTTATAAGTAAAAAGAAAAAAAAACACAATACCGATGGTTGGTCTCTGTTACTGGGGGCGGTTGGTGAAGTGTATACCACCCTTACTAGCGCAATGATGTTATGTGCAGGCGCGTCACTTATCATCAGATGCACATCGCGCTCGTATCGTTGTTATTAATAATCTGCTTTATTATTTATTTATCCTTTATTGTATACCAGATATGGAATACATTATATATATACATATACAATGGACGGTGTTATTGCTCAAAAAACAATTTCTTCCAGACAACCCATTGGAAACTAAGACGTGAACTAAAAGCAAAGATAACATAGTGGTGCACTAAATAATTAAAAACTGCAACACTTGATGAAAGATGAAAGCAATATCACAATTATACAGAATATATAATTTAAACTTTATGTTAGTAGTTACTTAAGTGTCTTTTGAAAGAAAATAGGGATTTGGCGAAACGGATATGGTTCGGTAAAGAGTTCCATAAGAGAACCGCCGTGACGGAAAGAGTTTTGGAAAAATGAAGAGGAATGCACGGGGACGGGAAGGGAAAGGTTTATTGAAGAGCGAAGAGTACGACTGTGGCAGTCGGTAATAAATTCGAATTGATTTTTTGGGTAGAAAGCTGTCAGAGGATTGAACAATATCTTGTATAAAATAGAAAGAATGGGAGTATTCCTGCGAAGACAGATTGGCAGCCACTTGAGTTTTTTGCGAAATTCAGTGATATGATCATATTGGCGTAGCCCAAATATGAATCGTATACACAAATTTTGAATACGCTCAAGCTTAGAAAGCTGCGCTCCAGTTAAGTCAAGGTAGCAAACAGCGACATAGACGAGAATTAGCAAGCGCAACCTTAATGGTTGTTGAAAGAAAATTGCGGAGTCTGCGCAAGGAGCTTAAAGCCCCATACATCTTTCTGCTCACCTCGTTAACTTGCGGTGCCCATGATAGACAGGAATCGATGTAAATACCTAAATTCTTAACTTTACTTTTATAAAGAATTACATTAACGTTAAGAATAATAGGCGGTACACCGGACCAGTTAACTTTGGAGAATAGTCTAGAGCTTCCGATTATGAATGATTATGTCTTGTTAGAGTTTACGTTCAAACCATACAATTTACAGCGATCCGTAATACAAGCAACATCAGAGTAAATGCTGTGGACGGCCTGACAGAGATCACCAAGAAAAGCTTCAGTGTAAATTTGGAGGACGTCAGCATACATGTGGTAAGAAGAAAATAAGTCGTGGGTTACAGAATTGATAGAAATAGCGAACAGGATTGGAGACAACACGCCACCTTGAGGCACACCAGCATCGGTGTTTAACCAAGTGAAGAAATTATTCTGCACTTGGACGCGCTGTTGACGGCCAAACAAGTAACTATGAAACCAGTCAATAACAACCGGAAATATGTTACGTATTCTGTAATGTTATATTATCATGTTAAGTAATCTGCACTAGTGTGCAAGTGCAATATCAAAGTCGACAGTGTTGAAGGCATTACTAAAATCAAGCCAATTTATTTGGTAGGTCTTTGTTACCGGAGACCGTATAAGTAGGTACCACCGCAGCTTCTATTTCTTCTATCAAACAGTAGTGTGCAAACAGTACTGTGTTCCGGTATGAAGGGCGTTGTAGCGAGTGAAATTACTGGGATCCCGAGACTAAACATATTGTCTCAAGGCGGCAAGTTCAATGTTGTGTAATATATATCATCCTAAGTATGGAGCACTAACGGGATTGTTATAGGCAGGCATATGTTTCCTTCAGGTTAACATCTCGCTCATCTCGCTGTTACCGTGATTAAAAGATCACTTCTCTTATGTGTTAATGATAATAAAAAAATCTCATAATGTATTAAATTAATAAAGAAGTTTATTAATTGTTATTTTTGTGCAATCATAATTTCAAAGAAAAACATAGAACACTAAAGTGAAATTATAAGATGACATGATAATAATCCCTAGGGAGGGAGGGAGATGCACTCACTCAACGCCTTGTTATACCACCCCACCTACTCACCCTTGGCTTGGCTTTTCATTACTTAGCAAAGTACGCAATATATTCATTTATTGCAATAAATAATATACGTAATATGCTCTCATTTTCACCTTACTTAATCTTAACTTAACCTTTTTATTTTAAAAGCTTTAATGCTCCTCCAATGGCTTGATGATGATTGGAGTTATGTAACAATCAGATTTATATATTCTCCTACCTTGAACACGATTACGTCATATTCAAGACAAGTACAACGATGAGCATAATGATTTGATATTTTAATTGTACAAGTTGAATCCACGCTTATATTAATGGCATATAATCAAAAGTGTGGAAAATATCTGAAGGTCATGAGAAAACCTGATAAAAACACATTAATACCATGTAATAATTAAAAGATTTACAAAGTCAATAATATAATTTATTTCCTCAGCGTTCATATGTATAAATATAGAAATATGTTGCATAGCAAAATCAGATCATATTAACAAGCTGATATAAAAAAAATATTATAAACAGACGATCTCCAAAGGTACTAACTGACGTAATACCGTAAAGACCGATAAATGCTCGGGTCATCTCGCTGCAAAACATGTAAAGGTTAGAACCGGACATCGTAATATCAGGTTACATATCATGATAATACAACCAACTCGAAAGTCCTTGTGTTTAAATATATACATGAAAGAAATAAGGTTAGAAAGGAGCCATTGATCTGAATTTTGGAGTTTTAAATATACAAAATTCAGCTCAAGACTATTTTGATACGTTTGATATGTATACGACGACTTTATTATTATTTAATATTTATTTTTCTCACTTGTAGTGTTTTACTTCGTTAGTTTCTACATGACAATGTATATATTGATTATTGCGTAGGAAATATCTTTAAGGCATAAATACGGCAATACCTCTGTAAATTTTTATGTCCAGATGTTTAAATAACCCATTTTTTCTTAAATATATAATAAAGCATATTGTTTAAAACAAAGTGACGCTTCTGCTCTTCATTTGCTGATAGGTGAGGAGAGGTGAGACGAACGGGACGTTCACCTTATGGTAAGTAATTAAGATGGTATTCATAACATCACATGTTTGCTAGTCGCCTAAGATATGTCATGTTAAGCCTCGTTACCCCAGTAAATTCACCAGTTATAACGCCCTTGACAACGGGGCACAGTAATGTCTCCACAGTACTATTTGGCGGCAGAAATAGGCGCAGCGAACCTAGACGGTAGATGCCAACGGAGACCCATAACCAGTTCTATTTCTACACGGTTCTTTCTACCATTTATTACCACCCTCTTAATTCAAAATCCCTTAGGAAGACTTACACAGTGGAATACGATTGCGCGTAACAATTATTTCTTATGACAAGACATTTTTGTGACTTCTATCCTGGAATATCTATCTATCTAGGTTTCTTTTGTTCGCCAATCACGTGAAAACTAGTGAAGATATCGACAAGAGAAATAAGAGCTCCGGTGATGCATACCTAAACGGTCTCCGGCATCATAAACCCATCACCAATATACCGACAAATTTTAATAGACAATTCACATCGCTTATACTATCACATCGATATATATTTAGTTAATAATATAAAAGAGGCTATTCAAGCAATACTTATTTTAGACATGATCATATACATGACCATAATCATGACCTAAACCGTTAAGTCAAAATATAAAGGGAAACAATAAATAACAACAATGAAAATAGAAGAGTATGTTTTCTATTAAACCAAGAACAGGTAGGTCAATCTTACGTTTGTTTAAAAAAAAACCCGAAAAAACATGTATTACGTATCGACGTATGCTTCACAACAGAGCCGCCAAGGCTTGTTTCTTGGTGAAAGCGGTGTAGAAACGCACCCATTTTGCTTTCACTTGCTGGCGAAGTTAGGTCATTTAACCGACAAGCTCTCTAGGACTGCCTCAGTATCTTACTTTTGTTTTCATAAATTACTAGGAAATATTATTAGACTACATGTACATTCCATTGATTAAATGATGTATAAATGAAATGAAATAAAAAAAATAAAAATAAATAAATAAAACAGAATGCATTTAAGTGCTAATGTTATTAAATGTTATCTACTGCATATAACGTAACACTTTCCGACATCATGGAAGATTTTATCCCCTCCTGGTCGTGAATAACCTACGTTTTTGCTGATTAATTTTTAGCCAAAAAATCGATAGAAACAACAACGGCTGACTCTGATTATTTATATAATATTCAAGGTTATAGCCTAAAATGCCGCGAAAACTTTTAATAAAATTTTAAAAATTCAAATCTAAACAGAAAAAAACATGTACAACAATCGTTGATTATAATAGAATGAATACAATAGCCGGTTTATTAGAATCGTAAATAACTATTACAATTAACAGCAGAAATCAATTAGTCATTTATTACGTTACACCATTTGCCCTCACTCTATGTGTTTAGGTAATTAACCGATATGATTAGAATATCAGGTCTAAGAGATACTAAAAAGGCTATGGGAATAAAAATGTACTGCATAATAAATACTGCTCGCGCGCAGACCATTTGCAGCGATAAATTTGCGCAATAAACTAGTTATATTTTGAATACATAATTACGCTATTACATAACTTGGACGTACTATAAGTTTATATTTTTAGAATTATAAGTTGTCAACACAAACATATGGTTTTTTGTCGTAAACGAATACTAATTATAGTACTTACCGCGCACGCCATCCAAAGTACAACTGTTTTGATGAATATTTGAAACACGGTAATAATAATACAAACTAGAAATAAAATTTACGAATTTATCATTAGGAACGAGTAATAATAAATAATTTAAAATTCAAGTAACGATAAACAGCTCATAAAACTCCATACATTACACCCGAGTCCGACCGAAACCGAAACAGAATGAGATTGTAAATAAGTGTATGAAACGAATGACTAATACAGTGTAGGTGGCAATGCTACCACTGGTGGTAAAGATCACAAACTTACCATTTTTTAGTTAAAACAGAATACGGTTTTATTATAAAGACTTTTAAACCCCAAGGTTCTAGAGAATAGTAGTCAAGTTCTTCTTTGAAAACTTATTTCATCAATTTCAAAATAATATTAAATTGCTTATTTAGCAGGCTAACACATTCATACACGTAGGAATTATGACAACAATCAAATAGGCGTTATAATTTATAAACTATGATAACTTTAAAAATGAAAACCGTATTGGCGCATTACAAACCTAAATGGAATAAAAACAGCGTGTTCTCCTCTTTTTATTAATCTACATAAGTTTCATTGCACATATTGGCATTTATAATTAGTTCAATTTATTGGACATTAATAAAGGCACAAACATTAATCTATTCAGTAGAATGTACATAGAATACAAAAAGAGTAACAAAAACAACTTATAACATAATACGTGCTAATAAATTACTATATAAAGAATTATATTACAATATAAATTTATTTAAAATTTGTCCAATAACTATATAAAATGACATTTACAATAAGTCAATCAAAAAAATTATGTCTGTGATGCTTAAGAAAATATAGAGACAGAAAAATACTATATAAATAATTTTGTTTACTTACATTAAAATCTCTGTTTTATGTACAGTTGATTTTAATATCTTTTATACTTCATAGAGGATAATTAAATCAATAAGCTATATTGCTTATAAGTTTTTGACTCTGCAAATAATTTATATTTTATGAAAAGAAACATGCAAATAAAAACAAAACTGAATAATAATTAAATTAGTTTGAAAATTTTAACTTTTTGCTTTGCTTACTGCTTCGTTAAATAAAAAAATAAACATTCTTCTTGTTTTTGGCTTACGTCACTACTGTCATATTGACAATAGTCTATGATCGGAAATAAACAAATTTATTTAGAATATCAAGTGAACGGTGACTACAAAACTGTGTTTCATTATTATTACTAATCTACACAATATTGTTTGTCAACTTTAATAATTTTACAATTCATTTATTGTACAGTAATGTCAGTAACGTTTTATTAGTTCTACAAATTATCGATAATTTTACTGATCGCCTGTTAATATGGCATCATCAAAAAAAAAGGTTGAAATTAAAATAGAAGAGTTGTGTCGAACGTGTTTAGCCAAAGAAACAGAATTATTTCCCATCTTTGATATAATCTTGGATACTACTACGTTGGACGATGTAATATCTTCAATAACAGGAATACAGGTTAGAAACTAAAGTAAACATTGTAGTATTTAACTTTAGAAAAATTTTACTCAATGCTATATCTCGTCGAAAAGCATCTAATGCTGAATTCTAAACTATTTACAAAAATTTTAGGGGTTTACTATATTGATAACTACACCTGGATAAGCATTAGAAGTATATAAGATATAGTAACTAGGAATACGAAAGTTTATAATTCAAATATGTACTATTTTTGTTTAGAGAATTTAATAACATCAGTATTAAATTTTATAGAGAGCAACAATTATAATAAAAGAAAACTATTCATTTTTTATAAAAACGTTGTTGTTTTAAATGTGTAACATAATTTTTTTTTGTTTATAAATATCTTCCTCATAAAATATTACAGGGAATAATTTATGTATTATACATAGACAACCTCCTCTTAATAATTGCTCATCACATTTACTTATCAACTGATATGACTGGATAACATGCTCAGCTGGATCATAGGTCTCTCTAAGGGGTTTCCATGGTGATTGACCTTGTGCGGCCCGCATCCTGCAGCTTCTTGTGACCTTCAGTAGATTGTAGGTCCATCTATTGGGGCAGCACTGTTTTCCCATATGTGGTCACCATTCAAGAGATTAGCAATGTTTAGAACTATGTTGGTGACCTTAGTTGTTCTGCAGATCTCCTCATTTCTGATTCTATTAAGCAGGGAAACTATGAATAGTCCATTCCATTTTCAAGGCCTACTTTAACCAGCCACATCTTGGTACTATAAGTCATCACTGGCAACACAGACAATTTAAAGACCTTAGTCTTTAAACACTGCGTTACTAGAGTCGAAAATATGCTGCATAGCCTCTCTAACACTGCCCAACCAAGTTAGATTTATCGATTGCCTTTTTGGAAATCGGACATACTAAGTTGGACTATTTATCCCAGGTAAACATATTTGTCGACAACTTCTAGCGTAAAACCTCCAACCAAAAATGGTGTGGGTGCAATATAGACATTGGCAAATTTTGGTAATCTTCATATACATTTCAAATCCATGAGTTGAGATACTTCAGAGGTTGTTTAGTATTTTACCATGTTTTCCAAGGTCTCCTATCTGCCTATTGGCTAACTACAATATGGTAAGTCATGTACTTGTTGTTTATGTTGATGCCAAATCCTCTCCAGTCCAGCTTCAACACGTCTTCCAGTGCTGTTGCACATGTTCAGCTATATAATGTCATTTTGCCTGACACCTTGCTGCAATTGGAAGACTTATAAGAATTATTCCTGGAGATGGACTGACATGATGACATTTTCATATAACAACTGCAACACTTGGATGTATCTATAGTGTATTTGGCATCTCTGGACAGACTGCAGCACTGCTTAAGTCTGAACTAAGTCCAGGACTTTTTCATAGTCTAGAAACACTAAGCATCACGGCAAGTTGTACTCTTCTGTCTTTGCATTACTTGCCACAGTGTATGTATGTGGTCTGTAGTGCTGAAGCTTTTCATCATCATCACATTTCTTGACTGATAATTTATATAAATGTTACCATTCTCATGTCCACAAGTTTTACCTTAAATACAATTATTAAACACTTAATATAAATGAATGTTTCTTAACACTAAGTTTTATCAGTTTCATTTTATATTAAACACTAACTAAAATATTGCAAAAAATGTGATATTTTTGTTAGTGAATATTATAATAATATGTTTGTATAGTGAAAACAGTTAAAATTTTATATCCAGATTGAAAAAGATGATGGGTTACCAACAAAAATATGTGAAGAATGTAAAGACAAGGCTGTTAATGCTTATAATTTTAAAAGAAAATCTAAAGAGGCTGATGTGACTCTTCATGATATATTTAAGAAAGAAAAAAATATCTCAACTACTGTGAAAGCTATAATTGCAGAGGTACTCTATATACTATATTATTTAAGCATGTTAATGTTTACTGCTGTAATGTTGGTGATTGTTTTAAGCAGTGAATTACTTCCGATGAACACCTGTATCTTCCAATATTTAATTCAATAAAAAATCTAATGTCTCAGCTTGTGAATACAATATAGTTTTGTATAAATACACTAATAGAGTTTTGTTAACTATAAAATCATAAAGTCATATTCTTCTTCTAATTAATTTTGATGGCTCATTCTAAACTTTACAGGCAAATGAAGATATAAATGTAAAATTAGAAAATCACCAGCAAGATGACAATGAAGACTACATGGATTTGGAATATAATCTCAATTTACCTATTCATAACGATAGCTATGTAGAAATAGGTAAGAGCATGATTTATTACAAACATCTTTAACGCTGACTATCACTAGCTCAAGTTGTTCATAACAATTAGCTGTTTGTAATAGGTGTTTTTTTTTTTTCATCTATACTTGTAAATTTTTGCTAACAGATGTTAAAAATGAAACTAGTACAGCAGGGTCTAATTGCTGCAATGCAGACAATGATTCGGATAATTCGCAAGATCCAAAAAAGGAGAAATGCATAAAAGGTATGTAATATATTGTCGTAAATATTTTTTTTCATTATTAAGATAAATATTTTAATTAACTTAAATTTAACCTCCATTTCAAACATACGTCAATTATTCTTACTTTAAAAATGAAAGTACCATTTACAGTTGAATATGTACATAATAGCAGCACATTCTGTCCATTATGCGGTACATGCTATGTAGATTCTGATGGTCTTACCAAACACATGTGGGACAGTCATGCTGAGATAATGGGACCAAAGAAGAGGGGTAGGCCAAAGAAAATGGTAACCGATGTAAGTATCACAATGAACTCACAACTGTAATGTTTAAATAAATTTTAATTTAAAATTAACAGCTAGCAGTTGTTGTCTTCTTCAATGACTTGATCATTTCTTTTTTTATAGACAATTCTTAATAAACTCTCTGAAAACGGGTATTATCTAAAAACAATTCCTGTGAAGAGATTGACATGTTCATTTTGCAAAGAGAAATTTAAAACAATGGAGGAATTAGTTGTGCATATGACCGAGCATAAAGGTACCCTCTGTTGTATTTATGTTATCACCTCTTTTTTGTTTCACTAACCCTTTAGGAGCAAGTCTAACTAAGCTAGACTTGCACCAAAAAAAAACCCTACTATATTACATCATCACCAGGTTACAAGTGGGCCATATGCCACATAAATGTGGTCATTAACCACAGCATCTGAACCGGTTTAACATTCAACATTGTTCTGATCTGCTCATCTTACTGTTTTGTCTTGACTTGTTTCCAGATTAACTATTAATGAAATGTTTGTTTAGACAAAGTATTATTTAATATTGTCCATAAGTAGGTTTTAAACAAAAAAAATTTTTTTTTTTTTATTAGTCGATGGTAAGCGATTCGTTCACCCATAAAACAGTGGCGCGAGTTACGATGATGAATATCATTTGCTTATTGCTTTAAGATATAAAATCTAAAGCCTTGGTAGCTCACTAATTTTCCTAACTACAACACTCTTCACACTGAAACTCATTAATTACTGCACACTATTTTTTGGGGGCCTTTATCATATATTGCAAAAACTGTTAATTATTTCAGTAAAAAAAAATATATTAATATTTATAATAATGCATCATTTCCAGAAACGAAAGTGTTATGCTGTGTTATTTGTAAGAAAATGTATCTTAAGAAGAAATATTTTGATATACATCTGTGCGTCGAGGACAAAATTCAAGGGAGCCATTTACAAGAGGTGGGATTCATGACCACTTTATTCTTAGGGTTTATTCAACCACTCACTTTTGGTTTAACTGTAACTAATTATATTTTTGTGTAATAACTTTCTAAATTTAACCATTTTAGAATGACCCACCCATTGTGCTGCCCAACAAGAGTGAAAACGAAGATTTCATGATTGAGACATCTCTGAATCAATTGTTAGATCTTAGTAACAATCCAGTGAGTGCATTGTACTAATTGACACTTGTGTATTACAACCCCATTGACTCCATGCCCTTGCCTGCAATATTTCACTTTTCATAGCTCATTGCTCATGTGTATCATTTAAAGAGGGGACACGGGCAGAATGAAGTCGTCAAAGGTCACGCAGATGGAGCTAGACGTCTTTTCAAGCTGCTCAATTTCTTGTTCTATATGTACGAGTAATGCGGCATAAGCTATTAATAATAATTATAATAACTGTCTAAATCCACACCCTGTCCGAAACCATACGAAAGAATATAATTTATATCTGCCTAGGAAGCGTGTACATCGTGGCAGGCGTGCAGTGCGTGCAGTGGGCTGCTGGCATCGCCGGCCGCGCTCGCCGACCACGTGGACGCGCTACATCCGGAACTCTCGCTACGCTGCGCGTTATGCAATAAGGTAAATACGTTCTTGCGTCTGGCTCATAGTATTTAATTGTTGTTATTGATATTTAATTACTAATGACTTTCGAATTAACCACATAAATAAGCCTCTGGTTTATCATTGTACTTTAAATGTGTCAACGCGACTACTGTCAAAGTTAGACCCGTCTCGCCACCACCCATGTCACATATTGTCAAAGTAATGACAACCCCGTCGCAACCTAAGCTGTACCCACAGAGTAATCGCGTTCTCGCAATCAGAAATGTCACATATAGATAGAGCAGAGGCACTATCTCAACTTGATGCCATACACTGAGGTGAATGTAGAATATATCCTTACGGGCCTTGCATCAGAGAGTGCGATGCACTTACTCTTTGTGTGCATTTGCAGGTGTTCGCTACGGTGAAGTCCGCGAGCCGGCACCGCAGTAAATGCGCGAGCGTGGAGCGCACGCATGAGTGCGCCAGCTGCGGTCAGCGGTTCGCCCACGAGGTCTCGCTGAACAAGCACATACTGCACAGCCACGCGGGACAAAGTGTGTCGGTCAAGTTCGTGGCGCGGGCGGTCACCGATGGTCAGAAGTACCAGTGCGAAACTTGCAACCGGTGCTTCTTCAGGTATTACAATCGTTTTACATTCCCGATGTTCGTTTATGGAATGCCTTTCCATTAACTTTAAGACAGGCATGATCACTGTTCGTGATGGTGCAGCTCAGTAGCCGTGATTGCTCACCCACGGTAATGATAAAAAGAATCCAAGACCAGATCTACCACAGAGAATCGGGAGAATTTTCTTTCTCGGCTCCCATGGCCTCTGAGTGACGGATTCATGGGGTCCGTTGCCCTATTTATATACATTTTCAGTTCCTTTTTCCTTTCAAAACGATTCATGATTATTAAATAAAGGTCTATACTATTCGCACATCAATAAAAAATGTATATATATATATATTGCAAAATCGAACCGAAGCTTTGACACTCTTGCTTGGCAAATCTGAATGATGATATAATTCTTGTTCAGTATGGGATCATTATATGCTATTCTTTATTTATTTTTGTTATTGTTTTCTTTACTAACTATATTGCGAATGTTGTACACACCTACAATAAGCGGGTGCATCAGAATTTGTAATCAATATAAGATATTACTGTAAATATTTTAATGCATGTTCTGCTGGTGCGTTTTTAAAAATAAATAATTTTTACAGGAAGGACTTGTTAGCGAAACACACGAAGAACCACAAGTCGAGCGACAAGTTTTATGAATGCGATATATGTAAGAAACGTTTTCATAGGAGCGACAACCTAAGGTGCGATATATTATTGAGCTTACACGTATGCGTATGCGTGCAGTGGTGTCTGTATGTGTGTGTGAGTGGGAGAGTCATTGTGTGAAGAGAGACTACCAACACAAACCATCTCATTTTCACAAGTTTTATTTGCATTACTACCAAACTGATACTTTTTGAAAGCACTTGCTGACTAACGATCCCTACTGATAAAAATATTAGTGACGATGTAGTATAGACCACATCAATTGCCGAAGAAGTTGAAGCAAATGTTGCGTCTGGGTGCAGATCACATATGCGGGTGCACGGGACGGCGGAAGGGGCAGCCGCGTCAGGGGCGTGCCTCTGTCTCTACTGCGGCCGCAGCTTCACTAACTCTTCGAATCTCATCGTCCACATGCGCAGGCACACTGGTGAGAAACCTTACAAGTGCGACTTCTGTGACAAAGGTAATAAAATAAAAAAAAAAATGCTAGTTATAGTAACATCATCATTAATGTTCATCATTCTATAAATCTTTAGTTTAACTCACTCCATGGCGTGGTAAAACGAAATTCGATTTGTTGAAAGATTTTTTGGCACCCATCACTCTCCTCTCCATCACCAACCTATACTTATGACAGCACTGCTACATGTTATGATGAATTTCGGAGCACGTTACTTGTGGGAAACGGGAGCAGCCTTACTATCCTCGCCATCAAATCTCCTTCACACTAAATGAAATTATAGATATTGTAAATAAAAAAGAAATAATTAGAAGAATATATGTTCTTATTGCTATACGATAATGCCAAGGGTCAAATTTAATGGCCGGTTCGATACCATCTCCTTGAGTACCTTCACCTTGAGACATAAGATGTCAAGCCTATTTGCATTGGTGATTTCACTAGTGACTTATTGTTACTGTATACTTGGCGTTAGGGGGGCAAAAATATGGCTAATCAAATGTTAATAATTTTATAGACACAAGTATTATTGAATGTATTCCTTTCAGGGTTCCCAAGGTCATCTGATTTGCAGTGCCATAGAAGATCTCACACGGGGGAGAAACCGTACATATGCGGCGTCTGCGGTAAAGGTATTGCAACAACACGGTCATTTCTCAACTTCCACATTCATTCATATCACAAATTTCACCATAATGAATAAAATCAACAGTCACACACCCTGCTGTATGTCCAATGGCCGTAAAGTACAGAGATAATGTTTTCCATTTAGTTCATGGAATATATCCGTTTTTTAACAATATAATCCTTCACCGATGGCTTTAGCTCAGTGGTGATCGCGTTGAGTAGTGATAGTCCTCTTCAGAGTACTTACAATCTGAGCTCTGAGTGCTTCGCCTAGAATGGTGATAATTCTTCTTACCGTTAGTTCATCATCTTTCAATTTTATCAATATAAAATCAATATTACATTTTCCAGGGTTTTCCCGCAGCAATAAATTGTCAAGACATACGCGGGTGCACACTGGTCTGCGCCCGTATAAGTGTTCGTACTGCGAAAAGGCATTCTCTCAAAGCAACGACCTGAATCTCCATGTCCGGAGACATACAGGCGACAAGCCCTACATATGCGAGATATGCGGCGATCGCTTCATACAGGTGCGCTATATATAATCATAAAAAAAAATGTTATTCCATCCCATATGTTGTCACCTATCGAACAATGGTTAAAATCCATCAGACATTAAGAACTAACAGTCAGCAAATTTCAATCTTCATAATAGTTTTATTCAAATCGAGTTTAAAACGGTCATCATCATCATCAGCCGATAGACTATTTCAAAACAGTATTTCTGGCAAATAAATGACCAAATAAAAAATATTCATGCCTGACAATTTTAACAATAACATTATTCAATCGACAATATATTAACAAGATTATGATAAAATATAAGATGCAGAGAATATTTTCTAGATCTTTTTTTTTATTCATAACTCAAGTAATTTCTTCCAATGTTTCTGTAGTCTATATCTGTTATGGTTGGTATATATAAATAAATACACTTGATACTTCAGGGCACCGCGTTACACAATCATAGACGTACGCACGGACATTACCCAAGGACGGAGGCGCCGTCCGCTTCGCTGCCTGCTCCTCTACCCCCGGCACTGTTCCCTCCGACGCTCGCTGCCGCGCCTCCGCCACCGCCCCCGCCCGCTCAGATAACAGCACGCACGCGCCGTTAGCGTCACCCCAGTACTAGCAACATTTATAATATAGTAAAATAGATAGCAATATACAACAGTGAGTTCATCAGTGAAAAAAGTAACTACATCGGCCTCAACATGCTTCATCATTCCATTTGTAATGCCCTTAGATGTCTTTATAATATACCTAGCGGAAGTGAATTGGATTAAGTAAATTGAAATGATAACTAATACCCGATGGGGCTACTATTTAGATCCCTACTTAAGGAATTATTATGTATTGAGAAAGATATAATAGAACTGAAACAATAATGGTCTAGTTTTCTATTATGCATGTCGTAGTAGAAACATTTGTATTTAGGGGAACCACAACATCTTCTAACTGTATTTTACACTTGTGAGCTCACCTGTTGTACATTAATCACACCATATGTTGAATATTAATTCTAAACCATAACTGCAATTAGTAATGTACCATTAATGTTTATTTTCATGGTATAGATACTATGTTATAATTGTTATAATAAAATAATTAAAGTTTACCCAAAGAAATTGGGTTTTGTTATTTTATTTTAGAGATATAGACTATTTTCACTTATTTCCACTGCTGGGAACTCAAAGCCTTTTCTCATAAGGAGAAAGAACATTGGAATATTAACATTGGAATTGTCCTTGAAGGTTGTTCTTTAACAAGTAAGTTCCCTCTTGATGTTTTCAGCAGGAATAAACTACCTTAGTTTCGTACAGCGCATGACTAACCTAGCCTTGATAGATACCATCATGATGAGAATAGTGACAAAAGTAATTGTCAATGAAGGTCTTGTAAAAAAAACTACCCAAATAAATATTGTATAGAGCTTATAATAGAAAGTTAAATTTTTTGGTTAGATAACCTATATAAATAGGAATAATATTTACAATTTGCAATTCTCCAAATTATTGAAATTAGAACGATGCTACGATTATAAGATAGCAGGAACGTGTTATTTTTTAGTTATTGTCCCTGGAAAAGAAAATTAAAGTATGAGTATTTAAATATAAACTTATTAGGAGTGCCTGACAAGTTTTTGGAGATCATATACTAGTCCTGTATTATTATTTTCTAGTTTAAACAGCAAAAATAAATAACAGAAAATAACATCATTACAAAATTCAAAATAAGGTTTTGTAATAATTTTGAGTTTTGTTAAATGCTGAAACGTTTTTATAACAGTGATGTCATTAAATAGATGTTACGGTAATAATTTTTTTTCATGATATTTACATTCTAAGAGTAAGAAATTTATCGACGAGTATTAACTTACTCTCGCCTGGTATCATCGGAGTTGGTGCTGAATAAAAGTCGTGAGGTTTGTGACAATGCCGGAAACATAAAGAAACACGAAAATTTCGCAAACTCAATTTGATTGTAAAATTTATAAAAGTCAGACATAATTCGCAATATTCCAAATTATTGAAATTATGTATGTTCAAATTAAATAATTCATTGGTGTAAACATTTTATAAAATATTTAAATAAAATTACTGGTTTCCCGCCTTCTTATTTTTTATTTTTAACAATAATCTATGTATATACAGATTACATAATTTTGTAATAGTATAGAGCATTTTTTCGAAAAAAAATATTATTTAAAATTGAGGATATATATTAAATATATATATATATTTAAGTGAGGATGTGTTACGAATATGTTGAGTTATATATTTAAATATAGAGAATGTATTGTTTAAAAAAAAACTTCAGTTTTAAATTAAAGTGGATAATGCTATTACAACAATAACGTTAAATGATCATAGGAGTTGAGAGAGAAACAATAAAACAACTTATTTGAAAAACTTTTAATATAGTTTTCTACAAAATATAATACATGCAATCTTTATGTTTAGACTAAATTAAAATTTAATGAATAGAAAAAACTTATTGGTTAAAAACTTAAAATTTAGTTAAATATATATGTTTTTCTTTAAACCAAAAACCATAACAGTTACGTCAACTATTTACTGTTTAAACCTATTTTGTAATAATTTTAAGCTCTTTCGAATCGAAAAGTATTTAATTGTCTACTACTTTAATATAGTCCATTCTAATTGTTAATGATATATTTTTTAACAAATAGTTGTTGATATCCATGAAAAATAAATATAAATGTTATAAAGGGCATACGTTCACATACAGTGTGGCACGTACTCCTTGTTTTTTAATTTGGATATTTTGTACATTGTTTACATTTTGCAGCTTTGGTAAATTTATCGCTTTATGAGATTTTAGTATTAAAAGACATCAACAAAATAAACAGCACAATAATATTATTACTCTAAACTTAAATACTTACAATTAATTATATACTTATAACTAAGAGGGCCCCGTCGGAAAATTAGCCTTGTTTTTTTTAATGAATACTATAATGGCAATCTATTTAACCAAAAACATTTGAATAATTAACTAAAATAATAACTATGACCCTGATTCCTCTTAGAAACGCTAATAACAAACCAGTATTTCCGCGTGTTTCCATACCGGTAATAGTTACTAGACGAAAGTTGATATAATATAATTTTTATTTAATATCCTTATAAAGCAGTAGTATCAGATTCAAATGTCGGATTTGCAACGCCTTTCAGTTCATGCATTCTTGCACTATCTACGACTTTCCGGTTCTGAAATAAAATAGGAAATAATTTTCAATCTTTTGACAGTGATAGAAAAGAAATTTACTATCAGATATTTGGCCAGAGTTCATTCCAAAGACATAGTTTGATGAGTAATTGAGAATTTGTAGTTTTCAAAAGTTTTATTTATATTTCCTCTCGCTCTGTTTCTTCCAAATATTTTTATAGCAATTTCTATAACTTTTTACATATCAGCTCCATTTCATACCAAGCTACACAAATAGACTCTTGAAGATAAGACATTAATGTTATACTACTTAGTCATTATTACGTAGATAGAATATTTAATTAGTTACACATTATTTTAACATTTTTACTATGCTAAGTACTTCCATATCGTAGTTATGGCGATAACTGATTATACTTCACCCGTAAAAAATGGACCTGTACGTTACACAACCTTGAATATAAAAGTAGTTTAAATAACAATGATACCTTAGAGCGATAAACTTCATTAGTTAGTTTCTTGACACCTGCAAAATGGTTTTCAATATCGTTCAACTTCTTGCCTTCTGTTTCTGGCAATATGAAAAAGAAGACCATGGATCCCGTCAAACTAAAAAAAAGATTGACTTTAATGAAATACCAACTGGACCCTTTTCAAAAATACCTGTCAGTATACATTTAGAAAAGGGATGTAAGGGGTAGAGCACAACAACTCACGGGACTCAAACCAACCTCATTTGCTCGTGGTGCACCCTGCTAAACAACAAACGAAGCGCTGGCTCCCACCAACCCACATTAGGCCAGTGTGGTAAAAAATTACCTAAATCTCTCCATATGGACCTCTACAAACGACGGAACCTGGTACTGGAGGCCATGCTGACTGTAAAGTCGCGAGAAACCGCTGGATGCGAGCAACGCTGGACTAATCGATGTGGAGATATTAGCAGGAGTCCTATCTTCTGCTGTAGACGTCTATCGGCTGATGAAGACGATGATACATTTAGAAAATAAGGAGTTAATAAATAATTATAACAAAATGGAGAGTCAATACATGTATTTTTTGACGTTCAGTATAAAAAGGTTAAGAAATTAAATAAATACTTTTCACTTCTATTACATGTATAGAATACTACCCAAAAGCCCGTTAAATTTAAATAGGTTGTATTTTGTGTTCAAAGATATGGATTTACCAGATAAGTCCATAGAAGCCGTAAGTGCCCCAAATGGAGAGCTTGTCCACCATGCTTATGTAGACTTTGTTAGTGAGGAACCCGAAGATGTATCCAACTGCGCTAACCAGACCCGCGGCCCCAGATCTTGTCCGAGCACTAAATACCTGCAAGATTTCATATTTTCTTCATTATCCAGATTACCGTGAATGGTTGGTTTATTTTCACTTTACAAATATTTATTAATGTATCTGAGAATCATCTTGGAATAACAATAATTCGATCACCGCAACATCTTAATTTCCGTCTATATTTTTAAATAATTCTTGTTTTTCATACAAAATAAAGTTACTGTTCACCCTGGACCTCGCTTGTAAGAAACATTTAATTCATATTCCTCAAAATTAAACTGTATTAAGTAATAGGTGTGTATTGAAGTTGAAGTGGGGGTTATACGTAGTTGCGACAAAGATAGCACTAGTGTTTTAAATCATATGAGCGAATGAAACGCCGTAAGTAGGGAGGGAACACAAAATTTTGTCAGGTGCGTGGTAGACTACATAAACTACGTCTAATATTTATCTTTCCCTGATATATCCCTTTGAGGTGCTTTTTGTTGGTAATAACAACCACACAAACGCCAGCCCTACGCTGTTTCCATCAATCTTTAAGAATTTTAAAATTTATAAAATATATATAGAAAATAAAAAAAAAAATGCATAGCACATAGCTTTTCTAACATGAACTGTAATTAATCAACTTGCTCACTTCTCCGATCAGAATCCAAGGAAGTAATCTAATTCCCGTGTGAGTTACGAACGCCAATAGCATCAGCAACGTCGTCGGAATCCACGAATATGGGTTCTTCTGCAATGATAATAAAATATTAAAATTAAAAGTGATTCATAGCAATTTTAAATAGTGTAGCTGTTATGCACAGATCATTAGATCATTTAGTCTATCTAACGAAGTACCTGTTTAACTATTTCCAATTACTGCTCAAATATACCAAAAAAAACATATAAGCTGTATGTGAAGAAGCATGAAACCTTAATGTATATACAAGTTGGTTTTGATGTAATATAGGGTGTCCCGTGACAAATTTAGGATTTGAAATTCGAATATTTTTCTAACGGTTGCGCGGGGACCAGGGTGGGGTTACAGTTTGGCGCGGCATTTGTGCGGATTGGTCAGTCACGATGTCGCAGTGGACTGGTGTCTCTTTCTGTCAATGGAATAATTAAACCGTTTATCTTTGAAAATTCCCGTGGAGGAACCGTTAACTGTTGATGGTGATGTCTATCGCTGCATTTTTATACCGAAACTAGAAGAACATCCATCGAACAGCTCTCACACGTGGTTTCAACAAGACGGCGCCACGCCCCACACAGCAAGAGCCACCATCAGCCTCCTTCGCGAGATACACTCGGAATATTGTCGAAAGATTCCGCGAGTGTGTACGTCCCGATGCAAAACATCTGGACGGAGTGATCTTCAAAAAACAAAATCCGCATGTCTCGTCTTTCTTTTTATGACAAATATATGTATATTCTAAAATAGTAATATCCTTTAATTTAATTAAGAAATCCTAAATCTGCCACGGGACAGCCTGTATGAATCAATGATAAATATATGTTTGTGAACGCTTTAAAAAATATTACAAGGATTGAGGAAAAATATAATTATGTAAAAAGGAATACCTCTGCACTTATATTCTGCATTGTTTCATGTCTGTGTGTGTATCCATTAACCAGTGCGGAAACACTTGATTTACTGTGCTGCAAATATAATATTACTTTGACAATCTAACTCCGTATCTGATGTATAGATAATAATTTCAACATGAGGATTTTTTTCAATTCTTAAAGACTGTATATAAATGGATATTTTATAAATCAAAAAAAATCTTTAACAAGAATACTGGATCGGTTAATAATTTGATCAAGTCACCGTTCACAATAAAATTAATCTAGAATAATAGATAGAAAGGTACTTTTTTATTGTAAACGTCGTAGCCGGCGAGTAGGAGACAGCAGACGGCGGCACCGGCAGTGGAGACAAGGGTGAGAGTTCTCTTGCCGGTCACACGGACCAGCAGCACGCAGACCGCCGCAGCAGCTATCTGCACCAGTCCCAGCACCAACGTCGCGTAGTACTTGTCGATCGGAGCATCTAGCGCCTGGAATATTGACACTGCATACGTCTGCAGTGTGCGAGTTGTTAATATTTTCCATATCATACATCCGGTTTCCATGGCTACCGCTTTGTTCTAAGTAACAGCAACATGACAAAGATGAAGATCGTTCTATTTTCCTCTCCTCATTATCTAATAACGAAGTATTATTTCTTCGAAATTCTATTCAAAAAGAATATCTTATATAAATACAGTGACCTACCGAATACCTGTTTCTTTTTATTAGATTACTAGCTGTTCCTCAGCCGCATTGCTAGCCGTAATATAAAATTAGACTGCAAATAATTTTCTACAGCAACCGTTACTATAGCAACCGCATGAATATAGCCAAACGGATATGTTTACAGAACTTAATTGAAAATAAAATGATGAGAGATCTATGAAATTCAAAAAAGAAATAACCTTTAACCGTCTACAATTCAATCCGAATCGAATGGCCGTATCCCCATATCGACACGTTCACTAGTTTTCACGTGATTGGCGAACAAAAGAGGCCCAATATATATATGTATGTAGATTTTATTCATGCTTTTTGTGCGAGTTAAATTCATTTTAGTTATTTGGTAGCAGATCGTATTTGTTCTATTTAAAGAGATTATAAATGTAGTTACCTGAAGAGTCGTCATACCACTGAAATGGCCCACGAAGAAACTGTAGCTGACGAGGAAGAATGGTGTAAGGAAACTACGGCTTAAGTAGTTCTTTAGTTTCTCCGACCACGGTTCAGGACGGCCTTCTGCCTCTACTGAAATAATATTTTCAAATCAACAACTCGCTAATAAATTATCTTCATACTGAAACAACTCGGTGTATTATTAAACAAGTTGAGGTGTAAGGGTTCTCACAGAAGAACTCACGGTATCCAAATTAACATCACCTGCACGTGGTGCACCGTGCTAATCATTAAACGAGGCTCTGACTTCCACCAACCCATATTGGGCCAGCGTGGTGGGAAATGGCTCAAATCTCCCCACATGAATCCCTACTCGATGGATATGGGAATCTATATTATGATTATTTAACAGCCTTTTTTATTTTTGCACTTACAGAGAACTCGAGCACCAAAGAGAGCAAAAACTGCGGTTCGATGGTTGACATATGTCGATAAAAGTTATTCTTGTAGTATGTCGGTTTCCTCATGAAGCTTTCCGAGGAACATAATCACGGAGAGGATTCAAACCCGCACTTCTTTGAGATATATAACCACTACGACAACCTTTATAACTAGCAGCTTCTTCCCTAGATTAATGACGAGTTTAAGTATGTTATGAAACTTGTACAGAAGTAATGTAAAAACTAAACAACAACTTACTTGTTTTACTTTTGAAGAGCATGTGTATGTCTTCGAGTTCCTCTTTGACCATTTGTGGCGTAGTCCATCCCCGGAGCCATTGTAAACTCTGGTGAAAACGCATACATAATATAATTTTCTATTTTATCTATTACGGAAATACTAGTAAAAGAGAGTTCAGATGTTTGAAGTTGATAGAAAACAAGTTATACCAAAGATAACAAATACTCGTTCAATATACAGTTTTATAAAAGTGGTACCTACTTTTTGGGCCTCTTCGTGACGTTTTTTTGATACAAGCCAGTGCGGGGACTCCGGGACGAAGAACAGTGCGACCACAGCCACCACCTATGGCAATTGCATTCTTTATCTCGGTCTAATATATATATATATATATAATTTAGTTTCGAGAATCGTTTGCCATTACTTCTGGATATTAAACTATAGACTCACTGGTGATAAGTCTCTGTTGCCGGAGACCGCTTAGGTAAGTACCACCGCAGCTCCTATTTCTGCCGCCAAACAGCAGTGTTCCGGTTTTAAGGGAGTTGTAGCTAGTGAAATTACTGAGGTGACGAGATTTAACATTCCATGACTCAAGGCGACGAGCTCAATGCAGTACAGTATTTTTCATCTTAACTAGCGTCCCGCTAGTCTGTTCAAATGAAGCACAACTTTTTTTTTAAAGTACCGTAAAAACGATGTTGACCAACACCACCGTGCGCCAGAACAGAAGTGTGCCCAATAGAAACTGAGTGAACACGCCAATGATGATGCACATGGAACTAGTCGCGGAGAGTGCGCCGCGGAGGTGGGGCTGCGTTATCTCCGCCACGTACGTCAGAACCTGGAACATCAACAAGAATCAGATGATCATCATCATTGTCACGCCGATCAGTCCTATGCTGCTCGCATCCAACGGTTCCCCACAAATCTGATAATATTACAATAGTACCTCAAAGATCTTATGAAGACAAATTTTCTTATAATAATCCCGATCTGCTTTAGCTGCTGATTATTCAAGCATTCATGACGTAGATCATTTTATGGATCACAGCCTAAAAATTATTTAATAATTATTACCATCCCCACGCAAAGCAGTATTAAGATTTCCAATTATTACAAAAAAAAGGTGTTATATATATAAATTGAAACACTATTGTTTAAAATTATTGGTTTTGTTTATTGTTTTCTTACATAAGAAATAAGAGATAAACACATAAACATGAAGTCACGTTCACTGTATACTTGAAAGTTTTAATCATTAGTCGTCATCATCATCAGCTGATGGGCGTCTACTGCTGAACATAGACCGCCCTCAAAGATGTCCACATTAATCAGTCCCGCGTGGCCTGTGTCCAGCAGCTCCCTGCGCACTCTTACCCCGTCGTGGTCATTACTAAATCTAAGGGCTACTACGACGCAGTACTATTAGAGAAAAACTCCCTCCTCCCTCTCATTATATAAAACGTAAAGATATGTATTTCTCCTACAAAGCAGAGCTACAATTAGTAAACCATGGAGAATTTCTTCTCAAAATGTTTTTTTTAGAAAATTTTTTTTTTCAAACTATTGTCTATAGCGATTCGGGTTCGGGAAAACTGTTTGATCGTTTCGCATAAAAAAACCGGATGCAGATCGTATAATGAAAATAATGCAAGTATATAGATACTTACGGGTGCTTCAAGAAGGCCCCCTGCCAAGCCCGTTAGGAAAAGGGCACTATACAGATGTCCGGGTGTGGTTGAGAAATGGAAGAGGAGCCAGGCTACGAAGAATGGGATATTAACGGCCTGCATAGCGCGGCGCCTTCCTATTTGAGACGTTACCACTCCCGACATCGCGCAACCCAGCGGCACTACGATCAGGTTTATCGATCCTGTGCAACCAAATTGGCAACCATTTAGTATTTAATAACAACACATTAAACTGATACAGGGACAACGTCTGCCTCTTGAGTCTTTTCAGCCTTATTTCGTCTACTCTTCGTAGCTGGCGGCTGCTATCTACTTTTCGGGTCGTCCCTGGAGTATACCAACCACCTTCAGTTTGAAAAACAAAATGTCATAGAACATCAACTTCCCTCGCCATACACTTTGCAGCATAAAGCGCAGGTTCGATCTTCCGACCGTAGGATCAATCGCCTGGACTACTGTTGCCACATCTGTGCAGGTGCTGCTCGGTACTATCTGGCTATTTTGCTCTTAGTTTGAGTCAGACTGGTGACCATAAGCTGACTAGTACTAAACTCGATAGCCTGGGTCCCCTATGACGTTCTACCCTATTCATCTCGGAGAATGTGATTAGGAACTGTATGATTTGATTCCGCCACTGTCTTTTTACCATCAGACGTATAGACAGGTCGCAATTATTCATCTTTCTCTTGTCGAAATCCTACGCATCAGGACAAAGCGTTTCTCTTCTACTTTTTTGATGCAAACCGGAAAGGAATGGAACAGTGTGCCGGCATTAGTGTTTCCGCCCAGGTATGATTTCGGAACCCTTAAGCGAAGAGTGAATAGGCTACTTCTAAACTCGTACGCTTCATCGTAACCTAGTGCTGGTGTATGTGTAATAATAAAAGCGTGCTTGGTGCTCTAATAAAGAGGTTGTTGCCCTTCTATATTATTTTTTATTAATAATTCTCTCTGAAAGAGACATTGTAACACATACATCTCCGCTCATATGCGAATGAATAGTACGGGATAAAGATCTTTATGACACTCAACGTTTGTTATCACTTAGATATTATTAGAAAACAGTTCTAGATAAGATTTAATAGCTCATGATCGTTGTAATGAAAACCGTAGTACTTTAAAGAACACACTAGTACAGTTTCGAGCACTAATAAAAAACAGGAAACTATTATTTATATTAGTGGAAAATTGAAATCTCCTAAAAGTATTGGATTCTCGGACAATTCATTGTAAGAACGAACATATTTATTTTCTATATGTCTTTCGGTATGAAAAATTGTAGAACTATATAAAGAGAAGGATTTTCACCTGATAACGTTTAGTCTCTATTAAAGCACACGGAGATGTTTACATAACAGTGGAAGATTATTTATTAGACAATCTGACTAATTATCGTTAATCTAGCACAGTATTTTTAAGTCACAGAAGCCTTTGTATGAGAACATACCAAAGATTATTTGGCTTTAGTTTTAAGCATTTAATATAACTGTAGTATCGTTAACTATTTTTCTTCTTTTGTTCTATTAGAAATCTGTTAAATATTACATTCTAATAAAATAATCAAAGGTTTTTCGGGTCTCGGGCATGTCAGATAATCGATTCGGGATCTTCAAATTCAGTCTTTAAGAGTCAGATATATTTCATAGATATTTTTATATCCTAAATAGGACTAAGTCATTGCGATCGCAGATACATTGCGTTATTTTACGACCTAATTTACTATAGACAGTACTAGCAATAAGTAATTTCGTTTAGATACAATACCTATCCAGGAGACTTCAGTATTGTTTAAATGTAATATCTCTCCTTCACGTGGCTGGCTGACGGCCGGGATGAGTATTGTTGGGAAGCCCAGGGTCATGCCGTAAACTGCAATAAAACAAATATTAAATAATCATTATCCTAATTTAATGTACGAATATTAAATATCTTCTAACCTTTCCTAGGCATATTTAACATAATTCTTTTTACATAACCAAAGTTATATAAGCATCTTAATGTATGTACCGGAAGAGTAAAAGTAGGCCGGCGTACGAGGATTGCCCCTGTTTTATTCGTCAAAAGATAGTTCAGGCTGAAAATAGACGAACGCTTGACGATTGGAATAGGAGTTATGTGGAAGGTACGACGTCTGGAGCTAGGACACGGTTCTGGGCCAAATGTTCACGGGGCACGTGGGATTCTCTGAGTATCAGCATAGGTTAAAACACAAGTAGAGTCCCTCATGCATTTATGGCCACGCGGTGGCTCAGACTATGGTGCACATTGTCATCCCTTATCCCGTGTACGGAAGGAAAAGATTATACTATGAAATAGAATTAGGTGAACAGCTAAATGAGGAAGTCTAAAGAGAAGCTAAAGGAGGAAGGAAAGTAGCCAAATCCTGATAAAATTCCGTAAAGTAATAATAAAACAAAGTAAAACAAAACTGTGATATAAGAATAAGCTATAGCATAAAAAGAGAATAATAAATGTAATGTAAGATATAGACTATAAAAGAAAGTATCAAAAGAAATGCAAACAGCAGAAGAAATTATGTTCCATAATTTTCAGATCACTTTCAGGACAAAGAAAAAAAAAGGCGAAAGATGGAAATTTAATGCAGCGTGATAAAGAAAAGGAGTGTGATAGAAGAATAGAGTATGTTAAATAAGAAGTAAGAAAGACGAGAATGAGTAAAATAAAAGAAATGTACATAAATTATAGGAGACGGTAAGTGAAAGAAAGTAAAAGGCCCTGATCCACAACAAGCAAAGGATTTAAAAAAAAAAAAACAAAGTAGTAATTTTTACGCCCTGTTCTGTAAGAACATAAATAAACAACCAAAGGACCATGTGTATATGATCACAAATATTTTTTGTGGAGGCAAGAGGTTGGGCTTAAGGTATTACTTAACAAGTTTGACCTAAGTGAAAAGGTTTAGAAGCCCTAGAATGTATAAGATATTGAATAAGATTGTGAAGCATTACTAAGAACGATTGAAACCAAAACTTTTTATATTTCTTTAAGGGCTAAAGGTTTAAGTTACATGTTACCATTACTACCACCACCAGCTTTATATTTCTTGTGTTTTTAAATTATTTTATTAATAACAAGGTGACCAACATTTCGGTTCAAATGGTTATGGTAGGGAGGTTTTGAATCTATCTAACATTATCGATCCATATTATTCGTAAATTTCTTCGAAGTTGTTAACTTAAATAACTTTTTCAAGCTTGATTTAAAAAAGTAAACACTACAAAGTTTATTAATTTCGTAAAACCATATAACCAATGAGAGTGACAAGTATTAGGAATATAGTACGGTAAGGTCAGTTCAAGTCAAGTTATTACTTCATCCCATCGAGTAATGTATTTATTCTAATATATATATATGCAAAATTATCCGTAGGATCTTCGGCCGATCCAGAGAGAGGACGGTAGGTGGATGGATCGATACAATATTGAAATCGAGAGGCTGGTGGACGATCCGAACATCATAGAGAAAGCTAAAGAGGACGCCAGTTACAAACGATGGGAGGTGATCATAGACTCAAAAAAGCGGTCCTCGGTACCCCAATTGGCCGCTGATCTATCGGCCAGCCCAGATATCTTTAGAAGGATGTCGTGGAGCACCATTTGCGTGAGCTTCAAGCCGTGGACTGACAAGAGGCAGTGCGAGACAGACAACGCTGGCGCTCTCTTGTGTCGGAGGACAAAACTCACTTTTGGGTCGCTGCGCCAAAGGAGGGTATATATATATATATAAGTTGTACACGGTAATTTACTCTGTAGCATTGTATGAACGTTATACATTTATTTATATACTTATATATAAATATACGTATATATATAAATGTATAACGCTCATGCTTATGATGGTCAGTGCTTGTTGATACTATAGCCCAGGCTCTTTAAAGCAGGGTATGATGACGCTAAATACCGGACAGATTGCCCAGTAGACTCGAGCTAGTAATGATAGGACTAAGGTAAACCCTGGCTGTCGTAGGAGGCGACTAAATGGGTTTTCGGGGTCGTGGGTTTTGAAAGTGGGGGCCCCTTATTGTCTACACGTACGACCTGGTTTAGTTCTTGTCGTACTAAAGCGAGGGTGTCGAGGCTACAGCCCTCCCTGGGAGGTGCTTTAGACGTAGTACCGGGAGACACTGATACTTTCCGAGTAAGATTTCGAGGCCTCCCGCAACGCACTGAAGATGACCACCGGGAGGGTTTATTGGATAAAAATCACACATAAAATGTAAATGAAAAGATCAACTGGCACTAAAGAAGTTTATACTATACTATTTGTTAGAATATAATAATTATTTTTAATATAACCATATAACTATTATAATATAATACTTTATAATTATAATAACTATTTGTTATACATATAATTTTATAGATGAAGCTGTTCATGACATTTACTTGTCTCGTTAGGATTATTTATTTTACTTAAAGCCTCTTGAAATTTCTAAGTATTTAATAATAGGTATATAGCGATAGTAGATATAAGAAAGGAAGATTAAATATATAACCTAGATGCGGTGAATCTTAATAACACAACCGTTACAATCAAAACTTGTAATTTTTTTCTTTTTGTATTAAAAATTATATATTTATTTTGGAAAGCATCGTTGAAAAGTAATCATACCTTGAAACCGTATAAAATATGGATCATAGGAAGTTTCTCATCTCAAGCAACGTTTACCTCGTTTCCTCTTTCCGGAATTGACGTCGCCGTAATATGATCTCAATAAGAAATGTCTGTATGCTTCCGGCAAATAAGTAATACAAAAACATCAATGTTAAGTGAAACTTACGTTCAATTCGACGCACAACTTTTAATAGCCGGATTTGGATATTTTTTTTTGTTCGAAATATAAAATCTTAACTAAAGTTTCAACGTTTTTTTTTCGTATTTAAACCATTATGTTTTGAAGTAACATTTGTTAACATCTTAAGTACATTGTGAAGTGCATCTTAATAAAACATTTCAATAAGAAATATATTATATTAAAAGGAGTGAGATGTACATAAAAAATTGTGTTAAGATGTAGTGCAATTTATTAAGGCGATAGCACCGGAAGGTATGAGATATTCTACCGGGGTCGTTTCGAAGGATAACGTGTTGTACAAACACGGCCCAATGCACTTATCTACAGCATTCGTATATTGAAAAGTATCTTGGATCATCTTTTTCAAAATATATACAAAATAAACATCACATAATAGTCACAAAACGAATTTCGACCGCTTTATATATATAGGCTATAATTTGTACGTCTCCACAGCGGAAATACCCCAAAACAATATTTTACAAACATTACTGTGCTTTATTACTCCAGTAATATCCAGCCACAACATCTTTCAAGAAGACGAGCTTAATACTATGCAAAGTATAACATACATCTACAAGTGCCACATCCGTCAGTTAAACACTTTACTCGCTCCGTGGTACAAAAGAAACGATAAAAAGTACCTTCTCTGAAACAATGGGGAAGAAAATTTTATATAATATAATAGCCAATTTAATCGATTAGTAACAAAAATCGGTAAAGCATCCTCCTTCACGGATTTAGTATATAAAACATAATAAGTTTCCTAATCTCTATAAATCTTAATTCGTTAATTTTCGTTATCTACAAAATTACACCGGTATTAAACATCAACACAATACAAAGGGGTGGAAAGGTTCCCGCACATCAACTCACGGGATCCAAGATAACCTCATCTGCTAGTGGTGGATCCTGCTAATTAACAAACGAGGCTCTGGTCGTGGTGTGAAATGGCCCACATCCCTCCACACGTATTTATTTCCGATCAAAGTGGGAATCTTCTGTCCAGCAGTGGACGTCTATCGGCTGATGGTGGTAATTAAACAAATGTAATATAAACCATACTATTACATATATATTTATATGTTAATGTTAAATTTATCTTTAAACAAAAGTAAAGCAATTGAACTATACTCCGCTTAGTTACTATTGGCTGTTGTATTTCGCGATTTCTTATATTTAACTCGTAAACTGTCGAGGCGAGCAGTAAAAAAAAAATAACACTTACGTCATCGCTTTAACTAACTTTTAAAGCGTACTAAAACGAGAATTCGAAAACAGTAAATTGCATAAAACAATGCACTTCGAGGTGCGTTTCCATTTGCGCGCATAATAAGAGCTCGCAATGCGTTTTTACCGTTCCACTTTAGTGTGGGTAATTCACCAGGCAGACTGAATGTGAACACACGATGTACCAATCTACGCTGGTACGGCCATGTTATGCGGAATCCAACATCGCACATGGTTAGGGTAGAGGTGGATCTCGAAACTGAAAAGACAGGCCCTGGGAGACCAGCGCTCAACTTGGTTGACGATGATCAATAAAGATTTAAAGAATAATAAATTGACAGACGCAATGATACAAAAAAAAAAATAGGGGTGTAAGGGGTCCTGCACAACAACTCACTAAACCTATTTTTTTTTTGTTTTACTTGGGGGAAATGCCTTCGCATACCTGCCCTCGCGGGGGCAAAGACGGGTTATGTCGGACTTGCACCAAATAAAACCACCACGATGCTCCACCTCGTCGTGGCAAGGTCACGGGAACGTTCTCGCATACTTCCACGGTCTCGCCAGCGCCGGCTGCACCATGAAGCCCCACCTCGGAAGGAAAGAACCCCTACTTTCCACCTTTTTAAGGGCACGCCAGATTACACAGCGCGCCATCCTCTCGGACCCTCACAGTCACCTGGGCAACGGATCCCTCAAAATCCGTCACCCAGAGGCCATGGGAGTTAAAACAGAAAACTCTCGCGACTCTCTGCTACGAATCTCGTCTTGTTCCGCCGCCAACTGTTATACGGCCGCGAAGGAAGGAAGGGAGAACAGTGGAACGTAATTCCGACACTCCTCTTCCTCAGTGACTTCACCTCGGCTCCAAAGGGGAGTATAAACCTGTCCCGCAAGCCCATCGGCTCTCATCTGAGGTGAGGTTACGGAGCCCATCTGGGGCGGCCTCGTAGGGCCGGACGATTAAGTTCCCTTAGCTTCACCGTAGGTGACCAAGCTAAGGCTACTGAGCCCCACTGCCACAACAAGGCGGGAACCTGTTCGGGAGGAACTCACGGGACCTAAACCAACCTCATCTGCTCGTGGTGCACCCTGTTAAGCAACAAATGAGGCTCTAGCCACCATCAACCCGCATTGGGCCAGCGTGATGGGAAATGGCTTGCATCCTCCATATGAATCCCAACAAACGACGGCCCTGGTGCTCGACATGTCACGGGAAGTCGCTGGATGCGGGTACTGCAGGACCGATCGAAGTAGCGATATTTGGAGGAGGCCTATATCCAACAATAAACCCTTATCGGCTGATGATGATGACAAAAAAAAGAGATAGATTTAGATGAATGACCAGGAGGGCTGACCCCAGGTATAGATGGGACAAAGTCCAGCAATAAGAAGAAGTACTACTACTGTACCAAACTAAAACTGCATGATTAAACTTGATCAGAAAATATGCAGTCCAGCTAAAGGTTCAATTACAAGCATGTGATACTTGTCTTTCCGCAATACTGATGCGCCAGTCGACATGTTTACGCCGCATTCGTGTATAGGAACATAAGCTCAAATGTCTCGTTATTCCAGTAAATGAAGAAACATGAGACTGTACCACTCACAATTCAAATGACTATATTGGCCATAGCGCTACCGGGCAATTGAAGGTGTAGTTATGTTCTTTTTTACTCACCAATTAACAGAAGATTTTTTACACTGACCGCTATAATTTGGGGCAGAGCGGTACGAAAGTTGTAATGGTAATCATAATTCTGACTCCTCGATGGCTCTTTCTCGCTCTGCTCCTTCTCCGCTGGTCTCATCTGGGAAACAATTAATTATCATCAAATAGTTTTCACAATAGTTGCGATGTGTTGTATCCGAAAACTACAAAAACTGAAACTAAGCATTAACACTTAAACTCTATTAAATATTCAATATGCTATATATATGTATAGAAATCGCAAGTTGCTTTGTGATAGTAAATTTTAAATTATTGATAGAGAAGGCAAGAGATCACAGTCCGTTATTGACCATTCCTTTACATAGATTGATTCCAAAGGTTAAAGTGTTAAGGATGTACAAAGGTAATTTAATTTCCGGCCTCCTTCACTCGCTTAGCTTGTGTGATACTTTTAGATGCACTGCTCTAATCTAGCAAGGAGCTGGTTCGATGTGTGTATGTAAAAATCAAATAATAAATGCTGGAAGAATAATGCGATTTATCAAAGGAAAACATATTCTTTTGTCCATAGAATGTAAATACAAAGAGATTAACATAATGGTAAATTTTAAAAACAAAAAAATGCAATTTTTTCCAAGGTTCATTCGCAACGCTGAAAATAAAGTCCGACACATTGAAAATAAGCACAAGCAGTACATTTATTAAATTATATACAGTTTGAAGATATAATATAATTTTAATATGAAAGGTCCTGTAGTGAATTTAATAAAGAAGCAAGGTCTAACATCTCGCGTTTTAAAACGAGGATCGAAATTTTGTGCATTGTTTGTCATCCTAACTATCGCTACATTATTATCAGTACTCATGATCTAGAGAATGTTATCTAATTATTTTCTAAAACTCACCTTCCAGTACGGGATTGCAGAGAACGGGAAGTAATAGCCGAACATGTTGGTTTTGTTACAGGTGAGAAGAAATACGTTCGTCTATTGAACGATGTAGAGACATCTGCTGTACGTGTTGCAATAATGGACGTCGGTATCCCGATTGCACATAAGTAGAACATTGTTATCAGACCGGGACAAGTGCGAGATGTCGTTATCAATGTCCATTGGTAGTGTCCACGTTGAGTTATAGAGGCTGATCTTTAACGCTGAGCTTTATCTTAACGATCTACGCATTAAACAATTAACTAACGGAGACTGCTCTCAACAAATTGTTGTATTAATGATCGCTATTGGAATCTTCTTACGTTGGTCACTAATAGTTTTGGTCATACTCGTCATCATGCCCAGTTTCGGAGATATGACAAACAGTGGTAAACATTACACCACTCAAAATAACCTTTGTGCTACATTATGCACTTTTCAAGTCACCCAAAGGATAATGGAGACGACTATGCTCGGAGTATCTCTGTGCGATCGAATCAAAAATGTGGAGATCCACAGAAGAACTAAGGTCACGGACATAGCTTAAAGGATTGCTAGACTTAAGTGGCAGTGGACAGGGCACATTGCTCCAAAGACTGACGGCCGATGGGCCAGTAAGGTCCTCGAATGACGCCCATGTACCGGTAGACGTAATTTTGGGTGTCCTCCCATAAGGTGGACTGACAATTTGATGAGCAACGCGGGACCGATTGATGTGGAGATCTTTGAGGGAGGCCAGTGGATGTCTATTGCCTGATGATGACGCACTTCTTAATGTAAATTATCTATTTAATTATCTTATTATAGCGCAAAGCGTTTATTCCTTCGGATAATTGTTATCTTTTTATAACATTCATTTCGCAGGATCCATCTGTTTATTTAGTCGGCTCTTTACTTTCATCATCATCATCATCATCAGCCGATAGAAGTCCACTCTAGCTCTTTACTTTGTGCCTATATATTTCCTGTATAATAAACAGCTAATTAATGTAATACGTTTACAAGCGTAGTGAATATAAAACCACAGGATTGTTATAGGATTCCCTATTTCCGACACATTTGGACCCACAGCTTGAATAGTCACAAAGTCTATGTGCATATTTTTGAAATTGATATAATGATTGTTTCTTTAAGTTGAAAGATATTTAATAAATTGATACTGAGCCCACAATTGGTATTTTCTCAATTCTCTTCGTTTAAAATATCAACTTCTCCCTGCGAAAACAAATCGGCCGATGCAGTTTTGTTGACACTTTCAATATTTGTTTAATAAAGGATACATTTCTCAATAATAATCTCAATCATTATAATATTTTCCAATTTTTCTCCTTGAAGATAAAAAATGTCAAGCTGTAAAGTTCTAGTTATTCGATGCAGGAAGAAAGAAAATATTCGAGGGTACAATTAGTTTCCAGAATCGATGCAGATATATAGGGTTTATATCAATTTAAATATAACTTAACTTATCTTAACTTGTTATGCGGAGGGATGAACGACATATAACAAAGAAAGTAATGAGAATGAACGTGGATGGTTATAAGGGTAGAGGAAGACCGAAGAAAGTGTGGATGGATTGTGTGAAAGATGACATGTGTAAGAAGTGTTAATTTAGATATGGCGGCTGATAGAGAGATGTGGAGAAGTTCATACTGTGCTGACCTCACAAAGCTGGGAAAAGGGCGAGAGGAAGAAGAAGAAATATACTTTAACTGTTTCGTGAAATTTTAGTTAGTGTAAATTTAACTTTAAATTAACATTGCGTAAAGCGAAAAAATGCTAAGTGATTGTGAATTTATATTCTAGTTTTAGATTCTCAGATAAAAACTCCTCCTGTATATTGTCTGCTCAGCGATTGAATAATTGCGCCTTACAAATCGCGTGTTAAACTGCGGAGTGGAATGATCACGCCGGCATGAGTTAGTTGCCGAGCCATTCGCAAGGCTGGCCAGAGTGAGGCCTTGCTCTGCGAGAGTATACCGGCCACGGGATTGTACCCCATTACCCGGGCCTATCACTCAGTGAGTCACACTCACTGGTCCTTAATCGAGAAATTATCTCCTAAGCTAAATGACGATGTGATTATACTTACGTAATTCTCATCCTACGTTAGCATACTTATTTAGGGTAATATTTACGACCTTCTTCAGTGATCATACTATAGATCACTATGATCAAAAAGGTTTCGCATGGAGGACAGCCAGCATGCTGTAGCCCTCAGTCCGCCAACTCCTGCAGCAATTCTCGCGGCATGAGAAACCTTGGTCAATAATAACCCTACATTCGCTTATAACATCTAGAATATTACACATATAATTATCTAATTCACATTCTCGGTCCATCAAGTGAATATCTACCATCGTAAATACTACGTATCCATAACAGAGTAATTTTACGATTTTCGCTACTAAAAATATTTAAACTAAATGGAACTTATAAAATGAAGATCAGCTTTGACTTCCTTTACTTATATCTTTGTTATGAATTACAGTTCCTACGTTTTGTGGCGAATATTAATTACTATTCTTTATATAATTCTTTTGTCTCTCATCTGTGTATCGTGTACTCTTCACCCATTAGTTCATTGTTCTCTAATCTGTTTTGATAAATAAAAAAATAATTCCCACTAAAGCATCAGCGGCGTCAGTTTTAGCAATAACAAGGCTGAGTCTAGGTCGTAGTTTCGGTTCGCAGTTAAGTATATCGTAATTTAATGTAAATCAAAGAATTATTACTTTATAGGAATACTAAACGTGTTGGTAGTGCTAATATATTTCAAAGGAGAATATGGAATGGTAACACTAAAGCAAAATTTAGTTAGGTCTTAGATTAGAAAATATAGGTTATATATATATATCGTAAAATTGTAAGAATTGTAAACTGAAAAATAAACATCCCTCTTTGAGGGTTAACATTTTTATCGGTTTTGTGTAAACCTACCAAAACAATATATATATATATATATATATATATATATTTTGAAATTCATTTGAATAGAAATGTATTATGTTTTCAGCTACACTACCTCGAAGGTTGTATTTTTATTATCTTGTAAATTTTACTTTTCTATCGGTTAGAAATGTTAAGTTAATATTCAAACGTCGACCGTGTGATCACTTGCCTCCAAGTAAACTACGTGCACATGTACACATCTTATCATTTTATAAAAAACTTCGTACGACTGTATAAGTAAAATATAAAGGCATTAAATATACAGTTGAAACATAATAAACAGTCTCGCCACAAGATTCAATCTATGTTACGCAAATAAAATGAAAAAGAAGAGAGAAACAGACTTAATCGTTAGAGTGGCAGAATGCTTTAGAGTAAATAAGATTATTTGTTATAAAACAATGTTTTCTATATGTGAAAAGACAGGAAATTTTCGGATTTGTGGCGATCTATCAACCTGTGTTGATAGCAGCCTTGGCATTATAACAACCCGTGCCGTTCTCCATGACGCAATCATACACCGTCGCTCGGTTTCATTTAGACCATCTCTGAGATTTTTTTTTTGTGTTTAAAAGCCATAGATCAATAATAACAAGAAAATGCTAAAGTTTATACTATTGTTAGTACTATTTTTATTGGTGATAGATCTTTACAGCGGAATACGTATCTAGTTAGGCATCACCGCAGCGCCTATTTTCTACCGCCGTACAGTAGTATACAAACGTCACAGTGTTCCGCTTTGAAAGGTGTTGTGGCTAGTGAAACTATTGTGGTAACTACCTTTGACATCTTAGACCTCAAGGTGACGATCGCAGACGTGGATTAACGTATCGTATACCATCAGGGTCCTTCCGGTTTCTTCGCTTCATCGTATAAATTTTACATCGGAGAATTGGTATGCGTTTAAAGATTATCGATACTCGATATTTATATTTCTTTACTTCTATTAGATACATGATACATCCGTTAAGAGAGATGGTTACATGTCTTCAAAAAATGATGACAATGTTAATATAAAGACAATGAATGTACTTAAGCCAAATTAATTGAAAGTAACATGTAAAGGCAGATAATAGTAGACCGATAAGTAGTGACCTGAATTTAGCAAATATTTAATACCGGGCGTTATTAGATATTACAAATGACACCCTAAGTGTAAGGCAATACGAGTGATTATTGCATTTCCTTAGTCAATTTATTATACCGAAGCAATTAACGAAATGCAAATTTTGGGAATAAAATATGAATTGGTTTTTAATTTGTCTTAATTACAATACAATAAGACAAGATAAATTCGATATGGTTGCTCTTTCGTACATTTGTTATTCTTTTTTAATATAATTTAATTGCCATGGTACAGCGGCTGATCGACGGTCTAGTAACATTAAAAAATCCGTTCGAATTCCGGAGGCTCGTTGTGGAGTTGGGTTGGTGGTAGGGTATTTTCGAATCAGTCTGGTTACCACACCCGTATTGTTAATCTGCCGCCATAATAGCTTTCCTTTGCTCCGACTGTCAACATATGGGAGGGTATTCTCACGACCCCATTGTCACAACACTATGTGGGATTGAGGCCAGTATTGATCACGTCGCCGATAAAAAGAAACAAATCGGTCGCTATTTGCTAGAGAATAGGACGACACAAATTTCACCAAACACTGATCCGTGGTCAGGAGTCGAAGGCACCCAGCAAACATAGGTATCAGAATGATAAAATTTAACTGGTGGTAGGTCTCCATTGCTGGTACTGCCGCAGTGCCTATTTCTGCTGCCAAACAGTGGTGTTCAAACATTACTGTGTTCCCGTTTGAAGGGCGTTGTAGCCAAGACAATTACGAAGGTAACGAGCATCCCACGTTTTAGGCGACACGCGCAATATGATGCTGTATAAACCTTCCTAACTAGCGCCACGATATTATGAGCAGGCGTATTACTTACCATCAGGTGAAGCCCCCGCTCATCTTGTCACTTAATTGAATAAAAAAAAATATTATGATGCGGAGCCACGTGTTCAAACCGAATCGTCTCTTCATAACCTCTTTCGAATGCTTCTTCGTGAAACGGGCCTTTAATAATGCGAAAATATTAACAACAAATTTCCTGGTGAACGCACAGACTCCTGGACAGGGTGGATATGATGTTTCAAGGAGTTCAAGAAATTAAGAGTAGTTTAAATACGCCACATTTAGAAGATCGCGTATCGTCGTCTCCGTAAAGAAATGTAAGTTAAGCTGCTTCGTTATAGTGGTGGACTGCATCAAGATTACTATGCAAGCTACTAACGTAAGGTGCAGTTTAAGCAAGAGTAAGTAGAACTGATGATTAGAAGTACTTTCTCTATCAGGTATTTCACTTATTAAACTGAATAAGAATTACAAGTTGCGATGACTCCCAATACTGCACAAGGGGGTCTCTACATTGGCTTCCGACTACATGAGAATAGATGGAAAACGTGACCATAGATTCCATAGCTCGAAAAAAAATAAGCAACTAACATCAGACAATCCGATAAGACGTATCCGATTTAAAAAAGCATTAAAGATCCAATTTCCATCAGGCTCCATGGAGTATCGTATCAAAACTTGACGATTTTGTAGTTCATATATTTGTCGACATGGATAGATACCTTCTTAAATTGCATCTCCAGCTAGTGATGGTTGGCCATCAGCGTGGTACAGTCCTATCCGTCTCTAGTTAGATATTCTTCAATCTTGATTTATTTCTTCTCCCCACCATTGGCGGATAGATATAAGATAGTTTAATTTGCAAAAGGTTTTTACTTTAATTTGATACTTTGCGTTTTTCCCAGTTTTAGTTTATTTTGTGCTAATATAATGTAATTTATGTTAATCTGAAAAATAGGAGTAGTAGGCGTTGCGATCAACAATCTGTTCTCATCGAGAACCTGTTCATTGATTAGATAGTCTAGTGAGTTGTTGCTGTGCGATATAACGTTAAATATATTTAAATTAATTCAAAATAAAGGAGCTTCACACTGTAAATATCCTAATAGAAATTATTTTTCCAGCTCACTAGAGTTATTTAGAAGAAATCACCTTTATAAATACAAAGATTTATTCGAATCTTTAACATGTTAGTTATGTTGTAATTTATATCGGGTACGAGAAACATACTTTATCCACTCTGTATGTATAATCTGGTATAATCCCGGAAATATTTTCACGCAAAACAATCTAGGTTATCCTAAGAAGTGACGACCCTTCATGGTCAACAACACTGATAAACCGCTTAATTATTACTACATTAATATAAAAAATAGTCTTTTTATATATGTAATAAATGCAAGTACATATCAACCTTATACGATGATTAAGGATTGTCATCATATAGTTATAAAGTGTAAAGGTTTGGTGCGAGTTTATTATATAGTAGTTAAAGGATTTCACATAAAAATACAGTCATATAATTCCCATATACAATATGATAAAATCCCTTACTTAAATCTCTCTTGTAATGTCGTAATATTTATACAAGAATACTCTTTATCTATTGAATGATAAAGAAATAATCTACCTAAAAACTTACAAGTATTATACATCTTGAACAAATCATCTATTTACATTAGAATTGTTTCTACTGAGCAAAAGGTTTGTATCTAAAAAAAAAAATTTATTCGTCCAAATCCAATCCAAGATGAGTGCGAGGTTCACCAGTTGGTAATTAAAACACCTGCCCGCCTTGAGACTTAAGAAGTCTCGTTACTGGCTAACTAGCTACAACGCCCTTCAATTCGGAACACAGTAATGTTAGATGGCAGAATTGGCAGCATTTGCGGTGGTGACTACCCAAACGGTCCCCGGCAAAAGGATATACCACGAGTAAATTATTATTTGAATCAATGCTTTAATTGTAGGTAGGTTTCAAAATCTCTCTCTCTAAATATGCGGCGAAATTATTGCACGCGGTAATGTTGACTGCTTCCTAGTAATTTTTATTGTGTTATTTATAAACAATTGCAAAATTATAAAATTAGAATAGTAAAAATAATGGAGGATCAATGAGGTATGATGGGGCAGTGTAAATCATTCTAACGAGCACAAAATTTGTAAACTTGGGCGTATAAATTACCATCGAGTGGACATCTTTTTTCATCTGCTTCCTTGAAAAAAAAAGAATATAGTGATAGACGAAATGACTCCGTAAGTTGGACCCAAGTTTCGGTGAAGGATGTAAGAAAACACTGGTTGCGAACAGCTTGGGATCAATTGCCGTTGAGATCTTTGGAGAAGGTCTAAGTTCGCCAGTAGACCTCCACCGGCTGATGATGATGATGATGCTCGTTCATATCAACTAAAGTATTATATAATATATCAACTAAACGAAAGATTCTTTTGCATTATAGTAAAACGACAATAAAACGAAAATAAATACAGTCGTCATACAAAACAATGTTAACAATTCGCGCAGCTTAACCAGAAAATACTTAAGTGCAAACATTACATATAATTGCAGTGTATTATCTAATGTTCTTCACATTCATAACTACCTCTTCATTAGATTATTAATAAGAAATATTTAATATAATCCTACAAAATTTAAGAGTAATGATTATTAAAATCAATCAACACCAGCTAAACGCAAAACAAGCGCAAAACAATTTTGATAATTTTAGGGGGGTATTCTCATAAAATCCAACATACTCTTTACTATCTGCTATAGAATAATTACAAAGTCAAAACTACACTTTTAACAGGAAGTGAGTATCGAGAATTAAATTTGTTAATTAATAATGACTTCATTATCGGAGGTTATTATCCTCTGAAGGTACCTACAAAAATCTTGTACTCGTTAAGGAGACCGGAGCAGTTAAAAATATATAACAGTAAAAGTTAGAAGACGTCTTTTTTTTTTATTATTTCCGATTAAAAACGTAAGAATAAACATCTGTTATAGGTATATACAAATCCAACAGTAAATGATTATGGACGTCTTGCGGAATCCAGTCAAAAAATTGAGACGTTACAATCATCGATGAGGACTTACAAATGATTTTATAATAGATTGATTCATGATCATCACACGGTCAACGCTGAGCTGCTAAACACCAGTTTTATATATATGGAAACAACCGAAGGTTACAAATGAGGATTGAATAAGGGTTGTTATTTGAACAGTCGTTCAGTATAATATAAATGCACTCACGTTCTGTCCGCTCGAAGGTAAGTCGCGTGTGGAACTGGCGAGGCGCCTGCGACGCTACCAACCGCGCTGTCACCACACGACTGACGACCACTATCGCTACCACCACGCGGGCCTGCGCAAGCGGCTACAATCCAATACAAACACTACACTTGCGATCTGATCGAGGAGCGCTTGAAATACTTTTACTTTCACCAGCCATTCATGCGGAAACAATATGTGGGTAAATAAATATTTTTTTTTTTAAGCAATCAAACGCTACGATTCGATGTTTATATGGATGAAGTCTACTAAGTTATATGTGTGTACACTTTAATATATTTTTTTTATACCATTAAGCGAAGAGGTAAGAGGGACGTTCAACTGATACGACCTCCCATAACTATGTGGCGCTAGTTAGGATGTTATACACTATTCCACATTCCACTCTTCGTCTGAAACATAAGATATTGAGTCTTGTTACTCCAGTAATAACACTAGCTGCAACTCCCTTAAATCCGAAACAGAGTAGTGTTTGGGGGCAGATATAGGCGTGCGTTCGTCCCCGCCCACCTAGAAGATCTCCGGCAACGAGGATCCAAGGACCAATGCAATATATATTTTCATGTTAAATAATTGAATTTGTTTACCTTTATTAGAACACTAGATAAACTTGCATGATCTTACCGACTCGGAGGCGGGGACGAGCCTTAAGAGAATATGTTCTACTAAAGTTAACGTTTGACATTAGATTAAGCTATAATTTTATAGATACTAAAGAAGAGATGTTGTCCTTCAAGTTTTTGTTTATTTTATAACATACATCTAAAAATGGATGGTTACTGCAGAAAATCTGGTGGAATATAAAGACGATTATTGTTTTTGTAAAATATATTTAATTAATCAAAGTATGCACGGTTGTTATCTATGCATTTTCGGCATCTCATAGGTAGTTCATTAATCCCTTTATTAAGAAAACCATGGGGACGAGAATCAATAAACTCTTTGAAGACGGTTTGGACTGCTGCATCGGAGTTGAATTTTTTTCATTGTAAGAAATTGTCCAAATTCCGTAAATAATGGTAATCTGTTGGGGCAAGGTCCGGGGAGTACGGTGGATGTCGCAGACATTCCAATTGCAGCTCATCTAACATAGTGGTTGTTTATTGTGCAGTGTGGTGGTGGTGGTGTTGCGTTGTCTCGTACTCGTAAATATACCGATATTTCATGTTTACCATTGTGCGGCAATAAGCGTCGCCAAAGAAAATAATAATGAGGAAAAAATAAATGAATGACTGTTTTTAAAACTCAAATGTAGCAGCTAAATGAATTTGTAAATTTAAATTTGGAATTCTTAACCAAAGAGGAGATATTTCAGATCAAAGTGGTCAGTGCGAGAAAACGCTAATTTCATATGTAAGGACATAATATAATGAATACTCTATGAAAAATGTACATATAATGTATCTTTATACTTCAAAAAGTTTATAGTACAGTTATTTCCTAAAAGAAAATAACGGTATTAATTTATATACAAATATAATACAACGTAAAATGTATATAATTGATAGTGAGGCACTTAAAAGTATGTTGATATACAATTTTTTTTTTTAATAAATACATATTAATATGTGCTGTTTAAATAGACTCCAATCAAAGGAGTGCCTCATAACACACAAACTAACACAAGTTTTTTTTTTATAAATATGTATATACTATATATGTTATAGAGTGTTTTTATATATTTTACGCGTATTTGAATTTTATATTATTACACTACAAGAAACGCTAAATTATTCTTTTTGTAACAATTAAACCTGACTGCATCAAATAACGTTTACCTTGCAATCGATTGCCTAAGTTTGTCTTCTGATTACGCAAAGTGTTTCCGCGACCGCTGGTTTCAAAATCAGTTTAACAGAATCAACGAATACTCTCATTTATATTTAATCAATAATAATCGTATGTATCTGCTGACCGACTGCCACTGGCTCGTAGTGCCCGTGTTAAACAACAAACGAGGCTCTAGCTCCAGCCAACACGCATTACCTAAACGTGGTGGGAAATGACCCAAAATCCTCCATATAAACCCCTACGAACGACGGTCCTTGGTGTACAGCGGTACCGAAGACCATGCTGACGGTTGAAGGTAGCGAAAACCCGCTACACGCGGGCAGCGTTAGACTGATCGATGTGAAGATTGGAGGAGACTTATATCCAGCAATGGACGTCTAATGATCACGAGGCTGATCACGATGATGATGATGAATCATATGTACAAATATTTGAATGGAAATTCAAATATTTACACAGCGTTTTTTTATAGCAGTATGAATATAAAGTAATGTCCGTTACTATTTAAGAATCTCGTAAAAACAGTAAAAGTAAAGTGTCGTAATTTTTCTTTACTCCTAGTATTGATTGCATTTATTAGTCTCCATACTCGGATATTTCATTGCGCAACGAAACGTCAGTACTCGTACGCACCGCAATGCCGAGACTGCAAGTTCGTAAATCTCAATCATTAAATTTTATCTTTCCCCTCTCCTTTTTAAATTTTTGCTCCTAAGGACTCCTTAAACATATCGTGTACCCTGTAAATACTCATAAATAATAATTAAATTAAACTATCTAAAACTAGAAAAAATTAATAAATCGATTACTGTTGTCAACCTATATATTTTCTTATTGATGCACGTCGAATAGTTGTTTGTAAATTTGTTATTGAATTGAAAAGGTTAGTGCTTGTCCGCAATGTTACCTGGTGTTTAATGGTGGTAGAGGTCTGAAGTGATGAAGCGCACTAACCTAGTAACAGCCGATTCACTTTTGAAAACACCCACACCGAATTTGGACAGTAACATTAACGTTGCCAGGTTGTTCCATTCCTTTGCTGATCTTATTAAAAAAACGTGGAGCTGAGCGATTATTTGCAAAATGGGCATGTTTACCGTATGATGGTAACTCGCCATGCGTCTTGTCGTCGGCGGTAAAGCGGCATCTATGTCAAGCAATCCCAGCTCACTGTATACATATAATTACCTTTATAAGTTTGTTTGTATATTATAAACTTGTTAAGGACGAAATGATATAAAAATAAACATAATTTATTTAAGGAATTCAAGGAATAGCAATAATAGTGTAGACAAAACGCTCGCGGTTAACGTTTACGGTGTCCTGTGTACTCCGGTCCTTTGGAATAATTCGTAGTAAACAGTTCCTGAAGTTTAAACGAACATTTACAGTTCAATCTCGTCACGGACGCCATTAAATACGCTCCGTTCGCAAACTTTTCCGGAAATTAAATCGCAATTTATTTATTGTCGCATTAGTAGTGATCTTTAATATCATGATGGGTGACTGGAATGAATGTTTTAAATATGGAGACGACATATGGCATAGGACAGATGGGGATGATGAAGATAAATGTATCGTTTGCGATGTGTCCAACATTTTTGGGAACAACATATTTAAGAATACGATACTAGGAACAGGTAAGATGCAAATTATAAAATATATTTCTTGTTATCAAAAAATATTTTTTGTGCCTTACGTGAAAGTTCCGCAATTTTTTCTTCTTAAATTATAAGTTTCACGGTACTGTAAGGCGCTATAAGCTATATGTTGCATTATTATTAACTCGATTATATATAGTGGAAAAATTGTTTTACTTTGCTTTAAGTCACTTGTAAACTAAATTTTTACTCATTACTTATTTACGTACTTGTAGTTAAATATTTTTTTTTGGAACGGACTTATTATCATGTTTAAAAAATACCTTTTGCATAAACCTATATGACGTATTAATTAATAATCAACAATCCTTGAGATTTTTCTTGAATACTCGTTCTCCTCGTAAATATCGTTGTCGCAGGTATTGATGACTTGTTGATTGTTCCGGTAATGTTACGGGTTATAAGTTTATTGTGGTGTATATTCGTAATATTTATTTAGGCTGTTGTTAAGTGTTATAGTTAAAAAAAATAAGTAACATTTGAAACTCCGTTATTTGATAATATCCGCCGATACTAGCCATGGTTGCAATGTTGATACGGTATTTCCGCATGTGTAGAAAATTTCTAGCAATTGAAAAACTCCTCTTGTTGCGAAGCGTATTGGTGGATAGTGTCTGTACTCAAATATTTCTTTTTCGATTCCAACTTGTAAGTAATTATTTTTGTCGACGTGTTAACACATGCCCTGTTATGTTTGTATGAACCCGATCCATTGCAGGTCCTTTAGAACACTGCACTCTATTTTCTATTTTGTACGATTCATTTGTTCTCGAATTCTTAATTTCAAAATTTCAGTACTAAGGTGACCCTCACTAGCGTTGTCTCCGTTCTACGAATAATTATTCACTTTACATTTCTTTCCATCATACAGACCTCCTATATAATTAATTTACTTCTCAATCAATAAAGCTTTGGAACTCTACTTCTGGAAAGTGCGCTGTAAGGTGTTATTTAATCGTAAGCTCTGAGAGTACTTTGCACAAATCTAGTTGACAGTTTTAGTTACAAGTTTATTTTCCTCTTCCTGTTTACATAACTATATGAGTGTATGTATCTGCATGTATTCTTTATTACTTGGTTCTGATCAACTGCGAATTTTAAGGGAAGATACAGGATATTTATTGGTGGTAGACCGCTAATGCCGGAGACCGTCTAGGCAGCATCACAGCTCTTATTCCTGCCGCCAAACTGTAATGTGCAAACATAAGTATTTTCTCTTTATAACTAAGGAAGTTATTGAGGTAACGAGACTTAGTATCTTATAGTTTTACTAGAACCACGTTGTTATGACATGACATGACCCATGACACCACCGCAACTCCCTTTAGAAATAGAATTTTAAGAAATCAATTCTTAACTGACCTCTAAATTACAAGAGCAATACCTCTACCTAATTTTATGTGTCATGTCTAATAGTTTCGAAGATCTCGTGATGAATCAATAAATCTCTGGGTATCACCTAATAGTTAATACTTACCTGATGTTTGTTTTATTTTATAAAGAATACTATAACATTTAATGTATAAAATATTCATAATGATTTCATACTAATAATAGTGTTAAAGGCAAATTTTTATTTTAAGTATAAAAGTTTTCGAATATATCCAATGCTAGATACATTTTCTCCTTGTGCTCTATCAAACTTTTTTCCTGAACATCAATTAAGTGCTTTCTAAAATCAAGCAAGCAGCCGATGTGGTAATTAGAAATTAATAAACCTAAAAAATCATTCATATATTCTTAAAAAAGATTATCTATGTATTTAATATTGTTATACGATTTATTTATATTCCTCCACTATCTCTCTTACATAATTTATCTATTCTTTGATAAAGCTAACTCAGCTAACAGTTGCTAAGCTATTCATTCAGAAAACCCTTCACGGCTCCATTGTTAATAATAATTATATTCACTAGAAACTATATCTAGAGTTCGTCAATATCATTTAAAAGGCTCCGGAATCATTTTAGAACATTACGCAAGAAATCAATCTACTCGCAAAAAAGATTTCTTTTGATTATGAATGCGAAACCAAACAAACATAAAGTAACTTTTTGGTAACGTTCTATTTCAGCATATCTGTGTTGAAATTGTAAAAAGTACTTTCTTTCGCTTTACACAATGGTTCTTAGAAAACGTGATTCAGGGGCAAGTTGCTTTTTATCGATTATAGACACAGATAATAATAATTTTTAAATAAAATATTGATTTGTTTCGAATTGACAATAAGCATATGTGATTGGAGTCACCTTTCAAGCAAACAGATGCTTGTGCCACCAGACTCAACTCCTTAACAATATTCTATTAATACTATATTAATCTATAAATTCGTCTATATATATATAGTTATACATTTGCGACCTGCTGCAGGGGCGGTTTCATACTGTTCTCTGCAGCCAAGGTGGGGTCGCGGAGGAAGTACCCTCTGCGACCAAACGGTGTTGTACCGTGGATGGGGCGGTGGTGTGGTCGCGGGGGACGAGGAGTGTCGGTATGGCGATGCGCCGTTCTCCTTATCCTCCGCGGCCGTTAACGGGTAGCGGCGGGCCCAACACATCTCCGCTGTAGGGAGCTCCTTCGGGGAAACCCGTCGCCCGCGCGATTGCAGGAGGCCGAGGAGGGGGTGCGCTGCATGTTCCGGCGCGCCCTGGAAAGGGAGGGTTCATCCCTCCCTCCCGTGATGAGGCTGCGAAAGCGGTCAGTGCCGGCAAAGTCGCGGTTGCGAGTGAAAGCGTTCCCGTGACCCTGCCATCAGGCGATGAGACGGAACATCGTAGAGGTTTTAGTCAGTGCAAGTCCGACATAACCCGTCCTTGCGCCCGCGAGCACTAGTATGCGTAGGCATTTCCCCCACGTAAAACAAAAAAAAAACGTACAAGTGGTACGAGCAATCAGATGTAGAGATGATTAAGTTTATAGAAATTAAAAAAATGATAGGAGAAATTATACCGCATTGCGATGCACCAGTTAAAAAGTCCGTTAAACCAGAGGAGTTATCTCCGATTATGACACATTGCTGACGCCCGCGAAGACATGATGAAAACCATTCCAAGGACGAAGGTGCAAAGTTATAAAAGGAAAGGATACCAAGTAGGATATCAGGATCAATTATGTTGAAAGCATTAGAAATCTATTGTAGCTATGTTATCTTCCATTCGTTGTCTAATGTCCTTGGTAACTCTAATTAGCATGGTAATAGTGCAATGTCCTGAACGAAATTCAGACTGATAATAATTCGGTAGGTTATGTTTCTCATACACAGGCTTCTAATATCGTTAATGAAAAACGTCATCTGGAGATGAGCACGGTAGTTCGGTATACATTGTTTACAGATGTGACTAATATTTAAATGCCTATTAGATAATAAAAAAACATTCTTAAGCTCTTCTTCTAGACTAGAAATCAACCCCACATATTACATGAATTAAAAAATAAATCAGATTCGTTAGCCGAATTGAATGATCCAGTCTCTGACATCTTATAGATAAATTTAAATAAAACTGTTATTATCAATACAATATGATATGAAGTAGATAAAATAGACTAAAAATAATTTATATATTTTTATCTTATAGAACAAAATATTATATAGATATGTAATTATTTGTGAGAATTAATAAATGATTCTTCATCACCTCCCCAACAGGCAGCTCGTTACAATTAACTTAAAAAAAATAACAAAACATACACATCTACCTTACGTTATAATTAAAATATTACTACAAAAAATATCGATGACGAGAATGGATTAAAAAATTGCATTGATGTATCGAGTAGAACTATCGTAAAAAATATTGCTCTGAACACAATTTTGAAAAAAATGTCAGTTCGACAATATCAATATGTGAATAAAAAACGTCGAATCCGTTGAGATTAAATTTAATGAAAAATACAGCCATCGAGATTAATTGTAAACAAATATTGGGCGCAGGATATATAGAATGAACTAACTTCTTAAATGAAGAAAACTCGATGTTTAAAGGAATGATTTATGGGAGAAGACGCCGCTTTAAGACTACACTCAAACTATATTATTCAGAATATGAACACAAAACTGATTGGAATAAGATATAATAATAAAGATGTTGCTCTAAAGTAGTACGTAGTGAATATACGATGCGAGTTTATTATTTTGCTCATAATATCTATGCCCGCGTAAGTACCGAATTAAATTAATTTATAAACTAATCAAAATTAACTATAAAATTATCTTAAAACTATTGTAAAATATATCATAAATATATCTCCTTAATTCATTGTTGCTTTTACTATACCTACCCTATCAATTTTTTTTTAATATGTGGTCAGGATAAATGCTTCAAGTAGATAACATGTTTACATATCCTATTCTATTGTTATGATCATATGACTCTCCAGTGGGTTTTGGTATTAAATTAATATTAATGTCACCCGTAATTATGTTTTTCCATGTTTAAACTGTCCAGATGTATCTGTAATGAGGCAATAAAACTTTCAGAATTAAAATTTGAAAGAGATTAGTATATATATAAAATAATTTTATTTATTATAACAATCTACAGCTAGAAGGCCTGAATTAGTTTTATTTCCTTAACACAGTATACAAAAGCTTTTTTAATGTAAACAGCCACTCATATCGTTTTGGTTTAGTTGAGCTGTAGTCTAGTTGGCCTATGTCCAGCAGTGGATGTCTATGGGCTAATGATGATGATGATGATGAGCTGTAGTTTTAAATTAAAGAAAGCTGTTCAGTTGCAGTATTTATTGTTTTGTCAGGGTGAAGCCTACACTTGGTTGGCACCAATATGTCAGGGTCAAATGTGAAGCTTTGTAATCTAGTTAAGAAGTCATTGAAGTTGCAATATATACTTCTTATATTTTGCAAGATAACTTTACAATCACTTTCACTATACTGATAATGCTTTTTTAGCTCTACAGCACTACATTATACTGTTTATGCTATCTCTACACTATTTCATAGAGTTTGTATTATGTCTTTCATTATTTTTTTGTAAGTGTAATGTTACTTTTTTAGCACCAAGTTATATTTTATGGTTAAATGAAATGTTTTCTTACACATGTTGCCATTTAGATATACCCCTGGGCAGAATGCTGTTCTAATGATTATATTTCCAGCAATAGATGTCCATTGGTTGAAATTATTATGTCATACATTCGTTTACATAAACATATATATGACTGCTCTTTGTTATTTGTTGAAATAATGATAATTTATTTAGGGTGTATTTGTTAGCAATGTGTATGTGGAGAAGTATTTTTGTAAAAAAATTATGAAGTACCTTAAAGCAATAGACAAATTTTAATATACGTAATATTAATCAAAACATACCAATAAATTATTAAATAATTGTCATTTTAGACATAATTTGATCATTTCTGTTCCCAATCTTAATCATAAGGGATCTATCATCTTTTCTCACATAAACTTTTCCAGATGCGGTACAACAGTGGTTGTAGGAGTTGATTTTAGTGAGATCCCTTGTGAAAAAGTACAATCGAGATCTTTCAGCTGTAAAATGATCTTGTATTTTAAAACCGAGGTATTTTTGAGATGCATAACTTAGTTAACGTTTTAAGTTTACTCTCTTTCAAAAACTATTATTTTACAAGAGTTAAACAGGTTGCAACTACTATGAGTTGTTCTGTTTCCCAAAATTTTTTGTACGCCCTTGGTACATGTCTCATATATCAGAGAGTGAGAACTTGCAGTTCAAGTTATGAGAAAGATTCATAACCATTTCAATCAATTATGCCTTGGTTTCGTTATTTTTGGGACATTTCTGTTGATTTTCCAACTGTGGAATGCTTTTATCCATCTCGTCATTCTGAGCGGCCAAATAAGCCAATTCAAACTTTCGATGTTTATATTACACTGATTCTTTTTACTATAGAAATACACCTTTTATTTCCTTACCTCGAGACATCATTAGAGGAATTATCATGTTCATCATGTCCTTCTTAAATACGTCTAGTTGGTATGTGATGTGACTCGCTTCCGCTCTAGTACGCTTCGCACAACGAAATACATAACTTGCACGCGTTAACATATCCTAATCCATACAAATCCAAGTCCGGTAGCATTCATGCATATTTCCATGTATACTAGAACAGTAGCAAATAGAATTATTTATTTGTGCGACTCTTACACCAGCGTGCAACTAATGATCACGATTGGTTTGTTACGAAAATAAATTTAACGCTCATAAGGTGTCAGTGGGTGTGGCTTCCTTAATGTTTACGTCATGACATAATGCACCTGAACCAATCAAAGCAATTTTAGGTGGATTACTTAGCCGAAGGTCAGCGGAGGGATATTCAGTAGGGGAGGTACGGATGAAAACATATCAGGCGGTTAAGCTCGACGCTACGACGAGTCGACGCCGGGCGTGCGAGAGGAAGAGGAGAGGGAAATAAATAACTTAGTAACTTTAAATATTTTCAATCTACCTACATTAAATTTAATTTAAGTGACAGTTACGATCTAAACATTTCACTTAAACTACATTCGTGCTATATGTTTTTAAATCAACCTTGTTTATGTTCGCTCAACGCTAACTCGCGCAGTTGTTCAATTCAACGGCCAATATACGTCCTCACTGTTAGGGCACAGGTCTACCCTCAATATGTGGGTGATGAGCCATAGTCACCTCGCGGGCCCACTGCGGATTAGTGACTTCACACACACCTTAGAATAAATTCTAATTCATGTACATGTTTGTGTCTTCCTTCACCGTTTGTATTTCGCTGTTGTTACTAAAGTTCACAAATGTACATAACTTAAGTATTAAAGACATCAGTAAATTGTGAGATTCGAACCCACGGACCTGCGCAATGAAGGCCGCACGCTCTAACGATTAGGCCAGCGAGCTACAAGGCGAGTTACACTTGTTCAATCTGTTTTAATTTATCACGGCCTTGGGTTGTACCTGTTAAACTATTATAATTACATAAGCATATATACAGTACATAAGTATGTAGCATATTTATAAACATTTCTTGAGAACAAAGTAGAAAAAATCATGAGAGAATATTAATACTATATTTAATATTCAATGCTTTTGATTTATTGCCATGTTAAAATAACATTACTTCTACTAACCTGTCTTACAGTGCCAAGGTTTATCATTTTTAAGTTATCGTAGCCATGCTCAGTTTTGATTGTGTCTACTGCAGTCAAATAAAGTTAAAATTAAAATAATAGAAGAACGGGAAAGCAAAATAACTGAAAAAAAAAATGAAATACACCGTATAGATATTCCACAAATCAATTACACGAACAGAGTAAGGTGTAAAGTATTCATAGATAATCTCTTCACAATACAGCTTTCCGATCAGTTAATGTAATTTTCGCCCACCAAATAGCGCTGCCTGGACGTGCTATGGTCAAGTTTGTGTACCATAAACTTGTGCGTGTTTTTTTTTATTTTTACTATCACGCCTTTTTTCCCAGCAGGAGTAGGCAGAGGCGAATAAACACCCACTCTTCGCTAGATACGATCAGATTAGGTCCCAAGTAACAGGGGGCGAGCCTGTTGCGACTTTATTGGGGTCACCACACACACACAAAGATAATGTCAGTGGGCGAGTTTCCACAAGATGTTTTCCTATACCGTTAAGCCGGGATTAGAACCCTCGTCATCCGATTGCGAAGTCCGAGTTAATAGCCATTGATCCACTATGACTTTTGTGCGTATAGTATATTAATAACTGTTATTACAATGAATCCGTTAAACAAAACATATTACTCCATTTTTTATTAACAGGCCGTGGATCCAGGTCCACGAGCCCAGTGTCAGATATGCTGTAAAAGTCACATGGCATGCAGCGCTGATATCGTTCAAATCTAGCCGTTTTTTAAATTAAGTACATGACTATGATTTAAGTGAATATTTGGAATTTGCAAATCGCTTAGTTAAGTGATCAATCATTAGTCTCCCCTTTCTAGAATTTTAAAAGTACACGATGAATGGGACGAATAATCGTTACTCGTTACTCGCAGTAAAATGTATATAAATAAATAGTATCTGAACATTCTATAAAACATGAATAAATAACAGTAATATTAGATATCGTTACTACTTTATATAGTATTGTCTCTTTCCCGCACGCCTGGTAGACAGTGCAAGATATGCTTTGACGTCATAAAGGAGTGAACTGGGTTTAAATACCATCAGTTGAAAAGACTAGCTGAGAGTCGATTTTTTTTTTCTCAATCTTCAGTTTTATGAAGGCATCTAATGATGACGATGAGTCTTTTTCCTACTATTGATTAAAAGCTGTTATTTAGATTCAGAAGCGATTTATCGATAATGTACGGCGTGCGTTGCACATAGGCGTATAGGCGTTAGCGGGCTTCGGCCTCTACGCTTTTAATGACCTGCGGTTGTGTTTTAACTCTGAGCGCGTGGTAGAGGGCGCTACGAATGATTGCGCACAAACGCCACATGGGCCACAGATACCTATGGTATAGTTTACAAGTCATATTTTACATTATAACCTTTTCTCTATAAATATTTGTACCCTATGTAATGAATGGTTATGTTATCTCTGACCTGACTCTGATACTATAAACATTGTTTTGTTTAAAATTGTTATAATAAATATTGTTTTAAAAGGGATAATTGATATAACATATATCAAGTTTTAAGTTTACCGTTTGGTTGGCAACGAAAAAAAATAAATTTGCTTATGGTGTGACTTGAGTTGTAATGTTTTTTACAAAAAAAAACAACAGAGAAATTATATATAAAGTTTAATTTTTTAGCTAGCTACAAAACAAAATAAATTTGTCTGAAGTTACATTGGCAATCGTTAGGTAAGGTTTTCCGTTGGGTAATTAAAAAAAAATATATTAGGGTAAAATGTCACTCGTGATTTTTTAAGTATTAAATTGCATTTATGGTCTATTTGTCTATTAATAAACGTGTGAAAAAGTAAATAATTTAAAGTAAATTATTAGTATTACAGGTGTCCTAAATCCCAGTAAAACATCACACAGAGTGATATGATCGATAAAAATTCGCTTGCAATAGATAAAAATGTATGTCTTTGTAATGATGATAGACAATTTTCTACTTTCTTTTAATCATTTTTGTCGTTAAATATATAAATGCTATGTCAATGTCCATGTGTACTTACAACCATAAAATATAGAAAATGATGCCGCGCAAACAACTCTCTTCTCTATTGAACTTTATGACTTATTAAAACTCTACATCTGCTCTACATTAACATTTTAAAAAAAATTAACATCTGAAGCATTACATACGTGACGTAAATAGTAAACGTGAACGATCTAATGACAGTTTTAAGAATTTAAACATTACCTACTAATTATTGACAAAAAAAATATTTATACAACTTATGTTACTATTAAATTGACGATTTAAAACGTAACGTGCTTAATACTATATTTTAAAAATTGTTTGTAGCAACGACAGTTCCTTTTGTTTATTGGTTAACCTCCGCCATTTTGTACTGTCGTTTGTTTAGTGAACAAGGTTTATTTCCTAGTGACGGTATACAATTAAACAGAAAATTTATGCCGTATTTTTGCATATAACATAAAATGTTTTTGATAGAAAGTTTGTTTTTAAAGTCATAATAAAATTGGTGTTGTCAAACTGACATCGGTATAGCTACATAGAGCCGGATGTGTCCTACAATTGTTGGTTAGGGCGATTGAACGTGCCACCTTGAGTGGTATACGTGTTGCGATACCTATGCTGCCTAGAATATGAGTGCAAACGGGAATCAGGTGACGCTGGCGCCAAGTCAGCGCGGGCCCGGAACGTATCCTTGAAAATAGTCCCTTTTTAAAATTTAAAGTTATATTTACGTAATATAAGGAACTTAGCATCTGCTACGACCGTAAATGCGAATAGTCGTGTGTGTTATTGTGAATTGTTTTTCGTTGACAATCCTGTGTTATTTCTTTTTGTAGAGTATTCGCTGCCTTTCTTGCATGCACATAAATGTGTACGTATACAATTATTTACTTCCGTAATTACTTTTAACGGTTGGTAATTTTGGTTATCAAACTTTTTTTTATTATAAGTGCTAAGTTATAAGTAATTGGAAACATTCTTTACCTTATGCAATTTATTTACACGTTTCCAAATACTTTTAATAACGATTGCTTAATATTTTTTAACGCCTATAGTTTTACTATTATTATTTGTAACATTAAAAATTAAACGTGTACAATTGGCGTGATGGCAGAATAGGCGCATGCATCATATGGCAAGGTGTACGCCATATTTAATGTTTTTCTTAATTTTTGTACGATATTTTATTTTTTTAAGCAAATCTTTTCTTAAAGGTTGATAATTTAATTTCGTTTAAAAAAGTTTATTTTTTTTATAAAAATTGTCATGTACATATATTCCTTATTGCAGCAACTTACAACGTAAAATTTTAAAAGTGGTAAGTTTAAAGGTTTGTTAATTGAAAAACTGAAAATAGATTTGAAGCAAGTTTCATTTGCCTATTTGTGTGTCTGCTGGCGAGCCCTGGCTTTGTAAACATGCCTTGAAGAAATTTCTGATGTTTTTATGAAAGTCCAATGATAGTATCTACAATATATTAAAGTTATAATATGTGCAGTGTTCAGTGCATATTTAACAAATTACTATTAGATATTTAAGCAGCGAACGAATATCATATATATATTTATATTAATCATTAAATAATATAACGGGTGAAAATAGTTTATTCATCATTAATAAAATTCCTTTCATCTAGTACCCTTAGTTTTTTAAAGAAGATACTACTGGTAATCGTAAAATCTCCTGATACAATTGATGTATTTTTTGTAGCTAGTTAAATTGACAAGCAAAATGATAATGTAATCTATTTATTGATGTAAGGTTTTTTATTAATGTTGACAATAAATTTTGTGTGGTAAAATTTCGTCATATAAAGGTTTATGTGTTCTCTTTTAATGATGGCTTTAAGGGTTGAAATAATCGATATTTTTATTCATGAAGTTAATTTTTTGTCAGTTATAAAATTACTTCATGGATGTATTCTTTTATTAAAATTTTGTGTACTGTATATTTTTCCAGATATTTATGTGTTGAAATATATTTACTTATAAAAGCAATAGGTAGCACAGTCTGATGGGACATCTGCAAGTCCAAACTAAGAAATCTTCTTTGAATGGAGGGTACAAATTTACACAAATAACTGTTTCTGGATGGAAAATCATTACACAGTATTTTATCAAAAAGATATTGAGGTATGTTATACACAAGTATATAATCCAACAACTGTAGAATTAGCCATTGCACATTTCATTTTTTATAACTTCTGTTGGTCATGTTACTTGGTTTGTTTGCTTGTTCACTCTATATAATTAATTTATGTGAAAGAAATTGCATAGTCGCAATATAAATGTATGGATCTGTATAGTTTAGACCTATTTTCTGCTCTTAGCTAATGATATAAAAAATATTATTTTGTACCTGCCTCTTCATGCATGATTATATCCAATTACATAGTAGAACAGTGTATAAGAAAGACACGAAGTTTCGTAATGTTAGAAAACACCATTAAAATATATGTAATAAATAAATTTTTAAAAAACTGTATGTCTAAATTCGTAACAGCATGTAAATATGTCTGTTCTGCTTTATTAATATGTTTGATAATGTTAAATATATATCAATGTCGATGTGAATGTTAACACTCGTATGGTATTGCTCTTCCTTAAAGTATTATGACCTGACAATGGCTGGAAGCTGACAAAGTGAGATTGTACTGTAATTACATTACGCTATTACATTATTATTTCTATATTGCGGCGCTTGCTAAACGTTTTAGATAATAGTTGTAAAGTTCTTGAAATATTTTACTTCAATAATTACTCCGTTCGTGGTTATCGAAAGATATATTCGTGTTTAAAAATTTTAGTAGCCTACAATGGTAATTTCGCAAACCGATATAATGCGGCCAGTTACAATTAAATTGACACAGTAGAGGTATCTCATCTGAAACTGAAAATTCTGAAATCTGCACACGTTCGACCTTTCATATCAAATACAGGGCGCAAAGCCTTCAATGGAACCGTAGAGTGCGTAGCCAGTAATTAAACTCCATTGTTCTAACGTCAGCATTCGATGGAAGCTCTGATCTCTTAACTCAACCATTGGCTTTATTTTGCGATGATAACTTTATCACCGTTCCATTTTACGATAAGGGCTTTAATTATTACAAGCACTTTATTTAGCATTGTTCCATAAAATGCGGTTTAAAATTATATCATGTTTTACACTCGGTAACCTACGGATCAAATAGTTAAAATGAGCGATAGCGCTATAAGTGATACGGAACGTTATGTAAAATGTCGTAGAATGTTGTATGAACATTTGCGTATAATAAATGTTCATAATTGGTAGTGGACAGGGCACATTGCTCGAAGGACCGACGGCCGGTGAGGCATTAAGGTCCTCGAGTGGCGCCCGCGTACCGGTAGACGTAGCGATGGTAGATTTCCCACAAGGTGGACTGACGATCTGGTGAAAATCGCGGGAACCCGTTGGATGCGAGTAACGCAGAACCGATCGATGTGGAGATCGTTGGGGGAGCTCTATGTCCAGCAGTGGACATATATCGGCTGATGATGATGATGATGACGAATTATTCATAGTTGCAAGTAGACATAATGGCAAAAAAAGTAGTTATAATTAGAGAAAAATATTGGCTTTTAAATTTTTAATTGTCTGCATAATGTGCAACAGTAAAGAGCAAAGTAGTGCAACACAATACTTTTGTATACGTTAGCCCCTGCTGCCCTCATAGTTTTAAATTATTTATTAATCAAACTGTTCTTATATTGAATTTTGTATATTTATTTATTGCATTGTAATTTGTTTTCTCTTATTCTTTGTATCGCTTTCATAAGATTGATAAATATATTTTCATTGTATATGCTATCTAGTCGCACGAGGTTGAAGTCCTATGCTAAGATATTAAGTGTTCAGTTTTCAATAGACTCTTACCGTCGTATAGTAATATCAGCTTAGGTAAACTTCATTGACGATTGAAGTCGTAAAAGTATCGTTTGCTCGTTTTACAATGGTGTATTTCGCCATCTTTTTTCCGCAAACCTTTTATTACTTGCACAAAAAAAAAAAATGTTGTTTTCTAACTTCAGGTTTATATTGTCTGGATCGAGTTATACTGTCGTCGGTAAAAACATGGGATTTTCTTTAAATATAATTATTATTATTTTACATTCGTTCTGGACATGCGACGTTAATTGTAACTCGTAAAAACTACCTGAGGTTATAAAACTTACAATGAACAATAACACGATCCTAGAGTCCCCAGCACCCTTTACACCAAATTTCTAAATCTCCATTTTACCTGTAATCTTAAATAGACCCGTAGCATAATTTTTAGTGAAATGCTGAGTGTTTTGTTCCCCCTTATGTTAGCATCAATGTATACATAAATAGTTATATACTTCCTATATTGTTCTAAGTTACACGTTCAGAATATTAATGCATTATCAAATTCTGTGTAATGAAGCTTATCAATACGTAACAGAATTTGTTAGAAAATTCTATTGCGTATCACGGAACCACATGGCAGAAATGTCCGTAAATTGCATGACAGTCCTATATAGCAAAGTAGTAGAAATATTAGAATGTGTATTTAGAATTCCTAATAACAATTTTATTTGTTTTTTTTTTTATTCTACAAGTGTCGAGACGAGCGGGACATTCAACCGATGATAAGTGATACGCCCGCCCCATAACAACGTGGCGCTAGTTAATATGATATACATAGCATCACGTTGTGCTTGTCGCCATGAGACATAAGACGTAAAGCCTCGTTACCGCAGTAGCTTATCTAGCTACAGTGCCCTTCAAACCGGAACACAGTAACGTTTGCACAGTATTGTTGGAGGCAAAAATAGACACTGCGACCGACCTACCTAGACGATCTCCGCCAACAGAGACCTACCATATTACTGTGCGGTAACTAACGTTATCTGATAGCTCCGTTGTTGACGACCAATCAGAAAAATTGCCTATCCAAATATTTGTAATCGAGCTGAGGCGAGGCAGTGCACTGTTAGACATAAGTGTACTTTCACAAAATGTTAATTTCAGCTATTACGGCATTCAGCAGCTGCTGCATCCGCTTTACTCAAATTGTCATTCCATCTAGTTAGAAGCTATCCCGCTTTCCGTTCGCTTGAGCGTTGTCCCACTATAACATATCCCATTGTTATTTATTTTATCCACTAGAGGAACATCGAGCATAGCTTTTGTTTCTCGAGCGATTTTAAGCTAATGAAGCAGTCGCATTACCAGTATACTCCGCAAACAGTGAGGCTATGAAATATAGATAAAGAGAACGTTTAAAAAAATGGCAGCCCAACCCAGTTCCATCTTAAATCTTAATATATACATAAATATTGGTATGTTATTTCAAAATTATTTCAATATCCTACGTAAATAGTAATCTTCAAAGTCTTTTTGTTGACTATAATCTTTTAGTAAGGTTATTACGCTGATAGGAGCGTTACGGTGAGGTTTCCCAATTCACGTTACTTGGAAATATTATTTTTAGATATTTCAGACGTTATAGGACTCGGCCACTGGTCTGTAAGATAAATTCAACAACCACCAACAAACAAGTAAACACTTTGTTTATTCTAGAGCCGTATTAGGACCCACACAGAATGCGTGCAAGATAGTGTGCAATAAAATAAATCAACATTCGTTTTTATATATTGTACCGTTTCAATATCACTGTTAAACTTGTTTAAATTATATTTGCATAATAATGTGGAAACCAGATTTCTTTTTCGAATATATTGTAAACGATCGTACATTTTTACAAAAATTGGCTCAAATTTCTCTCTACCGTCCATTTGTATTTTTCTCTGTTTAATAAGTCAAAAAATAAAAATAATCGTTCAGCAGTATAGGAGTATGGCATAACTATCGTCAAGTTATCCGTAACATTTCACTCGTACAATTTTGTTCAGCTGATTTGACACTTGGCACATTTATTGGTCAAACGTTACTTAGAATGTTTGCACTTCAATATTATTATAAAAAAAAAAATACTTAAAATCAGTGCGAGCATTTCGATGTAGTTAAAGATTACTTTTAATTTGAGAAAACATCTTTTATCTAATCTCTGAATTATTCGAGACTCGCTTAAAAAAAAAACTGCTTAATAAAATAAGCTAAAGAATGCAGTTTATTTACCACAAAATAAAATTAAAATCGTTGCTTTACCTTAATTAAAAATATCTCGTTGTAAATCAATATTATTTTGTTTCTCGATATATCATCCCCTTCACTTTAATTGTTGAGTGCAATAAGTACTCAATAAAAATAATCGGCTTGAGGGTATTCAAAGAATTTCTCAAATCATGTTTGAATTAACTGCCAAATTCATTTGAATGAATTATTATTGTTATTTAATAATAGCACAGGTGTAATTAACTGTGCAGTTTACCAAAGAAGTGATGGAAAAGTACTTTAGTAAACTGTTTCTACCCATTTGATTTTGGACAAAATTTTTTTCAATGTTCTTATCTTTTATTAATTGGCTAACAAAATTATTAATGGTTCGAATATAAAGAGGGGGTGGGAAAAACTTATATTATTTTTTTTTATTATTCATATATAAATTTTTTCCAATATGTCTATCTTTAATTTTTTCGCATACTAATTATATCTTTAGTTTTCTTTACCTTATTTAATAACATTTTATTATTTATATTTAAGTTTATAACACAAATTCAAAACATTATATGTAACAAGATATAATGAGGTAATATGTGTAACGTGGTATTTTATATTTATTTACAAACCTATTTGTTTATTTACTTTATTATATTGTGCAATTTTTTACATGCAGTACATAAAGGTTAAGTTTGATACTGAAGCGACCGATAGATTTTCACAATTGTTTTTTTAAAGACCTGGAATTAAAATCACTTTACTCGGCTAAATAATATGATTGATGAAAGATCTGGCGGACGAAAGAACTGATGAAAGACTGGTCTATTATCAATTGTGTAGTACATCATATGTGTTGTAACTTCAAACCAATTTATACTGGCATAAAAAACTATGCTGGAACATAAATATTCGCACGACGGCTGCAATAACGAGGATATTTTTCGAATACTCCGCCACGTGGAGACGCGGTACTGGCTCAGATGGGAGATTCTCTCAGTACCTTCACAGGTTTAAGCTCAAGGAGAGTCCCTCGTGCCTTTGTGAGCCGGCGGTGGACCAGACTATGGTGCAGTTGATCACCAGCTGTCTCTTATATGCAAAAAATCGCTACGAATGTGAGACCGTGTTGGTGAAGATCATAAGCACAGGTAGCATTGCCTCCCCGATGGGTGATTCCAACAGTCGGCTCACATTCCTAAAGTTCTGTAGAGCGGTAATAGTGGGAGTTACAAATAAAAACAAGACACACAGTAAAAGATAAGAAAATATGATAGGAATAATGTAAGCGGAAGAAAATAAAGAAGTGTGTGTTGTTTTTATTTAAGAAGACGGATAAAAGAAGGAAATAGAATGGAGAAAGATCGGAGAAAGGAAGTTTGCGTAAAGAAAGATATGATAGAAAGTGCAGAGAAAGAAGAGAACGAGGAATTTCTTATCCTAGAAAATGATACGCAAATAAAGGGAGAAAAGAAAAGATTAAACAGCGCCCTAGCCTCGCATAACTGGGTGGAACATTTTTTTTTTTTTAAACACAATACAATTATTCATGACTCGTACATTTTTCATTTACACTAGGTTTCAACCCACAACACTTATCTAGGTAGGTTACAATCAAACCATTGCATTACAATTAGTCTGAGACATTGGATAGTATTTACCACGTGTTCAGTACAGCAACATTTATTTCACCAATTTTACTTTTCTCTCGTAGTCTAATTATTGTGTGATCATAATATTTAGATTAACTCTATCTAGATCTTACACACGACAGAACAAATTTAGATCACTGTAATCACTATATGCATCAAGTCATCATCATTCCATTGTGGCATATTCCGATACACTATAAAAACCTGTAACTGAGATAGCGAGGGGTGTAAGGGGTTCAGCGCAACAACTTACAGGAACCAAGCAAACCTCACCTACTCCTGACGCTACCCGCTAATCAACAAACGAGGCTCTGGTTCCAACCAACCCGCATTGGGCCAGTGTGGTGGGAAAAGTCCCAAACCCTCCCACCTCAACCTCTACAAACGTGGAGATCTTTGGACGAAGCCTATGTCCAGCTGTGGACATCTATCGGCTGATGATGATGAAATAGTAAGTTATAAATGATAATTTACACGATATTTAAAAGCAGTTAGCTGAATAGTTAATATTAAAAGCGCTGTCTTATTTGGATGTGTTTACCTTCCCCTAGGTGGCAAGATCTCTGGTGCGATTCCAGGGCCATCTAAAAGCTACCTTCTAGAACGTTATTGTTCGGTTGCTGATGTACGAGTTCTCTCGACGTAATGGGGTTGATACCAGATGCAGCGTCAACTAGTCGCTATAATAGCATTGGAGTGATCTGGCGGTCATATGTAGGAGATGGAGAGTATTCTGAGAGCGCAATGCATGACATACAGCATCATTTTTAACCAACATCGTATGAAATCGAGATCAATTGTTGATTCAGTATATGTAGAGAAAAATAACAATTTTAAAGTTTTTTTTTGGCTGTATGTGAAAACGCTCGAATATATGTGGAGCATCCACGTCTCATAGTTCGAAGGAGCTGGATCATCCATAGCCATTAAACCGAACTGTCATTGTACTAAAGTAATGCTAAAGTTGAGACCGTAGTGATCATGGCCATTGTTACTACTCACAAACACCATTTTGTGCATACGTTGTAAAACTAGCAACATTCTATTAATTATTAAACTTATATAATACACTTGTAATTATACTTCCTGACGGCTTGTATTAAATATACACATATTTACTATTGTATCATATTTGCTTAAATATACATAGTAATAAATTACCACGTCTGTAATTAATTGTATATTATATAAAATTAAATATAGTGCAGGGAAACTTTCGGATGGTATTTAATACTCAACCAAGGCTTGATTGACATAATTTAATTTTATTCAATTATTCAAACTATTTGTTTCACATTGAAGATGGATTTGCAATTTTCTTGTCTCCAAAAATTTTATTAAGAAGTCAAAATGTATAAAGGGTATTCAAAGAGTTGCCGCCATGTCAGGCGCCCTCGTCACAGTATGCGAATCCATGTCCTAATAAAAGTAAATATGAGTTATATCTGTATTATCTTATCATTAGGAGTTTACATTCAATTTATTGGCAATTATATTTCTCGACATATTATGTATACTTTAAGTTGACATAATTTTTTCAATTTTATCCATTTCGAAAACTTGTCGAGCTACATAAATGTATAACAAAGTTATATATGTTTTCTGTTCTTCAATGAAACAATTATAAATGTAGTAATTTATATGTAATTTGTATGTCATAAGAGATATTTTTTTTATGGGTAATACTAATGTAAAGACACGGGCGTGTAGGTAGGTAAAACTCTAAAATCGCTGAAACCTCTATAAATAGTGTTTGCTATTACGATCACATAAAACGAGAAACACGTTTGTTTGTACAAAGGCTTAGCGTTTGTGAATACAGAACTGATATTTATAAAATGTTAACTGGCAGCTATTATCATAACTATTAAATTTTGCTATTAAATACTAGATTGTCATTATATTCAGAGAAAAGTTTTAGATTACCGAAGGTTCGATAAGGCGTAACAACAAAAACAAGACGCACATCCGGTGAGCGAGTCATTCCTTTAATGACTATAACTTAGCGTTCATGTTTGAAATGATTCGAAAATTCTTCGCAGATCAAGGACAGCTCTATAAAGGTACAAAATTAACAGATATTACATTGTTTGTTTAACTCGTTACAAAATCTTGCTATGTGGAATTTTTCGCTGATTACTTCATCTAACATATTTATAATTCTATATAAATCGGAACTTGTTTCACATAAAGGCTGTTGAGTAAATATGCTTAAATCGATCTTATCATAAATTTAAGAGATTTTTTTATTTGCTAGCTTTAATCTTAAATATTACTTATTTACGACTAATACGAATGTTTGCACTATATATCACAGATCTTTGGATTTGATGTATTAAGTTGTAAAGTATGTATGTGATTCCAAGACATTTATAGGCATTTATATGAATTATCTAGATATTTCATATTAATTTATATTTCAAAGAGAATATGTAAATGTTTCTTCGTGATGTACTTTTTTTTTGAGTTCTTTCAATTTTTTCTCATATCAATAATTGTTTAATCCATTTAAATGCATTGAAACAATTTTAAATAAAAATTCGTTTTACCTTAACAGATGGCTATATGTTGATAAAAATATATGTATGTCTTATATTCTTTTATATTGTTTTAAAAGAGCAAAATGCGAGGTGTTATACAATTCACATAGTTTAACTTAAACGGTACTGTTAATACTGCTGGTGTCTTTGTTAATAATTTTAAAATAAACTAACAATAGGAGAAAACCTAGTTTCATTTATTTCAAACAATTTTGTTAGTAGTTTACATTCAGTTATTAAAATAAAACTAATTATCATTTGTTAACAAGGTAATGATTTGTTTAACATAAATTACAATAAAAAAATAATGTAGGGTGCTTAATGTTTCTAATAAAATAATTAACGTACAATTTAGTTTCAAATTTCTATACATTACAAAAACTTGTGTCCGCTTTGTGAGGGGAACAATATAAAAATTACTACTTATTAATTATAATAGTGTATGTTAGAGTACCGAACCGTAAGTTAAATTCGTTTATCCGAATTATTAAAAAAAATTATAAAACAGAGTATTTCTCATTCAAATGAAACTTAAAGGCAGGAACACCATCACCGGAACTCGTACTGACTACGTTATAGTATGATAAAGTCTATAAAACCGACATACTGTTTGATATGGCATTCGTTATGCACATTTTGTGCTTGGGGTAACTCTTAATCTAACTTAACCTAATTCTGTTTATTTTTTAGTATTTAAATATTATATATAATTTGTCTCTGTGATAAGTTTAAAATAACAACATTAATGTTAACGTTACGGGTAAAAGTACTAAGTCATATTTAATTCTGTTATTTGCGATAATAGTAGGTCATCAGTACATCGAAGTGCATTTATAATATAGATTCTTTTAAGTAGTCCAATTAAAAGAATTAGCCATTCATTGCATAACCAACCAGTAATTGTGTATTACATGCATCCCACGCATTCACTGTGTACTTGGAATGTCGTTTACATAGAATCCTCGAACGTAGTACTTCACATTGTTGTAATTTACGAACATCGGCGCCTTACCGGGGAGTTGGGACTCCCTTCATCGTACAAGCGAATAGCGGATGCGTAAGTATTAGTAATGTGACGCCTCATCGAGTTTTCACCAGTCATTAGAGATACACAAATATGATAATAGTTTGGCAAATATCAATACTTCTGGGCTAGAAGGTCGTAAGCTACGTCATAGCGAAAATTACTTAATTACAGTCTCATTTCGTTATCTCTTTGTCGATTGGTATATTTAAAGTAATTCAATTCGCAAAAAAAAATGGTCTATGACTATGTTTTTATATTTTAAGATTATATTTTTACAGATTTTGCGTCTAATAAAACAAAAAAAATGTTTTTCACAAATAATGTACATGTACAAGTTCAACACAACTTTAAGAAATTTTGCTCTTTATCTATTTATAACTATAAGTAAGAAAATAATCAGGAAATGTTATGTTGTTATGTATTTTTTGCTATACTGAAACAATGTTATTTTGGTGGTTACGCCTTTTGAGTGCAGTGGTAGGAGGAACAATCTAAATGCAGTTATTTCTGTAAGCCCTACGCACGACTGGAACAAACTCTCTACCATAATATTTGTAAAATAGATGTAATCAAAGCTTGTAGCGCAATGAAAACATTTATTTGCGGAAGTAACAATCAATAGATGTGATGATGACGCCGATACCGCCATGCCATGCCATTCATATTATTCCTACCATAGTAATTATAATACAATGCTTTATCCAGATGGTAATGTTTCGTGTATGATACAAATACACATACAAATACACTGTTATATTGAATCCAATTGCAGGAACGACCACGCTCGTCACTCGATAAGAAATCGTTATTGTTTACTAATAATTCCTCTATACATTTAGATCGAAGCTGGCTTTATACGAAATATTATCACAGTTCGCTGTCAAATCAAAGTGCAGTGCTAATACATAGTAGATTACAAAAACCTCCCGTGTATTGTTTATGATTCATCAAATTATTTTCACAAAATATACAAAGCAGTTTACAAATATGTCTATATCCGCCGACCATTGTTTTTATTATAAAGTAATAGTTTATTTCTAAATTTATTGTAATACTAATGGGCACTGTTCGTTGTATTAATTTAACTCAAACTCATTCATAGTTTAAAGTTAAATTGCGCTGCTGAGGGCACGAGCAAAGCGAATGCTTATTAATATAAAACTTGTCATAAATAGTTTTCATTGTGGCGCACGTTTATCATGTTTTTTTTTTTTGTTATTTTGTTTCATATAACTAAATTTGATAAAATAAAAAGCTTCAAGATTCTACGTGTCCATAAGGTAACATCAAGGTTATTGACTACTTACTAAAAAATAATTAATATAGTCTTTATTAAAATAGTTGTATATTGCAGAATAGACAAAATTAATTCAGAGCAATTCAATTCAGAAGTGATAAATAAGTTTTCAGGCTTTTTAAATTCTAATCCAACATTAAAAGGCATTTATGAGTTGAAACGAATTGATTATTTTATAGTTCGGAATAACGAGATGGTAGATGATTCAAGAATCAATAGATGATTTTAGAGTAAAACTCAATGTACAGATTAAATTTCCTTTATTTATAAAACATTAACTTAGGACTGCACTAGTTTAAATAAATTGGACAAAGTCAAACAAAATATAAAGACAAAGGAAAAAATTTTCTGCTGTGGCAACCCAGCTTGTGAAACAATATCCATAGCTAACAAGAGAAGTTAACGTTCATGTAAAAAAAAATATTAAAGATAGAACTAAAACTTGTTTATAATATTCTACAAGGGACGTAAATAATATCTGCAATGCTGTTACTACATCATATTCCGAATAATAGAAATAATTTTCTGCTGTGGCAACCCAGCTTGTGAAACAATATCCATAGCTAACAAGAGAAGTCAACGTTCATGTAAAAAAAAAATTATTAAAGATAGAATTAAAACTTGTTTATAATATTCTACAAGGGACGTAAATATTATCTGCAATGCTGTTACTACATCATATTCCGAATAATAGAAATAATTTTCTGCTGTGGCAACCCAGCTTGTGAAACAATATCCATAGCTAACAAGAGAAGTCAACGTTCATGTAAATAAAATTATTAAAGATAGAACTAAAACTTGTTTATAATATTCTACAAGGGACGTAAATATTATCTGCAATGCTGTTACTACATCATATTCCGAATAATAGAAATAATTTTCTGCTGTGGCAACCCAGCTTGTGAAACAATATCCATAGCTAACAAGAGAAGTCAACGTTCATGTAAATAAAATAATTAAAGATAGAACTAAAACTTGTTTATAATATTCTACAAAGGACGTAAATATTATCTGCAATGCTGTTACTACATCATATTCCGAATAATAGAAATAATTTTCTGCTGTGGCAACCCAGCTTGTGAAACAATATCCATAGCTAACAAGAGAAGTCAACGTTCATGTAAATAAAATTATTAAAGATAGAACTAAAACTTGTTTATAATATTCTACAAAGGACGTAAATATTATCTGCAATGCTGTTACTACATCATATTCCGAATAATAGAAATAATTTTCTGCTGTGGCAACCCAGCTTGTGAAACAATATCCATAGCTAACAAGAGAAGTCAACGTTCATGTAAATAAAATTATTAAAGATAGAACTAAAACTTGTTTATAATATTCTACAAAGGACGTAAATATTATCTGCAATGATTTTACTACATCATATTCCGAATAATAAAAATATTTTCTCGTACTGTCTGATATTAATTAGGAACTTTATTCGCCTGTACAATCGTAGAATGATGTTCTGGTCGAGGTAAACAAGTTCTATAGCGCCGGTGGCTAGACCTGTCGCCGACCGTTCCGATATATCGATTCAGGTGGGGGCGTTGTGCGTCGATTTTGTCTAGCAACACTAAACAACCCTAAAAAAGTTACCGCTCCCCATGTCTGTTACATATTATGCGCCACGTTGCCTTCGATACCGGATTAGCGAGCGAACTACGTCATAACTTTACCAGCGTTCATTGCCACTAATATTTAGCATATACTTTAGCACATCCCGAATAAGCGCGGCAATGAAATCTACCTAAGTTTTCTTCTCGGTGTATCATAGACGGGAGGGTAGCACAGACGCAGGAACGCCCCAAAATTTATAAAGCGTTAGCTCGTAGTACTTTCATCTCTTTTCCCCTCGCAAAGTCCATGCCAGACGAGGAGATTCAGTTATTACAAAAGTAAGCGCGACACGTGTGGAGCGGCGGCAGACGGTTCTGTGACGATCTTCAGTAATGTTTTTGTTAATAATATTGTAATCGCAACAAATGCAGCCTATTATTTAAAACAACACGAATATTATTGAAACAGTTCGTGTCCGCGTGAAAGTGCCGCAACACAGGCGGCGGCTTGCCTCACGCCCCGACTCCTATTGATTTTCTCAGACTGCTGCATTAAATAACTCGTAATCGCGGATGCGGACTGTCTACCTCAAAGCAATATATTATATGCCTGGTCGTTCGATAAACGGACGTAAAATACTAGAATAGTTCAAAATACGGTGCTTAATTATTTTCGTACAAAAAGATAAGATAATTGTAACAATAGTATGCGGAATACGCCGCAAATACAATTCGTATAGTCGTGGTATTATGAGATGATAGTGTTTGTTACCCTATGTCGATGATTTCGTCTCCATTATTCTGGGAATGGTTCAATCTTTGGTTGGTTGAATTTCTGAAGGATCTATATCATGAAATTAAAATGGTTGTACTAAGAGGAAATGGTTTCTTATCGCACGGCGGACAATCTGAACTGGCGAGCAATGGCATCGGGAACGGGAGTGCAGTCGGTGGACCACGTGTACAAGTGCAGTACCTACCCGCCGCAAGCAAGCATGAACAGTCGCGGTACTCCAACTGCGTGGGCTCCTCCAACAACTACAGGCTGCTGACGCAGTCACGTAAGTTTAATGAGCGTAGCCCTCGCGTTAGGTAGAGCATCCCGACTATAAGCATTACGGCGTAACAATGTTAATTAAATTTAGTTCATACTTGTTTTGTTTTTTTCTTTCTTTCTCTTTCTTTTTTTTTTTTTTTTATTTTTATTTTTTTGTTTCGTTATTTCCTTAGCGCAGTGCAGTTATCCGCGGGCATCTACACCACATAGTGAGTGTTGTTGAGCAACAAACGGATTTTGTAGATAAATGACAGTAGCTTATTTTGATGATGATTTCAGGGTCGGAGTGTTATCATCCGACGGGGTCCGCGCCCTCCAACTTCCTGCCGGGGGCTCAACAGAACTTGGGGCCGCAACCGAACCTTCGCGCCCAGCCAGCACCGCAGACGTCCACACCGCCCGCGCCTCCGCAGGACATATCTAAGTCTACTATGGTGAGTAATCTGCAGTATGTAAGACTATTCAATTAAAATTTTATTAGATATTTAGAAATTGACCACGTGATAACCACGACCATCTTGACTTGATGTAATTTATGATACATCCATTCAAAATAGTATATCATACAAAAATATTGGGTTAGCTATGAACATATAAGAATGCGATATGCAACGATTGGAATTTATATACATTTTCAATATAGTTGTAAGAAAAAAAGACACATTTGCTTTATATAAATATTGGTAATATATATAAAAGCTAAACGTTTGCGCCAATGCGAATACTGCACTTGTACTATTTTTATCAAAAAAAATTATTAAATATTTAGAACTGATTCTGTACTTGGATGTATAATAGGAAACATCAGAGCATGTTCTATATTTTGACTTATTTAGACAACATTAGTGCAAGAATATGCTTTTTCATTCTCTCATCGACTTTGCCAAGGCAATGTTATAGATAAGTATGGCTTTTAATCTATAAACCTTTACCATTACGTAAATGCAATTTTTATTATCTCTGAATAATTTATTAATCGCTACGACATCTAATTATCACATCACACGTATAACAAGATGAATAAAAATGGTCGTTTATGATTCGCTACCTTTATTTCTTCATACTACGGTATGCACTTATTGTGTAATTAAATTTATAATCTTTAGTCATATTGTATGAATTCTTACTAGTCTATAAACAAAATTATATATAAGATTTTTGTGAGGAGATACACTATATTGGATTTCTTCCAAATTCAATGTTATCATGCGGTTTGTATATAGTCTAAAGCGTCAGTCAGTTCAGTCTCGGATTACCCCAAATCGATTATATCTACCAATATCTTCACCGACTTATTTCGCTCACAATTATACAAGGGCTTTATATATTTTAAAGAATCTATCATTTTCATTGTATGTTAAGAACACAGATAGTATTCATGTTGCGATGGTATAGATGGTGTAGAATTCACTCCTCGTCACAATACATTTGCCACTTTATTAATGCCGCCGTAATTCTCTCAAAGAGGCGACCTTGTCCGTTGCGGTATGTTAGGCCTTGCACTGAACGCAAAATCGATATCGTAACTCTTGGCATATATTTTTAATACTCTTATCATGTTGTATTATAAGCAATTTTCTTTACACTTTGTTACCCTTAATTGGATATTGTATCACAATAGCAGGAAAACGTTAGTTCTTAGCAGGAAAGTCATTTATTGTTAAAACCCAGGCGTATCCTCTACGTGTGGTCTTTTACGAAGAAATGCACTTATCGTATTTCATTAAAATTGAAACACAAGGTGTCAAAGAATGCCATCTGTATATTTCCTTGATAGTAGTGCAACATGATATCCGTTGGACAATCATACATTCATTAAACTGGTTGGACGAACTGCTTTTAATTAAGTAAATCGTTCAAATTGATGGTTTTTTAATGTAAAGCAAAACCTTAGTATTTTAATTCTACGCCTTAGCGCCTAATGAATGCATTTTTAAATAACAAATAGATTGCACCTAAAGAAAAATCTATCTATAATATATTGTCATTAATTAAACAGGACGAGATATATAATTGTACACCTATGGGGTTTTGTAGTTATAATTGCGCATATTTTCTAACAGTGTCATTGATTATTTTCATTCGTACAATAAGCTGTCTTTAAATATTAATTTTTTCGTAATATTCGACGTTTTTATTTTTATTCATATACATTGTTATTGTATATAATTTGGCAGGCTGGACATAACTACGTTTCACAGCAAAGCCAAAGTCAGCAAGCAAGACCGCAGTATCCAAACTTCTCCTACAGAGCGCAGCACGGAGCCCGTCCTAACACGCATCCACGGTAAGAATAGATAACTTTTTCTATATCCTCTATTTTAATTAACGAACGAATTTATTAACTATGGACGAATCCGAATTTAATTTTTCAAACTAAAGAAATTACACTAAACATTTTGGTGTTATGTTCCTACTTAAAATAAATGATGTGTTATCATTAATACGGTTAACTATCGTTAATTAATACCACGGTCTGCTGAAGTCATTATAAATATGGAATAAATTACTTTTATTTTGTTGAATTTATTTACCAATATCTCTTATTTCTGGCAACCGGGATGATGTTACTCGCGTCCGTAGTAAAAATCTGAATTATAAATACCCTACAGGTGTCCCATTGGTGGTGTTAAACGTGTAGTCAAATATCGGTGGTAAGCTTTGTCTGATGGCTCACTGTACCACCCTTTGCTATGTTGTGTAGGGTAAGCTGTTAGCCATTGGACACCGAATTTGAATTGAAAAACTGTTTAGTGTTTATAACTATGGTAATAAACATTTTTCAGACAACAACAACCATACCTGGGCGGTAATGGAGGAGGTGCAACCGGACCGGTGGTTTATCACCATCCCACATTGATGTTCCAACCACACATGGGATTGCCACAAACATATCAACAGCCAAGGTCTTCTTCATCAGGGTAAGTTTCTTTTGTATAAAGTTTTACAAAAATTTACTTTATGGTACTGCAGTTTTTAAGTCAGCAGAGAACAAGTGATTTCTAAAAATACCCACATTTCCTAAAGGGAAGTCTGGGTAAACATTTTTACTTTTATTAGAACTGTATGAAAAGTGGCCTTAGAGCACTTCTAAAAGTCACGGAGTCTACAGAGCTTATTCACTATGATTAAGCACCAAGAAGAGCATAGCTCCCAGCAAATAAATATATATAGCAGTTGCGAATGATTTCCTATATGTAGATTTAAAATGTGTGCAATGTAGTGTAATCATATATCATTTTATTCATCTTGTACCATTATTTTTTCACCTGTAACTTCATTCATGTAAATTTCATTTATATAGACTTCAAAACAATAAGGTGAGTAATTTGTTAATTATTTATACAGCTTTGAGAATTAGTAAACTAATTTGGTTTTTTATTGGAGCTGTTGTTAATATAACCGACGCTATTTGCTTTTAATTATTACGCCACACAGCAAACCTCATTTTTAGATGATATGGATAACTACACGTTGATCTTCGAAAACATTTATTTTTTATTTGTTGGGTTTTAAATAAAATAAAAAATAATAAACAGTTATCTCTATGCACCCACTATTGCAACTTGGATCCTTCTCACACAAAGAAAGAGACATTTCAACTGTTGAGGCCTTTTGTTGGAATTATATAACTCTTTACAGCATTAAATATCTTTAAATCATTTACAATGAACAAGTCTGTATTTTAAATAAATTCTATGGAATTTAAGAAAATAAATTAATTCATTTAATACAAGTCAACTTTTTGAATATTTTTATTACAAACAAAGATATATTTCAATTTACAATACTACAGGCTTTTGTTAAAGAAATATTTGTATTGTCATTGATTAAATAAACAATACAAATTGGCCTCTTGTCTGCATAGTAAGAGCATTTTTGTTGAAACTCTCCTTTCACTACAGAGCCGGTAGCGCCCACTTCTCTTCCTTTGAAGACGGGAGTCTTTAGGGGTAATGTCTATTCCCGCTTTATACCAGCGATATCCCCAAAGACCTCCCGATTACAAATGACATTGCGCTATTTCTTTCGGGTTCCATCTTGTCTTGGATAACAAAACGTCTCCAGTTCGTGAACCAGCGCCTTGGTGTCTGGAGCCCGGTTCAGGAAGTGGAGATTCGACGTCCATCCGGACAAGAGTGAGGCATTGCATTTTTCCTGCAAAATTAAAAGGCAGCATCCGGTCCCTCGGAAACACATGGTCAAATACCTCGGAGTTACACCCGATCATAGACTGAATTCCAACAGTCACATTAGTAAGGTAAGGAAAAAGGCTGTCTTCATTTTAGACAGACTTCACCCTCTCCACTCCAGTAAGTTAGCATCTCTATCTCACAAAGTGAACCTGTACAAAACCTGAATACAGCAGAGAGATACAGGTGCACAGTGAGTGGTTTCACATGCCGTTGACTGTAACAGCCATTTAAAATTACACAAATTGCCCCTATAGTTAGATGTACATTGCATGCATTATGCTTGATAATATTTGCAGTGCCTAGAAATATGCTTTTGTATTGCTCAAGTATAAAAAGGATAAGTATTGCTTTAGATAATTTTGAAAGTAAAGGCTTTTACTTTTAAATTTTCATTTCTAATGTTTTGATAATAATATATAATTTTTATTAAGTAGCTATAAACAGGGGGAGGTTGAAATACTTATTTTAATTAACTTATTTGCATTAACTTAAAGCTATGCTTAATAAGACTTGTATTTTCCAAATGGTTTATTGCTAAGCGATTATTTACTACTTTTAAAATTATGGGGATTTATTTTTTCTTTTGCATAAAATTTGCTTTGTCTTGGATTTTTTTCTATTTTTCTTTCAAAGGTTGCCAGAGCTGACCTTAGATGCTACACATACACACCGCTAAAAAGATATTGAATGCTGAGGCCAGCACAGTCTCGAAGATTCTTAATCATGGGATGCTTCATGCACTGGTCTTTCATCAACAATTATCCTTTATGTTAATAAAAGCTTATTAATGATTCTTTTTACTTAGATTTATCATATTATATGGGAAATCTACATGCACAATTATACTTCATTAATTCATGAATGTTTTAAAGTCATTTAAATTTTTTCCTTAAACATTTGTGTTTTATTTCATTTTAACATGTTTAGTATTTTATCTGTAATCCTTGTCAAAGTCTACAAAGCTGAGCAACATGTGTCTAACTAAACTTATCAATTTTGCTCTAGCGAATGAAATATAACCATTCTCAAGCCCATTATGTTTAAGAGAGTATGTGAAAAAATTAGAGATCTTTGGAGGAGGCCTATGTCCAGCAGTGGATGTCTGTCAACTAATGATCACGATGACAATGTTTATTTATGTTCACTGCTTTAATTTTTCACGTTTATTGTTGTCTAATACTAGTTTTCTGTAAAAACGAAGGTAGTTTATAATATTTCTAAAACATTAAGCCAACATATTTAGGCACTGGAGTCCAAGATTAACAATAAACAATGTTGGCCACAAGTTCATTTATTAATTGCAACATCTACATTAAATAATTTTCGACATTTACATTTTATCATTAATTAATTTATTACAATAACTAATAATTTTTCATACTCGAAAAACACTTTAAAGTGTAAAATTCTTGGAACAAAAAATTACTTTGCGAACGTATTTGAAGCTATTTTATTGTACTCGATATTAAAATGCATAGATTATGGAAATATAGGAATTAATAAACTTTACTAATCAGATATAAATATTACAACACAAAGACGTATAAATTTTCACCTTTCATCATCGTAATTTTTAGCCTATTGTCTGCTTACTGCTTAACATAAGTTTTCTAAATCAATTATAAACGAGACTTCCTGCTATCTTCACCAGATTCTCGGTCCATGTGGCAAAATTTTTGAAATTGGTTTAAACAGAAAGGTCTGAATCATATATAACAATGATCTGGTAAGAATTGACAGTTACTGTCAGTCAATTTAAATACAAATATACAGCGAATATAGAGTATATTATGCTTAATAAGATTCTCACAGTTGTAATACCTAACATCATGTCTAATATGCGAAATGATGGGTAAGATATAACTTATATTTTTTATTGTATTTGAAGCCTAGTAAAAAAAAAGTTATTTCCAGTGATACATATTTAATAAAGCAGTATTGGGGAAGTCTTGAGATTTATTATTGGCATAAAATGAGGCGGATTTCTAAATAAAAGTTGTTCTAATTCCTGACCTCAGATTCACAGGAGGTAGAGAAGGATATACTTAAAAAAAAACAGACTAATTTAAATTCCGCCTTTTCAATGATTTGAGAGAATATTACCTAGATAGGGTTTAGGGCGCTTGCGTCTGTAATAGAGCTTATTTGCCTATATGAAGCGTATGCCTCTGCATCAATGGTAAATGGTACTTGTCCAAAATTTTTCCTGTTGTGATATTTTGACTGCTGAGATGACAGCATATTTACGGAGGTATTCTTTTTGATAGTGTTATTATTTTGTTTTTAGATTCTATCCTTACATGACCCCGTACCTGGGTTACAGCTCGCCTGCTGGTCACACTCCACCATGTAAGCATAATGAAATTGGTTAAATAAAAATCACTGATGGTAGATCTCTGTCACTGTAGACGGTCTAATTAGATATCACCGCAGCAACTATTTCTGTCGCCAAACTATAGTGTAAAAATATTACTATGTTCCTATTTGAAGAGCGTTGTATCTAATGTAATTACTGGGGTAATAAGACTTAACATCTTATGTCTCAGGCGATGAGCGCAAATTGAGGAATGTCTCGCTCGTCTCATTGCTTCATTAAATATAAAAAAATGTGCATGTCACGTATAATTGAATTAAAAAATAAGTATAATATTTAAAATAAATTTACATGCCCGAAAATTTTAATAACGTTTTAATAGAATCTAAAAATTACGAATAGGTTTTAGTATAACACAAAATATTACTGTCTATGGTTAGTAATTTCAATCTCTTGTAACATTTACTATTAGAATATTCCAGATGAACTCGGCCATTTTGTTCAGAGCCACGTAACGGTGCACAACGTAAAATAGTTGACCACGTTAGAAATAGTATAAATGGAGGGTATCCATATTTTGGTTCAAGTAGCTAAAGTTTTGAGTTCTTTCATAATGACTAACATAATGTTAGTGTTTTTAAAGTGCTTTCTAATTAATCTGAAAATAAATTCTGTAAAAGGTGCGTAATAGACGTTGACGCAGTAACCTATAATTTAACATGCAATGATATTCATTCCTTTTTGATAACTATATTTCCATTTGCAGACTACTACTCAAACAACCAGCAGTTACCGACTGGCGGCGTGTCAACGGCACAAACACGTGGAAGTGCACCTCTCGTGGGCCCGCAATCAGCCACATCGACCGCACCCGTAACAATTGCACACGCGCAACCACCGCCGCATCTACAGCCCTCTATGTCCGGTTGGTGCTTCTATAAACGAAAAAGAAGTTGATGACTTTCTAAAAACCGAAAATGGTATTGGGCCATCTGTATGGTTCAGTCGCATACATCCTTAAGAAATAGTCTAACCTCTTACACAATGAACACTCATATTGTCATTATTAGCAAATGGATGATCTGCTTCTAGCCCTTGATGTTATTTGGGGTTTGTTAGCCACATAATAGCCAGTCATGTGGTTATTATATGACCAACAAATATTATATTATGTAATACTAAAATAATACTGTACTTGCTCAAAACCATTTTTATGTTTTAATTAAAGCTTTTTAATAAATAATATAGAAACATGTAATGTTTTGTAATATTTGTGATGTTACAGTTTAATATTTTTCAGGTATACGTCCTACTCCCACGAAACGTAGTCACAGAGTACCTATTATAGATCCAGTTACTCGTAAGTGATGACTCTATTAAATTTTAATATCATTGTAAAGCCTAATTTGAGCTTTCAACAGAACTTAAGCAGGAGTAATCTATTTACCCACGTAATCAAAGAGTAAAATATGTAATAATATCGTTGTTCTAAACGAATATTATTAACCTTTTGCACTTAGAACTGTTGTTGATGTTGCTATTCAGCAACTGAGCACTGATTAAAAGGTTGCATTTACAGATCTTCAGGTTCTTAAAAATAACTTTGGAGTCGAGTAACATTGTTATGGCTGCTACAGTTTTACTTCATTTAGACTTTCTAATATATGAATAAAATTCTGTCATCAACTTTACTACAAGTTGTATTAAAATAATAATTCATTAAAGAATGTTTAAGTTTTTTGCTAAGAAAAGAAAATATAAAGATATTAAAAGTCTTTATATATATTTGTGCAGTTTTGTCAAATAAATAAAGTGTCTATCTGCTTTCAAATTTAGTTTCTTTGGATTTGATTGATTAATATACAAAATTTGTTACATCTAATAATTGCAATAGTTAGTTATATTACTATACTTGCATAGTTTGAATGTGTTGACATTTACACTATTTTTTTCCTTGGCTGTTTAATTTGAGCAACATGAAGTAAATCTGTAATAATTAAATTTACAGCTTTATATGTTTCAGTGAAATAATTAGTTTTTTTTTTTTGTATGTTTCAGAACAAGAGGTGCTTTCAGAATTGTACAATAATGATTCTTATTTTGTTGGTGGAGACACAAATGAAAGGCAAACTCCGCAACCGGTGCGATAATTTTGTATAATTATATATGGGGAGATCTTTCGGGGAGGCATATGTCTATCGGCTGCTGATGATGATGATGATATATAATTATATACAATAAATCTATTACTAATGATTAGATAAAAAAATATAAATCTTATTAATTTTGACAGAATAAATGGTGTACCAGTTTTAAAGGCTCTTATGGTAAATTAAAGATAATACATTTATAAGAAATTTGCACAAAGTTTAACTGTCTGAATTAATATATTTAGAAAATAGTTACACTAACAAAAACTATTTTAAAAACATTTATTTGCCGTGTCATTGTCTCTGCAACAACACAACAAGCGTTGACAATACTCTCTCATATATATGTTATTAACATTATCCACTCAAAAGAATTAGGATTACACACAAAAAATTAATACTTGTTAAAATATATGCTTGATAATTCCCCTATACGGTTTAGTTTATCTGACAAGTGTTTAAACATGTATAATATGGTGCAAGATGTTTCGTTTTCTTTGGGTACCAATAATAATGGCATGAATAGACTAAAATTATTGCAAAATTTGTGTCCACTTACATGTTTATCTTAGATGATGATGATGATGATGATGATGATGATGAAGTTAGTAGTAATACAAATTAAAAAATCACTTGCTAGTTCGAGTGGAAAGTAAAGCCTTATATTTTTTACTTAAAATTTCAATGTCTCCTTTTGTTGGTATTTGGGTTTTTCAAACCCCTAACTGTCTCGTAACAACATTAGGGTGTTCTAGATGCCAAGAGGGCTTATACAAAATCTGGAATAGAATAAAATTTAGCATTAATAACATTGTACTCTATGTATTTATGCTTTATTGATATTATTATATTTAAGTGGAAGAAGGGGAAGGAAACCTAATTGTACCTGTCAAATTGTTACACATGGCAGTAAAGCTGATCAAACTGAAATGGGATTTTTTAATCATTCAATTTAATTATTTTTTTTTATGTAAAACCCTAATTTTCTTTTCAAACTTTTGAATTCTTTGCTTTGCTTTTCAAGTTTTGAATTCTTTGCTTGCAAACAACAGTTCCAAAAAATTCTTGATATCATATTGTTTAAAAAATCAGTTATTTTGCTATTACAAAATCTCAGTCCCAATGTTATTTATTTGCGTAGAATGAGATTTACTATACTCATATATGAATAAATGTAATGTTCACGCAGGAACCACCGGTGCATAGTATTGCAGAAGAGTTTTCGAGATTAGTGAACGAGTCAATAGCGAACCAGCAACCACCCAACGACAGTGTGATAAAGTCGCCCTTCGGACCCAGAAGTGTGGAAATGACTACGCCAATAGTAGCAATAAATATGCACGCTCAAATAAACGCAATAAGTTCCATTAATAATAATATAATGAAGTCTGATATTTTAAATATTAACGAAAATAAAAATTTGGGACCCGATGTTGTTGCACAAACCAACGAAACTCCAATAGTATCGGCAATATCGGACAGTCCTGTTATAGTGCCTAAAATGCCTACAAATATAAAGCTATTCCAGAAGACAAGTGAACCTCTGCAATGTTTAGCGCTAGATACCAATAAAAATATACCTGGATATAAACAACCTAAACAAAAAAATAAGCCAATCGTGCCTCATGAAGAATTATTAGAGAAGAAATCTACAGAGAACCCTAGTGGCCCACGTCTAGCAATTACACCGTCAGTGCCTACAGTGGCGGACACCGTGACTAAAATGGAGTCGCCAGTCATTGGTTCCGTCCCATCTTCCTTCTTAATACCCTTCCCCGATCAGTATATGACTTCCGTTCAAGCCGCCACTCTTCCAACCGCGTTGCCACAAAAAATACGCGAGCCACGGGAGCGGATGCGTTCAGAAGAAAAGGATAAGCTGAAGAGTCACATCCAGCAGGAAAAGGATATATTTATGAAACCGAACGGACCTATATCTCTCGGTAAGTAAACAACCTTTTCGATTAAGTTTTAATATACTAGATATATAAGATATAGGATGTTACGAAAAATTTACGGATTTTATTCAGTTTTGTGTTGGCTTCTGATCCAGTCATTCTTATTATACCATTACATAACAGATTCACGGAGACAATAACAGATGTGCATGTTTTTTTTATGTTTATTTTTGTCTGTTGCTCTTTTCCATAACAAATATTTACTTATTATACATTCTAGTTTACGTATGTAAATGTTTTTGTTCAATCACTTCATATGCTAGTAAGGTAAAGATGACATCTAGCATAGCATGTTGTGTATGCTGCATGGTTTAAATAAGATTTTTGTAGCTGTATGTATGTCACACAAGTAGCCACAGAGGTAAAATAAACATGGTCATTAAGGGAATTGGTTTTATAGAAAATTGACATGTACTTAACGTTTTGTGCCTCTTTGCTGCACTGTTTGAATACTAACATTATGCTTATTCCCCTGATTTACTGGGGGGAAACTGCAATGTTGGAGTGCTGAATAGAACTGAATTTAGTGTTGAATTCATGTCATAGCTATGGACAGTCTCAATTGTTAGTTTCTAAATTTCATTTCCTTAATAATATTCAAATTTTTTTTTTCTCGAAATCATCATAAGCAAGAGGAATTCGGCTAACAATGAGCCTAAGCTAAGTAGTGCTCAATTTTGTTGTAGTTTTGTTGGTGGCATCTACCTGTAGAAAGTTCCTAATTGTACACCAGGTATTGAGGATTGCGGCTTTTTGTTTTGTTAAAATAGCACTAGCACAGGTTTTGGTTCGTATTTATAATAAGGACATTATTGTTATTACTATATTATTATTTATATTAGTCTTGTATAATATGTGCGAGATTAGATTCTTTACGTCCAAATTTCATCTGCACTTTTACATAATAAAAAGAACATAAACATATGATAAAGAAAACAATTACATTTTATAATTTTGCGGAGTGTGATAACGCTCCAAACAGACCTCGACATGCAGTCCTGGCTCTCAAGTACATGTGCTGCACATACTACTAGACGCAAACTCTTCCCCGTGGGGGCAAAGACGGGTTATGTCGGACTTGCACCGACTAAAAAACCCCACGATATTCCGCCTCATCGTCTGATGGCAGGGTCACGGGAACGCTTTCGCTTGCAACTGCGACCCTGTCAGCGCTGGCCGCTTTTGCAGCCCCACCTTGGGAGAGAGGGATGAACCCTCCCTTTCCAGTGCGCGCCGGAACATGCAGCGGGCCCCCTCCTCGGCCTCCTGCAGTCGAACAGAGGCCATGGGAGCCAAGAGAGAAAACTCCCGGCTCCCTGCGGCGGATCCTATGCTGGCTCCGCCAAGTTCTCGTGTAAGTGGCAGGCTTATAAAATACCTGTCAGTAAATATATGGTATTATATATTTAATAGTATATGGTATTATTTACTGCCAGGATTGCCTTTCAGCAAATTTCAGCACAACTCGTAAACTTTTAGGAAAGTCAGATCTTACAAAATTTTCGGATGCCAATTTTCTGTAATAGGGTAAAATAGAATATTTTACCCTATTACAGAAATTTGGTATTAACATCTGCCAACACATTTATTCTGATTCCTATTTTGTTGGTTTGTTGTTTGGGTTATAAGTCAAAAAACTTATTCTGCATTTGAATCTAACTATAGACTTATCCACGGAAATTTCAAGAAACAAAATGTTTCTTGAAATTCGTTTTGTCCAAAAAATCTAAAAAGTGACTAACCTTTTGCACCCGATTCCGAAGACTTTGATCGTTTGAATGTCTCACGCAAATGAAGCATCCAATAGATTTGCAGGAATCGTTCCCTTCTAAATATGGCACTAGAGAAAGGAATTTTAGCGATGAAGGATTGGGGCCAATATTCCTAAAGATAGCTAACAGTTATTGTATCCATATTTAGATTCACTCCTAGAAAGTTCTTACATTTTGCCACTGTAAGATCTACCCATGTATTCCACGTGGATCTCTTTGATACACTTCTTTGACCAATTTTAATGCGAGCCAGATTATTTGTCTCTTCTACATTGTTCAATCAATTCATATGCAAAAAAAAGCATAAAAAAGATTTTGTACAATTCTCCGGAATTTGTGGCCCTTCAGCTTTATCACCAGAAGTAAAATCTATATCCCCTAATTATCTTTTCTCTTGCATCAATCATCGTCGCTGCTGCTTACACTGTGCATAAGTTTTGCCCGATTTCTTTCGGTAACTATAATATCACTACCACTAGAATCACTTCCTGCAGCTTCTTTGATACTGCCTTCGTCACTACCTTTATTGGATTCAAAATCTCGAACATAAGCGTTCATATAAAATTCGCTATGACTGCTCTCAAACCCATTTTCAATGTTATCTTGTTAATGTTACTTAGGCATGGATAAAGTAATATTATTGTATTAACATTCTTACAAAGTCTAAGTAACGTGTTGAATAATTTTATAATTAATAAATTACCTAGCACATAAAATTTCCCGTTTAAATAGTTGGTAGATCACAAACTAAGCGTATCTGTTTGTTAGTTGCGTCGTATTATGACGTTTCGATTTACAATATTAGAGAATAAAATATATTTTTTTAATTTAATCATTTTCAATTACTCTATTAATACTTTATAAATATCAAAATACATTAATATTTTGACCGCGTATGCATTTTTGAACTGGCCTGTATCACTGTAATTAATTAGTTTCTAAAACAAATTCGGTTTGTTCATACGTAAGCTTATCCAATTAATGATTTTTTACATATAAAACTATTTACATCGTATATGTCTATTTCTTTATTAATTTCATTGTAGAGATAAACGAGATGACAGTTAACGTGTGCAAGCCATCTTAGTTTTAGTGTTAGGGATGCCGAGTTTACTATACAACCAAATTATACGTATCTATAATCACTGCATAATTAGGATCGATTCTCGTACACTTGCGCACAACACTAGTGCATTTCATACCCACCGTCTTTCCGAACGGACCGTTTCAAAATGGCGGCTATTCCTTCACCGTCAGAGAGTGTAGTTGTTTAAAATGTATTTATTTGTATTTTATTTCATTTTTGATTAAAATTAATTCTTAGTTTAGTGTATTATAGTCATAACAAATTAAGTGTAATATTTAAGCGATATTGTGCCAGTAAAAAAAAAATATTAAAAATCAAGCATACTTCATCCTTGAGTGTAACCTTTTGCTTATATCCATCTTGTTTTACCATATTACCTTCATGATTTAACCTTATACAGTAGGTAGTGTAAAATTTTGTTGATAATACGTTGATTAGGAGACTAATATATACTGTGTTCAGTGCGCTAATTGTTATTTTTACTAATTTTATATGAACCACGAGTCTCCCACGTGGAAATGACTCATGACGCTATTTATACACTTCGATTTAGCTTCAGAAAAAGTGATACTAATCTTTAAAATCAAACGAAAGATATTCTCAAGATGTATAACATATTAGTGATTAATTTTGTACGCAATGAATATATCCAAGTTTTATGACCGTGTGTTGAAGCTAAAAATTACGGGGAAAAATTACAGGCCAAACTTTACAGGCCAAGATAAGTAATTAATATAATCTTCCTTCTTCCTAGGTCCTTAATAAACCTATTTATGTTTTGTGTATTATGTTCATTCCTATTTATGTTCTGTGTATTATGTTCATTCCTATGTAAGTTATCTAATGGTTTGATCTTTCCTTCATTGCTTTGTTGGCAAGTGACCTTCATTTTGAAAGTCGATTTCTTGTCTCGAAATACTTACTGTTACAGGTAATAATATTATAGGTGATTCTTAAGTCCATTTTTTCACCACAAAAATATTGTTAGTTTTTATGTTTCGTAATTAAATAATACTAAAAATAGTATTTACAGAATTTTTGTGTAATATCAGTTTTGTTCTATTTATTTCTATCATAATCTTTAAATACATATTTCTATATTAAAAATCATATATAAAGTAAATACAAACAAGAAAACACATAACAGCTATGTATAAGTTTTCTTTGTTAAAAATATTATCCAAAGTGAAAGGTGCTTGCGATGTTTGTTTGTGACATATATTCAAGTGTTTTATATAAATGAGCAAATATAAACCCAAATTGAATTACGCTAAATTTTATACTATATTTAAATACATTTATATAATTATTTTATTATCCCTATATTTTGAGTCTTCTACAGCAGGCCATAGTCATGTGGAAATCGATTCAATGTGTAACATTTGCATACATAATTAATAATTTATCCTTAAAAACACATTATTTTTAAGTCCCTGCTAGATATTGATTTACCTTGCTGCTTAATTATATGATAATTTAAAATTGAGAATAAAATTCGTTGAGGTGTTTAGTGTTGCTATTATAATTTTTTTAGTTAAAATGATTATTTAAATGCTAACAATAGTATAATCAATTTTGAGTCTCTTTTCCTTCTAAATATATTTGGTTACTTTTGTATACAATGTGAGTATTTATGCAATAAAAAACTTTTTTTCTTTTTAGTGAGTTCAGTTGATAGTATACAAGAAATTATCAACACTGCAACTAGTCAAATAAATGAAACATTGACAAACGAAACAAACACTGCAATAGTTAATAAGCAATTGAAATCTGACTTGCATACAACTACACCTCAAAAAGAAGTAGAAATAGTTAAGAACACTGATTCACCTATGGATATGTCATCTCTGAGTGCCACTGAATTACTTTCTGCTAGTATCGAAAAATTTGTTAAGGAATCAACTACTGTTTTGCCAACTAGTAATCAGAATGAAGAAGTCTCCAGTCCTATTGAAGCTCAAGTAAAACTAACTCAAAGTTTAACAAGTTGTGTATGCACTCTGCCTGAATCTAGTACAATAGATTTAAACCTTAACTATAAGACTACAGGTTTGTTAACGCATCTTTATTTCTTTTATAGTTAATTTAGATCATAAATGTTAAAACTATAATGGTAAATATGTAAAATTTCTTATTTACTTGTTTATAACATTACATAAAAGTAGAAATTTTCCTACTCCATAATGTATAAACAGTGTAATACATCGTAACTATACTTTTTAATATATGAAAAAACTTTTGAGCAATGCTTTTAGTATAATAAATTTCTGCCTTATAAAAAAAATAGTAATATTTAGTCTTAGCCATATGCATTTTCTCAAAAAAGTTATCTACTTAAATTGGTTACTCTGTGCATAAATTATGTTCTGATTTTCATTCATTTTTCTCATTACTACAAAAGAAAAAAAAAAGTAATTATGAATTCATGTACATGTTTATTACATAATATAAATTTGTAATATCAGGTCTTGATACTGCCAATAATAATGCGGTTGATCTTGAACAAATTGAGAGTGAAACTGTGAAGGAAGATATTAATAAAAATGAAAGGTCAACGAAAAATACTAAGAATAATAAGATAGCAGAAAGTAATTTGACAAATAATGAAACAAATGTTAATGAAAACGATGCACTTAAAAATGGTAAAGATGAGACTGATAAAGTAAGTATAGAACAGGATGAGATCCTCTCAAAGACAGATGAAACGAAGGAGAAAGTTCCTGTTATAGACAAGGTGATAACCACACCACCACAGCAAACAGTTTTTGTACTTAAATACAAATATGGTGAAGGTAAGTGCTTAAATCATTGTAAAGTATTAAGCATTTTTATAAAGATTTTTTATTAAGAAGATTAAATCTAATAATGACTAGGATCGTAAAATATTATGTATTGGAAAATCCTTTCTAAGATATTTCTTTTAGTTATCAGGCACAAAAATTATAATAATTATTTAATGTAATACCACTTTCAGATCAATGGTCTCCAGTTAATAAATCTGGCAAGAAGTGCTATGATATTGGTTTATTGAAACAAATTAGAGATGCTCCTCTTTCAAAGGATAAAGTCCATGTGCCTATGTTGGAAGCTTGCAATGTTATGAAGGTATGTTGAAGTTAATTAGTTTGGTCACAATTACTACTTACTGTTGTTTATTAACTTTCGAGAAAATTTTAATTATTGGAAATTCATAATGCAATTATAAAAATTGCATTATGAATTTTCAATAATTCGATAATTGTTTAATATATAATTTTTTTTTAGACCCCGATGCATCTAGAGTCACCACCATTTAACCCTATTTTAAGACCCATAAATGACTCGTTGTTTCCGAATTTCGCAAAAAGCTCCAATGGCCCAAGAAATAATACTCCACGTGATCCTAAAAAGGATGGTAAGAATACAGAAGTATAATTTAACTTAATTACATTTCACAATATTGCTTAGATTGCAACATTTAAATGACTATACAAACCCATAGGTAAGGGAGGCAGTATGAAGCTCTCCCCGTCATCAAGTGGCAGTAACTCTCACAAAGCAGTAATACGTCTTTCTCTCACGCGAGAGGAAGTAAAACTTAACCAAACTAAAGATGCTTGGAAACCAACTAGACTGAAGAAATCAAATTTGAGTGAAGATGATTTCAAGACTCAGGTAATGCCAGCTAATCAATGTCCTCATAAGTAACAATTTTAATTATGTAGGTACTGTTAATTTATAAGGCCTAATTCTATTACAGGAATTATATAAGAAGTTCAGAGGTATACTCAACAAGCTGACTCCACAAAAGTTTGACACCCTTATAGAGAAAGTGAAGACTTTGGAAATCAACAATCAAAGTCGATTAGAAGGCATTATTGATTTAGTGTTTCAAAAGGCAATTGATGAACCTAACTTTTCTGAAACCTATGCCAACATGTGCAACAAACTCATCACAATTAAGGTTAATTAAAATATTATTAGTGTTAACTGTATAGAAAGTCATCTAGTGCATTTTTTAATATAAGTTATGATTTACAGGTACCTGCTGATAATGCCCCAGCTGATAAGTATGTCACTTTTAGGTCACTTATCATTACCAAGTGCGAGAAACAATTTTCCGCAGGTAAAGTTGATAAAATGTTGCTAAAACTGGAAGAAGAAATGAATGAGTGCACTGACACTGTGAGTTGTTATTTTATCTACAACATTATAATATACTATATAAAAAGTGGAAGTTGCTCCACTTTCTCCTCCCTATAACATACTATGCATATATTTTATTTCAAAATTTTTCTATCTCTCTACTACTTTTTATATCAAGTGAAACAATTTCATATATAATTTTTTTCTGTGCCTATTTTTATAAGAATCTAATAATTTATTTTATATATAATAGTACCATATTTATTTTAAAAGGATTATATAATTTAAGTTTTATTATGCATTTGTGCCCATTTTAGGTCAAGAAGAAAGAAATGCAATTGTTTTTAGAAGAAGAAAATAGAAAAATAAGAATGAAGTCTGTTGGAAATGTGAGATTTATTGGTAAGTCTACTCTCATAGTGTATTTTGTCTATACATACATAAAATTTCCCAGTGGTTTCTTAACTTTTTTATTGGTTTGTATCTAAATATTTTTTGATGGTGGGCACTTAAGATTAGTCTTTATACTCACCAATTTTTATTTTTTTTTGTGATTTGCGCATTGCTTTAGGCGCTGCGAAAAAATTTCCATTGCATGTTGCGTTTGCCCTTGCGAATTCCTATTTCAAGTTTTTATGAAATCTAAAAAAAAAAAATTATAAATCATGAGCTTAATAAAGCTTTAGTCGCAGCAAGAATTTATGATCGCTATGGTATTTGCCATAGTTACGTGTGCAAACTACTATGTGGTGATGAATGAGCTACCGGCATTAATTCAAAATAAACCTGATGTGATGTGATTGACGAAGTAGCTCTTCTCGGATTTGTAGTGAAAGTTTTTCAGAGAAAGGAATAGTGGCGGCCAAAATACTAGCCTAAACTACCCGGGATATCGAGGACATAGTAAGTCATCAATCCTGAGCTAGTACTTATCCTTGGGGCGCGTTATCTATAGAAACTTCCCCCGATTACCTTTGAGCATATAGATGCGACTAAATTGTTAAAAGACATTCTCGTGTTTCAATCTGATACACTCGAATTGAGAACCGAAAGGCAATACCAAAAGCAAATGACAGCAATTGACAAAAATTATTATATCAACAAAAGGCAAGGTGTTTTTTTGAAACTAGATACTTTCGACAATGGTCCTATGGCATTACAATAATATGTGCAGAGATAGTCATAATAAATATCGCCCAAATCATTGCAATCTACATTAGTGATTTTATTTTCGAAGCCCGTGTTTTGGTAGACAAAAAAATCGTTATCAATGCAACTACGTATTGCTCGGAACGACAGGATAACGGACAACGGACAAAGAAGGCGCGATATTATTTAGCCGTCTCATTTGCACATAAATGCGTCGACGATGACGTAACTGCGCAAGACATGAGGGGAGCGCGTGAACAATACAAGACCCCTACCATAAGTGATGATGTCACAAACTCTATCGCAATTGACTCTGGTACGATTTACATTCGAGAAACGAGACACTATGGGTGCATAATTAAAAGATGCGAGTTTTAAACATAAACATGTGGTAGGGGACGTAATATCGTCTGTCCTCGTTTTCGGAAGCGGTCGTCTAATAATACACAGAATGTGATGAAATGTGCTTGACACGCTAAATATTTAGGATTGAATGAAGTCGGAAGGGTCAAGATAAAATACATGATTTTATAACGTCACATTATATTACCAAGGATTTTAAAGGTTTGGATATAGAGCGTAGAGCATTGAGACAGTTCGCTGCGGTGTAATGAGGCCTTTATGGCTACATTATTCAAAACCTTCTGTAAAATCGTTTAAACATACAGCCTGTGGACAAAATATATCTAGTCCGGCCATAAGTTCAATTACAAATGAAAATGCATTTTTCATTAATGAAGTAATGTGACATTAAAAATTTCACCTACGTATTTATTAGTCTCAGCATAAAATATAAAAAAAGCTCTAAGCGAAATGATCACCTTTTCAATATCCTTATCACTTATCATTGTTGTTGGATGGTAAGTATGTTCACCTTTTTTTATGAAATGAATACTCCATTATTAATATTAACCCTTTGCACTCGTATGTCGCCGTATAGTCGCCACAATACGTTTACCCTTTGCGCTCGTATGTCGCCGTATATATGTCGCGGAACACCATGTGTTATCATTACAGTGGGTTGGCCGGTCTGTCATGTCATCCCCTAAGCTCATTTCTAATATTATTAATTTGTTTTTTTTTTCAAGCCTTCGTTTGAGTACATGTTTATGTAAAATAAAACATAACATGACATTTATTTTGGACTTGCTATATCGTAAGCTGTTCATTTTACATCTGCTGAAGTATTTATTACAACCACTTCAGTGTTCACACGCTCACCACTGTTACGTTTGGAATATTACTCAGTTTTATAACTAACACGATTCGGTAAAATTCGGTGTGTTTTTTCGTTATATTTTGTAAAAAAAAGTTGAAGTGCCCAAGAGATTTTTACAAGATGAAATTGAAGATGAGTTGCACAGTAGTGAGTGACGATGAATTTTATATTGACTCACCTGAAAGTGATAGATTGGATAGTGGTAACATCAGTGAAGAAAGTGACTCTAGTAGTGGTAGTGATATTATAATTACTAAACGACAGAATCATATCTTTACCATCAAGTTCAAGCAACAGTGAAGATGACCAGAATATAAGACAACCTAGTAATATCGGATCATGTCAGGACGTCACACGTCAGGATTAGGTACCAGACAAAATTAAATTTATTTCTGGGGATAAAATGCCATAAATTCCAGATACCTGTAGAAAAGCAATAATTTTTTAAGCACTTTTTTACCGATAAGCTAATAATAAATATAGTGGAATAAAGAAATAATTACGCTAGACATAAAATAGCACAGAAGAGGTTAAAACGTTTCACATGGCACACGTGGGTAGATACTACTGTAGAAGAGTTAACTGTATTTATTGGGGTTGTCCTAAATATGGGGACGATAAGCGTATGTAATATCCAAGAGTATGTATTGGTCACAACAGTTTAACGCCAACAAACCTTTCTTTGGTAGCATATTTTGAAGAGGGCGATTTCTACAATTTTTTTGGATACTCTACTTGCGTCAAAACGATCCAAATGATCGAGCTCTTAGGGCTCCAATTTAGAAAGTCGGCCACTGTTTAGATCATTTCAAGAACCATTTGTTCCGGGAAGAGAGGTAGATATCACTAGACGATGTGTTGTTGGATTAAAGGGTATAATTAGTTTTTTAACTTACAAGCCTACGAGATGGGGGACCAGAATATAATATGTAATGGCGGATGCAAACACCAGGTCTGTTTATTCAATTTTGCCGTACTACGGTACCTTCACTTCAGACGATTTAGTGAGATTTGACCTACTTGTGAGTACAAGAATTGTGTTGCATCTTTGTCAAAAATTATTGGACGATAACCCAGGATGAGGAAATAATTTTTACACCGATAGATATTATACAAGTTTGCCACTTGCAAAAGAGTTGTTAAAACTAAGTGTTCATTTGACAGGCACTATTCAGATCAACTGCAAATTTATACCTGATTCAATCAAAAATTAACATTTGTCGAAGATAACACCTTTGCATACAGATCAGATAATTTGATATTATTGGCTTGTAAAGATAAGAGGGTCGTTATTACACAGGACCGTGCGGTATGTTCTAACCGGAAAGTACAAGGCGGCAGGCGAGAAACTACTATAGGTACATTTGTGCAACTTGCACCCGTAAGCCTGGCCTACATATTGCTTGGTGACTGCTTCGAACGGTACCGTAGTATGTATACATTACAACATTATAAAACTTATTTTCTTTTTAACTTGTATATAAATTCAATTAATTGTAATGGTAGTTATTATGATAATATTAGTTTTTATTTGTTTCTCCTCTTCGACATTTCTTATTTTTGTAAATTTATTTTTTTATTTAGTTATTTTTCATGTAATAATGGTAATAAATTATAATGTTTAATTTGAAGAAACATCTGTGCAAAAAAGATTGTTTTTTAATATCATCCCATAGTTTTTGACATTGAGCGATTTTTGCTTTTTTTTTCTAAAACAATGACAAATTTTCCTCATTTTCATTTTCTTTTCCACTATCTACTATACAATTTAAGCGCATTTTTCAACAATTCCGATATAAAAAAATTACGAGTAGACAGATAAGTAGATAAACCAATAGTCCGAGTACAGTGTAACCCTACAAGAACATATACACAAGTGCCCTTTGCTTTTTTTTTTACACACTAATATAAAATGTATGCATTTATGGCAAATATTTACATTCACCAAAATAACATTTTCCTCCACCACTTCAGTGATTTTGTTAGGAAACAGTATGATGATGGGTATTGATCCGCGCGATCAACACCACCCATTGATCTCGTGTTGTTAACAACAATTTATAATGTCAACATAAACATAACACAAACACGATAAGACAAACGCAGACGTCTTCGCTTACCCAAGTGTCAAAGGCTCTGAGTCAGTAAACAACCGTGTTGCCGTAGCCGCGACAGTGCATTTAATGTTAGCATTTTAATGTCGTAAATACTGCGATAACGGAGTGCAAAGAGTTAATATAGTCATTAAGCAAAAATTAACAGGCTCGTGGGTCCCCTCTGGTCCACGAGCCCAGTGCCAGTGTCAGATAAGCTGTAAGAGTTGATTGGGCTTGCAGTGTTAACGTCATCACGATTCTAAAGCAAAAATTGTTACTAACTCCCACTATGGCCCCAGAGACCGAAATAAAGTTTATTTATTATTTAGTACTATTAGATTGAGAAGTTTCTCGAGCATCTCTTTGTATGGAAAGATTATAATAAGTGAATTTATTCAATATTTACGACTTTAGTATAAACATTTTCAGAGGTCGGGGAAAGATTATGCAACTTGTTTACTATAACCTTGCTTACTTATCAATTTTAAAGTTTTACGCTGTACCCAAGTGACATCTATTTGATCTTTGTAAAAATAATCTAAATTTTTACAAAAATTTCCTTAAATAAAAGAGAATGAACCGAGAAATGTTCATATTGTCATATATCATTAAAACAAAGTTATTGTGTATTACAGATATCTATAGGCAAATGAAATAGGTATGAATGATTGAGAAATTTCTATGATAAAAAAATGTTTCGACAAGAGCATGAGAAAATTTTATTAAAAAAAAATTGTTATACTGTACAGAATGTACTGAAATGCTGCAAGGCGAAAGGTTCATAATATAGATGTTTAGTATTTTCTTAATCCAAGTTCGCTATTTGGCAATGATATGTGCATTGATAAGCTATCTTTTACAGGTGAGCTATACAAGCTAAAATTGTTGACGGCGAGAATCATGAAATATTGTATGAAACATTTGTTGGAAAACATTCAAGAAGAGAAACTTGAGTGTTTATGCAAGTTGTTGACCACGATAGGTGAACAGGTGCGTGTCGATGGTTTTCGTTGATTTTAATCAATATAGTAGGGTTTAACGGATGTGGTGTCACTTTATTTTTAAGATGTTATAAATAAATAAATACATTTTTTTTAACTAGGTTGAAAGCGAATTGAAAGATCAACTTCAGTTAGTCTTTGATAAATTGCAAGATATTATGGAGAAGAAGTCAAATAAAATCAGCAGTCGTGTGCGCTTCATGATTAAAGACGTTATTGAACTGCGTCAGAGGCGATGGGTCGTGAAGAGTATAGTTGACTCCCAACCCAAGATGATGGATCAGATACAGAAAGAGGCTGATCAGCACCAGCGAAATATTGAGGTACATTTACCTTAGACTATCTTTTTGAATTTTAGATTTTTTTTCTAATAACTATACCCCCTGCGTGTTTTAGGTCAGCTACTTTGATTTCCAATTCATTCATTTAGCATCTTTTACATCTGTTTCCTTAATTATCTTCTCTCATACTTTCCTCTTTTATTCCGTACTTATCTTTCATGCACTTCTTGTCTCTATCGTTCTACATACCAATTCCTTCTTTCATCCTTCCTCTCTTGAATTGAAGACGCCTCGCGTACATTTCTGAGGGTGGAGGTAGTGGGGGGGGGAACCTGAAAGAGAAGCAACCCCTGGAGCATGTCTCGTGTGTTCTTCTTTCTTCTTATTATACTGCCATTCTTACTATTTATTATCACATTTATTTATTTATTTTTCTTATTCTATAATTATATATATTTACGTTATTTTTACTTATTTATTTACATTTATATTTATATTCACATTTTGTTCATTTTCAAAACTTTCCCCACGACTCTCTCACAGTATCTCAGAAACGTTTTACGACTTTCGTCCTCACTCATCAGAGAGGCAATAGCTCCAATATCTACCTTTTTCCCCGCATGAATTTTAGATGTTTAGCTTATCTTAAGTGACTAAAATTTATCTATAGTTGCATTTCTTCCAACCTATATTTATTTCAATTTAAATAAATTAAGGGAAGTCTTAGTGTTATATTTTACATTTTTTAATGATTGATAAGGAAAAAAAAAACAATAACCTATTTTTTTTAAGCAGTTTTAATAAAAAAAACTTGAATCTTATTCTTTCATAAACTGTTATTGCGATTGTAAAGTATTAAAATTATGTTATTAAATCGGTTTTATTTTACCAGCTTCTACACTCTTCTCCGATGGGGGGTGGGCATGGTCGCCGGGAAGATGGCGGTCGCGGGAAACGCGGCGGTGAAGGCCGTCGGCAAGGTAACAATTACATGGACAATTGGAAGACATCAACGCGCACCAACTATACTGTTGATATGTCTAAACTCAAAGCAGTCACACAAAAGGTTAGTTTTATGGCCATTTTTAATGCAAACTGTCATCGTCATATTCATTTATTCTACTTAAGCGGGCTCCAGCCATTTGTAGGCAAAGATGTACCATTGAGCAAATGTTATACTATTTTATTGCTACTAGTGTAGTCTCCGTTGTCGAAGACTGTTCAGGTATGTATCAATATCGTATAAACGCTGCTGTGTATAGGATTTAAAAGGTACCGTAGGTGGTAGTATATTAGGGTCACGAGATTCATCATCTTGTCTCAAGGTGGACGTTTTTCAGAAGTTTGTTTTATGGAGGAAAAAATCAAATATATTCTCTTTATATATGGACCCTTTATTTGGAAGTGGTTTAAGTCCATTTTTTTTTAAATATAATTTAATTTTTTTAAATTTATTAATATAATTTTTTTTTTAAATGTGTTATGACGTATTTCATGCAAAATTTTATGTAAATTTTTTATGTATAATTAGTCCGTGTTTAATTTCTTAAAAAATTCCCATGTTTTGTACAACTTAAAATCGGTCGGTAAATGAAAAAGCACACTCATCGATTATGAAAGTGGTGCAAGTCCAATTGACAGGGGTAGGTGGCTTAACAGATAGTTAGCGATCAGTGGTCTGTTATTTTTAATTCTTTTGTTTTATCGTACGTGTCAAGAGTTGCTAATTTAGGTTACTTATTAAATTTCTTAAACATGAAAGTTAAGACAACAACTGATGTCGAAGAAAAAACGTTCCTAGTAGAAAGACACAATGTTTACTTGCAAAATGCTGAATTATCAAGAAAAGCTAATGCTTTTCTTGATAAGAAGATAGAATTCTGGCATCAGAAAATCGTGATGCATCGCCTGATTGCCTTCTCTTTTGACTTACAAAAAGCCTTACCTTACCCGAAATTATCTATCTCAATCGCATATTATAAACGAAATATGTATGTTTTAAACGAGTGGTTTCACAATTTCCACGATAATAAAGTTATTATGTATGTGTGGGATGAAACTATTGCTTCGAGGGGATCACAAGAAGTCGCTTCTTGTTGTATGAAGCATTTAGAAAACGTATCGGCCCAAAGCCATGTTATTGCCTACAGTGACATGTGTACTGGGCAAAATAGAAATTTACAGATGGCACTGATGTGGTTGAAGGTTACCCAGTCGTTGAAAAATAACATTGATATAATTGACCACAAATGTTTACTTTCGTAGCATTCATATCTTCCGAACGAGGTAGACTTTGGCATTTTAGAAATGGCATTGCTAAAAAAGACTTTTCTGTACACACCACATAATTATTATGATGTAATAAAACAATGTAGAAAACAAGACAAATTCATTTTACATGAAATGAAACGAGATAGTTTCGTGTCAACAAAAAATCTTCAAAATGCGATTAAAAAAAAACATTAATCGCGAACAGGTCACCTGGTTGCAAATATTTTGGTTAAGATTTCTCAAAAGCGCATCATATACTGTTTTGTATAAAACTTCAATGCATGATGCAGAATTTAAAACTATAAACTTATATTACCCCCACGTCCTGGAAGTTACCGCCGCGAAAGTTTGGAAAATCACTCTGGCGCCCTTGTACGGAAATGTCAGGCCTATTACTTAGGAAAAATATAAAGACATGAAGTTAGTTACTATACTAGGTTACCTCCTCCATACCTCTGGTGCATCATGCATATTTCGCAACACTGCCACATGCAGAGCATAAGGAAATTCTATCAATATCATGTAATTTTGACAACGTTATTAGTGTCTAAAATTATATTTTATGTCTTATCATGAGTATTTGTAAACAAAACTGAATTATAATGAAGTATATTTTAAGTGCTTTTTGATTTATTTTTATATTGAAATTAAACGATATTTACGGTTGTCTAATTCTGAAAGTGGTGCATGTCCATTTACAGGCTATAAATATGTATTATTGTAGTCTAGTTCGCCTAAAACAAATCTATATAATGAAATTGAATATTTATAAACAAATTGAGACATTGCCAGACTTCATACAATTAGCCTAAATTTTTGAATTAACATATATGGCTAACCTCTAATTTTTTCGAAACAACAGAATATGGACTTACACCACTTTCAATATAAACGGTCCATATAATAGTTTAAATAATATATTTTTATATAATGATGTGAAAGTAAATACAGTTACAGTTTTTATACAGTTAAAATCAACATTAATGTGTTTGGACACACAAGGTTAACAATGTTAATTTTTTAGAATGTCATCAATGTCAAACTTGCTCCACAACATTCTACATGGAACTACGGCTCGGGCATTAAAAACACTGTACAAGCCAGCAGCAATTCCTTAATTAGTTTGACTAAGAATAAATACAGCATGCTTGAGGACTCGCCAGTTGATCCAACATTACTCAGAGGTTTGTAATTTACTTCCTTAATGTTAATAAATTCTCAAGAGTATTTTTTTTATTATTACTATTTACTTTAAGAAGTGTTTCTCGTTGTGCATAATCTTAAGAGTATCAAGTCCGTGGACACAATCTACCATTTTTATGATGCTAATGAAGTATTGTTTTGTTATCTCGTGTAGCAAATCAAGATCTGACAATGAGTTATGCAAAGGGTGCTTCAATAGAACGGTCAACATTTAATTCCCTAAGTGATTTTAGTAAGTATTATTATTATAAATATATTTCTTTTTACCATGAATAATATGTTATTAATTCTAGATCTAGATATTTTACCTGTTATATTGTAAAGTACAATAGGACAAAAGACAACTTTCCTTAACTTGATATACGCTCGATGTTTCGTTCGACAGGTTGTTAATGAATTAAGAGTCAGTTTTTAAAAATCGTCAATGCTATGTGATAAGAGTTTTAGTTATTTAATATCAAACTTGAAGGTTTCATATTTGTTGGAGATGTTTCTTAATGTGATAATGTGCACAAATAAATTGTTTTTGCTTACTAATTTGTAGAAATTATATTCTGCTGATCAATAATATTTTTACATTACAAGTAATCAAAAGCAGGTGCCGTTAATTTGCAGATGCTAATAATCTATGTTGCATTAAAGTGCAAGTCTAAAGGAGTCGGAACTGCTTTGCAGATACAGGCAGTGAAGTTCGATCTGGTTCTACTATCGAAACACCTCCTCGCCCAGTGTCAAGCACTCAGCCGACCGTAGAACCTTCACCCCCAGTAGCCTCGCCAGTAGCCTCGCCCGTAGCCCTGCCACCGGAACCTCTCATTGACGCTAAAAAGAAGTCTGTGAAATCAATGATCGAGCTTAACCTTATTAACCCTGACAACGATGAAGTAGTCGCAGAAGTACAGCAGCTATTCCCGCCGCAGTACCACGCTGCTGTTATCACTGAAATCATGAATGTTGTCCTTGAGAAGTAAGAACGTGTTTCGAAATTTTATTTCATGAGCCACAGCATTATTCATTTATAATCATTCTAATAAATTTGTTTTAAATACTATAAAAAATTTTGTAAAATATTTAATTCCATTTGTTGTTCAGTAAACAAAAAAATATTAACATCGCAACTCGCCCTAACGCATAACTATCATGCATATTTATTCTCATGCTATAAATAGTATCAGATATTTGCAAATTTTTCTTATTATTAACAGATCACCCAAGGAGATTGATACAGTCGCGAAGACAGTGCTTCACCTATGTGCTACTAATACGATATCATCAGACAACTTCCTCGCAGGAATGGCGGAGATCTTCGAGTTTGCTCCTGACTTGTATATTGATATACCTATGCTCTATGTTTGTTTAGGAAAATTCATTTCCCCACAAATTGAAAAGAAAGTGAGTATAAAAATATTGTTTCACTAGCTGTTTCCCGCCTGGCTTTGTTGCTGGCCGTAATATAAGAGTAAACTTTAAATTTGTCCAAAATATTTCTTGAGAGCAACCGGAAATTATTTCCTATAGTAACCGTATAATAATACTAAATAAAATGTTTATGAAAGTTAATTAGAAATCAAATGATGAAGGGTCTATGAAATTAAAAAAAATAAATAGCCTATCACCTTCTATAAATAATTTTTTGTCGAATGGTTCTTTTCTATGTACATGTTAGGATGAAATATCGAAATCTGAAGAATGTCGACATTCACATAGTCGCTTGGTGTATATCCGAAATATTTGCTAAATACCTTTATTTATGGCTTTCATCAGTGAATGTTAAACATGTCCGAGATTTATGTTTTTCTCCGTAATTCAGTCGCGATAAATTTTACGCCTGCCGCCGGCGGGGCCGCGGATGATGCGTATGCGTTCCCGTAACCCTGCCATCAGGCAACGGGTTGGAACATCGTGGAGGTTTTAGTCGGTGCAAGTCCTACGTAACCTGTCCTTGCTCCCGCGAGGACGGGTATGCGCAGAAATTACCTCCACGTTAATAAAAAAAACCTAACCTAACTTAACAGCCAGTCGCCTCTTTGTCGGCTCCTCTCTTTTCGACTTCCACCAGAGCGTATTTGTGGTTGTAACATACACCGGTGGGGGTCCGAATGTACAAGAATGTAATGAAATATTCGATCTTTCGCCGACGTATTTGGTGTTTGTCGACATTCTCTGATTTCGGACTTTCACGGTAACATCGATACATTCACTAAATTACATGTGATTGGTGGGTAAACTAAGTAAACACATTTTGTGATCTGTATCTTTGTGATACGAATGCAACTAGACTATTTTTAGTGTTGTCCAGGTTGGCGGTCATTTGGAGAGCAAGGCTAAAATGTCCTCCAAAAAACTCGAAGTACTCAACAGGGCCAAACAGTACTTCAAGCCGGCTCACTGCCTTAAACTGTATAAGGCACAGGTGCAGCCTCACGTGGAGTATTGTTGCCACCTTTGGCCCGGGCTCCGGGTTATCAGCTATCTCCATTTGACCGAATCCAACGTAGGGCATCTCGGATTGTCGACGATCCTGAACTTGCCGATCGGCTAGATACTTTGGCACTGCGTAGGGATCTATCTTCCCTATGCATACTATATAGAATCTATAATGGGGAGTGTTCCGAGGAGTTGTTTAATTTAATAGAAGCCGCTGATTTTCGCAACCGACCGTCTCGCCGGCACTACCATCCGCACCATCTGGATGGTTGGCGTTCCACTACAATGCGTTTTAAAAACAGTTTTCTGCCACGCACAGTAAATATCTGGAACTCGTTGCCATCAGCGGTCTTCCCCGACAACTGCGACATTGGGTTATTCAAGAACAGAGCATATTCTTACCTGAAGGATACGCAACGCACTGGTAGTGACGTGGGCGGCGGTGAATCACTTACCATCAGGTGACCCGTCTTGCTCGTTTGCCTTATCTATGCCATAAAAAAAAAAAGGCCATTTAAATATAATCATAAAGAAATTTAAAGTTAGGCAACTTGATGAGTTTAATTTTTTTTTCCAGTTAATAACATTAGTTCAAGCATTCAAGCTGTGCGAGAAAACGGTTATACCAGCAAATCATGGCCACCTGTTACTAAAAGAAATTATTAGTGATCTTAAGGAAAGCATGGGACCATCTTTCGCCAAGAGCAAATGGGAGGATTCGGGACTTCAGCTAAAGCAATGGATGAATGAGGATCAAGTCCGTTTCCATTTATTGCGTTAAATAATTAATTTGTGACACATTATACATAAATATTTTATTCATTTGTGAAATTGCCAACATAAATCAAATAAATTATATATTTGTCTAAACTCTTATAGTGATATTTTTTATAGGTGCCAAAGTGGATAGAAAATAACAAATTTGAGTTTCTCCAAGGTGCAAAGGTTATTGATGAGATAAAAAAGGTACCGGTTCCAGCAGAAGTGCAGAGCAAATTGCTTCAACTCATGAATTCTGAAGAGTCCTGTGAATGTGTACAGGGATGGGTAGAAGTACGTGACCTTTAATAAATACTTAACTCCATGTCAATATCCTTTAACTCTTTGTGCTCGTATGTCGCGGAACACCATGTCTTATCATTACAGTGGGTTGGCCGGTCTGTCATGTCATCCCCTAAGCTCATTTCTAATATTATTAATTTGTTTTTTTTTCAAGCCTTCGTTTGAGTACATGTTTATGTAAAATAAAATATAACATGACATTTATTTTGGACTTGCTATATAGTAAGCTGTTCATTTTATATCTGCTGAAGTATTTATTACAACCATTTCAGTGTTCACACGTTCACCACTTTTACGTTTGGAATACTACTCAGTTTTATAACTAACACGATTCGGTAAAATTCGGTGTGTTTTTTCGTTATATTTTGTAAAAAAAAAGTTGCAGTGCCCAAGAGATTTTTACAAGATGAAATTGAAAATGAGTTGCACAGTAGTGATGATGAATTTTATATTGACTCACCTGAAAGTGATAGATTGGATAGTGGTAACATCAGTGAAGAAAGTGACTAGTAGTGGTAATGATATTATAATTGGCAATGTGGAAGTTACCCATCATTTTTACTAGCTATATAAGCCTAAGGGTCGCGAAAGGGATGGTACACCCTCGAGAAATGTAACGAAAAGAGGTAACGAAACACGTCAGTTCTACACTTGCGTCTCCTACCGATGCACCCGTTACTCATAAAGTCGGGAGTGGTATAGTGACCAGTGTGATGAAGTAACAGTTTCATGCACTACTGTCTGAAATGAATGAAGCAATAACTACTACACTACATCACACCACCACGGATGGAGGATGTCATTAATCAACAAAGTTATTAAGGAAACCATTGAAGCACTGCAATCGGAGAGATTTGAGTTAAAGGAAACTGCTTCCACTTTAAACAGAAGGATAGACCAACTCCAACAACAAGCTCGTTCTAAAAATATAGAAATACAGGAAGACCATGTTACTCTGGGTTGTGCAGCTCGGAAAATTAATTAATTGTCGAGTGAATACTTCAAATATTTTGCATCTATCTCGGATTGCTAAAATGCATAAGGATATTGCGCGGCCTCGTTATATTGTGGTGCAATTTGTCTCTCAAAGAATTCAAGATGAGAATTTGACTGAAATCATTGTGTACAACAAAGCGAATCCCCAAAATAAGATGCACAGTGCTGCCCTTGGCATAACAAGACAATACTCCAATTTATATAACTGAGCATCTATCCCCACACAATAAAGCTCTTCATGTGGCGGCAAGGCTCCAGGATCAAGGCTAAACAACTTAATTATAAATATGGTGTGGATTAGAAATGGTCGTGTCTTTGTGCGTGTGTTCGCTCGGGTTTGGTTTTAATAAAATATACAGCCTCTCTCGATAAAGTTGTGTTGATATCTTTATTATAATTTTTTTATAATATTTGTATATTCGCATGTTACTATTAGTTTTCACTGATAAAATTCAATACGTTAAGGTTATACTACCGAAACGTCCCCGGCCTGCGTACTAAGATACACGATTTCTATGCACAAATGTGTTGTAATGACTTTGATGTTATAATTTTGGTAAAAACCCCCACGGTGTTCCGCCTCGTCGCCTTAGGGCGGGGTCAAGGGAACGCTTTCGCACACGTCCGCGACCCCACCAGCGCTGCCCGCATGACGTAGCTCCACTAAGGGAGGGAGGGAAAGAGAGAAAAACCCTCTCTTTCCAGGGCGCGCTGGAACATGCAGCGTGCCCCCTCCTTGGCCTCCTGCAGCAGCGCGGATGACCGATTCGCTCGAACCCATGGCCCAGAGGCCATGAGAGACGAGAGAGAACTCTCACGGTTCCCTGCGGTGAATGCGATGTTGGGCCCGCCGTCACCCGTTAAACGGCCGCGGAGGATAGGGAATACGGCGTATCGTTATATCGACACTCCTCTTCCTCCGCCGTCCCACGGCCGCCGCATTGCCTGTGTGACACCGGTTAGTCGCAGAAGGCTACTCACTCCTCCGCGACTCCACCTCGGCTGCATGGGGCAGTACGAAACCGTCCCTGCAGCCTCCGGCCGCTCCGGCGAGCTGCAGTTACCCAACCGGTGCTCGAACCCGCAGCGGCCGCTTCGGCCAGCCATTCGCCGCGGGCCGGCTGGGTGGGTCTCACTTCGCTTCACCGTGTGTAGGTCCACGGTTACTAAGCCCGTCCGCCACGACAAGGCGGGAACCCGTTGGTGGGAATGACTAATGCTGTGTCACTTACCAATCATGTACTAAAATTTTTTGTTTAAATTATTTGTATATTGTAATGAATGTAATAGTGTAAGATTGATTGTTGTAGACCTAACAAATAAATATCTGACAATATGAGCATTAATACAGTGGTTATAATATTCTGGTCGCTCTTTGTTGGAGCATTATCATTATTTCAGCCTTTTGTCTCCCCAGGGTAAGGTAAAATAACCTTTTTCGACCGCGTTCTTTTATCTGTAGTGCCCATTTGTGAACCCAAACTAGTGTGTGCAAAGTAATGGATTCGATATTGGTTTGGTGTGGTGATTCATAAGTGTTAAGTGGCAGAGAGATTATGGTTCTTATTAATAACCAGGTGACGCATCAGTCGGTTTTTTTTTTTTATGTAATCAAGCGATGGGACGAGCTATTATAAGTGTTTTATCACACAGGACAACGTTGGGCCGCTGAGTAGCGAAGAGTGGTTTACACGCGCAATGATGCAAGCAGTTTGCAGGCATGCTCTGCTGGGCAGGGATGGGGCGTGGCACCTTTCTCGCGAACGCATGCATAAGTACGCACGGTTGTTGCACGAACTGGCCGCCAGGAGTGAACTTAGCTGCCTCTTTGCAGTGCAGCGTCTAGTGCACCAGTTGGAACACCCGCAAGGTAACCAATATTGAAATATGTGAGATAAATTATTTATTTATCTACAACAACATCTGATTTGTTATATAATCATTATTTTTATTCATCCATAATAAGTTCTCCCTCATTTTAAATACAAACATTCTTTTATTACATTTAATCCATATTTTTGAAAAATAGTATTAAAGGTGAAGCTGTTATTCGAAATTTTCACAATTGTATATTCCGTTTCAGGATTAACTTTGGATATATTTCAATATTTACATGAACAATATATAATATCCGTGGATGGCTTTATTGCGTGGGAGACAACAGACAAGGAGCCAGAAGGAAAAGGTAGACAATACTGTAAAGTAAGCGATATATTTAAAGCGTAGTGATTATTTACTTAAGCTAGAGTATTATTATTTCAATATAACCAGAGTGTACTTACTATTTATCAATATAATACTATCACCATTGTAAAATAGTAAGGCATTCTGCGTTTATTCGAGATAATGATATCACCTATATCTTCCTCTTTGTAAATCTACACATTTCTTTATTTGAATTAATATTTTATCCGCAGCCGTGATGCTGAAAGTTCTGACTTCATTCTTCACTAGCATCCGGGAGGCGGACAACGAGGACTCTTGTAGCGAGGACTGACACAAAATTTTTCCGCCGGCCCTAGTGCCAGCGCCAACTGTCAGCTGTTACTGTTTCTATTATTACTGACGGTAACCCAAACTAACCTAACCCAACCTAACCTGCAGCAACTGTTCCCGTTACTGCCCGAACCACCCCCAACCATATACTTGCTGCATCCATTCCCACACCATATATTAAATTATAAAGCGGGAGAAAATTATAACACAGCTTTTTAATGCTATTATTAGTTGTATACCAATATTAATATTTCGCTGGAAATCTTAACAATGTAATGCGAAATAAAATTTATATTTGTTTGTTTATTGCGCGCGGTCGTTGATAGAAGCGGAATGCATGCTGCTGCTGTTTCTTTGAATTTCATCCATCGGTGAGGTGTGTGTCATATGAAGAAGTACTTACGGAAAGTATGCTACTAAAATTTATTAAATCATCATTCTGTAATAATTTATTTGTTATAAATATTGTCCGACTGTTATTATTAATTATGTCGCAGTTGTATAATTATTACGCTGCGATAGAAGAGTACTACGTTACGCTTTGGAGCAAAGTACTTCACGTATATATATATATGTATACACACATATATATATACACACAAATATTTTTTTTAACTTCATCTGTTAGCAACAACCTCCGCGCCGTTGTGTAACCTAATCAATAGTTTTAGGTACGTTAAATATAAAAAAAAAATTAACAATTACCGTGCGATTTGTCAGTGGGACACATTTGGTTGCACAGTTTGCAAAAAAAAAACTATAGATTTCTGAGTTAACTGTTTGTATTGATTTTTACTAAATGCCTTTGTTTACACGCTGTCTTGCAGCTGGATGTAGATTTCAAGATCACTGTGTGCCGGATGTGCAGTCGCCAATGTTTGTCCGTACGGATACTGAAGCCGCCGACAACTGGCTTCCAGGTCGGCACGGTATTTGTTAATTGTTAGATTTTATTATGTAAGAGTGTACTTTTTAGTGCACTACGCTCTTTTACTTTAGACATAGAGATATATATGGTAATATTTTGTTTCATTTAAATATATGTAGACAATATTTAAACTAATATAAATTTTAAATAAAACCTAATGAAAAATTTTAAAACGAAAATTACAAAAAAAAAAAATAATAATTCGTTTAAATTGTAATCGAGTCTAATTTTTTCTATATTTACTGGACTATTTTGACATTTGAAATATTGGACATTTTGAATATTAGACATTTGACATGCAATTAGCAATTATTTAGCATCATTCATTTTATTACCATAAAATTTCTTGTTAATGGTAAAAAAGCTAATTTAGTAGGTTACAATGAAATACATAATGATATTTATTCATAAACAATAACGAAAATGTATGTTTTTTTTTTTTTTTCATTGGTCAATCATTGTAATCATTATTATCTACTAAATTATAGTTATATTAAAATAATAAATATATTGGTTTAGGAGTGCTGCAGACGGAGGCGGCCATTTGTAACGTCTGCCACTTTTGTGGGCGTTATAGCGTAGGCTGATCCTAACAGGGCTAGTAGTAACTGTGTGTACGTACTTTTATGTTGCGTTATTATTTAAGGCTTCGCTTTTCCTGTTTCAATTCGGCAGGCTGTTTTAAAATGAAATAATTGAATGAATATACAATTTTGCAATATAACGTTCCATATGACGAAACTGAAAGAATTTATTTTTTAATCATATTATTTTAATTTTATTCGAATGCATACAACAATTATCATCAATACAAATTTATTATTGAAATCATTGCATAATTATGAAATATAAATATACTTAAAATCACATTATTTTTTTTTTTTATTTTGACTCTTCCTCCCCTTCCATTCCCTTAACGCAACATTATACTGGTTAATTGTGATCCATGATAATTGTGTGTGTTTACATATTTAAGAAGGAGGCAATATAGTAAATAGTACTTTAATAGAGCATATATTTCTTTATATACACAATACAGAGTTAAATTTACAATGATTCAATTAGAAACAATTTTTCTTTTGCTCGCATATTTTGAGCAGGTTTATATGTTGATCAGTTTAGGTGTTAGAATATATCAGTCAAAGTAATAATATTTTTCGGTTTTTTATATATATATATTTATATATATACACAAACATTATAGTGATAGTAACATTTCAAGCGGAAACTATTTTATAGTGATGTCCTCATAAAAATATATATTACATAATTTAATTATAATGTTATCATAGGGCTTAAGTTAGCCCGTCATCTTATAACAGTGTTTCACTGTTGGGCTCCATAACTGACATTATTAATTTGACCTTTGTATGTTATGTAAATAAACTTTTTATGAGGAAACTTGTGTTTTATTTTTAAAACCTCCCCAACTCCCGTTTCGGTTTATTTATTGTTTTAATAACTATTATACACTAGCACAGAAAGTAGGCCTACTGGTGGTAGGTTTTTGTTGTCGGAGACCGATGTGGACAGGTGCCGCCGCAGTTCCTATTTCTACCGCCAAACATGTGCATACATTACTGTGCCCCGGATTGAAGGACGTTGTAGCGTAATTAAAGGAGTAACGAGATAACATACTGTCTCAAGGCGACGAGCGCAGTGTGTTGCAGTGTATACTATTCTAATTAAGGCCGTTATGGGCAGGTGTGTTGTTGCTGTTATAGAGCTATAGGAAAATACAACCCGCAGCTGAAGGTAGTCTTTGAACAGTTCGTATTACCAATGACTAACGGCGCCGTTATTCCGTCGCTAGGTATAGACCTCGGTCAGCAGTATCTCTGCTTGATCAAATCTGAAACGGAATGCGCTGAATAACCAAGGTAAAGACCTACTAATGACCAAGATTAAGTAGCAATGGGCATGGCGCTTAACTTGTATAAGGTGTCCCGTGGCAGATTTAGGATTTGAAATTCGAATATTTTTATAACGGTTGCGCGGGGACCGGGGACGGGTTACAGTTTGGCGCGGCATTTGTGCGGATTGGTCAGTCACGATGTCGCAGTGGACTGGTGTCTCTTTCTGTCAATGGAATAATTGGACCGTTTTTCTGTGAAAATTCTCGCGGAGCAACCGTAACTGTTGATGGTGATGTCTATCGCCGCATTTTTATACCGAAACTAAGAGAACATCCATCGAACAGCTCTCACGCGTGGTTTCAACAAGATGGCCACGCCTCACACAGCAAGAGGCACCATGAGTCTCCTTCGCGAGATACACTCGGAATACTTTCGAAAGATTCTGCGAGTGTGTACGTCCCGATGCAAAACATCTGGACGGAGTGATCTTCAAAAAATAAAATCCGCATGTCTCGTCTTTCTTTTTATGACAAATATACGTATATTCTAAAATAATAACATCCGCCTTGACGACCACCCCGCCACCTCGGCTCACACATTCTACTATCTTTGTCCCTGGGTAGTGCCGGATCTCGCCAATGGCGATAATGTACGGCTCCGGAACCATCACGAACGCCCATCCTCGCTTCAGCGCTTCGCATATCAGGTGGGCTGTGGCAGCTTGGACTTTTGCAGGTTCAACTGCACAGCGTAGTACCGGCGACGCTCAAGCCGTATAATGACGTGTTCCCCCGGGGCGCCGGTAGCAATACGCTACCGACGCCCGTGAGATCTCGTCCCACCTTCTCCGGATAGGGCACTCCTCATCGAACGCCCCGTGGTCCCAACAGGCTGCCTTGGCCTTCCGGCAGTTCCGGCAGGCGAGAGCTTTCCCGGCTTGCCAGTCCGGGCACGGGCCCCTCAGATGCGGTCCACCGCAGTGGGTGCACTAATACTCAAGCTCGGTACACAACCGCTTGCTGTGCCCGTAACCGAAACTAGACCAGAAGGGACTGATCCCCGCACCCGGACCCGCTGGAGGTCCACATGTATCATGTCTGCGTCAGTTAAGCGACGTAAAGGGGAACTCGTCACTAACTTTAAAAATTTAATCCTAATGCAATAGGCCAGTTGACTTAATACTAAAGCAATAGGGCTATGTCAAATATAAAACTTAAACATAGTGCAATACAGCAATTGTGCAATACTTAAACATAGTGCAATACAGCAATTGTGCAATACTTAAACATAGTGCAATACGGCAATCAAATTATAAAAACTTAAAGTTAATTGAAATAGCAACAGAATTTCTTAAAACTATGGCAATAGGGCCCTTAACCTAATATCCTTGATTCCCGCGTATATAATGGGGAGCACGTCGTGTGAGGCTCCAACTGGATCCCTCCAACCGGATTCTAGAAAGAAAAAAAATTAATAAGTAGAAACTAAAACAATCAATAAATAAATAACTGAATTACATAAATAAATAAATAGATTATTAATTTAGTGATTAAAGAACTGGAATATTAGAATATCCTGAACAAATTTTCCGATTTGAATATTCCAACAGGAATCCAGTTGGAATTAACCAACTGGAATAGGTCACACCCGACCGCCGGCTGACGCATGCTCCTCGCCTTTATGCGAGCCTGGTACTTCGCCGCGCTTAGCGAGGTCGGCTCCGCCGGCCAAGTTCCTGCCGCCTGAAGCGCTATGTGTGAAACTAGATAGCGGTACCATTATCCTTATTAAATATTAATTTTATTTTAAAATATTTTAAATAAAAGTAAAAATACTTTTATTATCTATTATTTTGTACCACTACCTAGTATAACTGGGGGACGCCACTAGTGTTTTGCTAGTGTTTTTTTTTTGGTTTACGTGAAGGAAATGCCTACACATACTCGTCCTCGCGGGGGCAAGGACGGGTTATATCGGACTTGCACCGACTAAAACCACCACGATGTTCACCTTCATGTTCCGGCGCGCCCTGGAAAAGGAAACTTCAACCCTTCTTCCCGAGGTGGGGCTGTAAGAGCGGCCAGCGCCGGCGGGGTCACGAATAGGGCGTAAACATTCCGATGAGGCGGAACATCGTGGTGGTTTTAGTCGATACAAGTCCGACATAACTCGTCCTTGCCCCCGCGAGGACGAGTATGCGTAGGCATTTCTCCCACGTAAACAAAAAAAAAACCTATTACCGCTGGTATAGGAAAATCACGATATCCGCGTTAATTTGCGGTTCGTGGCTTCCCTTGTTTTTGTTGTAGTCTCCCCTAGGGAATTCTTCCGCTAGCTGTCGTCCTCGGATAAACACAGATGGATAGAGAATGGTTTTTTGAATTTCGAGAGGGCTAAAAAAGATTAATCGAAGTTGTTTAATTATTAAAAAAATTTAATTAAAAGTTTAAATTTCGAATTTTGTAAGTATTTTTCTCTAATTTCCAAATAATAAGCCAAATTTTAAATAACTTTTCAATTTGTTTACAAAAAAGAGGGAATTTTTAATACAGCAAAGAAGTTTTCCACCCACCAGTGCCCCCTGGGAGTCCCCAGGGGTGCTTTTTAGCCTCGCGTGGCGTCTCTCACTAATTAATTTTTTAACCTAATTTTCCTACATTAACTCCTCACTTGTGGGTTGTCGTTGGAAAGGTCTAGAGTTACCACCCCCAACGAGCCAAAAAAAGTGCGGGGTCGTCGCTTCAGTTCGCGAGTTATACGGCTCCGAAGTTAGGGGTTGTTTTCCGTATTTCAACCCCTGTTATCTCGCCTCTCAGGGGTCGGATCGATGGTCCCGAGGTGTCGGCGAGCTCGTCTCGTTGCTCTCTTCTCAACGGTGTTACTTGTCTATATCTTTACGACGTCCGGAAAAAATACCACGTGCTACGTATTTTTTTATTTTTTGCTAATATCTCCGCAACACTTACCCAGAAAAATCTAGTTTTTTGTGGGTTTGCGGAGACCACTAGGACGCAATTAAATCAACCGAAAAAAATAGAAGTCGTCGATCTTGTTTCGGTAGCGTTTACGCACAAATCACTTTTTTTTATTTACGTGTGTAACAAAATGCTAACGGAACGCACACCCAGTACCAATAATGGGCCGGTAGCGGGGTAGTTTCGGACTCCAATCGACTAAAAAGCTTCACACGGTATTCCATCACTTCCGCAAAGATTGCACGGGGGTCGCGGGATAACACGAAACAGTTCTTCCGCAACCCGCGTTCGGCGCTCGGTTCGAACGGGCCCGTCTCGGGAGGGATGTGAAGCACCCCTCTCGACAGAAAATCACTACGCGGCGACGCGTTGGAATACGAGACGCGCCCCCAGATACGCCCCAGGAACCCTCTCCAAGGGGGGCGCCGGCCCGACGGCTCCCGTCGATCGCGGCGCCAGGTTCCTTTGCCTAAGGAGGCAATCGGCGGACGCACAAATCACTTGACCTCACTTTTTTTGCACGCTTTTACCTATATCTTTTGAGGCACTGATCTGATCTCAATAATTTTTCCACGCCTGCACTGTACTCTTTGAGAGGAATCTAACCATGTATCACACACGCAAATTGGCGACACCTCGTTGCACAATTGAATTTACGTAATTCGCGTATGCGGAGCTCGGCCGAAAACACTGTGTACGCGTCTGCGGTCAGAGTCCGACTAGTTCCGATGTGGAGTTGTACCCGTTCGGAACACTGAAGGTACAATGGATCAATGGCAATACAAAAATATCTTAGAGCACACAATAATTCCCTACTCGGAAGTTCATCTGCCTGTAACCTGGATGCAACAGCACAATCACCCTACACACACGGCCAATAGCGTCAAATGTTTCCTTAGCGAACAGCGTATATCCGTTTTAGACTGGCTAGCAAATACTCCGGATTTGAAACGGATAGAAACCCGATCTCTGGTATATTGTTAAAAAGAAAGTCTCAAACAAACGTAACACCAACACGAACACCAGTCAAAACGAACTATATGAAGCATTTGTTGAAGCGTGGAATTCAACAAACGCTTCCCTCTAGAATAATGTATGAAATAGATAGAATCAATGCCACGTGTTCATGTCTGTATAGTTTACACTACACACCACGTAGATTTGAAATGATCTGATTCTGTTATTTACTTAAATTTAATGATCGGATGAGCGCACCTTAATCGCGGACCCGGTTATGTCGTGAACTGAAGCGGTGGCGGAAAGTGATCACGCGGCGTAATGTTTTGTACGACACCGTACATGCTACCGCCACCGAGAAGAGATGCTGTATGAACTGATTTTAAATATAATATAAAGTATAACATTATTAATAAGAAATAACACAAAATTATTGTCTCTAAACCCAGACGTGATCTAAAAAATAGGCGACGAAGCCGTATTAACAAATCGGGCATTATTATTTTTATAATGTACACCCACGACACTACCACTAACATTGCCACTGACACTGCCACTACCACTAGCACATTCACTGACGTGACGACACGGCGCCGGTGCTGGCGGCTGGGGGAGCACGCGCCGCCACACATACACCGCTCCAGCAGCGACGACTACTCCTGCGACCAAGTAGACAGCGGCGTGGTGGTGTACATCATGGTAGGATATTCGGTCTGATAAAACGTCTTTTTTTTTGTTCGATTTTCATCTGCTCAGTAGTTGCTTTAATTGTTTCTGAGTCAGAGTGTTCTTCTGTGCTTGTGTTGTCATACTCCATTTTATAACTTGGAGGTGGAATATCTATTACGTGATTAATGGGTGCAATTTCCTGAATGTACACATCAGCTTTTGACCGCAGCGCAGTTGATAGCTGTCGGTGTGAATATATTGTAAAACTATCGCTCTTTAAAATACATCCTTGACTAAGACTGATGATGCCTGTTTCACTGATCTTTTGTGCGGATATTTGATCATCACATATGATGCGCAATGAGCATTCATTGCAGCAGAAGTACGAACAGGTATTTGGGGTCTCTACTTTTGTCCACGTGTTTTTACATGGTGCGGTTTCCCTTACACAGTTGCCATGCGCTTGATATAAGCAAAGATTGACATCGGAATTTAGGTGGTAACCTGGACCTTGGTCGTAGCACAGGTAAGTATGTGGGTTTGAATTTAAACAAAATTTTATCTCTGGCGACGGTAGGTATGTATCTTTATGTAGATTTATTGCTAGGGTATCAGGGACTGGGGTTATACTGATAGCATTGTTTCCAACTTGCAGTGGAACGGGAATTACTTTGTAAATCTCAAATTCTTCTCTGCCGATGAGCGGAATTTTTACTAATATAAGGTAAGACTTCATCATTCTTGCTCTAACGCGTAAAAGGTTATAAATGAGTTGTATATCGGTTTGAATATTATTTAAAGGCAGAGAGAGATCTCTCGGTAGCTGACCGGAGATTATGCTAAGTTGTTCCTGAAGCTGCCCTGGTGTCAACAAGTGGACATTAAACCTTCCATTGTATACATTTGTTATGATGTCAAGCAACGATTCTTGTATATCACTGAGTTTTGATGATAAATTGTTAGTTATTATAGTTGACAGAATAAAGTCATTCACAGGCTCTATTTTCTGTAACTCTGACGTCACTGTATTGATTGCTGTTTCTAAATTGTTAACATGTTGACAATTAATAGTTTTGTGTTGCTTGATCATAGTGTCTTTCATCCGCTTGAGAAGATTGTACTTCGCTTCGATAACTGACGTTTGATTTCTCCATAAAGGAGCCAAATGTTTCTGATTACTGTTTCAAAGTTCTATATCGCGCTTATATTGTTCGGCGAATTGATCGTCTACTACCCCGAACAATGAATGTGCGATGTAACCTACATATACCATTGATTGAGACCTCGTCTGTCACGGTGTCTGTCATACGGTGAGAACTCCTGATTAAGGAGCATGCGGTCATAATATTGTAATTCTGATGTACCTAGTTTTAATTGAGACAATATAACGTTGCAGTGCACGTGTATGTTATCAACCGTATTTTCGCAAGAATTAAAAAAGTGTTTTTGAGTACTTTTCAAGATCCCTCCGTCCTCCCCAATAAGGTGTCATGTCGTAGTATACTATGATCTTCCAATCATCTCTAATGATTTGCATGTTCGCAACCTTATCAAAGTAGAGTCCCCTAGTGTCGTTTAAATTTGTTAAGTTATAGGATCCAAAGGCCGCGGCAATAAGTTTAGAATGAAGAATATTGATAACAGCAATGATACGAAATTCGATCTTGGTTTGCTTGAGTTTATCTGTTGGTGTCGTGTTTCAGGTTTTATGATTTATTCCTCGTGTTGGTTCACCGGTAGCACAGATAGTTTAATTGTCGGTCGTTTAAGGGTGCCGCTTTTCGTTTTCAGACTGACTACGCGGACGTGCCTATCAGCCCCAGGGTGCAGCTCGACAATACGGCCAAGTGCCCATCTGCCGGGCGGCAAGTGGCGCCTGGCCAAATATCGCTAAATAGTTTTTGTGTCAACTGCCATCGTGATCTTTCATCTCTTTCAGTTTTATAAATAGTAAGATTGGCTCCACTGGCCAAGAAATGGGAAGGCGTTAAATAATTTATGTCGTCTGGGTCTTCGGATAGGGCACAGTGGTCGCGAATTAAGTCATGCTGTGATAGTAGAGTGTAAAATTCCTCGTACGTAAGCTTTTAGTCACCGACTACTCTGCGTAGATGATGTTTGAGGCTTTTGACTGCACTTTCCCATAGACTCCCGGCACTAGGTCATGCCGGTGCATTAAAACGCTAATTGATTCTCATCTCATTTATTTCCGTGAAGAAGCTGTCGGAGAATATTGATTGTAGAGGTGACCGAGCTCACCGATAAGGGGGCGTTGGACAGCATCGTCGACCGGTACGTGGAAACCGTAGGGTTCGGTTTGCAATTCGGTCCTGCCGAAGGCCTCCGGGAGGAAAAGGACAGAATTGCCCTGGTGGTCCAAACAGCTCTCTCTCCTTAAGGCAGACGCCTTGAGGAAGAAGAGACGGATCCCGAACGCGCGGCCGGCCCGTAAGGAGCTGGTCCTGCGCGAGTACTACGACGCGAAGGAAGCTTACCGCCTCGAGGTGGGGCGCGCTCGGACCGCTAGTTGGAAGCGGTTCTGTAGGCGGCAGGAGCGCGAGACCATGTGGGACGACATCTACCGTGTGATACGTCGCACGGAGACTAGGCGTGAGGACGTCCCCCTCGTCCAGGGAGGGAAGGTGCTGGTCAAATACTGCCGTTGAATCACACCAACCATATACTTCAACTTTGTGCTGGGGCAGACTCTGCACCATTTTTTGCATTAATTTCGACAACAAATGCGCACACAACTCTAATCTTGGCAAGGAAAGTTCTTGTGAAGAAGATTTAGACTTACTAGGTGGTACAAGTTTAGTCTTGGCTGCTAGAAGAACAACAGATGCTGTATTCTGCTTCTGCACTCGCGTGTATATGACACAACTGTATGCTTCATTTGAAGCGTCACAAAAACCATGCAGCTGTAGGGTCTCGTTTTCAGCACATTGTAACCACCTAAGTATCTTTATTTTGTCTATGTTTTCTATATCTAACCTCAATGTATTCCAAGTTGTGTTAAAGTCATCGGGAATAGTGTCATCCCATTTGAGATCGATTACCCAAACGTCTCGAAATAATAACTCTAACTGGACTACAGCTGGAGCTAACCAACCTAGCTGGTCAAATACTTTCGAAATCTTGCCTAGGAGAACCCGTTTCGTAGAATTGCTGTAGAACTGTTTTGACATCCTGCATTGAAATGTGAATACATCATCCTTCGGATTCCAAATTAATCCTAATGTTTTCGTGGATTCTTTGTGCTTAAAAAGGGAACGTGTGACCTTCGTCGGTGGCTAGCTGTTTGAGAGCCGCCATGGCAAGGAAGGGTGCGGCTTTGGTACCATAAGTAACAGCCGCTAACTCATATTCTCTCAAATATTGATTTTCTGTCTCACGCCATATAATTTTGTGATATTTTCGATCATCGTTATGAATTAAAACCTGCCTAAAACATTTCTTCAATATCGGCCGTAATCGCATATTTGTACTGTCTCCACCTTGTCACAAGTATCATAAGGTCTTGTTGCAAGTTAGGTCCCCGGTACATAAAATCATTTAAACTTAAGCCATTCGAAGTAGGCTGCGAAGCATTGAACACAACATGCAGCGCGGTTGTCGAGTCAGCTCGCTGCACACAATGGTGCGGCATGTAGTAACCGGATGTTTCATTGTTTAATGTTAAGTGCATATGCTTTAAGTTGATGTATTCCGAAAGGATTGAATGATTTATAATCTAGGGCCAGTTTTCCTTGTTTTTTAAACTTCTTTTCAATTTGATAAAACTGAGCTACTGCTTTCCGTCTTGACTCTCCAATCTTTTTATCTACATCGGGATGTAACGGAACGCGTACCACATACCGACCGTCTGAGTTACGCCTGGTAGTGGTTTTGAAAAAACTCATACATTGATTGTCTTCGCTCATGTCATTAATATCAGTGATATCCTCGATTGACCAAAATTTACGTATATCCTCAATATTCAACCTCGCGACATTGCATTGGTAAGATTTTACGTTGCCACATAAAATCCATCCCAGACGAGTTCGCTGCGCTATGGGAGCAGAGTCAGAGCTGATGATACCACTCATAATGATTAACGGGTAGATGTCAGCGCCTAGTAACAAGTCCACGGAACGGCTGCGATGAAATTCCGGATCTGCTAGTTGTATGTTTTTAATGTTGGGCCAGTTAGGTTTACCAAAAGTTTGATTAGGTAAGTTATTAACAGCGCGGTTCATAATAAAAACATCCATATTTAGAAAAAAATCATTATTAACTGATTTAATACAAATATTCATAGCTCCCTTGCAATTGGTTTCTGTGGCTCCTACACCGACTGTAACACCCTTGCAACTCTCCCTACGCAACCCTAGAATTTGAGCAGCGTTCTCCGTGATTAGCGAAGTCTGAGAGCCTTGATCGAGTAACGCACGCGTGGTACGAGCGGTGCCATCTGCTGACTGAACTTTGACTAAGGCTGTGGCCAACAATACCTCTCGTGTATCGTGTTGTAAAACGCTCAAGCTGTTTTTAGACTGCACCCGGACCCTGCTTGAGTTAGTATTTGTGGCGCTATTGGATGACTTATTGCCACAAACTTCATGAAGAATAGTGTTATGAGGTCCATTGCAAACTCTACACGTCATCGTAGAAAAACATTCCTTACCGTCATGTTTATAAAGACAATTTTAGCATAACGCGTGTTTCAATACAGTCTGTCGCTTCGCATCGGGCGGTAGTTTGAGAAAAGTTGTGCAATTAAATATTCCATGCTCTCTTGCGCATACCGGGTAGTTTTGTAAAGTGCAACGATAAGTTTTATGATTGGAATTATAAAGTTTATCAGGAATATTCTGATACCCACAGGCCGATTTAAAATTATGCGGTTTTCTAGGATATGAGCAAGACTGTATTTATCGGTTTTGTTGCAAGTGTTTCTGGTGCTGTTTAGTATAGTGGTTCTTACCACCTTCCACTTTCCTTTTTAATGACTCCAGGGCTGTAAACTTAGCTTCTAAAAATTCTAAAAAATCTTTTAGCGATGGTAAAGCTAGGGGCTCCTTTAAGGTTTCTATATATTCTTTGTGTGTGTCCGTATTCAATTTTTGGGCTACTAAATATACAATTAACGGACCCCAGTTAGTCGTATCAACCCCTAAGTTTTTTATAGCATGTAAACATTCGTTTGTAGTGTCATGAATTCTTTTCATACTCCCAGCTGACTGAGTCTGCATGCTTGTTAAGGATGTTAAGATGTTCATATGTGAGTTAAAAACTAGTTTAATGTGATCCCAGGCTACTTGATAATTCTCTGCGGTAAGGTGTAAATGTTGTATTAGTTTTTCAGGCTCGTTACGAAGTTTGCCAAACCTGCCGAAACTGCCATTAAAGATAGGGATGTCTACTTGAGGGGTTGCTCTCTCCCGATGACATTCAGACCACATTTTACTATTTGTTGCTTTTTTAAGATAGTTAAATTGATCTTCGTATTTGCTGAACTGGTTTTCATAATGTTTATCTTCTCCATACATCTCACTCTCTATCTCCCAATGTAGAGAATCTATCACCAACCACCTATTCTGTATTGACTTTCAAGCATCATCACTCTGCCACTTTTCAGAAAGAGTATTGATATCCATACTCCCCACTGTTCTGTCAAACGCTTTAAAGTTGGCGAACTGCTTACGTCTCATTTCATCTAATTTACTTATGGCACCGGAAGATTTTACCACTTTCTCTTCAGAAGTATATTTAGCGCTTGTTCTTTGTTCAATGCTAGCCTCCATATTACGCAAAGTAGAAAAGAAAATAAACAAATGGGCAGATCTTATTTTCTTTTTTTGATGCATATACTACTGCGCTTACTACACTTAACTTGCTACTGTTAACTGTTCACCGATTACAGGCACTGATCTTCACGCGGGCCTCGCACGTGGCAAGGCGATACGCACACGCGAAGTCTTTTGTATCCGGCTCGAAGGACCAAATTAATCTATAGTTTACACTACACACCACGTAGATTTGAAATGATAGACTGATTCTGATATTTACTTAAATTTAATGATTGAATGAGCGCACCTTAATCACGGACCCGGTTATGTCGTGAACTGAAGCGGTGGCGGAAAGTGATCACGCGGCGTAATGTTTTGTACGACACCGTACAATGGCGTTGCAGTGCTGTGCAGTGCTGTTATTGAAAATAAGTGATACGTCACTAAATATTAATTATAACTATTGATGGGATAACTATGTGGATAGTAGCTATTTCGTAAATAGCAATAGTAGTAAATATAGTAATTACTAATACTTAAAAAAATATTGTTTTTTTTTTATAATTTTTTTGTTGTTGTTTGTTATTAGTTGACCATTATTGTTCATACCTTAAAACTGATTTAAAAGTCTAATGGGATTTATATTGTTTTTCTAATAAATGACAAATAGTTGAATATATTGTTGTCCTATTTATTGTTTAATTTTAAAAAAAACACGAGTGCGGTGAAGTACCTTACTAGGAGGAATCAAAAAGTAGTGAGAATGAGATAGAATATAATGACTATTGATAAATTAATCATTTGTTTTTGTACATATTCTTCAAGTCTCTCTGCACACCGAGTCCAGCACTTTTCCAAGGCTTCAATCCCTTTCAAAAAATAGTTATGTCTTGGTCATGCAAATAGCTCTCCACGGCATCCATTACCTCATATCGTCTTTGTACCTGTTTCCCCTTAAGTATTCTTTCAATTTGAGGAACAGATAAAAATCGCTAAGCGCCATATCGCCTGAATAAAAAGGGTGGTCAACCAATTCGAAGCCAGCTTGCTGAATGGCAGCCATCGCAACTGGCGACCTGTGCGTGGGTGCGTTGTCGTGATGAAACAGCACATCGCTTTGAAGTTTTCTTCTCCTTTTCTCTTTGATGGCATTACTCAACTTGGGAATTAAAGCTGCATAATATTGGCCTGTAATAGTGGTTCCACGTTCCAGGTAATCAATTAACAATATCCTTTCTTACTCCCAAAATCATGAGGCCATAACCTTGCCAGGCGATGCCACGGCACGAAATTTCTTCGGGGTCGGTGATGATGGCCGTTTCCATTGCGAAGATTGCTGAACATTATCTTCGAAATGTCAAGTCGATTTTGTTTCTGAGTGTCGGTTAACATTCTCGACATCCATCGCGCGGAGACTTTTCTCATATTCAAAGATTGTTTCAATATGGATTGAATACTTCCATATGAAATGCCCGTTTCTTGAATTAAGTATCTGATGGTAACTCTTCGATCGCTGAATACAATTTTCTCGACTTTCGCAACATGTTCTTGGGTGAGTGACGTCGATGGACGTGGTGACGGCCGCAACGATGATCGTCTTCCGTGCTCCTTCTCCCTACTCGGAATTGAGAAGCCCACCTTGCGACAGTGGAATACGGCGGAGCAGACTCTCTTAATGTTGCCTCGAGATCGCAATGAATCTTTTGCATCGTTAACTTTCTAAAACAGAGGTATATAATAACGGCTCGCACTTCGTTTTTCTCCATTTCCGAGAACACGTGCCGACACGAAGCAAACAAACGAATACATACAGAAAAGAACAAAAAAGAATCGATTTTTTTTTTTTACCAAGGAGTATATATGTCGTTCTCATTACTTTTCGATTCCGCGTACATAATGTCAAGGACCGTTGGTAGTGTTTTTAATTATACGACCACCACTGTATATAGAAGATTCACATTAAAATATTTTTTTTAGATCATCATGCTGCCACCTACACTACGCTCCGTTACTATTCATAACCTGCGCCATCTATGTAAATTTCAGCTGAACTCGATGAAAACCGTTGCATATCCGAGAACTACACTTAAGTGACGCAGGAATCACAATGTCGCAACGTGGTCGAGACTACAATTAGTTCTACATGTCGGTGAGCGTGTGATGTGTATTGATTGTGTAATTTATTATGGTAAGCCAATAAATTAGTTCTGTTTCTTTTAACAAATCCAACGCACAGACTCACTTGAGATCACTTGAGTATTTCCAAAGTTTTCCTTTTAACGTAACCTCTGCATAACCTCTATGTTTCCGTATAAACATTATATATGTTGATAGATTTTAATACTTTCTATCAAAGCATCGTATCTGTATTTGTTAAAGGTGTCGAGATCAAATTTAGCAGGAAAACAAGTAGTCATCGAAAGTAGCTTTTATGAAATTTCATTTTATAAAATTTGTAAATAACGACACCCTTTTGACTTTATATATATTTCTCATACTTCTCAAAAATGTTAGAAAATTGTGATTTTACAAATTTAGAATTGATAATTTTTAAAATGTTTTTTATTTACCCGCAGACACTATTACAACGAAAATGTGGTTAAATAAGTAATATGTATATAATAAAAGTTAAACTATTGCTAAAATAAATAAAGGTTTTTCACAGAAAAAAAATTCAGAGAGATTATTATATTATCAGTGCATTATATTAAGCATATTAAATATAGAACTAAAATGAGCCTAATAAATTCTTCTTTATTACATGTTTGTGAACACAAATTTATTACTATACGCAATAGTCGAGCTAAGCGAATAATACACAGAGTGTTCTACGCCAACTGCTACGTACACTGCTACGCTGTGCGAGCGCTACGGCGAGTTGATGCTACGCATTGCGAACGAGGCCACGACTAAATATTCAACTGATTGAAGTGTTAGGCTGTGCGATTATTATGGGAGTTGTATGTGTTGTATAAACATATATACATATATATAAATAAAAATACATACATATTTATATACTGCTGTACCCCGCCCGCTTTGCTGGCCGTAAGATAAACTTGAAATTTATCTGAAATATTCCTTCAGAGCAACCGCATAGATAATATGCAATGAAAATGTTTATGAAAGTTAATTAGAAATAAAACGATGAAGGATCTATGAAATTCAAAAAATAAATAGCCTATAACCATCTACATATCATTCCGCGTCGAATGCTCTTATACTTATGTTGATACGTTCACTAGTAATCGCGTGATTAGCAAACAAAAGAAACTATATTATACATAACATATTTACTATATATATATATCATCAGCCGATAGACGTTCACTGCTGGACATAGGCCTCTCCGAGAGATCTCCGCATCGATCGGTCCTGCGCTGCCCGCATCCAGCGACTTACCGCGACCTACGCCAGATCTTGTGTATATAGATAGATACACACACACATGTATATATATATATATATATATATATGTATATATATATATATATATATATATATATATATAGGACATATCTAGGAAATCGTTTAATCATCACGAGAGCTCCGAAACTATTAGACATAAAGATTAAAAATTTGGTGGATAATACGTCCTGCCATTTAGAGGTCAACTAAAGATTTTATAAAATCCCTTCTCCAAAGGGAGTTAATAACAACAACGCGTATACAGCTGGCTATATATAGATATATACATCCTTGAGTATGAATTAAAAAAAAATACGACCTTTACTGGCAGCAGGTCTTTGTAGCCGGATACTCTACGGTGTACGGCGTTACCAGCAGCGTGTATTTCTACCTCGAAACAGTAGTGTGCAAATATTAGTGTAGACTGTAGCAAGGAAAGTCTGATTTAAACAAAGCTTACATAGATTATTTATTTTGCACTATTAAAATATATACTAATACTAAAAAAGTAATATACAGGATATTACTTTTTTGTGTATACCGGAACTGATTTAGAAATTTGCTACGTAAAATATTTTAACAACAAGTTTCCTTTAAATGGAGGGGAGATGTAAAAATAATAGTCATGTAATGAAAATTTAAGATATGGTAAACTCTTTAATTTCAAAGGTATGGATAAATATCTTTGGTTATAAAAGATAGTAATAATTTTATTATTGCTGTTTGAGTATAATAGTATATTCAATCCAATGAAATAATTATTAAGTTGCATTCATGTGATGGTTGCGTATCAAGGACCGATAGGTGGCACGGTTTGCTTATTTCCCTCCTGATTTATATCCTTACAACCCTTGCCCTCTACTAGTCAGTTTATGAAAAATTGAAAAAGGTTATTTATTTATTCAATATCATCGAAATACATTATATACGATTATTTAACTATTTTTATTGTTTTAATCATTGAGAGAATGACTTTTTTTATTAGTATTTTATGCCATATAAAATACAATGTTATCCAATAAAAACTTTTAATTTAATTAATCAATAGGAAAATATATTTAAATCGAATTCATATGGTAATTTTTTTATGAGCCGTAATTATATTTAACCAAAGCTAAAAATCAATAGGGTTAAACAAAAATAAGAGGCACCGGCGAGACTCGAACTCGCGATCTCCTGCAATCTAACCAGGCGCTTTAGCCAACTCAGCCACAGTGCCCCCTGAAAAGGAGATAAAAAGTTTGATACAGTATATTTATTAGTTAATATAATATGTCAAATATCTCTTATTATGAAAACATTTGAAACATTAATATATTATCTATCCTCATCAAATAAAATAAACAACGACATCTGGAACAGATTGTTGTATCTCTACAGGAATTGTGAAATAAAACCTGAATTCAATATCCGTTTCAGGTTAGGTTAGTATAGAGCTTATATATTCAAATTAGTATTGGTAGTTGATAACAAAAGCTTTTACAGTAACTGCACAAGCAAAAGTAAAAACGGATTAAGATGTGTGTATTCTATATTTGATATCATCAGCCGATAGACGTCCACTGCTGGACATGGGCCTCCTCCAAAGATGTCCACATCGATCGGTTTCGGGTCATTTCCCACCACGCGGCCCGATGCCAGTTAGTACACAATATACATGTTCAATGATTGCTTAATCGATTTTCGACTAGAAACTTTTTGTATATAAATCGAATGTAGTACTAGAACATTAGAGATAAAGAGAGCGGTGGGTGAGTCGGATATCCGGTGGTGCGTTTAGAATAAACAGTCATAGGTAATAATTAATCCGTATTGCATCAGAAAAGGAAGCCCTCTAGATATTTCTAGTCTCTATTCTCTGATGCTGTGTAGCGCTCGGTAGTCGTTTTGACTCTTACAGTTCATCTGATACTGGGTCAGTGAACCCACGAACACATCCTAGTTTTTATTCTGGTGGATACTAGTTTACTACTCGTAGTGCTATTATTGTTGGCGAGCCATTCGCAAGGTTCGCCATTCTTGAGGACCTGGCCTTCAAGAATGTTGTACCCCATTACCCGGGCCTATCACTCAGCGAGTCACGCTCACTGATCCTGAATTGAGAGCCTTGTTAGCTAAAGTCAGCATACTTATTTAGGGTAATATTTAGGATATCATTTAGTGATCATCAAAGTCAAACAGGAGTGCTGTTTATTATCTGGAGACGGATCCATTCTTCCATCACCTTCGTCTATATTGGAAGCTGGGCTAAATTTCTTGTCCAGAGGCGAAGGGTATGTAGGAATATATGCGTTCAGCGAGCGTTCACTGGTGGTAAGTCTCTGTTGCCGGAGACCGTCTACGTAGGTACCACCGCAGCTCCTATTTCTACCCACAAACAGAACTGTTCATATATTAACGTGTTCCGGTGTAAAGGGCATTACAGCCAGTGTAATTGTTGGAGTAACAAAGACTCGGCATCTGATGTATCAGACGTCGAGCGCATTGTGGTGCAGTGTATATCCTAACTAGCGCCACGTTGTTAACACTTAAGGTGAACGTCCCGCTTGTCTCGTCACTTATGTATAGAGCGATAAAAGCAATGTACGACTTGGCTGGTAATTTTGGATTTCAGAGTCCTAGGTCTGCCCGTAACTCGTTACCCCAGTAATTACTCTACAGCGGCCTTCAAAATGGTACACAGTAATGTTTGCACATTACTGTTTATTTTCAGCAATAGGAGCTGCGGTGGTACCCACCTAAACGCTCCCGGACCACAGACTTACCACCAGTAAAACAGTAGCAAATCTGACCAAGGTGGCTATTTACGTAAGTTAAAAAAAATCGGTATTATGTCTATATATCAAATATGACAATTATTTAAATTTACTATGCTTTAGTATAAAAAAAGTACCAGATATTAGTCATAGCAACTTATTGTTTCCCCTAGAAACGTAGTATTTTTCCTAGAACCACGTGATTGCATCATATAATCTTTTCTTCGCTTTATACCGATTTTTCATCAACAAACATTCTATCATAAAATTTGTGATATATTACGTTGGGGAAAAAGTTTGTTCGCATTGTTTAGGAAAATTCAAAAAATATAGTTTATTTATATTTAACTAAAGTACGTAGGTACCATTTTGTTTGATAACTTTTTGTCATCTTGTAGGTAGGGACGGGGACATGAACCCATTGCTATAGAAATTTTGAGACTTCTGATCAAAATACCGCGACAAGTGGTTTCGGCAGTCCTCTCGTGATGTTAACCTGACACTGCCTAAAGAATTCTGAAGAGACCGGAACAGCTGAAAATCTGAAGGTGCAAGGTCAGAACTATACGACGGATGCATTAACACCTCCCAGCCAAACTCTCTTAATTTTTGCTGAGTGGCTAAAGATGTGTGAGGTCTAGTGTTATCATGATGACAAACCACACCCCTTTTGTTGATTAGTTCCGGCCGCTTTCTCTCAACTTCTTACTTTAATCTCATCAGTTGTTCGCAGTAGAGTTCAGGATCGATGGCCCTACCTGGTGGTAACAGCTCATAATGAATAATGCCCTACCTATCCCACCACACACAGCATCACCTTGTTGCGAATTAACCCGGGATTCGCCACAGCCTGTGAAGCCTCACCGGCCTTTGGCCACCACCTTTTTCAAACGTTCTTGTCGTACGTGATCCATTTTTCATCATCAGTTATCAGCTTCTTCAAAAATGGGTCGGCTTCATTACGTCGTAATAAAGAATCACAAACGAGTACATGGTTCATCATTAGGTTCCTTTCAGTGAGCTCGTGAGGTACCCAAATATCGAGCTTTTTTGTGCACCCAGTTTTGTCAAATGCGCCAAAACTGTTTTGTGGTCAATCCCCAGATCCTTAGCTACGTCGTAACTACTGATATGCCGATCTTGCTCCACTTTTTTAAAAATGGCAAACACTCCATAATAGAGCGACCAGAGCGACGTGCATCTTTGACATCAAAATTTCCGGATTGAAAACGCTTAAACCATATTTGTGCTACACAGTGCACACAGACACTGCACTACACTGCACTGCACTGCACTACCTCCATAAACATCGCAAATCTTTTTCGCGGCTTGCGTTCCATTTTTACCTTCTTTGTAGTAAAATTTTAAAATGTATCGAATTCCTTCATCAGATTCACTCATCTTGACAGTACGAAAAACAAATGGAAATTACACATTTTCCCAATTTGAATTTGGAATTGTGTTTTTTAAAATTTAATCTTTGAACGATACCAAAACCAGCCAGATACAAATAGTATATCCAAACAGATTCTATTACAAGTTCATACATACTATAATGCGAAACAAAAACATAATAAAAACGTTAACTTTGATAAAGGATATATGTATTATCAGATTATTAAAAAAAATCGTTTATAAAAGTCCAGTACTCGTTAAATGATTAAAAACAAAAAAAATTATAGCACCGACGAGACTCGAACTCGCGATCTTCCGCTCGTTAGGCGAACGCTTTAACCAACTAAGCTACGGTGCCCGTTACGAAAAGAAGTGTAAATCTTGTACAGTTCCGGTGTACAACAACAATAAATTTAAGAATATTCCATTGTATATTATTCAAACTTAGAAACAATTACGCTAGTAACGTAGCAGTTTCGTAGCGCGTGTCGTAGCACTCATAAAGTTAATTTTAATGATCCTTTTTTATATGATAAAGCTTATTTATTATATGTATACATAATTTAAACAATTGTGACATAAAAGAGATATGAAATATTTATTATTTATTGTTTATGTGTTCAACAGTCCCTCTGTTTAAAGAAAATTTGCTCTAAAAGTGATAAGGAATTAATGTTAATTATTTTATATATGAAAACTGCATCGCAGATGGATCTTCTTGTACTTTAAATATTGCTTATCACCCTTCAAGTTAATGGAGATAATACGAAACTCTATAATTTACAGATTCATCATCGATATATATGTTGTGGAGTGGATTAAGTTATACGTGTCTAAACGTAGCTTATAATAATAAGCAGGACTATAAAATATTTTGTGTTTTCTCGATTCTGATAGAAGGGTTCTTATATTGTGGAGTCCATATAGCACTTGTGAATAACAAGATCGGATACAAACTTATATTAATATTTCACTCCGTAACTGCGTAGCACAATTCGTAGCAATCGTTTATCCCTGTAAGCATAGTTGAAAATAACACTGTGCATGCGTTAATGATGATTACCAGATGTTGTGTTCGGTCGCTTAAAGTTTAGAAGGGTGGATAAATATATCTATTCTTAACTGAACGTGAGCAGCCTTCTCGTCGGAAATCAATATTATTAACAGGAACTAACATATAATGCCACCTACCGGTGCAACCGTTTACGAACGACACACGAGCGTTTGGAAATAGTTCAGGCTTTCAAGCACTGTATAAATTCAGATTTGTTTAATATATTTATTATTACGATTTCCTTCATAATAGATACAGTAAACTATTAAATAGTAATCAATAATGAAAATTAAGATTGTCTATAATTTATATATTATAAAAACAATTATTTATCGTCCGTCTGCCAAACTACAATATATCCATATGTAATATATGTTTAGGCTGTCCCTTTCTGCGCGCCGGGCGAGGAAACCATTACAAAAGGGATGGCACTACATCCATCCTGTCATGGTTTGTCGTCATTGATACATAGAGTGTTTTTTTTTTCACCTGAAACCCTCACAATTATTTACTTCATACCCTTCATCATTGTTTTCTCTTCAAACTTAAAACTTTCACGGCATAGGATAGATCGTTTGATTTCTAAGTTCATAGGCACCGTGGCTTAGTTGGTTAAAGCGCCTGTCTAGTAAACAGGAGATCGCGGGTTCGAGTCTCGCCGGTGCCTAGTTGCCTTTTTATATTAATCTATTTTTTAACTATTTTTTGGACTTTTATATATTATTTTCTATGTTCTGATCTCTTTTTGTGTTCTTCCTTGGCCTGAAATTGTAAAGAAATCAATGAAAAACTTAATTATGTAAATAGTTGTTCAATCTATCAAGTTGGGGATAATATATAGTGATATATTGTTCGTTTATTGTTGCTAGTCTCTACCAGTAGTTGGCATCAGCTGCCAATTTACTGAGTAGAGAACCTTTTTCTAATTTAATTACTTAATTTTTTCGTGTAGATAATCTATATATACTTAACTGTATAGAGAAATTAATGCCTTTATTATTTATTAAATTAGCAAAATCTATAAAACCGTACCGAAATTTGTTAAAATTCTTTGTATCCTTTTTAATTGATCCTGTTTCCTTATGAAAATATCGTTAGTTAAAAGCATTAACGGTTGAGATAATTCTTATCCGTTCAAAGATGAAATGTATATCATCTATATTTGTTCTTCAGTCACGTGAAAGCTAGTGAACGTATCGACGCTGAATGATTTGTAGATGGGTGTAAGCTATTTATTTTCTGAATATCATAGACACTTCATCATTTTATTTCGAATTAACTTTCATAATCATTTTCATTACGTGTTACGTGGTTGCTTTGGCAACGGTCTTTCCAGCAGGACCCCCCATGGTCACAAGGCACGAACTACCCAAGCATGGCTTGAAACCAACGTTCCGGACTATATAAAAGCTGAAGACTGGCCCTCATCTAGCCCAGACTTCAACCCTTTAGACTTCAAATTATGGTCAGTTTTAGAAGACCTGCCGCTGCTCTAAACGACACGGCGACATTGAATCTCTTAAAAAATCTTTGAAGCAGTCAGAGGGGGTGGCGGGGGTGGAAATTTCCCTTGGAAACAGCGCGTACTTAGATTCGTGGGCAAACAGATTAAAGGCTTGTATAAAAGCCAAAGGTGGTCCTTTTGAGTAGAATTTTTTTTTAATTTTTTTCTGAGACTAATAAATATTTAAGTATAAATTTAAATTAATAATATTAGATTACTTCAATAAACATTGCATTCTCATTTGTAACAGAACTTATGGCCATGCTAGGTATATACGTAAATATACATTTAAACTTAGAACTGATAGATAGAATCTCAAAGCGTTACAAAAGCTTTTTGTAAAATGTTAAATTAACTTAGAAACTTTAGTAAATAATATGAGAATAAGTTTGAAAGATATTAGAGTAAAGCTAAAGGAATTGTTTTAGTTAGAAGAACATAAAAAATACCTTCTACTTAACTCAAATTTTAAGATTTTTAAAGTTCAGACGATGATACAGAACAAAATTTTAATAACTTAACGTAACCAGCACCGTGGCTTAGTTGGTTAGAGCGTCCGCCTGATAAGCGGGAGATCGCGAGTTCGAGTCTCGCCGGTGCTATTAGTGGATTTCATCTTTTATTTCTTTTGGTGTTTTTAATTACTACACTAAAGTTTTGTGGACAAATCCCAATCATCCTAATCCCAATCACAATAGAGCGAGGACGAAAATTATCTTACATAGATAAAGTTAGTTTAGTAAGTTTATGTTGATACTTAGGTGCATAATTTTAAACATTTAATTTTCTATGTTTAAATGTTTTATTACAACTTTATTTTCTAAGTAGGATATGATGTAACTAACAACAGTTTAGGTTATTTTATAGATTGTGATAAATAAGTAAGATAGTGATCTCACATCGCAGGTCTCGATAAAACTTTACATTTTATAAGATTTGTCAAAATTTTGTTTAATTGTTTATATATCTATTTATTTATAACAAGTTATCCTTAAATTATTTCCATATCTGCATGTTTTACGCGAAGCCATGAGAGGGCGCGAATTGCATACTGCAATTTGTTTAAAGCTTAAGCGACCTAGGTCGCCAGAGTGATGCCACCTATCGGTATTCCGTTTTACAACCAAAGCGCATAGTGCTACGAAAAGCTCTACTTGAGATATCTTTAAGTGTAAAACCTTTTGTCCGGAGTGAAACAGTGGAGTTTTCCATAATAGAAAATTGTGATTGGACTATTATGAACATTAATAAACCTGTGCTAAATACAAAATTGTGCTTAATCGAGCGTTTGTCTTAACATTATTACCAAATTATGCAAGTGGACCAGATAGTGGATAGAAGCACAAAAGATGAAGCAACACCGATAGGCCGTGTGATCGTAATCATATCATCAAGCATCTGAGAGGACGAGGCGATCTTTAGTAACTTGTGAATTTGATATTAAGATGGCCAGTTCAAATCGTTGTAGGTGCACACCTGACCCGAACAAGGACAAGTATATTTTATATGTAAAATGTAAAAAATATTTCCACCTTAATTGTATGTCTTGATGAATCTTTGATTTCTCCAGGCATGCGATCTGCTTGGATTTGTTCGGAATGCACTCGTAATTCAGCAAAGACCTGGAAAAATGAACCATCTCGGTACAATAGCAACATAAGAGGGTGTAAATGCTAAGCTTTAGTCTCGCAGACAAAATACCACTAATACGCCACTTACCAAAACTGATATACGCGAAATTGTGCAGGATGTGATTAACCAAAACATGAATGACAATCTCTGTGAGACACAGAACTTTCTTTTTAATCTCTTTTTTTTTGAGAGAAGGGGGGGGGGGCAGAACTTATACCAATACGTAACGAACTTATTGAAATAAAAGAATCGTTCATACATTGTGAGTACGAAGACTTGGAGAAGGAATCTGAAGGTTTTAAATAAAAGGTATCTAAAATGACTGTAAATTTTGATAAAATAAAGACAACCGTCAATGATCTCAATAAGCGAATAAATCAACTGAAGCAAGTAAGCCGTCGGAACAACATTGAACTTCAGTGTGTACCCGACAGCAAGAGCGAAAACTTAATGCAAATCATTAAAGAGATCGGGAAAGTGACCGGGCGCTGTTTAGACGATAGCAATATAGTGCACATTACGCGGACATCCAAGATAAACCAAACTACCTCTCGCCCCCGTTCCATCTTTGCCCAGATTGCTTCCCCGCGACTTTGATGAGTTTCTAGCTACAGTAAAAACATTTAATAAAACTCACCGACATGATAAGTTAAACAGAACCCATGCTAATTTAACTGGTAAGTCATCACCCATTTTCATCACTGAACATCTATCGCCGATTAACAAGGCTCTTCATGCGGCTGCCCGAAGGAGGACTAAAGAATTGGGCTACAGATTCGCGTGGATTCGTAACGGCTAAGTCTTCATCAGAAAAAGCAACGAAACTGAACATATGGTTAGAAGGAACATGGAAACGCTAAAACATATATTTTAATTTACTGTTATTAATTTACTTTATTAACTACTTCATGGTGCTATTCGTTGGTCTGTGAAACATTCATTCGCGAACCTAAAAGTATATTACCAAAATACACGCCGCTTAAGATCTGAAACACATGAACTCCACGAGCAAACACTGTGTAAAGACTACGATATTATTGTTCTCACGGAGAATATAGAAAAGATCGATGTGACGCTTATTGCAGTATCTAGAAAGAAATTCTAGAAGAATATATGCCTGGAAGTCAATTCTGCAAGATCTTTGGATAACTGTGGAAATACCTATCTCTCATACAACCCAACTAATGGCGTTCTGAGCAGTATATTTACCGCCTCCCGTACAGCACTCCGCATTGGACCTTTTCATCGATAACTGTAATAGTGTTCTAGAGAAAACTACCTTTGCTTGTATTTTAGGCGACTTTAATTTAGCTTGTATGAACTGGAGCTTGTTGAGCGATTCCTCCACATGACTCCACAATGATGATCACATAAAGTACTATCGACCAATATCAATTTGATAAAATTTTGCAAATTTTTATCGAATCTATGGTATATACAATATTATTTTAATCAACTCTTAAATAATAATCAACATGGGTTTGTTAAGCTTAGATCTACTAACACGAACTTTACCATCAAAGGCCGAAGCCTTTGATGATAAACAGGTCGATGTCGTTTACACAGATTTCAGCAAAGCTTTTGACCGTGTAGCTCATCAAATCCTACTGCAAAAACTGTCAGCTTATGGATTATCGCATATGTTTTTGCAATGGATCAAATCCTATCATGATGATCGCACCTTCTTTGTCGCTGTGAATGGTTTTCAATCTTACCTACGAAACGTCACTTGAGGAGTACCTCAAGGGTCTCACTTGGGACCTATTTTATTTAATATTTTTGTCAATGATATCCCCGACAATATTAAATTTTCTAAAATCTATATGTACACTGACGACCTTAAAATGAGCAAGGTTATTGAGACAAAGGATGATTCCCTCAAACTGCAAAAAGACCTTAACTCCCTGGTTGAACGGTTTGATAGCAATGGCATGATCCTTAATTGTAATAGTTTCGTTGTTAGATATGCCAGAAAAAGTAACATAGTTGCTTATAAATACAACATAATACAAAATATCCTCCAAGAATTGGAAGTAATTAGAGATCTAGGGATTATCTTTGACACTAGGTTGACTTTTGTGCCTCACTTGGAAAACATTTCGAAACGAGCCTCAAAAATGCTCGGGTTCATAATTCGTAATTCTAAAGGTATTCGTTGTGAATCTAAAATTATCCTATACTACAGCTTAGTGTGAAATATTTTGGAGTACTGCTGAATTGTTTGGCAGCCACATTACCCATACATTAAGACCGAAACGGATATACAAAAAAAATTCGTTAGACATCTAAAATTCTCTTGTCATACAAAAACCAACTCTCACACTTTAAAATGATCTCTTTAGTCGAACGCAGTGTATTAAACGACTTATTGTTTGTATCCAAAATCTTTAATAATAAACTAGATTGTTCTCCATTGTAACAATCATTTTAGTTACGTGTCCCTGTTAGATGTCCTAGGTACAAAATAAGTCCGTTTCAGCCACTCTTTCGTAGAACAGTTTCCGGATCAAAATCTCCTATTCGCTGACTAAGTAAATTGCCTAACGAGTACATCGATTCCCTGGACATTTAGAACGATTCACCCAACAAGACCCGCCGAATAATTACTGATTTCTCTCTAAACAGTTCCTAGTTAGATTGTATCTTTCCTATAATCGTTACTATAACATAGTAAACAACACGGCGACATTGAATCTCTTAAAAAATCTTTGAAGCAGTCAGTCGTGGTGGCGGGAGTGGAAATTTCCCTTGGAAACAGCGCGTGCTTAGATTCGTGGCCAAACAGAATAAAAGCCTGTATAAAAGCCAAAGGTGGTCCTTTTGAATAGAATACTTTTTTTATTTTTTGCTGAGACTAACAAATATTTAAGTAAAAATTTTAATTAATAATATTAGATTACTTCATTAAACAATGCATTCTCATTTGTAACAGAACTTATGGCCATGCTAGGTATATACGTAAATATACATTTAAATTTAGAACTGATAGATAGAATGTCAAAGCGTTACAAAAGCTTTTTTGTAAAATGTTAAATTAACTTAGAAACTTTAGTAAATAATATGAGAATAAGTTTAAAAGACCATAGGGTAAAGCTAAAGGAATTGTTTTAGTCAGATCAACATAAAAAATACCTTCTACTTAACCCAAATTTTAAGGTTTTTAAAGTTCAGACGATGATACAGAACAAAATTTTAATAACTTAACGTAACCAGCACCGTGGCTTAGTTGGTTAGAGCGTCCGCCTGATAAGCGGGAGATCGCGAGTTCGAGTCTCGCCGGTGCTATTAGTGGATTTCATCTTTTATTTCTTTTAGTGTTTTTAATTACTACACTAAAGTTTTGTGGACAAATCACAATCACAATAAAGCGATGACGAAAATTATCTTACATAGATAAAGTTAGTTTAGTAAGTTTATGTTGATGCTTAGGTGCATAATTTTTAACAATTAATTATCTATGTTTAAATGTTTTATTACAACTTTATTTTTTAAGTAGGATATGATCTAACTAACAACAGTTTAAGTTAGTTTATAGAGTGTAATAAATAAGTAAGATAGAGATAGTGATCTCACATCGCAGGTCTCGATAAAACTTTACATTTTATAAGATTTGTCAAAATTTTGTTTAATTGTTTATATATATATTTATTTATAACAAGTTATCCTTAAATTATTTCCATATCTGCATGTTTTACGCGAAGCCATGAGAGGGCGCGAATTGCATACTGCAATTTGTTTAAAGCTTAAGCGACCTAGGTCGCCAGAGTGATGCCACCTATCGGTATTCCGTTTTACAACCAAAGCACATAGTGCTACGAAAAGCTGTACTTGAGAAGAGGACAAGGCGATCTTTGGTAACTTGTGAATTTGATTTTAAGATGGCCAGTTCAAATCGTTGTAGGTGCACACCTGACCCGAACAAGGACAAGTATATTTTATGTGTAAAATGTAAAAAATATTCCTACCTTAATTGTATATGTCATGATGATTTTTCCAGGCATGCGATCTGCTTGGATTTGTTCGGAATGCACTCGTAATTCAGCAAAGACCTGGAAAAATGAACCATCTCGGTACAATAGCAACACAAGAGGGAGTAAATGCTAAGCTTTAGTCTCGCAGACGAAATACCACTAATACGCCACTTACCAAAACTGATATACGCGAAATTGTGCAGGATGTGATTAACCAAAACGTGAATGACAATCTCTGTGAGACACAGAACTTTCTTTGTAATCTCTTTTTTTGGGAGGGGGAAGGGGCAGAGCTTATACCAATACGTATCGAACTTACTGAAATATAGGAATCTTTTATACATTGAGTGTACGAAGACTTGGAGAAGGAATCTGAAGGTTTCAAATAAAAGGTACTTAAAATGACTTTAAATTTTGATAAAACGAAGACAACCGTCGATGATCTCAATATGCAAGTAAATCAACTGAAGCAAGTGAGCCGTCAGAACAACATTGAACTTCAGTGTGTACCCGAAAGCAAGAGCGAAAACTTAATGCAAATCATTAAAGAGATCGGGAAAGTGACCGGGCGCTGTTTAGACGATAGCAATATAGTGCACATTACGCGGACATCCAAGATAAACCACACTACCTCTCGCCCCCGTTCCATCTTTGTACAGATTGCTTCTCCGCGACTTTGTGATGAGTTTCTAGCTACAGTAATAACATTTAATAAAACTTACCGACGTGATAAGTTAAACAGTACCAATGCTAATTTAACTGGTAAGTCATCACCCATTTTCATCACTGAACATCTATCGCCGGTTAACAAGGCTCTTCATGCGGCTGCCCGAAGGAGGACTAAAGAATTGCGATACAAATTCGTGTGGATTCGTAACGGCTAAGTTTTCATCAGAAAAAGCGACGAAACTGAACACATAGTTAGAAGGAACATGGAAACGCTAAAACATATATTTTAATTTACTGTTATCAATTTACTTTATTAACTACTTCATGGTGCTATTCGTTGGTCTGTGAAACATTCATCCGCGAACCTAAAAGTATATTACCAAAATACACGTCGCTTAAGATCTGAAACACATGAACTCCACGAGCAAACACTGTGTAAAGACTACGATATTATTGTTCTCACTGAGAATATAGAAAAGATCGATGTGACGCTTATTGGAGTATCTAGAAAGAAATTCTAGAAGAATGTATGCCTGGAAGTCAATTCTGCAAGATCTTTGGATAACTGTGGAAACACCTATCTCTCATACAACCCAACTAATGGCGTTCTGAGCAGTATATTTACCGCCTCCCGTACAGCACTCCGCACTGGATCTTTTTATCGATAACTGTAATAGTGTTTTAGAGAAAACCATCTTTGCTTGTATTTTAGGCGAATTTAATTTAGCTTGTATGAACTGGAGCTTCTTGAGCGATTCCTCCACACCATACGTTGTTCTTACCTTATGTCAACATTTTGCAGATTTTATGCATGTTAATGGTCTTATCAAACATAATTCTAAACAATTCTATAGTTAATTCTTCCAACAGAATACATCCTTGTGTACGGTCAGTCACTCTTTAAACACTAAGTATAATCGATCATTTACAGCCTCTTCTTTATGTTAATATCACCCTAATTAATGATAGAAAACTTCCTTATAATAGTAAAATGGTTAAACTCAATTTTTAGGGCTAATTATCAAAAAATTTTCGAAGCTTTTGTATATGGAATGAGTTGTTTGAATATATTCATGACTTTAATGATCGTTTACAACTCTTTCACAATAAATTAACTAAACCAATACAGAAGTTCGTACCAAAGAAAATATTTAAAAGAAAACGTAACCCCACACTGGTTTAGCCAAAATTTAATTAGATGTGTAAAGAAAAACATAATCTTAGATGTCACTTTAATAAATATAAAAATCCTATGAATGAACTGGAATTGCGAGGACTAGGTTCACGCTTTACTCGTTTAGTTACGAATTGCTACAATCGGTATATTAAAAATATTGGAAGTCTAAATTACCATAAATCGCAAATTTTTTTTTTGGTTCTACATAAAATCGTGACCAAAGATCCTATCCTAGTTTAATGACGGATGGAGCTATTACAACGTCATTCTTTATTTTTTTTGTGTCGTTCTGTTCATATTTTGGTTCTGTTTTCACTGATAACATCAATTCTTCTAATGTATCTACAGATTATGCTGAAGCGTCCGCCTTTGCCCTTAAGAAGAATAATGATATTGATATTAACAAAGGCGCCGATCCTGATGGTATACCTCCTATATTTTTGGCCAAATGTGCCAATCTGTTAGTTGAACCTTTTCTATCAATTTACAATCTCTCTTTGCAATCAGGAGTGTTTCCGAAATTGGGGAAGATTGCAAAAGTAATCTCCGTATACAAAACCGATAATGATGATCACATAAAGTACTATCGACCAATATCAATTTGATTAAATTTTGTAAATTTTTATCGAATCTATGGTATATACAATATCGTTTTAATCAACTCTTAAATAATAATCAACGTGGGTTTGTTAAGCTTAGATCTACTAAAACAAACTTTACCATCAAAGGCCGAAGCTCTTGATGATAAACAGGTTGATGTCGTTTACACAGATTTCAGCAAAGCTTTTGACCGTGTAGCTCATCAAATCCTACTGCAAAAACTGTCAGCTTATGGATTATCGCATATGTTTTTGCAATGGAGCAAATCCTATCATGATGATCGCACCTTCTTTGTCGCTGTGAATGGTTTTCAATCTTACCTACGAAACGTCACTTGAGGAGTACCTCAAGGGTCTCACTTGGGACCTATTTTATTTAATATTTTTGTCAATGACATCCATGACTATATTAAATTTTCTAAAATCAATATGTACACTGACGACCTTAAAATGAGCAAGGTTATTGAAACAAAGGATGATTCTCTCAAACTGCAAAAGGACCTTAACTCCCTGGTTGAACGGTTTGATAGCAATGGCGTGATCCTTAATTGTAATAGTTTCGTTGTTAGATATGCCAGAAAAAGTAACATAGCCACTTATAAATACAACATAATACAAAATATCCTCCAAATATCCTCCAAGAATTGGAAGTAATTAGAGATCTAGGGATTATCTTTGACACTAGGTTGATTTTTGTGCCTCACTTGGAAAACATTTCGAAACGAGTCTCAAAAATGCTCGGGTTCATAATTCGTAATTCTAAAGGTATTCGTTGTGAATGTAAAATTTTCCTATACTACAGCTTAGTGCGAAATATTTTGGAGTACTGCTGAATTGTTTGGCAGCCACACTACCCATACATTAAGACTGAAACGGATACAAAAAAAATTCGTTAGACATCTAAAATTTTCTTGTCATACAAAAACCAACTCTCACACTTTAAAATGATCTCTTTAGTCGAACGCAGTGTATTAAACGACTTATTGTTTGTATCCAAAATCTTTAATAATAAACTAGATTGTTCTCCATTGTAACAATCATTTTAGTTACGTGTCCCTGTTAGATGTCCTAGGTGCAAAATAACTCCGTTTCAGCCACCCTTTCGTAGAACAGTTTCCGGATCAAAATCTCCTATTCCCTAAGTAAGTTGCCTAACGAGTACATCGATTCCCTGGACATTTAGAACGATTCACCCAACAAGCTCCGCCGAATAATTACTGATTTCTCTCTAAACAGTTCCTAGTTAGAATGTATCTCTCCTATAATCGTTACTATAACATAGTAATTGCTAGTATTAGATTTTATTAATGCAAGATGTATTTACCTGTGATTGCCTTGTTACATTTGATTTTGTATTTTGCCTGTACTTCGTTAAATAATTAGTGTATACAAGCGTTGATAAATCAAATAAATAAATAAATAAAAAAAGCTTAATATTTCATATAAGTTTTTATGAAACTTTAGTATGAACTACGCCCTTCAGAAATTGAATGAAAATAATCGTCTACCAAAGAACTCCAAAGCTTAATATTTAAAGTTATAAATAATTGTACCAACTATTATAATAGTTATTAAGTTTAATAGTGAGGCGAATATTAAAAGTTAATAATACAAATGATAATTATAATGATTGTTTAATTATAAAAATAAATAGTATATTCATGTATATATTAGAAATTATATAAAAGTTCAAAGGAATACAGGAATTGTTTCAGTTATTTACCTGTCGGCTCCGTGGCTTAAATGGTTAAAGCATCTGTCTAGTAAACAGAAGACTGCGGGTTCGAGTCCCGCCGGGGCCTTGTTTGTTTTTCATACATAATTTTTTTGTTCCAGTTTCGTTTTCAAAGTAGTACTTAACGTATAAAGTAACGTTGTTATGAAATTTCGTGCTGTATTGTTTAAACGTCAGCCAAATCATCAAGTAAAGTAATAAGTAAGTAAGTACTTCTGGGAAGATCATGCTTTGTCTTTTGTATCTTTCTGTTCTTTACAGTATATATTTTAAGAAAAGCATTCTCATAAAAAAATTGCCATTAATTTATAGTTAGTCTCTTGTATCTTTTCTTCCAAGTAGAATCAAGTTGTTAACCTTTTTTATAATGTTAGAACAAATTTGCAAATCTTTCTCTGAAAGTTCTTGATCAATAATAGTTCTTCTTGATAATTTCGTCTTAGAATTTATGCTTTTTTTTTATAAATGAAACGTAGTAAAATTGTTTATTGAGCTTTTAAAGAAAAATCTATATCAAATAGATCCATAATGCCGTTGTATTCGTCGTTCAGGTTTTTAGCTACGCTATCCCAGTGCTCCTTAGTTTCTTCTTTTACTTCCACCAATATACTTACTTTCTTTAGTTCTGTTGAAAACATATACGCAACTTTTTAATACAAAACTTAGGAATATAGTGCATGAATATGTAAACGTAACGTCTGTCCGTCTATTAAAATAATTTCATCGTCAAATGGGAGAAAAAAAAAGCTTATAATTTATTTTATATATTAATTAAAATCGGTCATGTCCGACATCAATAAAAGCTTAATGACTTTGGTAACTTGTTTTCATACCTCTTTAAATCAATAACTCGCTTGAAGAGGTCTGGTATCCTTCGATGTACGGTCGAAAATCACTGCGTATACTCCCAACTGCTAATTTTCAGGGGTTTACAGGGATAACCATTAATCTTATACTCTACATGTATAGTAACATTCGTGGAGTGTCTTTTACAAGTGACGACCGTCAGGATACGTGCACTTCAGTACTTACAACATACAGTAATCTCAAGGATATGCCATGCGTCGTTCCGACATTGATCGCGTAAATCGAAAAAAGCTTTAGTCGGGGTACACATTATGTACAGTTGTATGACATATATATGTAAGTATATACTCAATAGCTTTAATCAAGTATATCTCACAGAAAACCTTTCAAACCGAACTAGCAAATATGTTTATTTTTGTAATACATAATTTTTATAATACATCAATTATGGGTTTCTAAAATTTAAGCACAGTCGACTGATGAAACCAAAATTCCCCTTTCACATGCAAATTCTCTTCATAAGAATAAACGAGTTTTCTTATGGTATGTCCGGAACTCTCCCAGGAAGGTCTGCCCACAACAATATAGCACTAACTAGGGTGACCCAGAATTGAGCTCGTCCTCTTGATACATATTTTCATTACCTTGACAATTTCATCGGTTACAAAGCCCTACAAACCGGTCACAGTAATGTTTAGACACTACTGTTTGGCAGCGGAAACTACTACGGCGGTACCTACGTAGACGGTATCCGGCAACAGATACCTATCACCGTTGCTGTGCTTCGATCAAGTAAATCGATCAATCACCTGTTCTCGAATTGATGTATGAGTACCGATATAAGGACTTACTATAGCATACTCCATAGGCGATGAGAAGCAGCATATCGCGTAGATCTCGCTCTTCCACTGGACTCACGCAGAGGAAGCGCACGAGACACGGCAGCCGTTCCAGTGTACGCCGTAGCGGAAACGTAGCATTTCTACACTGTTGAATGCTCAACGTCACTGTCACGATAAGCAACATATTAAACTCCCATTTTCAAGTTTAAGTTACATAACAATTATTTAAAATTATTTTGAACATTATGACCATAAGTTGGATGCAAGAGAGGTTTATGTAGGCAGTTCGGCAATGATAACAGATTGAAATGATATTAAACCATAACAAAAGATGACAAATGGAAAGGATTGCTTAATAAACAATATTAACTATTATGGTATTTCTTTATAGTAAAATAGTAGCAACCCTCACCTAATGTGCTAGAGTAATGGCCAGCAAGGTGACGTACAAAGCTGTCAGTGTCGAAGTCACCGCAATCCAGTCTGATACCTTGTAGCAGGTGGACCTCTCGTAGAGGGACACTGGCGGTCACGAATCGGCGAGCATGATCATAGTCGCGCATCCGATCTGTTTTCATATCAATAACATATAAATCGCAGAGGATGTATCATTATTTTCATTTCATAATATTCTTAAAAGATTGCTAACAGAATATTTATATTAATATCTAGATTTTAATTCAGATTATAAGATCGGTGAATTTTATTGGTATCCTTTAAAGTTATGTAGCTGAAATTCTAGCCGTTAAAGCTTTTTATCTGTAATCGTACGGTTCCGTATATAAATGTAGTTGAGATTGCGTAGCAGTAAAAGGAAGGCTTGATTCAAAGCCTATCTTATTTCTAACCCTTCTATTTATCGGATTTTATGATTCTTATTTCTTACTAAGAAATATCATAGTTCAACTCTTCGTCATCATCATTATCAGATCGATCACATCGATCGATACTGCGCTGCCTGCATCGGGCTGCTCCTCGCAACCTTCACCAGATCGTCGAACCACCTGGTGGTGGGCCTGCCAACACTACGTCTTCCGGGTCAACCTTTAGTGGGTCGGAAAATAGAAAAGATATCTTTTTTGAAATATTACTGAGTTCCGGTTTGAATTAAGCTGTAGCTAGTGAAATTACTGAAGATTTAATATTCTACATCTTAAGGCAAAAAGTATAATATGGTGCTGTGTATATCATCCTATCTAGAGCCACGTTCTTAAGGACAAATACATCACTTACTATCGAATAAAAAAGTTTACATCAAAATCGGATCTTACGAAAAACCATGGCGAGGAAGATGTCAGGACAAGCGATGGCTACGCTGCGCCACACGTAATCTGGGATGCCGTTACCACCGCAACCAAGCGACGGATCAGCTCGACCTGGTGTGTGATGCTCAGCACATAAAAGCTACACAAAATTACATTAATATTACTTTTATATTAATTTTTTTTGGACGTCTACCTGTTGATACTTGAATAAAGAACTTTGTTATTACTTTGGTATATACTTCAATTTCCTATATTAAGAATAATTGTTATATTCTACTATCTTATTAAATAATCTTTTAATCGACGAAGTGACGACACGAGCGAGACGTTCACCTGATAGATGGAATGACACACCACCACCACCAGCACTACGTTGTGGTTGTCTCCTCAAGGCATCGGTAGTGTCATTACTATTGTAATTTAAAAGCGAAGCACAGTAACGTTTGTCGGTGGAAAGAGGAGCTGCGGTGGTACCCACCGGTCTCCAGTAAAGACCTGCTACCAGTTATTAACTATTAATGGATGGTGTATATATTGCTAACATGACAGGTCTGATCGCTGTTGAAATCTTTAGGGGGGGCCTAAGTCAGCAGTGGACGGCTATCGGCTGATGATGACGATGATTACCGATTGTTTAAATAAAATATTGGATGGACCTGAAATCTAAAATGTGGGCGTTTCAAAATCGTTAGCAAGGATATGAGAGCGCTTCCGGTGCCGTCAGCTATGTGCCCGTACTCCAATGCGAGTACTCGGAGATTTCTCAGCTCGCCTAGGCTTCTTAAAAAGCACTGTGCTGATACCGGCCTTGGGATATATTGACCGCTTCCTGTGAAGCGAGGTGCACGATTATGGTGATTAAAGGTCATCGAAAATGCGATTTACTGTAATATTTAGGAGTCAACTGCCAAAGTAAATAACATTTATAGTTAAACTGATAGATAGAGTTTTGTAATTGTAGCCTGTAAAATTATAATGATGAATGTTACACCGTGGGGGATGCTTTTGAATTTCCAATGGTTCAATCCTGATGCGAAATGCTAGCAAGTTTGATTGGACTGTTAAGATTAATATACAATAATTTAAAAATAAGGAAATAAGAGACTTAAACCTTGCATACATACATATATATCACGCCTTGTTCCCAATGGGGTAGGCAGAGACCACCTCTCTCCACTTGCAACGATCCTGGCACACCTCTCTCGCTTCCTCCACTTTCATGCGTACTCTTGACCTGGCCTTTCTTTAGGACATCTTCGATTTGATCGAAATATGTCTGCCTAGGTCGACCTGCACCGATTTGTCCAATCATTCTTACCTCGTATACCTCTTTCGTTAATCTTCTTTCACCCATTCTTTCAACACGGCCGATTATACTTAAAACTTACCTATATAAATTCATACCGCTGGTGAACCAGAAAGTTGATCCTTCCTTAAACTCATTTTAAGGGTACAATGATAGTGCACAAGGATATATCATTTGCCAAATTAATAAACATGTATCGCCACAAATAGTTATCACTGTTCTTCATTACACTAAATCTAAGATTTTGCCTCTTTCCCACTTTATACCGTTTTTGACAACGTCAAAGTTACAGTGTTGCTATGGTGATCAATGTAGTAAGAAGAACCCATGACAACGGGTAAACAACGATTACGACAACAATTAAAATGACGACCGACGAAGACAAATCTAGACTGATAAAGCTTCTGCAAGATCTCGAGATCCCTGAGGTGAGGCTGCCAGAACGATGCCAAGGGCTAATCAAAGATTGGCACGAGAAATTTGACTCGGTATTGGAAGAGGCTGTTGATATTGAAGTTACAGACAAGTATGAAAACCCTTATATTCCTGATAAAGATTTATTAGAAGAAACCGAAAGGAAGCTGCGAGAATTGCTCACGGAAGAGAAACTGTACGTTATGCTAACATTTATCGATCCACAGCTAAGTCTAAGTAACGTATAGTAATTGAATATTTCTAGTATTTTTTTTTATATCACGACGTGATAGTAAGTGATAGCCTTACCCATAATATCATGGCGTTAGATCATTTGATATGCGCAGATTACTTCAAACCGTAACACAGTATTGTTTGCACACTACTGTTTGGCGGTAGGGAAAGGAGCTGCGGCAGTATCAAATTATATTGTTACACAGTTATACACACACAATTGTTCTATAGTTGTAAATTGGTATTAAAATTTAATTTAATTATTTTTAGAAGTAAAAAGAAATTAAGAGAAGATGCTCCGCAGAGTGTAGATCCAAACAAGCCATGGCGCACCAATTCAACCAAAGAGAAACTACTGAGAATCGATTGCGATTTGAAAAGACATTTAGAAAAATCTGCGGACTTTATCGGTCCAATGGGGGATGGCGATATGAAACAATTGGTGCACACTTGTAAAGAAGAAGCGGAGAATTCTGCACCGGTTGGAGCTGAAAGACTGCGAGAGACTGTTGAGGAGGCAAGAAAGTGTCTTCCTAATTTTCAATACAGATCCATTGAAAACTCTACAGCGACCGCTATACTTCCAGAAGCTCATGATCGTAACGCAAATCATGAAAATATAATAGAGTGAATCAAAATCAGTTTCCTTAAATTTTGATTGAAATTTTTTATAATTTTTAATTTCTTTATTTTATTATAATCATGACCAATCATGAAAATATTAGTGAGATCTAAAGATGTGACGATTGAGTTGATATATTAAACACAGCGACTTTTGTTCGATTCATTAATTACTTAAATATTATGAAATGAATAGAATTTAGGAAATATATAAAAGAAAAAGAGTAATATAACAAACTCACCCGTAATGTAACTATAATTCACGAGTATTGGATTCTCGTTGTTTCGTACAAAATTCCAGAGGTACAGGTACTTGAGCGAATCGGAATTGAAGCAGGCCAGCTGTTGTAATAAACGCACGCCTTCCAGACGCAAACAAGATAGATTCTCAAAGGATACCAATTGCAAACTGTCCTGAAAGCTTGCGAGATATAAGTAAACTTTATAACTAATATAAATAGTTACTTATCAATTATTATTTTATCTATAAATAAATATATATTATTCATACAATAAACGACTTAATAACCGACTACTCAACGTCTGTCGTTTCTTTCGATCCTGTTTCATCCTCGCACCAGTATTATTCAATATCAATATTTTTTTAAAGTCTAAATAAAAACTTATACGATATTTACCTTATAATATTTAAAAGGACCTCAAAGAAAGTCTTTCGTTTATAATGATCCATGAGATTTATCTTAATCAATTGATCATTCACGATAAGCCGATCGATTTGAGCCTCCTCTGCTTCCATCTTCTATTAAAATAAACGATTATATTCAAAAATAATAACTAATAAGGTAAAACTGTTTCCGGTCTTAAGTTTGTAGACAATGTATTATGAAAACGTAATAAATGTTTTTCCATTATTTCCTTACATATATATATATTTCACGCAAATAATTTTTTTTTTCAGATTCATCTGAGAAATCGTGAATATTGCAGACCCTGTAGCTCGTATGAATATTCTGACGAAGCTAATTCCTGACTTTCTGGTTATGGGCAGGAATTTCTTTTGTTACTGGAGCGGATATGATTACCAGTTTTATAGTATTGGGATGGTCTGCCCGTCGAGGTTGTAAAGGTAAAGGTGTATATAAGGTAATGTAGTCCACATTTAAATGGTGGTTAAACCTAAAACTTGTCCAATTTATAAAAAGTAGTCTAAATGTTTTAATGATTTGGGGATGATCTACAGCTGGGGTAGTTCGAAAATGACGATATAAGTATATCAACCTTCAGAGAGCTTTCCAAACACCTATGTAATTCTTTTAGATACAGTGCAGGTAATCGCTTTAGTGCAGCGTGATTTCTCCAGGTGTGGTGACCAAGCGGAGTGGGCATCTTGAGGTTAGGATATTGGTAGGTAAAGAGAACTTCTTCGCAGTGCAGCTGCCCGCGGAAGTATCGCTGGACTTCAGGTATAGACCAGAACGTAGTATCATCTGCCCTGAATCAATCAATCAGGTTTGAGTCGATATAAAAACAACCTACTGTAGTGAATATACTTTTTAATGACAGTATACACAAACGTTGTATTATTTGAGGAGTCTCCCTCATTGAATGCCCATCATGTCTTCCTTTATTATGGGAGGGGGAAATATGTTGTAACTGGAGGGAACTACTAACAATTAGTAACACCAATAAATTCACCTCAAAACAGCATCGGCGATCTGCATCCCGTTGTTGCTTTCTACATATTGGAGCCAGATAAACGGATTACGACGCCAATCCTCGAACGCCAATAAACCTGGACTGGGACGGTATATTCGAGCCCCGTACGAATATATGTCGTCGAGCAGTGTCCAGCATTTACAGCGATCTTCATCTGCATGTACATCAACAACTTATAACTGATTGATGATTAGACGGTGACGTAGCTCAGGCAATTATTTACGTAACGTTATTCATAAACTTACAGACCTCGAGAGGACTCTGTCCAGCAGTGGCATACTATAGGCCAGTGACCATAATTCATAACATATTTGAATGTCAATAACTTTGTGACTGCTTAACTATTTGATACTGCGACGCTGGAGGAATGGTTCTGACGAGTGGGAAACCGTTGTGCTGCCTTCTATATCTAATTAAAACTATCAAATTGTTCCGAGTAGATTTAACTTTTTAAAATATTAAAATCATAATTATAGGATCTGACGGTACATTACTCTAGAACAAATCAGTTATGAATCTCGTTGGGTGTTCAAGAATTCCTCTTAGATGACTATTATCACGATGTCAAGTCACTTTTCAAACAGGCAACAATTAATAATGTATTTATTAATTTGGCCAGTCCATATTGTTGTGCTATTATTCTTCTTGAGATGATCAGTCAGAAGATGAATGTTGGCTGTGTATCAAATATCCTGGCAGTGTACCTCCACAAAGATTTTCCTTCTTCATTATTACGAAGTGGAAGTTATTAATTGATTACAGCTCTTTCTCCACTAGAAAATTTTAAAAATAGATGATAGAACTATTTCATTGATATTACATACCTTCATCTTCCATGGTTTCAGTTTTTGGTTGAAATGAGAAATATAAAAATTATATATTGTGACTTTGACAATAAAATTGTCACACAATAATGATATATTTGACAATCAAACTGTAAAGAGTGGTCAAACGTTTAAATAACAGTTTCAGTTACTATTTGTATGTTATAGTGTAAAAAAAAAAAGATTGTTATGATGAAAATAAATGAAATAAATAACACGTTTGGAATTTGATATATTTGAAAAAATATACAAAGAATTAATATTATACTTATTTCGCTCTGTACAATTTCAATACATATACTAATAAATGCGTTTGATAAAATTAAATATTAAAATTATACCAAATGATCAATACAGTATATTATCGCCAAAGTAGAGATACTTGTGACCCGTAATTTAAGCGTTAGCTTTAAACCACAACGGTTACATTGATACAGTTAATTTCCAAAGGTTTAGTGTTCGCTTAAGTATTAATATGTAATATAAATTATATCAACGCCAACAGTAAAATAAACTAACTGTACTGTTATTTAACGTCGTTACAAAGATTCTTTTTTAATCTTACCGCAGGTTTACATTATTATGGTCAATGTACAAACGTTCTTACAACACAACCAAATGACAATCGGAGAAACTTAACCCCTCTTTGTTACCTCTCATTATTACTAGATCCTCGTATAAACTGAGGGTCCCTTATGAAAATATTCAAAAGGTATAATAAATCTTACAGTGCGACATACGTATAATAGTTACGAGGAAAGTAGTAGGAAATAACTTTAACTACATTATATGAAATTATAGAAAGCCAGTCTCACAAATTAACGTATGTATTTAACTTACACATAACATACACAACATTAGCTACACTTGTACAGTTAAAGTATACAAAAGAAAAAAAAAATTCTCAGGGATTCATACATAGTTCTACATTCGCATTTGATTTTGAACTACAGCAAGTTAAGGGTAGTAGAATTTGGGAGGATTATTTTCACTTTCTAATTCAAGCTACCTTTTGTTCTCTACTTGAAAGTTGTTTAATTAGTATGCAACGATTATTTTCGTACACATATACATATATATATTACACAAGATAATCGGAAAAATCTATATCTTTAAATGGTTAACTATTACACACACATAAGCTGTATGTGTAGGTAAATATGAAATGATGCTGTGTAAATACTTTCCAACAATAAACTATTCTGATGCAAATGCTGTTAAAAGACGAGTAGGACCTGAACTTCATCGTAAGTCAATGCTCGTAAAAATCTGATGTTTACTTAGGATGCTTATATAGCATCTCAATGTGCACGTCCACTTGGGGTATTACACGTTAAGTTTACTCAAGCTATTCCAATGATTGGAATATCACACTACTTCTTAGCTTAGTAGATTAAGATTTGCATCAAGACAGTTTAGTATTTAACCACAGTACATAAGTCTCACTGAACGTGAAAACTGACAAATAATAAGGTTAAACGCTACAAAAGTTCTACACATTAAAGGTTAAGTGTAACATTTAAGGAATTGTATATGGAATTAAAGTACTTCCTTTTTAATCCAGGACTTAAGAGAACACGTTTTTAGGTTAGAAAAATGTGATGATACTTCTAATACAGTTAACGAATTTCTAAGGAATGTTTATATGTTTGTATCTATTTTTTACTATTACACGAACAGACGATTCACATTTAAAATCTATACGAGTAGTAGCAATGTGCCGGCGATCCTTATCCGCGAATAACCACCTGGAAATGAGTGTCCTTTGGGCGGATCATCTATGAAACATTTAATTCGCAGATTAATTTATTTAAAAAAAGTTACACCCTTAAAATTTCATAAAAATTACATCTAAAAAATTTGTAATAAGAAAAAATCATACAAAAGACACCAGTCACCTAATTAGATACCTAGCTTAATCAAACTTAAGTTATAGTATACGTAGTTAAGTATTCCTCCTTTTGTTAATTTATCGATTTTGTATTAATTTAGCGTATATTGTATCCGCGGACAATAACTCCTAATAATCCGGCACATCACCAATAAGTTTAATAATTGGGACACATACTTAATCTAGCTAAAATAGGATATTTGACTAATTACTTAACCACAATGAAAGTATCGCTGGGGATGTCTTTAAATAGTTTTTCTTACATTGCAATAGAATTAGTCAAACATCCCAATTATCCATATGTTAATAACATATAATATACAACACATAAGATAAACACTATTAATCACTAATATGAAAATTTAGAATAACTTTTCTACGCTGTTTACCAACTTTCAAGTTATTTATGTATATTTATATAAAATGGATGTTCGAAGAGGAATTGAATCGTTTGGCAGTTTCTTAAGTGATAATTAAGCTACAACGACCTTAAATCTCTATTATTAACGGATGCGCCTATGTAATGGAAAAATCTATGTCAACTGAAACATATAACAAATGTATGTAAAATATTTCGTAGCAGTAAGCATCTAAATAAGATGTATGAAAGAATAAATCAATGGAGATAATTGAGAATTTATTTGTCAAATTATTCTCGTAGTTGGTTTAACTAGTATTTTTAAGTTAACCTAAGGATAGGGAGCCACTCGGTGATTTGTAATACGTAGGTTAAATAAATTAAATAAGTTCTTCAAGGATACACTTTGAATATTTGAGATTAGTTACGTTGATAGGTTAACCTGTCAGAATAACTGCTATCCCGAATTATGATTTAGAATATTAAGAAAAAAAAACATTCTTGTAACATATTCAATAACTTGCAAATAAGTGTATAGAAAGTGACAAGTAAGCAAATATTAAAATCAACATGTAAGTTCTAATCTTAGTTCATTTTGGCGACGAATAAACTCAACATGTTTAACTTAACCGCCGCCAAGTGCAGTAACTAGTCGCTTGCTTTATAAACACGGAGGCACCTGGTCAATTCTGAAGTTGTGTGTTAGTTTTTGGTAAGTGGTAGCCTACCATGTTGGTATCGATGCCTTAGTGGCAGCATTTTTGTGTCACCACTGCCGACATACGATAGCCAGTGTATCCTGGAAGCTTCGACATTCACGGCCTCATTGGTCATGTAACATTGTGCAATATTGAGAGCAAGTTAGTCCGTTGCAGATAAAATGGAGAACGATTACGGCACTGAAGATGTAAAAAAGAAAAAAAAAAAACAAAAATTTGTAATATTTAAAATCGTATTTTAATTAATGCTATTGTTCGTGTCTCCCGTTATTTAGGGTGTACAAATGGATGGAAGTTTGGTAATTTTATATATTGTACTAATAAGTTATTTTAATAAACACTTCACATTTTACTAAAGGAATAACTCATTGAAACATTTCAGTTAAAAAAAAAAAATTTCATTGCTCTGAAAATCCATTGGTTGTTCTATATGTTAATATGGAAGAGAAGAGAGAGTGGAAGAGAAAGTGGCACAGCTTATATTAAATACATCCATTAATTCAGAAAAAAATTGTATAAGATCTTTTAACTTCACTACGGTGATTATATTTGATACGTTTTATGAAATACTATACATGCCCACATAAAATTTACATAAGCTTTAGCATTTTAAGTGAAAATAGTCAATAAGGAATGAAACAAAGTAGTATGGCACAGCCCATGTTAAACTATTATAGTTGAATGACTGCAAAGTACATTAGGACATTCCACGGAAAAGTATTACATCTATTCACATACAAACAATACACATCGAATACACCTACAGTAACTACCACCAAGACAGTCAGTCCAATTCTGTTGTTAGTTCAGAACTTGACAATACATTTATAATTAAAAAAAAAAGTGACCTGTTATCAGTATTAATTTATCATGTCTGCAAGAGACGATCATAATTGCATAATTTTTTAAATTTACAAATAAACCTACCATTTTTATATTAAATGAAAATATGACATGTTTTAAATGTAGTAGCTAGGAGACCCGAGTACTGGTGATGAGAACATTTGTTATCAGTATCAATGTTTATTACTACACTAAATTTCCCTTAACACTGCCAAATAAGTTTTTTTTTTTACATCAACAGTGGATTTATTTCGGTGGTTTGATAATGGGTAAAAAGTTATGACGCACCTTATTAAATTACCTGAACTAAATAAAAAAAGTACTAACTCTACGCTACTTCCTCACTGAGATCTTCCCTTCCTTCTAATAACGACATACTGAAATTGGTTGTAGCCATTGTTTTGTTTTACTAAGAGTGACATCTGTTCCAGTAAATGAGTCTCATATGATCAAATATTAAAAAAAACTTTCTTGAAGCTGTAACCATCTGTATACTCAATTAATATTTAACTAGGAACAGGTCGACAATAACTGATATCATAAATATATTGAGAAAGATCCACTTGTGACTGTTTTATTAAAAAAACTTATCTTTAATAAAAAAAAATTACATTTTCGATCATTTATACTAGATGTATTTTTAAATGAAGGAGGCAATGCTTGAGCAAATCCTGAGCAAGTGGACCCACAAGAAACAATCCCCCATACTTTAGTATACCTTTCTTTAATAGCACCACCCATCTAGTTATTACCTATCCGAACGATCCTAAGTCACCTATAACTCGCTACAGGTTTTGGTCGCATTTGGGTTGCCCAGCAGAACTCTGTTCTGCTTCAGCATCGTAATAAAATTATTAAAATTCAACTAACCATAGAAAAAACATCGGCGGAATCGAATCGCAAACCAATCTATTCGGTTACTGCTAAACACATCGATACACCACAACAGGTACGTTTTATAACAAACAGTTCACAGTTCAGCAGTTCAAGATCACGACGACACTAAGAAGATGCGCAAAATAATGAGTCATGCAAATAGCCACTAGTGACAACACTGAACTTTATTTAGTCAATAACACAACTAATACTGCACTAAAGACACTTTAAGCACTCTGTTGAGCAGAAGAAATAGAATGGGACGACAGCTGTGTGGAGTCACTTCTCTTTGGAGGAGCTGGTGGTGGACGCTTCTTCACAGGTTTTGGTTCCGCGCGCGGCTGCAATTCGCGTCCGTGCATGTTCTCATAGAAAGGCTCTTCGACAGAGCCATAGTGTTCCTGCACCCACATGGAGACACTTGTCTCTTTGTAATCTTCTGACAATGGGTATTCACGAAAGCCCAGGACTTCGTGCGGAGTGGTAGCCGGTTCCAGTTTGCATTTCTGTGCTACTTGCCATTTTTTGCGCATCACTCGTTGGAGATCCTTGAGGAATTCTTTGGGTGGGTTGCTGTTTGATTCCGCCAGTTTCTTAGGCGAGGAGAGCCGCGTACTTTCGTTGCGTTTTGGCGGGAGAGGTTTTCTAGGCGATAGCGGAGATGGTTCTTTAAGATTAAAAGAGATCTTTTTGTTCTTCTTATCAGACAGAGTTGGTAGATCGTCGGCGAAGTTAACTTTTTTAACGGTGCCGGTGCGTTGTTTGCCCGGTTCCGGGAGTTTCTTCTGAATAGAGGGGCTGCTTAGTTTTTTAGTCTGTAATTCTACAAGACATGCGCCGTAGGCAGCGGTTTGACCATAGATACTCTTATCCGAATGTAAAGATGAAGTTCTGGAGGCTTCTGAATGAACGCTGTCCAACGATGGCTGCCTGGGGAAAGAGCGACTTTGCTCAGGATTTCTGGAAACACGGGACTGGCCAGCTCTTGCAGTTTGTTCTATTTGTTGCGCAGTAAGTTGATTGACAATGTCATGTACTCGCCCTGAATTAGCTTCCATGGTATGCTCCGGCGGAGGGGGAGGAAGACTAAGTTGCGATCCGCAAAGATCTTCAATTGGATCCATTGGCGGAGGTGGCGGTGGAAGTGAATCTAGACTGAGTGTTGAGCTGAACATACCCTCTGGAAAATCTTCCGGCGGCGGAGGAGGGAGGTCTTCGGTGTTAGTTACTTCTGGTATTTTAATTTTATCATATATCGGAGTGTAGCCATACAGAGAGGAAGAAGTGTCTACAGCGGGCCGATAAACATCATGTGGAATACTTTCGTAATGTCCGTAAGAGGATGAATCATGCCGAGATGGAATAACTGTCGTGTTAAGATGGCTGGCTAAAGTGGCGTTGGTTGTACTGTACAGTGCACTTTCAACTGGATCTGTTGAACAATGACAATGTTATAGTAAATAATTGTCATATTGTTACATATTAATTAATTAATATCAATATGTAAACCTTTAAAATCATTATTATTAAAACAGACACTGCTACTGTATTATTAAACTACCGACAGTAAGCATACTTTAAAAGATTTAAAAACATTTTTTTTTTAAAAAGAATGAGACGATAGTGTGCTGCACCTACTGCCCAAACAAAAAGTCTGCAAGATTTACCAAATCGTTTCAGAGGTTTAAGGTGAAGTTAGATAAACTTCGTATTTCTTACCAGCGTGGTGTCGCTTGAGGGTAGAATCGTCGCGTGGTCGCGGCCGTCTCGTGAGCGTGCCGCAATCACCTCGCTCGTCGTCGTCTTGCGTGGAGCTAGTCTCAGCCATCTCCTTCAGCTGCCTGGTCATCCATGTGAGCGGGATGTTTGGCTTCATCGATGGTTTGCGCTTTATCGTTCCTGAGGTGTATAATCACAGGTTTTTGTTTTAAATAAAAAAAAATTACACTTTTTGTTTAATGCATACACACAGCATCTGATGTAGATCGTAGGATACAGATAGTGTTGAAACAGTCGTTCTGGGAAACGAATTAGAAGGTTTATGTTCAGGAGTGAACAGCATTAGACTGAAACAAGTATGATGTTGAAAACTACTTTTTCTAGATACGTAGCACTTACCCATAGGGAATTCGCAATCAAACGCGCTCTCAGAGGCAGTTCCTCCATCGGATAAGCAACCACTGGAACTTGATGAGGATGCCCTTGAATGCCTGCAAATTAAATATATTTTATTGAAGACCGCCTGCCGCAGTCGTTATGGTAACCAATATAACATACCTTGCCAAAACGGTAACACTGGCTCACACATACATTTAAACCTTGAGGTAATAATGGAAATTAATCTTGATATTTAGGAGGAGAGAAAAAAACCATCAGTGACTGTGTACTTTGGTATATAACCAAAAAATAAGATAAATTTTACTTTCGCTCAATAATGCTCAGCATAGCTTTTATGGTCAACGACACCTGTTCCAATACAGATAAAAATTCGCCCATGCAATATAAGCTACAAAAAATATATCACACAGATAAGCCAATAAGATAAACATCAAATACATGACAATTTTTTTTAACGTTAGTAAAACACCAAAAAGAGAAACTTTAACACCAACCTGCCACTGCTGATGTCGGAGCTGGCAACACTGGCATTGCTGGACGTGGACTGGGCGGGGCCAATGACTCCCACTGTCACGCTTCCGTTGGTTTTGGTGGGGATTGAAGATATCTGAATAGGTTAACGTTAACAAAATAAATTATTAATATTCCTGCATTAACAAATATATTTAACAATGATACTGTGTAAATATTTCAGAAATATATATCTGACTACTTACAGAACAGGAGCGCGCATGAGCTAAATGATCTAGGTCTTCCTGCGTGAGCTCTGCCACCAGCGAACGATAATTATCCAAGAGTTGACGGCCATGCTGTAAATAACAACTTTATAGTAAATGTATGAGTTTTGAAAATAATTTTATAATATCCATATTCATAACAAAAATTGAACATCATCATAACTAGTCGTGATAGTATGATATAAAGTGCATCACATTGTGCTCGTCGCATTGGGACATATAGGATATTAAGTCTCGTTACTCAATAATTTCACTAGCTACAACATCCTTCAAACCGAAGCTAGTAGACAGTACAGTAACATTTACATACTACTGTTTAGCGATAAATATAAGCAGTCCTCCAATATCTACCCGGGACAGTATCTAGCGAACAAATCTACGAATAGTAAAAATAGTGCTCCTAAATTTTAAAATACTTAAAAAAAAACATACAACAATCTAAAATGGTTAACCTTAGCAATACGCATAGCCATCAGCCACCTATCCAAAGACCTCTGATCTTCAGCGCACAAGAACTTAATGAACTTGACACTCTTCGGTTGTTGAAGTCTTGGATGCTTTATAGCGAAGCAGTATTCGGTCGGTGACTTGTACTTCTTTCTCCAGTTCAATCCGACATATACTTCGTTAGTTTCGAACGATGCCAGGCACACCAACTCCTTGAGTGTCTTCATCTTCTCCTTCGGCAAATAGTACAGTCCTATTGGAGATACAACTATAATTTAAAAACCTATAACATATTAAAGTTACACATTGTTAAGTAAATCGACCTTCGAGTGTTATGACCTTCGTGGCGTACGAGTTCTATTAGTAACAGGGTTGTTTTACCCGACTTGGAGCTGCTTACCTCGTTGACATTGCAATTCTGTAGTCATTATTTCATCATCATCATCATAATCATTTCAACCGATGGATATCATTGTTTATTTGTACATAAATTAACTAAATAATTTATGGTGTCATTCTAAACAGGATCTTAGGAACTAACAGCAACAAATCATTGTTTATTAAAAAAAAAAATGTTCGCTATTTAATAATACAAATGTGATAGTGAATTCGATGTTAGTAAAGTATACTTTCGAATATTGAAGTTATTAACATCATTAGTTATGTTCTTACGGTTTTTTTTTTATCACGATACTGTTTTAAGGCATTCGCTTTTATGACGCTCAGCTGTGTTTGGTGTGGCCACACCTCGCTTAGCATTATCTTAAATATATGTCCAAGTTTTGTTTGTTAAAACAAAAATGTCCACAATAAATGAAGCACATTAAAGGAATCTTCACGCAAGCTACTGACCTGATGGACGCAGTACGAATCGATGCTTCTTCCACTCTTTCTTTGTTTCACTTTTCAAATACAGGATCCCTTCCATCTGGGGAACGCGGTAGCCGGTGATCGAGGGTATAATTGAGGATCCCCCGCTCTGTCCGAAGAACTCCTCCAGTATGACCTGCCTTGAATGTTCATCATGTTCACTGGAGTAGCCTGTAATTATGACATGGACTTATTACACTGCAAATAAACTTCCACAAAGCAGCCTCTTGTGTTAATACGTTTATTGATATAATATAACTTCATATCATCATCAGCCGATAGACGTCCACTGTTGGACATACGCCTACCCAAGGATCTCCACATCGATCAGTCGCGAGTTGCTCGCATGCAGCCACTTCCCGCGACCAATTAACTTTATATATGTATGTAAATTAAGCTACATTAATAAATGATTATGAATTTACATCTGTCATCTTCAGAAAGAAGATACTTCTCCGGAGTCTGGAATAGCGATATCTTTTCGGATCTCTCGACGAACAGAATCTTATTTTTCGATTCCCGTGTCCACATCTTCAGGTTTTCGACTAGGTTCTCGTGATCCTCGTATATTCGTTCTGGAAGATATGAAAATTATATTAAATTTCTTTTGTTTGAAGTAGATTAACAATCCATCATTATATCATGTCGCGTTATATGATTAAAGTGGTAAAGATGGTAAAATGTACTCGCTTAAAATACTTCGGCTATCGAAAAATTGGTAGCTGAAATACTGCAGTGCTTCTACGGTGGCAGATTAAAGATATGAACCACCAATCACAATCCAGCATGAATCCACTTACCCATATGCAATTCCGGTAAATGTTCCACAACGGCCATTTTAGGCTCCATGGTAATGTGATTCTTCTCAGCCAGGAGGCGTGCAACGTTGCCGCAGCTCATCTTTTCATCTACTAGAAGACTCTTAGAAGACCCGTCGCTGGTGAAGGCTTTGATAAACAGTTTCTTCACGCTTGCCTCCTGCATACGTTCCAAAGCTAACTTGATCTTTTCTGCTTTCTACAAAATAAAAAAAAAATATGTATTTTTTGATTATATGTGATGTTAAAATCTTAGTTTTAATTGCGATGTTTTCTCACGAATCTTCGTTTCCAATTACACATTAGATAGAACATTAAGCTAATTAATATATTTTAATTAAAGGACAGTTTGCATTATTACCTTTTGGTTCTTATTGAAGGTCAGCTTTAGGACTTTACATTTTGCGCTGGCGCTGCTTGAAGCCGATGACTCGCTTGAAAGCATGGACAACTGAAATTAGATAATAAACACATTGAAATTTTTTTTTTTTTCTGAAATAGTATTAGTCAAAGGCTATCTATGTATCTATCTCTATCTTCTATGTATTTCACGTGAAAATTAGTGAAGGTATCGACATGGGAACGCGGCCATTCGTGGCGAATGATTTGTGGATGGTTATAGGCTATATATTTTTTATTTATATACATGTTCTATAGTAATTTTTTTTGGTTGCTATAGTAACTGTTGGTATAGAAAGTTGCGGTTGCTCTCAAGGAATATTTGAGACAAATTTCAAGTCTACTTTTATATTACATCCAGCAAAGCGATCAAGGAACAGCTGGTATATGTATGGCCTAGTAGAGTGGCAGCCGACGATAAAAGGTTGCTAAATAAGTACTTAATATTTAGAAATCCAGGTATTTGACGAAACGTAGTTGGATTTTCTTGAGGATTGGAACAGTGCCAGACTTGGACCCATGCCAATACGTTACCGGGGTCCAAAAAGGATATTTGCGATATATGTATGCTAAGTTGTATATAAATCATAATAATAACGCAAAATAGACTATTCTTATGATTTGAAGCGACCGCAAAAGCCGCCGTCGACCACCACTTAACCTTCTCATCACTTTGATCTCATTTGCAACACCAATGACAACTGTATAATAAATTTGGTCAAACTAACGTTATATTTTTATTTGTAACAAAATATAATCTATGAAGGCTGTAGGTAGCCTAGGATCGATGGAGAACTGAATTATTGTACGATACATAAAAGATTTGCTTTAAATAGAATGAAGTGCATTTCAGCAGTTTTAATAAATTTTATAATTAAAAACTATTTCATACTATTTATCACAAAAGGTGGAACATTTGTTAAGAAGTCATTATAAAAATAAATAATCTTTGGATAGAAAAAAAATTTTTTAATGTGCTTACAGTATCACTAAAGGCCGAGTCATTGTCGGGCGAGTCGGTGCGCGGCAGAGCGGCAGCTCCTTCGTTGCATTCCTTGCTGCACTCCGCCCTTTGAGGGCAAGCATCGCCCTCACCCTTGTCTTTCGGAGGGTATTCTGTATGGGGGAGAATGATTAAATATATTAATGAAGGGCTGAATAGGTTATTTTGAACAATTATAATCTAACATACGACATAAAAGTAATTTTATGCATCGCGTAATAAAATTGGATATGTATCGAATAAGTTGGTTTGATACACAATTTTTATATATATGTATAGAAAGAGAGATATGAAACTAGGATATCCATGAATAATGGATTGTGGACACCTTCAGTGTGGAAAACCTCTCTGTTTGATTAGTTGCAATCCTATTTCTTATACCACAAAGCATCGACAAAAAAGAAGTTTAATTAAATGGTTACTTTGCCTCTTACGTCGTACTGTATCGATATTGTGCCAAACCTGTTAACTATATAAAAGTTAAACTATAACGACGATTTTGTAATGCCAGCAGTAAATGCAAAAAATTGTCTTTTTTGTTGTTGTATTAGTGTTAATTTTGATGTATCGCGGCTCTGTTAAGAGTCGCATTATGCAACTCGACGTTACCTAAACAATATGTTTGAACTATAAACAAATGATATAAACTTAACGTATAACGTTTATAAAGCAAACAGTGCCCCAGGTGGAGTTTCTATTAAACCGTTATCGTACAATTTCAAGTGGGTTCGTACGCAAGTACATCGCGCAAACTTCTAACATTATCAACAAATTCTGACCGCTTTCTTGTAAATAGGTAATGCTGCACTACGTTACACTATGTACTTCTCGAATATACTGATAACAGTTAAAGCATTAAATACACAAAACATTAATACAAAATTGCGGATACTATATAATAGTAACTTCTAAATACTGAGCAGTAACGTGCAGATATATAAATTTTAAGGGTGCTGTAGTACGATAAATCCGTAACCATATTTAACATGTTATAGATAATAGGTACTTATCACTTGATGCACTACCATCTCGTATGGTACAGTATTATCAATGATGTTTCAAAAGTCATAGTTCTTTATCCATTTTGTGGGGAACATGTTAAATATTCAAAAAATATAAGTTCTGCGTACAACGAAAACAACTCGTTATCAACTATAAAGGAAGTCGGTTGTTTTCTTTAAGAAGATTAAAATCTATTCATTTATTTCCGCAGGAACATTGTAGGACAGGAATAGAATCCAAACAATAGGTATTATATGGTGACAATGAGAGAATTGTCCTCGACACGAAAGTTTGTGGAAGTGAGTGTATAAAGCAATTTTAACGGCGGTAATTAAACAATCGCTGGTTTTTAATCTTCTTATAGAATGGACAAGGTTGTAGAGTAATAACGTCGAAGTTTCGCTGGAGGCGAACTGCGCGAAATGTTATAGTGCCTGCGCAATAAGGCCTTGAGAGCAAATTGCGAAAAAATCTGTTAATAATTAGCGTGAAATTAATTAAGAAAAAAAGGTAAGGTAAAACTATCCTTAACTATAAATACAATTCATACATTTCCTTACATACACTCTATCCAAATTTGTATATATTGACTTTTGATAAATATAACTATATATGTAAATAATAGTTAAATGTTTGAAGTTTAAATAAAACTATATTTGAAATTATCTAGGTTATAAACCTTTAGTAGATTATAGTTTGAGGTCTCATAACATTTATACGAGTATCGATGTTTGCATAGGTAATACACAATATACATTTTAACTAGTCGCTATATTAATGAGAAATATATATTATTTCACTTTTAAATATATATCATCATACATAAATATAGTATGAAGTTTTCTAGACGTATATTCAATGTATACAGCATCGATTATATTATTAGAGGTACGCGTATCCCCGGGGTATACGGGACTCTTTTAGGGGTTTCAAAAAAATATATTAGTAACAGCAGAAATACTTAGAAGTTAAAACAGTAACTTATATAAACATCATTATAATGAACCATGATGTTTAGAAGGAATCTTGTGACTAGTAAATTACTAATATGCTTAGGAATAAAGAGATAGTGAGTAAATTTAAGTTAAGACTGACAATAGAAGTTAATGAAAGACACACATAAATAAGTAGGTACGAAGTTAACACACACACAAAGGTTTGGAAAGATCTATAATAGGGAAATAAAATAATTATTTTCGTTGTTAGCCAGCGATATTACTGGAGTAACGAAAGTTAACATCTTGTCTTTCATAGCTACGAGTAGAATGTGGTAGAAATATACTATATCTACGCACTAGTTGTCTTTCGACTAGACGAGATGTTAGCTTTCGTTACTCCGGTAATTTCGCTGGCTACACATATATGTATGAGCAATAACAACAACTTTCTTCGAAGCTTCATTAGCTGTATCGGACTAGTGATACGTGGTTGGCGTTGTTTGCGAAATATCCATTTCGTAGTACTTCAATATAAATCTATTGATTACAAGTAAAAGGAACTTGTTGTTGCAGCACAACAAGGAAATGCCCAATAGCAAATGCACGTAATGCTTTAGTGGGTGCATTAACTTTTAGACCATATTGCGGTTGGTCAAAACTTAAATCCATTTAAGTTATCCTCCTCCGTAACTTGCAGTGAAAGGTATAAAGAATAGTACTTTTAAACGTTAGCTGTTTTGTCTTAAAGTCCGTGTACCATACATATATATTAAGAAATCAAATATATTAATAATGAGATCTTACCACTAGAGACTCTGGACAACTCTTCGTCACACTCCGAGTCCAGGGCGCACAGTTCGCCGAGGATCGCATCCAGGTCTGCATCCTGTGTCTCCTCAAGGTTGGCCATAGAGAACCGATAGGTGTCTATCCGCGGTGCGACGATCTCGAGAGGCCTCAGAGCAGATGCCTCATTTGATAATACTAGACCCTGCGAATTTATTATGAAGATACTTATATATTATTTTAAAATATAACTTACGCATTATCATGAGAAAATACCGATAGTACTATATTGATATATAATAATGGTGGATGAATAAATCATTAGAGGATTGCTAAAATCTTCGCTTCTAAAGGACATCACAGTTACAACCCTCAACCTTGTAACCACGGCCGATATAAACTAAAATATAAGTTTAAATTGTTTTAAGTAAAAAAAAATATTTTAATATTATGACTTAAATGTAAAGATTTAAAGAACATATTCGGATGTTGTTTCTGAACGAGTTTTGTAAAGTGCAGCGGCGCGTACCTCGTGACATGGGCCATGACCCCAAAATGAGTTTACAGAATCATGTTTAAGAATTAACGATTGTTTTTATCATAACAGTCTCAACAGTAGTGATTTTACTAAAGAAAAATTTCTATCAAATAAGTTTTATTTATGTACGTGTACTAAGAATATACGATACAAGAAAATGATGACCCTATTCAATATCAGTTATTATACCATTTGGCAGCTATTTATTGATAACGCGGTAGTACGGTTTGATGATTATTAATAATAAAAAAAAATTATCACTACGAAATATTTGTGACCGTTAAAGTAAATAAGGTCTTTATAGAGAATGCAAGTATTTGCATGACAAATCTTTCGATAAGTGCCCTGGCGTGAAAGTCTTGCATCAAGCACTACGTCAAAGTCGAAATGTATAAAAAAGAATGGTTTCCTTATTATGGACTATCTCAAATCATTTTGGTTATGATGCTTTGTCAAAAAAGCTCATTGTGTCTAGGTTCAGCTCGTAAAGATGTTTGCCAGTGTAACTTATTGTTTTTTTTAGATACCTATCAATACTTTGTCGATGTCGTCTAACCTTCCTAATGTAATCACCATATGAAAAATTTATGAGCACAGTGGTGTGCACCACATGTGCCTTTCATTTTGGGTTCTAGTTCCGAAGCATAAACACCAGCTTCTCTAATACTTATATCTATCGAGGCCATAACAATTAATTCACTAAAACAACTAAAGACCACCCAAGCCAAGGTCTGTAACAAGTGTACGGAAAGATTAATTAATCATATTTGAACAAGATCAAAATGATCTTGTTATAGAGGCTGTAATACATATTTGTTATAAACAACATAAATATTAATTTTGTTGAAACTGAAATAAATTCAATTTGTACATGCATTAAAAATATTGAATTTATCTAACCATACAATTATAATATTAACATTTACGAACAATGAAATAATCCTATTTAAGTAATATGCTGATTTAACCGAAACTAATATAGTATAAAATATTTGAAAATAGTCTAAAATGTATAAAATCAAGATTTAAAATATTACTTTGTACTAAATTTAACATCACACTCGCTAATACCCAAGTGCAGCCATAAATTTGGTGTCTATAGTCTACGATCTATAGGGAAGCCTTTGTCCAGCAGTGGGCATATATTGAATGATAGTTTATGGTTAAGAATTAATTACGACTTTAAATGTCTCGTTTAAAGTCGTCATCCCACTTTTGTAAATGGGAGTGCATTGTCTCTACACGATGGCACAATTCATTTTGTACACACCACGCTTAAGGAATGTTGATACGGTCTCGTGTGTTTAGTTATAAAACATCTTTAGAGCATCTTTTGTAGATATAATCAAATAGAATGATAATATTAATATAATAAATTAGATTTTGTCATAATTATAGCATACACGAATTTAGTTTTACTTAAATCAACTTTTAAAACTTGTGTGGTTTAGTCATCAGGCATCCTAGCCTAACAGCAGTTTGAAGCTGCACCGCGCAAGTGCAGTAAGTGCCCATTTACTGGTGTCACGCGGTAAAAACGTTATGACTTAAAAAAAAAACAATCTGTTATTTATAATCAAGTCACTGCTACAAAGCGATGAACGAATGTGATAATGTTTTATTGTTTCAAAATATATTCGCACAAAATAGGTCGAGGATATAAAGCGGCAGTACTTACTCTTACTGACATGTCTAATGTTTGCTCAATCCTTTTGCACTCTACTGGTGAACTATTTACACTTCTAGATCTACCACTACCAAGACGGAAACTTCTATTCAGTGTTGAGAGGAATCCGCCGCGGTTCCACTTACTAGATTCAAGCCGCACGTCCATCTTTTCGTTTACATTGCACCAATAAGTTTCATCGTCCACAACTTACTGTGCCGAAAGATTTATCTAACTTCAGTTGAACCCTCCACGTTGGTCTGTCTGATTTTAACGAGTACGTCGGCGTTCATATACTCCGGGAATTTGCTATTCGCCCGCGCCGAACTAGAAGCAGAAACTTGTTATCCTGCGCGACTCGAGTTTATTCCCACTGGCGGCGTTCGGAGTTTGCGCGGTTTATACAACCTTTGTATATATATTAACCGGCGGCCTCGCCCATTCACTTCACGATGACAAATATTTACAAAACTTTCGTTTTCACAATCGTTTTAAATGTAACAGAACAAAGGATATGCGCCGAGTGGTACCGGCACGCACATAATGCACGGCGTCTCGTATACAACTAGACTGGCTAACTTGCATTACAAAACGAACAGAGCGGTAGAGCGGGTAGTCCAGCCAACGCCAGGCGAAACAGGGGGGCGAAGAGAAGTAGAAGCGGCGGCGGGGCGGCGGGGCGCCGTGGCGGCGTGCCGGCGTAGCGGCGGGGAGAGGGTAGCGGAGGGGCACGGGGACCACGTGAGAGGGGGCGACGGTGAGGACCGCGGGGCGCGGCGGGAGGCGTGGTGAGGGGGAGGAAGGAGTGTGCGGCAAAGCTGCCCCCGCGGCCGGGTGCGTTCCGCATCGTAGTGCGGACTTTAGATCGTTCACATGTGATTTCGGTTTTGATCCACTCCCTCACACGGAGACTTAATGCTAATAATATATTTTTTTTTTCATACACAATCAAAACTTACAGTATGCCCTTACAGTCACACGGAATTTAGGTAGACATTGATGTAATCCATTAAAAAGAAAAATATAATGAAAACAAATAAATCACAACGCTAATGTTGCACAACTAAAATATGCTCAATGATTATTTTAAGCAAACATGGCATTCAGGTGCCTAATTACTAATTAATTCAAAGATCATGCCGATAACCGAACGTAGCCGCTGACAGTTAAATGTAATTTAAAAAAAATAAAGGCATGTTACTTAGTTTTAAGTATTAGTGATAATTAAATTAAGACAGCGATAGGCTTTGTGTACTTCTGGAAGTCATTTGTATGTAATTATAATATAGTTCGCTTTTTAAGCTTAAGCTTTTTTTAAATAATCACCTGTACGAGCTGTGAGTGAATCATGGAAAGATATCTTAATAAAAAAGTAGACCATTATTTATACTGTAGTATTATCCTGTAGCCATTAATCTGATAAGGATTATTACAGACAAAAAAAACATTAATTAAGGATCAAAACATTCTGATATTATTGTCGTTATTCTTACATTTAATTTGTTTTTTGCTCTAATTATACCTTACAATTTTCAAGAGTAGGGAAGTTTTTAGCATGGTATTTATTTCTTAAAAGAAATATAATTAGCAATACTGAGTATATAAAACCTTATACAGTTCGACGAGACAGTTCTCATGTATTGTACCTATATAGAGTTGTAGATATAGATATTTACTAGGTTTTGTATAGTGTAATTTTATAAAGCTTTTCCGGTTAAGAGATATCTATATGTACAATATTGTTAATATAACCAAGTTCTGGGCTATATTAGTTAATACTACTAGTTAGGACACGTGTCGGGTGAATAGGAGCGGCCACCACTTTAACGAACGCGGGTGATGTTCTATTTGTAGTGTTTTGCAGTGTAAATATAGCATCTAGCGGCGCGAAATAATAATAATTTTGCGTCGTTAGTGTGTTAAGCGAATTTAGCTTTTATTTGCTTTAGTACATTGGCAGCGAGAAGCTTCCCCTCCGCGAGGCGATGCCGGCACGGCACCCCGATTGGGCCACGTTGTTCGCACCCACTGACGACATTCGCCAGTATAACATATTAAAAGCAATCAATAACTTTTAAGGTCCTTTGTGCTTATTGTTTGAGAGGTAGAATAATTTTGAGTAGATAATACATATTTTATAATCATTGAAAATATAATATAATAATAATATAAATTTTACCACTCGAATCAACGCTCGTAACTTCATCGATCCAGTAAAGCTAACATACTTAGGATTCAATGTCATGTTTTTTTTTCTGTTGTTTACAGCATTATATAAAGCACACGGCAGCTTATGCATAAGCAATGATTATGAATAACGCGGAATGTACGATAATAAAATACTTTGTCGTTGTAAACATCGAAAACAGTCATTGTTAGATAATTATATTAAAATTTGCTAAGTGTACAATTTTAAATTTGATTTATAGTATAAAATAATCAACTATGATTTATTTTTAAAAAAATAAAAAAGAACCTTTTTCCAAATCTATCTTTATGACATTAACTACTGTACTTAAGCTAGGACGGCCAAAATATTCACAACGGGACAGCTATTAATTAACGTAAGGTAAATTAGTGGTGAAAACTTATCTCATTTTAAGTTGAAAAAAAAAAACTTTGCGTCTATAATATGATTGATAATTGAAATTTCTTTTTTTCATCCGTTTTGGTATTATGAAGCTGCTGTAGGCTAACGTTGTACACTTTAAATTATTACTTAAGCCAAGTTCACTTGACAACATCATGTCAACGGTTTCAAATTAAAGCATGATTATCAGGGACACGGGTGACTGACTCTTGCGCTTTGTAACAGAATTAGACATCGTAAATATGGCGCCTTTCCTTTCCAACGGCGCGATAAGTAAGTAATGTTATCATTATTCTATTCCCGTACCAGGGAAACGCATAACAAGTTGGCGGTTCGTGTCCGTACACTTCCTCCGCGTGGGCCCGGTCCACCGGCGTCGTCCCAAATGCTGCGGAAGAAAAAAGTAAGCGCAAAAAATTACAACAGGTGGTGGCGGGGAACACCTGCCTGGTAGCCAAATCCGGATGGACAGATGGAGCAGCGAGAAGCTCGGCGAACGCTACAGATAATAATAAATTTGCTCGTCGAGAATTGTTGATATTGGGCCCATTAAATTTTTATTTACGGCCGTAAGTAAACACGAATATACGTATGTAGAGGTCAGCTAAGAATGGATTTTAAAAAACTCCTTCTCCAAAGGAAGGCGCGGGGGGTGTTACGGCCAGCAAAGTAACAAAGGGAACAACTAACAATTTAACAAAGTAATCATAAATAATTAGCTTTAAAAATTTATTGCTGCTATTTAGCTCAATCTAAAATTTCGATGTATAACAAACTGGTTAAAACAAGAAGTATTATCTCATTCATAGAATGTCGCTTAAAATTATTAATAATTTCCGGTTGTTATAAATATTACCCTTACATATTTGTAAATTACTTTTACATTAAAAAAAATTATAGGGTGTTAAGTTAAAAACGAAAACTTCACAGTAAGCTCAGCACCGGTACACCAATGTACATGTATAATATGTGTAATTTGTTGTTGCTCGTTAACTTAATGTACTTATAGCACTTATTTATACTTTGTTGCAAATAAGAAAGGACTGCAGGAAGTTCATCGGCAGGTGGTAGGATAATTTATGTGGAACATCTGGCAAAATTTAATATGACGATATCGTAACCAAATATTTTATTGAAAAGTTTTGAGCTTTTGTAGTACGACGTGTATGGCAAGTTTTATTATATAAAGAAGTCCGAAAAAAAAAATTATTCAGATCTAAGATTATAAATATCATAATTACGATATTATCGTAAACTTTTAATGAAGGCTTAATTGCTGAGATGTACGCTGATGTTCGTTCAAAGATGCAGCCCGAATGTTGTGAATGACAATTTCTTCCAGCATAATTTACAACAGCTTCGAATAAAAAAAAAAAAAAAAACTTGAATACTGTTCAATGTGATTATAACAGGAAAGCGTGGTAGTGAAACAAAATGTTAATATGGTGTGTAGTGAAAATAATTAAATAATAAAATACAGCTACAGAATACAAAACAAAAACAGGTGCAATTTGGAGTCATTATATGTGAAAACCGTTACTTAGCACGAGGAACATTTCCGACCGGTTGCATAGCGCCAAGCTAAAGCTGATCCCGCACTACGCAGTGGTACAATGGTTAAAGCTAAATTAATAAAAAAAAAAAAAATTGTAAACACCCCCTAATAATAGTACAATTGCTTGACTATAACTCTTCCCTTCACTACGTTACTTATATAAACAAATATACCGTACTAAAATTGTTATATTTGTATATTATATCAGCTGTTATAGTATAGTAGAGTATAGTATAGTATAGTATAGTAGAGTATAGTATAGTATAGTAGAGTATAGTATAGTATATAATATAAGTTTGAACATAAATTAACTTTATATTAAGCGAGAAACAGCCGTAATATGACGCTTCGTATATGTTGACACCCGAAACATACTATGCGATACTGTAATGGTTCAAGGTTTACAATATATAGACAGCGGCTAGTCTGACAGACTCAAAAGTCTTTGCACACAACATTACAGTGTTCCGGTTTGAAGGGAGTTGTAGCTGGTGAAAAATCTGGGATGAGGAGACAATATCTTATATATTTTTTTATATAAAGAAGCGACGAGACGTGCGAGTGGTTTAATTGTTGGTTAGTGATACGCCTGTCTCTTACAACGTCGCGCTAGTTAGGATGATATACACTGCACCATATTGCGCATAAGATTTCTAGAGACTAAGAGACTTATGTTACATCTGCAATTTCATTTTCTACAACGTCCTTCTAACCGGAACACAGTAAAGTTTGCACGGTACTGTTCGGCGACAGAAATAGGAGCTGTAGTGGTATTTTTTTTTTTTCGGGGAGAAATCCTCGAAAGACGCACTGCTTCTGGGGCTCATTCCGCGTCGAATGCTCCTGTTCACGTATTGATACGTTCACTAGATTTCACGTGATTAGCGAAAAAATAAAACGAATGCGAACAACGCGGTTCCGATCCACGTGAGAGATCTTTGGAGGAAGCGTAGGTCCAGCAGTGGACGTCTATCGGCTGACGATGATGATATATATATATCTATATTAAAGAATAATTATTTAATATTTATTACCTGCCCGCATACTGTTATACATAATTACTTATTATTTAATGTAAATTTAATAGTCGTTACATTTTATGTGGACGGCCGAGAATGGCGTTAAGGTGACGTGTTAATAATAGCGGGTAATTTGGTGGACATCTGGCGCACCAAACCAACCTCCCAATAGGGTGTCCATGTAACACTGTAAACGTAGCCTGATCGCAGCCTGATCGCAACCGTCACGCAAACAAAGCTTGCATTCTTTATACACCTTCAGAGAGGATCCCTTTATGAGTTCTCGAGGTTGATCCTGTAGGGCGAAATTCTTGGAAAACGTGCAACTGGTAGATTCTAAGAGACACACCACATGATCAGCCGGATAACGCCCACACCCACAGCTGAGCATGGTTCTCTCTCAAGGATCTCTACCATAGGATCAGTACAGAAATGACGCGGTGGAACGGCGAATTACGTGCAAATAGTTAACGGCGAACAAAATAAAATATTCCTGTAGTGCAGTGTTTTCCAAAGTGGGAACCACCGCCCCCCGGTGGGTGCTGCATCAATCCAGGCCGGTGGTGGTTACATGCGCATTGAGGAAGGAGGAGGCATGAATAACTGTATAGGGGCGGCGAAATAACAAAAGAAAGAAGATAAGATTTATAAATTTCCATTTGTTTTTATTTTTTTATCCAATTAGACGGGGAGAGGAGCGGGACGTTCACCTAAAAATAAGTGTTAACAACACGGCGCTTGTTATAGATGATAAGTACTGCACCACATTGCGCTCGTCGCTTGAGACATAAGATTTTGAGTCTCGTTACCCTAGTACACTTGCCCCTCTGTACAGCGCCCTTCAAACCGGAACACAGTATTGTCTACACGGTCACCGGCAACAGAGACCTACCCCCCCCCCCCCCCAGAGAATAACGAACAAAATATTATCTAGGAAGCATGTAATAGGACAAGAATGTTAAAGAACCACTGGACTAGTGTATCTATAGCACAGGACTCGTCCAGATTTGACAATGGTGAAACTATTAAGCGCTGCGCCCTTCCGGTATCACTTAATTACTTAACAATGACGAAGTGTTGTAGTGTGCGCGTTGTCACGTGCGAGGGTTGCATGGTGCTGGAGAAGTCGGGGTTCTCGCAACAGCAGCTTAGATGATTTCGTATGGTTTCATCGTCTGGCTTCGGTCCAAAAATTTAATTAAATTCATTTGATTAGATCCATGTTCAGGGTGTATTAGATTAGGGGATTTCATACAAAATGTTATATAATCTGATTATGTAAAATATGAATTATATCGTTCGTGTATTTCGCAGCATCCACGATCACGGAGACTGTGCCGTCGGATATCCTAACGTCAGTCATCACGGACTACCTACAGCTTATTTATTTGTTGTATGTATCTAGGAAGAAAGAAACCATTGGGTCTATCAGTCTTCATGTAATGGTATGATTGATATTTGATTTAATTTGATTAATAATGGGATCCCAGGATTTAAGCATCATCATCATTTCTCCATCCAAATTATGATGTTTAATGATTCCAATTCTCTCGCAATTAATCCACAGTAGAAATCGGTTTACTTCGATAAGGTTTTGTCGACACCGATTGAAGGAAGACATCCTTGAACGTCGTTGTGATCCTAGAAAATCAGCTAAATTTTGTTAAGTAACCATTAAGCGTGTCCAGTGTTTCCAAATTCTTATAATTTTTTTTTTGTATCTCAAGATTTATGTTGATCCGTGATGTCATCTAAGTGTATACAAGTTTCCCAATTGGTTGCAGCCTGCATGGGTTACATTCAAGTTTCAAACCATTTTAAGGTGCGTTATAAATCGCCCCACAGAGGTTTGTGCACGTGCCTCTATCGGGTCTCTTCACATAATCTGGACAATATATATCATAGATTATATATATGAAAATCAAGTTTTATAATCTATACATTTAAATAACTTAATCTTACTGTGTTAGTTAGTTATTTTAAAATTTTCAATGTGTATAAATATTAATAGCGCAAGACCGTTACTTTAAATTGTTGACAAACATTCGCTTCGCTTAATTTACCTTTTTTTTGTTTTACGTGGTGGAAATGCTTTCACATATCTGCGCTCGCGGATGCAAAGAGGTTATGTCGAACTTGCACCGACTAAAATCTCCACGATGTTCCACCTCTTTGCCTTATGGCAGGGTCACGGGAACGCTCTCACACACCTCCGCAACCTCGCCAGCGCCGGCTGCATCATGCAGCTTCATCTCGGGAGGGAAGACCCCTCCTTCCACCTCTGTAAGGGCACGCCGGAACATACAGCGTGCCCTCCTCGCAGTCACCTGAGCCACGGATCCCCTGAATCTGTCACCCAGAGACCATGGGAGCTTAGAGAAAAACCTCTCCCAACTCCTTGCGGCGGATCTGATCTTGGGTTCCGCCGCGAACTGTTGACATGCCTTTCCCGTCGCGTCGCGGATCTACCGGCACACATCCTAGGTGAGCTCACGGAGCTCATCTGGAGCGGCCACCTCGGGCCGGCCGGGAAAGCTCCGTTTATCTTCACCGTGGGTGACCAAGCCACGGCTACTGAGCCCCACCGCCACGACAAGGCGGAAACCTGTTCGGAGAGTCGGTTAATTTACCTAAAGCTAGGTCAAAATGAAGTTAACGCTTAAAGGAGAAACTTGTTATATAACGTATACCAATTTACAGACAGTAATGATTGTGTATCAGGTCCGTGGCCCCAGTGAGTGTGAGCGGTCCCTCACTAATGTCTCTCGTTTAGAGCAAGTTTTTTTTCGTAGCAACGGTGCCAGGGGAGCAGCTGCGAAAGATTTTACATTCAGAAAAACTCGTAGAAAAAACGAATTGCTGCGCCGCGCGCCATTATGGTTCCGTACGCATCTGCTATATATTTATATATATATATATATATATATATTATCGCAACGAGCCGTACATACGGACGGAAGTCGCCTTTTTTTGTCTTATCTCGTGTCTAATAATAGCCGAGCCGATATTGGTGAAGGGCTTTCCGTTGTATGTATAGCCTTCGTATCAACAGTTGTGTATTTATAATTGTTGAATGCCGTTTTAACAGTTAATTAAAAAGTGCTCTTAAAAACTTTGATAAAGATAAATTGCTTTAAACTATAACTACTTTATATATCAGCTGTTTGACTGTATTCTTAGAGATAAAGATGCAAAATATATTCTCTTCCTACTATACGATAATCCGCTCTGAATGTTGGAAGATGAGAAATTTAATGTGATCATTACACATGATTTACTTAAAGTAAAAATATGTTTGTATAGTATCCTTTTATAAAAATTAAATGATATGTAATCAAAAGTGTAGAGTATGTTGTTTCGGTAGAGTACGGCACGTAGTTAAATTTCCAAAGTTTAAGTTAATATTGACTGTGAGAACAAAATTTTAACTGTCTTGTTTCGACATTTTATAGAGCTAACGAGGTTGTTGATATGCTCTTTCAGCTAACGCTACACGTTGTAGAGAACAAGCTGCTCTGCTGTTAAAACACTGTAGTAGACCTCAATGATACATCTTCAAACGATGATTTCATCATGGCCGTTATTTTTTTTATACATTCTCCCGGTTAATTATATCAGAAGGTATTAAGAGAAGCGACTTTAGCTGATGAACCGTACAGACATAGATACTTTTTACTTTAAAATACATTACCGTGGGGGGGAACTTATTAAAGACATGATGGTAATTTTTTTATAAGTACTTGCCATACAAGGAAGAGATTCAGCCAATTTGAAATTTGATTAATAATTTTAGTTACATTATGAAATAGTTAGACCAAGACTATTAGTTCGATGTAGTGTATTAAAGTATATATAAAACCCTTAAGCATATATTACAATAATAATACTATGAAGTTTTTTGATGTATATATAATAAAAATCCTGTTGCTTAGATTTTTATGTGGGTTCTCATAAATACTAACTGCTGCTAAAGCCCCTAGCTCCTTGATCCACTCGTTGAGGAATGCCTCTGGGTCATCGGAGGCACTAGCGCCCGCGCCCGCACCCACCTGGTCCACTAGCGCCATCTGCAATAATTATACAATTTAAAGAAATATATGTAAGTTTTATTAAAAGCATTTTTAACAAGGCCAACGACCGTAAGCTTTCTATACCATCAGAGAGTATGATAAACATTGTGGTGAAAAGTCTTAATCAGCTAATCACAGTATCTATGAGAAGTTTTCATTCATTTCCAATTGTTGAATGTTCTTATTTATAGTTTAAAGTTTGTTGTAAATTTTTTAATTCATTTGACATATGGGGATAAATTTACTAGTCGGTATGGATATCTTTTAGGGGTTAACGTCCATCTATCTACGTTCATTGCTGATTATAACTGGGGCGGAACTAAAGCGTAAAATGAATGGCTTTAAAAAAAATAATAATTCAAGATGATGAATATATCCTGAATTTGGAATGATCAATATTTTTATCCGACCAGTAACGATCGCTTTAGTTAGCCTAGCAATGAATACAGAGTACACCCCCAAAATACATTATACAAACATTTGTCTCGTGCGGAACGACCCTACCACATTTGCAGTGATATGCGTTAGTGTGCGTCCAGTCCCATGTGTGATCGATACACCATCTGTTTTTTAAGTGGCAGACGAGGAGAGTTTTGAACAAAACAAAACCGAGCTTTTTTTTTTCATCAATATCAATATACAAACAATACCTGAAGACCTCGTGATGAACGACTACAAAGAACTGGTCTCTATAACCTATTTGGTAAACATTTCTCGGTTCTTTATATAAATAATTTCACTAATTATAAATACTTTTGTCACTACTGATCGATAATTAAAGAGACTAGGAGATCTTTTATTCACGATTAGTAAGTTTTTATTCTTTTTAGTTAGGTATTAGCCTAAATAACTACAAAGAATAAAAACATAATCGTAATACAAACATGAAGCCTCTTAATATACACTTGAGTGAATGTAAGGAGTAAAGTTATACAAAGTTATATAGAGCCGCATCAAAGTCAAAATGTTTAAAACAATAGTGTAACGTATAGTGAATTTAAATAAATCTTCGAATATGTGATATAGAACAAAAACTAAAAAAAAATTGGATTCACTGAAACAGCTGTTACATAGTTTTTATGTTTCAGTTATACCAAACGTATTAAAAACAATTTGTTTTAAACCAAATAGGAATCAATATAGAAGTAGATAAAGATGTTTTGTCTTTATAAAGTTTAAAATATTTTTTTCCTTATCACTTTAACTGATAAATGGATATTCAGAAATTATATATTAACCTTGATTTGCAATCAGCTAAAGTAACGAACAGTTATTTGTTATTTGTGAATTTGACGGTTGTTTGTTACAGGTTACTTTAACTACGCCATGTTCTAAATAGTTCTTAAATAAATAAAAAAAAAACCGATTATAGTACAAAATTCAACTGTATATATCTTCTTATGTTATCCAGGAGCGTGTTTAGAATTATTATTGTTATTTATTCTTAAGATCTAAATGTATACGAAGGCAATATATTTTCTTACTGTCAAAATCATACAAAATATCTGAATTGTTCAGCGGTTCCATTCGTTTTAATATTATATAATAATGTATTGTGTATAGCAAATGTTTCGCTAATGCTTCTAATGTAAGCATGAAATGTTACAGTTATGTTTTGGAAATACATTTTATCACAAGTTATTGTACTTTGGCCGCGTAAGAAGAGAAACATTGTCAGCTATTGTTAGCGTGTTAAACGTCTTTTGTATTATTGTTTTAAACCATTTCAATATGGTTCATTGTTTCCAACTACAATATGCGCTGCTTTTGTAAATATTTTTAGTATTTTTTTTTTTTTTTGCACTTTTGTACGTCGCATCTGTCGTTGGAATCGATTTCGTTTGGGCGAAATAGATTTTCCTAGACAAATATATACGGTTAACGTGGTGCGGGCATGTTGTGCGGAGGGATGAAGGACGTGTAACAAAGAGCGTAATGAGAATGAACGTGGATGGTTGTAAGGGTAGAGGAAGACCGAAGGAAGTGTGGATGGATTGTGTGAAAGATGACGTATCTAAGAAGAGTGGGAATTCAGATATGACGGCTGATAGAGGGGTATGGAAGAGAAGTACGTACTGTGCCGACCGCACATAGCTGGGAAAGGGGCAGAAGGAAGAAGTATATACGTTTGTATTGCATGGAACAAAGTTAAATCAATACTAAGTGAGCTTGAGCATTAAATTTAACCGTTCGTAGAGTCGTATGTCAAACTTTATTGATAGAAACTTACACTGTTCCGCACCGAGAGGATATGTCAATCGAGCTTTTAATAAACTAGACGGCTAACTTACGTTTTTGATAAGGGTTTAGTATATTTGAAGCTGTTGGTATGCCAATAGAAAAGTATAAATATCGGTTAAGAGTTTTGCGAGACCATTTCCTTAGAATTTTAACAAGTATAGCCGAAACGTTTCGTGCAAAAAAAACTATGTAATAGACAAGAAAATAAGGCAAATTAGAGTTAAGACAGTTGATTTAAGTATAACATCGTTTGTAAACTTTATTTGTATCATCTCTGCCACTTTTTTAGACACGGTTACTGATACACAAATTATTATCTATTATACTAGCGAAAACTTTATCGTAGTTTCAAAAAAATTATAAACTTGACTATATTAGCTTGAGCATTTCATAATAGTATTGTGCGAAGACAAACTTGAATTGATCGATAATATAATCGATGATATAATTTAATACTTCACGCTTCAGTTGCGATGATATAGTCCATTATTATAGGTACTCTGGTTAATAAAAAAATGTATACGAGCAACTAACCCGGCTCTATACTACAAGTAAGGAGACCCTCGCCCCCAAAACTGGGCACAGCGCATGACTCATTATATTTTAAGGCTGGGGGCACGGAGACAATGACTCCATCCTGCTTAATTTTAATGTATACATCGCGGAGATTATTAAGTTTAAAATTGTAGGAATTCATTATATTATTAAATAATTCATTTATTAACCTACTTCGTAAGAGTAACTTCATAATCAATGTGTATTCACATAACTGTATAAGTAGTTTGTTTTTTTTTTCAAATCCAAATGTTGATAAAAATATAATTCGTTCTAAAGGACGTTTTTTTTCCTTTTATTGTAAATCCTTACTGGCATTCTTTATCAGCCAACCTTCGGTGAGGTGCGATGTTGTGGTAGATGATAACTTACTGACTTAAACAGTACTGGTAATATAAAATGGTACAAAATATACATACATATACACACATATAAGTAATACAAATATATATAAATAAATCTATACATTTATGAAGTATTATTATAACTTAGAAAGCTAAGTGAAAATAAGTAGAACGGATTGCTTTGAAATAACTCTAGCAGGATCTCTATCTGACTTACCGTGTATGTATTACAAAGTTATCTCTAAGAGTAAATAACAAGTTGTGAAATAAATCAAACTAAAAATGAGTCATAACACAAATTTTATACTAAAAGCAAGAATCTACTATTAATAGAGAATAACCATAGCTTGAAAGGTCTTGACATGCAATGTTTTATCTCGCTTCGAATAATAAATATATGCGTACACGACATCTATCGGCGCTTTGAAACATTACGCAGTTACCAGCAATACTGTACACGATAGATGGCGGTTATGTTAATATATCATACAAAATTGTTTAAATGGTTAAAGAAATTAAATTGTTTCAGTTTTAAACAAGGTGTTAGACCTTTATATATATATATATATATATATATTTAATCAAATGTCGATTAATATATTTGTAACCGATATGTTTATTTAAGCCAAAGCCTTCTTTAATAATGATCGATGCCTTTTTTTATGCCGGAAAAATGTTTGTAACCTTGCTTCTGGGAAGAAAATGTTATGTGGGATTTTTACCATATAAAAAAAGGTGGTCATCGTTAACTAGTTGATACATTACGGTGTTTATTTAGTCAATACATATTTATATTATTTTAATATATGTTAGTGTTTGTTTTGTTTATACCAAGTGTAGTTTAACAGAATTGGCAAGGCGATTCATGATATAAATTAGCTATCTATGTGTATACCTGGTAGATGTTTTAGACCATACCTGGCAGGGTTAAGATCCGTTAACGTGGAAAGCGTCTTTACGTAACAACAATGACAAAAGATATTGTCGTAACAAACCCATGAGCGGAACGGAAGGTAAACGCCATCGCAAACTATTGTCAGTCTTTTCGCTTGAACAAGTAGGTTATTCTGGTGGTAATCGTGTCTTCTACATACTTCTTTTTATAATAGCTAGATGAAACTTTACATAAATCAAAGCCTGTGTCGTTAAATTCATCAACACATCATTTTAAATAAAAACGATGGTTAGTAATAAATAGTTAAATTTAACGGGATTGATAATCTATCTGTCTATATATAATCTATATATGAAAGAATTCCACGTATGTAGAGACTCATCACGATATATCAAACGATAAGGCCTAGAAGGACTTGAAATTTGATAGGAATATTACTTTGGCCGAGTATAGGTCAGCTAAGAAAGGATTTAACAAAATTGCTTGCTCAAAAGGAGTTGCGGTCATGTTACAGCTACCAAAGGGAGCGTGAAACATATAAAATTAAACTTATTAAAGTAAAAACGAGGAGGAGTCTTGTATAAAGTATCAATAATTAATTTTATAGCTATTAATTAGTAGTATTGCGGCTATTTAGTTTAATTAAATTGAAAAAATTTAATCATGATCGGCGCCGTTATAAAGCGAAATAATAACGGGTGGGTGCGCTGTGATGCGATGCGACAAATTCGTCAGTTTAATATGCATCACACAAATTTCAGTGGCAGCCTTTTTATTATCCATATAATGCAATTAATTAACAAATTAATGTTGCCGAATTGGTTATACGACGGTTTTTAGTTAATTTTGTCCAAAGAGCTCACGTGGTTCATTAATATATTACTACATAACAGAGCGTTAATTTAAACCTTTATTATTTTTGACTAAATACAAATCATGTCCAATGTTTTATATTTTAAAACAAATATTTCTTACTTAAATTTTTTTTTTCATTTGGTGTCTAAGGACAAAGGTCTTTAATGCGTGCCTGTTGCCGGTGATGACTTGTGGCACCGAGATGTGGCCGCTTGCAGTGGGCTTTGTGAAAGAGCTTCAAGTCGCACAGAGAGCAATTGAAAGGGCTATGCTTGGAGTTTCCCTGCGTGATCGAATCGGAAATGAAGAGATCCGCAGGAGAAGTAAGCTCACCGACATAGTCTGAAAAATTGCTAATATCAAATGGAAATGAGTTCGACATATCGCTCGAAGGACTGACATCCGATGAGGTAGCAAGGGCTTCTAACGGCGGCCGCGTACCGAAAGACGCAGTGTTGGCAGGCTCCCCACTAGTTGGTTCGACGAACTGGTGGAGATCGCGGGAACGTGAAATCGCGGTTCGATCAATGTGATCTTTGGGCCTTTTTTTGTTTCGCGGAGAGAGAGGGGATTTCGAAAGATATCCTGCTTCTGGGGGGAAGTCAGGGTTATGTGAGATTCTTATTAACGCCCCCTCGGTGCTCTGCATCAGTGCATTCGGAGAGGCTCCGGGATAATCGCTGAGCCATGCCACGCAGGTTCGCTTGTTGAGCGATAAGGTCCCTACCCTCAAGCCCCGAGAATCTCCTAAACCCTTTTTGTCGTTTTATACGACAGGTAGGGCTCGCCCGAGTCCTATTCTTATTAGTCCAAGACTGCAGGGCTGTTGGGGAGAGGTCTAGGTCCAGCGGTGGACGTCTGTCGGCCGATGATGATGATAACATTTTTTTTTATAATTCATAAAAGAAATGTCCACTTTTAAATACCTACATTGGGACGTATCTCGATTGTACGCGACGATCGTAGTTTGATGCTGTGTGAATACCCTAATTGGCGCCTCATCATTATGGGCAAACGTTTCACGATCGGATGAACCTGCTCATCTCGACACTTCGCTGTATAAAAAAAGTTGTTGTAAGTAGAACGATCGACAACTTGAACCCATTTCAGACCTTATTTTGTATTAATTTGTTTTACTAGGAAAATGATCGAAGGTTTCCTTGATGTTCATATCTGATGCAAATGACCAACGCATCTTCATGGCGAAGGTTTATATTACGTTTGTAAGTCAGAATCTAGAATTCAGTGTTGTTTATTTTGTCGAGGTCAAAATCTTCAAGAGATACCCTGCGTGTTAGGAGAAAAGCAAGGTTATGTGGGTCTTGGTGGTCATCAATACTGCATAGCAACTCCAGGATCTCCTACTGAACACACCGATGTCCCTGCAATGAGCTCTCTTCGCTACGACAAACACGAGACCACCTCGTACGTTTCTTTTCTGCTGGGTACGCTTAGTGGGCAATGAGGGCCTCCATCATCAAAGGTCACGAACCCGACAAATATTTTAGTCGCCTTCTACGAGTTTAGTACTGTTATAGATATGACGTTATCAAACTTTAGAATGTGAGGATGTTTTCCTTTTCAACTATTTAGTAAAATAACTAATCCGTGAGATCTCATCGTCATCATTATTATCAGTCTTTGTTTATCCATTGCTTAGACCATCCCTAATGTCTTCCACCAAATGCGATCCTCAATTTCTCGCATCCACCCACTTCCGACCGCGTTGATGATGTCATCGGTCCACCTGTAAGGAGGGCGTCCTATAGTTCTTCGACCTGTACGCGGCCTCCACTACAAGACTTTCCTCCCCCATCGGCCGTCACTGCCACGACAGACATGGCCGGCCTACTGCCACTTCAGCTTGCAGATTTTGAGAGCTACGTCGACAACTTCTTCGTTCTAGATCATGTCTCTTACAGAAATGCCAAGCACAGCTCGTGCTCTCCATCGTTCGCTGTGCTACTTTGAATCGGTGGACCATCCCGATGGTCAGGTGCCATGTCTCTGCGCCGTAAATAAGGGTGTGAAGGACGCACTGGTTAAAGACTTTCGTCTTGAGACATTAGGGTATATGCAAGGTGAGGATGTGGCGGTGTTACCAAACGCTGCCCAGCCGAGCCGAATGCGTCTATCCATCTCTTTGTTGAAGTTACCTTCGCCAAGTTCTATAACCCGTGAGATCTGACCGATCTTAATTCTACAATAGTTTTTTTTTTATCGCAAACCAGACAACCGCAATAGAAAAGATTTCGATTGCAATCTTATACATTACCGGTCTCAGATATCTGAGTATATACTGTGTATCGTTGTGAAGGTAACTCCTCACCGTAAAATGGTACAGTGTTTTTTTTTAAAAAAATGTGTTAATACAAAGGATTCGATGTGTTTTAAAAACATTCAAATTAAATAACTAATGATAGTTGATAAAAGGAAACGCACGATAGACGTTTGTAAAAACTACTTCAACTGCTCCATACAAAAGAAATTCTTCCGGCGTAATTAACTTTTTTATAGAATTTTTTTTTAGTACATTTGCATGCCAATATATAATGCTGTATTTGTCGGTAAAAGAAAAAAAAAAGAAGTTAATTAATAAATGAAAGTGACCTTACAACTCGGATAAGTTTCTGATGGACTGACATATGACCGGAGCTCGGAGCGAGCCTTTCACCTAAGAATAAATAGAGGCACTTAGCCTCAAACATCACATTTGATAGATTACGATTATTACCAATGTTCTAACTATAAAGTTTAATGACTATTTTACTATATATATTTATTATATATAATACATATTGCAATCGACTAATGTAAAATATCGAAGTAAAATGTGATTAACTAAGTTATTCAATTTGGTTAAACATATATGAACAATGATATGAAAGTTTTGAACGAATTAAGTTAACAGTCCGTTTTTATGTAATTGTAAAGAATTGTTTATAAAATTTAAGCAATTATAAATTAAAGTGAAGACACAGTGGAATGGTACATAAGTTATTAAATTTATTTTAAGCTGAACTCCTGAAGCGAAGAGCTTTCGCTGGAATCAACGCCTCCGTCGGATTGCCCTGAAATCCTATTAGGCAGTTCGTCGGGCTATATATATATATATATAAGGATAAATAAAATATAACTTTTCATATATATCCACTTCCGCAAGATCTGTACGAGTTTATGTTTATAAAATCATTGCTATACTTTTAGGCACACAAGAAAAAACCTTTTTAAACCATCTTCCTTATTTCCTCCTAAAAATGTATTATTCAATAAAGTCCTATATATATATTTAACTTGTCTACTTATTAATTGTATGAGCCAAATGATTATGGATGAATCGTATAAACAAGCGTACTGATACATCTTATCAGATGAACAGCATTTGGGTTTGTACCGAAACCCAACTCATTGCGATGTTAACTCATTGCTCTGTATGAATTATGTTAAGTTACTATTAAAGCAAGATAAAAACTGGAACTGGCTAGAGCTGACGCTTTCGCGGAATCCTTATCAGCGTGTTATCAGTCTGTTGACGGAACCGTTAAACGTAGTTAACGATATCACCGATGCTTTACTTATTCGGTATGTTTGACCGCAAGTCTTCTAATATTGTTATTTTTTTTTTTAATATATTGTTTAATTTTTACTTTATATGCGTTTTTCAGTCGAGGATGCGTGTAATGATGAAATAGTTAATAAAATCAGAAGAATCTTATTTCTCTTAATATTACAAATTCGTTTGTACACGACAATTCACTTCTTTTTAAAGTGCCTCTCGAACTAGTGATACAGTCTCCTGTTTCCGGTTCGGCGGAACGATTCGGGCGCCTCAGATATGCCAGTCCATTCCCTGATATTCCTCAATATAATATTTTTGTTAAGCACTTCCTTCCAGAATTAAACTGAATATTTGTATTATAATTCACAAGAGTTCTTTGTCTGATGAAATATTATTACTTTTAAAATTAATTCTTTGCTGAAAATAAAATTTAATTCTGTTTCAGTACTTTGTCATCTACTATTGAACATACAGCATCCCCATCGAATTAGAATGCGATCGGTTAGATACTACCTTCTTCAAAGTAAGATTTAAACACGTATATCAGATACGGAAACGAGCATCGATTATACATCATCAGGTTAACACGTGGACGTGGTTGTCTGCGACTACTGTGACCTTACTCTGCCGCAACAGAGACTTTCCACCATTTAAGTTATACATACAATCAATAAACACCAATATTGTACGAACAACTTGAAATTATTTCCGCTGACTTAAACTGTTATCATTACTGGGAAGTTATTACACATCTATTTAGATAATGATACATTTGCATCAGTTTCCTTTATACTCGGTGTTTACTGTGTATTAGTTAGTACAGTAATTTCATATTAAAAATAATATTTCCTAGATCCTCGTAGGCAATTCATGTGTTCTTTATATCAATAATATGTAGTGATGAAGACAGGATTATGGTTAATGAACACCAAAGTTCAAATACTACTTTTATCCTTTCTGTTAACGGCAATTATCAGTTTTCTCCAATGAGGGCCTGGTCAAACAGTAATTACCCTCAACTAGTACACTTACTGTCCTACAAACTATAAATGAGAAGGACGATTCAATTTTAAATGAACTCCTCGACGACACTAAGTAAATAGGGGGATCAAGGGAAGGAAGCAGTTGTTGTTTTTAATGATGACGGAGACTAACTTAATTACAATTGGCGGGGCGTTTTAACTTAGTCTTCCGGATATCTCTTTGAGAGCGATCCTCTTCTTTTTTTAACTTATTCTCTAAAGATTAATTGAGCTGGATGATACAGCTCAGCATCGGATACTGCACTCGTAGACTTTAAATCCAAAAACCTTTAAGTTTCTCAATGTAATTTGTAATAAAGAAAAGTAACGGGATAATATATTATTATTATTAATATTGATATTATTACGATCTCGTTTGATATAATAAAAAAATATATTATACGACAGAACCAGTAAATCCATCATTTGGTGGTAAGTGATGAGAATGTTAATAGTATACCATATCTCCATATGGTGGTGTTATAAGTATCCAGACTAGCGCCTTAGGTTCGTCGCTTTAGAAAGTAAGTTATCAACTTAAATGTAGTCTCCTTTGGAATCATAAATAGATTTTAATAAAATCGCAGTGAGGATCTTTAGGAGAGGCTCTCTGGTGTAGCGGTGACCGTCTATCGGCTTACGATGACAATGATGAACTATACTTTTTAAATATGTAGCATTATGAGACAGCCTTCGGGTATCAGACAGGTACCTCGCGGTCGTGCAGTCCATATGAAAAATTGGTTACAGTAGAGAGTACGCCGAGGATGCTGTTAACAGTTAGCAGCGGGTCTCCATGCGAGAATACGTTAATGACATTGATAATGAATTCATTACAATTGTAGAGTACACACTTTCAATGTGTTTGTTTTTTTTTTTTTGGCTACGTTCGCATAATGAAATACTTCTAACGTTACTCCATCCTTATCCTGATTTATGTAGACTGTGGGTTTCGCAAGAGGTGAGGTTATATTTTTTACATAGAATAAAACAAATAAGGCTCATAATTTGATGCAAAATCAATCTAACTACAAAATTTCAGTACGATTTTTTTTTTTAATGAACTTCAAACAAGTCTGTTCAAAAGTGACGCGATGCTTTACTGTGGGCCACTTGGTTGTGTTCGGTTAAAAATACGCATTACTTTATTCTAGCAAATCTTATAATGAAGTAGTTTGATATCAAGGTTTTTAAGTAAATTATAAAGCGAGATCACGACGGCAATTAGTTTGCATTGCATCCGTTGCAGGGTATTGATACAGAACGATGTAGACCTTTAAACTATTGCCATTGAACCGCTACATGGTTAGCTGTTATCCTATTTATCTGTACAGTTAATATAATAACAATATATTTTATATGTAGATGTGATATATCATACAACTGGGTAACTGATTAATGTTAACATAAATAGCGTAACGATTAAGAACCTGTTCGCCGGTGACTCAAAGTGGTGTCGTCACGGACTGAGTAATGTGGAAAACTGGCGCATGAACTAGTCTATACTGTTTAGGATTCAGTCTATATTTAAAGAAAAAAAAAATCTATCGGCGCTCTCGATGTTAAACGCGGGTATTTTAAAACAAAACATATACAACGTCGAAAACACGCTGAGAAGTGAGAAAGTTTAAGATAATACAAAGGTTGCTTTATAATGTTGAAATAACTGTCTGCGTGCGGAAGATTGGTACTCGTTATCTGATTGTAATCGTTATCAGGGAATCTAATGATAAACTTTTAAGATTAGACACGTTAGCTTGACTCTTCTCATAAATGGAGGATTCTATAGAGAAATGCCCTGGAGGCACAGTGACCATTGCAATTCTAAACTATCAGGACGGGTTTCCATGCTGATACGGGAGGGTTGTATTGACAGTATGTGGCCGTGGGGTTTATTTCAAAAAGTCTAGGACACGTTCCATTGTGCTCACTGTAAAATATACACGGTGCAGTCTGAGGCGCAATTGTCCGACACCGTCTCTGTGCTGGGGATTGTGGACGATTCTCACAGCTAGCCTATTGCGCCGATAGTGTTCTCGCAAGCTTGCATTTTACACGCGCACCGCACAAGTGAAATTGTTACAATTATTAGCGAATCGTGTAAATAATTCTTAGTACTCATTCAAAGTCATTTCATCGGCAACAATGTGCTTTGATGTAGACAATAATACGATACTTGTAACGCGAATACTGTTAAACGACCTAAAGCAAACGGCTAAATAGGCATAAACGTTATGCCTAACCGGAATTGAGTCTATACTATTCATTTTTTAGAAAGTGAATAAATGAAATGATTTATTCTTAAATATTCAATAGTAACATCTCGATTTAACAGGGTGCGCTGGAGTGGTATCTCTTTCATCGTATACGGTACTGTCGTCGTCATCGTCATCGTCATCATCAGCCGATAGAGTACTATATTGTGATGTACTGTATAAAAAGTATACCTAATTGAGAATGCTCAATAGAAATTTTCTACAAAACTTTTACCCCCTACCCCAGGTTTTTGCGGAGACTACCGTTACGAAAACAATTCTCATCTAAACTTTAAACCGTCCGATCCCTTTTGGTTCAGTTTTCCCAAGGAATTTTTTTAAAAATTTTTTTTTAGGAGCCGAACTCAATCATTATTGTCGCTAAATACTTATCATGGGTTTTTTTGTTCAATCACGTGAAAACTAGTGAACGTACCGATACGGGAACATGAGCATTCGACGCGGAGTGATTTGTAGAATATATAGGCTCAGCCTTGTAGTCTCGGGCTAGTGAATAGGATTAAGGCAAGCCCTGCCTGTCGTAGAAGGCTACGAAAAGGGTCTAGGAGTTTCGCGGGCCTTGAGGGTGGGGGCTCTTATCGCTCAACAAACGAACCTGTGTGGAACAGCCTAAGAGGCTTAAACCCCTCCTCAGAGACGTGTTCAAAGAAAGTATAGAGAGGCACCGGTGCGTTCTGTAAGACATCCCGCAGCCTTTCCGAATGCACTGATGTAGTCCACGGAGGGGTTTTAGTGAGTAAAAACCTCACATAACCCTGACTTCCCTCCAGAAGCAGGGTATCGTTCAAAGATTTTCCCCCGCCTCCGAAACAAAAAAAAGATGATTATAGGCTATAAATTTTTTAATTTGATACATCCTTCGTTGTTTTATTTTTAATTAACTTTTATAAACATTTTCATTTGGTATTATATACGCGGTTGCTATGGAAAGTCACTTGCGGTTGGGGTTGCTCTCAAGGAATATATGAGACAAATTTCAAGCTTAATTTACAGCGAGCAAAGCGGACAGAAAACAACTGGTGTATATATATATATATATAGTTTAAATGCAAAATTGAGCAATGCGAATTGTAGAATATAAATCACTGTGACAGGTATGTTACTGTCCGATGCGAAGTTATATGACATATCAATATCAAACTTAAAAGCAAACTTGCGACTGCTATATTTATTAATACACCTTACAAACTATGCAATTTTTTTTTAAAACTATCATGCGAGCTTTGACGTACTTATGTACACACCTACATTAAAAAAAGGTCATATGATAACAGATTTCTTTATGTATATGTATATCTAAGTAAATTAATATTGTTTTAATAGGGTAAGCACGTATTTTTAGCTTTATGTTATGGTGGCGCTACTACAATGAGTCCGTGTATGGGCAAAGGAATTTATATTGGAGCTGGATGTCGCTTACTGAAAACACTCCAACGATGGCAGGAGCTATTTCTTCTATCAAGCAGTTGTGTGAAAACACTCTGTTCCAGTTTGAAAGGCTTTGTGACTACTAGGATACAAACTGGTGCAATGTTTAATCATCTGAACTAGAGCGAGATTGTTGTGGGTGTGCGCATCATTTACTATCAGTATGTCTTGATTATCTCGTTCCCAAACTCTATGGATGATTTATAAAATATACCTGTAAAAGCGATAATTATTTAAGAAGTGTGTGAATTTGATAACTTAGTTTAAAAAAAAAGTACGCTAGCAACTGCAGCAGTTAACTGAAAACAAAGTGATATCTCTTATAATAAAACCGAAAGTTCAACGCTCCGGATACCAGCTAAACAAATCGTAATAATGTTAAACCAACAAAACTGATAACTGTTATGAAATGGAATTAACTATTTTATTTATAACCTTTTTTTCAGTCATCGTTGTATCGCCTGAAGTCTATTCTTCGGTACTAGTGGCTGATCAGCTGGTCACGAGCAATTTAATTCAATTCGTTCGCACTACTACATATCAATAAAGTCGATGCACAATATCTAACAAATAGCTCCGCCTATTTATAACTGTAACTAATAAATTAAACAAAAAAAATATATGTTTAGCGAAACTAACGTAAATTATTGTTCAGCGAAATTAATTACGATGAAAATTTATATGGATGAAAAATTCTATTTTTTCAAGATAATTGCGAATTGGTGGTAAACGAGCGAGCAGGTGATATCGGCGCGATGCCCCGCACAGTGTTCGCGCGACGTCCACTCGCGACGCTGTACTCGCGGCGACTAACCGTAGCCGGCCCCACGGCACTGCACTCCCGATACTGTACAGCAATGAGCCAATGTTACATCAACTACATCTGCTAATGGGAAATGTAGTGCATTCTTAACTCACCATTTATCAGATAAGAAGCCTTGACAGTTACGCAGGCGGCACGAGGACGAAATGAATACAATTCACATCTCAATTGCACACACTGATACGTTTCCGTTTATCTTTCATGTTTTATCTATAAGCGTCTAAATGTGCAATAAAGAACTTTATAAGTTAAGTTTATTCTTTTAACTGTTTTTTTTTTATTACTTTTAAGTTAACTTGTTCATAACAATGAAGCAGTAATTGGGGTATTTTCATAGCGCCCGTATTGAGTTCATTGCCCGAAGAAGTAAGATGGTGCGTTTTTAAATGTTACCAAAAATCGCTGGCTATGGAATGATTTTAGACCTCAATTTAACATGATGATTAGTGACGGTGACACTGGAGTTGATGAGATGCGCCAGACGAAAATTTGAAATGGTGTTATGGTTAAATTGCGCAACGTATGGGTTGTAGATAGCAATGTGTTTTCTAATAAATCCTACCACCATAGAACCCTACGACAGGTAGCTCTGATCTCGCAGTAAGGATACCTATGTTGAAAGACAAGCAGGAAGCTGCTAAGCCACAGACGCATTTTAGATATATTTTAAAATTACCGTTCAAGGTACTGAGTTCCGAAAGAATCTCCTTTGAGTCCTGCAAGACTTAATACGCCCACGAAAGTCTTTTTAATCAATGAAAGTCTAAATATAACAAATTTCCCATCAAAAGGAAAGATATTTTCTCGATGATGTGTAATATTCTAAATCTTACTATAGTATAATAATATAATACGGTTAATGGGTTGCGTTAGTCACTCGTACACGTGGAGATGAAAATATTTTCGTGTACCGCTAATGTTCTTACGAAAATTCGTTAAATAGAATAAATCCATTCTCCATTAATAGATACCGTACAAAAACTATTAACTTCCCCCTCACGAAAGAGTTTACGTTTGGCAAAGTACATCTCATCGTCGTAAACATTGTTAGTATACTTGAATTGGGTACTGGACGATGGGCTCACTTAGTGTTACTACTACTGGATATTCTATAATCAGATTACACAGGATTCCCTGCATTACATCAGACGACAATTAAATTAGTCACAAAGCAAATTGGCGCAAACATTTTTAACGCGCACAGAGCCATTACGCCAGTTGTACAACTATTGGGCGTGAGTCGTAAATAATCGAGCTGGTAATCAGGTCTCAAAATACTGTAAAGTACCTTCAATACCATGTAAAACTGAAACATTAATTCTTACGTAATGGTAGCGATGAATCGTAAAAAACGTAACTACCCCCTGAGACTTATACTTTCATTTTTTCAAATTAAACGCTGTGCTAACGGCAGAGAGTATAGACATAGTGTAAAGCAAGCAATGTATCTTCTTCTTGGTATTTGTGCCGTCTTACGATATGGTCTGGTAAAGTAAGCAATGTATAAAGTTAAAAAATATATTTCACAAATGGCTCTCCTGTAACACAATATAAAATAAAACTATAAAGTAATAAACATATGAAATATTTTTGCTTGAGCACTTGGTGCGTCTAGTTGGAAACAAATACCTGACTTTAAAACCTGACCGAGAAGACACTATTGCTAACATCGTGTTAATATATTACGCATCCGGTTTCCATTTTAGACAGTATTCATTGGATTGAATACATCATAGTATATGACGTGATGTCTTGTTTATTTGTCCCGATAAATGTTTGTAGTATACTACTATATCGAAAATATTATCATACTGTAGTACTTTTAATACTATCATTAATTTATATGTTTTATTGAGAGGGTTTTCATAGTACTCTTCATTGATAATAGTCTTCAAGTAATAAAGTTATCGTAACTTCACACCAATCAGAAGATCGTCATTAAGATCAGTAATTAGAGTAAATAGGTTGTAGGAACTATGTTTCTACTTAAGATTTATTAAGTTAGTATGGATATATGTTAAATGATATTTGCATATTGACAACGATGAAGTTATTCAACGCATATATAAAATATACTTATAACTGTATACATATTTATTTAGTTATCTCTAAATTTAGTATTGATTAAGGTATATGACAAACCGTACAATGTATGCAACGCGAGTGCATTACTGTAGCTAGTGCGGTTTACAGAATTGGATTATCCGCTCGCTACTGATCACTTGGTGACCCTAATAACCCTTACTACACCCCATCTTCTCTATTTGCGGCTTCATCGGAATAAACTCAGTTTGCCCTCAGAGGGTGCAAATCGATTACCATCTAGCTTAATGCGCAACGGTTTGCGATTAAAAAAAAAGTTCAAGTACTAGATCCAACATTATACAGAGAAGATTGCTTCAGATTAGATCACTTACATTTAAATGAGTTTAATTTTGACTCTAGCATATGAAAAAGGTGCATGTATAAAGTGTTTTTTTTAATGGCCTTATACACAATACGTACACGGAATTCTCACATACATATGTTAAATCTTATATTGGAGTAAACGACTGTTCATCATATATAAATAGATTTTTTAAGTATACCATCGTGAAAAATGTGTAATAATGTTTATAAAGCCTGTTCTATAGTATATTAACACTTTAGTGCTCACTATAGTTAGACATTTATGTCTAGGTATCAGGAGAGGCGTCGGTCTTTGTGGCCGTTTAGTGAACAATTATCTGAAGTAGCGCTGGCGGTCAGCGGCTGAGGATTGCATAATTGCTTCTCCAAAGACTGTTCATGGCGAGATAAGCAAACGGCATCCCGAGCTACTATTACTTATTGTTTGCTTTGGAATTTAGTTTTAGTTTGAGAATCGGTTGCGGTTTGCAGAAACAGCAAAATTTCTAGTGTGATTAAAATGCATAGGATTTTTCAGATCAATCGATGATTTAGCTAACAGTATTGCATTTGCAAGATCATTGGTACATCTTGTGCGCAACCCAAAGACTACCTCTTCACCAACCGTGGGATTATTGAATGAATTTTTTAAATAAAAATACTCTAAGATTAGGCTAGAACGCAAAAACTGAAAAACGATTATAAGTATAGTTGTGCTGTATATCTTACTGAAGTTAAAACCATTACAGGGGAGGTAGTAGCGAGCGGCGCCCGGAGTTTACTTTCATAAAATATTAACGGCAATCTTAGCTCCAGGGGTAAATCCTTCATATGAAATATAAAACAACTATATCTTATTTATTCGCCTTCAATATATTATTATTACATTACCTGTGAAACAAATCGTCTTCACTTTAAACGGTTCTAAAAATGCATTGAAAGTTTTACAAAGTAAAACTATTAAACACTTAGTTTTAAGCGAATTTAAGAAATTCTTATTAAATATTTAAACAGCAATGAAAACTTCGGAAATTAGACGCTCTATCTTTATAGATGGAATAAGGAATTTATTAAAAGGATTACTTTACTTGGTAACCACGTATTGGGTGCTTACATGGCTATAACCCTGCTTCGTGATCCTCATCCAGAAGTTTGAATATAATTGCTTTAGAAATTTCTAATTGTTCAAAACTCTAAAAAAGTAGTGGTGGTAGGATTCATAGTTTAAGTAACACCGCAGTTCCTACTCCTGTCGCCAAATATTACTATGTTATGGTTTAAAAGATACTGTAGTATAGTAAAGAGATTTAACATCTTGTCTCAAAGCGACCAGCACAATTTTGGTGTCAGGTTTATCATCTGAACTAGCGCCACATTATTGTGGGCATATGTACGAAATTATCATCAGGTGAACACTGCGTTTGTAGTACCTCGTCATCCAAATATAAAAGAGTTGATAACACGCCACGATTAACACCAAAGGCTGGCTGAAGCCTGGCTGTGATAAGAATCAGATTATAATTAGTACTTAGTACAGTGATGTAATAAGTACAACTCCTCCCCTTACTAAGACCTGACGTTGGTTCAGCTTTGAATCAAGTAAACGTATTATAAAACTTTCTATATATTACAACAAAGCTTCATATATATATATTAATGTATATAACATATACGTAAAGTACTTTGTTTTATTTTTATTGTAATTTGATTTGTTGCTATGAGATAAAAATTCTGTACCAATTCTGGTTGTGAATAGAATATCTCTTCAGGAACGAATTGTACAGGTTTTGTAGGTATCGAAGATTTAGCGATCTTAAGGATCTAGATCTACGTCATTTATATAGAGAGGTAGATTATTGTTCCGATTCGATATTTAAGACAGTACGAATGGTTGTTATTCTTAAGGATGATATATATTCTCAAACAATAGGCATACATGTGTATCCTCGACCGTTGTTAGTGGGTGGACCTCCCACAATTGATTCCCACTATTAATTCCCACTATCGGCACAATTAAATTATTATTCAATTCATCGACATAAATAACATCTTCTTCATGTTCGTGTTATGAACAATGTTCATACATTCGCTTATGAGCACCATTTGAATGGTATTGCATCGCTTTATTACCATTGAGCTTGAGTTTTGTAAAATCTTCACAAATGATGATGGTCCAACGTCGACACTCGATAATGATGGTATGGTGGCAAATGGGTTCAAACTCTACTACGATTCAAATGTAGCCTAGGACTCAGGGTCCTCAGCGATAGAAGGCAAACGATCAACCACTATGCCACGGAAGTAGTTAAGACAAATAGTAGTAACACAATATAATGTTTTGATACTTTGCAGCTTTCGTCTAAGATATAAAGTAAGATCTATATCCAACTGATGAAAAATAAAGGCTGAGGATGATGATGCTAATATTAATCTAAGGATAGCATTGACTTTTTAAGTTTAATTAGATATATATATAGCTGGCGGTAGATCTTTATCGCCGGAGACAATCTATGTAAGTACTATCACAGCTCTGAATGTTTTGATGCTTAACAGTAATGTGAAAATTTTACTTTGTTTCGGTTTGAAGGGCGCTGTAGCTAGTGAAATTTCTGGGGTAACGACACGACACATGGCTCAATGCGACGAGCACAATGTTCACAAAAGTGCAACAATTTAACATTAGTCGAATCTATTCAAGGTAGTTAATAAGTATTCATCTCAATAGCCCCTACAATAAAAAAAACTTTTAAAATGGGCTGATCATCTTTATCAGTCTAAAGTTCGCGCCTGTTGAACATAGGCTGCACCTAAAATATTTCATTGCTATGATCTGTTTCCTTTGGCCATCACCAGATCGTTGGTCCGCCTTCCGTATAATATTTACGCTTCTTCAATCGATGAAGAAAATCAAATGTATGAATACTGAAAATCTTATTTGTCGATCTGAATTTCGTAAACTATGATATTAAAGCGATTCGTAACCCAATGCACTCGACGACTGATTGCTGATTGCTAATCTCAATATCACCACTAAAGGCGCAATGCTGAAACCCTGCATCAATACCAGTATGTCTAGCTTTCTGCCGTTACCTGAATTGCATTTTCGAAGGCTTTCATGTCGGATGAATATCGCTGCGATTTCACTTTCCAAATCCGCGCACCAGTTACGCCCCCGGGCTAAAAGCTTTCATTGTATGTAGTTCTCTTTTATCGGAGGCACGAATTTTAATTACACTTTACAGTTCCTTGATCAATTTTACTCTTTTACCGTATTTCCCGTGAAAATTATTTCAACTGTTCACGTTTGTTTTACTACTCTTTCGTGGCAGAAACAGGCGCTGCGGTGGTATCTACCTGAATGATCTCCGATAAGAGAGACCTATCACAATCAATCTATGAATCATCAGTCGATAGACGACCACTGAATAGGCCTCTAACAAAGACCGATCCCGGGTGTCCCGCATACAGCAGCTTCCCGCTACCTTTGTCGTCTGTCCCAGTCAGCATGGAGTTCATATCACACGCTGCATCTTTTCGTCTCAGATGCCGCAGCGTCTGAAGACAAAAGTCTTCAACTCGTGCGTGTTGCCAGTGTTGATATTTCAACACTTTTGTGGCCCCTTACTATCGGCCTTATGAAACGGCTGAAAGTCATCGAAAGGGCAATAGCTTGGAGTTTCTCTGCGCGATCGAATCAGAAATGTGGGGATCTGCTGAAGAACTAAGGTCGCCGACATAGCTCAAAAGATCGCTAGAATAAAGTGGCACTGGACAAGGCACATTGCTCGAGGGATCGACGGCCGATGAGACGTAAGGTCCTCGAGTAGCGTCCGCGTACCGGTAGACGTAGTGTTGGGAGCACTCCCACAAGGTGAACCGACGGTCAGGTGAAAATCGCGGGAACCCACTGGATGCGAGCAACGCGGCACCGATCGACGTGGAGATCTTTGAAGGAGGTCTGTTTCTAGCAGTAGACGTCTATCGGCTGATGATGATATCACCCTATGACCCAATGCGGGTTGCTGAACGCGTGAGCCTCGTGTGTTAACTATTATCGTGCACCACGGACGTCCCGTAAAATGTTGTGCGGGACCCCTTACACCCCCATATATATTTAATCAAATCTAAATTCATTCAAATTGTTATTTGCAATGCTCTCAACATCAGTTAAACATATACTTTAACCAGCTCCACTTATGTTTACGTTTGTGCTAGTAGTTTCACAACAGTAGCTCAATACTGAATTAAATCCTTCGGCGATAGATTGGGTTTCCATGTCGCATCCAAAACTCTGTCCATTGTCCTTCATTTGTCACTGAATGGGATATCTATGGATATACAGAAATCTATAGTTTAGTCTATTATTTATAATATCTATCCCATTTAATGTTATTTATAAAGTTTGTAGGTTTGAATTTCAACTTGAATTGTTCAAACTTTTCATTACAGGGAAAATATTGAAGAAACTTTACAAATGAATAAGATTATTGAAATTAATAGTAAAAAGGTGAGATTAATGTTTAAAAAAAAATTCGCACTGTTACACAATCGGTGTTTTCAAATATATCTGCAGTGTTACGAGCAAATAGCATCAGGGAACACTAACGGTGCTCAACTCGGACCAAAACGGATTCTGAATTGTTAAGCAAATCACTGTCACTGGAAAGTGTTGCCGTTAGACGGAACAATGAGATGCTGTATGATGCTGGATGTAATACTATTTCGTGAAAGCAGCACATACGTGTCCGAACATGACCATAATTGTTTTATATAAGCAAGAACGCCTCAGGAGAGGCACTGCAAACCTTCCTTCATACTTCACGTAATGTCTAGTGTAAAATTTTATTATCTATTATTGTAAACTTATGCTAGTTGTCTTGATACATAGGACATTAAATATCCTTCCTCAGTAATTTTATTAGCTACAACGGCCTTCAAGCTATAACACAGTAATGTTCGCATATCTAGACAGTCTTCGACAACAGATCTAACAACAGTAAATCTCATTAAAGATAATAAGAAATAAAAGATCAAAGGAATTAAGGGACTGATAGAAATTACGGTTACTTCTTCGCATGTTTTTTTAATGTATTGAACATGACATATATATTACATAATTCATATAAATAACCGGTCAGGTTTCTAACTTAACTCCTTATTTATAAAAATCAACGAGAAACTTTTGCCCTTAACTGATACCTATATAGAAGTACATAGAATCCTAGATTTAAACAAAGCAAATTATATATTAATGAATGACGAAGAAAAACAAGTTTTCTTCGTTAATCACTTCAAATCGTTTAACCATCGTTCCCACGTCGTCAGTTTTTGACTTCTGTATAATCTTGTTCGCTTAGATAACATAAAGCTGTCCTAAGTTATTAGACGCTCTGATGAGTGGACACGAACGTCGCCGCATATTCATAAAATACAACAGGAAAATAATCGCAAAAGTAATGGAAACATAAGAAAAGGATACTAAAAATAGAAAGTATAAGAGGTGTGTAAAGTATATGAAAAAGAAAAATAAATTAATTGTACTAAAATAAAGAAAATGTTATAAATATGAAGAATGATATGCGACGAAACCCTGGTAAGGGAGGCGATGCAAGATGTAAATAAAGAGTGATAGATAATATGAGATATAATAGGGAAGTAAAACAAGAAAGAAATGTGTTCACTCAGTCCTGATCCAAAACAGAGAGGGGATGGAAAAAAAATAGTTAACAGACGCACTTGATTAACTGACTTCGCAAACATCAATAAATACAGTTTTTTCGTTTCCTGTGTAGAAACAAAAAATCTTGTCTCATCTAGATTATTTTGAACTCCATCAGAGAGTGCATATATTAATCCCGTCACAGATTAATACGTTAAAAGCTTTCGTGTGAATACTAATAGATAATGAACTATGTGTAATGTATGAAAATATTAACTTCCGGTTATGAGTTTAAACTTTAGAGCGGAATTCGATTAAAGCATTCAAACGTATGATCTGAGCGGAATATGTTTGGAATATATCCGCGCTGTTTACCTAAAATGAGAAATTTTTGATAACCTAACATTTATTTTTTAATATATTTTTTTTTAATTATACTGCAACATATTGTATATACTTTATGTTACATATTATGTATGTTTACATATAATACATAACCTGTTTCAATCCTTTGTGACAGCGTATAAGGAAATACGAGTGCAGCCCTAGTTTCTATGCAAATGCACTGACAGTTTTTTTTTCAATTTATAGGTTAAATAAATATTAAGTATATAATTCTCTGATGCATTTACTATTATATATTGAGAACATTGAAATTTAATGTAACTAGAGAATTAATCGTGATACACAATTCGCACGGCCGAAATCGACATGATAGTAATTCCACATCCCTTACAATGCAATCATAGGGTGCATTGTTTGAATATACCAAATAGGAAAGCAATTCAGTAGTCGTTGAAACCAGAAATTGTTTCATCTGTAATTAAATTCGTCGATGAAAGATCAAGGATTTTCATATTTTTTTTGTTTAATTAAGCGACGAGATGAGCGGGATGTGCACCTGATCGTTGGAAAAACGCCCGCCCATAACAACGCGGCGCCTGAGACCTAAGATATTCACTCTCGTTACCCCAGTAACCATAACACAGTAATGTTTGCACACCACTACTTGGCGGCAGAAGGCGCTGAGGTGGTAGCTATGTAGACGATCTTCGACAATGGAAACCTAGTAGTAAACCAGTAAAAAAAATTTAAATGTTTGTTTATATCATGATTAAGTAAATGCTCAACAGATTTCGAGAAGCTGCGGTTGACCGCTTTGTATTGTCAGATTTCAAGTTGATTGAAGAATGGGGATTTGCTGCGGGAGACGGCGGACTGAAAGCTACGGTCTGCCTGTCACTCCTCCATGCGGATCCTGCATAATTATGACGATCCATACTGTAAGTGATAAATATATATTCCTAAGTAAGAACAATCGTGGTAATTTTATGCAAATACAAGACAAATAAGAATAATGATTATGCGGAGGGATGAAGGACTTGCAACAAAGAGAGTAAAGAGAATGAACGTGGATGGTTTTAAAGGGTAGAGGAAGACCGAAGAAAGTGTCGATAGATTGTGTGAAAGATGACATGTGTAAGAAGAGCGTGAATTCAGACAAGACGGCTGATAGAGGAATATGGAAGAGAAGTACATATGCCGATTCCACATAGCTGGGAAAAGGGCAGGGGGAAAGAAGATAAGACAAATAAAAATAATGATTATTTCAATCAAGTCATTTTAAGTAACTAATATAGTAAATTAAAGTTATACTGTTCGGCTCATAATTAGGCAAAAGTAAGATGATACGTTGGTATAACTATACGTATTTTAGCCAGGATAACGGATAAGGAGCAGTATATCAAGACTCGTTGAGTGATATACTCGGTTAATAGAGAACAACCCTCAAAGCACGAGATCAAGTTAAGATTTTTTTAAATCGCCTGGTCGTCGGTATCATATTGTTATAATTAATCTATAATTACAAGGGACTCTGTTTCTTCAGCTAGCTTAGTCCAAATTATCAGGCTCCTGTCTCTATTACATCAATAATATCTGATGTATACAAATAACGTTATATTTATCTTAAGGTCATTGCATTGTAAATCTCAGTTGCGATTCCCTTGGCATTGTAGATGTCAACTGGATGGTCATCCGCAAACCAAGGCTTGCTCTTCTAACTTACCTGATCTTTATTAATTGTTAAGTAATTTCCAAGGATATAATAGCAGCTAAATTCATTTTATATTTAATAATGATAATACTACTTAGTCGAGATAAGAACTATTGCGAGCTTTAAAGCAACATTTCGTACACACACACACACAAACGAAATGGAACTGATAATATCGTCTAAGTTGTTAGGAACTGCTTGGGCTCTGAGCTTAATTGAAGACAGGAGACCGCAGTGACGTATTCCTTACGTTTGCTATTAAGCATAAGCCTTGCCGCTACATTGCTAAAAATAACATTAAATCGTCGATTATATCATCATCATCATCATCAGCCGACAAGTATCCACTGCTGGTCAATTATATAGGCGGATGATAAGATCGTCGACACCCTTTAATATCAGCCCTGTAATCTCTGGCTAGTAATAATAGGACTAAGGTAAAGCGACTGAAAGGGTCTAGGAGTTTCGCAGACCTTGAGGGTTGAGGCCCTTATCGCTCAACAAGCGAACCTGCGTTGGACAGCGTATGGTTCAGCGATGGTGCCTAGGAGGGTTAGGCGCCTCCTCAGAGACGTATTAACACAAAGTTTAGAAGTGCACCGGTACGTTCTATAAGACATCCCGGAGCATCTCCGAATGCACTGATGCAGACCACCGAAGGGGTTTTAGTGAGTGAAAATCCCTCATAACCCTGACTTCCCAAAAACATTAAGACATTGCATGAAAAGACATGCATCGGGTAAAAAAAAAATATGATAATCAATTCTGTATACAACAGTAGATGTAATTAAAAAACTTTAATTGCAGATGAATAATTAGAATTTGTCATCCCCCATCACATGTTGTGGGATTATCGCTAAAGCCGAATGATTGTAAGGTTCATTGAAATCTTGCTGATGTATGATCAAATCCCAACGCTAGGTCATCGAGAATTCCTTAATACAAAACACTAGGTTTAAGTCTGCTTCACTCTTTTTCTTCTTCCTCTTAAAGTGCCTCTCCAACTAGTGAAGGCGATCAGCGTAGTGCAGTCCTCTCTATCTCTGGTTCGGCGGAAACAATTCGGACGTCCCATATATGCCAGTCCATTTCCTGTTATTCCTAAACCATGACTTTTTCCTTCTCCCCACCTTTCGTTTTTCTGCTACATTCACCTGATGATAATTCTAAAGGACCTTTCAACCACGTTCTAACTTTTACTTTGAGACAAGATAAAAGGACTTCCACAAAATTCGTTTTAAAAAACTTTTTTTAAATACTTATTATTTGCTTAGAAACAATGTAACTAAGTATTTTTATAAAGTATTTTAACTTGTTAACCGAGCGGGACGTATAAATACGTCAAACGAAAACAATATCGAGTACGGGTGGGACATATAAATACGATCTTCAAGTATATGGTGTTCCTTGGAACAGGTGGGACGTGACGTACTGACACGTCCTAGTGAAAGGCAATTCCCCGGTTAACAGGTTAAGGAACAAAAATAAGTAGTAATAGTAATGTATATAGGTTGTATTAATAAAACTGGTCTTTTCTAAACAATCCAAAAAAACAGATGATACCTTTAAATTTTTTTTTTTTTAATCTGGTATTATATATATTCGATTATAAGAGAAACTCAAAAAGATTGATTTGTATTAATATTGTTATTAATTTAAGTTTATTATATGAAATGGGGGTGTAAGGGGTCCCGAACAACAACTCACAGGACCCAAGCCAAGCTCACTTGCTCTTGGTGCACCCTGCTATTTAACAGACAAGGCTCTGGCTTACACATACCCGAATTGGGCCGGCGTGGTGGGAATTAAATGAAATCCCCCATTGAATCCCTACCCGATCGATGTGAGAATCTTTGAGAGAGGCCTATGTCCAGTATTGGTCGTCTATCGGCTGATGATGATATGAAATGATTAACCTTATTGATCGCATCCGTGGTGGAGAGAAGTATCGGTATTGCGTCCTGACGACCCTCCTACTCTCTGCGACTAAACGATGTCGCACCGCTGTCCTCTGCGTTCGTATAACGATTGGCGGCGGAACCTAAAACCAGATCCGCCGGCGGAAACCGGAAGAGTTTTCTATTTTGACTCTCATGGCTTCTGGGTGATAAATTCAGGGGAGATACGTTGTCCAGTTGACGGTAAAAGGCCGAGAAGAAGACGACGCGCTGTATGTCCCGGCACGTCTTTACATAGGTGGAAGGGAGAGACAGGCGTATTCTCCCTTGAAATGGGATTGCGCGGTGGAATCGGAGCTGGCGGTAACTTGGAGGTTTGAAATACGTGCCTGTGGCCCTGCCGTAACACGAGGAAGGTAGAACATGGTGGAGGTTTTAGTCGATGTAAGTGTGAACTTTAGTTACAACAGCGGAATACAAGCGGAAGGAAAAAATCGCGAGGAAACCTGGACATGACTTAGAATTTATTCTAAGGTGTGTGTGAAGTCACCAATACGCATTGGGTCCGCGTGGTAACTGTGGCCCATTGCCCTCATATTCAGGGTAGGCCTGCACCCCGGCAATGGGGACGTAAATCGACTGTTATGGTAAGTCGGACACAACCTGTCTTTACCCCTGCGAGGGTAAGTATGCGAAGACATTTTTCACCACGTAAAACAAAAAAAAAAATTTGAAAATAAATTTAATTATAAATATTGACTGTTACTGTAAAACCGTTCAGATACTTCGTCAACTTAATGATATAACAGGTACATCTACCTGAATGGCCGAGTCCCTTTAATAAACAGAAAATGTGACAAATATTTCCAGGAGTCGCTTGCTGGCTAGCCTTTCCTTTTCTAATTGACTTAATAAAGGACCCCTTTCCTTCATTAAGTCAATTAAAAATGGATTAAATGCACTTTCAAGCTGTAACTTGTCGCTGTAACTTAGTCCGCCTCAATATCTTCATTACTATAGATACTTTTCTAAGAATTCACTTTAAAACCACCCTCCACAGTTTATTCTACAGTATGACCTCGAAGAAACATATGGAGATGTTAATGAGATATTTAGGAATTCATTATTTTTGGTTAATACCCATTCGGCGATTCTCTTCGATTATGAGTTCAATACAAAATATACAGCATCTTCGCGGATAGGAATTGAGGAGAATACACCGTTGAGTGTAAAGTGTTTCCGGATTCCATTATAACTTGACGCCTTTAAACTCTTTGCTCGATGGATATTTTAATCTTCTATTATATCCTATTTACGTATAGTGGACGAGAAAAGCGAATGTGTGGAGAATACACATCGTCCTATCTAGATCTGATGAACTCATCCCCTTTGTATGGAGATTGGGTGTTAATATTATAGATCCCTAAACAAATTAGCTGATCTGGTTTTATGGCACATAAGATTTTCTTTTTCATACTTATATAGATTAAGTCACACAAAATAAAAACTAATACTTATTTTAAATATTCTCGTGTTAGTGCTATAGCGAAGAAATATTATTTTGTAGCGACCATCGACTCTAATACGATGTTTAGTGCATTCTAAAGAAGCGATAAGTTCTAAGTACGGTGAATCCATCCGTTATACGAATCGAAGATGCGTAGGTTTGACCCCAACTCAGCTCCAACTTCCGGTATAGGAAAGGATCACAAAGTGTCCAACATGTTCCAGCTTTAAAGGATATGCGACATCCGACTACCCACAAATGATCTATGTAGTAGATTATGGTCCTGACTTGAAGTTACTTAAATTAAAACATAGTTTAACTGTTACTTTAACTATGGACTTTAATAACTGTTTGTTAAATATCTTCTTCGAGTTTTCATAGTTGTGAGAAATTTTACGACAACATTTTAAACATTTTAAATTGAAAATCCGCTTTGACATTTTTTGATATTTTAATTTCCTGCAAGGACTATTTGATGTTTAAAATATTTTTCTTAGTATTTCCCTTTTCATTTTCTGTATCGCAAGCCAGACGTGAACGACGTTTCTGCTTCTTGCAGACGGGGGATGGTATTTCACTAGAAATATTTTATCGAATAACGACGGAGGGAATGTATGAAGTATGAACACATTTTCCTGATCTATGTAGACGTGTTCTTATTTAGACATTTTTATTATGTCAGCACTTTAAATATCTATAAGAAATAATTGTTTGTTAAGTTTGTTTTATACATTGAATGGTTTAGACTCGATTTCACGTGATTTATTTGTTTTTAAGGTATACAGAGGAAACTTAATGCAACTCTAAGAGGGTAGAGATGTAGATAGCAGTAAGAATAACATGATAAAACATATTTGATACATTATTCGCATAAATAGTTTACACATAATAATAATAATAAATAGATATAAACAATACATATAACTGCCAAGGAGAAATACTATTATAGCGGAATATTGATATAGAGGGTTGTGATGGTCATAGTCAGGTGGGTTCGAATGAAACCTGATTATAATAGCAACACTAGTGTTACATACACAAACATATATATATATATATGACATCGATATCCAGCTATCGATCGGCCTATGTTCAGCAGTGGACGTCTGTCGACTGATAATGATGTCATCGATACGCGAACTCTCGCCTGCAACCAATCCTTCTACGGCAAGGTATACGTGCGCCCGTACGTATACATGGATGGACACGAGACGCGCCGCTCTAATCTAATGATGTAATCACGACGCACCACATTGATTTGTTTTTGTTGTGTGCGCGAATTATGCTTTGGTTGGAGTGGTTGGATTTATATTAGTTTTTGAACCGTGTCTGACGGAGTTTCCGCTTTTTAATGTGGCAGATTCTATTATCAGTATCCATTAATATAGACGCCTGACGCGTTCGGGCTGCTAGTACACTTCGCGCGCGCCGTTAACGCGTTTCGCTTCAAGTCGAGCCCAAATCTGCGTTTGGGCGTCATTTCGATACATCGATTAATAATGTCGATCGCGGGTCGCTGTCTCACCGACAGCGGGCTCCCACGATCGTCCCGAGCGTTGCAATACATTTTTTTATTGCAATGTGTAAAAAAAAGATTTCAAAGAACTCAACAGATGGCGCCACCAGAAATATTAGATCGCGCTTTCATTTATCATAACGAAAATAGATATAATGTTAGTACATTGTTAGTAGTATTAGTATACATTGAACCACAGCTACACACACACCGCGTATACTAAGTACACCCGCAATCAGGGGCGGTCCTCACCGCCCAGGGATTCCAACACAGGCGAAGGTAGTCGGGGAACGGGTCCGCGCTCGCCCTCGACGATCGAGCAGATGCGCCAGAAAACTATCAACCAGACACATTGTGAAATTCCGACGTCGGATAACTACACTCCGCGTAGTACACGTTTTTGTAAATAGGCCGTGGAACCGGGTCCACGAGCCCAGTGTCAGACAACCCCTACAAACGACGGCTACTAGTGCCTGGTGGTACCGGAGGCTACGCTTACAGGACCGATCTTGAAGACGAGATCTTGGGAGGAACCTTGTTTAGTAGCAGACGTTAATCGGCTAATAATAATAATATCTTTATTTAGATATAAACCCATTACAAAAGTATGATCATGACGAAACAGTAGTGTATCAACATTACTGTGTTCCGGTTTGAGGGGAGTTGTTACTAGTGAAATTACTTGGGTAACGAGACAACATCCTATATCTCTGTATACCATCGTACGAGCGCTACGTTGTTAAGGGCCGGCGTATCAATTACTATCAAGTGAATGTGCAGCTCGTCCCGTCGTTTCATTTAATAAACAAAAAAAAAAAATAGTGAGCTGTTTATCGTTGAAATGTTCGACGCATGCGAGTCACAATCAATGATCAAAGCTCTGCTCGAAGCTTCAGCCAATTACGACAAACGTCATTGACACAGGGTACAGTGAATTTTGTTTTATGTAGGGTTAAAAGAGAAACTACAGACAATGAATTGTCATTGCATATTCATCATCACGATGCTTTCGAATTAAAGTTTGGTGGTTTGATTGATGTCATTAAACCTTCCGGTCTTCTACTTTACATCGTTATAACAAAGATGTTGATGCTTACAGAATCTTTGGAATAACACGAAAATAATCACGTTGATGCTGATATTCGAATATTACCCCGACGTAAATCGCCATGGTACATTCATCATCGTCATCACTATCAGCTGAATAATGCCCACTGCTGAACATGGGCTTTTCTCAAATAACTCCACTTTGGTTGTTCCAACGCAAATATTAGCACGCCGTTATTGCAACAAGATTCCTTCTTCCAATAAAGTTCGTCATATCATCATCATCATTATCAGCCTTTATTTATCCACTGCTGGATATAGACCTTCTCCGATGTCTTTGACGAAATGCGTCCTACAGTTCTGCGACCTGTACGTGGCCTCCACTCCAAGACTTTTCTCCCATTAATAGAGATAAGAAATTGTAAAGATAATATAACAGGTAAGATGAAGAGAAAGAAATAATTGCTTTAATATGTACTAGCTATAAGTACGGTAATAAATTTTCTTTCACACCGGATGTTGGATGTTTTAACAAGAAGAGGAGATATCATGCTGCCGTAGGAGTTGCATATATAAACTTTCCGTTGTTCTGCTGAAAGTAAATATTCTACGTATTATGAGATAGAGATATAAATGAATAGGAGAAGTCGGCGCGGTGTAAAGCAGCATAGTGTTGAATTAACAGTGGCCTGCTCCTTCCGTAAGACAAAGAATCCAAGTTGGGGGCGCTCTTAATTAAAACGAATTGTTGGGAGTGGAGACGGCGGGGTAATGAGCCTGTTTCAGCCATTAGCTGCAAACAATCAGGGGTGCGGCGCGTGCCGCTTACAGACGTCGTCACTCGTTAAGCGTGCGCACGCACACAACCGCAGACCCATTCGGTGCGTACAATGTTCATACGTCACTCACTTTAACAATTTATAGAAATCCTTCAAACTATAACTTGACGAACCATTGCAATGATATAAGTATAACAACGACATCTCCACATCGATCGGCCCTGCGCTGCCCGCATCATGTGTTCATATGGGGGTACTTGTGCAATTTTACACCACGCTGGCCCAATGCGGGTTGGTGGGTAACAGTAACATACTCTTTATAAACTCTACTACTGGTATGGGTGATAGGTATATTACTGCAGACCGTCTACAATCACAGCTGCTGTTCCTACCGCCAGTAGTGTGCAAACATTACTGTGTTGTCGTTTAAAAGGCGTTATAGATTGTGAAATTACTAAGGTAATTTAGAATAATATACACAGCACCATATTGCACTCATCGCGTTGAGACATAAGCTATTAAGTCTCGTTACCTGTCTCACTAGCTACAGCTTTCATTTCTCTAGCTAGTTTGACGGCTGAAACAGCCATTCATCTATTACCTCTCCGTACGATGTCTGAAATACAGCAATCTGTTCAAATTGCTGTATTTCGGAGATTGGTTCCGGTTTATCATCATCAGCCGATAGACGTCCACTGCTGGTCATTGGTTTCGCTTCAGTTGGTTTAAACTATCCGGATGATAACTAGATAAAATAACATGTGACCGCGGAATCTAACCGGCGTGGTGATGGTATGATTTAAAAACCAAAGAATCCTTGCAGTTGAACAATTCATATGTAAATTTTATTAAGGTCCGTGAAAGTTTTATAAATTGAACTCGTTAAAAAAAAGAAAATCGACAACCTTTTCAAACCAGGATTAAAGGCTTAACGGCGATTTATTAAAGGGTGCTCGCCGGGCTTCATCCCTAGTGGACCATCACAAACATTTTTAACTGTGCATGCTTTGAATTTGAAACGTAATATTTGCGTATAAAGTTTCAAATTAATTACAAATGTAATAGATTTCAATATTTAAATCCTTGCACGCCTTCGTACCTCACTGCCGGTACAATCGGCTCATGCCTTTCCATCACCAGATCGGTAAAAACTTTGGTGTTTCGATAAGTGTTACAAAGTCAAATTCTGATGTTCCCAGCCGATAGGGTTGATATTTTTTATGTTAATGCACCAACCTTAATGAACGAAGCGTTGTTTTTTTGGAGTTGGAAAGAGTCGGTTTTCTTAACAGCCAATTTACGTCCCCCACTGCTGTGGCACAGACCTACCCTCAATATGAAGGCGAAGGGCCGTAGTCACCACGCGGGCTCAATGCCGATTGGTGACTTCACACACACCTTAGAATAAATTCTAATTCAAGTGCAGGTTTCCTCATGATGGTTTCCTTCACCGTTTGTCTTTCGCTGCTGTAACTAAAGTTCATAAATGTACATAACTTAAATATTAAAGTCATACCGATATTCGAATCCGTGACCTTCGGAACGAAGGCCGCACGCCCTAACCATTATTCCAGCGAGCTACAGCTGCGAAACGAAGTAGTTTCGGTTAAATATTATGACAACATTATTAACTAGTTTAATTAAACCGTAGTTTCAGTCGTGAAGTTTAATGCAAAAGCAAACGATGTTCACAGCCACTGATTTCGAAGACGGCAGTTCTCTACCATTACCAGCACTTTGCTGTTGAGTTTCGTTGATGCAAGCGAAACTTCCGTTTGATAGTGTGTAATGTCTATAACAAAGAGGCGTTAGTTAGGATGACGTATAATCACATTAGGCTCATCGCCCTGAGATGTAAGATGTTCAGTCTCTTTATCCCAGTAATTTCACTAGCTGAAGCGCCTTTCAAGCCGATCTCCGGCACCAGAGACTTACCGCCAGTAAATCAACGAAGCCTTTTTCAATTTTCACTCCGGATTTGCTGTTGTGTAAGGCTTTATCTGTGCTGTGATTTAAATAAAAACAATGAATGTTGGGAAGGTATTACGACTGTGATCAGTGCAGTAATCCGCTAGCGCTGTGATAAAACAATTCTGCGGCAAATTACTCTCCAATGGAGGTTTAAAGCCGACTCTAGAGCTGTGTTTGAAATCAGATCCAATTTATTATATCGGAACAAAAAAATACGTGCAAATTAAATCAAACAGGATCCGGATGTATTTCGTCATCTTTACGTATAATTGTATTAAAGAGTATATCGATATCGATGATAATCTATTGCTTACTATGCAGTAGTCGTTATTTTACTTTCCTTGAAAACCTTATATTATTATTAATCAATTCAATATTTCATAATTTCAGTCTATTAATATCCAATGCTAAATATACTGTCTATTAATTAAGGTCCTCGTTTTGTTCGGCGTAAGGGTTGGTGAAAAATGTATTTTCCTTAAATGGATTTTTTCCTCAGGCCCTTATACAATAGGATGACGGAGGGATTATTCTAATCTATCCGAATGGGGACATATTTATGTAATTTTTTATTAGATGAAGCGACGAGACAACTGATACAATCACCTGGTAGTAAGTAATACGTGCCCATAACTAGGTGGTGCTAGTTAGGATGATAGACACAGCATCACATTGTTCTTAACGCCTTGCGACCTAAGATGCTAAGTTTCGCTATCCCAATTCATTAGCTACAGTGCATTTTAAATAGAGACTAAATTTGATTAATATATATATATATATATATATATATCTGCGACTAAAAAGTCGCAAGTGCATATTATTAATGTGGAAAGTGTGAAGTTGCAGTGCGTGAGCCGCCTTTTTGTGTGTTTATTAGGGCGGGCGGCGGGGCGGGAGCCATGGCCCGGGGCGGTATTGATCGCTTGCACCACCTGTCGTTGCACACCGCGCACTTCCGCATACATGTCTGTATGTTATTTTTTTTTAAAACATATGCACCTTCACGTCGGCGACCCCTTGGTGAGCAGTAGGTTGCGTTTAAACCAAGTACACGCTCCTTGCAAGGACAAGCACCAGGTTAAAGTTCTTTTCGTGTATTTTAAAACGTACTTTATATTATAATTTTGACTTAATATGAGTTACGCTTGTCTAAGTTTCACCAGTTGATAAGCGGAGATATGGTCTTTGATGGTAAAGTGAACCAGTCTAGGAGTTGCCTATTCACTCTTCTCCTATAGATTGTCATACTATAATGTATAATATGAAAAGAAACTGTCGCCAGTTGACCGTTTCAACCCTTCGCTGTTCGCATTAAGAAGGTTGATGTGAAACTGTGTTTGGATAACAAGGGTGCAAGAATGAATACCCTCGATGTGTCTGTGTGTTATATGGCAAAAGGGCTACGGCGAAATCGAATCAAACAGGTCCTGCGCATGGTCTCCGAAATGCATTCGGTAGAACACTGAGAGGCTTACTATCCTACGCCATCCATTACTCAGGCTATCTAGTTATATACTTGTCAGCTCACCGTCACCGACTAACCTATTGACTCGCCTCTCAACCGACTTCAAAACAGCTAATTGGCATTTGACGGCACCCCTCAAACGTAGCAGCAGTGCTCCACATACAATAGGACCAGCTTTTAATAATATTGACCCTGAGTTTCCTTTCAGTTATCTTTGCTTTAGATTCGATACATAGCCCGAAGTTGAGGTTCGGAGATGTTTCAAATTCCAAAAGCTGAAAGCGGTCGGTGTGCACCAAGAATGCATCTGGGGCAGCAGAGCTCCAAGTTAACGTGCCTCTGTTTGTATTGAATAGACTACATTCCAAAATGCAAGCTGTCCAAATATAAGCTAATGATAAGCGTACTCCAGTACGTACAGATCTTAAAGGGAATTATTGTGATGATTGCGTTGATATGAAGAAGATTCATGTTTCATTGCAATTAATAGATCGAAACGTTATTTTATTCTGATTGAGTATCCGCTAATTAGTAACAGTGGTTACTGTAAAAAAAAAGTATGTGAATATCTACCGGATGTTATTAATGTCCATACCTGCTATTTCATTTATTGGCTACCGTAGTAAAAGCTGGTGAAAATCTGTGAGCGCAGTCCGAAATCACTTTGAAGCTGTAATTGAATTACCACACCTTTGATGGCATCCGTCAATCATGTGTCGGTGAAACTTTTGTATGGTTGTTGTGTGTCAGGCTCTAGGATGAAAACGGTTCAAGTTATTTTCCGATGCAACTATCCAAATCGGTTTTTTATTACAACACAGCGCTTTCGGGTTATCTTTATTGGAAGTTAAACCTGAGATAATTTGAAATAAAATTTTTAACCAAACATGATTTTCTATATCTCAACAGTTCTCTAAATCTTACAAGAACTGATCTTTAAGGAGAAAAGATTAAAATTGATTGCGACGTATACGAATAATCTTAAAATTTACTGATTAATTCTTCATCATCATCATCAGCCTTTCTCAATCCACTGTTGGATGTACGCGTTCCACGATGTCTTCCACCAGATACGGTCCTCGGCTTTTCATACTTCATTTATTACAAATAAAACAATACGACCAATTTCGCTTTTGAAATTATTACTGTATCAATTATTTTCCAAATAATTAGTATAGCAGTGTATATTATTGAGTACAGCATTAATTAATAGTGCATATATATATATATATATATATATATATATATATAGCTATCGTGTTTTAACAATACTATATTCAAAGGCAGTACCTGACGCATTTCATACATCAAAGTACTAATTGGATTCGGAAACACGTGTTATTGAGGAAATATCTGTTATGGAAATGCAATGTACATTTTGTTTGTTAGGAATATCAGGGATGCTGTGTACGGTTATAATTGTAACAGTGTCTGTTTCGCATTGGAAAATACGTTAACGCAGTAATAGACAGAAACGTAATGCTTTTACGAAATTAATTTCACATACAGTACGAGAACAATGATAAACCAAACGAAACCATCAGGTGTCGTCGTAGCTGTTCTGTGATAAGCAGTAACCATAATCAAGTGATTAATGGTAATGTTAAGTTACCGACTGGATGTTTTACTTGCCAATGATACGTCCATTTCTTAGACTGTAATAATAATAAAAAAATCTGTTTACAATTTAACTTTAACATAATATTAGTTCAGTACAGATGTCGCTTATAAACAGATGTGAAACCTTTAACGGGATTCAGTTTAAATATAAAAAAAAAAATTGTTACGGATTCAAATAACTGCACCAAAATCCACGTTAACTGAATCAACACGGGTTCATAATAGGCGTCAGTGTCCACTGTACGGCTGCACTAATGCAATTTGACCCGGAATCCGTCCTTTGATAGAGCGTAAGTCAATTTGTGACCGCGATGCAATTTTTACAATAAAACTGCAGGTGCAGGAAATTTGTTTTCAACCCCTATGGACAACATTTTTTTTTTATCGTGAGAAACGGGTAATATTTATTTGCGATGCTTTCCTTTAAACAGTACTAGGTGTTTATTGGTGGTAGGTCTCTGTTGAGACGGTCTAGGTAGGTACCACCGTAGACAGCCCTATAGTCTCGGGCTAATGAGAATAGGACTAAGGTAAGCCCTGCCTGTCGTAGAAGGCGACTAAAAGGGCCTGGGAGTTTCGCGGGCCTTGAGGGAGGGGGCCCTTATCGCTCAACATGCGAATCTGTGTGGGACAGCCTAGGAGGGTTAAGCCTCTCCTCAGAGATGTGTTAACACAAAGTGTAGAGGGGCACCGGTGCGTTCTACACGAGATCCCGGAGCCTCTCCGAATGCACTGATGCAGAGCACTGAGGGGGTTTTAGTGAGTAAAAATCTCACATAACCCTGATTTCCCCCCAGAAGCAGGGTATCTTTCAAAGATTTCCCCCCCGAAACAAAAAAAAAAAAAAAAGGTACCACCGTAGAACCTATTTCTGCGCTTAACATACATTACTGTGTTCCGATTTGAAGGCCGATGAAGCTATTGAAATTACTGGAGTAACGACACTTCAAATCTTATGTCTCAAGGCGACGAGTGCCATGTAGTGCTCTGTTATGTATCCAACTAGTGTCACGTTTCATTATTATTCACTAATATTTTATAAATCTGGATATGCTCGTTGTAGTAGGAAAGATGGAGTGAAAGAGATCAAGGGGTCGTTCGCCTAACGGAAGTTCCGATCAGATACAGACAATCTTAGGCACTAACATTCCGAATGAACCTGACCTTGCGTTAAACAGTCCATGTTTTTTTTTTTAAATAAAATTGTATTTTATCTTGTTGCTGAAATCAGTTAAAATTCTTTACTTCATAAATAGGTTTTCATGTCTGTCTTTATACCACGGATCGGCCATTTAGGTTATTTAGGTTTACTATAAAGACTAACTGCGGCTATGACATAAGTTAAACGTTCAAGTAATTACTTCCTCTAATACATTTCATCGGTGTGTTTTATATTGTATATAATCAGCTGATAGACGTCCACTGCTGGGTATAGGCTTCCCCCACAGATCTGCACATCGATCGGCTCGCATCCAGTACCGGAGAACACTAGGGGTCGTTGTTCATAAGGGGGATTTGGGCCGTTTCCTAATACGCTAGCCCAATGCGGATTGGTGGGAGCCAGTGCCTTATTTGTTGGTTAGCAGGGTGCGCCACGATCAGGTAAAGTTGGCTTGGGTCCTGTGAATTGTTATGCCGGACTCCTTACAACCCTCATGCTTTATTAGTTTAGTGCCCAAATCTATTATCGCCATATCCGATAGGACGGAGATAATTGAGGTAACATATCGTACAATCCTGTGGCTGAGAGCTCTTGCAGCGGTAATTGTGGTCAACGGTCAGCATAAATGAGGATATAGATACAACTATGTATATATGATAAATCGTTAATTATACGTTAAATATTTTAGGTGTACAGGCATCGGAAATATGTAGCTACATATATGCGTACATGTTTGACGGTAGGCAGGTAAATAGTTCGCACAGTGGTTTAGTACTAGTGTCAATTAGTGAACTAAGTAATTAATTTCGCATATGGCTCTTTTCGGTCAGTGGCTGCACAAAGGCATTGACTCACTGATAATCCGATTTCACTCTAATAGATCCTGTTAACGGTATTGGTTGTCCTTGTGTATTGATGGTTCGATTTCTGGTCTCTAAGTGAACGTATGCAATGTAAGGATATACGTAACATTCAAATGTAACTTCACGATTTACGTACAGTACATAGACGAGATGGTACATGACTATATATACGTGTATATAGGTGATAACCGTGCTGAAATAATAAGGTATCCTGTAAACAATATGTTTCATTTAATTTTCTATTATCTTATTCAAATCTTTGATTTTACAATAACTTTTCAGAATAGATTATTAAACCAATAATACGGTTAAAGGCATGTTATCTCTAAACTTAACGATATCACATTTTACTTTCTGTTTCAACTTAAGTAAACTTATATTCTAGACAATAAAAACTTACTTTGATTATTAGTGTTAATGTAATCATTTATAATTAAACTATATTTTCGTATATAAATATAGGTTGATTCTGTGTCTAAGTACCTGTCTACGGCGTAGTCCTGGTTCCGGAAGTTAAGTACATGCATAATTGTGAGCAGGGGCTTACCAAAAATACGTCGCCGGTTCGTTAGCCTCGTCACGAAGGCCTCATAAAGTATCACCCCTAACAACTCAGACACGAACACTTAGCGGATGTAACCTAGTGCTTCCTGTTTAACTGCTAACATTATACCAGTGTAGTAATGTCTCATTACTTCTGCAGCATTTTTACTGCCCCGAACCACCTACTGTTTGTATATTACTGCCTATCTGCAGCACAGCCTTGGTGATTAGGATAAATGAATATCGTCTGATAAATTCAACATTGATGCTGCGATCATCAAAAATTCGTATATACGCTGATGATTCCATTTGTAGTATAACAGATGATAATCATCTTCTATGATGTACAGTTTTGTAGCAGTGATCAGATGAATAAAACATGTAATAGAAAAAAAAAAGTTTTGGTATATCCGTCCTTTTTAGCAGTACAAATAAATACTCCTAAACCATCTCCTTCTATTTTAAATGTATTAGTTATTTGTATCTGCTTAAGATGAGAGGAATATCACTTTAAAGACTAATATAATATAAAAGTCATGGTTAATGTAATAAATATTATTCTAGACTTCATTTGTATCTCGAATAATTGCTTTTTTTCTCTACTCTTTGTTATATTTCTTACTTAATATTGAGTGGATTTAGTTTCATGGCGTAAACAGTTCCGTTCCTGAGTCGAGAAGATTTACTTTTCACTTCTTTGAACGGAGATTGGAAGTAGGACGACAACTTCCAGGGAACTTTTGAGCTCATTTCAGATTTAACGTAAATATGCCGCCATGTTAGCGTTATATATTGCTTAACACGCTTCACTGTTATCACTTAAAACCATGTGAAATATAATTTGTTCAGCCCGTTACAGATATAAACCCGATGTAGATTGCTGAAACAATGATGTTGAATAAAATTAATTACTAGTTCAATATCTTGGGACGCGAAGGAAATAAAAAGGGTGGAAATAATCACAAAACCATGTTAAAAATGTATATTATGGAGGTCCCAGTTTAACTGTTTGTCTTGTAACCACTGTACCGGTATTGATACCGCTACTTACCCATCACTGGAGTGCCGACAAAATAACTTAGCTATGTTTGATTAGTACTGTCAACAAATAGTATAATGACACATTAATCGTCAACCTTTTATCTAGAGGTCCATAAAACATTGAATCATTTTGTCAAATAAGTCAAAGAAATTCAATAGATTTAAAGATTTAATTGCGGAGTCGACTGGCTAATAGGAACCTATGTGTTGCTCTTTTGACGGACTTATGACGTTTGGGGTCAATTATATTCGTTCCTACTAATTTCCTTAAACTCCACGGACCCCCACTGTGGAACAATTGTATACATGGGAAACCATGCTTCATCCCGCAGGTAACAATAAATGCTGTAGCCAGTTTGCACAAATATAACCACGCTTTCAGAACGGCGTTTATTTAACCTCTAGTTAAACTCGTGTTCAGGACCATATGTACATTGACAATTGATGTGTATGGTTCAGATAGTTGGGTTCAGTACAATTCTAACTTGAACCAATTGTAACACTGAACCCTGTGTACGCATTAAAATGATGCTGACGAGCTTATATATGTTCCTATACCCGAATAAGTTAATATATCGAAAATATAATATGCTGTTGGGATCATTTAAGCAATCATCTAATAATACACTTCTCTTCTGCCTTTCGCATATGTTAGGTGTTGTTCACTCCTTCTCTTCTATTATCTCAATTTATTCTCACGAGGAATGTGCTACCTCTAAAAATCAGACATTACTAATATATATATATATATACATTGCATTTTTAAGTTTTTATGCACTTTCCTTATAAATGGACTGAATAATAATGCGAAATGCATTTTTTTTGGACGATGATACGTAACATGTAATAATCATAAAATAAAAAAATTTTTATATGTATACTTATAATGAAAATGGATCACTTAGAAACATGACCATTCCACCATGAACCTGACCATGAACGGTTATAGGCTATTTATTGTCTGGATTTCATAGATCCTTCCATCATTTTATTTCTAATGAACTTTAATACAAAATTTCATTGCGTATTAATTATGCGGTTACTATAGTAACGGTTGCTAAAGAAAGTCATTAGCGGTTGCGATTGTTCGTAAGGAATATTTCAAGGCTAATTTTATATCACGACCAGCAAAGCGGACGGGGAACAGCCAGCATATATATATATATATATATACATACACATAGGTATAGAGTGGAGTTCTGTATCTAGCGGAACAAAGATATCTGTATCTATTATTACACTATTTTACAGTTAACATAATAAAACTATAAGAAACAGGAAGCAGTAAGCAAGCACTTTCGCGTCGAAAGGTAGCCAGGTTATCTTATATATATATTAATAATATATATCTTGTATATTAAGTGCATCGTGGGTGTGGTGACTCGGACGAGGGAGAAGACGGCATATACGTTCCTTTTACATACGGGGATGATGTGCTAATAATAAGTACAAGTGATATATTAAAATATATTTTTGGATTTTTTAAACCTTAATTTTTCTTTGTTATATCAACGATGAATATGTCGTTACATATATTTATATCTATTACACGCGGGATCGATCGATGTGGAGATCTTTGGAGGAGGCCCATGTTCAGCAATAGACGCCTATCGCCTGATGATGATGATATTCAGGTATTATTAAAGTTCAATCAACTATCCACTATCTGTACATTTGTAAGCAATGATAATGAGTAATATATATTCCTAATTAATATAATTAATGAACTGTTTTCGCACAGCAACAAAACTAATGTGATGGTATGAATACACGTAGAAGTTTAGTGGTTCCGGTGGGTCCTCGATCGCGTGGTGTTCGGTATTGTCTTAAATTGCGTTGTCCTGTCCCGGCTGCGTCTGATCAGTAGAGGAAATCCTGTTTAGGGCATGGCTCAATCACAGCTCCGGTATAAATTTTCCGACAAAAGTACTGCTGTAGAGAAAAACGTTGATAATCTCCGATAACAGTTTTCGCGACAAGTTAAAATATATCGATGGTGTTAAAAGATGGAAATATTAAAGAAAAGTCAGAAAATATCAATAACTAAATCATACAATGTCCTTGACGTAATGAAGGATCCAAATTTTTAAATAAATTGCATCATCGTCAATAATAATTTATTCATCCCTTTAAAACCGGATTTTAAGCTGGCTCTGTAACTTTCAACTAAGTGTCTATTTCCTTCGGTTTAATAATCGTTTATTATTCAAGCTGTAGGTTAAACGATTAAAAATGTATGCATCCGCTGAAAATAACCATAGCCGGAGTCTGCAGCACTCGTACCAATTATAAAGTGATCGATCAAGCGGAGCTGGAACGTAGCTGGACACTATCGGGGCGTACTCTTTAAAAACTATTGTTGGTTTCTTTCGAGAAATAAAAGAAGCTGCGCTCGTTTCCGGGTCAATTAGCCATGCCCATCTAGTGCTTTCCGCTTTCAGGGAAAAGTAAGAACTATACTTATTCGAAAAGGCTTTTAAAGGAAGTGTTATCTGAGTGATTAAATTAAGTTAAAAATACTGTAGAAACGTTCAGCATCGAGTACCAATTGCATTGGCTTATAATCATTACTCTCCCTTTCTTAATTTATCGATATATTGAATCTCTATATCTGAGTTCTCTGATAAATAATTCTGTAAGAATACTTCAAACGTCTTGCTAACTGATTATAGTTATAGTAAAGAAAACTGATTGAAGTTTGTTATTTTTTGATTCCAAGTAGTTCGCATTGATGTTTATCGAATTGGGGTAGTAAATAATCATCTCCCGTATCGCTAGTTTAATTGGGGCGGAGGCATTCATAATAAATTTTCTGAATCATACAAATCTATAAACATCTGTCCTTCGTTCTGTTTACCTCTCTGGTAGTAGATTGGCATATGGCTTACTGAGTAATGCAACAGCTCTAACAGATTCCTTGGGGAAACCTGAGGATAATGCCATTTTATTTGATCAGGTATCGAAATACATAAGTTTACAATATAAAGGATACAAGATGTAAAATGACGGTTGCATTATATATTATCACTGTATTATATATTTTGTAGTTTTTATTAAAAACTGTTAGTTCGATTAAGCTACAACAATAAGGCTTTTCTCAATTAGAAAGACACTTTCGATTGGATATGAGAAAAAAGGTTTTCAAGTCACAAGATGAAATCATCGCGATAGTAACTTAACCAATCAATCAGAGAAAGATGAAGATTATTTTGTTTCTTTTCTTTCTTCTTTCAAATTTTAGGGTTAGTCAAATGTTTATAGACAGATTTTCATGTAGCAGAGGTTTCTCTTACACTAATAACACACTTGATAAGTCCATCAGCAATATTTTTGTCCTCTAGTATCAAAGGTCACAATAAGGTCAATACTTTAATCATCTAGTAAATTTCAATGTAGTAAATATCGAGAAGAAGCTATATATTTATATTACATAAAATATACTTTAAACCTTATTTTTTGAAGCTAAAATAACACTATAACTGTCATAGAGCTTTTACGTAGGGGGAAATGTCGCCTTGCTGTCAAATCTTTAAACCATTGCCGTCAGTGGACGTTGAAAAAAAAAATGTCACGGCGAAACATTGCTCGCGTACAATGCTGGGAATGGGGCCCGTTCCTTCCGGCACAAGGTCTGGGCTGCGAGGGTCGATGGCCTCATACCTCCCTGCACCCCACTCCGCAGTTCACCCACCCGGTTATATTTAGTCCGGGAGACGAGCGCTGAAACGTTGTCCCCCATTCGTTAGTTTTGGCAATGTTAATCTGTATTTCGGATCGTGGATATGAATTAAAATCGCGATTACAGTACATTTGTGATGATTTTTTAAATTTAACTAACGACAAGATGAATCTGTTTATTTAAGTATGAATACGAGATTATTAAATTTGAAGAGTTGGCATATTCTCATTGTTGATTAACTATATTAAGCTACTGACGCTATCGTAAGCTTGATTACTTATTTGCGTGTGTTGCGTGTAGTTATTATACCATTTATAAGAATATAAGGACCGCAAAAATAAAGATTGGCCGCAGGTGGCCATCAGCTTATACGACAGACGGAAGTTATACGAATGCTTTGAATATTAATAAGTTCAAGTCTGACCGACCAGAGTCGAGAACGAGAAATATATTTTGCAATGATATTTACTTAATTCGCAAAAAATCTGCGTTTTTAATAATATATATATATTATATACTACAAGTATAAAGCAGCTCTTCCCTCATAGCTCAACTATATATTATATCTCCTTGTAATTTTGTTTGATATAACCTTTTTTAATACTCTTTCTTCATAAAATCGTACCGCCGTTAATATGAGACTGTATGAAATATTACGCGCCAAGCTTTTACTCTCAAAAGATTCATCAAAACCAGATTATTCAGTTAGTTTTGATCATAGATTAAAGACATATAGTAACTGATATACTCATCGTTCTCATCAAGTGAAATATCTCGCTATGTATCGTATTGAATATAATATCTAAATCAAAGATAGTACTAAGCGACCATAAATGTGGATATACGGTCCTTATTTGACTGGACGTCAACTGAAGTGAGAATTAAGTAAGACGTCAACTAAGTAAGTTCACATCGCCTACGACACATTTGGTCCGTACCAAAAAGCGTGGCGTACCGTTGCATACAAAGTTCAACACATTCGTGAGAGCGGCGCGTCCGTGTGTGTGTGTGTGCGTGTGCGTGTGTGTGTGTGTGCGTGTGTGTATGTGTCAATAGTTAACTGACGGGTCACAGTCGCACAAATCAAAGCCAAATGGTTTACATGCTCACACTCACATAGAGTTTCGAGTACAAATGAGTTGAACGGTGTACACGGGCGTTGAATACGCACCGCACAGTGTCGCGACACACTGCCCGGTACTCGAGCGAGATTTTTTTTTCCAAGATGTACTCGTTTATCAAGGAAATGTAATAAAAATGAAAGGTGTATGAACGCAGTGAAATGACGATATATGTAGAATATTAACTAAGTTAATAAAGTAAAAGACGTGCTTTTATTATAAGCGGTGACTGAAGTCTAGATGCACCAAAGAAGAAACAACAAAGATTGTGATATAGTGTGATAGATGGGAAATATGTAATGAGAATACGAAAAGTGTAATAGATAGGGAAAAATAAAAGAAAGAAAAAGAAAAGAACATAACTCTAGCCTCACACAACGGAGGGAACAATTCAGAGGGAAAAAAAGGGTACCCGTTACATAGTCAAGTATTTTTTTATATATCACATGAAATTTAATCCCAATTTCTAAAATATAATTCTTACTTAAAATTAACACTTGTACCTGCTTAAAAATTGTGTACATATGTATAAAGTATTTACTTACTTAAGTAAATACTTTATACATATGTACACAATAATATTTTGTGTAATATTAGATAGCATAAGTATAGATACAATGTTAAAAAGAAAGATAGCTTAAATAGCTTAAATTTGTAGTAAATATGTAAATATGAATAATAATATTAGTGAAAATTGGAAATAAATGAAAAAAAAAAAATACTTTTGTAATAACTCTTCATATTTATCTTTATATAGTTATTTATATTATTGTCGTCTTTATAACTAATGTATCTAATAATGAGATTATATGTTGTATGTGGTTGAAATATATCAAAATGAGACAGCAGCGGTTCTCGTGACCTGGTTCAACTCCTCAATCCGCAGTGATGACAATACGATGAACTGATCTAATGATCGCTCTTATTATTTGAAACAGAGAAGAAGCGAGACGTAGGACATATTAACGACAAGTACAAACTCTACGATGATATAAGGAAATTCCTCTGCCGCCTAATGTGGCGATGCTATAACTCTAAACCGTGTAATACGTCTTTAAGTTCGGTGCTAGTTAAAAAAGCAAACAACTTAAACTTATTCAATACGAAATAAGGCGCATTCATCATCTCGATGCGCCGGATGCTGTACTTGTTCCCATACGAACATTTTAATTGGTTCGCATTTAGTTAAAACTTCACATTAATACATTTATATATATATATATATATATATATATATATATATATATATAAAATTACTGAAATATGCAGTTTTTGTAAAAAAAAACACTTTACTTATTTAGTTTTTTTTTGTAGATGAAGCAAAAACGCTTAGTAATCTCCATTTTTTTTTTCTGCCCATAACAATATAGCGGTTAGGACACTGCATCGCATTAAGCTAGTCGCCTTGAGACCTAAGATATTAAGTCTCATTACCATAGTAATATGATTAGGTACAATGCCCTTCAAACCGGAAAGCAAAGTACTGTTTTCACAACACTGTTTGGCGGGAGGACGTGTACGAGAAAAGAGTCAAGGATGTCAATTGAGACGAAAGCATCGGCTTATAGACTTCTATAGCTCGACCCATCGCCAGCATCCACAGGTTGTGTTCCTCCACCGTATTCATCGTTTGGCTTCCGGGTTCCGGTTGGTGTTTATTATTATTCAGATGCATGCGGACGCAAAGATTACGCGTGCTCAGCAATGCGCGAGTTAAAAATAATCATCGGGTCGTTGACGTTGTACCCTCATGATGAAGGTCTACCGCCAGATGCGTTATCCATTACTCTATCATCCGCTAATCAAGATTATTTGACTCGAAATTAATATTGAAGAATTTTTGAGAAGTTTCTATAGAATATAAATCTGTTATATTTTGGAATATTATTCTATATATCCCATGATTAACAGCCTCTATAGCATAAAGTTTATAATTTTTTTTATAAATTATAACTTTTTATTCAAAACAACAAAAGTGACATATATTAGATTAACAATTAACTAATATAAATCAATATAATATATATCAATGGGATATGAAACTAAACAAGAGGCAAACTAAGTAGTTTGTTTAAATAACGCCAGGTATTATCTAGTCATTGCAATAGATGACATAGATACTCATAGTAATACTATAGGTAATTTCAATGATCTATCAATGTTGCATTCACTTCTCCATTATACCTGCATTAGCCGCAATAATAAGGGTATTGATATTCTGGTATATTAGTTAACTTAATGGTTCACACTCAACCAGCTAATACATATGTCATTAGATTTGAACAATGCCTCAGGGGTTCATTAGGATCCATTGTGAGCTTGATTTACGCAGAAACGTTAGTAGATTAATATGATTGTTAATAATAATAATATATTCAATAAATAATCAATGCACGTTTGGTATTAGTTCAATAGTTCTTAACAGAGGATGATGTGAGATGCGAATTGAGGAATGAGGAGAGAGGTTATCATTTCTTTGGTAAGTGTTAGTCGTTTTCAAAGTTAAACACTACAACAACATTATATAAATATAGAAAGATTTAAAAGTAAACAACACAATTAATTTTAATATTAAAAAAATTATACTTATAAGGTATTAACAGTACTTAGTCGAATTTCTTATTGGAAAGGTTTTAGAATTTATGGTTCAGGTTTTCTATGTTTAAGTGTACTGCTCCGCGAGTCAAACAGAATTAACGGATATAAAATCTACTAGTTTATAATAATTTTTTTTTATTTATCTGTATATTATCTTTATCCATCACATATATTGCACAAAACGTCATAACATTAGTTTTTTTTTCGAACAACTTGATATTATAGGAAACATTTATTTGAACTTGTACATTGTTTCTCTCATCATTCGTTTTATATTTTTTTAATGATATAATATAAGAAAAATCTGTATAAATGGAGAAATAAATTAATTACAAAATTAGTCTATTACACTGCCCTATTGTAGAAATGGGCATCGTAGCTTCCTTCAAACAAAAGGATCGCAAGAACCGCGGAGTCCTTGGGTCGGTACTTATAAAGAACATCTGTTGCATGCGTCTCGCTTTAAGAGGGGTGCTTAAAAAAAAAAAGAATGTAATAATTTTCATCTCCCTGCGTCTTTATTCTTAGAAGCTGTGTATTTTTCATGAGACACTACTGTAGATGGTACAACTGTTTTTCCGTCCTTAATACAGAAATATGCGTTATAGTTTTATTATGTTGGTAATGCTTCCAACACTGCTCAGAATTCTTACTAGTCAGTAATGTAATCAAATATTAAATTACTGTGTTACAGATCGAAGATGCTGTAGCAAGTATAGTTGTTGAGATTATATAACGAGATATTTCCAGGCATAAGGTGTTGAGTCTCCACGGTAATTACTAGCTACAGCGACTTTCAAAACGGAGTACAGTACAGTTTGGCGCCTGAAATAGTCGCTGCGGTGGTACTCACTCAGACGGCCTCCGACGACAGAGACCCCCCAGTAAATATGATGTTACATGAAGGCAGGAATGAATAATCTAGAATGTCTAACTATGTAACTGTGAGACCTCCGTGGCGTAATCGCTAAGCACTCACCTTTTAAACCTGCTAGCACACTCTTATTGTAAATCTACCGCCACAACGATACTGCTGTGTACCTGCTATCAACATATGACAGCCGGAGTATTCTGGATGAACGATCTTTCACCATTCCCAGCCTTAATGTCACTTAACACCGTTTGAAATTGAGATAAATTAATAAAGTACCGGTGGTAGCCCGGAAACTGGTAGTAGGCCTCTGTTGCCGAAGACCGTCTAGGTAGTTACCACCGTTGCTCTGTATTTCTGCCGCCAAACATTACTGTGCAAATGTTACTGTATATCGGTTTATAAGGTGTTGTAGCTAGTCAAATTACTGGGGTAATGAGACTTAAGATGAGACGACGAGTAGAATGTAGTGCCGTGTAGAACATCTTAACTAGCGCCAAGTTATTATTAACAGGCGTATAACTTACAAATCAGTTGAACGTCTCGCTCGTTCGTCGAGTAAGAACAAAAAAAAAATTGGTGTCATATATTTATATACCGCAGTAAATAATTTGTATTCATTCAGTACTCACGAACTGGAGGTAGTTAACTCGTCGCAAATAAAGATGGCCATTATAAAGAGGGGAGCCTCGGTTTTCATGTGCAAGTAGAAAGCGCGCGCCGCGCATAAAGCGGCGGGGGCTGCGACGGGCAACAGACGCGTCTCCCATTTGGGCCAGGCATGAAAGCCGTCTCCAGCTCATTCGCGGCCCGCAAGTGACGCACTGCGCTAGTGACGCGATGCCGTGCAGTTTTGAGCACCGTGTAATCGAAAAATTTTCTATTAAGCTTAAAATCTTAAATTTCATATGCAAAGGGATTTCTGAATATGAAGCTGTGATAGCACAGCGTGTAAGACGTTCGTGCCATGTCTCCTCATAATCATTAAACTTTCCTTTAAGGAAAAATGTCGGCAGCAACAACATAGTCCTGAAACTGCTCTTGTGGAGATATAATATCAAATCTGCACTTAGAAAATTAAAAAGCGTAATCTCTTCCTTGTTAGGGAAGCCCACCCTGCCAGCAATGGGAACATTGAAGAGAGTTGATTTATTTACTGAAAAGCATATTTATCAATAATAGTAACTGTTACAAATCTGTATATGGGAGATAGATAGATAGAGATCCAGATATTCATTCACTCATCAAGAGATTTCCAAATCTATTAGAAGTAAAGATTCAAAATTAGGGATCAGTTAGATAGATTTTTTAAAACTCCTTCCAAAGAGGTAAAGGGGGTGTTACGGTCAGTAAATCGCGAGTAGCTAGTATATATATATATATAGAACGAACATAAACGTTTGTAAGTGATCAGCAAAGTGAATTTAATTTCCTGTAAGCCGCTTGTACGTTACTCCATGAGCTGTAAAGTTATTAGACGGCCGGCTTCAATTTCCGCGGTTCGCTCGTTCTTTACGAGACGAGGAAACAGTTTGTTGCATCAACCAGCCCGGATGCCGCTGGGCACTAATGAATTACTTTATGACTTCTAGGAGACACACACGTAAACAATGATATTTAGCTTCACATAAAACCAACAATTGTTTACTTGGGCAAAGTTAATTTCGCGCAAAACATCCAGGAAATTCACAAGGTTTTGTTTTGTTTTATACTGTGGTCATCCTCTTCGGATTGGGACTTGCCCTAGAGCTTGACTTATTTACTGGTCCGAGTGGCAATGGGGTTTAAATATCCCCATCGTCACTATTAAAAATAATGAGTCCAGAAGAGCAGAAATTTTCATATGACATTTTATACTACTTTATACTATGCAAAGTAGATTGTCAATACCACTGTGGTAATAGAAGTAAAAAAGCAGACTCTCATAAGACGGGACAAATGCTGAGAAGAATGTGGAAGGATATGATCTTCACAGCGTTGATTTAATGAAGTTCGGTTAACGCCGGTCTCTAAGACCGGGATCCGGCACTTAGTTATTTCATACATCCCTAGCTCTCGTCGGATGTTAAATTGCGTGCACAGGCGCGTCCTTTGAAGAAACACTTACAAATGGCGGGTGTCCCTGCCGTAGACCATTTCATAGCCCCTACTGCACCGCGCATTCACACGTCATCTTTACTCGAGTGCGCCGGCTGCACACCGCAATCAATGCACATGCTTTCATTTAAATAAACTAATGATAAATGAAATTTAATGATAAATAGTCACATATATTTTACTCATACAGTCATCAATAAGTATATCACAGAGAAAAGGAGATAGTGATATACAATTTTCTTATTATCTTATCATAGGTGTGGAGATCTTTATGTGAGGGCTAAGTCCGGCAGTGGAAGTCTGCGCGCTGATGATGATGAATTAATCTAGATGTGATAGTACAATTGAATCTACTGTTTGATTGTACACATTTTTGTTATAGTAATTTTTGGTTGGATATTAATTCAAAAATATTAATAAACTAGATGACATTGGGAAGTTTCAACGTTAAGAAGTGGATGGACATGGTGAAAGTTCAGAAATCACTCACCCGCTTCTGTGGTGAGTTATCGGCTCAGCATTGCAACTGGAAAAAAAAATTATAGTGAATTGTGATGTAATATAAAAGGAATTTATCTTATATCGTATATAAAATGAGAAAAACAATAACATTGAATTATTCAGACGGATATAAAGCTGCGCTCATACTTGATCTGTGAACGTTAGGTTCGTTGAAGAAATATTTTTTTTAGAAGATGAACAAATTAATTCTGATGAGTTCGCCCCAGATGCTTTCAAAGAGTCTATCGATTCTCGTTCCCGAAAATTTTTCAGCGATGAAACCAGTTAACTTCCTCTAAACTGGTGATAGTGTGTAGATAATAATGATACACGATTAAATATAATACTATAATGAATATAGTTTTAATCTTTTTCCTTTTATTTCGTTAATTATATATGTAAGTACAGGGTGTCCCGTGGCAGATTTAGGATTTCTTAATTAAATTAAAGGATGTTATTATTTTAGAATATACGTATATTTGTCATAAAAAGAAAGACGAGACATGCGGATTTTATTTTTTGAAGATCACTCCGTCCAGATGTTTTGCATCGCGACGTACACACTCGCGGAATCTTTCGAAAGTATTCCGAGTGTATCTCGCGAAGGAGGTTGATGGTGGCTCTGGGTGTTTCAGGCGTGGCGCCATCTTGTTGAAACCACGCGTGAGAGCTGTTCGATGGATGTTCTCTTAGTTTCGGTATAAAAACGCGGCGATAGACATCACCATCAACAGTTACGGTTGCACCGCGAGAATTTTCACAGAAAAACCGTCCAATTATTCCATTGACAGAAAGAGACACCAGTCCACTGCGACATCGACAAACGCCGCGCCAAACTGTAACCCCTCCCCGGTCCCCCGCGCAACCGTTAGAAAAATATTCGAATTTCAAATCCTCAATCTGTCACGGAACACTCTATATACTATAACAGTATTTTTTTTAAATATATGACGATATTTGCTTTGAATGTGATTGAATTTAGAGTTCTCATATGTTATATTTTTCAATGACTCCTAGTGGTTTCTTCATGGTTTCCTCGTTTCGCTGATAATATGAGCAGCAAAGCGTGGAAACTGAATGAATCTGAACGAAGTTATCTTATCGCGATGTATCCTTGAATAAAAAAGAACCTCTCCCATCTCATACTTGACATAAGAAAGTAAATTTAAAACATTTCATAGTGACTAATTAGTCTTTTCATAGATCCTGACCCATTCCTAATGAGATCAGTAATGACCGAGTATCATAGTCATCGCTAGATTAAACGTAGTTTAGATCTAGTAATTAAACAAATTAATTACTTGAATATTTAAAATATTTTATTGAGTTTTTCTCGAAAAAGTACATTTTAAAGTTGTCAATGTCTTTATCTAAAAATATTAAGTTTTATATGAAAAAAAACCTTAACCTATTTCATTATCTTAAAACATACTACACAGTGACTTGTATGTGAATTGTAATATCAATGCAGTCATACAATATAAGATTTACCGTTGTATGCGTTATGGAAATTAATTTATTTACACAATATTCCCTTGATATTATGCAAATAGCAAAGGAATAGAAGGACATGCCGGCATCTGTCTCGATAATAGCAGATCTGAACAATGAAATGAGATATATCTAGACTAGTAAACTAGTAAGCGCATTATCCCCCGACCGTTTAGACATTTAACAACAAATAGGATTGTGTCTGTTTGTAACAGCGTTGTTATGCTTTAACTTAGAACAAAGTAATACAACAACAGATACCTGACATATATAGAACGCTCAATATTTCGCCTGTAACGAATATAAAGCTGATGATTGGATAATATATGATATCTGGCACAAAGCTGTGGAGATATTTCCAAGATGAAATCTGATTGATTTAACTAGAAAATTATATTTGAATGTGAAAACACGCTTCATTATGAACCACATCCGACAATGCCGAGCTAACGAGGCTTTCATGTGGTCGGGTGCTCTTGATCATAATGCGTTGACCTTGAAAGAATTATAGGTAACGAATGGCGCCTTCACACGGAATAATAACGCCGTTAATAACTACAATAGCTGCTAAATGACCTGTCTCTCTGCTGCTGTTCTTTCTCCTCTTTGTGAGGATTTTAGTGGTTCTAATTGCACAAATTGTACGCATAGTAAAGCTAACACTAATACAAAATTCTCTCCAGCTATCATCATCAGCCGATAGACGTTCACTGCTGGACATAGCCCTCCACCAAAGATCTCCACATCGATCGGTCCCGCGTTGCTCGCATCCAGCTATAGAGTTGTGTAATTGCTATCTTTCAGCATACTCTTTTTTTTTTTAATAACCAATTGTGAGGCGTGTTCTATCAAAATATTCTTTTGGACTTGATTACCCAGTTTACTTCTGGAATATTGCGATGCTGTTACAGCGGCAGATTGGCAATGTGATGGTTGTAGAAAGCCAGCTGTTAGCAGCTTCAACTCAAAGATGTCAATAAAAATATTTTTAGGAGAAGTCTAATTGTATTTTATTCATAAAATACACGTTTTTGCATATTTGATATTATGATTCGTACAAAAATTCTGAAAATTATGTTAAAGTAATTTTAAAAACGTATTACTCTCTAATTTATCTTTCGAACAAATCCACCGGAAATCCGTAGCTCCGTGGCGTTATCTGCTCGACCTTGCTCTCCTTATCGGCCATGTGCCAACGACATTTCGCCTCAAATAAATAAAATTCGCTCGTACACTCTACCGATTCCTTTACTATTACAAAACAGTAATATCAGAGCATTCATCGGCTGTTAGCATCATTGTATTCACTTAAGATGGATTTGCCGCGTTGATTACCTTCCGCTGATAATCGCGTTTCGGTTTTATCAGCCCAGCATCAAAAAAATTGTTGATCTGTATCCCATTTAATACACTGTACGTTAGTGATAATATTACTATTCCCTATATTTTTTTCGGGGTGAGGTAACAATTTGCAATCTATCGCCTCTCCAATCTAAGGATCTTTCACTATCCTGTCCAAGCTTTCTTTCATAAAGCAGACAGACTTCCTTGACGATTCTCCGTTTAGAGGAAGCGAACATAAGTATTAAGAATGTTAAAGAACCACTCCTATATGATTTATTTTTTGTGTGTAGTACTAATGATTTATTTTGCGGGTATAACGAAACAGTTCATCGAGATTGCTATGACTACGTGAAATCACGTATAAAAAAAAACTAATGTTTAAAAATGTGACAAAGACAGATTTATATTACGTATTGTATTATATGTCGCAATTTAAAATATTCACTAATTTTCGCTTGTAGGTGTAGGAAGGCGCGATATGCGCAGGCGCCGCGTGGGTTGCGCATTTCCGCTCCAACATTTTCGTTAAGCATTACCAAACTGTGATCACCTTATCGCTTAAACTAATATTCTCAAATCACAAAGTATCTACAGCAACATTAGAACAATCTAAGTAATACCAGTAATAGCTATAACTCGCACTTGTGGATGCTAAGTTTCACTACAGGAGCAAAGTTGTCACAATCTCGAGGAGATCAGATTGTATGAGTGCGTTCTCACAGTAAAAGTAAACAGCTACAGTAGACATACAAGGTAAGCTGAATACGCTCCTAATTCCTTAAAAGGCTGAGATTTGAATGTCAATATTAGACTTGAATCTTATGAGGATATTTGATGGGTCAGGCGCGTAGATGTGGGCGGATGCATGTATACATAAATGTATTGTTAAGTATGCATCTATCTTGAGAATCCGTAATCAGTTTTGTGAGAGATCCGCATCCGTAAGAAGGCTAATGCGTCGTATATTTAAGATGAAATAAGGTAACAGTTTGAACTATAGTTTATCTTTATACAGCAAAAATTTATAACTAAATAAAAATATCCATTAATCATAGGATGATGGATGTAAATCGTTTACAGGATTCAATTTCTCGATTTAAGGATATAATGCGCTCATAGTTAATTGTAACAGTATTTCTATGACAGGTATCAAATATACATAAAAATAGTTTTTAGTATTAAATAAACTTTCGTTTATAAGTCTGATGGTGGAGTGGTAATGGATATTTTACCTGCTGTACACTATTAATATTGCACTGAACACGTCTTCTTCATATTTTTTAAATAACTATGAAAAATATTTTTATTTGATTATCATACATGGGAACAGATGGAGCAAGATAAAAAAATATTCAAAACATCGAATCTAGAACAAGAAGCAATTCAAACATTTCGTAAAACTGATGTTCTAGGTAGCTTTTTTAAGCCAGTTTTTGTTCAAGGTTTAATACCAAAATATCAGTTTGGGCCACGTCAAAAGTTGCTACAAATTTCAAAACGATCTATTCTAAAATTGTAGCAGATATACAAATTTTGACTACGGCTATCAGTTTTTAATTTTTAGTTACGCTCTATACTAGATCTGTACTAGAGGCGAGTGTGCGGAATGGTACTAAACAAATATGGAGTGCACGGACACAGTCTACTTCCGGGGACATTTCAAATATGTGTGGATCGCTGAAATGTGTTTACCGTAGAAAGATCTAGACCGCAGTAGCGCAGACGATTCAAACGCAATAAGACAATTTCTACTTCACCGATACAAATGCTAACAGGACACAAAAGCGATTCTCTTATGAAGTGGAATCTAGGTTTCAATAAAAACACAAAAAGCGTTTTTTGGCAAATATTCCAGATATAAAGAAAAATATTCAATTGCTACTTCAACGTTATCTTTTTCTTTTTTTTTTTTATCCTCGATAAATTTTATCACAGATCAAACTCCTCAACGTGTGGTACCGAAATCGAAACATGGTTAGTACTATTCTTATCTTCTAGATACCTTACGTTTTCGGAGGATAGCAAAGTAACTTTAATTACTACTTGTCCAAGGCTAGATGAAAGCTGCAACTACATTCATGCAGGTCACTTGTGTATGTGGTCTAGCCATCTATAATTACCATCATCATCTTTAATTTATCTTCTGTAAGTTTGATAATTTTGCAAGAAATTAGGTTCCGATGGTCACTTAAAAAGAAGGCCGCCTGACTATGTTGGCAACTTGACACTCCAACTTCGAAGATCCATCGTCAGACCCAAAACAAAATGTAGTGTCTAGTGACTTAGAGAGGTGATGTCGAGGACAGAGCGAAGTGGAGAAGAGGAATAAAGAAAGCTGAACCTACCACTATATGGGATAATGAAAGGGAGTGTTTGATGATTTTATCAAAGCTGGTTCTTCTGGTGCTTATGTAGTTTCTTGAAATAATTTTACATGTAATAAAAAGATGTAGTTCCTTCCTTCAGAAACTGAAAGAAAATTTTAATGCGAACCACAATTGAATAAGTTACGGTGTAAAGTTTTTCACTCCGCGAAGTTCTTAATGTATACATTAGATTTTCGACGAGAGACGCGAGGTTTCTCACCATGGCTTTAATAAAGTGGATGTTAATTATCCAGGGACGGCTCCTTCGGCGTCTTTTGTCGGTGAAATGAAGCGGTTGAAAAAAGGATAAATAAGATTCTCGATCGAGCTAAGCTAATACCTAAATAGATCTTCTTTATGTCACCACAAATTATCTTGACTATCTCCTTATTTTTTGGTCAAATTATCTTTTTTCAGCGTGTAGCCAATGAATTTACTTCGTAGATCCTCATGGAAAGGGTTTTGCTTAGCACAGATGTTAATAAGCTATAACATTATGAAAGTTATAATGTTGTACTATCAAATTTGTTTTCTTTGAATACAAAAGAGAGCCGGTAAGTTGCCCTTTTATAAAATTAAATTTTTGTCAAATCTGTAGGAGGCTGAGCAAGGTAATTTCAACATGGAGCACGATCATAAATATCTCTTAGCGAAACGTGTAGGAACCTGCCTCCGACGCCCACTTCGTTACTCTTAACTAGCTCAGACCATTGTTCGTAGCAATATTAATGCTTCGAAAACCTTAACGCCTACAACTTTTTAAATTTTATTAATTCCTCTCTTTCTGTCAATGCAGAGTAGATTGTATACTTTACATTGGTTTAATTGCTTTCATTAATATTATTTTAATTGCAGTACAGAGAAAGAGAAAACGTGAAAGTAGAAAATCATTAGTGCTAGAATAATGCAATGAAAATTTACTCGCATCCGCTAACTTTAGTCAGGAAGGACGGGAAGTTAAGGAAATTAGGAGGTTAGGTTTTCAGTATTATTCGTTAAAGCTTTCATGGATCATACTTCCCATATCTATTGTAGGTGCAGTAATAACTAACGATTAAAATAGTGTTCAGTCACTGTGCAATGAAAAATTCTGTAAAATTCAGGCTTCCATTATTTGTTAAGAATTATTGATTTTTAAATCTTTTATAACAAATATACGATTTCCTTCTATTAAAACTTAGAAGACAATATTATTCTATGCTATATTAATGTAGATTTAACTTAGTCAATAGAAGCGACTCTACGAATAAAGTTACCTGAAAACCGGTATATATATAGTTTCTACTTTAGGGTCAGATGATAACATGATTAATTATTATAATGATATGTATATAAAACTAAAAATCTTAGTCAATAAATATATACAAATTTAAGATAGGCAAGTGAGTAGGTCGTCTACGTGATGGTAAGTGACCACCGTCCCACATCAATAGGAACTGCGACTTGATCTTTCTGAATGCAGTACGATCTTTTACTAAAATCTTAGTGAGGTCATAGTAATTTTGGTCCATGAACAAACACTCTTGCCTCACACACAGTGTTGATCTTTATTTTATATACCAGAAATATAGTAAAAAAAAATGTTTTTTTTTTTATCTGTTTGTACTACACGAAGTTATGGCAATATAATTAGCCAATGGATCATTTAATTTAGCTTATAAACAACTATTGTAAACTATCCAGTCGTCGTCGGGTTTAAGTAAACATATTGTTTATATATAATTGTTTATGTAAATATTATTGGAACTTCATCTTAACAGATACCTGATGTAAATGATACATGTTGAGGCTGACTTTAGTTTGATTATGTAGAACCAAACTTCTAACTAATCGGAACACGGAAACTTTCCAGTATTCTACTTAACTACAGTATTGAAGTTTGAGTTAGAACTGTCTTCAAGTGTAATCTAACTTAAATCACAAACTTCAATACTTAAGAGACATGCACTAATTAAGTTGGATAATAGAGGTATATGTTGATGCCGCGATATATATATCATTGATTGAATCTTAACTTGTTCTTCAAGTGCCTCTCCGACCAGTGAAGGTTGGCGATCAGCTTGGTACAGTCACATCTGTCTTTGGTACTTACTGTATGTTTATAAGTGCATGACAGGGTATCTCGAAATTAGTTGCTACAATAATATCAAAATACCTTTAAACGTGTTAATGTATTAAACAATTTAAAACACGTGGTTGATGAATGTTTGAATAAATGGTGTTTCATTCGGGCATGTTTACTCAGTTTCGAATAAAAGGGTAGGTAGTGGGGAGAGGAGCGTAAAGTTGTATGAACACACCTGTACATTGGTTTACTACGTTTGTAAAACGAGTTTGTTGAGTAGCAATTTAATTTGCGCAAATAACAGTCCAAACAAACGACGCCGCGTCAGTTGTTGTTTGAAACAAGCAAATATATATATATATATATGTTTCACAGCACAGGGAAGCCACGAACAGATTATACGAATTACTTGTGTAATTAAAAAAATCAATTTAATACTTTTAATAATCACTACGTCCGTTACATTATCTGCTCACCTTATGGTATTAACAAACACGGGTATATGTAAAAACGGGGGATGTTTCCAAAGTTCTGGGCATTGGATTTTAGGATTGCGAAAGGATATATTTGTGAGGATTATCTGACAAAGGGTATTACGATTAAAGCAGAATTTCGTTCGAATTTATTATTCGGACGACAGGGATAGACACTTGTTAAAAACCTGACTAGAAAGTTGCATAAGCGTTCGTTGTTGCAACAGGATAATGCGAGACCACAAACCGCATGGAAAACTAAGGATGGTTTTAACAATTTAAAAAAATTAGTTTATCGTTGGGGTAATTTATCGAGTTAATTGTTGATTATGTTGAAAAACTACATTGTCATATTGAAATTCCCATAACTTTAGAAACATCGTATTTAATATTTAAACCTCACCTGCTTGTAGTGCATCCTGCTAATCAACAAACGAGGCTCGGGCAAACCAACCCGTATTCGGCAATTGTGGTATGAAATAGCCCCAATGTCCCCATATGACTCCCTACCCGGTCGATGAGGGAATCATTGGGGGAGGCCTACGTCCAGCAGTAGACGTCTATCGGCTGATATACAATAACAGCTAAGCAACGAGAGGAGGACGTTCATCATAAATTATAAACAATGCCCTTCTAGGATATGAACAGTGCACTACAGATTTCAGATCCACAAACGGTAGTCAAGTACTGTTAACTATCATCTGTTCAAATAAATTATTTACAAAAAATATACATGAATTTAACGGAGAGTCCGTTTGTGCTGCGTCTCGGGTACAGCGGGTTTTCAATTGGCAGCAGCCAGGCTCATAGCAGGCCCTGGTAGTTAATTAGCGTGCGAGAACGTTCCGGGTTCGTCCTTGTACCACATGCGATGCCACAATTGTGTCGCAACCCTAATTGTTTACGCTTCATGCTCATTAAATGCGGTGGCTAGTAATAAGTATGTGCGAAATTAACTGGTACAGTTGTTTTCGCACAGTACATAGTTATTACAGTTTGTAATTCCACTAACTAACAACACCTTGTTTCACCATGTTTCAATGCGGAAACACACGTTACACTTAACTAACTTCATGCTAAAGGTAAAAAGTAATAATGCATTTCATTTTCGTAATGATAAACATTTAAATTTGTTGTAATTACTGGAGTAACGGAGACTCGACGTCTTACGTCTCAGGCTACGAGCGCGTTGTGGTATAGTATAACATAACTAGCGCCACCATGATATGGCCTAGCGTATCACTTATAATCAGGTGAATATCCGGCTAATCTCATCGCTTAATTGTATAAAAAAAAATTGTAAAATCCGTTCTTAAGGGAACTATATTCGCTAAATGTAATATTCCAACAAAATTTCAAGTCCCTATGTCTTATGGTTCCAGAGATCGTGATGAGTCTCTACATATATATATTTAATGATAATGGGTGTTTTTTGTTTGACAATCACGTGAAAACCAGTGAACATATCGACGTTGGAACATGACCATTCGACACGGAATAATTTGTATATGGTTATAGGCTATTTATTAATTTTTTTTCAAAGAAAACTTTTATAAACATTTTCATTGGTATTTTATATGGAAAGTCCCTTGCAGTTGATGTATCTGTCAAAAATATTTCAGATAAATTTCAAGTCTATATTTATATTACGGTAAGCAAAGCGGGAGGAAAAATACTAGTATGTATATATATAGACTGGCAGCAACTGGATGCGTGTAGCCGAAGATCAGGCTAAGTGGCGTTCGTTAGGAGAAGTAGGAGACTGTAACATATTGCGGAAGAACATGAAGTTGAGTTTTTTTAAATAAACTTTTCCATAAATATTTTCTCTGTATCACAAGACCCAGATCTTTATATTGCTATCCACTCAAATTTCAGGTTTTTTTTTCAATTTTACAAAGCGACAAGATGAGCGAGACGTTCATGTGATAGTAAGTGATCACTGACTGTAGATAGTCGCAACACATGAGAAGCGCGACCTCCTTCGTCCTCATTCAAAGATCTCGTTTGTACGGGTTTATGTGGGGGGATCTGGACCATTTCCCACCACGCTGGCCCAATGCGTGGGAGCCAGAGCCTCGTTTGTTGTTTAGCAGGCAGCACCACGAGCTAGAGGTGATGTCCGCTTGGGGTACCGTGAGTTGTGCAGGGGACCTCGTACACCCCGAAATATTCGCATGAATACAAGAAAACAATCCTTGACCGTGGTCTATGTTTGATTGGAGAGTGCCGGCTGTTGTTGATGATTGTGAATGCGCTGAATACAGCTAGCTGCTTTATTACATAAGCGAGCGGGGAGCGTCCGCCCGCGACCGCTAATGCGGTAACCTGCAGTCGGCACACGCCCCCCGCCGGAAGGATGGCCGCGACACGTGACACGCATTGCATTAGCCCGCTGCGTTTGTGGTGCGTTTTCGCTTCACATCCAGACTTACGGTAATGTTGTTTTTTTTTTTGAAGAAAAATATTTCAACCGCTAATGTAATAAAGTAAACAATACGATTGATAAGTAAACATACGGAGAACGAGTAGCGATACAAGCTTCAGTATGCGGTGAAAGTATACGCTGTGAGGAACCCGAAATGCTCCAAGAACAGCCCTCGTAGTCATCTCAAATCCACCAATCCGCACTCGATACTACTCGGAATACATTGACTCCCTTATCAGAGAAGGCCACCAGTCCCAAAGGTGGAAACTTAAGAATGCTGTTAATTATTATATAATTTATCTTAATAATATCCTTGTTAGTTGTTTTATGATAATTTTTAGTATACACGATCATTTTTTGCTCAGACTCTTTATGGGCTAGCTTTGACTGAAAGGTCGCAGTGGTGTGTGGAAAATGGAAAGAAAGTATTTTTTTTAATTTATCACATTCTTAGGGGTATAAGGAGGTCCTCACAACAACTCACGAGATTCCAGCCAAGCTCATCGGTTCGTGGCGCACCCTGCTAATCGACAAACAAGGCTCTGGTTTTCACCAATCCGCATTGCGCCAGCGTGGTGGTAAATGACCTAAATCCTCGTCCACATGAACCTCTACCAACGACGGCCACTGCTGCCGGGCAACAATGAACCGATTAACCTGGTAACCGGAAAATTCCTTTTTTAATAGCGCAATATATAACGGGTGCAAGCTCTTTCACTAGGACGTATCAATACATCTCACCCGTTCCAGGGCGCAACATATATTTCAAGGATATATATATCCTGCCCGTAGCCGCTATTGTTTCCGTATGACGTATTTATACGTCCCGTTCGGTTAACAGGTTAATGTGAGGTTCTTTGGGACAGGCCTACGTCCAACAGTGTAAGTAAATAGGCTGATGATGATTCGGAACAATGGTAACTTTTTAACTGCTTCATATTACCGTATCAGCTAACCTTCCTTTTTTATAAAGCTTGTAACATCAGCATCATCATTTTTGTAATATGATTTCTATCAAACTAATATAAAACTAAATAGGTTTACTAACAAATAATAACCTCTAAAGGCAGCGCACGTCTCCTGAGACTTGGTTAATTTTAGTTGAACGCGGCAATATATAATATTAGTTAGATTATGATGCGACTCCAACTTGTCTAACATATTGGTTAGTTAGGAACTTGTCTTAAAGCGGGGCATGTTATGAATTCACATGAACTTCGATATGCAATTTACACACACACACACACACACACATATATATATATATATATTTGATCTGGTGAATTGCGTGAAGCCGCTGGATGCGGGCAACGCGGGACCGATCGATGTAGAGGTCATTGGGGGAGGCCTGTGTCCAACAGTGGACTTCTATCTGCGGATAATGTTGATGATATATATATAATGAAAATGAAATTTCTTTGTTCGCCAATCCTTCATCATTTTATTTCTAATTCAACTTTATGAACAATTTCATTTCGGATTATTTATGCGGTTACTATAGTAACGGTTGCTATACAAAGCCATTTGTGGTCTGATTTTATATTACGGCCAGGAAAGCGGGCGGGGTGCAGCTAGTGCAATACACAGCAGTTTGATAGTGTAGAGACCCCAGGGTATGTATTCAAGTTGAGTTCAAAACTTTCAGTACATTCTATTCCATTGTGAAATTGTTATATCGGTAGTTAAATAGCTTTTGTTTTAAATATATGTTATATTCAGGAGGGTGTGTCGTTGTTTTAATACGTCACGTCGATAACCATAGAGTTTGTAGTGTTTACGTAGAGACGCGTATAGTTATCATCTTCCATTCTTTCAATGAGATTTATAATGATAATAGTCCTTTGAAAAAAGTAATAATGTAAGGCTGTAATCTATCAACATGATTTATTACATATAAATTTTTACTTTCATTAGCCGTTTTAAATTATCGCTTATTTAATATCAAGCTCTTTCTTAATGCACATAGAGTACAGTTTCGAGCTTCAGCTTTAGCGTACCTTGCGATTTTCGTTGTCACAACACGAACTCTTATCGCGTAATTGCGGTACTAGAACTAGTGATGTGCAGGAGATTTATAATATTTAGAATTATTAGAGAAATCTTCTTGGTCGCTTTACTCTTCCTAAAGTGAATAAGACATCCTACCACCTCTGCCTATTGGTCGTTATCTGATACTTTATGTGTCCATCTCGTCGAAAATATCTCTACGGTGAGGAAAAGATTTTCTATTTCTCAGCTTTTATAAGCCAACACTTTTTGTTTGAAAGCCACGTTAAATTTGGGTTTTAAATGTGGAATATCAGATTTTTTTATTCAACAAGGCGACGAGACGAGCGGGACGTTCACCTGATGGTAAACGCCTGTCCATAACAATGAAGCGCTGGTTATGATGTTATACTGATCAACATAGTTCTTAAAACCAAAACACAGCAAATGAGTGCATACAAGTGATAGTTGTGTTATATAGCACTATAACTATATTTTTTTATTGTCTTATATGCCTTTGTTATAAATATATTACAGTTCATCCACAAAGCTTTACCTTTTCATGAAGAAAAAAATAGGCAGAATTCGTCTTAGTTAATAGAAAAAAAAAAAAAAATTGTGGTATAACTTTTATGGCAAGTAAGTGTACAGCCCGCGTAATATTCAGCGGTATGCCCTTTTTAATGAACTTTCACATTGTACCTACTGAAGAGCATCGACAGGAAGTTCAATTTATTAACTGAATTTCCTGTCGATGCTCTTCTAACATTTTACCTGTTCAATTAAATTGTTCTGTTTGGTTAGTCAATGAACTGAACGTTTAGGTAATATCATCATCATCAGCCGATGGACGTCCACTGACGCTACTGGTTACTGGTTTAGGGTCGGTCTATATATCCTTTGAGCCGGATAAGAGTTGAATTATATATATCAATTTCAAGCGTGATTTCACCTTTTCGCACTTGACAGTCATTAATCGTGGCTCAGGAGTAAACATCCCATGCGATCAACATTGCAACCTGCAGACGAAGCACTGGAGAACGTGTGACGTTAGGAAACAGAGGTGCCGTTGGAGGAAGTCAACTGGAGAACTGACCTATGGGGTCCTGTTAAAGTGGATGGTTATTAGAAAACGATCACTGTGTTTTGGAGAACAGTGGAAGATTTATACTGGTGGGTCCAATTTACATAAGTAATGTTTTTGAGGTTATAGGTTATTTCATAATTGTGGTCTCTTTTTACTGTCACTGAATGGAGTCTAGTTAAATATTGAATAATGATGTAAAGCAACATGTCCTTGAGGGGCGGTGGGTTAAATAGTGTTAACTGTAAACCTTCAAACATCAGAGCGGTTCGATTAGATGTTGGTGAAAATAAAAAAAATCGAAAATTCTAAACGTTTATATTTTACTTGACTTGACTTATATTATCAGCCGACAGACGTCCACTGCTGGACATAGACCTCTACCAAAGATCTCCATATAGCATGGCCTCCGGTATGGCTGGGCACTAGGACCCGTTGTATATAGGGGTTCATATGGAGAGATTTGGGCCGTTTCCCACCACGCTGGCCCAATGCGGGTCGGAGGGAGCCAGAGCCTCGTTTAATGATTAGTAGGGTGAGCTTGGCTTGGATCCCGTGAGTCGTTGTGCGGTACCCCCATAATAGACCTAACAGTAATGTTCTTTACCTATCACATATGATTAACCGGACAGCACAATTTAACTCCGCGTTACCAGAGCCACGTGGACAGGTGTTTCACAAGTACCGGCGTCAGTAAATCTCGACTACTGACGTATGTCGATACAATTGGCAACACTACGACGCGTAGTGAGCCGCTTTATCGGCGCCCGTCGCCGCATGACCCAGAAAGCGGATCGTGCCCGTACCAAATCAATTAACCATCCCGCCATATGCAAGTCAAATATCAGTCAGCCTTGATAGGGTTGACTTCCGGCTCAAACTTTACCGTTACATTGCTTCATTGATCTTTCAATATTAGGACATGGCTTTTGAACTATAAGTTAGATTTTTTATTCAACAGTTTCGCTTTGGGGTTGTTGATCTTTTTTTTTATTCAAGTAAGAGACGATACGAACCAAACGTTGACCTGATAGTAAGTGACATGCCGGCCATAACAACGTGGCTGTAATCAGGATGATATATGCTGCACCGCATTGAGCTCGTCGCCTAAGACATAAGATGCCGAGTTCGTTACTCCAGTAATGACATTAGCTATAGTGCCCTCTAAATCTATTATTGGCTGTAGAAATAGGCGCTGCAGTAGCACCTGCTGTAGCCGGATACCATCTAGACTTTCCACTTGTAATAATGCTGATGATAGAAACAAACTGGTTAACATGAAAGATATAACGATGATGGAACTGATAGATGATCTTTAATACAATGTTTATTAAAACATTATCGACAGAGCAAAATGTTTATCTGACTGTCAGCCGATAAGGAAAGTCAGCTCCTCAACTAGCAGCAGCATAGTAGACCCAGTGAAGGTCACGTGAAACAAACCGAGCTGGATGTCTCTGGGGGAGGTGTATGCTGATTATGTTTATCGACTTATGGCGATGTTTTATGCTAATGTATAGATTTAATTTATTAACGATGTAAGGATTTAAGTCGCTACAAAGACCAGTACGGAACCCTATAACCAATAATGTATACAACTGCATTCGTGATGCGATGTATGCCGCCTCGCTAAAGTGGCATCGACCCATGCACGGTAAAACTAAAATTTCAGTGACATAGTTTTACTGTATTTATACATTACAATTCCATAATAGAGCTACTGTCGTAGTCACTCTATTAACATAAAAAAAAAACAGTGTTAGGGTAGATTTTTGATTACATTAAGAAGAAACGCCTTCATTACCTAAAGCATTTGGATAATGAAGGCATTTTATTCTGTAGTTGTCGATAAGGGGGTGAGGCAATGGTTTATTCTAATTAGCTGTATCTAACTACTAAATCGTGTCAGATAATGCAATAGAGAGATTAATTATTCAAATACAATAATTACTGTTCACATTCGGCATAAAAGTGGAGAATTATTCGGAAGAAATCTTCCGTCTATAGATCCGGAATGCTTCTCTCGCATTTTCCAATAACACTGTATTTCTAAATAAGATTTCTATCGTAAACTAATATAAAAAAATCATCTCTACTTTCAGATATAATAAAAAAAAAATAAAAAAAAAATTAGCATATTGTATATTATTTCGCGATATAGTCCTCACTACGACGGCACACATCTCGCGTGTGGTCAATAACAAAAATCGTACATCTCCCTCACTCTTACGTTACAGAGAATTAAATGTAAATAGCAACCCTGTAATGAGCCATTACAGGGTTCCTATTTAATTATATTTATAACTGAATTAACTGAAACGAGAGCTGCGTGCCGTTTGATGTACAACGTATTCCCTTTGAGCTCTTTAACTAAGCCGTTATGGCTTAGTTTGTATGGCGGTGGGACGTGCTGCACGACTGGAAGAGGCGTGGGTTTGATGCTCATTGAACTTCCGGTGAAGAATAACATCGGGAGGAAACAGACGAGTACTTGGTGAGCGTCATGGATAAAAGGCCTTTCTTCTATTATAATTAGAGAAGGTCCCACGAGTACCAAATAAAGGAAACATTAAGAGGATTGCTTATTTTATTTTTATGGTTATCTTGTCAGTGGAAAAAAAAAATGACGCTAACAATTTGATTTAGAAAACCTTACCTAGTATTTGTATCCGGTGCGATGTTTTTTTTCAGTCCGAGTGGATTACCACGTTATATACGGACTATACGTTATCCTAGTATACGTCAACATTCCTTCGATACTAGCCGTGATGTTATTTTTGAGAGATAAATAACAGTTAGATAAAAGTAGCATACCACTTAAGATCTCCGATGCAGCAGTTTGTATTAACTGGTGGTTATACGTTTGCCGGGGTACGGAGATCGGGCAAATTTTTTTTCGGTTCATCTTTCCAAGTAAAGTTTAGCTGCTGATTTGTTACGTACAAAACTTCTTCCCTCTGCCCTTATCCCAGCTATAAGGGGTCGGCACAGAATAAACTTCTATTTCATATCCCTCTATCAGGCTTCTTGTCTGAATTCACACTCATCTTACACATGTCATCTTTCACACAATCCATCCACACTTTCTTCGATCTTACTCTACCCTTATAACCATCCACATTCATTCTCATTACTTTCTTGGTTATATGTCCTTCATCCCTTCGCGCAACACGCCCGCACCACGCTAACCCCTTGCTCCTCAATTTCTCTATCACTGACGCAACTTACTAAACTGTTTACAATTAAAGTTAAAGTAATGGTTTCGTTGCTTAATGTGGCCGTTATATCATTAAATCGTTAGAATACTTCAGCAGAAAAAAGATTGAATGGCAAATGTAATATGATCGCCCGTCGCGAGGTATTAGCAGCCGGAAGTGGATTAAAGCGCTGCAATTTGCGGATACGGAATTTCCACAAATGCAAACTAAAAGCAAACTGTATTCGAATTAACTGGAAGCCTTTTTAATGCTTACCGTATTATTTTAGTGGGATTTATATCATCTGGTTCGTAGCCTTAATTATAAGCTATCATTGATCACACTCCCACTGAAAGATTAAGCTGCTGAATAAAAGATTTACTGTTGTCTCCTCTATTGACATCCGGGTTTGAGAGCTAAGTGTTTTAGTATAAACGATAAGATAAGCTGCTGGCTCCAGATGTTTTTGTTTGTTAGTAGCTTTGAACTCGATATGCATAATATTACAGATCTTACCTCAGTTAGTGAGCCATCGGCAACAACCCCTAAGTTTTCGCTACTATCCACAATCTTTCCTGCAAAAAAAAAAAATATTTTTTATCGCTATAATAATTAAGAAAAAACTAAATTTTCATACCATTGTGTTAGAAGTAAAATAAATTGTATAAATATATTATTTCTTCTTTGATCTATATAATTATCAAATTAGGTCATAAAAGTGTTGGAGAAACTAGGCATTACATTTAAGCTAAGTTAGTAGAAAAAAACTAATATTATTAGTATTTGAATGTGACTAATTGTAATATAATATAATTTTTAAAACATTCGCATTAGAAATTTTACTGGTGGTAGGTCTCTGTTGCCGGAGACCGTCTAGGTAGTTACCACCGCAGCTCCTATTTCCGCCGCCAAACAGTCCCTTGAAGGAACTTGTAGCTAGTGAAATTACTGGGGTAACGAGACTCGACAACCTGTCTTAAAGCGTATAGCGCCTTGTGATGTTCTGTATAACACCTTAATTGACGCAACGTTGTTATTGGTAGAGGAATCACTTACTATCAGGTGTACGTTCCGCTCCTCTCGTAGCTTAATTAAATAAAAATAAACACTGTGTTTTTCTTACATTATAACTAGACAGAGATTTTAATATCGCATAATGTTCAGTAATAATAACGCGGAAGATAGTCTAGTGCTCCTAAATACCAATATATTGGACGGCGATCAGATTTATAAAGATAGGAGATGGTTCAAGATCGATGAATCTAAGTTAAATTTTAAGATGACAACAATGTTAATATATTTTAGTAATTCAACGGATGTCACTTTAGATACTTTGGGCATTATTTTGTATGTTTTGTTTTATAAATCACTTTACTTGTGACTGATGATAGACTCCTATAAAAAAAGAATAATCTCTTAATAATTATTGTTGGTATTTGTAATTGTTCCACTCTGTTATACTGGCAGTGACCCTTTGCAGGTAATGCTCGGTACAAAGCTGGTCCGCCCACGCGACCATAACCCGAATACAATGACCCATGCACTTATGGCATTACAACATACGTACAACATTTTTACGACTATTGGAAACGATGGCACAACATTGGATTATAGGAATCAGGTTTTAGGATATTCCGTTCAGATATTCAACGTTAATTTATTCAAAATAACCAAGCACAGTTCTTGGATGTAATCATTCTTCTTTGAGAAGGCCACAAGCGGTAACGATACTTTTATTAGTTTTAATTATATGATAATACTATCTAAGCATACACAAGCCACATCGATCGACGTGGAGATCTTTGAGAGAAGCTTGCGTCCAGCAGTGGACGTCTATCGGCTGATGATGGAGATGATATACAAACCGGACGTAATATTAACGCTTAGATTCCGTCATCGAATCAATCCAGTGGATTCTTAATTGTACGATAGAAGTACAGAACTTAAAAAAGTACAAAGTAATATTACCGACAGATGAAGTAATAGGCATATTATCTATATATATATCTAGATTCATAAATAAATCTAAGTTATAGCTCATGATGGTCAATGGTTAACAATTAACGATAAACCGAACGACGCTGATATAAAATTACCGGTTTCAGGTAGAAATTTAATTAAGAGCATATATACACAGTTTCATTTAATATTATCAACGTATAGGATGCTGTATAATCTACCACATGTTTCAATCAAAGCTCGCATAAGTTAGCAGTTTCAATTAAGTCACTTACATGAATTCCGAAATGAATATTGGTAACCACAACGTTCGGTTAATGTTTTAGTTCAGTTAACATTTTCATATTATCATCGTCATCAGTCCTAAATAGTCGACTGCTGGATAGACCTTTCCTCATTTCTGGGGGTCTCTGGGTCATGACGGGCGAGCGATTAAGTGACAGGCTTGTCCATGACAAAGTGGTGCTGGTGGTGTCATTGCTAATAACAAGAGATATGAGGAGAGAAATGATGAATATTTGGAATTTAAAAAGTAAGAAATGAATGTGAAACAAAAAGGAGTGTATATACAATAATGTTGAGGAGAAGGAAAACAAATATTGGTTGAAATCCAATGGAAAATGATGAGAGGTGATGAGTGGAAGAGGTAAGTAACAAATAAATGTAAAGTTAAACAGGATGAAAGATAATATAAAGTATGGAAAAGGAAAGGAAAAAGAATAGAAAAGAAAAGGATCTGATTCAAAACACATGAAGGACGCAAAAAAGATAAGGTGTTGCCAGTTGGGAGTATACCCAATGAATTACATTGTGCTCGTCACCTTGAGACGTCCATTGATGTCTCGTTACTCCAGCAATATCACTAGCCGCAGCGCCCTTCAAATCGGAATACAGTAATGTTTGTACACTACTGTTCGGCGTTGGAAATGGGAGCAGCCATGGTGCCTACTTACACGATGGCCGCAAGAGACCTACCATCAGTAAAGGAGTCCCATGAGGGCGTCGTACCATTTGGAGGTAAGGTGGCCATGGTCCTGATCCCGTACATCTTTTCGGCTCATATTGGTTGGATGGATGAAGCGAGGATATTTCAGAATTGAACTGACTACATAACATTTTCTTTCACTTCCTCAATCTATCACTTAACTATCTCATCAACACTGCTTATGGTATGTTCTGGCTTAGAGGCTGTTCCTCATCCCAGGACACGAGGAGTTATGCTCAATAATCTGGTATGTATATTTCATTACGCCCGGAACTTTATCGTGAAGGATCAAGCCTTGCATTATATTTTATTTGCTATCCCTACCAAATGTGGAATGTTTACTCGAGGTGACAACTTAAATTTTTGTGTATCACATCGATCACACCGGAAGCAGTTCCTCTTCATTTTATCGTTGGCTAACTTAAATAAATAAGAGATAAAGTTGAAGATTACTGTTAGATAAACGTTTCGTGTTAAGTAGCTTTTGGTGTAATTTTTTTTAAAGCTTATAATATTATGAACTCATGTATACATAAGTGTGGTGTTCAATCGTAAGTAATGATGACAATCCTTTCCACTTTATCTGGTGCTCAAGGTTTTTGGAGTGCTTATCCAATTAAGATCGAAAGGAATTTCCGTCTAGACGCGAACTTCTTTTTGTGATCGGATAGGGCATCGCGGGTTCCGTGCCGCACCGCAATCGACCCACGGTTAGTACTTAGACACATTAAAAGGAGAAAGTGAGCTGGTACGAGCTGCTCCTCCAAATATGGCCACCCAGACGCCACGTTAAATTTACATCCATTGTTAGGTTCGATGTATCCGTTTTTGTGGTCGTTAAATTTGCTTTGTGCATTGGGTTCCGTATACAGTTTTCAACTATACATAATGTCAATCATTTATATACTTATATGTTTAATGATTAATCAGCCATTATCATATAATTTTTTTTTCAACTATATATACTTATAACCGAAATCACTACTAACGCGGGGGGGGGGGGATACTGTCTATTCTGTGATGGATGAGGTTAGTATATTATTTTTTTTATATCGACAAGGGTAGCACTTGACCACAATACAATCTGATCTGATGTGGTCTGTGATGGTAAGGTGCACTAACCCAGTAACAGCCTATTCACTTTTTTTTTGAAGACACCCACCTCAAACATTGACCCTGACAAGTTGCTTTCTTCTCTCTCTCCTCCTTTGCTGGTCTTATATAGAAAGTGGAGTTGAATATTAAATTTTTTATTGTTCAATCAGGCGATGAGATGAGCCGGATGTTCACCTGATGGTAAGTGTTACGCCTACCCATAGCCACGTGGTACTATTTAAGATGATATACACTGCACCACATTGCATTCGTCGCCATAAGATGATACATAAAATGTTGAGTCTTGTAACTGTAGCAATTGCACTAGCTACAGCGCCCTTTAAACCGGAACACAGTAATGTTTGCACACTACTGTTTGACGGCGGAAATAGGCGCTGCGTTGATACCTACCTAGACGGTCTCCAGCTACAGATTGACCACCAGCAAATACAGCCCATTCTGTACTAAAAAGCGACAAGGCAATAAACCCTGGCCTGATGAGGAATAATACTGAGGTCCATAACAACATGATGCTGGTGCATATCAAAACTGGTTACAGTTGTAATTTTACTGGTTACAGCGCCGTTCCAAACAAGGTTCGGTTATGTTTAATTAATACTATACATTTGCGGCCAAGACAGTGTCTGTCAACAGAAGTCTTGAAGACTGTCAGGCCTGAAAAGAAATATTGATGACACGCGACTATAGTGGACATAGGCCTCCCCAAAGATTTCCCCATCGAACGATCCTGCGCTGCCTGAATTCAGCTGCTTTCTGCAACCTTCACCAGATCGTCGAACCTCTTAATGGGGGGCCTTCCAACACTGCTTCTTCCGGTACGCGGTCGCTATTTGAAGACCTCAGTGCTCCAACGGCTATCAGTCTTTCGAGCGATGTGTTCTACCTATTCCCACTTGAGGCTAGAAACCTTTTGGACTACATCGGTGACCTTACGTTCTCCTACGGATCTCCTCATTTCTCATTCGATCGCGCAGGGAAACCTCGAGCATAGCTATATAGCTTAATATTATTAAGCTTTTAACGATGGTATTTTTTTTATTGCCATTTATCATTTTAAACTCACACAGCAGTTAATTAGAGAAAGTAAACGTGATCCGATCATGTTTTCTGATGAGGTAGACCGATGTGATGAATGGTCATGATTTGCTAACTGTCGGTAACCGCGAGTTGATACAAACAAAAATTGATTTACGTAACTCCAACTCAATGTATATACGTGCACGAGCTAATTAGCCAAGGTCCACCTTTCTGGAGGCTGGATTGAATTTTTTTTATCGTAATATGCTTCTCCTTCTTCTTCAGAAAGCTTGCGTGAGAAAGCGAAGATTATTGTGCAGGTAGATATTTATCTATCAGGATTCGTTGATATTTATAAATAAATAATTTTGGGTATATCAGCCATTTTGACACCTGAACCATAAGTAACGAAGGTTTTGAAACCATCTGTAAGAGTAACGACATCAATACAGATCGTGAGAAATAAATGATTTTATGGTTATTTTTGAACCGAAATTTGTAATTACGTAAGACGAGAAAAGTATCATACCTTAGCCCTGTGCTTCGGCACGATGGGCACGAACTGCTTCAACTCATCTTACATTGGGGAGTGGACCAGGATCGCCAGTACCGCCCAACTGTTCCGCCTCGCAAGAGACTGAGTAAAACATGATGAACTGACCGCCAACCTCCACTAGTCAGAGAGGCACCACAAGGAGAAGATAACAAACATATTTGTCACAAGACAAAAATTATTATAATAGAAAAATATCATCATCATCATCTCAACGTACCGGAAGTAGCAGTTTAGTAAAATATATGGAACTTGAAACGAGATTGCTATAAACTGAAGTTACTGAAAACCGTCGTATACTACAGCATTTAATTTTTCATATAATTAATCAGTTTTGTATAAAGGCACACAAATCCAAGCTGTAGTATAGGTTTTTAGTTTTATTTCTATTTAAAAATATTATCTGGGCAACGTTGAAACAAGATGTGCCTTTTATTGAAGCCAGTTCCTTCAGAGTCCTCTCCGTGGAAAATCTTTTTGAGAAGTCGCTAGATAATTATAACAAGGAATCGAATAACTCGAGCAAACGAAAAGCGTCGGGATTCTGTTTGACTTTTTCATTTCAGTACTGTAATGGGAAAATAAATGGAAGGTTTCCAACTAAAGTGTAAATAAGTTTATCAGATTCAGCTTTGAATTTTTTTTTATATAATCATCTTGTATAAAGGATTACTTTTACATTTATCCACAGTGAAACATTTGTAAAAAAAAAACCATACAATTCCGATTTGTTATATCAAAGTTGATAGCTAATGGGTGTTGTAAATAAATCATGAAACGACATTTGCATTGTAAATATTGCACAGTGTGGACTGTGCTGTAAATATTTACAGAATAAAACATTCGAGTAGTGTTTTTTATAATTTTGTACAATTTATTACGGCGGTAATTGTTAATATTCTGAACTATAGCTGTAGTGTAACTTTCATAAGTGAAGCACATCGCATTTCCGACTATGATGCATTTACCGTTTGCGGCGGGGAGAGAATTTCAGCGGTTACAGTGTCGTGTTCCGTAATAGGCTTTAAGCTTGAAAATTCCACTACAGAATTTCCGCAAATTCTCTCCCGTGGACAGACAGACAGAAACTTGTTTCGCCAGGTGTTACTGCCTGATAAATTATATTTCCATCCAATTCTGTTTAACTTGACAAAGAACGAAAATTGTTTAACTGCTATCAGGATATGAGTAAAGTACTACATTCTAGCATGCTCCAACCAGAGTTAACCAATTTATTCAAAAAGCATAACAAACAATACAAAATAGCCAGAGGATATTAAATGGCACTAATTAATCGATGTCAAAAGTTGAAAATCGATACGCGTTGTTTATTTTAATGATCATCAATAAGCTGAAATGATGACGAGGATGAGTTAGTTTTCATTGATACTTCAGTTAAATCAATTTGATAGTGAGGCGGATATATTCGGATAATCGTAATTGATGTGATATTCCGACCCCGGCATCCTAATAGAATGCGTCATAGAGGAGTGCATGCGTAGTCCTTTGTTCATAGTAATGCTATCGAATAGTATAGTCCGCAGTGAACGACCTTACAGACCCTGACAACGAGCTCGTATAAAACAGCGCTGCTCCAGCTTCCGTGATTCCATTACGGACGTAACTCGCTCACTCACGGCCATCTCGCTATTTACATCAGCATAGTTTAAGGTGATAAGAATAAAAAATAAATATATTTTTATATAAAATTTACGTGGAAATGGATTCTTGATGATTTAAGGAGTTGAAGTGTCTCCGTGTATTAACATTAACTGTTACTTTAAACCTAGTATTACATTTCGTAGTTTATCATTCAGATTATGAAAAGACAGTACATAGAATGTTATAGAGATTCTGTAGAATTAATTGATTATTTATTTGACTTTGAATAACCAGGTCTGAATCTTAAGGAACTGAAGACTAACGTATTGCTTTTGCAAAGGAATACGGATCAGCAATAAGAATATCCTGTGCGCTTACCATTCAGTACAGATCTGAATACCTTTAAATAAAACACTCAATATTGAATGACCCTCGTTTTCTAAAGCTGTTACTTTTGCGTTCCGTTTTAGCGTTTAAGTAGAAGTAATCCATGTTGTTAGTTAGTTGAATCCCTTTCTTAATCCCCGATGGCTAAGAGTTGTAAGATGGAATTTAAACTTAACAAATTTAAAAGGAATTCGCAAGATATTTGTTTTTTTTATATCAGAATGAAACTGGTGGCTTTCTGTAGGAAATTAGAGTTAATAGGAGATTTGTATCCTCTAAAACGTCTTCGTTTCTCGCTCTCGGAATTTCGAAATGTCACGGAATATCTTCTTCATGTATTTATTTCAGCGTTCTTCGAGTGAATATTGTTAATTCTATATAGAGACAATCTGTGCATACGATGCGTATGTTGCCCTTCTCTGTATCGGCCAAAAGCGGGAGTTAATTCCGTCCGCTCTCCGTGCGACGAGATCGCCGCACTCGCTCTCTAAAAATATCTCAGCGTTTACAAAACACGCCGCCATTGAAAGATCTACCCGGTACCACTTCGCATGGATATTGGTACCGGTCCTTATTGAAACGGATTTAATTTGCATCGTCCTGGATATCTACAGTAAACTATTTTTGGAAGCATTCACAAATATATCAGCGAAGGATCTCGGCCTCATGCAATGTCATTCGGATCAATCCAACACATAGCGCTAAGTGAAACAACAATTTCACTTGTATGTCTAAGTAAAGGCACCATTTTACTTTTCTTTTGCATATTTTTTTCTTACACGACCACCTGAATTATCTTGAATTCATTATCTATTACAATGTACGATTTGACAAAATATTTTTTTATGAATCGAGATATCATCACTTGTCGCCTCAATTGGTAATAGATACTTCATCAAGAGCTGATCAATACACAACCCAGCGACGAGACAGTGTTATCAATCGCGACTCCGGAAGTGGTTCCGATGGGGGGGGAGGGTGCCTGCCGCGTGTTATCTAACGAAGCCTATACAATTTATTTACCGGCTAACTCATTCGTAATCAAGTTACTCATGTTAGTTGTTAACTAGCTAACATTTGTACAGTACTTCTTGCTTTACGGTAAATTTGATTTAAATATTAAGTTCTCACTTTTTTTAAGTTCACTTCTTTCCTGTTATTAACGTCAATATTTGGTGGAGATAAATTTTTATCTCGTTAATATTAATGATGTAAATATCGATAATAATCGAACGCTCTTTGTTCTTAACTGAATGTATTAACGATTCCGTAAGAGAGACTTTAAGAGATAAGTGAATTGTTATCATTACATAATCATTAAAAACTAACAGGTTCACAATATTGGTCTTTTGAATGAATTAAAACGAGAAATACAATTATTTTATATAGTAGCCTGGTATAAATTTAATTGGTAACTTTGTAACATGCGCTAAGCTTAACTTTGTAATACCCTGGCACGTGAGCTTAGATCGGAGAGCTTATAAACTTTGGACTGGAAGGTTTATCGAATATGTTGTATGTATGTACCAAGGTATGCTAGCGTGCAGAGATATTGCAGGAAACCAGAGTGCACATACCGGGATTTCCGGGGATGCTTCCAAATTGGATGCATCGTCTATACTTTAGGCAGTTGAATTATTTTCCAATACTGTTTGTTTCTAAGCAACGGTTTCATGAGCGGAACTTGTTAGCAAAGAGCACAGATAGACAGATTCTGCTTCATTTTAACTCCTCATTATTTTCTAAGATTAATCAATCCTTTTGTACAAAACAGTTTTATGAAGTATACAAGGATTTATAAACCTTTCAAAAGAACATTGATACCAACTCTAGATGATCTGTGAGACTATAAGAGTGGAAACTGTAGGAGATCTTTAAAAACATCTTAATATCGAGTGAAAGAGATTGTTGAGTACCACATCGGGCTTGTAATTATTAATAAAAGGAATTCAAACATCAAGTATAACAATAGAAGACTTCAAGACAGTGGGTTCAGTTAAGTTCTTCGGTGACCACGACTGCTACAAAGAACACTAAAGGGCTCATAGAACTGCATGAGAGGATATTATATCAATAATAGTATTGAGCAGGCAGGAGGCAAATTATAAATTATGCAGACTTGCTCTTACTCCGTGGAATAAGATGGTCAGGAGATATGAATTATTTCTTCAGTTCTCAAACCATGTAGAATATTTTGTAACGTGTGAAAATTACTTAATGAAATATCGAAAGTATTTTCATCCGACGTTAAAAGCATTTCAAATAAAATAGTTCTATCTACTCCCATCCTATAAGATAATACTTTTTACTTTGAAGCACTACTAAAGGTCTTGATCTGTTCCCAGTACTGATATAATCCTATTAAGGAGTCGGAGATAAATCGAAAATTGCAAGGTGGAATATATTTTTTTCTGAAATAATGTATTATATTATAATCCGCGAATTGGTGCTTACCGGGGATCTCTGGATGTTTTAAGTACCTCTTCAACGGGTTAAACTTGTGAGTAGAATGAGAAGTTTATGTGGTTGTAGACTTGAAGTGCTGTAAAGTTTCGATGAATGTCAGCGGAAGTAAACGAGCTTCCGATATTAAAAAATATTTGCATATTTTAATTAAGTACATCTTGTTTTAACTGTGCTAGCTTAGCTAGTCGGAGGTTTGGTCTTCTCCATCGAGCTTTAGTTTCCGGTGAAAAAAGATGGAAGAAATAGTTTTCGCTTTCTCTTTGTTTCTTCCAAATTCTAATAGTTAAACGTTAAGGATGATTTTATGAGTTTTAAATATTAAATTGATTATTTTCACATGTATTTTGATAAATAATAAAACTGGTATCATTTATAGTGGGGAGAGGGTGCAGGCGGTATTTTTATTAATAAGAAAATTGAATTAATAGATAATTAATATATGTATTTTTATGAAAGTATATCCAATAAGTTCAATGAACTTGATCCAAAGTCTACTTACGGATGAGCGGCCATAATATTGTTGACTTCCGGGGATGGGCTTTACAGGACACCCTAGACGCATCGCGTGCTTTTTTGCTATTTGTTTAACCACCCACAACCGCCGTTATTCACCGCCCCCACCCCGAAGGTGAATGAATATCTTGGGAGTATACATTGTGTAGCTGAATTGGGCCAACTTGAAGCTTTCATGGTAATATAATACTACGAGATTTAAATATAACAAGGGATTTGAATTTGAACTGTAAATATTGATTGGTTGTTAAATTAAAGAAATTAATGAAAGATTTATCTTACAAAAGTATATAATACTGAAACTGTTAACGTTTGTTTTTAACTTAACGAGGACAACTACGAATCTACTGAAATATTTTACACATTATCAATATAGCACAAACTATAAAGTTAAGTATTATTAATTTTTTTTTATACAATTAAGCGACGAAACGAGCAGGACGTTTACTTGATGGTAAGTAATACTGCCCATAACAAGGTGGCGCTTGTAATAAGTAAAGCACCGCCATTGCATTAATCGTCTGAGATATATAATATTGAATCACGTTCCCCCAGTCATTACATTGACTACGGCGCCCTTCAAACTGGAACACAGTAATGTTCGCACAATACCGTTGGGTTGGGTGCCTACCCAGAAAGTCTCCCTCAACAGAGACCTAACAGTAAATACATTATCAAATTTCACTATTGTATGAATTACATTCAATACTGAAATTACTTAATATTTCGCATTGCGGACTCCGATATTCCAATCCAGTAACCTTCAAGCCATTGGATCCCATTAATGTATTGCGTTGCCACAATTGATATGTAAAGCTACATTATATATTTATATGTAACATTTGATCACTACGACAATTTTAAAGATACTTCCATTGGTATGGTAGATGTTTCATATTTTGCGATCACTATACTATGTATAATGTTAAATAGATCACATCATACGTATTTCCAATATTAGATATTCAACAATACGTATGTATTGGCGCGTTTAACAAGTTATTAATGGTATTATATTAAGTTGAAATAAAATATTTCGATCGTAACTCTTCTTTATTATGTTATGATCGTAATTAAAAGTGATGCAGATCTATAAAAAGTTACATTGTTGCAGTAACTTCATATTAAACGGCTCTTTAACTGGAACCAACAACGAGACAAAGGGCACCGTCAATTAAACATAACGGTCGGATGAGACTGTTAATTGATACAGCGATACAAAATATCAGTGCACATTTTTTTTTAATCTCGTTAACAGGGTCCGTATCCCCGGACTACAAAAAGTGAGGGAGAACTGAGGGGCGAACATTACCCTCGGTCTGACTCATTCGATCCAATATACATCCCTTATAGAGCGGTAGATCTTGAAGCAAATATATTATTTATCCTATTAGACAATATGACCCTGGCCCATTTATATAATATTCATGTCGTCTCCGATCTGGTAATAATTACATCTAATAACTTCAGATTTTAAATGAGAAGCTGTACTCTAATTCTATATACTTGTGGAATCGCAAATTCGCCCTTTTTTGTATTTTAATTTAAATAAAGGTTTACTAAGACTATGTGACTATGACTAACAATCAAATATGTTGCTAAACTAAAGAATAGTTTGGTGGCGAAAGAACATCATACTACTTAAACATACTGTGTACCACCATCATCATCAGCCGATAGACGTCCACTGCTGGATATAGGCCTCCCACAAAGATCTCCACGTTGATCAGTCCCGGGTTGCTCGAATCCAGTGGATTCTCGCGAGTCCAACCAGATCGTTGATCCACCTTGTGGGAGGCCTCCCAACACTACGTCTACCGGTACGCGGGCCTTACTGCCCCATCGGCAGCCGGTCCTTTGAGCAATGTGCCTTGCCCACTGCCACTCAAGTTTAACAATCTTTTGAGCTATGTCAGCGACTTTAGTTGTTAATCGGATCTCCACATTTCTGATTCGATCACGCCGAGAAACTCTCTCTCCATTGCCCTTTGAGTGTCTTTCAGCTTTTTTATAAAGCCGACAGTAAGGGCCCACGCCTCTGATCCGTACGCCAACACGCACTAGTTTTATATACTATGTATACTATGTGTATGTATTATGTATACATATCTATTAAAAAATTAATTATTACACTTTAATATAATGCACAAAGGGAAATCTTAAAAATAATGAATTTCACAGGAAATTGATACAATGTGATGTAATGCTTATCTACTAATTAATTGATGTCTCTGGCAATATTCATGCAACCGGCTTTGAACCATTTAATATCATTAAACTAAATGGAGCTAAGTGATTAGTATACCTTTCCTCTTAATAATTAGTAATAATTAGTTGCCGATATCGTTATCGTTACCTCTTGCGCCTCTTTAACCCCATTTAATATTGTATGTATTGTTTGCTATAGTTTTATCTTATCTCTAAATATAGTAAGAGCAAGATAGTTGAGTGGTCTTCGGTGCATTATTACTTGAAAATACATAAAAGCTGAAAGGTAATATCGTAGCTTAATTTCCAAAAGGCAATCTTTTATAAAACTCCTCCATTGTTATCTAAGGTATATTAAACTCCCACAATAGCATCTTATAACAAATTTTTCTAAAGAAATGAACAATTTCATGTATGTTTTAATGTTACTGAGAGAATAAATAACTTGTAATCATATCCGGATTCCATTTGTTTAACTTTACCGAACTATTTGAAAAAGTAACGATTTTTGGGTTTCTCTTAAAGTACACAAAAACTACTTAGATCAAATAATCTTCTTTTCTTTAGTATACTTCATGACTGAAGGTCGTGCTTGTCCTGAAATGCTCTTAATGACTCGTCAACCAACTGCCTCCACACCGCTCTGTTCTTCGGCACATCTCACGCCAATTTGGAATGTTGGCGCCTAAGATTGCTTGGAAGATCTCGACCTTTCCTATTGCAATCAGCTTATTCAGATTATCTGGTTGTCTCCGGGCAATATGACCGAAGTATTTAGGACTCGTTTGTAGCAAGTGATAAGCAATCTGGTGGTGATTTTAAGTTGCTCGAGAATAGATTTGTTGGTTCTATTTGCTGCCCATGGTATGCGGCAGCATTCTCCTCCAACACCACATCTTAAAAGGTTCGTTTGCGCAGATTGACCATGATTCGGAACCGTACAGGAATATCAAGAAAACTAAAGCTCGCACAAGTCTTACTTGATTAACTTACTTATTGCTGCTTTGGCCATTTGTATGCGTCTTCCAATGTCTTCGTCAGTCTCGTTTATTGCTTACGAGTCATTCCAGGTAGACAAACTGTTATAAAGTCCAGATTTCCGAGTTCTCCTGTTCCTTCGAGAAGTCCAGGAAGATCCACCATTCTGATTTTATTCTTTTCCTTACTTATTGAAAGCCCGACCATTTTAGATAATACAAACTTAGAACTATTGTAAGATAGAAATTAAATATATTTTATTCGGTTCTATATAACTTAAATGAAATTTTTAATACAACTAAAATTATACGACAGTGATATAACAGTGTTAATAATTCATTCATTATTAGCATACGTTGCTTTAGGTCTTCAATAGGTTGTATAATATAATATATATATATCTAATATATATACTACATTATTTTAAATACCAATCATAATTGTTCTCGTTTACAAGTTAAAAAGTTACCTTGTTAAGTTTCTTAAAAAGAAACTCCAAGTTTGATAGCTAGTTGTGTTGTTGTTATGAGTTATGTATGTTTTATGAGTTAAGTATGTTCTTATGAGTTATGTATCTTGTTATGAGTTTTGTATTTTCTTATGAGTTAAGTATGTTCTTATGAGTTATGTATCTTCTTATGAGCTTTGCATTTTCTTATGAGTTAAGTATGTTCTTATGAATTATGTGTATATGTCGTCATATCTGTTTATGAAATGCTTTTATAAAGTTCTGACGAGATGTCTTGTCTGTGTAGGAAATACATAGATGTTTTTTTTCATTGTAATTAAGCGACGAGACGAACGGCACGTTCACCTGATCGTAAGTGATACACCCGCCCATAACAAGATGATGCTAGTTAATATGGTGTGCATTACACCACGTTGTGCTCGTCGCCGGAGATACAAGATGTTGAATATCGTTATCCCAGTAATTACACTAGCTACAGTGCCCTTTAAACTGAAACACAGTAATGTTTTCACATTACTGTCTGGCGGCAGAAACCTACCAGCTGTGAATGCTGATCCGTTCATGAATATAGCTGGAACAAAGCTTAGTACCCCTATTTTGCTCACCGTAATACATGATTGGTATATGACAATTTCCTTAAAGGATCTGAATAGATGTTTTAATTGTATACAATATATTTTTAGTTTTGACTAAAGCTAATAAACTGTACCGTTGTTTATCTTAGAGTAAACTTAATTAACTAGCTGTTAATTTTTTATTTCTTATACAACTTTAGCGACCACGTAAATACATTTAATTTAAGACAAAGTAGACGAAAGTTAGGAATATTGTTAATTTTATTATTGAAAATTTCAAGGGTTTTGTTGAATTCTAGAAAAAAGTACTTATGATTGTAATAACTAAAATAAATCACTTTAGACTGAACGTTAGTATTTTAGAAGATCTCAAGTTTCAAGCTTCTTACTTGTTGATTTAAATTTGTTTCTATTAACAGCTCAATGAGCAATAATTAAATAAACCCTCCCCCAAAGATCTCCACATTTATCAGTCCTGCGGTGCCCGCATCCAGCGGCTTCCCGCGACCTTTGTTAGTAGGGTTTCATATGGGGGAATTTGGGTCATTCTCCACCACGCAGATCCAATGTAGGTTGGCGGGAGCCACAGCCTCGTTTGCTAATTAGCAGGGTGCATCAGTAGGGATTTCCGTTGCATGTAAAAGTTAGAAAAATCGGTAGAATTTATCTGCAAATAGATCGTTTGATAGCGATAGGAAAAGTCCGATGTATTTAAAAGAACTTACTGATTGGCTATAAACTAGGTCAGGTCACGGTTTCTGTACGTATTTTTTTTTCTTATAAAACCGTAACACGTTGCATATATACTTCCAATTTCGCAGAATACTGAACGTCGGCGTACGAGGAGCATTTTTAGATTGAAACGTAAGCCATACTTCCTGCATAGCATGAAGTATGTAAAAAGAGTGAACGTAGAAATTAGGTCGTCTCATCGACGTTGCTATTAACCTACAATCGAGATAAAGGAGTCATGTTAAGTTTAACAGATTTCATTCGTCGCTCACGAGCAAATTTAATTCTTTGTACACTTATAGTATGGTGTGGATGTACCGAATGCTCAGAAGGGGTTGTTTAATAAAATATCTTAATTGAAACATAGATAACGTTTAGGGTTGAATCCAATGCCTTGTATGGGTCGTCCATGGTTCGTTTTCGGCGCAACGTTTACTGGTGGTGAGATGTTTCTTGAACCTGTCTGGCTTGCGCCCACTCTAATATGGCTTCTCTCTGGTTTCTCTCATTTATGTTAAGTGAAATAGGAAGTCAAGTGTGTCCCGATCCTAAATTAAAGCAAATACTAATATACTTCTGCGAATTAACAGCAGCTCTATTCTGTATCTAATCTATCTCGGTGTGATACGATATGAATTTTGTAAACGGAACTTCTGTCCTTCTGTATTCTTCTATCGATCTAGAATTTTAGTTTAAAAGATAGAACGAAAAAACTGTTTCGATGTTAGAAGAATAGTTATTGTTTATTTCTTGAGGGATATTATCTAAAATTTTTTATTTAACATTGTGCGTGTAAAGAAAGCTTGTCAAGATGTTCTGGTTTCCGTTAAAAACAGATAAATCTTACGCCCATTATCTTCCTTTCATCTAGTATTTTAAAATTTTAGTTATTGTTTAGTGACCAATCTGTGTTTAGTATTTACTCTAAAGCGAAATAATATCAATGCGATAATAACTAATTTTAATTACCGTTATATTTTAACTGGTTAAGATTCAGTAAATAATTTATTTCGAATAGGGTTCAAGGACCTCTCACCGCCCCTTCCCTAGTTTGTCTGTCTGACTGCAGTCGCCCATAATGTCACGATCGACTCCATTTACCGCCTGTTACCACCCTTAAATGTCGCAACATGCACATTGTAGTCAGGGTAAAAACTATACTTTGAACTTGTTGAATAAGTGCGACGAGGTTTTGTAAACAATTCAACCATTTCCAAGGTTCCACGATAATGGATGTTGGCAACACTTACAAGTTTACTTGGTTAGCTACTACAGCACTGATGTGTTCCGGCATCCAAACTATGAGATACAATGTATTCTGAACAAGTACTCTTCACCATCTCATGTCTAATTGTTAACGTTAACTTGAAATCAGGTTATTCCAATTATCGATAATAAAGCGTGAGCTCAAACAAGTTATCTATTTATAGCTCCTATAATATATCCAGAGGAAATAATGAAAAATAACATACATAAGGAAAATGTTATAAGTACTAAATTGAAGAAATTACATTAATACTATTGTTTTTTTTTTTTTTTAAATGGGATAATGATCCCTTTAAAACGCAAAAGAGAAAAAGATATAAAGCTATCTCAGAACGCAATGTAAAAACTAATTAGTATATGGGGGGGGGGGGGAGTAAGGGGTCGCGAACTCACGAGACTCAAGCCAAGCTCTTGCTTGTGGTGTTCTCTGCTAATCAACAAACGAGTCTCTAGCTGTCACCTACCCGCATTGCGCCAGCGTGGTGGGAACTGACCCAAGTCTCAAGTGGTCAGCGATACTGACAACTCAGGACCGACCGATGTGGGGACCTTTGGAGGGAGGCTTATACCCAGGTAGGGAATAAACATGTTATTAAATTTTGATTAATAATTTGTCTGATTTTGTGATGAGTGAGCCGTTCTGTGCCACGCTGCAGTCTACGCTGGTGAAGTTCATATCGTTCTTTGAATATACAAATATTTTAAAAATTATTGTTTCATCATCATCATCCGGACAACTGAACATAGGGCTCTCCCAACAAACCAAAGGGGCAAACCAAAAGAGCTGCTTCCCGCCACCTTGTGGGGGGTAATACCAATTACTGTTTAATTCTCTCAAATTCCATTAATCATACGTTTGTAGATGATCTTCTTGGATTCCTTGGTTACAGCTGAGCTTTGTGATAGACCATTTTATAATGTATGGAACAGGACTTCATTGAAGTAGCAAGCTATATAGTACTGATTCCCCAAAGACCAGACCAGCTCGTCCAATTCATTATTATGATGAAGCTGAGTGTATGTATTTTATATTAAGTTTAAATTTCAATATCGTGATAGAGTTTATTCTCAAACGACGCCTACGAGTGCTAAATAGCTCTCGTCTCAAGTCTAGGTATTCTAGCGAGACTAATCAAACAATATCGAGTATAAGCAATGCCCTCGTGCGAGGGTAACAGACCCTCTTCGGCCTCTCACAATGAGGGGGTGTGAATAATACTCGGAGAGGCAGCTTTGACATGCGTCAAGGGGTTGAGGCCCCTATTAAAGTCAAATTACGATTTTTCCGGTATCTGTGCTGCTTCTTACAACTTTACGAAAAATAAAATACTTGCTCTGTTATAAGTTTTATTTATTTGATAAAATATCATTTCTGATATATAAGAATGCCGTTATAGAAGATAGAAGTGATCATGTATATACATCCGCATCCTACGTCTGGTGGGAGCCAGGGTTATGTGGGATTTCAACCAACTTAAACTACTTCAGTGCGGTAGGAGGTACTCCGGGATGGTTTATGAAACGCATCGGTTCCTCTCTACAATCTCCCTCCTTAGTACCATTGATCTGCTACGACAGATAGAGACCACCTTGGATCCTCTATCCTCCTCGGGCTCGCTAATGGAGCAGTGCGGTGCTCCACGGTTGAGGCTTGCGAATCCCTTTGTGTGGCCTTCTACTTCAGATAAGGCTAATCTTACTGCTCTTCTTACCATCCCAAAATTACAGGGTTGAAAATAAAAACTTAAAATATTTTTTTTTTTATTATTTTTTCTTTCTTAAAATTTTCACTACACTTTAAATCAAAGTAGATGATTTAGTGTTTTTCTAAATCTAGTCTATAAACTAACTTGCCCGTAGAGGTAATGGACGTCCGGGTATTACTGTTATTGTAACCTAGGTAATGTTAAATTAACTGCACAGTGCTTGCGTTGAGACCTGGGACACGCGATCCGGCGTTTAACAATCGTAAGTTAAACAACCGCACAGTTAACATCGAAGAATAATAAATTAAGATTTAATACATCATACTGTTAATTGCTAAAATCTCAGCAATTTTAGTAATTGGATCTTCAAATGATCTAACTATTCTAATGGTCTGTATTATGTATTAGAAATCTTAACCAATTTAGCGTTTCTCTTTATTCGTAGGCATTGTTGGAGATGACCGGTGAAGCACAGCATCAATCGTCCATATTAAACGGAGTCCACTTCAAGTCAACGCCACGTCATCAAATATTTGTTCTTTTTTACCTTCTTTTTCCCTTTGTTTATCCTGTACATCTTCGAATGAGGTGTTGAGATGGTTTTAAACAGAACCTAAAGTAAATACTAACTAATGCTATTTTATGTTATACTGAAGTATCTACTGTAAACCAACTAGTACTTAAATAGGTAGGTACCACCTAAGGTTCTATTTTTGCCGGCAAACAGTAATTTGTAAACATTACTGCGTTCCGAAAGTTAAATTTGTTAGTTCTTAGACCTAACTCAGGTCTGAATGCTATATGTTGCAGTGTATAACTTTGTTATCGGCGAGTGCACGTCTTGCTCATCTCATCGAAAGAGAAGTATTGGACGCCGTACTTTTATGAAAAAAAAAAATCGATGCGATGCGAAAAGTTGAGGACAGCGTTCGGTGCAGGATATTGTGGAAAGCCTACATCCAGCGGTGGTCTAATAACGGCTGATGTTTGCGGTCTATAGGCGGTATATCTCTGTTGCAAGAAGCCGTCTATGTAGGTACCACCCAGCATCTATTTGTGCCGCCAAATAGAAATGTACAAACGTTAATGTGTTCTGGTTTAGAGGGATCTGCTGTAAAGAGATTTAACATCATGTTTTAAGGCGATGAGCTTCTTTGAATAAAAGATCGAATGCGAATGACTGATTATATCCTGAATATGAGCCACGAGATCGCATTTGCATCTGCGAAATAATTTAATTGCAAATTAAGGATCTATAATTTCACAATATCCATGTTGACTATATAAAATATTAAAAAAAAAAACTATTATTTCAGTTACAAATATTTCGTCTTACTATACGTTTATTTGTATAAAATTTTGAGATACAAATTGAAAATAATTTTAAAACTATACAGAAGAAATAAATATTGACTTTTTAAAGTTAACAGGAAAGCGTTGATTAATGTATATACATAAAATAACGTAAAAGTACATACATAGTAAAATACGCATTTATTTAATCTGCGACCGCTACAGTACTATACGGTAACCCATCCGAGTGTCTCTAGAACTATGAGAAACAATTAAAACACTTACACGCGCCGGCAACCTCGAATCTTGATACTTTGCGTCACGACGCTACACCCAAACGTAAATAACGGTCCGTTCACACCCACCGGTTATACACTGAACGCTTATCGGTTTTCGATACAAAAAAAATTACATAAACATAGTGTCAATTTTACGTAATACCACCAGGTTATGGGTTCCTACAGTTCGGCTGTGAATAACCCACGTCAAGAACGGCGTGCGTAAAGGCAAGACTAACATTATGGTGTAAGCGGCATTCGTGGTAACTTCAAGGATTTAATAAGATATAGATGGCGCCGCGTGCCCGTCAAATTTTACTACACTTAAAATAACAACACTATTATGACAGCACTATTTGTATATACTTTCATAAAAATCACACATTTAAAATCAACAATGTCGTACGATTAATATGGTGTGGTTAAAAATATATTCGGGTACAAGAAAAAATATTTTGTAAATTAGTAGTATACTACCGCCATCTTTTGTGTTCTATAGGCATCAATTTTAATAAGAAATTGTTAATGTTTATATATCAGCACTAGATGGCGGTAACAGTAAGATGAATAGTGAGATTGTTGGAAATTATGTTAAATGTTTTATTTTGTGGAAATCTACTTAATATTTTTTTTTTTTAAAAAATATATTTTATGTAACTTTGTAATAAACTAATTTTATCATAAGCTACTGGACTCTGAAGAACGTGAGTGTTTGTGGAATATATCCGAAGAAACCTACATCCACCCGTGAACGGTTGGGTTGATGATAATAATTTCAATGAATATTAGTATATCTTTAAGATGTTTTATGAAAAATATAATTTAAAAAGGTAAAGTCAAAATATTTAATCTTAGTCTAGCCATAGTATAGTGTCAACGAACAGAGTGCCGCCAAAACAAAGGGCTTGGAGTTATGCCAAAACATTTTGGCAGCGTTTCAACCGACACTTCGATCCTGAGAAACCTGCAGCCGAACCTTGCTATTAAAATAACTTTTTTCTGTATACATGAATTTCAAAATGTAATAAGCAAGTTTGTTTTGTAGCGAACAGATTGAGTATCGACAGATAGTATTGACTGTGAATATTTTATTTATATTATTATCATTAGAGCCAAAAGGGATCGGAATTCTTTCACAAATATTTAAACATTCACCAATGAATAAATAAATGTCTATCGAAACTGTTTATAATAGTAAAGACTTCCTCTTTACGGAACCCGTGTCCGATGTTTAAAACATCCGTTTAGTGAAATGTCGATTAAAATCAACCGTTATAGTTATATTATTGAGAACAAACAGATATCCTCTTAAAGTTTATCAACAATAGTTCCATTATTATAAACTCAGCATCTTTTACCTCAATGAGAGACAAAAGGCCACGTATCCGCCATGCTGGCAAATTACAGTTTGGAATTAGAAACTGTTTACCGTCTCATTATACTACTTATCATTAACATTACAAGGTTAAAAAGGAATAACTTAATAATGTTACTTTTTATACAGCCTTTTATATAATGCGCAGCAGATTTTCCACGAGCTAAATTACAAGCTAAATTAATATTCATAACCAGTAGCTAACAGTAATGTTCGTGTTACATTAAAGTTGTGTAAATGCTTCACCTAGATAAATAAAATGAGAGGTGTATTGATGCGGGCGTTCACAATTGGAGCGCGAATCCTGGAACAACTATAAACGCTTCGCAATCTGGTTAACTGCAAGTGGAGTAGACCTCGAGAGATTGTTTTCAGATAAGGATATAAGCTATGGTGTTGTGAAGAAGCGATTCCGTATCGCCTGATAAATTTGTTGTAAGGTGCATCGTTGGATAATGACAATGTAAAAGTGCGATACAACATTAGTCCATTATCCAAGTGTGTAAGGATATCATCAGGCAGAAAATATAGTTTTTAATGTAGGGATCTTACATGTTTAATTTTTTTTCGTTTTCGTATAGGAAGACCTGGAAGTAATTTTATGCCCGATTCGCTACTGACGAGGGTATTAAACATCTTTTTTGGGATAGGCAGAGGGTATTCCCTCCGCGACGCCATCGCGGCTGCAAGGGTCAGCATAAAGCCGCCCCTGCAGCTCACCGTGCACCTCTGCGTGCTCTAACCTGTAGCGGCTGCTTCAAGTCGGCCCTACATCGCGAGCCGGCCGGGTAGGTTCCTCTTCGTTTCACTGTAGGCGACCCAGCCACGACTACTGAACCCCCCGGCCACGATGAGGCAAGAACCTGTTTTTTTTTTATTAGCGTGGGGGAAACGCCTTTGTATACCCGTCCTCGTGGGGACAAGGACGGTTATGTCGGACTTGAACCGACTAAAACCCCCACGATATTCTGCTTCATCGCCTGATGGCAGGGTCACGGGAATGTTTTTGCTCGCAACCGCGCCTCGCCGGCGCTGGCTGATTTCGCGGCCCCACCTCGGGAGGGAGGGACGAACCCTCCGTGTCCAGGGCGTGCCGGATCATACTGCGCGCCTCCTCCTCGGCCCACTGCAGTCACGCGGACGACGGGTTCCTTAGAACCCGTCGTCCAGAGGCCATAGCAGCCACGGTAGAAAACCATTCCCGGCTCCCTGCGGCGGAGAGATGTTTGGCCCGCCGCTACTCGTTAACGGCCGCGGAGGATAGGGAGAACGGCGCAACGCAATACCGACACTTCCGCTCCCCCGCGGCCCCATCGCCGCCGCATCGCCGGTGCGATACCGGTTAGTCGCAGAGGGTACTTCTTTCGCAACTCCACCTTGGCTGCAAGGGGCAGTCTGGCCGCAAAGGGCAGCATAAAGCTGCCCCTGCGGCCTCAGGCCGCTCCAGTGAGCTTCAGTTATCCCACCGGTGCTCGAATCCGGAGCGGCCGCTACGGCCGTAATCGGGGGTAACCAGCACGAGTCTGTACTTTGAGTAATATCTTACAGCAGGCAGTGGGCGTCCATCGGTTGAGTTGATGATAACGATATATTTTATATTGATAGAATCACATTTTATACATTTATTTCTTAGTTATTTGGGGAATGACTTTATAATACCACCGAATTCTTCTCGTCACCTTCGGATGCTGTCGACAAAATTCTTAAACCTCGCATCGATCAGCTTATCCACTATGAACGCGTCTCCGATTTTGTATCCGTAACTCGATTAAAATATCTCCGCAACTAACACAATAAACAAAACTAATCGCATTCACTTACTTACAAATCAATTACAATTTTAAGTTACAACTTAACAGCTGAAAAGATTAATTTAACTCTTTAGTAATTTTCCGTCGGTTTTCATTTATTTCCGTTATTAATTAAATTAAAGAATGGCTGTGTAATTAATACTGCATCGATTTCTGATACCAGGGTATCAAATATATATTGTATATTAAGAGATTTCCGTATCCCTGGAACCATAAGGCGTAGAGACTTGAAATTCGGATTTTAAAAAACTGATTTTTAAAAATTCCTCCCCCAAAAGAAATTGCGGGGTTGTTCGGCCAGCAAGCGTGCGGGGGGCAGCTAAATATGAATATGTACGACAGAAATTACATTGTAATTTAATTTTTTTTTGTTACATTTAAACGTTCTTCACAGTTTTGTTGAGCTGGGACCTATTTACACAATTCTTTTACTATCTCATTTATTTTTCTCACTTTTCTCCTTCTCTTCTTTCACTATTCCTTTGCTTTCGTTTCATTTCTCTCTTTCATATTATCATTCTCAGACATTCTCTTTCATTCTTATTTGTACACTTTTTTTATTTACTTCTTTCACAATTATTTTTGTTTACAATTTTGTAACTCTTTTTTAGTATTACCCAATTTTACACTTCTATTATCTCAATTCTCTTTCCTTATTCTAATAAATTTCTTTGGCCTTCCACTAGTTATTACTATTTCTGTTTCCTTGTTCCGATTACTTCACATTTCTTTTATGATTTATTTTGCATGATGACTCTTTTTATCACTTTCCTACAAATTCCAAGAACGTGCGAAGATTGCTGTCCTCACTCATCAGAGAGGCAATACTACCCGCGCTTATCCCTTTCTCCAGTTTCGGCTTACACTCGAAGCGCTCTTTCCCAAATAGGAGGCAGCAGGTGATCACGTGCACCACGGTCTGGACCACCCGCGGTTCACTGATCTCCCTGAGTTTAAACCAGTACAAGTATTCGGAGAATGAATGTCCCGTAAACATCTGGACCAGAATCGTGTCCAGGTCCAGAAAAAATCCGCCTTATTTTGTCATTTTATTAGCGCATCAATGTAGAAAATACTTAAAAATTTTAAGTTAGTTAAGTACTAAAATTAACAAAATTTTATAGAGCGTTGTGGGGCTTTACCTATTAATCATTTAAGAGAGTCGAATTGCAAATTAATTAATTCAGCTTTTCAATATTCAATATATATATATATATATATATATATATATATATATGTATATCTGCTAGTTTATATTGAATATTGAAAAGCTGAATTAGTTAATTACTAAGAGTTTCTATATTTCGGTTGTACTCTCTCTCTCTCTCTATATATATATATATATATATAGAGTAGAGCTGAAATACGGAAACTCTTAGTAATATTAATCCAATTGGAGTCGAGAAAATCACTGTCAAAGGCATTCCTCGTCGAAGTTGGCATTGCAAAGCGAAGGTCGCCGACGGTGGACTTGGCATATTGATGTTACTACTGCACATTTCCGTAAATGCCTTCCAACTTCCCACGGCACACAGTTAGTGTAACATTGATCAATGCAATACAAACATTGATATACAAATAAATATAAGCGATTTACACTCCACTCGCGATTAATGTCCATCATCTGAAACTCCTTCCGGCAAGATGAAAAAGTTTTTAATAGGAAAATGCTACACACAGACACTAATAATCCTACACTATTTAATATAATTGGTTTTTAAAAAATTGTGTATGCTTAAAAGGACTTTACGAGTAACTTTAAGCAATTGATATTGGTAGACCATATTAAAGCATCTATAGAGAAAATTTGCTCAATGTTACAAGTAAGGAAAGCGTTTTTCCAGCGTGATGAGAAGCTGTTTGAATATAGATATATAAAACATATCTGTGGCTATCGCTTGAGTATGCTTTTACTGGTTTTGAGCCCTTATTTCCAAAGATATCACTCTTCTTATAAAAGTGTATAAAATGGATACAAAATTAATACCATCACTGCATTACTTAGATAATGTTTTTAAAAATTTAAAACAATGCAGGAACCGCGGAGATCTTACAGAATCTTAGAAATATTTAACGGGACGTTACGATGTTCCCCTAAATAATGTTTACACCAGAAAATGTGATGATGAAACAAGAGGACAGAGCTTGAAACTATCTCGAACATTAAGCGGAAGCAAGACTCTTCAGCCGTTTTAAGCACCGCCTTGATAATTATTTGCAGTACATGTAAAAATTAAATTATATATGTAACCATCAGCTTCTAGCTGATAGTGTAGAATAAAATAACAATAATAATAGTAATAAGTTAACATTTTAACTTCAATTCTATAGTTTTAAGTGAAGTGGGCTCATCCAGGATACTCTTAATCTCATACGTTGACAGCAAGAATACAGCAATGATGTTATGGTGAAATATTTACAATATAAAGTATTAGCTAGTTTGACTGTTTAAAAACTTACCTTCATCCTAAGTTAGCATCATGTGGCGCCGGATTCGAACCAGATACCGAAGTCGATAAACCTCGTACAAACTTAGTAACATGTAATGCTGAAATCGAACCAGGTACCGAAGTCGGTAAACCTCCTATAAACTTAGCAACATGTAATGCTGAAATCGAACCAGGTACCGAAGTTAGTAAACGCCGGACAAAGTGAGTAAAATATAACGCTGAAACCGAACCAGGTACCGAAGTGGGTAAGCCTCATGCAAAGTTAACAGTAATTGTTGCCAGAATCCAACGAGGAGCCAAATTGGGTAAGCGTCATCCAAAATTAGCAACAAGTGGTGCCGGATTCGAGCAGCTGTAACTCGCCGCGCCGGCCGGTCAATAATCATGCTTAATAACAAAATGGCATAACATATCTAAATCTTATGATAGCCGATAAGGAAAAATGTCAGCTGTTTTCTTTAGTCACTGGTAATAAAAACATGTAAGCAGTAGGGTGGCTGTTATCAAAGGGAAATGGTGTCGCAACAATTTAGACCTTATACAGGAAGTTGTCAGGGTTCAGTTTACAACGGCGTGGCGCAATGCAAACGATTGATGCAACAGTAAGAGCCTGCACGCTTGATGGTTTTCTCATTATATTTCCATTACGTATTAGATTCTTTTATGAATACTTAATATTACAAACTGAGTGCACTTTCTTTGCAAACCACTTACAAAGGATTTGTTGTTTTTATTTTACATTAGTTCCTTACATACGAAATTGGTGTTTTGTGCGGGAGGAATACAAATTCTATTTTTTTTGTAAAATATATTTAATTAATCAAAGTATGCACCGTTGTTATCTATGCACTTTTGTTATCTCATAGGTAGTTCATTGACGCCTTTACTAAAAAAACATGGGGGTGAGAATCAATAAACTCTTCGAACCTGGATTGGACTGCCGTATCGGAGTTGAATTTTTTTCCTTGTAAGAAATTGTCCAAATTCCGGAAAAAATTATAATCTGTTGGTAAGGTCCGGTGAGTGCGGTGGATGTCGTGGACGTACCAATTGCAGCTCATCTAACTTAGTGATTGTTTGTTGTGCAGTGTGTGGTGGTGGTACGTTGTCGTGAAGCAGCAGTGGCCTTGAGCGATTGACCAATCTCGGTTGTATAGCAGCCAGTTCTTCCTTCATGGTCTGCAGTTGCTGACAATAGATATCTGCCGTAATCGTGTGGCCAGATTTTAGAAAGCTGCAGTGAACGACACCGGCGCTAGTCTACTGAACACTCACAAGTAAATTTTCCTGAGTCAATTCTCGTTTAGGGCAGGATTTTGCTGGGTCTCCAGGGTTCAGTCGTTGCGACGAGCGCTTCCGATTACCGTACAGTATTTACTTTGCATCATTAGTAATGCTTCGACTTAAAATCAATATTGTGTCGGTTGAGCAAAGTAACACAGCAGTCGGATGCGTATTTGCAAGTTCAATTCACTTAACCCTTCCCGATTTGCTTCAAGTGGATTAATACAGTTTTTTCACTTACCCTGAAGCCTGCAGTTACCTATGAAGTGCTTTATAATGGATCCGCTTCCATAATAGCTTTTAATTCTTCGTTTACCACTTTGGTGTCCGGTCGTCCACGGGGTTAGTTCTGAAGGTCGAAATTCCCAGAACGAAAACGTTGAAACCAAAAACGTACCGTGCTTTCTTTTGCGACACCAGCGCCGTACGCATCATTAATCCTTCGAGCTGTTTCTGCAGCACTGGTACTGGTGCCACTGTAGAGCTCGTACTCGTAAACATACCTTTATTTCATGTTTACCATTGCGCGGCAATAAGCGACGGCAAAGAAAATAATAATGAGGAAAAAACAAATAAATGACTGTTTACAAAACTCAAATGTAGCAGCTAAATGAATTTATAAATTTGAATTTGGAATTCTCAACCAAAGAGAGAGATATTTCAGATCAAAGTGGTCAGTGCGAGAAAACGATAATTTCATATGTAAGGAGCTAATATTGAGTCTACTTTAGTCCTCCGATGTGTGATAAAGGCGAAGAATAACAGATTTATTATTCCTCTGCTAAAAACTTTCATCGCGGAATTTCAGTTTGAGATATAATTTTTTTTTAATTTGATATATCCAATATATGACGTACAAATCTTTCTCTCTTAACATTTCAAAGTCTTCGTCTGAGAAATAAAAAGTCTCGCCTCCGTATAAGGATTACTGTGCGATGTCTCATCACAAGATCTTCGAAATTATTATACGAAAACACTCAAAAATTTGGTAGAGATATTGTCTCTGATATTTTTTTTCGTCTTCCCCGGCCATTTGTGGGTTTGAGCTTCAATTCACTTTTTTATTAACAATTTTTTTTCTTTGCTTTATAATCTTTTTTTCTTCATTCACGCTCTGCTTCTTTCTTACCGTTCTTATCTTCCTTTCTTATTTTTGTTTCTCATTCCTTCTCTATTCCATTTCCTGTCATACATCGCGCTTAAATGAGGATGATTGATGAGGATGAATTTTATTTTCACGTTTTGTTGGCTTCTATAGTTTATGTTATTATTGTTTTATCCAATTTTAAAAATATTCATTAGTTTCGATGATTCCTCATCAGAGAGGCGATTGTACAACCATTTAACGTTCTATTTGGATTTCCGCTTCCGCTCGCTGTGCCCCATATGTAGGGCAGGTGGCGGTTAGGTGCCCTCTGACATTTAGAGATCGGCTAAGATTAGTCTTACAAATATAGTTACTCCCCCAAATGGAGTTGGGGTGTGTGACAGCCAGCAAAGCGGGCGGGAAAAAGCTGGTTGTTTCATAATTTTCTAAGAAATTATCATAAATTACAAAATCTAATATGGTAAGATTTTAGTAAAATTCCTAATAAAAAGAAACTATTTATCTAAAACTGATGCGAAGCTCGTTATAAAACTGTTAGCCTTTACATATTTCACTTAATTTGAAAGATGTGCAATTAGAAAATTCTCTCATCTATGTAGAGCAGATGAAGTGCTTCTGACGCATAATTAAGCCCCTAGTCAAGTTCTAAAAGTGAGGTGGACATGGAAGCCATGTTACTTCGCTAATAGTATTTCGGCAACGAGATTTAATATGAATCTGCAAAAGATTTATATAATAATTTTAGATTAATATTAACTAGTCATATTTTCTCAAAAAAAAAAATAGACCTATATGTTAATATATATACATATATTTATTATGTTCCCCACCCCTTTTGCTGGGCGTAATATTAAATTAGACTTGAGATTTATGTGAAGTATGTATATATTTCATCATCATCATCATCAGCCGATAGATATTCAAAGGTGGACATAAGCCTCCCTCAAAGATCTCCACATCGATCGGTCTCGCATTGTTCGCATCCAGTGGGTTCAGTGGGTATATATTTGCACACACACACACACAAACATATATATATATATATATATATATAATATGAAAATGAGTTTTATTTGTTCGCCAATCACGTGAAAGCTAGTGAAAGTATCGACAAGCGAACATGATCATTCGAAGCGGAATGATTTGTAGATTGATATAGGTTATATATATTTTGAATTTCATAGATCCTTCATTATTTTATTTCTATTAAATTTCATAAACATTTTCATTTCGTTTTATTTATACAGTTGCTATAGTAACGGTTGCTATATAATGTCAATTGCGATCTAATTTTATTGTACGGCCAGCGTACCGGCGAGGATCGGCTAGCGTATATATATATATATATATATATATATATGTATATGAAGGCATTCAGCAAAGTCATGACTTCGATTATTCACATTTTGGAACAATCCGATTTCTGTTCTTTGTTGTTTAATGTTTACCTGATAAATAACAAGTACAGCATTGTGGAGTTGCAACGGGGTCATTGTTGTTGGTGTTTGAAGTGGCGACGGAATCGAACCGACATTCCTTCGTCATCGTAACGAATGGCAACACAACGCCCATTGTTGGAGTGTAGCTTATTGTTACACGGGTGACGTCAGCCTTTCTGTCAAGGGCTCTGATAACTAAGTAGTTCATGAAAGGGCTCATTATATATTGTATAACGTTGGCCATTTAGTTCAGTTGAAATTATAAATATTAATCTCGTATTAATTAACTAATTTAATTTGCGCTACCATACGAAAGCTTCGGAAGATTTCACCCTCTTTATACTTTGTTATAAACTTCATATATAAATATGACTATGTTATCCTCTTAAGTTCACAAGTAAAGATCACAGAATAATGTGACTGTTTTATACTGAAAAATTATATATGTACGGATAAATAAATAACCTATTTATTAAGTTATTTTTCATAATTATTAAAGCAGAAGTAATTACGGTTTTGGTATAAAATAAACAATACCAGTAAACACTATACTGTCAATGTTAGTGTTCATCTAAGTGATTTAGTAATTTTGTTGTATTTTATGTTTAGATAAACTAAAACCTAAAAATTATACAATTTTTTTTTTAAGTTATTTTTATCGCTTGTTTGTGTAGTACCTATTCAAGTAGGACTTAATTTTTCATTGGTTGCGCTTTGGACTTTCAGACTAATTATGGACTGACAGAAAATCCTGTAAATGACATTTGTTTTTGGTTGGTTTCATCACATGGGCGGATGGTTCGCCCGCCACACAACCCCCATTTTACTGGAGGATCACACCCTACGTTAGTCAGCGAGCCCATCGGACTTGGACTATTAGCTTAGCTATACTATCGACTCTTGTCTCAAGACGCTCCCCATATACCGTGAAGGCCAGCGCGAGGGCCTCTTGTGTCGCAAGCCAAGACTCACTTTGGATCACTTCTCCAGAGGAGCATGTAAGTTTTTGATGATTTTATGTTATTTGTTTATAGGCCATTGTGTTTGTATACTTTTGGAGCTGATAGCGCTTTCTATTTTAAATATTTTTAGGCGCCACTGAAAATAAGGGTTGCGGTCTTTATAGGCTGCAACATTACCTGATTGGGTTCCATTCCCACACGATCCAAGGATATTTTGTTTTATTTAAATTCTTTTTTTTTCACTATATTTTTTTTTTCTTGTTCTAATAAACGATATATTATTATTATTATTATTTATCTTAATTTATAGTAGGCGATTATCAGAGTGGCTGTTTATCATTATCCATTGTTCTTATCACCTTTCTCCATATATACTTCCCGAAATCCGATTGCGGATGTCCTTGAGGATCAACACATGCACATAATTACCACAAAGGTTATTGAATCCTATAACTAATGTTATGTACCGGGATAATAACATCTACTTCTCCTGCCTACCTATCCTCGTCCTCAAATCGTATTCCTCGTGTCTGACAGTCGTGACTACCTCCACCCATCACTCTTGTCCTTCTGTTGTTTCGTTATCTCGATCTATACCTTAGATAATACACAACATTTCTTCACTATCAGAATCTCTCATATGTGGAGTCTGTCTTTTATACTAACCTGGAGTACAGTGAGATAATCCAATGGACACATCCTGTTCAATTTCAACAAAGAGGTGATGAGGAAGGTATTGACCATCTACAAAACCCATTGAGTGGTTAGCATTTAATACTTCACCATCACCTTAACAATATCCTCGCTGATTCCGTTTCTCAATAGTTACATATATAATATATATATTTATGTTTTAGAAATCAGTATAAAAAGTAAATTTCTTAAGATTATTCATTTTGGAATAGTTTTACATTTAAGGGATATATGACATATATATGTTGGTGGTAAGTCTCTGTTGGGGGTGATCGTCTACGTAAGTTTAGACATCCCGGATGTTTTACGGCTTTCAACCACATAACAGAGGCCATGGTGGCGGAATGGTGGAATATGAAAAGCCTCGAGGTGATGGTCGCAGTACTTCCGCCTAACACTTTTATGGGGGTGGAGAGCAATAGCTCGACTCCGAGGGTGTGGTCTTATCAAGGTCTCTCGCTGTCGGAACCACGGCTGTGTGCGAAAGCGTTGCTGTGCTTCCGGCCAAATGCAATGAGTGTCCGGCAGTAACTCTTCTGTTGCCATGACAGCAGAAGGGTATCCAATGCAGGATTTCCCCACGAAGAAAAAAAAGATATAGGCATCCCGAACTAAGAGCTCATATTTTAAATTGCTGGATTAAACTTATTTGTCTTCTGTCGTACTTAAATATCTCGGAACCTACTTTCGCAGCGTATATTTCCACCACCAAACAATAGTGTGCACACATTCCTTTGTTCCGGTTTGCAGGGCGCTCTGGCTAGTGAAATTATAGAGGTAACGAAACTCGATATCTCATGTCGCAGGCGAAGAGCGTTATGTAGTACAGTATATATCATCCTGTCTAGCACCAGGTTGTTATGGGCACGCGTATCACTTACCATCAGGTGAACGTCCAACTCGTATCGTTGAATAGAATAAAAAAAAATTGTGTGCTTATAAATAATAAAGGCACTACTTCTCTTTAATAAAAATATGTATTATCATAGAGACAATGATATTTATTATTCTGATAATGTAAAGGAACATTCAAACTATTGTATTTGTATGCTTTCACGATGACTGACAAGTTTGGATGGATGTGGTCTTCTACCACCGTGTTATATCTTCTCATTCAAGAGTAGTTACAGAAATATTAGGTCCTTACATATGAAATTAGCGTTTTGTATGGGAGGAATATAAAACATTTTTTTTTTAAATATTTAATTAATCAAAGTATGCACGGTTGTTATCTATGCACTTTCGGCATCTCATGGGTAGTTCATTGATACCTTTACTAAGAAACCCATGGGGACGAGAATCAATAAACTCTTTGAAGACGCTTTGGACTGCCGCATTGGAGTTGAATTTTTTTCATTGTAAGAAATTGTCCAAATTCCGTAAAAAATAGTAATCTGTTGGGGTAAGGTCCGGGGAGTACGGTGGATGTCGCAGACATTCCAATTGCAGCTCATCTTAGTGGTTGTTTGTTGTGCAGTGTGTGGTGGTATTGCGTTGTCGTGAAGCAGCAGTGGCCTAGAGCGATTGACCAATCTCGGTTGTTCAGCAGTTAATTCTTCCTTCATGGTCTGCAGTTGCTGACAATAGATATCTGCCGTAATCGTGTGGCCAGATTTTAGAAAGCTGTAGTGAACGACACCGGCGCTATTCTACTGAACACACACAAGTAAATTTTCCTGAGTCAATTCTCATTTAGAGCTGGATGGCCAGGGTTCAGCCATTGCGACGAGCGCTTCCGATTATCATACAGTATCCACTTTTCCTAACAAGTAATGATTCGATTTAAAATCCCTTCATCATTGTGTCGGTCGAGCAAAGTAACATAGCAGCAGCAGTCGACGCGGGTTTTCAAGTTCGATTCACTCAATTCATGAGGTACCCACATGAACAAACTGAAGACCACAAGCAGAGTCGTAAAAATTAATGGAATACGTAGTACGTAAAGTGATTTTGACTAAGGTATATTCGGGTCTGCAGGAAAAGGGGAGAGCGAACCAATTGGCGCAAGAGACGGTAGTGAGATTGAAAACAAGGTCAGAATACGATAAGTGTCCCATTTCATTTGTCAAGAAATATTGCAGTGGTGCCGCTTGAAGATTAAAACCGAAGGTATAAAAACGGATAGACAGCATCCGTAATCTCTCTTTTCTTGCCTCCCGGACGCAATCAGGGTGTACGTCATGAAAAGAAAGTTGGATTTAGATCCAATATAAAAATCTTCTCGGAACATGATTAGTTCTTGGGATACCTGTAAAGTTGAAAAGGTAGTCCAGCTTGCTATTTATTATGATTCCTGGAAATAAAGAAAAATTTTATACGAGGAAACTGTATTTTTCATAGTTTATTATTTTTTACCGTTTTATATAGCTGCTGAAAGTTGCTACCTGAGCTCTGCTGAAAAACATCACTGAAGCGGTTTTTTTAATTTTATCATCACATCTCTCACCCTGTTTCAGTTTCAGTTTTAGTTTTCATTTTCTATAAACAATGTTATATTTTTTATTTATTTTTGAGTGGGTGTTGACAAATGAATTTATATCTATATATACAATAACTGAACGCTCTATATATTTAAGTTATAGAACAGATTTACAAATAGAATTAGTAATGAGGTTGTAAGCCATGGGTTTCTTTATTATTGTAAATTAGTAGGCAGGCAGGGTAGGTAGACGTACCCCGCCGCTTTGCTAATATAAAACCCTTTCAAAAGCTTTGGGGAAGGAATTTTGTACATCCATTCTTAGCTGACCTCTAAATGGCAGAAGCAATATGTTTAATTTTTTTTTTACAATTTCAACTTTTACGTCTAATTGTTCTTTTGTAAACAAGATATATAAAGTTTAGAGGGTTATAAGGAGTCCCGCACAATAACTCACGGGACTCAAGTAAGCTTCATATGCTCGCGGTGTATCCTGCTAATCAACAAGCGAGACTCTGGCTCCCACCAACCCGCATGGTGGGAAATGGTCCAAACCCTATACGAATGTTTTTTTTTGTTCCAAACGAAGGCCAGTGTTCGGAGATACTGAAACCCACGCTGACTGTGGATCGATCGATCTGGAAACCGTAGGTGGCGGGGGTAGGGCGGGGGGGAGTTTCGCTGTGTCCAGCAGGGAATGTCTAACGGCAGATGATGATATAGTTGCGTTGGATAATCAATGTCCTTGACCTTTTACCTTTAGGGAAAGAGTAAAATAATAAAATAGACATAGCAGCAACAGTATTGTAAAACCTAATAGTTTTATAGTGCGTACTTATGTACCTAAAATTGTGTTTGATGCCTAAGACTCTTCCGTTCCGTTCTCTTCTATTCCGTTCTTATTGTTCTTTTAGCTTATTACAAAAAAATCTCTTTAAATGATTCTTAATGATAAACATACGAAACAAGAGCTCTCTGCCTGTTGTCTCGGGTTATTAAGAATAGACCTACAATAATAGCCTAGCTTATCGTAGAAGGCGATTGAAGGAGTCCCCAGGTTCGCGAGCTTTAAAAGTGGGGACCCACTTAGTCTAAGCAATCTCAAGATGGACGGCAAACTGAGGGTTGTCTCATATATGTCTTTTAAGGAATCGGTGCATTCCAGAGATCCTAGGGCTTATCACCGCGGGGTTTTCAGTAGTATAAACCCCACATAAGTCTGGCGCCTACCCAAAAGAAGGGCAACTAGTAATTCCCCTCTACCCTCCTCGCAAGCATAACAGTAAACTGAAGCGTTGTAATATATAAACATTTTATTTTATACACTATAGACGAACGATTTTCGTTACGTAGGTTATGTCGAACTTGTAACTGTTGAAAAAGATAAAAAAAAATAATTAAACGAACACTTTAAATAAATCGCTAGTATTGTTTATGAAACGCTAAGTGTTAACAGTGGGGATGTATCGTAATGAATGGGGGTCCGTTATTCGCATACATATACAAATGATATTCAAACGCGAGCCGTAAAGCGCATCACACACCGAACCATACTAATCCGTGAACATATAATTAACGAACCTTTTCCTAATCATTGAACCGTTAAAATTTCCTAGGAAATTTCAATTTGTTATAATCAACATAATATCATTAATGTATTAACAATATTTTTATATAAATATCATAATAAACATAAAAGATACAAATGTATTAAGAAATTGTGATTCCCATAGGCGAGGAAGAACTGTAAGAGATAAATGATTTTGCCTTTTTTTATAACATTTTACTTTAACTTCCTTTTTTTTGGAAATTTCTAACAGTCGTTATTTTAGTTCATAATTTTTTTTTCTACATATACAACAAATATAATTTCCATGTTTGTCTAAATCTATCACAAATACTGAGCTAGTCTGCTCACATCATCCACAGCTTCACTGTCACATAATATCTTTTACAATTAAGGTGAAATGTGATCTCATTACACATAAAACATATTGTAGTAAGATATATATGTAATAAGATAAAGTAGCTTTAAAAAAAAACTTTACTAGATGTTACATTAAACTAATACGCTTCTCAGCTATTATTTTAAACTGATGCTGTCTAAATCCGAACCACCCCTTTATATCATCGAACAGCTACCGCTGTCTAACTGGATGTACGTTTTCCAAGTATTTAGCTCTTCAGGATCAACATTGGGAAGTCATAAAGTGATCCTCTTTGTAGGGGTCCAAAAAATGCAACCATTTTTTGCATGACAGTAGTTCATCCTACGTTTGCAGTTAGCTCTCTCAAGAACTTGAGCTTAGGAGATAAACTGCTTCCATTTTATATGCATTGTTTTAAATCTATTCATCATGACTGAATTATTAGAGATGGGTGTGCAATCATTAATGAATGATTTATTTGTTGATCTATAATTATAAAATGAAATAGCAGTAACTAAACTTTAATATTATTGTGTTTGGCTTAGTGAATAAGAATGATCTTCATCTCGAGCCTGTTGCCCACACACGGTGTTATAAACATTAATCTATGTATACTCGATGAGCCATGTCCCCAACTAAGTTTTTTGACCTCTATTGTATTTATTCGGCCATCCGACGTAACAGTGGATCCTGAGTTCGTTTACCTTTCTTGTTTTGATTTTTTACCCCCCTCTTTGGATAATAATACATATCTCATGAGAAAGAATTACATAAATTTGAATATTTTAAATTTTGTCGTTGCAAGTCAGCTTATGCGTTGCTCAGTTAACGGGTTTATTTAAAGCCGCTAACGTATCGGGTTCCGTAGTCAGTATCGACGATGAAGCTGTGAATGCGTGAATATTACATTCGTGATCACATAAAGTAAATAGGTTTTGCAATCATATTTATGGGTAATTTTTAGGATTTGATATATGCTCCACCACGCTGGCCCATTGCCCCCCGTTTGTTGATTAGCAGAGTACACCATGAGCAGGTAAGGATAGTTTGGATCCCGTGAGTTGTTGTACGAGGCCTTTTACACCTCACAAATAAACCCCTACAAGTGGAGATCTATTTGGAAGACCTACGTGAACGTATACCGGTTGATGGTGATGGTGATGATGATTTACGAGTAATAATACCAGTGATCATAGAGTATGATTCTGAAATTAAATTCGCAGATTATAATCGTTTGTAGTAGAAGTTATATAAGTAAATTATCATTTTTTCATAAAGAATATTTTCAAGGCTTCGTAATCCAATGAAAAGACGCGTTTCATACAAAATGAATTTTAAATCTGTGAGAAATAAATGAAAAGTCTAATTAATTCGTCCCGATTTCGATTCTATGGAATATTGGTGCTTTGTACTATTGATAGCTATCTTTTATAATAAGCAGTATTTTCTTATTTTAACTACTGGTATGTGATATCTTTATATAGGGAAATTAGTCTACAGAGAGCTGCAACATGGAAAGAAAGCCACCTGCATTACTGACTTCCAACCCAGTTGTAGATCATTTATTCGGACGTCATAAAAGTTGTACAGTATTGGATTCATCGTGAAGAGAAAAAATCCGCAGTAGGCTCTATGCCCCACTTTATTGTAATGCTGGTGGGAATATAGTATTGCACCTTCATACTCGATCCGCTCGATCGTAATCCTTACAGCTTTCAGGACTGTCGCATAAAAGCCTTTGATGTCAAAGTAAGAACTTAACAAGTTCTCGTAGCATACAACACATAGGCGGTGTACTTTTATAGCCCGCCTTAAGCTGCGAACTCTGGTCAGCCTGGCCATTCGTGTATAATATACCATCAAGCACCGTACTGATAAGAAAAGAGCATATCATTAACCAACCGGTCGTTACCGTCTTACGGAACATTACAAGTTGAAAGGCATTTCAAAATGCATTTACGTACAAATTTACAGTGCTTAAGCTTTATAATAGTAATAAATAAAAAAAAAATCTCAATTGAAGTTAATACACGATTATCATTGCCTAATTCCAATTACCATATGCTAATACCGTAGTATTAACAATTATTTTAAGATAAGCAATCGGACTCCCAATTACTGTACGAGTTATTTCACCCATCGGGAAATACCGACGTTCAATTAAAGGCCATGTATTCCGTGCTAGTTGTGTCTATATCCTGTTACCAGTGTCAGCTACCATTATTACGCACATACGCGCCAACACAATACAATAATGTTTGTAACGATTTGAGGAGCTGGAGGACGATAGTAAGTGGAGCGGCTGCACTAGTGACTGTTGAAAGGTTTGCCTTCATGCCGCACCAAGAGATCATGTTTTAAATTTACGAATTAAACTAGTCTTCTGTCGTATATCAGATTTATGCTGTTAAACGGAAGTGTGTAAACATTGCCGTGTTCCGGATTGAAGGGAGTTGTAGATAGTGAAATTACTGGGGTAACGAGGCTTTAAATATTAGGCCGAAGAGCATAATGCGGTGCAGTGTATACGATCCCAGCTAGCGCCAAGTTGTTATGGGCGGGCGTATAACTTATCATCAGAACCTTCTACTGCTTCAATGTATAAAAAAAAACTTACTGTTTGTTTTCTTTGATACAGAATAGCGAAGAGAGAGCTGTCACAACTTTTTCTTATCAACGGTGCTTTAACTGTAACCATTCAAAACGTTTACAACCACTTCCACAGATAATCCATACAAATATTAATATATAAATAAATAACTGTTACTAAAATCGTCTTTATATTAAACATATCGTAATTAGGATAGCTAAAACCAACACTTGTAAGGATGACCAAGACCACACTGTTGAGAAGAAGGAGAATAAGGATAATTTTTATAGTTTTGTTCGGTTGTCTTATTTTTTTTTTAATGGGACTACCAACTCTGGTGGAATGGAAATATCGACAGTACAAAACATACAGCAGGTACAAAGATCTCTTGTAAGGAAACAGTTCCAATAAACGCTGACAAAAAGAAGGATTGTTGTGATTTTAACTCGTGTATCTTTTTTATGCTGCCATGGCGACGAGAGCTTTAAAACATCACGGTATTAGTCTTATATAATTTTCCTTTAGAAAGATAATAAATCATTATAATAATAAACATTATCCTCATGGGTACTATAAAGCATTTGTAACGCCGGGTATAATATATATATATATATATATATATATATATATATATATATATATTTGTCTATACTTATCATTATAATTTTTTCGCTTAATGCATGAGTTAACAATAATGCACTACTGAGAGTGTTTATCAACGATGTTAATTAATTATTAATAATAATTTACCACAACAGAAATAAAGTTGATGCATAAGTGTTATAAAAACATTGTTTTTACAAATTCACATCGTTCCTTTGTTTATGGCCGTAATGTTTTATTAATAAACTGAACCGAAGTACCGTTACGGATCAGATTGACGGCTGCTTTAAAATCTATAAAGCAAACTCTTAAAATTTCATATTGTCAATCGTTGATCGAGAACTACTCTTAAATGACCATAAAGTAAGCTCCAATTAAACTTACCACCATTCAAACACAACAAAACGTATTAACAATTCCTTCATGACCTGCAATCTAAATTTCCATAAAAAGATTCATGGAGGGAAAGTAAGTTGCCTTTAATAAGAAAATTACACGTTATTTAACTAATAACTGATACTAACATGGCGGAATTCTTTTAAGTTAATCATCAAGTAGAGTAATAGCATTTGTAACACATAAACGTCTTAGTTAATTATGCTACTGTATGGTACAGTTACATGGTGTAGGATTGTCCGGATGATACAAAGTACGATCAGTTGATGTGGAGCAACGGAATGTTAATGCAGTTGGAAGATTATTTCAGCTCGCGTTATGTGAATTTTATCTAAAAATGTCGATCCAATTATTTAGTGCATAATGGAAATGCCGCTCAGGTTGGCGTGTCCTGGGTTGTCCGCGACAAGGAAAACGGCGGGACCTGGCCCACCGTATATAAGTGTACGTGGGGCGGGCGCCAGAGTCAGTGGGCACGGCTGCGGACAAAACGGCGGCGCTTGCGGCACAGCTTGGCGCGCCATCGTACAGGTCGGACGCTCGTGGATGACTGCAGCCTACGTCGGTGCTCAGCTGTGACCAGGTTGCAGCCACATAAGATGAGGTCAGTCATAAGTGCGCAGCGATTATTCTCTTATTTTAATATTGTTAACTAATATTCATTTTAACAACTTTCCATTTTTAAAATTTAGTGTTCAAGAAAAAAATAAAAAAATAAAATAATGGCGGTGTTGTATTATATGATTATGTTTAAATTGATACGTTAATAGGAATAAAAGTGTTTTAATAGTGAAAGTTTTGCTGGTGGTAGGACCCCGCTGTGAAAACAGTACTGTGCGAGCATTACTGCGTTCCGGATTGAAGGGCGTTGTAGCTAGTGCAATTACTGGGGTAACGAGAGTCGATATCTAACGTCTTAGGCAGCGAACGTAACATGGTGCAGTGTATATACGCGAGTATCGCTTACCATCAGGTGAACATTCCAGTCGAGCCGTCGCTTAATTGAATAAAAAAAAAATTATATATTTTTCTTAATATTCGTAAAATATGCATTGCATTTTGTAATTGTTCCGAATTTTATATACATATAATTGTGCCCATGTCCAGCAGTGGACGTCTGTCGGCTGGTGATGATGATGATGATGATGATATAATTGTGATAAAGTGTAGTTTTTATTTCTATAAGAGCCAAAGGAAAGTTTTTGCCGCGCGCTTCAACATTTTCCCGCGAAGTTAATGCAGCTGTCGCTTTTGATTTCTGATTTTTATCAATTGCCGTTTATGGTTTTTCTTTCTTTTTTTTTTTTCGTAAAAGCCTAAATATATATTTACTTAAAAACTTTCATAGATTTAAATTTATTTTCTTGTAACATCCATATACGTTCAGAAAAATTTTAATTTGTGTTATATCATAAAAATATTTAGATAAGCAAATATTTCCTTTGATAACGGTCATAAATTTAAATGTTACTGCAAAAAGGTTTTATTGTAGAAATTTTTTTTTAAAAAATAACGAGAAAGGTTTTATAGAATTAAATTTTTTTATTGGAAAATAATTTTTTATTATAACGTTAAATCTCTGAAATGTTTTATAGTTATAATTTTTTTTTTGACTTGTTTTTTTTTTTGTTTGTATATTACGAACGTAATGATTTATTTTTATTAATAAACGTACGCATACTTTAATGCAGGACGTGTGGTGGTGTTTTTTGACGTTTAACTTAAATTATTTATTATCCGCACCGCCGGCGCCATTTTAATTTTGTATATTGGGAATATGTTGTTAGTTTTAAAAATCGGCACGCCGTCGGACAGTATGCGATGTTACAAGATCACACCTCGCTTGTTTTATGACAGTGTAGGAGTTGATAACTCGCTCAATGAGCTTCTCACGCACATAATGAAACTGTTTTGAATGAAAAGACATTTTGTTCGATTGAATTATCCGATGTTATACAAGTGATGACTCGAATAAGAAAACGTTTCTCAATTGTATTGTAGTCTCTATTATCAATTAATAAACTAGTTAAAAGTCAATACTACGAAAAACTATTAAGACTGCGAGAACATCAGAAATAATATTTAGTTTTCATAGCGGCTAATGTAATTGATAAGATTCAAGCATGATTTTTTTTTTTTTTATTAATAAATCAATCCATTCAATCGTAATGCTTTTCTTATTATACATAGTTGTCAATTACGGTGTTATATTAAACGTGTATTCGTTGCAAATGAAGTGTTTTTAATATTTCAGAAATAATCATATCAGCGTATAAAGCATACCTTGCTCCGTTAAATTTTACTTGCTTTGTGATAATTCTTATTGTTATATGAACACCGTGCATATTTCCCGCGTCCGAAAATTATTGATATCGTTAATTGAAATAATGCGATGTTTGATAATAAAACATTTCAGAACATTATACAACTAGTATATTTCCGTATAACTATTAAATCATCGTTCGTAATCGTATTACTCCAAATGCATCGTGTTACATTATAATCACAACCGCACCGAAAATAAGCCTCTTACGGTATAATATCGTACTTTGTGAAGTTGTCCGTAATTTCTAGTTTTAATTAAAAAAAAAAACATTTAAATTTCTTTACAATGATAATGTAACACAAGTGAAAAAATCTGTATGCATTACTAGTTTTTTTCTTCAATTAAATCTTTCAATATAACTGTGAAATCCGTTTGAAAAATGCAGTTAAAATTTTTTTATTGAAAATCAAAAGCGTAATTTTTACTAGGGGTGAGTCTCTGTTACCAGGGAGCATCCGGGCAGATACCAACCGCACCTACTGTTTCCGTCGCCAAACAGTACTGTGTAAACATTATTTTGTTCCGATTTAAAGGTACCTAGCTTCAACCGGTGAAATTACTGAGGTAACGAGACTCAATTTTCATTAACTCTTCAAAGGACATATTTGTTTAACGATTCAATGTGGATTTACTTTGGATTTCATTGAGTTTCTTGATTTTTAATGTTTTAATTAACCTTGGGCTCATCAAGTGGATGAACTGGTTGTAGGTAGATCTCTATTGGTGGAGAACTTTGTTGGGTACCACCGCAGCTTCTATAGCAGCCGGGAAACAGTGAAATTACTGATGTAACGAGACTTAACATCCTGTCTGAAGGTGGTGCAGGGGACAACATCTAGCGCCACGTTGCTATTGGCGGGCGCATCACTTGGCATAAGGTGAACGTCACGCTGGTGTCTTCGCTTCATTGCGTAAAAGAAAAAAAAATGGAAATAAGGATGTATCAATCAGATCCGATTCCTTTCAGATAATAATAAATTACCAATAGGTAAAGACAAGGAGAAAATAACTCGAAGGTCCGTTCTATGAACCGATTTAGTTGTTGTCGTAGGAGTTGAGGAGACTCCTCCACAAAGGAGTTAATTCTTTACTTTCAAGAAACTAAGCCCCGTATACAAAGAGATACAAATCATGGCAGTGTTTTGTTGATGTATTTATGTATACTTCCTTTTATTCACTAAAGCGGATATTGTGATCTGTTACATTGAAAATTACGAGAGAAAGCTATTCTACTAAAACTATAGGCATATATTATTATAAGTAATACAATAATTTTGATTGTTAAAGCAATCCTTTATATCTTTAGTTTGGAATATATATGTATATATATTCTAGATAAATCCCATAAATATCATCATTAGATGTTTTGGGGGAGACCTATGTCCAGCAGTGGACGTCTATCGGATGATGATGATATTTTCTAGTCGATACAATATCATATACACCGTATATGTGTACTTATCGGTTAAAATCATACTTCATTATCAATTTGTGGTCGTTTTAGTGTTTTTTTTTTATTTATGTTTAGTAAACCCTCGTGACTATGTTGACTACATGGCACTGCTGCTTTCCCTCCACGGTTGTAGAAGCGCAGGTAGACACTACCAATTTTTGCTTTTTGTAGGTCTCTGTTAGCGGAGACTACTGTCTGTGCAATCATTGTTTCTTTCCGGTTTGAAGGGCGCTGTGGCTAGTGTAACTATTGGAGTAAGGCACTTAACATCCCATGTCTCAAGACGATGAGCATAATATGGTGTATAACGATATTCCCAACACCATATTACGTTCATCGTCTTGAAACATAAGATGTTAAGTTATGTTATGTGCAGACGTATCACTTACCATCAGGTGACAGCCTCGCTCGTTGCGTAGGTTCGTCGAATAAAAAAAAAACATGCTTAAGAGCCGAGTGACCGGCGTTGATGTTGAAGTAGAGCGAAGTGGAAGTAAACGATAAAGTCGACCACGTCACTGATAATGGCTAGGAAGAGAGTGAGATTCGCGTTTAGTGAAGTTTAGTTTTTAGATCTTCTTCTTAGATCTAGTTTCCCGTTGCATCACAGATGTAGAACAAATTTTCGCCGAGGACTCTGCAGCGGATACGGAATTATTGCAAAATTATGTGGTTTCAGAACGATTGCATGCGAGCCGATCCTTAACTAACTTAGAAGAGCGCGGGCGGTGTTTACCGCAAAATTATTGGTAAAACATGGCGGCCGCGGAAGTCAATTTTTTTCCGCTAATTTTTTTTATTGACTGAGGTAAAACTATTGCGATACAATTATTCGACTGGCAACATTATTTCCAAGTATTAATCATTTGATTAAATACGCGAAAAATAACAATGAGCAAAAAAAGGGGTAAACTTAAATCATTACTTATAACACTTGTAGACAACCAGTACCACTGTTAAGGCTTAAGTTGATTTATAGAGAATGCTTAGAGGCTTTTATTTATTCAATTAAGCAACGAAACGTGCACGACGTTTGCGTAATGATAATACAACACGCCCATAACAACTTGGCGTTAGTTAGGATGGTATACACAGCAGCATGTGCTCATCGCTTCGAGACGTAGGATGTCTTGTTACCCCGATAGTACACTAACTACAGCACCCTTCTAAACTGGCAGCAGAAATAGGGGTAACAGAGTAACACTAGTAAAATGTAAGTCCTCTTATCGACCGTCTTATAGATCCCTCGTCCAATACTGTACATGACCGATAGTTGCGAAAATATTGTTTTTTTTTTTTTTTACCTTTTATAATATTTATTAAATAGTAATAATGAACTATATGTTTTAACTGTTTGCATTAATAACTACTAAAATTGATATGTCAAATTTATAAGCGTTTATTACAATGTCTGCCGTTGAACATGATAATTGGCAGCGAAATATTTCCCATTAGCTAATCTGTGGTTCGCAACGTTATTTATAACTTGTTAGTCGTGTACAATAGTTAAAAAAAAATAGTTTACAGCTTCATGATTAACTCGTAGAAATTTTATTTCGTCTGCAATAAAACCAATCGGGATTAGATCGATCTAATATCTTAATGACGATCTGGCAATATCTATCTCAAGTTTCCTCCCAAGTTTTTTGTACGGGTTAAACGACGACAGGTGTAACTTGATATTTATTTTTAATTTCTATTACAGTCTGATTTTTAGACCTGTGTCCTTTCGGATTATTATCAATGAGGATCTTAAAAGAGGACCATGAACACGTTAAAATTTTAATGAACTGAACGTAACTATTAAATCCTAAAATAATAGGCGAAGGTAAGAAAAAAAAAAACTAATAAGATATTTCCATTGTCACAATCATCATCATTTCAGCCTGTCACTGTCCACCGATGAGCATAGCATCATTATATTTTATTGTTTTCTATATTAATGTCAAAGTATATAGAACAATTACTAACAAACACTTTGCAGTTGAAACACATGTTATTGTTCTCACATTCGCCTTTTTCGACCGGTCAAAAAGATATTTAGCGAATTGCGAGTAACTTTATAATGTACTATGTAAACCGACGCAATGTCAAATAACATAATGTGTACATAAATCATTGACGGCGAGCCAAAATACAACGTATATGAGTAATTTAACTTCACGTCTTATTCGTCTTTATTAGATAAGGAGCTGGTGTTCGTTCGATTCGACTCATCGATTCAGCGTAAAGAGAAACTAGAATTTACATAGATTAATATATATTTATGTTTCTAACATCTATTTATCACCTCATCAATATTTTCTAGGTTAAAAATGTGCCAATGTATGTGCAAGTAAACCACTATTAAATAATCGGTGATACACTAACAGATAAGTTATTATTAATACTATATGTTTTTCATACAATGAAGCGACGACACGAGCGGGACGTTCACCTGATGGTGAGTGATACGTATGCGCTGCAACACGTAGCGCTCGTACCTTCGCGGCATAGGATGTCAAGTCTCGTTACCGCAGTAATTACATTAGCTACAGCTTCCTTTATACACAGTAACGTCGGTACATTACCGTTTGGCGACCGAATAAGGATACGCGATGGTACCTACCTAGCCGGTCTCCACCAACTGAGAGCCACAACCAGTTCATCCACTTGATGAGTCCAAGTTAAATTAAGACGTTGAAAATAAAGAAACTCAATGAAATCCAATGTAAATCTACATTGAATCGTTAAACAAATATGTCCTTTGAAGAGTTAATGAAAATTACTTCGAAATAATCTTGTTTGATAGTACTCCCTTTACACAGGCCCAGTTTTGATATTGAATACATAAATAATTCGGAGAAAAAGTATTTTCGTGTATGTTTAAACTTCTAATGAAATCTCTTTGGTTATGGTCATAAGCCGGTAATAAATCCGGTAGACGTGATGGTTGGGAGCACTCCCACACGGTGGACCGACGATCTGGTGAGGATCGCGGGAACCCACGAGGATGCGAGCAACGCGGTACCGATCGATGTGGAGATCGTTGGGGTAGGCCTATGGACGACTATCGGCTGATGATGATGATGAAGAGTTTCGATACATTTACTCATTCATTGGACTTAATTAATGTCTCTGACTTTGTATCTTCGATCGCACACAGTGAAGGTTAACATTGTTAGAAATATAATTATAGTCACGTTAACTTTGCGATGTAGCATTTCCGGATGCATCATTTTCACGTGCTATTGTTTACCGAAAACATGGATTTAAGTCGACACAATTACTGGGCTAACGTGATATTTTAATTAAGCTCTGATATTTCAACTCCTTTATATGCAACGCTCAATTAATTGTTGGATATTATGATACAGCGGCAACCGAATATCCGTAATATCGTAAAATGTTAACGTAATCTGTATAAACTTGTGTTACAGCGCTTCCCAACCTTGTTATCGTTCCGTACCGGTTTATAGAACTTGTCATCTATGAGTACCACTCCCCTGATGCGTCCCTTGAGATCTAACTATTGTCAATCTTAACTTTTAAATATGCTCTCTGTCTCCAGCACCATAATAACTTATTACTTATAAAGTTTATTTTAAACTGCACTTTGCAGATATATTATAATAATGTTTACATAATTTAACTGCTTTAAGTTATCAGTAATCCAACCGTTAGCGATGTAAGTTTTATGTGTACCACTAGTGGGGGGTACGTGTATCACGGGATGGGAATCGAGGTTGTAATACAAATCACGAACGCGTTATTGACATGGTCATGATCGATTTCTGCGAGTAGATGTCTACTGCTGCATACGGACCTCCACGGTGTGGGTTAATAGCTACGTTAGACGAGATGACTGGAGATTGACGTATAGTTGTCACAGGTAAAGCGACTGCCTTTTTGCTGCCAAACTACGGTGATCATCTTATTACATTCACCACACGGGGTCAAAGGATCTAAATATCGTTGTAACTATCATGTGATTTTTTTTTTTTTGTTAACAACATATAACACGAATATGGAAACGTCTATAAATCAATAGCCATCAGTCATAACAAATTCATAAGGGAGAATGCAGCTGTTGGGGTTGTCGATAGAATAACAGGATAGTGCTCGTATAGGTTTCAATCGATTATTTTATTCACCACAACTCTCTATCATATGAAATAATAAAGCATTACGTTGTTTTTTTTTTTCCTTTAGTGGTGTTCATTTCGACAAGTAGGTCACTTGTGCGAAACGCCTTTTTTATATAAACTTGATGTCAAATAGCGTATATTGGTTTTTGGTTACACAACGCATTTACATATATAACATATAAAGGATATGAATAGACGTTTTATTACAAAGAAAAACGAAAACTGTGAACAATTTTCTATCTATGTTATATTAATATTGCAGTCCTTTTTTTTGTTCACGAGACGCTTAGAGCAGCGAACCCCCACCTGTGGATCGCGTACCCCTCGGAGTGCGCGGCATCCATTTGGAGGTACATGAAAATTACATTAGTAATGACGGAAATACTGAGAAGTTAAAACGGTTAACTTATTTAAACGTTATTATATCTACAATATGCACTTAAAAAGAAACTGCATAACTAATAACTCATCAGGCGATTGAGAATAAAGAGGGAGCGACAGGGAGTATATTTCAAAGTTCAGATTGACCATGGACACAGCTTAAGGGATGCGATGTACATTTTTAGGAGTAGGTGTAGACTTACCATGAGAGGGATACTTATAAATAAAAAGATATTATTTCTTTTGAATATTGTTATATTAAGTTTAATTCGTTGTTTTTATCTTTTTCTTTAGATAATTATTTACATTAGGATATAAAGATATATATAATAAAAACACATACATTCATTGTAAGCATATTCTTATTAATAGATATTTCCTTACCTGTTCCTATCATCTCTTTTCTAACGGTATATTTAAATATGAGGTCTCGTTACAGCAGTAATTTCACTAGCTACAGCTCCCTTCAAAATAGACCGCAGTAATGTTTGTATACTACCATGAGGCGGTGGAATTAGGAACTGAGATGGTACCTATCTAGAAGACTACCTACTAAAAGATACCCACCACTAGTATATATTCTACAAACATATATTAACCGTTCAACAATATTCTCATAGGCCATCGCAAATATGTATGATCATATAACTTTTGTATAATCTTTTTATATTTTTAATTAAGTTAAAACTTAGGCGGGTGTTATTAGTAAGCTATAATCGTACCACAAAGCGGATACGAATTGTACGAACACCTGTTACTTTGCGATATCAAACGGATGGTACTTCAGTAGTTATATGATCCATTCTTTTGTATATGTCATGTAAATGATATATTCACGGCTATATGTTAATACATTACATTATACTGATATGAATCACTTTAATGCCTGACCAACAATAAATCGAAGAAAAAAATTATAAAACTATATATAAAAAAAACTCTAGAATGGGAATATATGGGATGGGGATACTAATGAGTATTGGCCACCACCAGGTAATTAATATAAAGTTACTATTTATATTAAATAATATGAAATGGTATAGAAAATTGTGTACTATACGGAATAAAGCTGGCTTATTATTATTATTATATATTATCGCTTCTGTTCTAGTTATATATATATATATATAAATAATCACGCGATAACCAGTGAAGTTATCAATAGCATAACAATTCCTATCGCCGCGGATTTTAAATTTAGATCCTTTATGATTTTATGTCTAATTAACTTTTGCTATAGAAAGTCGAACAGCTAGTAGTGTATATATACGTTGATAAATTAGTATGCTATAATTAAGTATTGTAAAGAAATTGTATCGTAAATATGAGATATATATAAATCTTTGTTCAAATGACATTATCAGTTTTATTAACGGTGCGCAATAAACACAAGGTTGTCCAGAGCTCCAATTGTGACACTTCTGGGTTCGAAGTTCGTCCAATAATATTGTAACGAACGCTCCATTTCATATTTACTTGTTTACTTTTTTAAGTGAAAATAATAGTTTTTTTTGTGAACTCGATAAAAACAATATCCTTTTGTTCAGTTTACTCAATCTGACCGCCAAACTTCGATGATGAAAATCCGATGTAAAAAAAAAAATGTTAACCGCGAAAGTATCGTTAACCGCGGGCGTACAATACGTATATTTAAAATCTAAGTTAATAATTGAAATTAAGTTATAAGCTAAAGTTTAATTGCGTTTGATACGTTTCGCTTCATTCATTTATCTTCATATATTTAAGACGGATTGCTTTCGATGTAAAAGAAAACGTCTTGAAAGTGTTTTTATCATGGCATGTCCATCGTCATCATCATCAGCCGATAGACGTCCACTGCTGGACATAGCCCTCGCCCAAACATCTTCATATCGATGGGTCCAGTGTTGCTCATGTACTGGCTTCCCACAACTCTCACCAGATAAATCAGTTAATTGGGATAATTTTTAATTTTGTACATCGCGTTTGAATTTATAAAAATTTCATCAGCCGCACTGATTGAAGCAGTTTTAAGATTCATCTTAATAAATACCACATGGCCTGTGACCATATACCTATGTATATATATATATATATATATCTATGCTTTCAAAGCTTTCGTATATCATCGGCCCGAATGACTTATCTAGATGTTCTGTAACTGCATTTAGCGTCAACTGGGGTTGTTTATGGGTTCTCAAGTGGTAACCACCGTTTTAACTTTAAACATTTGAAAGCAATCCGTTCCATCATCATAAAATTGTGGCTGGCAGTGGAATGGCGGTGTTCGCCGTTACGGCTACCAAATTTATTATTATTTGGTATTTATGTTACTATCAATTTGGCTATACACGTGTTCGGCAACAACTAACTACTTGACTCTTGTTGACCTTCAAGAATTAATAATAGTATTGCCCGTGATCTGGCCAAAATTCGGTCCAGAACGAAATAATATTTGTACGGTCGACTCTACAAAACGTTTGTCTCATATTAATTTCTATTTATATTCAATTAACAACGCGGGACAGATAGATGTGGAGATCTTTGGGGGAGGGATATGTCCAGCAGTGGACGTCTATCGGCTGATGATGATGATGACGACGGTATTTAATTAAGCTGCGAGACGAGCGGGAAATGAAATTTTAAATGTCTTATAACAATTGATCACAGCCGTCCTTTCAAATTGTGTCAGTTTAAAATCAAATACTTAGTCTACCATTAATTCTTACTTACTTCAGGTTATTCCATAAGAACGCCGATTACCACTGGTATCTGATATTGTGTATATATCCGATAGGGTATTACTTCAGGATTTTTACGATCAACACTACGAATTCATTGTGTAGAATGTTCATTCAATTTAACAACCATCAATGTGGCAAGCAGACATTTTAGATCTAATTTATGACCTGATTCTTAATTCACCGATTGAAAATCATTTCCGTTCTTCATCTCATTGAATATGTTATTATTTCCACACGATCTGCGTTGCCCCGATTTATCTATTTGCGATCTAAGTATAAAAATAACGATCCAGATCTAAGTTAAATGTGGACGAGGGTAGAATCAATTGGAAAGATTCTTCTTACAAAATTACGCAGTAATTTGACTGTGAACAGGAAGTTAATCTGAATCGCGGAGATTACTATACCAATATTTGGTGTAGCGGTATATGTTAGTGGTTCCGTTAACTTATGATACGTAAGACACGGGTTGATTTTTAACTAGTTGGAGTCGTGTGGTACATTTGAATGGCCACAGATAAAACGTGGATAGCGAAGCCAATTGTAGACCGTGCTTCTGATAAGATGGTATTGGCTTTCTTTGTTGTACATTTATAAGGTGAATGTCCGGCATATCTCAACCCGGCCACATGCATCTTAACGCGCAAACCAACATATATGTCACTATACAATATCACACTTAATATACAGAGTGTGTATACATTAGTAACGCATGAGAGGCTGTTGGTACTCCTCAAATATCTTTATTGTATCATCTATGGAGAAATCTTTATTATTAAACCGGTTTGATGTTATTTTTGTTAATTCCTTTATTGAGGTAAAATTTCGTTGAGGATGTTAATATTTTCATTCGGTTTATCCTTGTTCATTGTATAGTGTTTTTTTTTTTTAAATTTGGACGTGTTGTCCCTAAAAGTCATAGTTATATCTGTAGTGCACTGTAAACATAAACGCTGAGAGATAAATCTCGCTATGCAGTACTGTATGAGAATATCTTCATCTGGAGTGTTGTCGAGCACGGTTAGATTGGGAGTTAATTACTTTGTTAACGAATGTTGAGTCTGAATGAGTTTTTGTTACTTCGGTAACCTTTGAGACGATTCGTTTTTGCGCTAGATCTTAATGACCGCTCGATGAAGGTTAAAAGATACCTTTTATAAAATCAGTTTAGCGTTTATATACAATCATCATGTTAACCGCTTGAAGTTAACGCTTCCTCATTTATTGACGGCGAGAAGAAATTCATATATTTAATTATTTACTTACCTTAAGCATAATTACTTTATATACTGAAAAATAGTATTTTTTTTTGTGTATAGAAAATTCATGATATGAGCCGTATTTATTGTTTCTATATCATGTTTTTGATTCTTTATTGTTCAGAAGTTGGCCTTGTAGGAATTACAAAAAAAAAATTAAAGTACCGGTTAGAAAGAGAGAAAATCTCTAAATTTTTTATTTCAGATGAGAAAAAAACGCTTCCTTTGTAACACGGAAGTCCCTGGTTCGATTCCGGGGGCAAAAGTTGAGAAGTTTAGTATGGGGACTAGAGTATTTCCAAATTAGCCTTGTAGCGTACTTAATACTATTACTTAACAGCATTGTAGCGTACCCTATATCATCATTGGAGAGACGGAGTATTTTAAGTGAACCCACTTCAATATCCAACGTTTCATTGTCACTTAACACCAAGTGGAAGTTCGAGTGTTGTCCGATTGTTAAGTTAAATAAAAGAAATATGATCGTACTATGTGGATATTTTTATTTAGTGCACTACGCTTTAGTCGCCTCGTGTCGTACGAGGTCCTATCGTTTGCTACAAGCACATCTAGTGGTCGGTCCACTTGCCGATGGTAATGAGCACTCGTGTCTATTTGTGATGCCACGCGCGCATGCTCAGTGACCAGCCCGATGGCGACTTGGTAATAAATTCACCAACGCATTCACCATTAACAAGGATTAGTCTAAATGATTAACATACCATAAGTTTTTTTGTATATCAATGCAATTATTTTGCTCAATTAAAATTAGTTATGGTTATTAATTCTTATAATATGCAATATAAAAGTTTATTATTAAAAAAAAAAAACAATTTTTGTTGAACAAACAACTTAGTCGAGCTGTAAAGTTCCATTATGTTCTAGTGTCTAGTAGTTAAAGAATATGTATGAATAAAAATTTCAAAATAACTATTTTTAGCGATAAATAATGTTAACTGCAAACAGAAAACTAACGATTGAAAAAAGATAAAAAAAAATTGAATACTACATTAGAGGCGTATTGGTAACAAAGTTTTGCACAGCTTATATTGAACCGTAGGTCCTCTTGAGTGACACCTGAGTGAACTCATTTGTATATTATCAAGATCGAAGTAAACGGATGCACCACAAAGAATATTTTTGCATTGTTAATTTCAGAACCTTTGTGCAATATTCACAATAGGCATTAGCAACAATAATAAGGTTACGGGGTACGTAAGTAGAAGTAAGTTTCGCTAGTATAAATTTATATATCTACGTATTTATCCATATAATTTCTACTATCACTTGTACTACTGTATAACTCTTCATCCTTCCTCCATCCGGTCATCTTTTAGCAATACTATCTACATATATATGTTTTATAATTAATGTACTTTGCGGATTCCGGATACACGCCTGATAAAATTGTAAATTCATCAATAAGTTTAACACTACTAAGATCATCAAGATCAAAAAAAAAAATACTTATAACAGCGACATCATGATTGGAAAAATATAAGCGGAAATGTATTTTTAAAGATTTGTCCAAAGCGGAAATGTATTTTTAAAGATTTATCCACGACAGAGAAATGCGGAAATCGAATAAACTAGAAGTAGTGGAGTTCGCTGGCGGGAAATGAAGATTTTCTAGAAATCACATCGTTAGTACAGATATTGTGATTCTCGTATGATATAAGGACGTGAACATGTTTGCTTTACTGTTTATTTGCATTTTGTATCTTACATTATTTGCATGGAGAATATTATAAAAAAGCGAGTCGACAGTTTGCTCTCAATAAAAATTATAGAAAACTCTTCTATTGGCATATGATTTCTCCGTAAAGTCCTAATCATCTGTACTGGGTAAATGTAAACATACTGCACTTAAATAAAACTTTGTCTATACTGCACTATATTACGTTTATAACTATACTTAAGTAGATTTAGATAACGCTGCCACCATCAAAAGATTTTTTTTTATACATTATATGAACAAGTGCTTAATTATGATACTACTTGTTGACAATCGGAGGCGTTATCTAGGTGGTAAAGTGGATTAGCTAAGGGTCTTAGTCCCTCTTTTAAAACCCCCACGTCATACAGTCGAAATTCAGTGTACCAACTTGTGAAGACTTTTTTTAATTGTGTACCGCGAAAGAATCCCCTGAAACGGAATGGAGATTCTTGTGTGTGTTTGTGGACATTTTCAGTGTTGTCTTCTTTCTCAGTCCTTGTATGGTATGGTGAGCGGTAGACCGGCGCGCCGCGGACGGATATACTCGTATATCTAAAAATTTTACAAGTCCGTGCCAGGCCACTGCAAGGTACAGTGTAATTAACCATAATGTGGCACGTGTCCACTCCGGCCGTGGTGAGGCGCATTGGAAACCGGTCCTTGTCGACTCAACGGCGCAAAGGTGAAACTATTGAGGATTGTTTGTACATCAGCGGAAGCCACTGACATGCACTCTTGAATGATTGCGTATGTATATTTATGTAGGTTAAAATTTTGATAGTAAGACAATTTATATTTATATCAATTCACTAAACTACTTCTCAACTCCTTCAAATCCACGTTATTCTATCATCCGAATTCTTCAACACATCACCATCTAATAGCATATCTACTATTATATGTTTAAGTTTATATTTTTATAAATTAACAAAGAACTTTAACTGGAAATAAAATAACAGCGAAACCGATAAAATTATATTTGTACATTGCCGGAAATGCTTTTTGTTTGATGTGCGTTACGTGAAAAGGAAATTGAATTAATGGGAAAAGAGTTGTCATAAATTAATACGAACATATTTTGTATATTATATCTGTTAAAAATGAATTTGTAGGGAAACAATAACAATGAGAATGGAAGCTGAAATTACAATAATATTCTTTATGTTCATCATTACCATTTGACAGACGTCCACTGTTGGACATAGGAAAGATTCCCACATCGATCATGTAAGGATTCGTATGGGAGGATTCGTGCTGTTTTCCACCACGCTGGTTCAATGCGGTTTTGGTGGAAGCCAGGGTCGGTTAGCACCAGTAGCAGGGGATATTGGCTCAGTTCCAGTGAGTTGTTGTGCGAGAACCCTTACACCCCTTTCTTTTTGCCATGGCGAAAGCGTCATCATGTTAATACAAATATCGGACACCGACTTCAGTTTTTACGAAAGAAAATTTACTGTAAGGGTGAGTTTACTTAAAGTTCTACTAACTTTTAAGTAATATACTCGTTGATTTAAAATTGTATATATAAGGGTTGGAGTGGAAACTTGAGGCTCACAATTTTTTCAATGCAGATTTTCAGTTCTATTTTAAAATAATGTGAATGTAGCTTTTCGTAAGTTAGCAGGAATATAAAAGTCTCAGTGGTAAGTAGAGGTATAATACTTAATTACAAGTTTTCCATCCCTCGCTTGAGAAAGTCTAAGTATTACAGCAGCTCCTATTTCTGCCGGCAAACAGTTTGCAAACATTACTGTGTTCCGATGTGAAGGGCGTTGCAGTTAATTACTGGGGTAACAGATTTATATATTTTATTAATAATAATATTAATTATAAATAAAACATTATTGCATTACATTAGATAGGTTATTTTAGTTAAACTCTGTTCGGAATTTAATTAACTTGTTTAATGGATATCTCTCATATGCATCAACGAATATACACCTAGGGTTAATATTCAACAATATTAGAGCTATCTGGAAGAGTTAATTACGAAACAGTAATTATAGGTTCAAATATATATAAAATTGAATTATTTATAGAATGAGTTGTTTCATGACGACCGATAACATCTACATGATTACAGCAAAGGACCAACAGACAGATATTTAATGAATAAGGAACATAAAGGTACCTCTGCTCTCTGCTTTGAGATATATGATGTTGAGTTCCGTTAATATTAGCTCTTTACATATGATGTTGGCGTTTTCTCGCACTGACCACTTTGATCTTTTTTTTTTTTTTTTTTTTTTGTAGCTGGGAAACCTTTTATAGGTCCCCGGGGGCGGGGGGGAGTGCCACCGGGGTATGTGGGAGTCCTTGGGCTAGATGGTGGTGCCCGAGTTTACCCACTAAAACCCAGCTGTGCTCCTTGTATCCGCTATCGACGACGGAGCCGCGGCATGGCTATACTCACCGCGACTCCGCCAGCGGTTGTCTGCTGCACAGACTCTCTCCGGAGGCGTGTAGAGAGCGCCCCCTATTCCGAGTAGTGGTGGTGATGGTGGTCTACCGGTCCACGTGTCGCGATGCGCAGGAGCACTCTGCGCATCGCGACTCTCTCGGGGGCTCGGTGCAATGGGCGACGGCACCCCCGCGCCGCCGCCCCGAGCTCCCCGTCTAAGGCGGGACGTCGTCGTTGTTACGACGTCTGCGCCTCGGCCTTCTTCTAGGATCGAGCGCCTCCCGCTCTCTTATGCGCTCGGCCTCTTCTTTGGCGGAGATGATGTTTTCCGCGAAGTCCTCTGCAGCTTTCCAATGTTCCTCGCTGCCAACCATGGCTTGGATGATGGTTGGCAGCGATACCTCCGCACCGATAGTAGCCTGTAGTGTGGCTCTGTGGTCGTTCCACGAGGGGCACGCCGTGATGGTGTGTTCGGCCGTGTCCCTCTCCTCGTCGCAGTGGTGGCACCGCGTGTTCTCCTCTCTTTTCGTTATTTCGCACAGGTACTGGCCGAAGCAGCCGTGCCCGGTCAGTACCTGTGTGAGGCGGAAGGTGAGCGCACCATGGCTCCTGTTGACCCACTCGCGGAACACCGGTCGGATGGCCCGCACCAGGTCCGCACTGCACCGTGGCTCTAGGAGACGCTCCTCCCATTGCCGCAGTGCCCTGTCTCTTTCTTCTTTCTTCAGCCGACGGATCTCTTCAGATGGTAGTAGGTGGCTGCCCTGCGCGCGAATCGCTGCGCAGCGCCAGAATCCGTTGGCGAGGGCCTTCGCGTCCAGGTCCCAGGGCACGGCTCCGGCGAGGAGACATGCCGCGTCCCTTGAGACGGTACGATAGCCGCGCACTGCCCGCGTGGCCATCGTCTTTTGTAGTCGACCGAGGACAAGCCGGTTTTTGGGCGACAGGTGTTCGGCCCAGATCGGCGCGCCGTACATGGACATCGATCGTATTATGCCCATGTACAGCTTCCGGCATGGGAGGCTCGGGCCCCCCAGGTTAGGGAGCAGCGAAGCCAGGGCTCCTGCGGCTTTCGTGACCTTCGCGGAGAGACGGTGGAAGTGTTCCGCGAAGGACCAGCGGCCGTCGAGGACGAGTCCCAGATACGTCATTGTCTGGGTGATGGTGATCCTCGTCCCCCCCACTACGACCGCCATCTCTTGAGACGGCGCTTTCCTCGGCCCGTGAAAACACAGGGCCTCCGATTTTTCTAAGGCCACGGTGAGGCCTATCCCACGGATGCGCCGGACCACTTGTGCGACTGCCGCCGTGGCGAGGATGGTGGTCTCGCGGTGCGTCTTCCCGCGGCAGATGACGATTGTGTCGTCTGCGTAGCACACGACTTCCACTCCGCGTAAGTTGGCGCCGCGGAGTACTGGGTCGAAGCCTATATTCCATAGGGTAGGGCCCAGGGCCGATCCTTGCGGGACGCCGCAGACTACTTGTTTAGTCTCCCAGGCTTCCTGCGTCGGGTATAACACGGCGCGCTCTGAGAGGTAGTTGCTCAGTACGCTGTGGAGGTATCTCGGTACGGCGTGGCTTCTGAGGCCGTCTCCGATGGTCGTCCAGGGCAGGGAGTTGAAGGCGTTCGAGATGTCTATTGATACAGCCAGCACTACCCCGCCCTGGGCCACTTCCTCTTCTGTTTTGTCCCTCAGACGAGCGATCGCCCCGATCGTTGAACGACCTGAGCGAAAACCGTATTGATTCTCGCTCAGGTTCGGACCGACGTTGTTCAGGTGCTTGACGAGTCGCGCTGCTATTATGCGCTCGAGGATCTTGCAGATCTCGTCGAGCAGAACGATGGGGCGATACGACGATGGTAGGTCTTCGGGCTTCCCGTTTTTCCGCAGCAACACCAGTTTTCCGCGCTTCCATAGCCGCGGCACTCGACCCTGGACCAGACAGTTGGTCAAAACGGCGAGTACTCGCGACTCCATCGATTTCATAGCGAGGACCCAAGCGCGCCCCGGTATGCCGTCGGGGCCTGGTGCCGTGTTTTTGAGGCCCATTTTGTGGACCGCCGCCGCGAGTTCCGCAGGTGTTATAGGCGGGGTGGTGTCCTCTCCGTCGTCATCGAGTACCTCTTCCCGGTGAGCCATCGTCGTCGTTGCACGGTCGACCCCAGATGGAAAGAGGGTCGAGATGACTCTGTCCCGGAAATCCGGGTTGAGGCACTGGGTGACTGGCGGGGCGGCCGGGCGCAGTTTTTGTCGCACCCATTTGTAGGGCTTGCCCCAAGGATCTTCTTCCAGCGTCTGCAGCCATTCCTGCCACGCTTCCGTCTTGGCCTTCGATATGGCGTTGCAGAGGGCGAGACGGGCCGCTCGATACTCTTCGTAGAGTGCGTTCTCCTGCTGTTGATATCTTGTGCGTCGACGTCGATGTCTCTTGTAACGGCGTCGGGCCGCCGTGCACTCTTGTTGTAGTTGGTGCAGTTCGGGGCGCCACCAGTAGGCTTGTCGTCGAGGCCGGAAGGAGCCGGCGCGCGGCATCGAGGCGTCGCACACGCCGTGCATGGCCTCCCTCAGCCATTCCGCACACTCGTCCACGTCGTCGGAGGGCAGAGGCGCCCAGGATGCTACGACGGCAGCCTCTTGGAGGAGGTCGCGGTCCAGTCGGTTCAGGGACCACCTTGGGCCACCGCCAGGTGGTATTGTGTGGCCCGTGTTCGTCGTGTTGGCAGAGACGTCGAAGGAGATGTATCTGTGGTCCGAGAGGGTCTCCGTTTCCTCCCGGACCCGCCAGTTGGTGGTGCGGCGAGCGAAGGCCGAGCTGACAAAAGTCAAGTCGACTATTGACTCGCCTTGTCGTCGGACGCACGTGCTGACCGTGCCCCGATTGACCAGCGCGAGGTTGGAGGACGCCATCCATTCCTCCACCGCGCGGCCTCTAGCGTCCGTCGCCCGGGAACCCCAGAGCGTTGACTTCGCGTTGAAGTCCCCGGCGACGATCACAGGCGACGTCGCGCCGCCGATGGCGGCCGTCAGCTGCGCGAGAAATGCCTCGAAGTCCACCAGAGGTTTATTGGGAGAGAAGTAAACCCCCACTATGGTGAGGGCCCCCAGGTTGGCAGCCACGTAGCCCTGGCCTTTAGTCGTATCTCTTGATGATGGAGGTACAATCCTGGGGCCGAAGAGTAGGGCGACGGATGAGTCGGCGTCGCCCGCCCAGTTGCACCTGGATGGGACGCGGTATGGCTCCGACACGATGGTGATGTCGCTTGTCCACTGCGCTGCGGTTTGCACTAGGAGATCTTGTGCCCGAGCGCAGTGGTTCAAGTTGCCCTGCAGGAATCTGTAGGTCGCCGTTATTAGACTTCCATCGGTTCCGCTCCGGCATCAGGGCCCGCCTCAGATGTAGTGGCGGGCTTCTGTGGCGCTTTGCTCTTCTTAGCGGTCCTCTCTTTTGGTGGTGCTGGTGCTGGTTTGTTGCAGATCTTGCTACCAACACTGTGGTCCGCCGGCTTCCCTTTCGCTGCGCACAGCGCGCAGTGTGGCGCGTTGGAGCAGGTAGCGGAGGAGTGACCCGGCTGGCCGCATCGGAAACAGAGTCCGCCGCGGTCGTCCTCGCTGGTGCAGGTCGCCCTTGTGTGCCCGGTCTCATGGCACTTAAAACATCGCATGGGACGCGCGGAAAGAAGCACGACGCGCACGACTACCCATCCGATGCGCACCTTGGTGTTTGGTGCTGTCACTTTTTTGGCGGCCTCCACTGGGCATTTTACCCAGGCCGTGCCGAGGCCTCTCTGCCACCGAATTTCGCCAACTTTGACGTCGACGGATGGACAGTTTCCGGCTGCGGCTATCGCTTCCGCGACCTCGGTCGCGGTGGCTGAGTCGTCTAGCCCGGTGATGCGTAGCTCGGCGCACTTCTGGGGCCTCGAGATGCGTACCACGTCTTCTCCCAGAGCCTCCTTTAGTTTGGCCGCGAGCGCGTCGGCCTTTTCTTTGCAGGCCGTGCCGGCGACCTCTAGCTTGCGCGCCCCGGTCACGGCCACCTTTAATTTGATGCCCGGGATGTCCAGGGCCGCCAGATCGACGCTTCGTTTCGCCCTCTCCAGGACGTCCTTGTACGAGGCGCCTTTTTCTGCTGCATCGGGCTGCAGCGTTATAACGACTGCTGCAGTCTTTGGGACGCGCAGTTTTCGTCCCTCTTTCTTCTTTCCCTTTTTCTCTGGTGGGACCTGCTTCTTTTTATCCACCCTGGTCCACTCTCGTGTGCGGGGGGGTGGTTGCGAAGCCGCGAATGTTTGTGCGGCGTTGCGTCTCGCGGCTGCTGCCTCTGTGGCAGCCGTGGATTTCTTCTTTTTCTTCTTGGGCCTCTCTGGTGCCGGGCCAGGGTTAGCCGGGGGTGTCAGGTTTGACACCGCCGGGCCCGTATCTTGCGTCTCTTGTGTGGGCCTTGATATAGGTTGTGGTGTGTCTTTGGCACGTTCCTTTCTCTTGTCGGCGGCCAGTGGAGGGCGCGGACGCGTCTCGGGGAGAAGCCGGTCTTGTAGGGCCTCCAGACGAGCGTCGAGTCGAGCGCTCGACAGGGAAACCGCTTCTCGGACCGCCCTCTGCAGCAGCTCTTCGATGTTGAGCGAAGGGGATGCGGGGGCGGTCTGTGGTCTTAGCTCTGAGAGCCCACGCTTGATGCTCGCGAGCTCGGTTCTCACTTCTGCGAGCTCCTTGGAGAGGCGTGTGTTGACCGCCTCCAGGGCTCGCGTTTCCTCCGATGTTGACTTTTCGAGGAGGGCCGCGCATGACTCTCTTATGAGGCTGACCGAGTCTTTCAGAGCCTTCACATAGGGCCCGCTTAGGTTTTTGGATGTTTTGGCGACTTTGATGATGATTTCCAGGCCCTCGGTTATCCGTGAGCCCAGTTTCGTCGCCGTAACTACGTCTTCGTCCATTACCACGTCCGGTGTCGAGGGCTCCGACAGCCGATGAGAGCGTGTCGACTGGAGCCTCTTGGTCTCCTCTATGAGCTCCTTTTCAGCCTGGACCTTAAGGGCTTCCCGCTGGAGTGCGAGGTATTCCTTTTTGGCCTTGGCCAGGCCGACGTACTCACCGGTGGTCGGTGGTCTTCCGCGTTTAGTGCCCTTGGTGTTGGTGGCATTAGAGTCGGAGCCTTCTTCAGGTTCGCTGCCGCGCCTCTTGCGGAACCGTCTACTTATTTTGTCCATTTCCTTATCCTTATCCTTATCGTGGGACTGGGAGACGGCAGTCTCGTTGCCACTCTCGCTCTCGTCAGCGGTTCTTTCCCCCCCCTTCAAGAAGAATCTGCTCGACGTTGATGACGCGGGCGTTGTCGACCGCGACCTTTTTCCCACTTCGTCTAACCTTTCAATTTGCGCTATCGGTGTCCTATTTCCTAGCCTAATGTCGTCAATGTCCTTTCTATTCTCCTCCTCCTCCCTCGCGATTTGCGGTCCCCCCGTATACGTGGACCTGACTCCCGCCGTAGCGGAAGTGTGGGATTCCCCATTGCTGGGACCCACCCGGGGAATATTTTTCAAAGCGCGATCTGCCATGTTTGTTGTGATCTTTGAAGGGAGATTCTGCCCTAGTGCCCTCGGGACGAGCCGCCTGCTCGCCATGCATCCCAAGGCCGGGCACAAGAAACCAAGGATTAGGGTAATTTTTTATAGAGGTTTTCTTCCTCGCGGCCCCCACCGGAGTGGCAGCCCTCACCCTGACGCCAACGGGTCAAGGAGCGAGTCGGCCGACGGTGGCCGAAGCCGTGCTGCAAGTCACGCGACCGACAGCCCGTCGCCCCCTCTCTGTGCGACCCTCGCGGGTCCCGCCCGTCGGATTCTGTCCGTGCCGGCGAATGCCGGTACCCTCCATATCTGGAGGGGGGGGGCGTTCCCTTATCCGCAACCTGGGGACGCGCCGGATGGGAGATCTGACAACTCCACACCGAGCCCGCCGTCGCCTCACCACTGTGCCCTCTGCTAGTCAGAGGGACACGCATGGAGGCCCTTCTCGCCAGGTTATTCGCCGCCAGACGGCAATATCGCTGCCGCCCGGCGCCCAGGGCGCACCGGCCTGACTATTGTTCATCCCAGAGGGAGCCCAACAGACAGGCACATGTGGAGGTTACCCGCCAGTGGCCAGTGTGACCACTTAAGGCGAGCCTTACTGGGCCCGAGGACCCAGTAATGCCCACCCTCCCAGTTAGCGACCGAAGAGGCGACGAGACGCAGCTTGTTCGACCGTGTTTGTCCAACAAGAAGCATCCCTCGTACTCAACGGCCGGGCCCCCCCGGCACGACAAGCCCTGGGGTCCGCGGGATGAACATCCGCGGTGGGGGGGACTGACCACTTTGATCTGGAATATCTCCTCTTTAGTTAAGAATTCCAAATTCAAATTTATAAATTCATTTAGCTGCTACATTTGAGTTTTGTAAACAGTCATACATTTGTTTTTTCCTCATTATTATTTTCTTTGGCGTCGCTTATTACCGCGCAATGGAAAATATGACATATCGGTATATTTACGAGTACGAGCTCTACCGTGGCACCAGTGCTGCAGAAACAGCTCGAAGGATTAATGATGCGTACGGCGCTGGTGTCGCAAAAGAAACCACGGTACGTTTTGGTTTCAACGTTTTCGTTCTGGAAATTTCGACCTTCAGAACTAACCCCGTGGACGACCGGACACCAAAGTGGTAAACGAAGAATTAAAAGCTATTGTGGAAGCGGATCCATTATAAAGCACTTCATAGGTAACTGCAGGCTTCTGGGTAAGTTAAAAAACTGTATTAATCCACTTGAAGCAAATCGGGAAAGTAAAAGAATTTGGCCCTACTCATCGGGTACCTCATGAATTGAGTGAATCGAACTTGCGAACACGCGATTTGTATTGCTGCTGCTGTGTACTGTACTTTGCTCGACCGACGCAGTGATGAAGGGATTGTAAATCAAATCTTTACCTGTGATAAAAAGGGGATACTGTACGATAATCAGAAGCGCTCGTCGCAATGACTGAACCCTGGACCCCCAGCCAAATCCTGCCCTAAATGAAAATTGACTCAGAAAAAGTTACCTGTGAGTGTTTAATGGACTAGCGCCGGTGTCGTTCACTGCAGCTTTCTAAAATCTGCCCAAACGATTGCGGCAGATATTTTTTGTCAGCAATTGCAATCCATGAAGGAAGAACTAGCTATTATAGAACCGAGATGGGTCAATCGCTCTAGGCCACTGCTGCTTTACGACAACGCAACACCACCACCACACACTGCACGACTAACATCCACTAAGTTAGAAGAGCAGCAATTGGAATGTCTGCGACATCCCCGGACTTTACCCCAACAGATTACCATTATTTACGGAATTTGGACAATTTCTTACAAGGAAATAAATTTAACTCCAATGCGGCAGTCCAAACCGTCTTCAAAGAGTTTATTGATTCTAGCCTCCATGGGTTTCTTAGTAAAGGTATCAATGAACTACCTATGAGATGCCGAAAGTGCATAGATAACAACCGTGCATACTTTGATTAATCAAATATATTTTACAAAAAAAAAATGACTACATTTCATATGTAAGGGACGTAATAATTACACTCAGTCTCACAACAGAAACACAATGGGTATTAATTGAAGGTAGCATTGCCCCTCTGATGAGAGAAGACAAAAGTCGCAGCATATTTATAATATATTGTAAGGAGGTAATAAAAAATGTGATCGAAATGAATAAAAGTAACAGCTAAGGAAAAAAACAAAAAAAATATATATAAATGAATAATGGATGAGAATATATAGAATATACAAAGATTGTAAATTGTAAACAGCAGATAAGAAAATGCAATAAACAACTGTACTGAAAACCCAATCCGGGAGGTGATGCATGAAATATAGAAAATCAAAGAAGTGTAAATAAACAGTATGAAAGAAAATATGAAGAATGAATGGGAAAAAAAAGAATAAAAAAGAATACAAATAAAGAGAAAATAATAGAATGGAAAATAAAAGGCCAAATCTAATCCGCCACACTTTATTACCAATAAACTTACTGGCGTTAGTTAGGATGATGTACACTGCACCACTGTTGTCGTCGGCTTGAGATATAACATGTTAAGTCTCTTTATTACCTACAACGCCCTTCAGACCGGAACACATTATTATTTGCACACTACCGCTCGACTGCAGAAATAGCAGCTGTAATGGTATCTAGTTGAAAGAGACCTTCATTAATTCGTTATATATAGGTCCACCATTGTTTCCTGAAAGGCTGTTATGTTGAAACTGTAAATTTTGTAAAATGTATTTAACATAATACAAAATGAAATTTCAATGATGTTTTCAATTAATCGACGTCATCGGATGCTGTGCAACGCTTTTGACATCTTAACTGTGGCGCCATTTCCAGGGCAAACAGCTCTAATTGATTCATGGTAAAATGTTCAATATTTAATTATGTTCATACAAAAAGGCCCGAGCACTTTACAATGGAAAAACAACGTTTGTAAAATTCACATCCACATTATTTATATACATATACATATATATATATATATATATATATATATATATATATATATATATATTTACATTTGTATGAGAGGCGAGCCTCATATTACTTTGAAGTCGTTTCAAGTCTCATCAGACGAGATCACCAAGACGTAAACAAGATAGTAGTGAAGACCTTATTCTATACCTTGTTCTCAATGTCTATTGATCGCTGCCATATCAAAGCCTTGTGATCTCAGCTAAATCATGAATGGTCACTCTCCGGTCAGCCATCACAAATCATTCGACATGTTCGATGTTGCCTCAGACGGACGTGGATGGCCGTCGTTCGTGACGTTCATCTTTTGTGATGGTTCTATTCAGCCGAAACTGTAGAATAGGGGGGAGCATAGTATCTCAATGTTTCCACCAACACAGGATGTAATTATTTAGTACAATTATTTTTTGAAATGAAGGCACTAGTTGATGCTGCTCACTTGGTGTTGCTACTCCGACTGCTCGTAATCAAATTAACATAGCACGGTGAGATGACTTCCTAAGTATATATACATATATATACACACATATATATATATATATTACATATGTAGAAAAGTAAAGGCTATGTAATTTTTAATTTATATTATTTTATGACCTCATTTTTGATGACTCCTCATAAGTGATATACAGTTAAGATGATATATACTGCTCGTCGCCGTAGACGTGAGATGTTAAGTCTCGTTACCCCAGTAATTACACTTCTGTTTATCACCTACCCGGACGGTCCTTAGCCGAGATTACCACCAGTACATCTCGCATTGATTGAAAGAACTTTTCGTCTATAATAGTTGTAAGTTAAGTGAAGAGTAATACAAAGTTAAACAAGTCGACGCTCATTTTAATTGTGTATGTTCAAGGATACATCCAACGCAACTTAGCTGAACACACTTTGCTGTAAACTAGGTTAGCGTCTACCGAGTTCCTGTAACACTGTGACAAACGTTTTAATACAAATATGGGACACCAGCACCGTAATGCATTGATACGCATCAGACATGGTTCAGTTGTAGTTAAACTTATCCAACCATTAGGTTATATGTACCATAAGGTTCTTGATATAGCAGTTAAAATAACTGACATAGCGTTATTGTCTCCATTAAGAAATTTATGCCATATCTCATCAAACTATTGATTTTTTTTTTATTATACAAAGCGACGAGACGAGCAGGCCGTTAACCGGATGGTTAAGTGATACGCCTCCTCATAGCAACGTGGCGCTTGTTAGGATGATACACAGAACAACTCACTATGGTCGTTGGCCAGAGATATAAGATGTTAAGTTTCTTTACCCTAACCGCTTGGAGGCAGAAATAGGGTCTGTTGCGGTACCTGCCTAGACGGTCTCCGGCAACAGAGGCCTACCACCAGTAATATAAGTAACCGCGAACTGTTTCCGCTCGTTGCAATATAATGCAACCTTAATTAAATTACGCGATTCTGATCTCGGTAATTATTATGAAAGTTAATTATCATGAAAGCCGATAAACTAGTCAACATCACGCAAACTTAACAGTTATATTGTGAGAATTTCAATTGTATACATTACATGTATAAACTAATACATTGAAATGCTATTTCCATGGTCACGTTGACGCGGGGGAATGTTTCGCACAGTTCTCCACACAACATGCAAATCTTGCCACTGCCGTGTAAATCGACCTTCGGATTGCTGAACCTTAACCCATTTATGCTCCTGTTCTGTTAAGTTTGTCGAAGGCACTTCCTCACTATGATCACATTTTGTATACAAACGGAAAGCGTATTATATCAAAGAAAGTAGATTAGGACATCAAGCTGCTTCCTTGGCAGCTGAAGTTCAGTTTTTTCAGTTAAAACTATGTTGCAGTTAAATTGTATCCCAGAGATACTGAGCTCTGAAGATATGACATAGAATATTTTAACATTGACCACCATTAGTAAGGCATGAGGATTTAAAGGCACTGATTTGTATGACCTAACCTATTACTAACGCTTTGAAGAGTGCTGTAGCTGGTGAAATCGCTGACATAACGAGACTTCAGCGTATCTAATATCAAAGCAACGAGCGCTACGAGATGCTGCGTATAACCATAACTAGCGCCTTTGTTATCATCATTATCATTTGGTGTGTGTGCTCTTCAAACTGAAGTTTGGTGATCAGATTTAGAAAACTATTTCGATCCTCAAGTATTTTTTTTATCTGATGGTATTTAAGCCCGGCCCACTCCTTTATGTTGTCAAAACATCTTTTCCGCTCTCTGCCAGGAATTTAGTTAGCTCCCGAGGATCAACCTTGGTAATGCATACAGGGATCCTCATTGAAGGTGTCCATAAAATGCAACCTTTGTTTACTTGACAGTTGGTTTGACGTTAGTCACCGGCAGGCATATCATTTACATCTCATCTCAAGGTTTAAACAGCATTTGTTTGGGATCTTGAACTTTTTTTATCGAAGATTGTTGTTTATACCCATGTGTATCAAAACAGTCATCATCATCGTCAGCCGTTAGACGTCCATTACTGGCCCTCTTCCAAAGAACCCTACAACGGGCAGAGATTCAGATGGGGGATTTGGGCCATTTTGCACCACGCTGGCCCAATGCGGCTTGGTGGGAGCCAGAGCCTAGTTTGTTGATTAGCAGGGTGCACTACGAGCTGATGAGGTTGGCTTGGATCCTATGAGTTGTTGTGTGGGACCCTTACCCACATAACAGTCGTTTAATAAATCTACTTGGTTGTTCCCTTGGTCCTTAAACGAAGTTTAACATTATAGAGTTAATGTCTACATAGACATGGAGATTCTTCTTAACCTTCTGTTGCTCGATGATCTGTATTTAATGTCAGTTGTCACCGGATACTATGCGGCGAGGACAAACCTTTTTGTTTGCTTATACATTTAAAGCGATGTTGTGTATAAATTAAATGTAACATATATACTCTTATACTTCATTACAATGCAGTCTACTCTCTCTCTTTGAAAAGGCTGATTAGGACGTTGAACGTTACTATAATATAAACCAAATATCATCATCATCATCATCATCAGCCGATAGACGTCCATTGCTGAAACTAGGTCTCCCCCAAATATATTCACATCGATCGGTCTTGCGCTATCTACATCTAGCGGCTTCCCTCTTCATTTGTAGGGGTTTATATGGAGGGATTTGGGCCATTTCTGATCATGCTGGCCCAATACGGGTTGGTAGGAGCCAGAGCCTGGTTTGTTAATTAGTAGAGTACACCAGGAGCAGAGGAGGTTGGATTAGGTCCCGTGAGTTGTTGTCCGCGACCCCTTTAACCCTTATCATATATAAATATATAAACGAATATCAAAGTTTATAGCTTGAATAATTACATGTTGAATGAACAAGGAAGCGCAGTCTGCTGTGTGTAACAGCTATTACCCCTGCCCCTGTTTCACCACAATTACGTAGAAAGCAGTAACCACCATACACGGGAATCCGGTTACAAAGCGCTGAGTGCAAATAGGAAAGTTTACTGTCCGCGACCTATTAAACGCTGGATTACTGTAAAATAACAATTATGTTGCATTACAGTTACAGTTATTATTACGGAAAAGTCAACATTCAAGGCATTACTCTCAATTCATAAACCGGCTACAAGTGGTTCCTAGTTCAACCACTAATAATTTTCGCATGTTTAAGAATCGATATATGCACTATATTATTTTCAACAAAATAAAAATTTATTACTTACAACACTCTTCGAACCGGAATATGGTAATGTGTGTACCGTTTTGCGCAAGGCGTTGCACGTGGAAAAGGGGCCTTCATCTAATGAAGGTTGGAAGGAATCTACGCCATCCATATTGCATCCACTCGATGATCTATCCCCTGTAGCGTGTGAAGTTTCCTCTTGTTACAGTTACATCGTAGGGAGCGCGTGTTAGTGTTACAAAGTTAAAAAGTTGGCCGCGATTGTAACAACGCGTTGGACATTACAACAAGTAGTTATAATCGAGGAAACGTATTATGCGTTCAAAGTAGGAAACGACTTGTTACCGTGTTATGACGATTAACGAAGATGCTATCTGGCGTCATGTCAGACACGTTTCAATAGAATAAGAAACGGCATAACTATAAAGACCTGAAGAAGAGTAACCAACCTATCATCCTTTCATAGTATAGTCAACTGCTGAACACACATCTCTCAGGTTCAGAGGTTCATATTCAGGAGTTGATTGTCTGGTGGAATGAATTGTCTTACACGTTACGTAAGGCCACGGTATAATCTCCTTTGCAGAAGTGGTGCAAGACAGAGTGGCGTTGGGGTAATCTCTTACATCCCCCAACCATATCTTGAACAACATTATATCGAACATTTTTCTGCCATTATCAAATCACCACTACGCGTGGCCCCGGAATCGAACCAGGACTCCCCTGCAACATTGCCAGCGGACAGCCGGAGACAGTCAATTAAGATATGAAAGTAAGGAATCACACGGAGTCTCAACTTGTTATTTTTTGTTTCAGTGAAGACCCAGAATACGCGGGCAGGAACTACAAAATGAGGAACACCAAGTGAGTTTTGTTAATTTTCATTTAAAATATAATGAAGCGAACAATTTACATTAATGTTAAAGCTATTTAATTTATTCTAACAGCTTAGTCAATAATTCTAGTAATCTAAATGTCCTGCGGGTAACCGCTGGTCGCGGACGGCGCAGGACCAATCGGCGGGGAGATCTTTGGGGAGGTCTATATCCAGCAGCAGATATCGATCGATTGATGATGACGAAATGTAATGCTACTGACAGTTTTATTTTTGGATTTACTTTCGTTAACATAAGATTATCTTTAAGTATAATATACAAAAACCAAAACATGCATATGTTATACAAATGTTTCAATTTGTAAATATTACTTTATTTACTTTTACACGAAGTAGTAGCGTTTCAGTTCGCGTTGGAGATCGATTGTAGATATATTCAGCAGTGGACAATAGACTAACTTGATGATCCCAAAAGTGTCATCAAAACATCTAATATTAGTAATTATCGTATATGTGACAAAATTTTGGGGTCACTATAATTTTAATATTCGACGAGACAGGCGGGGCTTCCGCCAGATCGTATATCTCTACATCGAAAGGCAGCACTAGTTAGTGTGATATACACAGCAGATTATACTGCTCGCCTTGTGACATGAAATATTAAGTCTAGCTATCCCTGTAATCCGGCCTCTAAGTTGGAACTCTTAGAAGTTTTCAATTTCATGTTTACGTAGAGCAAATTAAAAGTTCCTACCTCTTCGTGCACTTTGCCGTCATCTAAAGATTGAACACTAGCCCGCAGCAGTACATCGGACTAGAATTCATGTAGACGACAAAAGCGTAAACTTAAGAAGATAGTAACGGAGAAGTTATTTGAGATGAACTTGGGCGATTTAATTAAAACGTGAGTAAAACTGCGCTAGGAGATCGTACCGGCTAGGCTAGGGGGTCGGTAGCAGACATATTTTATTGAGGATATTAAGTTATTTTAAACATTATCTACACTGTAGAGTTAATTTACATATTATGTAAATGAATGTTCGGTTAAGCGGATTCATGTTTTGAACATAATATTATTACTACTTAGTCATTTTTAAATGGTGCGCAGTAGATAAAAGTAGTAATTGACGCACACGGATAGTATCTTTTCGTTTCTTATATATATATTTTTTGTTCTAACCGCTACAATAAAAGTTTGGCAAAGTTTCAACGGTGAGTGCTAGCAGACGTTTAATCTATCTAAATATATGTTTTATTTACGATTCGCTCTCGAATTTAGATGATTGTACTATCAAAATTGCTTTTTTTTTTTATGCGTATTCATTAAAACGTTAGGACGCTTTACTATTTTTAAGCTCCGTCGGCCTACTGACAAATTCGGGAACTAGTCGTCATACGTTTTATTCGATAGAACCAAATACTCGTATTAGTTTCCATTCAATACGATTCATCTGAAATTTTCATAACAAGAAATAAGTGTGCCGTTTAGATAATAATATGCAACTGCAATTGTACGTCGTCTTATAACCGGAAAGTGTAAACATACGCGAAGATAGCAAAGCGTTATTAAAACAGTTATACTAGAAAATGTGTAATGGAGGTCGTTTTGTCTATGGTTACAGCCTAACGTCCTATAACAAATAATGCGGCAAGTCCTATTTCAGTGCCACGTTAGCCCAGATATGTACCCAGTGATGGCGCGGTGGCCATTTGATGTACAAGGTATTATCAATGATTGAATGGGAAGCTAATCGGATCAAACAATGTTGCATCGACGGCGGATACGATGGCGATATTAATAGCAAAGTAATACAAACACAGTAGCTCCCAAAACATTTAGTTTGATTACAAACAGTGTATCCGGTAGTTAGGTACCATTTTCCTATATAACTGTCCCCCTTGCGCACTAGCTAAGACTACAACTTATAACAGCTAAGTTATCATATCGATTCTGGGACCACACATTCAGTTTGGTGAATGATGATTGAGTACTCGGCTCTTCTTCTTTCTTTCAAAAGAAACCCTGCTTCTGTGGGTGGGGGGAATAGGGTTGTATGTGGATATATACCTCTAAAACCACTCTGATAGTCGTTGTCAGCGCGCTGATGGAGGCTCTGATATAAATGAGATCTCGGAGCTTGGGAGAGCCGTAACCCTTTCTAGTACCCTCGCTAGGTTACTACAACGCACTCGTCGTCTTCCCTGGGATCGCTTAGTAGACAATGAGGATCCCCACCTTCGAAGCCCATGATCCAGGCAGGGCTTACCTTAATTCTGTTTTAAGATTCCGAGACTACATGGCGCTAGAACTTATTACTTAGTCTAAGTAAACTACAGCTATTACACAAGTTATTCAATTCAACAACGTAAACAATTATTACAGGCAACATGTTTCCTTAATATATATAATAAGAATGGATTTTATTTTTTGACTATCACGTGAAAACTAGTGACCGTATCGACCTGGGAACATGACTATCCGACGCGGAATGAATTTTAGATGGTTACAGATTAATTATAGTTGCTACTTCATAGATCCTTCAACATTTTATTTCTAATTAACTTTTATAATAATTTTCCATTTCGTATCGCTTATCCGGTTGCTATAGTAACGATTGTTATAGTCATTTACGATTGCGGTTGCTCTTAAGGAATAATTCAGACAAATTTCATGTCTAATTTTATATTACTGCCAGCGAAGCAGCTAGTATACATATATAAGAATTTACTTTATCCGTTAAGTTAAAAATTAACGGTAATTTCGTGTAAGTTGTTATGTCTACTTGATTTTAAGTGAATGGATTTTTAATCTGTTCTCAAGTGAGCTTCCTTTCTCGTGTTGTGTAATATTATTACGTGATATTAACTTATGTATCACACATAATGGATTATTTATCTCTTTCAGTTTTATCTTCGGCTTCTGTTGATGCTATAAGCAGTGTGTATGAACACTTTTTTTAGAAGATTTCACTGCTTTTTGAATTAAATCCAAAACTTAACAATTCCTTTCTTATTGTACTCAATACGTTTGATATAAATCCTTAATATATTTATTTTATTTCAACAAAACTAAATCTTCAATTAGTAAGGGAGAGTATACTTATTTGTTTTGTTTACAAGGAACCGACAACTTAGAATCGTGGATTTTAACCGTAAGGAAAATCACAAGTAAAACTATGTGGAATAAAAAAAATCGTTCATGTATCATCCGGAACTTTGTAATGGAGAAGTGTTCTTCACCATTGTACCATCAAATAAACTTTTCGGGTGAAATGAGAAACTAAAGTTACATATCCATCATCCCTCCTATAAAGTAGGTAGAAACGAATGACAATTAGACTATATAATATGAGTTTAATACTTTGATGACTTACATGAAGTTTGCCTAAGTACACCCCCCACTGAATACACATTCGTTGACTACTTTTCATCTCCAATTTCAGCTTTTATTTCACCATGTTTATACTACACGAGTTTTTTTTTCAAGCACACCTATTTCCAAATTTACAATGACTAAATTTTCCTATAATAGAACAACTTTCCTGTAATAGTAGCTTAGTTTCCAGCTATGAGTGAGCTCCTGACTTGAGTCCTAAATTAAGTTAAAACGGTTCAGTAATTATAACTTAATAGTGGTGACATATTACAACTTAATATCTTTTCACATTTAACATATATGAAATAGTCTATTTCTGGAATTAGCGACGTTGGCTGGATGTCGAATGCTGTTGTGGTTTTTGGTTTCATCAACACGTTTTCCTTCACCAATCATCTTTGAGTTCTTCGTTTACTATTACTTTACGTATTAGTATATTATTTTATGATTTCTTTGTTGCCGGAGATAGTCTAAATGGGTACCACAGCAGCCCTTATTTTTTCTGCCAACAGTTATGTGGAAACATCTAGCGCCGCGTTGTTACGAGCAGACGTATCACTTAACATCAGGTGAACGACCCGCTCGTCTCGCAACTTAATTGAATAATAAAAAAGTAAAATATATTATAAAATTACTACGTATACTTATTATAATTGATATGAATTTTCCAAATTGCACAACCCAACATATTCCTCCATCTCCGGGGAAGAACCGTTCAAATCGCACGTGATACCGTCTAGACGGTATATTCTAACATTTCCTTATTTATACACATCATAGACAAATAGAAATAATAATGATTAATAATTATTTATTACTGATTTGATAAGATATATTGCAAAAATCAACAACTTAGGAGCGACAAGAGCAATTAATAGAACCTGATTCTTAATTTTAAAGAGATAAAAATTAATGTATAGGATTATCAATAAACGTCATTGATATCCTTTATCATTAAACACCTTTATCATTAAAACAATATTTGTCATTGAAAATTATACTATTACTATATAACTGTATTTAAAGCTCTACCTCTCTTTATCGCTCTTCCTCGTCGTAACAGTCTTTAATTAGATATCAATGAACTCAAATATTATTTTTTTTTTTTAATTTATACTTATATTCTTTCCTTTATTCTTTCTTCTTCTTCTCCTTACCTTTGAAATCTTTTTCTGTCCCAACAATTTTTAACCTAATAATACTTGCCGATAACAACGAAATCGGAGAGAAATGTACAGGTAGAGTACTACCCTTCATCATCATCATTAGGTGTCCTCTTGAACTTTGGCTATCACATTGAAAAAATTAATTCGATCCTCAGCTATACTTTTTAACTGAGGGTATTCAAACCCGGTTCGTTCTTTTCTTTCGTGAAACCATTTCTTGCGCTGGCTATCGGGTGCACGTTTTCCAGGAATTTTGCCCTGCAGAATCAACATTGGGAACTACCCTTCTTTTCCCCATTTTAATCTCGATTTTATTTTTAAATAAAATAAAAACTTCTTCAATATCTGATTGGTTAATTAATTTTTGCTGCAACAGAAATGCGAAGGGAACCTCTCGTTTGTTTTCGGTAAACTTTAATACAGTCACCGGAAGAAAACAGTTTACTTTCAAATAGTTATGTATATAACTACACAGACAATCGTAGTGAAACCGATTGCGCTCCTGACTCGTTATTTATATTCAGGACAGTTTGAAGAAGTAACCGTACCATGATGACGACCATCGGGGCCAATTGTAACCACATTACGAGTCGCACGCGCAAAAAGTAAAGGTCGCGCCATACGGTACATTACTGTACGACATCTACTTACCATTTGCTTCACCACACGCGTCTCCAGCACCTTCACGTATACAAATATTGAATTGCACTCATCCTATGCTTGGTACTTAAATATCAAGCTGTAACCTAGATTTCAAATTAATATCCTTATATCAATATACGGTGTATATCTTATTCAACGAAATGTCAAGACGAGGAGATCGTTCACCTACATATTACTCTTGCATATAACATTGCGGCACGAGATTGCATTATAATCACTGCACATTGGTTCCATCGAAATCATCGTCATCAGTCGACAGACGTCCACTAGTAATTTCACTAGCCACAGCGGCCTTTAAACCCGCATAACATCTGCATACTATTGTTTTGTGGCAGGTATAATTGCTACTGTCATACCTCACCATATCATCTGCGAACTTACCACCAGTGTCGTGTCACCAGTAATCAGAGATGTATATATATATATATATATATATATATATATATATATATATATATATTATATATCAATATCGTGTCGATTTGGGTCGAGAAACGGTTTGACGAGCTTTCGGTGTTCATTCATATAGAGATTGGAATTTATAAGTTGCGCCCAGCGTGACTTACGGTACACAGCGACCGGTTTTTCTTAATCATAAAGAATAGTTTAACAGTACGCATTATAACGTGATGTCGTAGACAACGTTCATCGACCTCCCACCGGTAATGGTGGCATCATCCTGAATCAAGCCGGTCCCGACATACCGTTAACTACCATGCCAAGAGATATCTCGCCAAAATAATTGTTCTATTTGTTCAACGGTTACACCTTAACAGTTAATTATTTCTTAATGAAGGATTTCTATAGGAAACAAGCGGAAATAGGCGCTGCTACCACTCCTAAAAATTTATATATATCATCTACTCTTAATAAACACACTAATCTCTCCCCCTAATACTAGTGAATAGCCTACTTATTTGCATATACCTAGATAGCCCTAATGTAAAGTCAATATCCGTAGTTGTACCACATAGGTACCACCGCAGCGCTTATTACTACTGCTAAATAGTTTTCAAAATACTGTACTCCGGTTTGAAGGGCGCTGCAGCTAGTGTAATTACTGCAGTAACGAGAGTCAATGTCTTTAGTCTTAAAGCGACATAGACAATGTGGATCTATATCGATCGATCGTCTAGTCGCTTCATAATTTAAAAAAAAAACGAACACTAAGAAATGTAAGATATTTGGAAATGATGAAGAAAATCAATATATTTCTTATTTGTAACTTTGTGTTGCTAGTTAATATATTATCAGAACTATAGAGAAGAAGAATACCTTCTGTCATTATTGGTATTATTTTTCTGTTCAAACTTGCTTCAGAATAATTTATACCCCCGTGTCTTAGCGGGTTAGCGTCTGCCTCGTTACACATCAGTCACTGGTTCGATTCCAGTGCCGCATATGGCACTTTGATTATTCAGCACGCCCTTCAACACCCCCGTCCTCATTGTTACTTTACGACGACACAACACATGTTGGAGTTTCATTTATATATTTTTTTTTTCGTTTTAAAACGTTTCAGTTGTATATCAGGAAAACAAATTATTCACGTCACTTGCCTCTCAAAAAAGGATTTTTATGTCATAATTCGCAACAGAATCGGATATGGGTTTTTTATTGCTCGAATTAAGCTGCACTGTGCCGTATCACTTCCGTTCGCCCAGGTCAGTGATGCCGCCATAAAGTTTTATAGTATGAGAAAGTTATAATGCAACTTTACACGTTTCACATTAACCGACGACAAGTGATTCAGAAGTAATGAGTTTACGTAAGTCCTTTACGTAATGTCCAACGTTCGAATCCAGCTGGTACGTTTGTAAATATTCTAAATTCTTACACAGAAACAGCTGGTTATGTTTACAATAATATATTAATAGTTCAATGTCTATCAAAATAATGATTGTCCTCTATTCAAAACATCCAGTGTCAAACATCATGTTAGAATTCTTATTGATCCAGTCATCCTCTATCATTCATTATTGGACGAAACGAACAGAGCGTTCGCGTGATTGTAGCTAGGATGGTGCATACGTGATGGTGACAACTGCACACTGCGTTTGGACGACGATGGTAACTAACCAAACGGTCTCCGGCATCAGGCTTACCACCAGTAAATTTTATTATCATTAAACTATAATCACGAAACGATTTATATACCAATGCACTTTCTGAAGAGCGTAGGAATTCGGCGCTAACTAGGATGATATACACTGCGACACTGTGATCGTCGGCTTCAGATATAAGATGTTTCTTTATCTTTATAATTTCACTAGCTACATCGTCCCTTAAACCGGAACACAGTAATCTTTGTACAGTATTGTATCGAAATAGGGGCAGCGATTGTACCTACCTAGACGGTCTCCGGCAACAGCGACCTACCACCAGTAATGATCTCTATCCATTCTACTCATTTTGTTCATGTCATTTTCTTAACCCTTCTACTTCCTCCTGCCCTTCTCCCAGCTATGTGGTGTCGGCACAGTATATACTTCTCTTCCACATCCCTCTATCAGCCGTCATATCTGAATCCACATACTCTTCTTACACATTTCGTCTTATTCTTAACCCTTATATTAATTATATTTGTTGAGCAATAAAACCTTTTTTTTATTCAATTCTATTCTTCTTTCTCTTTGTTTTCTCTCTTAATATTACATCTCTTAACTTATATTAATTGTCTTTACTATATTCCTATTCAGAGTAATATAACCTTAAACTTTGTCATCTGTATATATATATATATATATACAATTTGTCTTATAATTGGAACTTAATCCACAACAACAACATAAGTAGTATAAGTGTAGTGGTTTTTTTTTCAACATGCTGTCTGCTCTTCCGTTACGACACAAAGAAAGCGGCCCGTCTCAATCAGCGGTAGAAGAGTCGTATAACTGAATTTCACTTTTAACGTTACATATACAAAAGATGAATTCTATTTATTTATCATCGTACAGTTTCGTAAACTATTGTCCATTTATATTTGAGTAATGCAACTAAAAACTTTCATTTAACCAGCGAAAGTAAAAGCGCATGTCGTATCACGTCTAATGAAACAACTGACCCTGAATTCTTTGATGTGAACATAATTTTTTCATGCAAGGGTTTCTTTCTATGCATCTCCTTAAAATACTGTTCAGAGCTCCTCTTTTATTATTTACGTAGTTTATATATTTATTACCATTTACATAAGTTCTATTTGTCGCAACTTATACGTGGACTATCGTTTCCACTTATCTCTTCATTTATAATTAATCATATTCAAGTATACAATATTTCTTCTTGTCTACGATCACTGTTATTATCTTCTTTGTTTACTTATCTATATATTTTTAAGCAATATTTAACGTATTTATTTTTAAGTAATATTTCTCTATCAATCTATGTGTACTTCTCCTAACTATCCTTAACTCTGTCTCCTGCTCTTTTATGCAAAGGTCATTAACAGGAAGGTCGAGTATTTGTTTGTTCACGGTTGTTGTTTTTTTGTTTACCTTATCCTTCTTGTATTCATTTTCGTCTGATGTTATCACTTGAATAATAGACAATAACTTGTTGCATACATATGACTGTATTAGAATTTAGTAAGTTCTCGGTCTAGGAACAGGCGTAAAGTTATCGGATGACTAAATCCCGAATTTGAGTCGGCGCCGGTTTTAAAAGAAAGTGACATTAATAAAACATGTAAGACCCCAGGGTCCTTGCTGTAGTTGGCCGTGATGGGAGTGCGTTGACCTTGGAGACGATGAACTTGGGTCACACCGGTCCGCAGTGACGGTAGATACATCAGCCGTTGCATAACCAACGGATGATGTGAGAGAATCCGAATTGTGAACGCATCACATTCAATACTCATCATTGATCTTTTATAATTCCTTTAAAAAGGTCAAACCGAAAAAAAGTTTTATAAGTACAAAATTAAGTTGATTATATATATGTAAATATTATTAAGCATGTATTATCTGAAAATAATATATTTATTTTTTATACAGATAATTTCTATAGCAATAATGAGGTGGCCCATACAAACTAATTTATTAACTTAAGTGTCATGGACATTCCTAACTTTGCTACGAACGGAATGTTTTATAACAAGCTTTATTGATACGGCATTGACGAAATCTTACATTCAAAGTGTAAAGGCATATACATTTCTAAACTTAAAAGGCATTATGAGAATATGCAATACAAATGTGTTTACTTAAGGCGAACGGTATGACGTGTACTGTTAATTTAAGTTTAATATGAAACAACACTTGACGTCGTTGTACGTTACAAATAAGTGAACACGTCTATTTATAAGGATTGTTGACTTCTTTCCGATTTTCATCAGTGTTCTCTGGCTGACGAGGAGTTTATTTACTTTTGTGAAGAAGCGAACCATGGTGTGGTGGTCGTCAGACAAACGTCTTATCACTTAGCGCACATTAATTCTCTTTGTTTCCCATTCGACGTTCAGTAAAACATCAATAGACGTAACAAAAATAATAGATTTTGTCTCCATAAGTTTTAGTCAAATTTATGTCCTGTCTACACTTAGATCTATACTTAGATGCCACCTACACGCGTTTTTACGGCGTTTTCACCATTTAGCGGCAGCACTGTTCATCTAGTAACAGCCGTCTATTCATTTCTCTCTTCGTATTTTGAAAACATTTCAATTATGAAAAATATTAAGTAAATCAAGGTTTCCTGTATAAGTTACTTCTAGCTGTTGCTTGCCCGACTTGCGGTCCGTAATATAAAATTTGACTTGAAATATGTCTGAAACATTTCTTGAGAACAACCGCAACTGCAAAATACTTTCTAAAGCAACCGTTACTATACCAACCTCATAAATAATACTAAACTAAAACTGTTTATAGGAAGTTAATTATAATTAAAAGGACGAAGGATCTATGGGATTTAAATAATGAATGGCTTATAACCATCTACCATTCATTCCGCGTCGTATGGTCATCTTCACATGTCGACACGTTTACCATTTATTAAGTGATTGGCGATCAAAAAAAAAAAAACATTATTATATATGTATAGATATATATATATTATCCTCGAGAGATTAGTAGATGAAAGATATCTCCAAAATGAGTAATTGTTATATATGGTTAATTAAATTTAATAGGTACGAGTAGAAAAGTTTAAGTTAACGTTAATGTTTTCATTCTGTGCTCCGAAGTGAACGCGAGGGAACGTTCCTCGTGAAGTGTGAGGTACATCAACAGAGAGAAACCCCTGATAGGAGCAGGAAACCAAGCCGCTCTCTTTATATATTGGAGACCGAGGATCAGTCTTACCGGTCCGAAGGAAAGTCGAGGTATTGAATACACGTTTGAGAGGATGAACTGTTTATATGTTAGCCTAGATCTGTTGACTGTTAGTCTTTATTTCACTTCCTGGTTTATAGTAAGTAAAGCTTCATCTTTAGGTCTCTTCTATCTTCTATGTTCTATGTTTCTTGAACACTTCTCGATCCTTTTTTTTTTAATTATTGTTATTTTAGCTAGATGGATGTATTATTTATTGAATGTTAGTAATATTTGTAATTTTATCATAACTTCTTCCTTACAGTTTGAATTGAATTGATGATTTAAGTTATCGTTCGGTATCTTATATGATATTACTAACAATCTGTGCTTACCCATGTTGTTTTTATTCTCACCGTGAAGCTATGGGATGGAACCGATCCACAAACGAGGTACACAGCATATGGGAGGAAACCAGCGAGATCAACCTGGTAGAGTGGGCTACCCCTTGTCTAGATTAGGTGTTAGCACACTGGCTTACTCGTGCGATGACAGAAGGAGGTATTTTAAATTTCTGTTTGTGTCAAGGAAAATCTAATAGTTCCTTTCTTTCTCTTCTAAAATTATCTTTAAATTCTATCTTTTTATTTCCTTAAATGTTATTACTGTTACTAAGTTATCTAATGGCCCAGTTTTTTTTATCGTCCTATGTGGTGTTACTGCGATATTTTGTAGTAAATTTTTTCTGTTGTTGTTTACTTAATTGTATCATTGTAGTATTTGCTCTCAATGTTTTACTTATCTAAAATTATCTAATTGATCTACCTTATTATTGAATATCCATTACATGATCATAGCAACCAATGTTTTTTTTTTATCATTTCTTTCGTAGTTTGCGTCTACTGCATATTGTATTTAGTAAGAGTTTATGGATGTTTATGTATTTGTATTGAATGATTTTATAATTTTGTGGTTAAATTCAGTTGATGTACGGCTAGTTGCACGACTTAAGCACACATTGTGCTTAACCCTCTTACTTACGTTTTCGTAATATTTTCAACCGTTATCTCATTGGATGTGCAATGTACGCTGATAACTGCTGATCTTTAGCAGCGAGGTTAAGAGTCCGTCTCTTGTAAATAAGAGGACAACAATTGAAAGTTTCACCGTGGGTAGAATTTCATTACTGTCTATGGAAAATCTTAGTTAGACAGATTTTTTTAATTAATTAATTAAAAGATGTATTTTTCTCATCACAATGTAATTTGTGTTTTTTATCTCACGCTCGCCTATGAAGCCGGCGGGACGAATCGTATGACTATTGTTATGTACACCACCCTAACGCGTTGCGTGGTGGGGATGGTAGAGCAAGGTACTCCTTGCCCAGATGGGATGCTGGCGCCCTCGGTCACACTGGTGCAGACATCATGAGGTATTGAGCATGAACCCGAAACTCCATTATTTTACAACAATATTCCCAAATAGTTTACCCTATCGCACCCTCAGAATCTATGTTTTTGGTTTTTAAATCACCCACAGTTTCTTCTGGTTTTTTTTAATGTATCTTTGATTTCTCTTACAGTTTACTATTCCCTAAATTCCATCATAGATATAAATTACACTTACTCCAAGGCGGCCCTAAATTTAGTAACGATTCCTACCTAAAAGATGAATCTCCTGTTATGTAATTAAAAAAAAAAATTAAGTGCTGTAATTTTTTTTTTAGGTTATTGTAGTTATTGATATTTAATAAAAAACGGATGTCTGTTGTATAGTAAAGTTTTTTTTTAACGTTCACTGAACAGCGACAGAAATAAAGATTTTTCATAGCACCTGACGTCTGTGAAGTTATTTTTATTGTACCTCACAAAAGTTAAAGAGAAACAAAACTTTACAATAATCTCAGATTTGTTCAAGTTCAACAGTTCAACCGATCATAAGTTTTACTATGTTAATGAGTAATAAAAATATTTTCTGATTCAGATAAGTTTTAAATAATAACCGATGAGATTCTAACTTAATGAAAAACTATATACAAATACAAATACAGGTGAAGTATACAATAATTTGGTAAGATTTATTACGAGTTTTCCTTTGGAGCTATTCCCAATTTTCTGTGCATTACTATGTTTTTATATTTACATGTATAAAAATAGCATATTCCTCGAATGTAATCTTATGTAAAGTTAACGCGGTGCGAATGAGCGTTTATACTTCATTATAAGTTAATTTCTCTACTTAAGATAGTTATCGATTGTGTGTTAGAATATTACCCTCTCCACTATGTGGGAGACGTATCACGAACGGTTGTCGTAGATGTAACGGATATAATTATAGCGATCGTAACAGTAAATGAACATGGTGATGGAAAAAAAAAATCGCCAACAATGGATCGTTAGTAGTTATCTTTAATGAGTTGATAGTCAAAGCGTTTGTTACGATTTTATATGGTTACACCTTGCGGCGTACGATAGGATGTGCGTGCGCATGAGGAAATTAAAATGAACCGTTTTCACCGCACGCTTACCCAACGGAAGGTATGAGGAGCAACACCACTGGAATTGCAAAGTGCATAATCCAAAATTAATGGAGAAACAGGACGACATTGTAAGTCAGTATTCATCCATAGTGGACATGGGCTCGGACCTCGAGCCGGAACAGCCGGAACGGAATACGAGGTATTACCTGTTTAATAATTGTTTTTTTTTTTTTTACAACCATGTGAAGCATTGTTTATGTAGCTTATTTATTCTACAGCTTATTTCTATGTTATGTTCGCTTTGATTGTTATATCTCGTTAATTATAGATATATATTGTATGATTTTTTTATGTATTCTGAACACCCATTAAATAATCATCTCTAATAATATAATTTAAAAGATTTGTACGTAAGGCATTGTCTTTAAAGTTTAAGTTTTACTAAAGAGTTTATTAATTTTAAGCAGAAATCCGAGAAAAAAAAATCGTTTAACTGCTTTATTGGAGATGTTTCTCTACAAACGTCTCTTGTATATTGAAATTAATATATTGCCTGAGGAATATTACTTATGTACCTTATAAAATGTAACTTTTGACTTCAGTAATTGGTTAGGACAATTTATTATTTATTCATATCCGGTCATCAATAGTTGTCTTAATATTATCTATTGATATTTCCATGATAATTAATGTACAGTGTGATTATCAATTAGGTGATTTGTGTTCAATCGAATATGAACACAGCTCACGTTTTGTTCGTGGGATGCTGACAGGGGAATCTCTTTATCTATCATATGGACAATTAGACCCCTGTTCTAAAAAAGGTCCTGGTTATTAAATGTGTATGTTTCTAACCGGTGGTGTTTTTTTAATATTACAACCATGAGACATATATGACGAGATTTTCAATGGAAAGTATAATTAAAAGAAGATATATATTTCTTTTTTTTTTCATACGACCAAGGGACAGGATGTGGAAGAGGTTCGGGTGTTTTATTATTGTTTAATCATTAAGGTGTAGTTTTCACTGGTGCCTGTCACTATTAGGATACTTCGATAGCCTGCTACATGTAACTGACTGTATGCATTGTGATATTATTTACGCATATCTTTATTGAATATATTGTTAAGTTATCATAAGTTATTGTAATATATATTAATTTTGAACTAATTTATTTTATGATTTGCACAGAATTAAGTCTCTTAGTCATTTAAACTCAAGAGTAGCTGAAAGTAATCTAAATAATACAATTATATGTAATATTTAAATATTCGTTTGTAAAACTAAAATTTCGGTATGCAGATGAAGACGATCTGTAATAAATCCAAAATTTTGTCTGATTTTTAGTACATGTCTGTATGTTTATAATTTTAAAGGGAATAACGAGAACTTATGATATTATAATTTGGTATAACCCGTTCATTATTCGGTCTGAGTCTTCATGTATGGCGTTTATCACTTCGCTGAACTATCATTTAATGAAGCTTGAAAACACTTGTCTTCCAGACACGTTATAAATATATTAATTTGACGCCAGCGACCTGTTGCTCATTCCAGTGAGAAATTGAGGCTGAACAAATATCACATTAACATAACATTAACAATAGAGTAACAATTTTCGTGCGAGATTGTAACACTGTACTCGGTTATGAATTAAACTGAAAAAAAAAAACAATTAAATCTTCTAATATTTTTGATGGTGCTCTTTGTTGCTGGAGAAGGTCTAGTAGTCCACCGCAGCCTCTATTCCTGCTGTCAAATAATAGAGTGCAAACATTACTGTGTCACAATTTGAACGACGCTATAGTTAGAGTATAGAAGATAACAGGATTCAATAATAATAGGAAGCTGCGATGATGGTTACAACAATTAATCTGATGATCTAACATGATGCTTATGTGCATAAAGTTGTGAAAGATTTTCTATATACAAAAAAAAAATTACATTAAATCTAATATAGCCTTAGCCTTTTTATGTCATTATAATTAATTGTCATATATATACATATACATTAATTATTCATATATACTGTAAGCTTAGTTTTCCTATAGCAACTGTAGAATGCGTATGTATGTTGTAGACGATGACAGATGTTATAGAATCCGTATTTATTTGGCTTTACCTACATATTATTTACTTATTAAATAAATGCACTCATACAAATGTACGTACAATGTTATGTAAAACATTTTTAAGATAGCTTTTAGCTCAGATGATGTTCAAATGTGATTTAGATAAATATCATTTCACAGATCTTCCTGTTGGTCCATCCGGACGAAGCTGGAGAAGTTGCTGTTTATAGGAAGCGGCACTCTGTTCCTGGTGTGCTGCGGACTGATTGCTACCATAATTATGGTAGCTGTGAATGGCTACAACATCGTCCACCGTACGTAACTCACTCACACATATGAAAGTTCAAATGATTTTAAAACGACTATTAATATAATACGTCATCTTAAATATCATTTTAGTGTTTAATTATGGTTTTTCTTATAATATATAAAATATTAGAAAAAGTTGAATCTTCTAGGTTATAATGAAAGTTTATTATATATTGCTAAAAAGCAGTTTTCACCCTAACCTTTGAATAGGATATTTGAACGACTACGCATCACCTGTATGTTAGCATTTGATTTGTTTACTTAAACTTACCTAGGAACCCCACAACTAAGCAAACTCGACCGTCCCGGAAACAAATCGGGGTCCTTTATTACAAGACAGCAGTTTAGTTACCGCGCTATGGAGGCAGTTAACTTTCACCTACTTTTCGCTCTTACATACATATTCACCCATCGGCATTGCAACCTCGTTTTCATCCACTAACCGTATACAGGGTGAAAGGCAATATATGTAGATTCTAAAATTAAAAAAAAAAAACACTTTTTTGCTCAAACTGACGGCCACGGTTCCTGATACAAGCACGGAGCCATTTCCTTACGTCAGCTCGAGTGACTCGCCACGTGAGCTGTTCGCTTATACTGTCGGCAGCTTTAAAATCTGTGTAGAAATAAGTAAGAAAATCATAGAATTTTTCCTAGAAAATCGAGAATTTTTTGTAAAATATTTTAAAAATGAACAACTCCAGAAGCATTGTGTCTGTATGGTGTATTCCATACATAGATAGATAGGACACGAGCTAGACTTTAGCTACTCCAGATCTTTTACACCTAATACCTTTCACCCTGTATTTTTTGACTTTCAGTTTATGGAAATTGTGCTTGATTAATATACAAATAGGCAATTAATATACAAATATAATAAATAAATATAAATATATGTAGATATTGTTATTTCAAGTGGAAAAATATTTGAAATTGCTTAATATTAGGTAAATATATACACTTCCAGTTTAATTCTCAAAACTAATCTCCGTATAGTTTTCTTATTAATATGAGTACGAAATATATACTAGTATTAAAAAATTTTTAGTATTAAGAAATCTTATTATAACTGGTAACTTGTGTAAGGTATAATATCTAAAAAGTAAATACTATGGTTCCGGTTGGTGAAGAAATAATTTATTTCCAAATTTTCCCGGAAGGGTATGTACAAACTTCCCTAACTACTTTTCTATGTAAGACAGAAAGTAATTAATTACTTAATATATATCCTCGCTAAGTATTTATTTTAACGATATATTTTTTTTTAACTTTAATAATGTTAATAATTTTATATTGCATATATTAAATGAAGTAAGAATTGACCTTCACATAGTAACCTGAGTTTTATATACTTGCTTGAACACAGTAATGCTGTTACGGCAGCAGATAACTGTGTAACCACTGTATTGGTCCCAATTGAATACATTTTACTATAATAAATAAAAAAAAAAAAAAAAACTTGAGTGGAACGTACGATATAACGCCTTATTAGTACAAGTTTAAAAAATACTTGTTTTAAAAACCCGTGGCCGTTCGATATAGTATGGTCACGTGGGATGTGACCTTCGAGATTTTTGCCAACCATGGACATTTCCATCGAAGCCTGGGTCATTGTGCTAACTCACGTCCCGGCAAGGTTGCTCGCGGCATGGGAGCGTCGGAATAAATTAAACATGTTCCACGCGAGGCCTTCCAAAGAGCAATTCTTATTTTGCTCGATTAAACAACATTAACACGAATACCTCCATACGATTATACGCGCAAGACGTATCAAACTAAGTAACTATGGAAACGTATGGACAATACGTGAATATGTTTAAAGGAGTAATGAAATCAACAAAAAAAAAAGTTACTTTCAAGTGATCCCTCCTAGCATGGACATCACATGGTTTCTTTCAATTTTACCCTACTCTTTATTAAGGTTTCTTAGGTCCGAATTTAAATTTACTCATTCAAAGAAATGTATGAGATTTTTTAGATATTTAGATTAGATAGATAGATAGATAGAACCTGGATCTAAATTGTAATCAATTTAAAACTAACCTAACCCTTTTTGACTTTAATCGGAGATAGTCTAGTCTAGTATTAGTAGTACTCCCTTTCCATGATTTACAGAAAGACGGTCAACCGCTGAAGTGATAATAATATGAACATTTTCAGTCAATTATTATCTGAATATTATTGAAATTCACATTAAAAATTATTCTGTTCAATAAAAGTGCCACTGCTTTGTATAAACGACGCCACGTTTTGTATTAAGTTATTCAATATATACTTCTACTCCGCTGAGGGTGGATTAATATCGTAAAATGCAATCACTTACGAATGTCGACAATATCTAAAGATGGATTCGTTTTGTTTTTTTGCATAATTTTGCATTTGCAACGGGATTTTTTTTTTTTACTTAACACTTCTAATCAGAACTATTTGTCGTTCATTAGCTTCACAAAGTTAGAATCAGAGTTTGGTGATTTCAAAAATTTGCAATCGTTCAGTCATTTTTAACGTCATGGGCTATCACTTTAATTTATCTTCTTCTTCTTAAAGTACCTCTTCAACTGGTGAACGTTGGCGATCAGCGTGGTACAGTCCTTTCTGTCTCTGGTCCGGCGGAACAATTCATACGCCCCAAAATTGCCTCAACCATAATTCCTTCATATGTCCTTAAGTAAGCTGCTTCAATCTCCTTAAGTATATATAAATATGCCTAAAAAAAGAGATCTCCGGAACTGTTGAACGTAGAGACTCGAAATTTGGTTGAGATAATACTTCCACTGTTTATAGGTCTACCAAGAATAAATTTAAAAAAAAAATAATCGAGATTCCTTCCCCAAATTGGAGGGTGTTAGTATACATGTAGAAGATATTCAGATATTCATTAACTGATCACAAGATCGCCGAACCTATTAAACGTAAAGACTAAAAATTTGACAGAGATATTGCTTCGGAGGTCAACTAATAATGGATTTTACAAAATTCCTTCCCCAAAAGGAGTTGTGGGGTTGTTAACAGTTGCCGCCGGATGGGAGTATTTCTGACAAATTTCAAATCTAATCCTTTACCACGCCTACCAAAGCGAGCAGGGAACGGTTAGTTATTGATTATATTATATTTACATGTTTTTCCTACATTGTTAGGTTTTAAAATATATTAATTAACATAATATGGCGGTTAATAAAGCGCCGGCATATCGCGGCACGCTCGGCTGCCGTTGCATGTACACTGGCAAGCCGTTCGTTCGCCGTTTCCTTAGAATTAGGTAAGACGTTAGGAAACCAGCGCCAACAGATCAACAGTGAAATAGCAAATCTATTCTTAGCATGACTTTTTTTTTGTTGTTGTAATTCAATGGTCTGTCATTTGCTTCGATTTATTTTCACTCGTAGGATTACGACATGCAATCGATTTGGAAGGCCTTTATTCAACAATGGATTTCAAGTGCTGAATGTGGAATTTGAGAACTGCCAATTGCAGACGTGAATTGATCGCACTATAAAAGATAAAAAAAAATTAACTTAACGAAGATTCAATAGACATTCAGTTTTATTTGTTTTCGATAAAATTTTTGTTTCGTTGAACAGTTAAGTGGGATAAAGAAACAACATAATGTAGCGTTGCTTGTAAAGTATTCATCGTCTCGTTATGGCAGTACACATATAACCAAGCAATAAGATGATTTTTTTTTATTCAATAAATTGACAAGACGAGCGATACATTTACCTGATGGCAAGTGATGCGCTCTGCTCATAACACCGAGGTGCTAGTTAGAATGACACATACACAACGTCATGTGCTCGTCGCCTTCAGGCTTTCAATAACTGCAGCACCCTTAGTACTGTAACACAGTAATGTTTGTATACCACTAATTGGTGGCAGAAATGGAAGCTGCGGTAGTTAATCTAGACAATCCCCGGCAACAGAGAACTACCATCAGTTTAAATTAAACGCGTCATTATTTGTTAGTAAATGGTAATGTTTATTATATATGTTATTTTAATCTAAAATAGAAATCCAAGTGCTCTTTATAAAGATTAATCTGTGTTAATTGCCGTTGGTTCAGCTCTGATGCTGTTGTTTGAGTGCTACTAGTGTCTGAACAAGAAACTGCAAGTGTCAATCCCACACACAAATCCAATGCTACGTGAAATGATTGAAAGATTCATTTAGTAGAACCGGATCATACCCTACGTAATAATTGGTTACGAGATCTACCGTTAGGCTCCGGATAATACCACCAAATCAAATCTAACGGTGTTGCCTGTTGCAGGAGTAGTTTCATTACGCAACTACAAGATTACATCCGCCAGAGCAGAATGATTAAATGAACTCTATGTTCTATTATTAAAAATTCACAAACATTATAAATCTATAAACAACAAAATATAAACAAATGTTGTATGTAATCCAAACGCCATATAGACCTCACCCAAAGATCTTCACACTGATCAGTCGCTAGATCATTATACCACCCTAAAACACCCTCCAGACCAACCGAGGACCTTTCTGCCCCATCGGCTGTCAATCCATCAAGCAACAACTTGCCAGTTTTCACTAAACAAAAACTACTGCTATTAACACGATCTTAACTTCTTCATAACTTATTATGAACTTAGTGTATTTTAGCGAAGCCTGTAGTGTAGTGGTGATTATGTAACCAGTAAACTACCGTACCACGTTACAAACATTTCCGCTTTTTGATTGCGTGGCTGCGGTCTTAGATAACCACGAATACCAGTAATCCTTATCCGGATTGATTTTAAACACATCTCAAATTGCCTTAACTTAATAATGGTTCGAGTAACTCAACACTTTAGTAATTAAGTATAAGCTCATTAAAATACCAAATTTAACAAATGTTAAGTTGCGATAGTTTTTTCTTATTAGACAAAGCGTCGAGAAGATGGAGATGTTTATCTGATAGTAAGTTATACTCGTATACCTGCTTATAACAAAGTGACCGACGTCAGAATGATATACACTGCGTAACCTCAGTAATTTCATTACAGCGACCTTTAAACAGGAACAGTGTAATATTTGCAAAGTATTGTTTTGAGGCATGAATAGGTACTACGATGGTACTTAACATTTTTTAGTCAGGAGGAATTTTTCATAAGATACCCTGCTTCAGGGAAGGAAGACAGGCTTATGTGGGATATATATCCACTAAAATCATCTCGGTGGTCATTCTTAGTGCACTGCGAGAAGTCGTAGGATCTCCTATGGAACTCACCGATTCCTCCATGCACTGTTCCTAAGGACATTCCGGCGAGTGTCGTAACCCTCGCCAACACCCTCGCTTTGCTACGAAAAGCACAAGACCACCTAGTACTTGTCGTTCACCCTGGGCTCGATTAGTGGGCAATGAGGGCTCCATCTAACTCCATGAACCCAAAAACTCTTTCAATCGCCTTCGACAGAAGGCTTAACTTAGTCCTATTCTTAATAGCTTGAGACTCCAGGGCATACCATGGTACTTACCTAGACCGTTCCCAGCAACAGACACTTATCAGTATCAGCCTTATTAGTCGATCAGGTTATTAAAGGAACTGAGGGTGATATAATACTACAATATACTCTAATCAATAAAAAAAATATTATTAGTCTACAAGTATTTATATCCATCAAAGACAAGTTGAGATCCGTAACTTTATTACATAGTAGATTAACTTTCATTTTTTTTCAGACAGAACACGCTATAGAATGAATGAAACTGAAGTATATTTTAACCCCATGGATAAGGATACAAAAAAAAAAAAAACATAAATTATTACCAATTCGTTTATACTTATTCTGATGATGCGTTTTTATGATTATCGTCATCAGCTGATAGACATCCACTGCTGGACTTAAACCTCCGAACCGATCGATCGGATAGGGATTCATAAAGGAGGGATTTGGGCCATTGCCACCACGCTGATCCAATGCGTTTTGGTGGTAGGCTTGGGTTCCGTGAGTTGTTGTGCAGGACTCCATACACTGGTATGATAATGGATACCCGAAATTTTTTGGTTTTTGGAACATGTTGGATTCTCCAAGATTTTACCGGAAGTTCAAGCACAGTGCTAAACGAACCTGTGTTTCACCGCGATCAACGCGATTAATGACATATCTATATATTTGTACTTTTGTGTTGAAAATTATATAGTATGTACATGTACCAATATTCCGAGCCTTGTTTCATCTGACGATATTTTCCTGCTTCATACAACGAACGATGAGATGGTCACCACCTGTTTACCCTGAAGGTGTTAAACATGCTAAGTGGACGTTGTAAACGTATTCGTATATTAACCGAACCAACAGCCAACCTGAACGAATGTATGAGGACGTCAGCGATGCCTCCAGTCCGTGTAATGTTCGCAGTTACGTTTTTTTTTTAATTTCACAAAACAGGAACAGGAAACAGGAGAAACTGCACATAGTTACTGTTAGTTTTTATTATCGTTTCATCAATGCGACATATATTTTATCAGTTAGAAGTAAGAATACTTTTAATATTAAGGCTGAATATGGCGTGGGAACGTACAAATCGTTTGAAAAGGAAGATTTTGATTTTAAAAATATAAAGACAAAGATAAATAAATAAGAGAAAGAAGGTAAAGAATAAAGAGGTGGAAGAGTAATATATACTTTTAAAAATAAAATCCTTGATGGGGGTTTCGGAACATATGACAAAATTTGTCTTCGTAGACTTTCCCACTTACAAAAGTAATAATACGACGAGACGTTCATCTCGTGGTAAGTAATGCTTGACCATAATAATATGGCGTTTGTTATGATGATAATTCACCATATTGTACTCGTTGCACTATGACTCAGGACGCTATAGGTATATACACCATAGTCTCTATAGACCTACCTATGGTACATTATATATGAACAATAGAATATTGTTTAGAATGTTCTGTAACAGCTCGATATTTGCATACTTGAACAGTTAAAGATAGAAGTTATTTTATAACCGGGACATAAAAAAGCTTAACCTACCCTGTACCAACCCTGTCATGGTACTCATATTTAAAGTCATGAAGTTTTAACTCGATCGATGGACGGACAAAGAACGGACTTCATGGAAACAATATCAAGCAATTCATTTATAGCTTAATGCTGCATTATTGATAGTTGTTAGGGGCGCTTTACTTGGAACAAATTGAAGCTTTAACATGAAATCAAACATAGCAGGTTTCATTTTTAACTTAAAATCTGCAGATCAGGTACTGAAAATGTAACCGCTTGGTTTATTTATTGAATTTACAAATTTTAATGTATGGAAAAGTATATTCGCGAAATTGAGAAAATATTTGTATAAATGTGTTAAGTTTGAGTTTCCTGGATGCCGATCAGGGTCGACGTACTAATTTCTAACTCTATTTCACTTTAATCTAGATATCAATCTTTTTAAGATCACAGCCTCCATATCGTTTGTAATTACACTTAGGTAGCGAATCAAGATTCTGGGAAAATAGTATTAACAGAGAAGTTTTTTGATGGAAATAATACTGTACATAAACATCCTAGTCAATATTTCTGTTGCTGAGACTTACAGTCTTCTCTCACAGGTAGAGAGTCAAGATTAAAAAATCATCACGAGGGTTAAGAGTCGATGAACGGATGTCGCATAACTTCGAAGTTCTTCGAATCGGTTAAATTCACCACGATTGTTACCTTCACCGGAAGCTTAAACTCGAGCCTTTTTGGTCTCATACATGCTACAATTAAGTTATATCATGACTTAATAATAATGGCTTTGATATTATTTTTAATATGAATGCAATATATCTAAACCCATGTGAATGTTTTTATATTATCTTTCGTTCTGATAACATCAGCATCGATGGTATCTTTTGGGGACATATGATTTGGACTTAATGAAAATAAAGTATCAGTCCTCCATGGTGTAGCGTTTATACCGCTTGCTTACACGGTGTCACTGGTTCGAATCCATAGGAAGTTTAAATATTGATTGATTGAGGTGATTATTCGTACCTTCAGGCTTTTTACCACTTCATATAGCTTATCGTTATAACAGCACTGCTGAAAATGCCCATTATCATCGATTCGTTAATATCGCTTTTGCTTACATTTCTTTATTAGGAGTAAGATCGATACAATTAAGTTAAAATCTTATTTATAGTTTTATGGTCCTTTTGATTTAAATTATAAAACGTTTGATCTTCCATTTAAATCAATACAAAGAAGTTAATCAGATAGTATAGTTAGTTTTTCTTAATATTAACATTGGCAATTTATTTTAAAAATGTATGATTTGTTAGATTTTACGATATTCTCCAGACATTAACATGATTGACTCCTTTAGTGTACGGTTTAAAGTAGATCTCATAATTCATTCACTAATTGGCCGAATCAACGATTGGTGTACCAATCTCCCGCTTCAATACGATTTTTCCATTCATATTTAGTATTACGTTTTAGAAATGCCACAGACTAGTGAACTGAGAATTTCTCCATCCATGCCGCCTGCAGTACTCAACAAGGTCTTCGCGAACTACCAGATCTGTCAGACACCAGCATGCGTCCAGACAGGTATATATAAACTGTTTGTAATAAAAATAAACTAACAATGATTCATACCAACGTTCGCATAATCAATCATTTTTTAAAGAGCTCTATTAGTTATATAGAAAAAAAAAGTGTTTTCATATAATAACCAAAATTTTTGTAATAGTCTAATCTTTAATACGAATATGTTATTTATTATCCTAGCATCAAAGCTGCTCAATAATATGGACATGTCGGTGGACCCGTGCGATGACTTTTATGACTTCGCCTGCGGCTCATTCGTTCAGACCACGCGCATACCCGATGACAAGACATCTGTGAACACCTTCTCTATGATCACTGACGAGCTGCAGGAACAGATTCGGACCCTGCTCGAGGAGCCCATGTACGAAAAGGAACCGGAACCGTTCGTCCTTGCTAAGACATTGTATCAAGCCTGCATGAACAGAAGTAAGTTCGAATTAATCATTTTAATGAATGAAGTAACAAAGCGAGCTGATAATTATCGGTGGGAAAACTACAAAATAGATATCTACTATAAAATAAGAGACCTTATCAATACGGATCCGGTTTACTCGTTTGTTGGAGAACATGCGTTAGATTTTAACACAACACTTGCGAAGTGATCGGCAAGCATTGCGGATTTTCATTTCTTCGGGTTAAAAAAAAAAACTTGTTTCTTCTGCAATATCCATTCAAAGTCTGTTTAGATTTAGTTACGTTATTTTTCGGAATACTCATCTCAAACGGCATTTAGAAATCTAGTGTCATAATGAATTCATTTAACGGGAGGAGATTATCCATCAGGCAACAGTTCACCCCAAAGTATAATGGCCATTCTTTCTTTTATAGCAATATTCAATTTACTATATCATACAACATTAGATACTAATATATCAAATTTTCAAGATTGTAGTGACATATAACGATTAGAAGAAAGAGCACAACTGTCTATGTTAAAAGTAAAATAATCAGTGCGATTTCTGCATGCTTGGTACAAGGTGACATTGGATTGTCCAAAACCGAAAATGACCTTGGACAGTCATACATGAATTTAAATCATTTTTTGAACAATGTGTCGTACTGTGTAATCACCAATAACCCAGTGACAACGGCGTTGATTAATTCAATCGTCGAATTTAATTGAATGGTTATATATTTCAGCAAATCGCTAAGTCATTGGTGTTGTTGTATCGATTATTTGGCGTAAGGAAAAACATTTTTTTTTTTTTATATTATCGCTAAGTGCTAGAGCAATAAAAAGCTATGATAGCAATTATAATAATACCTTAAACTACGTAGTTATGAAAATTTTTGTACAGGTCCAGGTTTTTTTGCATCCAATCGTCTTCATCCTCCGTCGCTAATTGGTAGACAGTTAACAGATTAACCTTTACCACCGTAATGATTTAATATATCGATAACTATTATTTTATTAACTAATTCATATTTCTATATGCTTTATTATAATAATGTTGGTGTTAAATCGATTTAAATTGAAAACCGCTACAACACGCATGTTCGAACGTCTATCATAATTAGCGCCGGTTAGTTAAACAAATGCCTCTGTCGAGCATTATCTTTGCAGGAGTACTTTCACAGTACATTAGATATAATATTACTATATTGAACATTTATCTACTGGATTCTGTATCCGGATATCCCTAGTTGGATGAAGTAACATCACAAAAAAATCCATAGAAATGATACCCTTATTATAAGACTTCTATTTCTACGGGAGATAGTAATAACATTTCTTTCTATTCTACAAAGCTACGAAACATGGGAGATGTTCCGTTATGATACAAAACACCTGCCTGTAACACCGTGGCGCTAGCTAGGATGATGTACACTACACCACATTGTGGTCATCATCTTGAAACATAAGATCGTTTCGTTATCTCGTGTAATTTCATCAGTCTCTTCACACCGGAACACAGCATTGTTTGCACACTAATGTGTAGTGCTGCAAATAGGAGATGCGGTGTTACCCTTAACGACCTCCGGCAACAGAGACCTACCACCAGTTTGGTGTCAATAGCGTAATATCCTGGTCCAAATTGAAGGTCAACAAAACTGAAGTGTCGTAATGTACTCGGGCCCGCAATTCACGTTCGTATTTATTTGACAATTGTTCGCGTATTGCTCGGACTAGTTAGAGGTGAAAGTGAGTGACGTAGCTTCCGCTGTTTACTCAACACTGTTTAAAGTGCACAATGCACAAGCACGACGCGCGGGGATTGAACCTGAAGCAACCCGCCGCGTAATCATTGTGCTAGAATTTTTTGTAAGTTGTGTAATGCTTAACTACAAGGTAAACTTTCGCACATGATAAATACATTTTTTTGGAATTACTTAAATTATTATGTAAATTCAAATTTTTTCTCATCTGAAAACATAACGCAAACATTAAAAATCTGCGATCATCATCTACCATCATAACCTGTACCGTTAACGAGAGACCATATATATCAACATCAGCCGTCCACTGCTGGACATAGGCCTCCCCCAAGTATCTCCACATCTATCGGTACCGTGATTCTCATCAGATCTTCGGTCCACCTTGTGGGAGGCCTCCCAAAAGGTAATTTCCATTTTACATAGATTTCGTAATAATCATTGAATGAGTCACAATTCGTTTCGAGCAATATAAAATCTACTCCAATAGTTCCATGGTCATTTATAACGTGCAGTGATGAACGTGGTGATATTGAAAAAAAAAAAAAATTATTTGGCTTTGATTAAAATCAAAAATCGCAGATCTATAACTGAGTAAAGCAGCAACTTTTAAAGCAATCGATAAAGTTTGATATTTTTTAACGTACGAAGTGAATAACTACTATAGTTACTGATAAGGTTAAGTACCACAGGGACAATGGAATACGTAAATCGTGATAGTGTATTGAAAGTTCCCACCGTCTTTTTTATCATATTACACAATAGTCAATTTGCGTATACCTGACGTAAACTGTCATTGTTTTACAACAACGCCGGAATAAAATTAAAGTAAAGTACTATGAATTAAACAAAAGATCTATTATCAACTAATCAACGTCCAATTTAACCGTCTTATTATCTTAAATCAGTATTTTTTTTTAACCGCACTTTAAACCGGAGTGTAGTACTGTTTGCACTCTACTGCTTGGCGGCAGAAATAGACGCTGCGGTACTAACTGGCTAGACGATCTCCGGCAACAGAGATCTACTACTGTATATATTTCCTCTGTACGATTATACATTTATGAGATTATCTCCTCGTCAAACTTTCCATACCTTAGTGGTGTTGCCATTATTAATTTTATACTTATTATTAATAAAATTATAGAAACAATAGAAGCCCGCGGTAAGAAGCCGCTGCTGGATATGTTGAAACGTCTGGGTGACTGGCCGGTACTCGAAGGCGATGCCTGGAACAAGAACAACTTCACCTGGGAGCAGTCGGTTTACCGTTTCCGCGACGCCGGATACTCCGTCGACTACTTCTTCGACTTCTCCATCAGTGTCGACGTGAAAAACTCCACTAAAAGGATCATCGATGTAAGACTTTAAAGTTCCCGCAGCAAATAATTTTTTATTAAGCTCGTGTACGCGACATTGACCTCCATTTTCATTAAGGCATGTGAAGTAACAAATGATTATTATCCTGCGAGTGGGTCACGTCCTAACAAGCTGTTTGTGTGTTTGTTTATTTCATTGCCAAAATCGTTTTGTATTTTATTCTGCTCAGCGCACTTGCGATTTTCCATACTCATTGGTAAGATATGATATATTTGATTTTATAATGCATTGTGTTATATATACATTAATTGTAATGCGATTTTATGTATAGATATTGTAGTTGCGAATTGTTCGTGGCGATAAATTACTTGTTTTCCAGTTTCATGTAATTTTTACATCTGTTCATGACATTACATACATTCGCGCGTCAAGGTGACTTTATTATCTGGATTCAGTATTAATTTCTGGTATGTGAACAGTTGGACCAGGCTTCACTAGGACTCAGCCGAGAATATCTGAACCGTGGCTTCGATGACCATCTAGTCCAGGCCTACTACGAGTATATGGTAGATATAGCGGTGTTGCTCGGAGCGGACAAACAGCGTGCTCAAGTCGAGCTTAAGGAATCTCTTCTATTCGAGATCAATCTAGCTAACGTAAGTTCCATCAGTACAGATATCCTTTATAAAAATCGTACTTAATTTTATTATGTTTTTTTTTTCTGTATAAGTTGTGATGAACACATTTGTACATAATAAAGATAGAATAAGTTTTAATCCACTTTTGATATCGAATTCTGCCAAAATCGCACAAAAATCAATGACGATAAAATATGAGGACTTTTGAAGGTAAGAACCTTCGATTACTAATATTTGCTGGGTTCCATGTGAAACAGCAGTATTTGGACGATTGTAAAAGTTCGTTCAAGGCTCGGTGACCTAACTACATCGGATTGTAATGTCAATTGGGGCTTACGACCGCAATAAATATCGCCATTACGGGGCTTATACTCATAATCAACGGTTGCCTTTATTAACAGACTGCTTAAGTCTCTAAAAATTCTCAGCATTTGTTTGATGAATAGGTTTTAACATCAGCAGGCAAAGCTTTGAAGGTGCCCATTGCAAATTATATTAATAGCGGCATGTTTCACTATCGATGTAACCTGTTATTTTTGGAGTTATCCCAAATAAATGACGGATATCCTCATCGTTGATGATGTGACATTTTTTGAAACCTTCGAACACTTTTTGTCTACAAATTAAATACTTTATTTCAGATTTCTTTACCACTAGAGAAGCGACGTAATGCGACGACCCTTTACAATCCAATGACAATCGGCGAATTGCAACAGCGGTTCCCTACGTAAGTGTTCAAATTAAAAAAGGCTAAAGCTATCTCGCCACACCTTTCATTTTAATACTATATGTATCTTTTTGTTCTATATTTGGAAAGTCCTTCGCTGTATCGGGTCCGACTATAGTAATACAAACGCTTTCTAAAGCTATTGTAGTTCAAGATTCTCTTTGAAATATGTTCTCTTCTGCCTGCTACAAAGTAAATCATGCAATGACCATAAAATATCACTGTCCGTGATCATTAAGAAACAACATTATTCGTTCAGTGTGTATGTTTCTATTATTGGGATAAAGTTAAGACTTCCACTGCAGGATTCCCTGGTTAGCGTATATCAATCGGCTTCTGGCTCCACACGTCGTCGTTCAAGAGAATGAGATCACCATTGTCAACGTACCTGACTATCTTGCAGAATTGGAAGTAAGAGCATTAAGCATTATATATATTTTAGAAAAGTAATTGTATTATTTAATGTCACATGTCACATTTACCTATGCGTGTCACTTCGTAGGTGTTGCTGAGTAAGACACAGAAGCGAGTGCAGGCGAACTACGTTATGTGGCGTGTGGCCGGCGCTTCCATTTCTTACCTAACCGACGAACTGCGGCGGCGACAGCTGACCTATGTCACCGCACTCTCGGGAAAGACTGAGCGTGAGAGCCGCTGGAAGGAATGCGTCGATACCACCAGCATGAGGTAACGCAGCCGCTATATTCTAGTCATAGGACGGTATTAAGTTTCTATTTTAAGTAGTAGTCGTTACACGCAGAAGGAATCCTTCCAATAACGCACTTGAAACGGCGCAAGAAAATGTTAACATTATATAATCCTCTTAAAACATCTCGTTTTAAATCTTGGAGCCTTCTCTAACAAGACAATTTATCCACTTATCGTCTTAGCAAAATGAGAGTAGGCGCAAGTAGGTACTCGTTTTATTGAAACGTGCCCGATACCCTTCGATCTTTACCAGCAATTTTGACTGGGTATGAATGAAACCCTGCATCTAAAAATTGCTACAACATTAATTTAAGTTATATCTATATATGTACGAATCTAATTTGTAAGTTATAGAGCAACGATTGCTTTATTAGAATAATTTTCCAGCCTTTCAATCGCCGTGGGAGCTATGTACATCCGGAGGTACTTTGATGAGGCCTCAAAGGCAAAAGCGGTAGAAATGGTTGAGGACATACGTCAGCAATTCCAGCGAACGTTGGAGAGCGTTGATTGGATGGACAACGTCACACGGTCCGCTGCTATTGAAAAGGCTAAAGCTATGACTTCGCATATTGCCTACCCCAATGAAATGTTGAATGACGAAATGCTCACTCAATTTTATTCAGGGGTAAGAACATTGTGCCATGAAATAATTAATTAATTATTATAAAGAGTATTATTATAATATGCTGCTCTTGTATCCAGTTGAAAATGTCGCCGGATCTGCTGATGGAGTCAGTTCTCAATTTAACACTGTTCGGCACTGACTACCTGTTCAAGAAGTTGCGCGAGCCCGTCAATAAGACCGACTGGGTGACCCACGGTCGCCCCGCCATCGTCAACGCTTTCTACTCGTCCATTGAAAATAGTATCCGTAAGTGTATCTACTTATTTTCTTCAGTCCACAGATAAAAAATTTTAACAGGATTTTATTATTTAAAATAAAAAAAATCAATGAACAAGAGCAGTGCGTGTGTGAAGTAGACCGATGTGGAGATCTTTGTGGGAAGGTCTGTGTCCAGCAATGGACGTATATCGGTTGATGATGATTATACTTATTGCTTCTAGATTTGTGTGCTTTGTGAACTTGAATTAACAATAATTAACTAAACTAAAAAAAACAGTACCTCCATAATAACTTGTTAAATGATTATATTACAGCCTGATTACATTATATACTGTATATGGGTTAAGTGTTTGCCTGTACGGAGTATTTCCGTTCCATGATAGGGATTTCATAATTTTTTCCCAATCTTTTGTAATCTCAATAATTTTTTGTTAATGAGCTATTTTACTGTAGTTATTTCTACTGTTTATTTTTACATTTACTTTAAATTTCAACTTTTCGCAGAGTTTCCGGCCGGCATACTGCAAGGTGCTTTCTTTTCATCGAACCGTCCCGCTTACATGAACTACGGCGCAATTGGTTTCGTTATCGGCCACGAAATCACCCACGGCTTCGATGATCAGGTCAACCATTGCACCCGATTTTTAATACTGTTCTAAATATTACAAACCAGCAAATGGTGACATTGTTACCGTAGTCGAAGAGAGACGTATCATATTTCTTCCCTTCATTTGTAATCTTTCAATACTCTAAGTTTAGCTAGTACCTCGTCTTCATTAGAAATATTATGCACATTATGCATGCAGCACAGTTGTTTAAATTTACCTTTAATCTAAAAACTTACACAGTATCACAATTTAAAATAGTAGGATATCGTATAACTTACTTAATTACGTTAATTACTTATCACCATTCAAAAGAAATGTATGGTCACTTATTTGTCTTGTTTGACAACGACAATGAAGTTTTTAGAATTAGAAATTCAAGTTGTTCCGATAAGTAAATTCACAACTTTTAAAGAGGAAGTATATCCTGTTACCCGTAATTGTATTCCTCTTCTCTTGCCATTGACAATGCGGATGCTACTATTTTATTATTACACTGTGAAAGCTGCGCCCTTTCTCTCCCTCGACCGTGCCGCCTCCCTCGTGTCACGACAAGATTTTGCAGGGTGAGTCTGCCAACAACTACTTAAATATACTAGAATTTTTATAAAACGATGAGCAGGGCCGTCAATTCGACAAGGATGGAAACCTAGTGGACTGGTGGCAGGAGGAGACGAAGCAGAAGTATTTAGAAAAAGCCAAGTGCATCATCGACCAGTACTCGAACTATACCGTAAAGGAAGTGGGAATGAAGGTAAGATCTCGTACCCGACATAGACAATAACTATATGAGGTCAAATGTACCGTTATTCATGGTCACAATAATGATGTGTATTCGCATGTTTTAGCTAACTTAAATATGATACTTTTATGCATGTGTACAGATACAACATATATTAAGGATTCTTATTGACTTTAGAATATTTGTCAGCTCTTCTATATGATAGAATTATCTATGAAATGGATTTAATACTAACACTTGTTTTTAAGATGGTTAAAATAATATTAAAGGAAATAACTCTTTACATGAAATAGAATGGTCTTGATACAAAAGCCCCACAGTATCAATTTCCGCCACCAAACTGTAGTGTGCAAATGTAACCGTGCTCCTGTTTAAAAGGTGAAGTTACTGGTAACAAGATCTTTTGTCGTATTCTTGTCAGATATTAAGTCTAAAATCTTATGACTTAAGCTTTATTAAGAGTTGATTTCGGAAGACGAGCAATATTCGATGCTGTGTAAATAATCCTAACTAGCATTCCGTTGGTACAGATATGTCCTCGTAGAGTGAAGAGAAATACTGAGATTTATATTAAAAAAAATAATTACATTTGCAGTTGAACGGCGTGAATACCCAAGGTGAGAACATTGCAGATAACGGTGGCATCAAGGAGGCCTACTATGCTTACGAGGCTTGGACTAAACGACATGGAACCGAGAGCCGCCTTCCGGGCCTTGAAAAGTTCACTCCGAAACAGGTTAGACCCCAATAGTACATTACTATTATACAGTATCTAAATCATCTTCTTCTTTTTAATAACGAGGTAACATATGGAAAAGAACAGACAGACGGTTAAGTCAGAAAACGGCAAAAGGAAAATGGAGACAGGTGGGTAAGAAAGAAAAAACTAGTATGACAGATATAATATAAAGGTTTTGATTTTTTTTTTATTTCTACAATCCCTTGATCGATCAGATCCCAGGTCTGGAGATTTCCACACCTTAATACATTTAATGTAATTTCTGCTGAAACAGCATCCCACTCCGCGGATTGCACATAAAAATTTTGTTTCATTCATCATCAGCCGATAGACGTTGACTGCTGGACATAGATCTCCTCCAAAGATGTCCATATCAATTGAGAAGGGAGTCTTATGGGGGGGATTTGGACCATTTTCCACCACGCTCGCCCAGTGCTGGTTGGTGGGTGCTAAAACCTTGTTTGATGATTAGCGGGGTGCACCACGAGCAGCTGAGTTTGGCTTGGGTTCCGTGAGTAGTTGTGCGGGAACCCTTACACCCCTTTGTTTCAGTAATTGATTATTTCTGTATTTTCTTGTAAACAGCTGTGTTATAATTACGGCTGTTGTTATTGTGATAGATGTTCTGGTTGAGCGCTGCAAGCACCTGGTGCGCGGTATACCGCAACGAAGCCATCAAGCTACGCATCACGACCGGGTTCCACGCGCCGGGCCGCTTCCGTGTGCGCGGCCCGTTCTCCAACATGAAGGAGTTCGCACAGGATTTCCAATGCCCCGTCGGTTCCCCTATGAACCCGCAAAACAAATGCAAGGTCTGGTAGACGGGCGATAAACGCTACTCATTCTCCTGCTCTCCCCTCCGACCCCCCCTTTACCTACACGAGAAGTTAAATGAAATTAAGTGCAGTTTAATTTTAGAAAAAAATCACTTCACTCTAAGACTATCCCTATGGAATTTAGCTGATTTATTACCGTAACCATATTCAAATTTCCTCCCCTAAAAATTAGGAATAATACTAAATTCTTTCGCTATGGTTTAATGACAGCGCTTCTTCGTTCTCTTCTCATTAGTTCAGAAACGGAGTTTCATAACCTCTCCCTTCCCCTTCCTGTTCTCACACACAAACATGTTAAAAGGGGTAAATAGCCTTTGTGTGTGTTCCATTCGGGAGTCATACGGAGACTTCTTTAACTTAGTGTAAGTTAAGTTTTGCCGTCACGTGGAATGGTGTGGTGTTTGTGCTTAACCTTCGCATGGGACATCGACGGACTGGACTACAACTGATTTTACTTAACGGTGATCCATTTAAATTATTGAAATTCAATAAACTTGTCGGCCGGACACGGATGCGCTTCAACATCAGTACAGGACGGAAACGTATTTATTGGATATATTAATAGGAACATAATTAAGAAGAAAAAAAAACAGACTCTTTTGGCATAATTGGACTAAGATAAGTTATAGTTTGTAAGATCATCGCAAACTTTGTTTATCAGCAGGGTTTGCGATATAACTATTGGAACAGCACAACAAACATACAATTGTAATTTTTAAGTAACGTTACATTGGTAATTAATTATCTTAGTATATAAGTAATTATGTATATTAATAGTAAGCGTTGACTCGATTTACATTATTCATTTTTGCACCTTGATTTGCTTTAATTTTTTTTCTGTCCTCGTCACCCTTAAGGCTGTACGTGCAAAGGTCGTTTTGAACTTGCAACCGACGAATGTGATTGGATTGAGATTTGTGATTGAAAATTCATGTAAAAAAAAAAAAACATCTAAGCGAGTACTAATAACAAATGTGATGTGTTTGTAACGAAATTATGTTTTTTTTTTCTTTATTTTTTTTTTTGTATCTTATTTTGTTTACATTTGGCGCTTCATAGTTTTTATTTCTGACAAATATGTAGCTGTAAAATCATTAAAATATCTTTAAATCATTAAAAACCTTTCTTTTCTGTTTTCCTTTCGTTTTTCCCTTAAACATAATTTTTTTTTTCGCATGCAATAGTTTAATTTTTTTTTTACGCGCCATTCTTTTTAACCGTAATTTAAATCGTAATGTTAGTACGTTAAAATAATAAAATAGTTTTAAAATAGATATTAATGTTTTGATTTCAGTATCGGTATGTATTTTGTTGACTTTAAAAATTATTTAAACAATAATTCTTTGGCACGATAGGAATTGATTACATTAGGAAGCATAAGTTTTTTCTGTAAATAAAAAAAAAAGAAAACGGAAAAAATTATGTGTTAATATTAAGTCTCTCTGTTGTGAATGTTGCCCGCAGCGCAGGTAGTTTACGAATGTCAATACAGCTTCATTGCTTCACTGCTCTCTATAATAGTAGTGTGTGAAAAAAAAAAAAAAAAAATTAAATAAAAAATATGTGTCTAGTAGAATTAAATTTAGTTTAAGATTTGATTGTAATGAATCCCGTCGCATTTATTGCTAGCAACATCGTAATTTTGCGAACACGATCACAACACACATCAGATACAACTGATTGTGCAAACTACATAAATAACTATTTCTGTGTTAAAAATTAAAAAAAAATCCTCAAAAAAAAATTGTGCGTAGTATTAAGTCTTCGCTTTCGGTACTATAAATGCTGCTGCATCTGATGTGGCAGCAGCGTCCAAATTTATTTAGGCTAAAACCTTATTGTAAATACTTCAATTTCGTAGATGTACTAAGTAATAAGTATACCGATTTCGCTGTGTTCATAAAAGAGAAAAGTGCTTAAAAAAAAAAATTAGACGTACGGTAGAATTAAGTATTAGGAAGTCAACAACGACGAATGTTTAATAACAAGATGATGAGCTTCATGATCAGGGTGTGGGAAGTATACGTGGGCATAGGAAAGAAAGAAACAAAGACAAATTCAACACAGACTAAATTAATTGCCGGAAATTAACTATTATAATAAACGTTATGATGATGAATATCTGCTGTCGGACACCACCTGGGGATAGCATCACAGCATCAATGTATACCGTCATGCGGTAGTGTACAAACATTGCGGTGATCTGGTTTAATGGGAATCGTAACCGGTGAAGTTGTTGGGGTGATGAGATTTAACATCTTAGGTCGCGAGGCGACGAGCTGTATAGACAGGTGTATAACTTACCATCATGTGGTCGATCTGTTGGTCCTGTCTTATCAACAACCACAAACCGGCTCACGAAACCTGTATAACGCCATCAAGGGATTTCTTTTTGAAATATTTTTTTTTTCACAATTTCCCTTATTTCACACAGCAAAGAGTTTATTCTACTTAACAATATTTTTTTAAAGATCTACATTTAAATATATATTGGCATCAAAAACTTTAGAAACTTAAGAAATCCCTTTATAAAATCTCTTTTTTGATATATATATATTACGGCGATTGAAATATTAAACTTATGATTTACTTCAATTTAACTTCACTTACTTATTATTTAGTGTAAGTTAATATGTATTCTGGTAAATACGAGTTCATTAGTATCTTGTTAATCAAAAATATAACATAAAAATCTAATTCGGTTAGGGCTTGTCATGTCTTACATAGTTTTGTTGGACATTTAAGTACTCAGATGTGTTGAAAAAAAAAAAAATACTTAAACGAAGAAAAAGACGAATGGATTACTGATGGATAAATGGACAAATGAATGATGGATGAACGGTGGAACCGACATTAATGGATGTGTGAAAGGTTTGAAAAACACATCCATCGTTGAATACATTAAAGAACGGATGACTATTTGCGAATGTGATATTGATTCACAGTTCAGTGTTCATTTAGTTTCAAACTTGATAAGATTTTTGAATAACGGATCTAAAATAACACAGCATCTCCTTGGCGACCATCTTGTGTATACATTTATGCATACATGAATAAAGTATAATTCATAAACAAAAAATCTAAACGTTTGAAATTCGAACATTTGCGATCTTGATACTAATGAACTAGTGCATCGGATTTAGTAACTATATTGTTTATACGAGGGGCGTTCATTATAAATTGAGAATGAATTACAGACTCTTTGGAAACAAAAAAAAAAAAGTAAATACTGGCTGAAAAAGCTGCATTATTAATTAGATAAAAAAAAGAGATATAATGAATATCCTTGGTCTTTTGAAAACGGAAGATTTTTTGTTTGTAGTCTGTCGTTGCGAGTGTTGTTGAAAATGGGGGCACGCAATTGAAATGGCGCGGTCATTATTTGTGTTTGAAATTTACTATAGAACAAGTTAACCAAGACTTACGGACTACTTTAATAGATAATGTTACTCAGTATACCACAGACAGAAATTCAAACGTGGAAGAACATCAAAGACATCCTTATAACGCTTACTTATGCCTAATAAAAAACCAGGCTGAAGTTTTCTCTCAGCTTCTTTGGTCCTTGCCTATCTTCGGACTATCTCTAAACGTGGCTCGAAACATGGCTGCAGCGTTACAATCCTACAGTATATGACTTGGAAATCATATTCGACCTCTAAGAAATTTGAGGTGAACTCTTCCACGCGAAGATAATGATTAGTTTTTTGTGATGATAAAGGTAGGTCATGATTGAATACCGCGCCGATGAAGCTACAGTTACGGACTTGACAAAAAAATTGCATTATGAAATTATCTTGAAATTGCAAACAAGCAAAAATTATTTTGTTTCCTCAGGATAACGCCTTGGCTAATAGTTTCGACCTTGCGCCACGTGATTTCTATATCCAGAGGCAAACTGTATAGAATCGGTTTAATAGAATTTTTCCGCAAAACACTCAATCTCACTTTATACTAAACGCCCCCCTACAATAAGTGATATCATATACTGTATATATAAACTTAATTAACTTTGGATGATTTTAAAAATGCTATGTTCTTAAACTATTGTTGCTATGGTTTTTAATGTACAGTCAAATAGCAAAAATCTATATTACATATGTATTCCGATAACAATAGTCCAAATCATATTCAAATTATTGCTTCCGCGGCTAATAACAGGATGTCTGCGGTTCATATCCGGGGCCCACATTATCTGGAGTTTTCGGAATCCTCCTGGTTAATTACGAAGCTCATGTCGTGAATCTGTCGCCATACAGCATTGCTATGTTCCGGCTGCAGACAAATTTAGAACATTCTAAGTTACCATGCTTCACCATTAACGACCTCATTGTCACTTAACACCACTTGGTACAGAGGTCAACTGTTAGCACATTGTATACCATCAACAACGAAAAAATGTTATCAACATAATAAACAGTAACGTATAAACCATTTGATAATAAATTTCTTATACTGTTACTACAATGATAGCTATTCTAGAACATTCTAGAGCGACCTACTGTGAGACACATCCGGCGGAAAGTTTAAAATAAACAATGAGTCAGCCGTAATAATTAAACGCTGTTGCGTCAAAAAATGGGAGTTCGTTAGATATTTCTAGAGTAGTGTTCTCTAGAAATATCTAGAGCGGCAGTCGGACGATATATAACAGGCCATGGACCCGGGTCCTCGAGTCCAGTATCAGATGGGCTATGAGAGTCAAAATACCAAGCGCTACACTTCATCAGAGACTACAGGATGTCTCACTCTCGTTCCGAACTTCGAGGATGTACCGCGTTTAATATATGCCAGCGGTACAAATGGCGTGCGACTTAGCTGGTAACTTTGGACTTATGAATAACTTAGTTTACTTGGATTGTTGTTATTGGGAAATAATAAACAAACGTTCTCATATACGAATACCATTTGATTACACGAAATCATAATCAGGCCGTAACGATGTTACTTTATAGATATCTTTGTATTTGACTGTACAAACATTTATTATACTTATGTTATATATATATATATATATATAGTATCTTTTATCATTAATAATGTATCTCATACTTTAGTCACATTATCGGGTTAAGAGGTATTTTTAGTTACTTTTAAATGTTTTATAATTTTTGTTATCTTCAGTGGTGGTAGGTCTCTATTGTCGGAAACCGCCTGTATAACAACGAAGCTCCTATTCCCGCCGCTATACATTAGTGCGCAAACATTATTGTGTTCCGGTTTGAAAGGCGCTGCAGTTAACGTAATTACTGGGGTAACGTGATTCAACATCTTGCCTCAAGGCGTCGAGCGCAATTTCCGTATCATTTAATGTATTACAGTTTTCTATTTTTAACATTACTTAGTTAAAAACAAACTTAGTCGATATTAACTTTGAACAGGAACTACTTAAATAAAAAAAATAACTATAAGTACTGCTCGAGCGCTATTGCTAATTCATAACTACTTTGTTACTACATTGTCGAGTAAGCAGAGACATTTATTGTAACCCGATAATGTGGCGGAAGTAAAGATTTCACATCATATGCTCTCGGCACCAGATAAAGATTGCACATCATCGTCAACATCCATTAATTGTTGTAAATGACAACTATTTAATCAAGAGCAGATTCAGAGTCATCTTCTGTTAAAGACAGAACAAGTTAAAGGAGATCAAGACAAAACCATCCCTCCGTTTAAAAAATGCCTTATCCTTGTCGATTGCAACTTTGTCTGGATGCTTCATATGATTCATATTAATAGTTATATTATAATATCTGTATGTTACTTTATAAACACCGGAATTACAGTTATTTTAAGTTATAAATGTTTTATTCAATTCCCAACTCGCCATTAGTTTACATCGTGTACAATGATACACACGTGCGAATGGTTCTTTGATAAATGGTAATTAATGAATATAACAAAAAAATTTACTGACTGGATAAACTTAGAAATGTCTACAGCATTTCATCATCAGCAACATTCAATAACATCCTATAAAAATGTCAACAATGAATGTTAAAAAAAACAACTATACACTATTTCTTGACGGTAACTGATAGTAACTAACTCTTTGAGATACGAAAGAAACCAAAGAGCTGATATTATTCTTAAAATTTCGCTGTAGTTAAAAAGTTTGTGATTTTCTTTAATAATAGTTTATGTGTAGCAATCGTGCGTTATCAGGCTGTGGAAGTTAAAACATTTCTTATCGGGAGTCTTATCAGTCATACGGGTCACAAAGACCAGGTACCGGGAAGTCATAAAAATATATATATTTATGCCACGACATTGGCTTGAGGGTCTATGCAATGACGTCACGTTTTCTGTTAAAAAAAAATTGTTTTGTGCTGTTATGAGTAAGTATTTAGCTATGAAGTGGGTCGAAATATATATATATATATATATAAAATAATGAATCGACGAGACAAGCGGAACGTTCACCTAACGGTGAACTGATACCCGCCATAACCACGTGGCAATAGTAGGATGGTATACACTACATCACATTGCGCTCGTCGCATTAAGAAATAAGATATGAAGTTTAGTTACCTCACTAATTTCTCTAGCTATATCTCCCTTCAATCCGGAACCCAGTAATGTTTGCACGCTACTGTTCGACGGCAGAAATAGGGAGCTGCGGTGGTACCTACCTGGATGGTCTCCGACAACAGAGACCTCAAACCAGTGATTCTTTTGAAGGGCTCAGTAACCCATTGTAACACCCTCCCTCTTTTGATGAGTCTTATTTGACGTGGCCAGGATGATGCATACTTTTCATTTTACTATTGTTCACGCAAATCCATATATGTAATTATTTAATGTTACAGGCATTATTATTATCCTACTATTTGAAATGTAAATAGTTCATATTATCGACATCCCTATTCAATAGGGTTATGCGTGTACACTTGTCCAGTCAGGTAGGCACAGAAACTCCTCAGAATGTATAGATTTGAATTTCGAATTCTTAACCAAAGAGGAGACATGTCAGATCAATGGTCAGTGCGACAAAACGCTAATTTCATATGTAAGGACATAATATAGTAGTTTATAATATTATTAAACATTTTTGTACAGTTTTATATTTTAGAGACACATCAATTTCACTCTCTTAAACTTTCGCTAACTTATATTTTCAACTTAAAAATTTGAATAATTTTATTTGAGCTCTTTAAACGCTCTTATTATTTAATATTTTTTATAGAATCATTAATTTACTTTTATAAATTCATGTATTTCGTTACACTGTGTAAATGCAAGGGTTGTAAATTAATAATTCAAGTTACTTTGTTACACGGACCTTTTGAGGAATTCTTAACAACTTACATATTGTACATCTGCCGCCACAGGAGCATTGCTGTATTCCAGGTCATCATATGAGAACAATAGTATTAGCGAGTATGCTTTACCATCCACGCATTCGTTGTCACTTAACACCACGTGAATTTGAAGTGAAATGTTAGTTAATTGTAGATTAAAAAAGGTAACATGGATATATATTATAATTGTGTATTTTTTATTGGTATCAAGCCATTAAAGACACAATTGTATTATACTTTCTTTCTGTTGACAAAGTATACCATGACAATCTGTCACGGCGACTTCACAAGCTACAACGTCCTTCTAACTTAAACCTACTCCACACATTCGCCCGGTCACCTTTATTCACTCATCCTCATAATCACAGCTGCAAGACATTCCATGGATGTTATGTAATCACTTTTACTAAACGTTACATTATTCTACTTGGTTTGGAAATAAAATGTCTCCTGCTTTATGAAATAAAACATATCCCTTATCATAATTTTATTTATTTCTATAAAATCTTAGATCGATTACCATACCATAATCGGGCTCTACAATAGCACCGCCATAAATAAAGAATTACATCAGTAAGTAATACTGTTACACTACATAAATACTAAGTGAATAAATAGAGGGAGCATCAATACACGGTGTATAAGTTAATGTAACTTTCGTCCACCAGATGGAGCTGTCAGTTGTACAAACGTGCTATGGTTTAGTTTATGTACTGTAAACTTGTGCGTATAGATAATAAATATTTATGGAAATCGTAACTTGGTACTCGATTTCGTAGACGTCAAGGGCGCCCTTAGTCCATAGATTAACGTTGAACTGAATATTTGGTCCTTCGTGCCGGATCTGGTATAATGGTACTAAAGGAGTAGTACCGAAAAATGGCTACCTATAGTAGTGAATTTACTGCTGAGATCGAAAGTATCATCGCAGCTGCGGGAGACGCATGGAGGTGTTTAGCGGTGCAGACCTAAAAACGGCATTGGAGCCAGCGGGTACAACAGCGTAAGAGATACAAAATCATGGACAGGTAAAGCGCTGCAGCGGAGTGCAGTAAGCATTGGGAGTACTTGAAAAAGACTCGATACCAGGGCGCCCTGGTACAAGTATTTTTAAAAACCAGGACATTAAATCACAAAAAACTGAAATGGTATTCCTGAAATTAGAGTAAACGTTAGGTCAACGTGAATTAATAAATTTTCAGACCAATGCGACTATATAGCTTTATATAATGACCAGTCGTTAGCGGTGACTGACGGTGTACTGACATACGTCACCTTACTTGAGTCTCACCGACAAAAGTTGAGGCTGATCGGGCCATTTACAAAAAGTATAATAACAATAAGACATCTGACGTTACTATTTTGAAAACTAAGAAAGAAGATATGGAAGATATTTATTTAAGCGTTTGCGGAGGGGGGTGTCGATGGAAAACCAAAAGGCAGTCACGTGAGGGAACACTAACAAGCACATAGAAACTTTAGTCTCTGAAAGTCGAAATCACTACACGATATATTGAAAGTATATTTGAAAATGTAGAGCAATTATCGTTACCCTTCAGAACTACCCCACTAACAATAAACATAGGAATATAATTCAGAGGAAAAGCAGTGTAGATTTTATTATTAAGAAGATTTCTATGATGTTTTAAAATGGGAGGTCTACAGAGTTTTCACAAAGATAATTTTAATAGAACAGGCATAATAGGCAAAATATATAGTAAAACATGAATTTTATATGGATGACCTTTTTACTACATATAACACGCCAAAAAGTCATGATTTATTAGGGGATGATACAACATCTGTGAAAAGATTTCAATTGCAAAAGTGAACCACCAACAGTGAATAACTACTAAATCAAATGTAAAGTATGAATGTGAAAAAGCTGAAAAGTTTAGGTATAAAGTTACATATAGTAGTTAAGCTATTAGGAATTACGTCGAATCGTATTACAGACACTTTCCGATTCCCTGTAATTATACCCCCGGAAACAAGGCTTGTAACGAAACGAGGTATACTCGTATTATCAGATGTAACAAAATTATATAACGCTTTAGGATGGGTAGCACTTTTTGTAGTTTCAGTTGAAGAGAAAATTATGATTCAAAAGCTTTGAATAGTAGTGATTGAACGGGATGATGAGTTATGAACCAATATTGTTGGTAAACCGATCACAAATCTGTACAAATTAGTTGACATCCGTATGTCGAGGTGTTTAGGCATAACTTTTGATGATTTGAACATAGAACTGCACGGATATTCGGATGCTTCAAAGGCGGCTTACACAGTGGCCGAGCATTTCGATTTATCCGCAGCGAGAGCATTGTATATACTACGTCGACTACAGTCACGAGCAAAGTTGCGCTTAATTAACGATTTCAATTCCTTTGTTAGAACTGTAATGCTTATCAGACTATTAGTGGAAGTATCAGAAGTCATTGGAGTTGATAAAAGTAATCTTCCGGCATGGACCGACTCTACTGTCGTTTTGTCATGGCTTACTGTGTCGGGCAAACCTTCGTTACCAATGGGATATCTAAAATTTTATCTACCTTAGATTCCCACCAGTGGTAACATGTTACTTTAGGGCAAAATCCAACTGATTGTGCTTCACAGGGTGACTGGTCAATCAGAGTTGTTGGAAAATGATTTATGGTTTAGTGGACCCCGAGTTTTTGGGAAAATAACAAAAAAAAAAAAGAAACAGGATGTGTTATACTAAGGAACGTGCATTTGACCGATTTGACAATTGTCGACAATAACTACAGAATTTTTCATGGCGGTCCACAATTAATGCTGGTGATTCTTGGCACTAAATATTACATAATTGGCGCTAAATCACAAGCCAAGAATTATAGTGTCAAGTGCGTAGTGTCTTCGCTATTCAGTAAATCCTTATCACAACAGTTAGATCACCGCGTAGCAAGCCGTTTCAGAGAAGTAGAGTTGATTATTGTACCGATTAATGTAAGAACGACAAAGGAATGTGGTCATCATTCTACAAAGAGTTACATTTGTCTTTTTATCTGTATTGCTATCAGTCTTTCATTTGGCACCATTCGGTGACCTTTCCACTGAAAGATTTTTTGCTTCCGTTAGACGTTTTGTTGATCATCGCACAGGTCTGCAGTGATTGGTGGAGCGACAATGTAACCAATTTTGTGAGTGCTTCTCGAGATTTGCGAGCATTGTTCTTAGCAGCGACCCCCAAGTTTTTCCAGAGGTTGCAGAACCTAGCCGCTAATAAAGCAACGTAACGGTTTTATTCCACCGTCTTCCCCCTATTTTTGAGGTTTATGATAAGCCGGAACATGATCTACTAAACACCAATTGTGGCGTTTGATAGGGGATCTGACGCGAATGTATGACGAGCTCTCGACGATTTTAACTCGCATTGAAGCATGTTCAAATTCCCAGTCCCTGTCTAGAATTGTTTCTAACGATGACTTTATCGAAGTTTTAACCCTCAGGCATATTCTTGTTGGTAGATCAATATTAGCTGTTCCAGATTATAACTTTGAACAATTTAACATTTCTAATATTCACAGAAAACTGTTGACTCAGATGCTAGTACGAACCTTTTTGCGACTCTGATCACAGGAATACTTAACGAAATTTGTTCATTGCTATAAATGGTCGTATCAAAACCCGGAACCTAATACATGCGATGATGTTTTGATAAAAGATGATTTACTTCCATGTCACTAGTTACTTGAAAGAGTGGTTGACAACATTCTGGTAAGGATAACATCACGCGTGTAGTGACAGTCCAAAGTAAAAATGCTCAAATTAAGCAATCAACTTCCCAATTATGTGTATTACTTGTGTGTATAAAATAGATTATATAAAAAGAGGAGTTTATATATATAAATTAATTTTTAATACATAATCCGCATGAATTCGATGTTACTCTCTTTTTATTGTAATATAGTATAATTTTTTTTGTTGTTAGCTAGCCGCGATGAGCGAAACGAGATGTGAAGGACGATATGTCCTTGGTGGGCGAAAGTTACTTTAACTTGTCGTTGTCAGTTTACGAACATGCTATGGTTTAATTACAAACTTGTGCCTATAAGTAATAAGTGTTTAAGGAAATGTAGCTTTGGTTTGACGTCATTGGTTGTTTGATTTCGTCGACGCCAGAGGGCGTCTTTAGCCCATACTTTAACCCTTTCAAAACTGGCGTGCACAATTGTAGACATAAGATATAATTTAAAAATAAATGTTAAACTCTCAAGCTTTCCGATTGAAAACGGTTGTACTTAATTGTCCACTTATAAAACTCAAGTTAGTGCTGCTAACGCCATCTCTTAGCATATTCTAGCGCTTTTCGACAAGTTGTGACCAGTGCCCGTGCGTGAATCGAACTGTACACGTGAGCTCTTTATTTACAAAAAAAAATAGTGTAAATCATGTGGAAAATCGTCTCTGATCAGGATCCAGAAAATTCAGTCAACTCCCGTGATATGTCGGAACTCAACCAGAAAATACCTTCCACAACTGAAGACATTTTACAGGACCTCATACCAAAACAGAGGATTGGAGACACAGAGAATTAATAAAGACTATACCAATCAGATTGGCTTCCACCAATATCTCTAGATCCGATAGTTTTACCTTGTTTACAGCTAATATGACAAGGGAGCGTTTTTTTGAATTACGGAATAATTTACATCTTGTTGATAACACGAAAATTTCGACTGATTGCAAAGATCTATTTCACAAAGTGACAATGCCGTCAGGAATCGATGCTTAGTTACCACTTGAACAACAACTTTGCGTTGATGAACAGATGGTTTCTTTCACCGAAAAACATGTAGCAAAACAAATGGGGTCTCAAAATCTTTTTTTTATGTGGTAAACATGGCCAAGCCTATGATTTTATTCTTTACCAGACCTCTACAGAACCTGATAGTAATATAGCAAAAAAGATCGGCTATGGTGCGTCGATAGTTGTACATCTCGCCAAGAGAATCGGAGAAAGCCAGGGTCATGAGCTTTACTTTAACAATTATTTTTCATTATATCATTTACTACAAAACCTAAAACAAAAGAGTATTATGGTCGCATGCACAGCTTGTGTTAACATATATGTTAATCCACGGTTTTTAAATGACAAGGAAACAAATAAGAAGCCTAGGGTTTTTTCTCAAGAAGTATGTAGCAGAGACGGACATGTAACTTTTGTAAAGTGGTTGTACAATAAGATTACCCATCTGGCTTAGTAGAGATGGTGCAAAAAAGAGAAGCGATATATTGAAGTTGAGCGACCTGAGGACGTATAGCGCTATGATCATGCAATGGATGGCGTTGACTGATTAGACCAAGTTATGAGCTATTACTGAACATTTATAAAACCAAAAAAATGGACTCTGCGTATGATATTTCATGCATCGGATCTGGCAGTTCTTCAGGCATTTCGAGAATACCAAGTGGATAATGACTTATTAGGCGCACCAACAAAGCAACGACTTACTTTGACAGTTTAGTGCTACAAGATAAATTTTCTATCGCCAAAAGAGGTCGACCAAGTAGCAGTAGTAGCTCAACGTTGCAAATTAACCAAGAAGGCCAAGAGAGATTCGCCCTGCAGCTGAAATAATTCGTGACGGTGTTGGGAAATTCCTTACACATAACTATGGAACTGGCCGGCCGATGGAAAATCCCGTGTCAAATGCATAAAGTGCAAAGTTCATTTATGCCTAACCAAAGACAAGAATTGCTCCTTGTCCTTTCACACATAGAAAAAGATATTTTTATTTCCTTAATTATTATTTTTACTGTGTTTTTGTATTTGTGCCAATGACTGATTATGCCAAGAAACTAATAAATGTTTATTTTATTTCATAGAAAGAATTTAACTATGTTAATTCATTTATAATTTTGTAATAAAAATGTTTCTAAATCAATATTACTATATAGGACGGGAGTCCACATTTGTGCACATTAAGAAAAAGTAGATTTTCCCGAAAAGTTTAGATATTTTTTTTTTTTTATAGTCTCATTATACATTGGACACGTGGAATTTGCCAAATACATCAGACGAAAAAGAATAATTCAGGTCTGAAAGGGTTAACGTTGAACTGAACACACGGCACAACTCTTTGTGGATTATCTACTTGTTAAAATACTTAACGCTTGTGTTAGAGATTCAAAGAATTTAATGAAAGTACATCAAAGTTGGCACAAATCTGAATCTACGCTTAATCATATACGGTTTTATAAAAAATCTAGACACGTGAAAGCCTTTAGAGATATAAAGAGTGCTTGATTATTATTAAAACGTCTAGGTAATAAATGTATAACAAAAAAGTTATCGGCCAACTGACCGCCGTACTTCAATTCGAAGATGGCACTCGATGATGACCAACAATCATGTAAGATTTGTTAAAAAAAACGCTTTACGCTTTACCTACATATTGTCGGTAACTGAAACATCTACCAATACAAAATAAAACTTTCTTTTTTTATTCAACGAAGTAACGAGACGAGCGGGACGTTCCACCTAATGGTACGCCGTGATACGCCTGCCCATAACGTGGTGCTAGTTAGGAGTCGCCATGAGACATGAGATGTTAAGTCTCGTTACTCCAGTAATATCACTAGCTACAACTTCGTTCAATTCAGAACACAGTGATATTTGCTTACACTATTTAGTTGCCGAAATAGTACTTGCGGTGGTACCCACATAGACGGTCTCCGGCAACGAAGACCCACCACCAGTAAATACACAATAAATACCATGTGAAGATAACGCACAAAAAAAAAAAAAACAATACGTCATACTTAAATCAAAGAAAATGATAACAGCCCTTTGTTCTTACACGAGAAATAATACGAGTGTTGTTTGTACGTATTGCAATCTAAAAAAGTTATTGTAGATGACTAAGTTTGCATGACTAGAAAACAGCTGAAATCACTTAATAACTAATATACCAAAAAAAAATATATATTCACACTCTCATATTACTGCTCGCTTCATATGAAAGCGTTTTGAACGCACCTTGTACAAAAAGCAATATTATAATAAGCGATATACACTAGATCATCTAAAACGCATATAGTATAGGGGTTACTTGATTGTTTGGCGCTTGGAACATTATTACAATTCAATTGATACGAAAAAAAAAAAATATAATACAAATGGAAAAATATGTTTGAGTTAAAATTGTAGTATAGGAAGATACATTATTTTACATATTATTCCATAACATGTCATTTAAATATATTGTTTATAAGGTACCCCCATCACGCGCCACCAGATCACATAAAATAAGTAGAGAAATATTAGCTTAGTTTACCTTTACATTCATCTTTTGATAACTTTCGTTTGTTTTCGCTAATAGCAACACGCAGCACGACATGAGTATATCAGATGGATACAATTGATAATAACAAGCTAAGACTTGGGTATTCTCTTGTGATGAGTCCGTATTAGACACCGGTGTGGATGGACCGTTTCACTCCTCGAGGCTCGTAGGGCTGTCTTCGACGAAATTACCGTGAGATTTCATGTATATGAGAAACGCACGCATTCGGTCGTTATCGGGGGTAGACTCACTGCAATAAATTAAAATAAGCTGTAGTAAACTGAAGTGTCTATGTATAACAATGTGGCGTCGGTTAGGATGATACGTACTGCAACACACAGTGCCCGTCGTCTTAAGACAAACAAGATGTTTAGTCCCGCTACACTTCAACAATTTCACTAGCTACAACGCCCTTCAAATCAAAGCACATCAAGTTTGGCGGCAGAAATAGGAACTGAGCTGGTACCTATGATAAATGGTCTCCGACGACAGAGACCTACCATCAGTAAAAATGGTGTGATCATCATTTCAACCGATGGATGTCCACTGTTGGACATAGGTCTTTTGTAATGTGTTTAACAAATCACGGTATTGCGCTGTTTGAATCCAGTGGCTTCCAGCGTTTTTTCCATGTCCTCTTTCCACTCTGGGGGTTGGGGTGGGGGTGGGGCTGCCAACGCTGTGCTTTCCGATACGGGGCCGCCAGTCCAGCATTTTAAGACGTCCATCGGTTCTACGAGCTATGCGCCCCGCTCATTGCCATTTTAGCCTCGTAGGGCTATGTCGGTGACTTTAGTTCTTCTGCGGATCTCGACATTTTTTTTGATCACACAAATACTTCTAGCATCACCCTCTCCACCTCCCGCTGTGTGAGTCCTGTGGCTTTCTTATAAAGTTCATAGTTAGCGACCAAGTTTCGGAGCCGTAGGTCATCACTGGCAACACGCACTATTCGAAGACTTTGGTCTTCAATCACTGAGGCATTTTGAACGAAAATACCTTGAGAAGTTTCCCGAACGCTGTCCATCCCAGTTGGATTCGGCGTTTTACCTCTGTCTCGAAATTGGTTCTACTTAATTGGGCTGTATGCCCCAGGTACACGTATTCGTCAACAATTTCGGGTACTGAGTTCTCAACTATCACTGGGTGGCGCTGAACATGAGTGTTGGACATGATTTTCGTCTTGCTCGTATTCATATGAAGGCCTACCTGTTGAGAGACTCTGCCTAGGTCACCAAACATTATATTGAGGTCTTCTAGAGTCTCCGCCATTACGACTATATCATCGGCAAACCGTAGATGAGTGATGTTGATGCCAAACCCGTTCCAATCCAAAAGCTTAAAGACGTCCTCCAGTACAGGGGTAAATAGCTTAGGAGAGGTTGCATATCCTTGGCACACTCCTCGCTGCAATTGGATAGGTCTCGTGGCCTGGTTCTTTATAAGGATTGACATAGGGGCAGTTTCGTACAAGCTCTTCAACAGTTGGATATACCGATAGTCATTACGGCACTTCTGAAGTGCCCTCAATACTTCCAAGGTTTCCACCGAATCAAGTTTTCTCATAGTCCACAAACGCTAGGCAAAATTGCCGGTTATACTCCTCGGTCTTGTGTATAATCCGCCGCAGCGTATGGATTTGGTCTATGGTACTAAAACCTTTACGGAAACCGGCTTGTTCGGGTGGCTGGAAGTCGTCAAACCTACGAGCGAGACGATTCGTAATGACTCTCGAAAACAACTTACAAACATGACTTCCGCAGCCAGATGGGTCTGTAGATCTTCAGCAAAGTGTTATCACCTTTTTTGAAAAAAGCAACCATCACACCCCTGCACCATGCTTCGGCCGTCATGCCCTTGTTAATGACGGAATTGAACAATCGCTGAAAGATTTTCAGTATCGGTGTCTCACCTGCTTTCAGGAGTTCTGCCGTGATTCGGTCATCCACAGATGATTTGTTGGCTAAGACCTATACTAATCTCGCTCAGGCTGACGTCCGGAATATCTTGGGTGTAATGTCGCGTAAATTGAGCTCTGGAATTTTTACCCAATTCAACAGGTGGTATCGACTATGAGTATAATTGTCCGTAAAGCTCTTCAACCTCTCCTAAAATCTCAGGTTTTGAGGAAATGATACTGCCATTAGCCATCTTCAGTAGCGTCAGCTGGCTCTGTCCTATAGACAGATCTCTCGCGACCACCTTCGAGCCTTTATTTTGCTCGATGGTGTTTTTTACGCGCATGGTGTTAGTGGCCTCTAGGGCGCTTTTGTGATATCTTAAGACCTTACTATTAATCTGTCTGTAAGCTCGCGCGTCTACCAAAGACTGCAGTTTCATTTTCTGCCTTTCCTCCATGAGCTTGCTTCAGAGTATGTTCTGAAAAACATAGAACCGACCGTACGGACAATTTCCACTAGCCTGTTGTTAAGTTCGTCCGTTGTCTTGCAGTCAGCCAGGAATTCAAGACGGTTTTGCAATTCTAGTTGGAAGTTCTCGGGGTTTTGGATATGAGCATGAGTAGGTCGGAGTGTAGACTTCATCAGTCTCCCTCTTTTGACCTTGATGTTAATGTTCACTGTGCCTCTTAGCATGCGGTGATCGCTCCCGGTTTTCACCATATTGATAACAGAAACATCATCGAATGTATGTCGTTTCGTGGCCATGATGAAGTCGATCTCGTTTCTCGGGAAATCGTCGGGGCTCAGCCAGGCCCGTTGCCTGCGTGGCCGCTTCTTGAAGTAGTTCATCATAAAGAGACCTTCCTTCTCCATGAAGTCAGCCAGTAGGTGGCCCCTATGATTGTATGGCCTATACCCAAATTGCCCCATCTTTAGCTCTGCACCGCTTCGCTCCCCTAGCTTTGCGTTGAAATCTCCCATCACAACATTGTAATAGGTGCTAAAGGCATGTATGGCTCTTGATATATCCTCATACATAGCCTCCACCTCGTCGTCTAGATATGCCGAAGCTGGTGCGCAAACCTGTATGACCTTCAGCGAATACCGTATGGTGATTCCGAGTAAAAGGTACGTTGCCCTACTCGAGACACTTTCGACTTTTACAATGCTGTTAACCAGGGGCTTTGGCCCTCCCGGTAGTAGAACAAGTTGCCGGAATTAAGGATTGTCGGGTCCTCCCCCTCTTCGGACTTCTGACAAGCCTGTAAAAATCCTAATGCAGCTTGCTCACTGCTTCTTCTAGCTCAATAATCTTTTCGTTGGTCCTCAATGTGCGTGCGTTGTACTTTGCCTGGTCCAGTCGTCGGGGTTGGCAGCGGAATTTACTCCGGAGATTCTTAACACCTCCTGCCCCGCCATTGGCATCGCCAGTAATAGCGGGGCTGCCGGGCACTGTGGCCTGTTTGTGTTTTGTGCACCATATAAGGATTTTGACAATAATCACCACGTTTGGCAGGCGGGTTGGTCAACACAGTGCTGATTTCATCGCACCGATATCGCTACTGCTAGATTACGGTCTGTAGTTGAGCCAGCCAGTGATGAATGGTTATACCGCCATTAGTCGGGTAAATGTGGGAACCGGAGATAAATAGATATATGTATTAAAGAGAGTATTCTTACTCGACTCCGATTTCAACAGCCAAAGAGGATTCACGCAGTTTACATTTTTCGTCCAACCATCTGCGAAAAGTAAAAAAAAATGACTATAATTAACTGTTGGTCTACCAAGATTTAAATCTCTCACACAGCAAAACGGTAACATGCATTGTGTCCGTGCACAACGAATGAAAAGTTAGGATGTTTATACAAGAACACATCGTTTTTATCGCTTTGAGATACGAGTATGGTTTTATCAGTAATTTCATTAGTTAGAACTTTTGAACAGGAAAATAAACCATTGCACTATGCATGCTATTGTAAACCCACCCAAAGTCTTTCATATTTACGCACACAATAATAAAAAATAAACATGCATACATTTGACATGGTGGTGTGCGAGCCGGTGGTGCAAAGACGAGACTTCGCGGGCGACGCACGCGGCCGGAACTAGCGCGAGCATTTTTGAGAATGGGACGGGTGAGAGGCCAGTACGCGCATGTTGCCGCTGCCACAGCATCGATGCGCCCGATGCGCACCCATCCTGCGACAACCACATCCCAAATAAACACAATGCTTTATACAAATCATTACTAACGAGGTTGACGCATTGTGAAGGCGCGACGGCTAATTAATAATTCGCTATTGCTATCTAATCTGCACAATTTTTTTAATTCAGACTATAACTAAGGGTTTACTGACTATATATTCAGCATATATTTCATATGTCAAAGGAAAATATACTGACCAGATAATGGGGTTTGGGGATCAGGCTGGCAGTTTAAACAGAAACATTTAACTGACCATAATGAAACATCCAGCCTTAGCTCAGGATATGGCAGCATAACCTCATTCCAAAACTTTAAAACCCAACGTAGATGTTCGCATGTCTCCCCGCAGGTCTCCAAATCTAACTCCCTGATACCTCCAACTGCCCCGACTCCTTCACCTAAGCACAATATTTTGTTCAAATAGTTCATATTTTCAATTGAAAGTAAATCTGTGTAGATATCATCCCGGCGTGTGGATTCGTCTATGGAGGAAGACTGTTCTTCGGTCAGGTCTGGAAGATTCCCTGTTTCGAGCGTTAACGCATTCATGATCTCGATGTCAAGGTTGTCCACATCGTTGACCTCTGGATAACAATCGTTATGTTGTATGTTCGTATCGCAGCTGTATTCGCAGCTCTGACGTGCACACGTATTTCTTGGATTCAGTGTGTCCGACTCATTGAAGTTGTAGCTGGAGTGGCTTTTTCTTATATAACGGCAAAGCGGCTGCGGTAAAATCAAACTTTGATGCATCGTGTTCGGCACATGCGCACATCTTAATTCTTCAATCAGGTTGTCATGGCTATGGGCGCGGACATTCCTCTCTACCTTAACATCAGAACATCCAGTTTCTGGGTCCGATGGTGTATAATCCTCAGGTAATTTTGTTTCTACATAGGAGTCCTCATGATTGTCTGATCTACTAGGAAGGTCAGGGGAAACCCCACTTCCTAATAAGTATGGGTGCAGTAATATTGACACCTGAAAAGGGAAAATAATAAATATTTTATATGATTCAATATTTTACACAATAAAAAAGTCTAATATCAGCAAGTGAAAAAACTTTAAGCTTTTGAAAATATTATTGGAAATTTTTTTTGTTTCTAAAAATGCAACTTACCTGGCTAACCTTTCCGTAAAGATCAACCAAAGGATAGACATGTGGAATTTCATCATGCACCGTACCAGCGGTACCGACGAAGACCGAGTCAATCCATATACCGAGCTGATTATTGGTGCCGAACTCAATAGTCAGAACTGACTGTTCTATAACATTTTCCAATCCCATAGCGGTTTCTTTGAAGCTCTGAAATGAAACGCCTATATAGCCTTTGGTTTTTATTTTGAAACACTTGAGTAGAGATTAAAAATTTAATAAAAAAATAACTTTGGATAGAAACATTAGTGAATTACATTTCAGAAAATTATTTAAAAACTAGTGTCGCGTCTTACGTATACGCTGTTGTCGCAGCACAGCTCGCTGGTGAGCAACCACGCAGGTGGTTCGAGTTGGGTCCCAGACGCGGGCACTTCCTCCGGTAAACACGCCACCGCTCCTAATGCTACGCTACCGGACCAGAGTGTATCCAACTTGTCAACACGGAACTGCAACAACATCCCTCATCTTGCAAAGCAATATAGATACCAAAATGTTGATATTATGTGTCACTGCAAATTATCATGAATCGAATGAAAAACATGAAAAAATAATATAAAAATGCGTGCATATGCCAGGCAAGTTTGGTTAAATATATTATACAATTCATATTAAAGACGAGATTTACCCGGAAGACCTGTCCTCGTTTGAATGGCTGGCTGACGATAGCAACACCTTCGTTGTAACTCCGATAACGAAGAGCAACTGTGTCTGGAGGTAAAAAGATTCAATTTCTATTATAAAGTAATTAAAAGCTTTTTACGACCTTCACCAGAACATAGGTTCTCCTTGGAGTGGGGGTTGGGAAGGTACACTGGCTGCCATCACTACGATACTCGAGAGCCTTACTGAACGATTGGCCGTCAATCCTCCCAGCAACGTGTCCCACTTATTGTCACTTAAGTCTAGAAACTCTTAGGGCTATGGCAGTAACTTTATTTCTACAGATCTTATCATATTGGATTCGATGGCGCAGATACTTCGAGCTTAGTAGTCGTTTGAGTGTGGCACTGGCAACAGGCACAAATTAAACATGTCTTCAGACACTATAGTAGCTGATACAAGAACAAAATTTACCTTTTTGTTTTTAGTTAATAAAATATGAAAACTTGAAATATCAATTGCCACCAAGAACAATAGCTATGGGGCAATAACTATACATTAGTCAAATGGTTATAAATAAAATCTTACTGGAACTACAAAGTCTAATGTTCTTCCCATGTACATCATGGAATGTGTATGGAAGAGCACTACGACACTTCTTTGAAGCTTTAGATGTGGACTCGGAGGCCGGCGCTGCTGGTGACACGTTTTCCGACCCCTCAATTGCCGACATTTCCAAACTGGTCTCCATTTCGGGTTTTATGAAGTCCTCATTGTAAACTGTGATGGTAGAAACTAGTGTTACATTTTTGCTAAGAAACACATCTTAAATATGTATTATAACAAAATATATTATCTTACTTGGTGGGGGAAGAACGTTCGCGACTGCTTTGGTTACTGTTTGGATCTTCACCACCTCGCCGAAAATTTCCATCACCACGTACACCTTCTGGATAATTATAATTAACCATTCAGATATCTCAGAGCTCAACGTAAAAAACGATGGTGGAGAAGTAGGAATAAAAACTGATTAAACGAACATTCTTAAAGACATATGGCTTGTTAGGATACTTAAAAAAACATGAGCAACTAACATCAGGCACATCTTCAAAGACAGTGTCTAAAAGTTCACAATTGTAGTAAATTTCAACATGTTGGTCCGATGTCTTCTTGAGACCTATACGGTCTCCGGGTCTCAACCATTCAAATGAGGGTACCACCAATTGCATCCTGTGGTATCGCGATCCTGGATTTGAATACCACAAATATTTTCCTGCCAAGTGAAAAAGAAATTTCAGTTGGTTCAGGGTGGTAAGTGGCTAAAAATTGTTTAAGTAGAGGTGTAGACGTAAAGGACTTACCATCGATATAGGCTGTGTAATGGGGGAGGTAGGCTACAGAGGGCGGTAGGCATCTGTTGACATGAGCGTTAAGAATATTGATATCGGTCACACCAATTCGAAAGTTGCCCGCGTATCCAAACTTACGCTTCATTATTTTGATCTGAAATTTTTTTTCTTTATTAACTACGAATCTCAATAAGAAAAAGCAAGTTTACAGCGACTGCGTGCCCTCATCCTATGAATGCATTTCACCAATAGTGTATTTCACTAATAGTCTACGTTCAAATGCAGTCGATCATATTTCAACATGCAATTTAACAACTCCATCTCTGCTTACCAGCAAGTGGGATAGTAGTCAAAATATAAGTCTATAATAATAATAAACAGTCTTCTTATCGAATATTCAATATATATCGAACGGTGATTTCAAGTAAATAGCACGGGTAGGAACGAACGCCTTAGAAACTAAGTTTTGTCAGCTTTTTAGTACATATATAATTATTAAAAATAAATTATCAAAATTATACTACGGGCAATTTTAAAATCAGAGAAATAGCTAAAAATCAGTGCTATAGAAATGTTCTCACCTCAAACATCTCATCGAGCGCGAGATGTGAAGAACTAAAGACAAGAGCTGCGGTCGGATCAGCCGTCTTCCGTTTTGCGATCATGAAGTCCTTCGACAAGCAGATATTTGGCCCACAATACTCCGAGAAACTCCTGTTAAGATCACATATGCCATCAATAGACTACTTCAATGTCAACCTCATTTCAAATAACCACACACTTGCAGTGTCTTACCAATATGGTTGCGGTGGAGCAACATAAGCTCGGGCAGACAACATATTTTCTGTGTTAGGATAACCATTAAAATTAAAGGTGCGCTCTTCATTCTGTAATATCGTCACCTAATGAACAAAAAAAAATAGTGACAATAAAAACTATTTAAGAGTACAATGATTAAATATAGCTTATTATTATCAATTTCATTGAAAAAACATAAGGACCGAACCTGTGTACATTGCCCATAAAGGTCCACCACTGCATATATATTGAGATCGGGGACATACCACGCCTTGCCTGTATCCATTCCATCCAAGTAGTAATGTAAACTTCGGTCCGCATGCCACATCATACCTGATAAAACAATGTCAATATCAAATTTAGAATGAGTTTTGTAGCTTTCCAATTAGTGTCGAGATATTTGCAGCCTTTTTCTACCAGTTAACCTCTTTCGCCTGATAATGTGTGTTTATAAGCTGCATTTTAAAATCTGAGATCAAATTAAGTCTCGTAACTCTTTGATAAGTTACCATATACCAGTTGCATTTGAATCAATATTTTGTTAAACTAACCGACTCTACTGCCGACGGTTAGCTTATCCAGATCCAAAGGATATCCACTGCGCACGCATTCACCATCTTTCATTATAGCACACCCACTTAGTATGTACGTGTCACAACTTAGATCTGTAGCAGTACCAGCAATGGCTCCAAGGCCACCGCTTGCTTCCAAGTCATCTGGACGAATGGCTGTGACACCTATGAGAAAATATAATTGTAAATAAAATCAATATTCCATGTAAGTCCAAAGGCATTAGCAAAGCATTTATGGACAAATAAAGAACAATGTACCGATCTCAATGCTGCCAATCCAACAGTCCACCATACTGTCGATGCGCAGTTCGAACATTTCGCATTCGCGCATCGGCCGCGAGCTGAACAGCACGGCGTCGTTGAACTCGGAGTAGACTGCAGCACGCGACGCGGTCAACCTTGAGCGGGACAGGATTGCATTGCGACCATGGACACTATGGAAGCACATGTCGCTGCGAAGAAAAAAACAATTAAATATGAACCAATGAGCCAACAGAAAAGAAGAAAGAGTGGGGGATAAAAATTTTAACTCACACAGACCCAGCATTCCGACAATGAAAAAAAAATATTGATTGGTTTATTTTAACTGTCCGTCTACAAGATTATAGCTCATAAAAGTTATAGTACACAACATAATCGTAATATTTTAGTTTGTAAGGTACAACACTCAATGAATCTCTCCATGAATGCCACTTTACTCTTAGCAGTGGGAATATGAAGAAGGCTATTTTAAATCCAGTGTCTATTCATCCATTTGAAGATTATAAGCTTATTTTAAAGATTGTTCTTGATACCGATTTTTTAAACTTAACAATTTGTAAATTAAGAATTAGAATTAAGCTTTAATATAGCTTTTGATGCATAATTAATATTTAAAAAATAATAGCTTACGGTAAGGATGTGATGTTGGATTCAGTAGATACAGGTGACTCGGGGGAATACGTGTGGAGTAGAGTGTATCTGTCTACAATAGTAGCCTGAGCAACTCGGCCATATAGATCTGTGAAATGTCATTTAAATAATTTTTGTATTTCATTACAATGAAAATTGATATATAATAGAATAAAACTTACTAATTATACCAAAAACTTGTTCAGGAACATTAAAAGCAGCTGGTCCTTGATCTACACCGTTAACTAAGAAATGGAGGATCCCCATATCCCGTCTTATTACGCCCACCGTATTACCTTCCTGTAAACCACGATTTATTAAATAATGGTTGTTACAACGAGAAAAAAAAATTTAAAAACAATGACTTCATGTTTAAAATCTTTGTTTTTAGGAATGATTTCGTCAGATAGCCTAGGTTCAGCAGTAAACACTGCTCCTGGTCAGAATTCATAATCTTCAGCAGTGATACAATAACATTTAATAGAGAGTTTAAGAGTCAAATTACTGTTTGTCAATCTTACCACCAGCCTGTTCAGGTTTCTGGCATACTGTGGAATAACAACCGAACCATCACGCACCACGTCCTCGCCAATCAGAGCCCAAGTGCCTGATCTGAAAGGAAAATGTCATTTTCAACATTTCACATTGCAGCTCTATAGATAAAAATATATTAATAACTAAATATCTAATTTTTATATTAGACCACCAGGCCATTGTGACAGGTAATAATATTAATAACCAAATGAACTCACTTTGCATTGCTTACTTTGAATGGCAACTGGATTTCATTCGATGAGTGTCGCGTGACTCCAATCTCGATGCTTCCTGCCCATTTAGGTATGATCAGGTCCAGTTTCACTTGAAACAGCTCATTGGTCCTAAGAGTTCTATTTGTCATCACTACCCCGTTATTGAAGTATTCCAGAGCGCTGAAAATTTGACCAGTATATATTATGATTGTCACAAACAGCATAATGAAATTTCACGAATCTTTGATTTTCCAATCAAATAGCAGCATGAGAAGAGTCAATGAATAAATAATACTTACTTAGGCCGATGAGCAGTCTTACCATTATTAACAATAACAACATTCGAATCACGCAACGTATGAAATGATAGACTATCTTCATCTATGTTTGGTGCCAGTTGCCCTATGAACAAACGGATTTTTTTTATATTTAAATATGTTATTGATTAAAAAAAAACAAATATAAAAGTTGCGGAGTTCTCTGTGAATGTGATGACTACAAAAAAAATTATATACTTACACAGTCCAGATAGACTGGATGTGCTGGGAACTGGTGGAAAGTCATTGATGTTGGTATCGTCCTCATATTTGTCAATAATTGATACCTGTAACATATAAACAAAATATCAAGATTTTTTCTAATTGTTCAAACAGTTAACTTGATATTTGAATAAACTATTGGTACTGTTAGCACCTTGACAGTCATGCCATAGAGATCGATGACACCCCACACTTGGGGATTGACATTGCTAGCGGCTACACCCTGGTCTAGTCCATTTATATAGAAGTGCAATTGGCCACTGCTCTTTCTCATCATTCCTATTTTATCACCGACCTATAAATAAAGTGAACAAGAAAACTGTAGGAACTCAATAAAAAGAAATTAAACATATTTATTATTAATAACAAATTACTTAAGTAATACTTAAGTTTTTAATTTCATTCTATGAAGCGACTAAACAAGCAGAATATTAAATGATATTCATGCCCATAGTACTTTTTAGCGGTACAAAATGAAAATGCATCATGCCTATTCAGACGGTTTTTGGAAACAGAGACCTACACGTAGAGAATTAATTTATTATCTTTTTTTTAATCTATTCTATGAGACAGAAAAAAATACACAATTATTACTTGAAAACTCGTAAGGTTTATCTGGATAATACTATCGACGTGGCCTATCTGCTGCACATGTCATATCTGGGCTGATATGCAATGAGCCATCTTTTTAAGTTCACTCGGCATGATCCCGTTAATACAACAATATCTTGGATATCTATTGGTAAGCTATTTATATGATTTGGTAATGTAATATAATTCAAAATTCTACCACCACAAACTGTGTGTTTCAGGACCACGTATATTTTCTTTGAATTGAGCTCTCTTATAATTTGATGGATGTTTGTACTCTGTGAGCGAGTCTAAGCAAGTATAATTATTAACTATTAATAATTAAATTTTGTCATGTATATTCAACAACTTGCAATACTAAAATAGACCTTCATCATCATTTCTATACTTATTTTTAACATTATATGCTGCAATAGTTTTAAGTGTCCTTACTTGTAGTCTAATGATTTATATGTTCCACTATCTAATTTGTAGCTAAATAACCATATGAGCTAAGTTGACAAAGGTTTCTAAGCTTTATGCGTTAAATCGTCTTTATAAAAAATTATAGGCAATTGCTTGAGTGCTCAGGGCTGGCCCCTGACTTTAGAAAGCCCTGGTTAAAAACAATAACAGTATTTATATACCTTTAATTCGTCGAGATTAACTTGGCCGTATTCCATGTATGTGCCATGACCATTGATTAGTATTTTACAGCCTGACATCATAACAGTCCCAGAGTCCATATTGGTCATTGTGGATGGATAACGGATGCTGGCTGGGTTGTGACTTGACACACCAATCTGAGGATGAATGTTGTTTAGGATATTTTAGAAAATATTGAATTTCTCATTAAAAAATTAATTTATTTAGGTTGTTCGAAAATTGGCTTTACCTCTATACTGCCGCTCCACTTATCTACCAGCCGATCAATACGTATCTCAAATATCTCATCATCGTACAGTGGCCTTTGTGTCATTACAACCCCATTGTTGTAATCGTCTAATGGTCGTGCACGTTCAGCTGTCCTAATATGAAAGGAGCATTTCAATAAGTTTAGATTATTGCATATTAAACACAAGATGAACTGACGATTACATGTAGGTCCCTAAAAGATGTTAGGTGACGAACGTAAGGCTATTCTGGGTGAAGGCGCACGTGGGGATGGAGGAAAATGAAAGGGCGGACCAACTGGCCAAGGAAGCGGCCCTGAGGAATAAAAGAAGACCAGTATATGAGGACTGCCCCGTTTCCTTCGTCAAGCGTCAGCTCAGGCTGAAGACGCTTGACGAATGGAACAGGAGGTACGTGCAAGGTACGACGGCTTCGACAACGAGGATTTTCTTTCCAGACGTTGCGTCAGCATATTGGTCCCTTCGCCAATTGGAGCGCGACACGGTCTTGGTCCAGATGTTCACTGGGCACGGGGGATTCTCCATGTACCTCCACAAGCTCAAGGAGAGTCCCGCGTACCTCTGTGACCCAGCGGTGGATCAAACCGTGGTGCACATCATCACTTCCTGTCCCTTGTATGGGAGAAGAAGGATGGAGTTGGAGGTGGAGCTAAATAGGCAGCTCACCAAGGAAGCCATTGCCTCCCTGGTGAGTGAAGACGCAAGTCGCCAAAAATTCCTGCATTTTTGTAAAGTTGTACTAGCCGACGCAATAAAGAGGAATAGTGTATAAATATAAATAATTAAATAAAGTTGTAAATTTGTATAATGGATATTGGCTAGGCAAAAGATAAAATGTAAAAGTAAAGTAAGGTTAAGAAATAAATAAAGTAAAGATGTAAAATAAACGAATAATATAAATAAATAAAAATAAATTGCTATGTTAGGCAGAGCAGGATCTATTATTGTGTATATCCTAATGAGAGGACTGTGCTCAGCATTAGGTGTCTTCCAACTTATGATAATTTATATGAATTCCTAAGGCTACAAATAATTTATAATTCTGAACCATTTAAACCAACTTTTACATAATATATATCACACTCTCTCAAACATAAGTACAAGAAAGAGGACCCACTAAAATTGGCTAAAATGAAATAGCAACTATAAAGAGATTTCACAAATAATATTTATATGGATTGGACAAACAAATAAAATTCCCTAATTGAATTTCCATAACATGTAATAACTAATCTACTTACTTATTGTTATTGGTCAGGAGCACAAGTATACCACATCGCGGATGGAATCGAAGACAATCTTGAGAAACTAGAAGAGAAAAGTGTATGACATTTTCCATTATAACGACAGTAATGCATTGCGTTGAGCTTAGCAACACTTACTGAGAGCGCAGGCTGCATTCATATTAATTGGGACATAATCTTCCCGGTAGTCTTTAGGGTATGCACATTCAGCCTCTGGGGCGGAAGCTGCTATTTCTCCTTCACTGACTGTCAAAGTGTCATCATTGTTGGGGTCCTCTGAAATCTGTGACATAAATAAAATAAAAATTTAATAATGAAGTAACATATATAAGGACTTAACTCTTTTGACATGGCACCATGTAAGAATGTCAGAGTAAATGCATCAGAACGGTTTTAAGTATTAGCTTACAGATACCAGATCTGTGAACCGTGAGTCCTATGAAGCCACTATAGTTGTCAATAAAACTGGTGCAAACATCACCATAAAAAAAAGGTTTTAAGTATTTCTTAAAATATGAAAAAAAAAAAAAAGATAATAACATTACTATGTTTTAAGTGTCAATCATCCTTTAGTTTTACTGGTGATAGGTCTTTGTTGCTAGAGTTTGTCTAGATAGATACCATTGCAGCACTTATTTCTGCCACCAAACAGTATACAAACATTACTGTGTTTTGGTTTCAATGGTGCAGTGCATACCATTTTAATTAGCACCACATCATTATAGGCGGGTGTATGATTTACCATCACATAAACATCCCTCCCATCTCGTTCCTTGAATATTACAATGCTAATTCTTTGTAATATTTATAAGGATTTTAAACTTTTGTATTAAAATTATATCATTTGAAAGCATGAAGAATTTTAAGTTTTAATTCTATAAAATATAGTATGTATATATTGTAATGCTTTTAGTCATATCAGAAGAATATATAAATTTATAGCTTTGAATTATTCTTACTTGATCTAAACTGGATTCCATGATAGGTCTCATTCCATTGGTTGAGTGTTGAATGATTGAGACTTGGACACATTGTCCATACATATCAACTACAGCAAACAAACGAGAGGGCATGTTGTTCACTGCTACACCAAGGCTTCGCCCATTTATGAAAAACACTAACTCTGCCTATTAGATAAAATGAAATATTAATCATATAGTTGTTCACTAAACAAGGTAATTTAAATTCTATTTTTAAGATTTAATAGATTGCAAAACATTTTGACTTACTTTACTAGATCGCATAACTCCTACTCTGTCTCCTTCACGAAGAGAATCTAGCTCTTGACCATAATTACTAACAATGGTTGTACCATCCTTTGCAATTGAATTGCATATCATTATCTGTAAAATTTTAATAATAATAATTCAAAAATTCAGTAACGACCCAAACAGTAAATCACATTACTTTACCAGAAAGATTGTTTTATATCATTTCTAAAATTGGATAAAATGTAAAGAATGTAAGGGTCTCACCCATGCTGAGTTTTTTAATTTAGTTGCTGTTGCTGGTAACTCAATACTTTCTGGATCTTGTGTTGTAACACCAATCTCCAGACTGCCATTCCACACATCCACCTTAACAAACATTGATAAATTATTTAATTAATTTGTGAAATTTGGAGTGAGGCTAAGTAAATATAAATTTACAATATAAACGAAGCACTTTTAATAACATTAAAAATTTAACATAACTTGGAACAAGATATTCAGTAGAATTAATATAATTAAAAAACAAGGTAAACATAACATAAATTGTAAGACATCAGATGGCATTCGCATTACTTCCGGGCGTGGTCGACTCATTACGAACAAAATGTCATGTCCTAAAAAAATGCACGAACTGACCTATTTAACATTTTATAAAGAATGATAATTAAAGAGTTAAATATACTGACTTATTAACTACACCAAGACATATTTTATTAGTATTAGTATTATATACCTTTCTATCTATGCACACTTCAAAAACGATGTCATCTTGAAGAGGCTCCTCACTGAATATAAGCCCATGGTTGAATTCTATGAAGTTTCGAATTGCCGTCAAGTTATTTTGCAAAAGGGTGACCCTGTCACCACATTTTCTGTGAAACCGCTGCATATTGTTAGTCCATTTAAACCAACGTTTCACGTACTATGAAATCTTTATTCACAAAATATTATTTATTAATCAGCACACCAACCCGACAGGCTATAAAACTAAACTATTAGTACCATAACAGTGATTACAGAGGTTTTTAGCAATAATTTAAACAATAGGCACAAAATCCATTCTTGAAGCAAAAGGGAATGTCAATTATGTATTGACCGTTTGTTTTAAAACACTTGACATTGTGACAAAAGGTTCTTATGGAAGTAGATTATAAAATCACGTATTGACACATAGTATTTTTCTGTATCTGATATTAATTTGACAATAAATTAATGTTTATATCTGCATGTAATGGTTTATGTTGTAAATAAAAGTATCTTATTTTATTTTATTGATAAAGATTAACATTGTGCATATTTTAATGATATAATTTAAAAATATTAGATATTCATACAAAACTTTGCTTAAAATACTTGGTAGTATTTTTAGTGTTGGTATCACAATGAGATCGCGCGAGTACTCTTGTATTGATTAATATTTCGTTGCAGTGCATCCATACACATACTATTCTACATTGATTTATCTTCAAAGAGTTACCATGTACCTTTTTATAATCAGTGATTTTTAAATTAAATAATTCCTTTCGTAGACCTATTCGTTTTTATGAATAATAAAGTTTAGTGCATTATATTTTTAAAAAGTAATATTAGTATAAATAATTTTTACAATTGAAAGAAAATGGCATATAGATTAAAATACATTATAAAAATGCTCAAATCTCAATTTAAATATAAATTTTAAAATTCCGAACTTAATCAAAATTTACAAATACGTGTTTTAAAATTTATTTATACTCTTCGATAGTTTCTTTTACGGTCTTGCCAGTGTTTCAAAATACAATGACGAATGGGAAAAGATCCAATTTCACCGATGCCAGCAGATGGTCGATTGCGAAAGTGACCGGAACATATAGATTTAATTAAATTATCTCTTTGTTTGCTATCGTATTTACGCAACATTCATGAAACCGTAACAAGTTACATATTTGGAATTAATGAGATGAGCCTTGCATGTGGACCATCTATATTACACCAGTACTTATGAAGTATTATTGTCGCTGTTATTTTTTACTGTTATTCCAATTATGCCAATGATTAAACATATTATCATTGCTCTGGGCCTTATTGGTTCGAGGCTATTACATGCGCAAGCAGAAATCAATGTAATATTGAGTGACATGTGATATTCTAGTGCGATTAACATATAATCATACTTCCTTCATACAAGATTTTTATTTCAATGTTAAAATAAAAAAAATAAAATGTAAACTTTGTGTACCCTTCTCCAATTTATACTAAAATAAGTTCGAGTACATTAGGTCACATTTTTTAAAAGAAATTTATTTAAATTATATTAAATGTAAAATCACTAGTTCATTCAATAATTAAACGATTGATATCTATTATTACACTTAGGCTCCCAAACAACTACAAACACTACATTGGATACAATCCACTGGATGCTACAGTCATACCTTGTAGCGTCCAGTGGGTTCCCGATTGACACCAGATCGTTTCATCACTATGGCACTAATTCATCCTTTGCAAAAACGTTAAAGAATTAATAATTTAAAATTTTTATATGTATGTAAATACTATTAAAGTTCCTGATGAAATTTACTATTTGCACGAAATTAAATTGATTTGTAATATTTTTTCTTTTTAAAGTGCCTCTCCGTTACCGGAAGTTGCAAGATTTAAAAAATACTGACTTGAGCAATATGAAAAAGTAGTTCAACACGGGCGCTATATTAAATGAAAATTATTTACTTAGCGACTTACAAAGAGTTTTAACAGATTTTCTCTGTGGTTTTAGCAACTTTATTAAATTACCTAAATTTTAATTAGAATGAGAAGATTTTTAGATAAATAAAATTTCGAAAAAAAAATATAAATAGAATAAAGCGACGACACAGCAAGACAAGTATTTGAGGAATTGGAGAATTTTACACAGCCTCATATTGCGTCCACCACTTTCAGCCAAAATATGACTTGTTTTCTCAGTAATCTAATTACTTATAGATTTTTTGGACACCATAATAATATTTTATTTCATAACCTTATTTTATAGTAGAAATATGTGATCGATAGGAATATTCAAAAATGGCCTCCAGAAAAAGAGATTTTTCATAAACGGGTACAAAAGAATAATCTTAAATTTTATGTTAAATCCAAAAAATAGTGCCACTTAATTGCATATAACTACATATAATTCCTTTAATCACCACCTTAGTAGTAAGTACCAACAACCAATGCAATCATAATAAATGAAATTAATAAGAAAACATTGAAGATAATCTTTTTTAGATAATGTTAGTACTGGTAAAATGGTTTACGTTATATTTTGATCAGTGTTAAAAGTATTGCAGCAACACGGGCAACCTTGCAGCTCATCTGAAACTGTATTCAGTAGAAGTTGCATAATTTAAATACGCTCACCTTTACGACTACTGTATTCAAATTCAGATATATTCAAATATTCGTATTGGACCTTCGGTCAATTTAAAACAACTGTTTTAAATTATTGTACGGTTTGTTACACATTGTTTTCAAGTTTTTATTTATTATAAAAGCCTACGCGATGAGCAGAGATTGATACGTGAACTGAACTTGATTGAAATATCTCTTGGTTTACAGTTCTCACTATATAGACTTCGATTTTCGGTTTAAATAAAAGTTAAGTTACACAGACAGGCCTTAAGTTTATTTTAGTTGCTGTAATCTACGCTACAGGCAGATCTTAGATTCGATCTCTGCACGAGGTAAACATTTGTGTGATTCAATGAAAGAAATCGGCAGAGACTCAATACATTTTTAACTGACAATAGGAACAGCAATCAATTCTACACGTATTTCCTTTAACTTCGCTTAAAATTTTGTATCATGATAAAATTTAACTCAAAATGGAAGATTGTTTAAAAAGATCATTTAATCTGTAATTAAAATTTTGTGTACTTATCAGTTACGATTTATTGAGAATATATTATTTGATAAAAATGTTTCCGATAATGAGATGAATCAAATAAATAGGTTAATCTTTCACTACATAACAAAAACTAGCAAATTATTGTAAGTGAAAATATCCTCATATGTATACGAAAAGTAAAATACTGAGATTAGTGTATGACGTAAGATCTAGATGAAACTTATATTGTCTTTCAGGTCGAACTGTTTACAAAGCAACAGATATTAAAAGTGACATAAATCGTATTTTCTTATAAATACTCTCAGTGAAGTCAAATGAATCGTGTGGGCGGTGTGCCGAGATATACATTAACATGAACTGGTCACAGACGTTTCAATAATAATGATTGAATAAACGAATCGACAACCAGTCTTTAGATTTTGTGAAGTGTTGTTCATAAAAAAAAATGCAAGTATCTCATAAAAGTCTGCTATTGAACAGGGCTTTAAACAACGAACTCATAAAAAATGAACATATTCATGACTAGGTCATCTATTGATAGCACTAATCCCGTAACAACACCGTTTGTTAATTTATAAAAAGTAACATCCGAAAAATATCTCCCTTGTTGGGACTCTGAGCCATTTATCGCGTAAAATCCATTTATCCATTAAGCTCAACTGTAGGATGTCGCATATCTTCAAAGGCTTGTTCTTCGAATATTTCAGTATCCTTACGATATTTTCTTTCAACGTAAGCTCACGCTAACCGAAGTCGAACCAGCGCTACTTAATAATTCACATCACTTACAAACTAAGCTGCGAGCTCGTATCGCCGCTTTGTAATATTAAATTTTCACCTCTGCCATGTTGGAAATTTGCAATACATACGTGTTACTGCACTACAGAATCTAGGAAACTAGAGATCCAATTAAAGCTAACGAGCACGGCGGTCTATCTCAAATTATTTAGAATTAACAATGCATATTTCGTTACTTTGAAATGGATGTTATAACTTATGAGATGTTTAGATATCTCCATGTCAACCTTTAAACGAATGCAGTAAATTTTTAGTATAAGAAATCAAATATTTTCTAGTGACGTGTTAATAAATGATTGTCTAGTTTTCACGCTTTCCCAATTATCGAATGTTTCTAGTGTACACCTTACTTTATAAATGTAACATTGGAGATGCAGAATTCACTCGAGTTTGAGGACTAATGTAAATTATATACATACAAATACATATGTTTTACAAACGTACCGTGAGTCCATATTCGCAAGTGATAAGGTACGCAGCATCAGTAACATTTTCAGCTACCATAACGAATTTTAAATATTATTTCAATTAATCAATTTCATCGCTTCTCATTTTAAACTTTTTTTTATTTTGGTATTTAAATGGGTTTCGATTTATAATATTTCTAATAAAAACACAGTTATTGAAATTAGTCTACAAAGTAAAAAGTTAAGTTTGTGGTAGTGATAAAGAGATAAAAGTTGATCTTTTTCTAATATAGTCCGCTGTAGGCTTTTCATAAAAATGATTATTCAGAGCGAAATTTATCAATTATTTTAGACAACGTTATTTTAAACGGTTTAATGTCTTTTCCACATTGTAAATCCATGTCAGTGCTGTTGTATCATCTCATCATATCAGGTTTATCGAATAGAATTATATACATATATACACGCATCGGCCCCTAAGTTATAATATTATAACTCACATACATTTTACTAATAATACTTCGTTAACCTAAATAAAGTGTAATGTAAAAGAAATTCGTGCAAGCTTTTCGTTATATTTTCTTGTTATGGTTAAATGTAATAATAATGAAGGATCTCTCAATAGTGACTTGCAAACTTATTAAATAAGTATATCTTCCATGCCTGGGGCGTTAGTCTGAAATATCGATGAAAATAACATAACGGGAGATTAATTATAAGATTAGCATAATTAAAAAATATTTAGTATAAGTTTAAGCTAGGTAGGTAATTATTAATATTGCCTATTTAGTTTTTAAATCTAAAGATCGTGTAAGTGTAAGAAGTGTTACACTTAATAAATCATTTCAAAGCTTATGAATCTTTGAAATAATTTAATATACAAGACTTCGTCTTTTTAGTAATATTAGCCATATATGTTTAAAATTATGGCGAATGTTCATTACTGTAATTTATTTTAATATAGTTTCCTTAACACTATTCATTTATTTCCTCCGTTCTGTTACATCGGACTTTAACGGGGTCGTTTCTTCTTTATTGTTTCATTTCGCATTTTGGACATGAAGATATTGTATCTCATTATACAATGATATTACTAATACTTGACTATAATATCTAACTATTGTGTAATGTATTTATCTTTCTTCACGTTACTACAAAATATGAAACGTTTAATGTATTTATTAACCACACAAAACATATGAAGAAGTTTTCGTTGCAGTTGACTCAACATTGCCGACGGCCTTAAATATATGTAGCGCACTTAGATGAAAAATGGAAAATATGACTTAAATGAAACTTATGTTAGACGGTAAAATGATGTTTGGGTTATTATGCAATTATGTGTTTTATTAATACTCAATTAATATGTGATATATCATGAAAGCTTTATTATGAGTAGCTTCGTTGAAATCTAATTTATGGTTGCATGATGGAAATGCACTTTGCCGCCCCGCCGACGTTTATTGCAGGAGCTTTATTGTAATGCACTTTATTGTTTCGTAACAACGAAAAATTATTACAAAATACATACATACATACCTACGGCTATATTATTAACGTCACACATACATCAACATTTGAATATGTTATGCAGAGAATATAAAAAAATTGTTAAAGTTAAAATATCTTTAGATCTTTACTGCGCCAAACTTAGAAATTCAATACAAGGTCTATAGTTTATAAGTTTAATTAACTACTTAACTAAAACCGTGCTTAAATGATTACTATGACTGTTAGAATACGTTTAGAAATTTATAAAGCACCAGTCATAGAACTGGTGTATTTTTTTTTTATAATGTTGTATTAGATATTCTTAGGCATAGTTTGCTTTGTAAGGACGAAGTGGTGTGATGTAGAATGTGTTAACATTTAGGGGCGCGTGGTAAAGTTGAAGAGTGAGACAGTTTTTTTGAAATACCTGTCTTTTTATAGAGGTTCTAATTAAAAAAGTAGTTTTCGTAATTGTAATGAAGAGATGTAATGAAAACCGTTAAAATGATCGTAATATACATGTGTAATTAGTATCGTGTTTCCCATAGTAGGACGTCATTTGATCACTGTGGAGGTATTCTATTGGTGGTCCGAATCTCTATCCAGAATTATGACGTTTAAAATTGGACTCTATACCCATTGAAATAGATGAGTTTTTTCATCTGGCAACGTTTGGAAGATGCAAGAACCGATGACGAGTGAGTGTCGAAAGGGTTTAAGTGCGTCGAGGTGTATTCTCCGTCTGCGGAAATTAGTTTGTGTTTGTGAGTTTGGACGTTACGCTATTGAGATGGAGAAGTTGTGATGTGGGCGGGTATCGATCGGTGCGCAAGTGCGCGCCTCTGAGCGGCAAAAGTAAACACGGTTACTAGTTGACAGGCTCCAGAGCGATGCACACGTTCACGGTGTTCCTGTTGGCCGCGGCCGTGGTTGGCGCCGTCGCGCGTTATCCAGGTGAGTGAAAAGGCATCTTAATTTTCAAATGCAACCGCGCAACGACTCCGCGAATTTTATTTTTTTTTTATAAGCGCAATGCGAGACTTTTTTCGAAGTTGAAAGGCGTTTTGACAGTCGACCACACCGCGAGTCTAACACCTGTTACACGATGTTTACTTTCATGTTGCCGCCGCGTCTGTTTATAACTAATTAATTACTTAACGTTACCTTTAAATTTTAATTGTAAGCGTAATTCACTTGAAGCTTTTTCACCACGGAAATTATAGTTCCCTATTTTTTTCCATTTTAAATTTATGTTTATGAACTTTTTTAAAATATAAAAAAAAATTAAAAATTTTTTTCAAATATTTTTTGTAATAAACAAATATAATATTTTTTGTTAAAATGTATATAAAAATATTTTTTTTTTAAATAATTTATTTTCTCTATATAATAAATCATCCTGCTAAAAAATTGTGAAAAAACAAATAATATACTTAAAGTAAGAGTATGATATACGGGAAGAATGTATGTAGAATATAAAAAAAAAATATACGGCCTCTTTCTATTATTTTCCATTAACTTATTCATGTATTCAAGCTGATAATATTTATACAAACTTTAAAGTCTTTAACTCCTTTAAGCCACGAGTAAGCAATAGTGATAATGGTAACGCTATTATCCCAATGAATTTTATTTATTCATGTCCAAATACTGTTATACAAAAGGCACCATTATTGTGAACAGACAATAAGATAACTTAATCTATTTTTCGCTAACATGTATTATAATGTTTATTGTATTTAATATTTCATTGTGACTAGTATAGAAAATTTCCTGTAGCGATTGTATTTAATTCATATGTAAAGAGCTTCCTTGAAACATTTTATCTAATATTTTGTAATAAAGTTAACATGAGATATTATCATACTTTTTATTACAAAAATATAATTAATAATCAATATCGGTAATAAATACAGAAGTTTCAAAAAAATATTAATAATTTACTTCCGTTAGAAATATTGAATATATCGCACTTTATCACCAACGAACTACTACCAAACAATAGTTCATTTTGAAATTAAATATATGTATAACAAAGAAAAGTGCCAAAGGAATATGTTTAAATGAAAAGGAAAAATAACCTTTACATACGAATATAAATATTTTTATATAATTTTTTTGTTTTGAATGTAACTTTTCACATTAATATTAAATAGCAAAAATCGATTTCGACAAACGTATTGGAGCTTGCGTTACACTCAAAACTATCATCGATATTATAAAGAATTATTCAATGTATATTAAATAAAAATTAACTTTTACAACGGACATCAGCAACAGCCTGCGGCAGTCCACAGCTGGACATAGGCTTCACTCCAGGAACGTTTATGAGTAATAAAGAGTTTATTCTTCAATATGTTTAAACTCAGCACAATAGAAAGTTAAAATCCGTTAAACGCGAGAAGAGGTTAGGTTAGATTTAATTATTTCCGATTGCTATAATTTTAATTTATAAATATACAAATTCCTATATTTGTAAACCCCAATATCTCCTTTTTAGGTCAGCGATTAAACTTTGAAAACGTGGTCGATGATAATTCAATGTCATATGACTGTAGCAAGGTTTCTATATCCGCCTGGTTAACAACTTGCGATTCATTCTACGAAGCGACGAGACTAGCGAGATGTTCACCTGACGGTAAATGATACTGCAGCACGTACCAGCGTGGCGCTAGTCAAGATAAACAATGCATCACATTGTGCTCGTTGCCTTAAGGCATATTAAATCTTGGTACCTCTGTAATTACACCGGTTAAAACGCCCTTCAAGTCGGAACGGAGTAAAGTTTCCACGCTACTGTTTGTCGCCGGAAATAGCGGTAGTACCTAGCTAGACGGCAACAGAGACCTACCAGCAGTAAAAAGCGGAGACAAACATATAATTTTTGTTGTCCAACAATACTGTGCAAAAATTACTACGTTCCGGTTTGAGGGACCTGTAGCTAGTAAAATTATTGGAGTAATAAGACAACATCTTGTGTCACAAGACTTTGAGCACAAAGTGGTGTGGTACACATCATCCTAACTAGGACGACGTTGTTATTATGGGCAGGCGTATCACTTACACTCAGGTGAAGGTCTCGAATAAAAGAATAAGAAAAGAGTGTCAATGTTTTACATCGTCGTCAAATATATTAGATAAACACTTGATAGAGAAGACATGTATCCGACAAGATCATTCCAGCTGATCTCCAGTCGGGGATATACGAATAATTTGCTGTCCATGCGAGTTGAAATTTGAATTTCATCCATCAGGGCGAATAATGTTTGGTGCTGTTGAATCTATAATATCCGGTTACCTGTAACATATCATTTTGTAGAACTACGAAATACTGACGGTTTTGTTGTTTCGATTTACGTATGAATACAAATTCAATCTGAGTATAATAATTTTTATTTATTATATTTAAACGGATACTACAGCAGTCTGGCCATTGCTGCTGCAAAGAGGTCGAAACGAAGAGATAATCTAATAAATCAAATAAATAAACTTAATAAAATACTTAAAGTTACCAAGACGGTCACCGGCAACATAGATACTGGTCGTAGGTTTCCGTTGCCGGCGGCCTTTTTTTTTTTTTTTTTTTTTTTTTGTTTCGGGGGGGAAATCTTCGAAAGATACCCTGTTTCTGGGGGGAAATCAGGGTTATGTGAGATTTTTACTCACTAAAACCCCCTCGGTGCTCTGCATCAGTGCATTCGGAGAGGCTCCGGGATCTCGTATAGAACGCACCGGTGCCCCTCTACACTTTGTGTTAACACATCTCTGAGGAGAGGCTTAACCCTCCTAGGCTGTCCCACACAGATTCGCATGTTGAGCGATAAGGGCCCCCTCCCTTAAGGCCCGCGAAACTCCCAGGCTCTTTTAGTCGCCTTCTACGACAGGCAGGGCTTACCTTAGTCCTATTCTCACTAGCCCGAGACTATAGGGCTGACGGGCTGGTGCGTCCATTACCACCGCCCCGTCGTCTTCTTCTCCGAGTGGAATCAATGCTCTCCCGATTCCGTTCGGCGGCCTCTTTCTGTACCATTACAGCTTCACAGAAGGAGACCAATGCTGCCCATGCACTTTTGTTCTTAATCGAAGCGGCTACTGCTACTGGCAGCGAAAGATCGCGTCCGATCCTGTTGATCAGGCTTTGTCTCTCGAACTCCCACGCAGGGCATTCAGCGAGCGTATGCTGCGCGGTATCCCGGTCTCCGCCACAGTGGTGGCATTGCGTCGTCGGTTCGCGGCCGATCCTGTTTAGATACTCACCGAAACACCCGTGTCCGGTGAGCACCTGAGTTAGCCTAAAGGTGACGTGCGCCATTCCACCCGACCGGAGCCATACTTGGAAGCTTGGCAGCACCGCGCTTACGATGCGCTGTCGTGAGCTATGGGGCTCAGCGAGCCGCTCTCTCCAGACCTCTAGAGCACGCCTGTGCTCCTGCCTACGCACTTCTGCCGCATCCAGGGGCTCGGCCCCACCGTGGCGATAACGGAGTCGGTTATAGACTCGCGCATCCATCTCTGCCAGAATGTCCAAGGGTGGAAACCGAGCCAGGATAGTGGCCGCCTCAAAGGATATCGTTCGGTATCCTCGCGCGATACGAATGGCCATCTTACGCTGTAGGCTGTTCATTTTGGCTCTACACCGCCGGCTACATGACAGCCGATGAGACCATACAGGCGCTCCGTAAAGAGCCATCGATCGCACGACCCCCGTCCGTTGCCGGCGGCCTAGGCAACGCTTATTTCTGCCGACAAACAGTAGTATGCAAATATAACTGTGCTCCGGAATAAAGGGCGCTGTAGCTAGTGTAATTACTGGGGTAACCAGACTTAACATATTGTGTATCAGCCACGGCCACGTTGTTATGGGCAAGCGAATCATTTGTGATGATAATGAATGTAACATGAAAGATGAACGTTCCGCTAGTCTCGTCGTTTAATCAAATGAAAAAAAAGTTTAATCTAATTAAATATGATAATTGTTTATTTGCATGAAGATATTGACGAAATTTCTTATAAAATTTGGCTAATCTCATTTAAGTGACTCTCAGTATCTACTTGTAATGAAATTAAAGTAAAGTATGAACTCTTACTTTAAATAAATAAATATTTAACAAAATTGCAGGTTTTATTTGTCTAATGATAAGTATGGGCTGGTTATTAATAGTTTCTGCAAAACTTTGATTTAATCAGGTCTTAATGAATTGTTTTTATTATATTTTATTCTGAGGAGAAACTTTGAATATGATCATCATCAGCCGATAGACGTCCTCTGCTCCACATAGGCCTCCCACGAAGATCTCCACGTCGATCGATCCCGCGTTGCTCGCATCCAGTAGGTTCTCGCGAATATCACCACATCGACGGCTCACCTTGTGGGAGACCTTCCACTAGGTGAACCGCTCCTTGTGGGACACTACGTCAACTGGTACGCGGGTGCCATTCGAGGACCTTACAGTCCCATCGTCCGTCGGTCCTCCGAGCAATGTGCCCTGTCACGTAAGTCTAGCAATGATTTGTGCTATGCCCGGAGTTTCTCTGCGCGAACGAATCAAAAATGTGGAGATCCACATAAGAACTAAGGTCTTTGAACATATAACAATAAAATTTTACGTAGTATTACTACTCTCCTCTCCTCTTCAAATCGTATTCCTCATAACTGAGGGTCGCGACTCCTCCACCCATCACTCTTGTCCTTATGATCTCGTCTTATCTTCGGCTATTCAGATAGCAACACAGACTGTGGAGTCGAGTGTGTTGCGTATCTGGTGAAATCAACGTATTGGATTGCGGACCCCCGTCCTTTTACTACTCTACTAATATTTCCTGTCGAGCATTTCAAGGATTGAAACATTTAAGTCGATTGATATCTATCGATTGTCAAACGGCTTAAAGTTCTTGGAGAGTTTACGTTAAAGCTAAAAGCTCGAATGCATTCGGAAAGCCAGCTAACCTGATGTCGTCTGCTTTGAAGCGATAGCTTTCTTTTAGGTATTTCATTCTAAGTTAACTTTCATTTTGTCCAAATAAACCGAATGTACGTTTTAACTTCGAACTTGACTTCTACTACTCTCTACTTATGTCGATCAGATATCAGATAACGAGACTGAGTATCTTATATCCAAAGGCGATTAGTAGAATTTGGCTCTGTCCATATCAAGTAAACCTCCGACATTTCATTGGTTTGACAAACAAAAAAAAAAATATATATTATTATTATAAGGTTGATGGATAGCATAAAACAATAAAATCAACTACTATTACCACCACCATTTATTACCACCTAGAGTACATCTCCGCTTTCCATCAGGTGGGTTCCCAGTTGTTGATGTTCAATCAAATATATAAGTTATGTTATAGATTGCTTAAGCTTTATTAACGTTTTCATATTAAATAATTTCGCGCTACGGACTTTCAATTGCTCTACATAATTCTACGAGCTTCATTTGTAGCACATTATAATATTATTAGTTGTTTAGCTACGTCAAGCTATTAGCCCTAATGTCTCAAGTCTTTAAGTGCGTCTTCACCTCCCTTACACACAGTGCAGACTCTGACTATCGGCCCGGTCCACCGATTCAAAGCAGCACAGCGAACTATGGAATGAGTGATTCTTGGCGTTTCTCTAAGGGACAACATCCGAGAAGAAGAAATTCGAGGGAGATCTAAAGTTGTCGACGTAGCTCTCAAAATCTGCAAGCTGAAGTGGCAGTGGGCCGGCCATGTCTGTCGTGTCAGTGACGGCCGATGGGGGAGGAAAGTTTTGGAGTGGAGGCCGCGTACAAATCGCAGAACTATAGGACGCCCTCCTTACAGATGGACGGTTGACGTCATTAAAGCGGTTGGAAGTGGTTGGATGCGAGAAGCTGAGGATTGCATTTGGTGGAAGACATGGAGGAAGGCCTATATCCAGCAATGGATAAACAAAGGATGATAATGATGATGAAGCTATTAGCTATAATATACGGCAGATAAATATTTAATCAAAATTCAATTATTAATACTTACAACGGAATGTTACGTTTAAATTACAGCTATATCATCGTCATCATCAGCCGATAGATGTTCACAGCTGGACATAGGCCTCCCTCAAAGATCTCCACATCGATCGGTACCGCGTTACTCGCATCCAGTGGGTTCACGCTATTCTCACTAGATCGTAACAACTTAATTATAACTATATAACAAGTTATAATTAAGTTCAAAGGCAACAGGGGTTCCGCCTTACATCTTACGGAGTCCAAGTCAAACTCATCTACATGCGGTGCACTCCGCTAAACAACAGACGAGGCTCCGACCACCCGCCAGCCCGTCAACCCGCACCGGGCCAGCGTGGTAGTGTGCGTTATCCAGCTGATAAGAGAAGGGAACGTTAATCGGTTAAAAAAGGTTTTTAACTTTAGCGAGCACTTCAATTGGTATCTATGTTATACCTCTCAACCCCCTTGCAAGTTAGTCCATGACAGAACCTTAAAAATGTCAAGGTGATACTGTCATAATAGGTAACGTCTCGTCCCTGACATTGTCTTCGCGTGCACACAAAGTGGAAAAGTCCGTTGGAATAATCACAGTGTCTGTTTAAATATTCTCATTGGACATTAGCGGAACACGCGGCACAGTTACACATTCAAACGAAACCTGTATTCAATAAATTAAAATATACCCTTAAGAGGTTACTTAAAGAAATAAACTAACACTTTCAAATGTAAGTAGTTAAAAAAAAAATTAAAATTTCATCAAGCTTTCATGATAACAGCATAAGACCATGCTTGGCTAACAGACCTCCATCGGCCGAGATGATTATGATATGTTATACAATCATATGTTTATTTTAACATGACATATATATCTATGGAAAGCAATAAAGGTTTAATATACTACTACTCATGTGACGATAAGTTATAATAAAGTTTAGTAAATGGTTAAATATAGGTTTTACTATCAATATGTACTTCTCAATTTCTAGGATGTTCAGTGTTAAAGTTACAGAAATTTGCTTTGTTAACATATATTCAATTTCACATATATTTTCAAGAGTGGAGAGGTGAGAGATTGCAGGGCGTGCCAAGTTTTCAGTTGGTGGCTATGTATAATGAATTATCTGTGGGCTGCAATCATCCCTGTATCCAATAAAATTTAGGAGTTCCCAAATATCTGTTACACGTATCATACGAAACTGAACACCGATTCGTTCATCATTAAAATAAAACTCAAGGCTCTCAGTTATGAATATCAAGTCGCATACTCCGCATGTAACGTATCCATGTTTTTAAAACTGGATTTTTTGAGAAAAAAATAATATATTTCCTTTCATCGAATATGTCTTCTTTCCCGTAAATTTATTTTATTTATCTTATTACTGAAAAACTGTATTTAAATTCAATATAAAGCTCTATTGCCAGAGACCGTGTAGGCAGGTACCACCGCAGCTCTTATTTCTACACCAAACAATAGTGTTCAAACATTATCGTGTTCCGGTTTAAACGGCGTCGTAGCTAATGAAAGTATTGGCGTAATGAGACTTTACATATTGTATCCAAAGTGATGAGTATAACTTGATATCTATCATACTAACTAACACCATGTCGTTATGGGCAAGCGTATCATTTACTATCAGGCGAACGTCGCGAGCGTCTATTCGCTTCCTAAAATAAAAAAAAAATACGCAATTTTTCAAACATTTAATGGATTTAATTTTTTCGCAAAGAAACATATTTTTCAAAGGTAGCAGTTTCACCTTTAGCTTTACTATATATGTTTAGTTATACGTCAGTAAAAGCCTCGTCAAAATATCTCCCGCCTTTCATCAATTACTAAGAGTACGCAGAAGCTATAATTTATTTTGATTATTTGGAAATTGTCATTAATAAAGTAACCTATTGTTTTAACATCACAAACTGTTATTAATCAGAATCACATCTTATTGACGTCTACGGCTGGATATAGGTCTCGTGTAATGTATTCAACAAAATACTGAAACTCCACATTTACATAGGAGGCCAAAACATCGCAGGTACATTTAAGATGTACATACAAATATGACTGAGGTTTATCTTCTGGCTATGTTTTAGTCATGAGCTAGTAATCTGTCATAATATGAAATATAGGTCTCCTTAGTATAATAATGAATATAACTTACAGCTTAATTAAAGTTTTAATGCAATACACTATGCAGGGCTTTAATATGAAATATCAATGAACTGTGTATTCCTTTTTCATTTAGGTTTATTTAAAAGTTTAAAACGGATTGAAATTGAATAGGGGTGAAATGAAAAGCTTGGAAAAACTAGTATCAAAAGCGTCTATTGTAATGAAAAATCCATTTGTGTCCGGTAAGTAAGTGGGACAATGTTAATTCGCTTTTCCGTCGCGATGTTAAACTGTATATACCCTTTGAAATAGGAGTTTCATTGAAAGAATCAAATGAATCGGTCTTTTGTTACAGAAACTCATTTAAAGGTTTTTTTTTTTATTTCACGAAGCGGCGAGATGAGCGAGACGACGTTTACCCGATGTTAAGCTCCCTCACATAACGACTTGGCGCACACAAAGTAACTTAGTTTCACACTAAGCTTCAGGTTAATTTAAATTTTTTGTATTAAAAGCACTGCCTGCAGTTGTTACACAGTAGTCGTATTTGTTTTTAATGAAATTGGGGCTGTTTTTAAATAATAGTGACATAGAAAAGTATTTACTATAAATTATCTTATCTTATTAACTGTTATTATTAATAAAAAAAGATTGGAGGAGAATATACACTAAGTTCAAATAGTTTTCCGTGAGAGTGTCCAGTCATGACTTGCAGGATAAATAGATATACTAATCGCCTCTTATTAGATTATCCAGTAAGATAGATATGTTAACAAGTCATCACGTAACTGACGTCCTTGGTTTTTTTTTTTGTTTATCAAGTTCGAGCTTCGATACGGCCTCGGTTATCGGTTATTGAATAATTCCCTCTGGTTTTACATGAAGTTGAAACTTGATTGTGCTCTCTGAAAAACGGAATCAAAATTCATGCTCCAGATACACGATGTTTGTGAAGGTTTTTACAAAAAACTGAAACGAATGTAGTAATTTCACGTACTTAGTATAGTAACTAAAAGTACTAAGCAGCTACGAATTCCAAAATTGCTTAGTCATCGAAGAAAGGACAATTTTACGGAACGACGTAAGACTCTATTCTTATAAAACTAGAATAGAAGCGAATGCATGGCAGCTCCTATTAATTTGGGGGGCGTTGGTGTTTTTTTCCGAAATCATCATGGTACTGAAGGAGACTGCCGAAAGTATTCGGGAATGGGCCGGTTCCCCTCCGGGACGAAGACGCCGAGGTGATGATCACGGACGCTCGATCTCTTTGGCTCTGTAGTAACGGATTCATAAAAATAGGACAATGGTAAACCCTGTATGTCGTAGAAGGTAAGTAAAAGGGTCTACGGGTGTAGCGAACCTAGAGAATAGGGACTCTTATCATTCAATAAGTGGTGACAGGAAATGCTTCGTGGTCTAGTTTTTGCCGTAGCTTACCGATAGTTCTAAGGAAAGTTTACCTCGCGAGGAAGTGGGCACTGGTGAGTTCCCACGTTGAGTTCACCAAATGCACTGAACGACGTTTAAACAATTTCCCACCAGAAGCCGGGTATCTTTCAAAAGTTTCTTCACTCGACACTGAAAAAAATTGCCCATTTATCTAATGTCTCTTCATCATCATTGCGTTACACTGAAGTTGTCGAAACGCCAAATTACCTGAACCACAAATAAAATCACTTTGTTACTATATATTCTCGTAAGAGCGAAACTTTTTCAACGTTCAGATGTTAATTAAAAGCGTGTAAAAGCGGAAAGTAATAGACTACAGAGTGAAACAGTGAAGCACATATGAAGTTGAGATGAACAATTATTTCGCAACAACGGTCAGACTTTCCCCATCAATTAAAATGGGTGTAAATTGGATAACTGGACTGATGGAGAAAATTCCAATTCATTCTGTTGGAGGAAAATTCCAATTCAATCAGTAGGAGAAAAATTACATTCATTCTGTTGGAGAAACGAATAAAATGCAAACAATTATTGTTTACATATCCGAGTAAATTGAATTTCTTTTACAAACACGCTGTAGCGGAAATGCATTCGTATTGAAAATAAATTAAGCGAATTGTTTACAATGTTTACAAAAGACCGTCGTCACTTTCAAACTCGAGGGAATGGAAGAATTTTTCTGAACTTTTATTTACTTACAACTATTGCGGATCACGAATATAGTAATATGGTGCGATATTCATTAGACGATACGAAGAGAAAAATGCATCAACGTCATCAGCCGATAGACCTTTATTATGACATTAGCAAAATCAAAATCATGGACAATAGATTTTCAGGAAATACATTTGGAATCTCGGCTATCAAGCTATATCTGCCATCCCATCCAAATATTCGACTATGAAACAACTGTACAGCTTCAACCTTTTTCAAATGATGTTAACAGTAATTTCGCCAGTTCATCAACCTCTGTTACTGTTGAGCTCGATGACAGATACTGCACTGGTGGGACATTTACAAGGTATCCTCAAAAATTTCTTTTAAATAAATCTTAATTACTTAGACTGAGACTGTGTTAACTTATTCCTATTTCTAGTATTACAGTTGTGCTTCTCTCAGATAAAAAGAAATAGGGAAATATTTTTACGTATATATATTGATCGGGTATAGTTAAAATATATTTTTTTTTAAAATTGGTTCGCTTTCAATAGCTTGATACAAAATTACACCAGCTATAACACTGTGAAAGTAACAATAATATACAGTCGTAGCTGTTCCCATACACCTCAATTTTTTTTAGTCTTTAATAGCTGAAACCGTTGAAATTAGTCTGACGAGGAGCTCCATGGATTTCTACACTGTTGTGCTACTAAAATATGTAGAGAGCTCTGTTTTCTACACATTTTAGTGTCTTTTCATTAATAATTAGATCCTTACTAGACATGACATTTACTATAGTAAATCTTGTTAGTCATATGATAGTTATAACTTCTCTAATTTTTACTGATATCTTAATTAATTGTTGATTATCATTCCAAGAGACAACAGTGTGCAAACTCTACTGTATTCAGGTGTGTATCATACTTATATGTTTCGTATTAGAGCCTTATATTTACAATTATTTGATATATTGTACAGGGCGTATCGATTACCATCAGCTACAGTTTTTTATATATAAAGGGAAGTCAGAATTCTTAACATTTAACTCCGATGTACTGGAAGACAATGTACGAGACATGATCAGGACAGTCATTGTTACAGCTTTTTGTCTTCCACATGCTTGTAAAATTTCTCTCGACTTACTTTATTCATATTGTCTATGGTATAGAATTAGTTTTTTTATGATGATATTATTTCAAGTTTTGTTGTTTTGTTGCTTGTATTTGATTTGCCTCAGCTTACGAGCACGTTCATCTCGCGATCCCATTACTTACGGTTAAAATTCAAAGGTTTCCATATTATTTCAATCAATATAATTTAGAATATTTAGATAGCGAATAAGTAACTTAATTTTAAACCTGTTTATTATTATAATTTTCTAATTGCTAATAACACTTCCAAGATAAATTCTTTGTTAAATTCCTAAAGATTAGTGTAGTAATGTAATTGTAGACTATTTGCGCTACTAACATACCATACATAATATTGAAATTGTCAAAAGATTTATCATAACCTCTTTTTTTCAACGTAGTTGCATCGTGGCTAGATTCTAAGTGGATCTAGAACGTAGGCTACGTATGTACACTAACAAAAATTCAGTCCGGTACTTTGTTTATGAATTATAAAACAATATTTAAGTGGCTGCTGGGTAACTGTTGTCGCCTAACTTTACGATCTCATTGTCCGGTAAAATCATAATTTAAGTCCCGCGGACTACTTATAGGAATTTTTTAAAGAGTCAATATTGCATTGTGATCTAAGAACACAGATGTAGCTAGCTAATGAAATTATCAATTGTAACCAAATTATGAAAGTATCATTAATAAACATTATAATAAACAATTCTGTTTCAGTGCATCTTAAAACGATCAGACCGGTCTCCGGTTTAAAAGATCCAAGCATATTCTCTGTTGTAGTCATTCATCCTTCAATATCTACGAAAAACATTGATTATTATTTGATCGCCTTCGACACTATCGCAAGATCTATTTATACAAAGCAATGGTGTGCAAAAATAACTTTGACAAATTATAGGGATAAAGTGACTTAGCGTCTTAAGTCTCAAAGCGATGAGTACATTTTATTAACTTCCTTTAGCTATATTAAACTATTTCTGTTCATCTTGTGAAGGTCCTGCTCGGATTGTTACATACAAATCTGGTTTTATTTTCCCGATATTCGGACCTCATTGTTACAGTTTGGCTGTTAACAGGCCACCATCTTAATATTAATGTGTTCCGGCTCATACAGTACTCCGATCACTTAGTCACTTAAAATGAAATTGAAACAAGGTATTGTCGTTACAAAAATAAGTTAAGCCGATTTATGCAGTTAGAGCAATTAATCTGTTAACCAATAACCGAAATCCAGTTAGGGTTTAACAGGCTTTCAAATTTCCAACAGCCCTTGTATATCCTGTCTATATATATTGGACGTATATCAGGTAGATATATATCATATATGTTATTCAATGAATAAATTTGATAAAGTAAGGGAACTTTTATAAAAACATGTGGTTCGTTTAAAAGTATGAAAGTGTGTAATTATAAAGGCTTTTGACGGATATGTGGGGGTGAAATGATATAAAAATCACTACAAAGTAAACTAACCTAATATATTTCTGACGTTGAAAGCGTATCGAGTTAAGTTATAACTTAGTGAGCCATCGTCTATCACTTTAGTAAAGATGTCGGTGTTATGCTCCCAGGCTCTTTGTTTCACTTCTTAGATATCATACTCGGCGATACTGTGTGCAATAACTTTACGTCGGAACAATAGTAGCAGTTCTTTTTGTGAAGAACATTGTGAAAATTATGAAAAAGAATAAGTTTTAGATTCTTACAAATAGCGGAAACTATACTAATAACTAGACATTCGTATTGGTCGTACCTGCAACACAAAGTCTTTAGATTCGTCTCTGGATGGGAATACGCTTTTACTTAGAATTAGAGACTAGCATACAAGATGTAAGTTTAATATGTACTTAATGGATTTGCAATTGATAAATGCTGAGAAATAAAAATCTCAGTTGTATAATTTGTGTATCAGTTAGATTCCTCACTAATAATATTATTTAAACCAATCAAACAGTGGTAACAATCATATTGAAATCACAGATCCGCCTTTGTGAGTTGCAAATTGTGTCGACCGCAGCTTAAATCGTATCGTCCCAATGCATTTTATAAATTTTCTATTTATCGCAACATCTGACATCTCTGATCTCATCCGACAGACGCTGATCGGATTTTCTAATCACTTTTACTTTCGTATACATCGTATGGGAAAATATTTACGGAGTTAGAATTTTTAGAGGTTTATTCATTTTGCTTTTTCCTTGTTAGAGACTCGCGAGTCTCAGAGGAAAGAAATAGAAGGTGTGGTGGTACTTACCTAAGCGGTTTCCGGTAATAGAGACCTACCACCAGTAAATTTACTAATTATATAATATATTATGCGGTCTTGGGTATACGCTTGCATGTACCCCGTTTTGCATATTGGGTAACCAACGCAAATTACCCAGCTTTAAGGAGGTCAATGCGATTTATTTTTCGTGTAACTGGATGCTACGAGGGACCGATCGATGTAGACATCTTTGATGGGAGGTCTATGTCCAGCAGTGGACGTCTATCGGCTGATATTGATGATGATGAGTAAGCTTCTATTTTCCGATGCTTTTCAAAAATGAATCTCTTTAATAGTAACATTTAACAAAGTTATACTATCCGCACTTGACCAGCGGGATATTGGTACTCTCCTTGTGAAACAAGGTTCCTAGTCCCAGCAGTGGGGAAATTCAGAGAGATAGATGATTTTCCAGTACAAGTTTAAGTTTAATTTAACATATGAGGTAAAGTTGACCGACGTCGGTACGACGAGCGGCAATTAGTAACTAGTTCCGGTGCACCTGTTATACTTCTCAGAACGGAATTTAAAATAACCATGGCCTGCATTTAGTGTAATTGCAGCTTCCGCCTCTACCGCTCTAGGGCTTAGCCAATTTTCCAGGTAGGCAATGAATAGGTTAACATTGCATTGTATAAAAAATACATTCACCGATATTAATACGTTATGAAGCATTTTGTATATAGACTAATAACTAAGCACTGTCTACGAAACTTTATCTGATTTGTAGCAGTTATACAAAATTTGTTTGATTTCAATACCTTGAAAACCTCTAGTTTGAAATTCGAGTTCAAATTTAACGTTGATTGAAATACGGATCAGGGATGAGATTTCGTTTCATACATCGCCGTGTCAATATCAATTTAGAAACGTGAAATGGAGTGGTTATTTTAACGAAGCATAAGTTACACCTTAACTTGAAATGAATTAATTACTTTATCAAATACGTACAATCTTTTTAATATACGATTTTTTAAAGAGTGTGTACCTTTGGAAATTCCGTGTCCAGCAACAGTCTGAAGACTCATCTTCATTATCATCAGCCGATAGAAGCCCCTGCTGGACATGTCTCTACCAAAGATCCCCATATCGATCGGTCTACCGCCATTCGTATTCGGTGGCTTTTTAGGACCTGCAAGTCACTAGGGGTAGTCGTTCATAGGGGTTCATATTGGGGGATTTAGGTCATTTCACACCACGCTGACCCACCCATTACGGGTTGGTGAGAGCCAGAGCATCGTTTGTTGGTTAGCCAAGTGCTCTCCAGAGAGCACTCTCACCAATTAAGTGGGAAATAGCCCTAATCTCTCCCTATGAATTCCTATCCATTGTGGTGATATTTGAGGGAGGCTTATATCCCGCAATGGACATCTATCGGCTGATGGTGAGACTGCACCACGAGGAGGTGAGGTTAGCTTGGGTCTGTGAGTTATTGTGAGGGACCACTTACACCCCTCTGAAGATCTGAAGACTGTGATGGTATAATTTATATATTGCTAACATTTTCACTGTAAAACTATTTTTCAGGCTTTACAAATTTCATTAACTTCAAACTGACAGAAAGACAGGACACCGAAGGTCGCTGAATACTAGTGGCTCGGCAATATCGATGCAAATATAAAATCGATTCCAAATATTTACTACACTATGTTACTTTATTTCAAATACTATTAAAAGTTTTCTTTTAACCTTTAATAAAACCTAAACTATAGCTGAAAGTTTAAAGTGCCGATGTCATACAAATAAAAACTGCACTGCTGGTATGTGTCTTGTTGGAGACCACCGCAGCGCCTATTTCTGCCACCAAACATTACTGTGTTACGGATTGAACGGCGCTGTAGCTAGTGTAATTACTGGAGTAACGAGACTCGACATATCTCAGGCAAAGAGCGCAATGCGAAGCATTATATAATCCTAACTAGCGTGATATTATTATAAGTGGACGTATCACATACCATCAGGTGAACTCACGCAAGTCTCGTCGCTTCATTGCATAAAAAAATCTTACTTCCTGTTTTGAAAACGAATATAGACGTCTGAGCTTTTGAATTAATTTCAAGAGGATTTGAAACGAATTTGATTTCCATCCTGCCGGTCCATCCGCAGAGAGGAGCTCCGTATTAGCTCCATCAACATCAGACTTCTCACTATTAGTAAGATGTTTAGAACTATTTTAATCTTATATCCGTCTCGTCGCCTGTTTTAAAAAAAATCTTATAAAAAGAAACGTGTAATTTCTTGAGAAAACTATGAGTTTTAAAAATATTTTAAATCACGTAAAGTTAACGCTGGCTTATTGATCAATTGTAAACTTTCCTGTGAGTTAAGCGGCAAGTTAAACTCCTTTGTGACCGTTTAACACTTCCATCAATAGCGTAGTCCTTTTGTCGGCGGGTTATTGATGTTTGCCTTCTACTTATTGCTACCCCGTTCAAGTTGGTCTTTGAAACAGTTTATCAATGGGACGTTCATGCATCTTAACGGTTGGACATCGATACGTAATAATGCTGCGCTAGTCAAGACATAGCTCCACACTGCGCTCAATATATTAAAACATTACTTATAATTTCATTAACTACTGTTTATGATATCTATTTTTCATTGCCAAGTAGCCATCTGTCGCTGGTGACCGTCTAGGTAGGTACCACAGCAGCTCTTATCGCTTCCGGTGTTATAGCTAGTGAAATTACAAGGGTAATGAGACAAAGTCTGGGAGACGAGCACAACTTGATTCCGTGTATATCATTACCACTAGCGCCACGTTGTTGTAGATACGCGTTACGCTCACCATGACGGTGAACGTCTCCTTGGATAAAAAACCGATATTTCAATAGTCCAGCAAAATATTATTTAACTCCTATTACCATATATGTAAATCATGATTTCATCTTGTCTATGGTTACTGATGATTATTGTCTACAGTCAATTTCGTACGATATAGTGACGTAGAAATTCGAACCTATATCCCATAAGGGGAATAGTCTTAAACTACATATCAAGTTATTCTTATATTCGTATGTAAAACTTAGCTAGAAGTTTCCTACTAAAGATGGTTAGTTATTAACTTAATAGTTGTCATAAATTTTTTAGGTATAATTAAAAAAAACGTCCAAAGAAACACAAAGAATGTAATCATCATGAACCGTTAGACGTCCACTGATGAACATGGCCTCCCCCAAAGATCTGAGTTGTTGAGCCATACCCCTTACACCCCGAGAGTGTACAGTATTCTTGGAATATTTATTTCTTCTAGTGTTTCTATGTAGGCGTAATTGAATACAAACAGATACAGAAATAACTACATTAAGATATAAGAAAAATGTTTTCATTCTTCGCTGTTTTTGTATACTTCTAATGAATTTATTATTATCCAATACCTCACTTATTGGAGTGGTCTTTCCTTTAACAAAATAATCCAGTAATGAATAATACGAAGAAAGGTAAAGTAGATTCCAAGTAAACTTTAATTAATCTATTTATTTCTCTCGTCCTTCGTCTAGACGAGCAGGACGTTTATCTAATGAGAAGTGATACTCTTAACAATAACAACGTGACGCTGGTTACGATGGTAACCATCACATGCGCCACTCACTCGTCGGCTTAAGCTATAAGATGTTAAGTCTTATTACCTCATTAATTACACTAGCTACAGCATCCTTCAAACTGGAACACAGTACTGTTCGGAGGGAGAAATAGGTTGACGGAGACCTACCGCCAGTAAAGTATGCCGATAACATAGACGATAACTGATACATATTCACTTTAACTTAACGAAGCCATTTCAGTGCTACGAAATGCATTTGAAAGTATTCGAAGTTAATATTTGCGTCTGAGCTCCACGAAATATCCTTACAACAGCTTAAAGTGTGCGCATTTTAAGTTATCCGTTCCCGTCGCTCTGTTTAAGCATTGAACATGATATTAACATAATATGAAGCGGGTGTATATGTTATGTTAATGTGCCATGTCTATCGCGTCACTGTGACACAAATAGCTGATACATATTTACAAGCACACCCACAGCCTCGTGCAGAAAGACGCAAATCATTTTTGCACGGAGATAACGAAATCTTCAAGTTATTTTCCGTCCGACGTTCAATTTAAATGCGAAGATATAGCTTTAAGTTACTCCATTAAAATTACCACGCGAAAATTTGAGTACTTAGTTATGATAACTGAAAAATACTTATCTGTACATTAGTCAAGTAATACTTTAACTTATGATAAACTTGGGGGAGATTTTCTTAATTGCATAGTAAAAGAGAAAAATGTTAAAATATAAGTGAACTGAAAAGGATCTATACTTTCTTGATTTTTTTTAACATTATCATCATCAATATGCTTTTTTTTATACAATTGAACGATGAGGCGAACAGGATGTTCACCTGATGGTAAGTGGTACATCCTGACTACAATAACGTGGCGCTAACTATACTACACCTCATTGAGCTCGTCGCCTGAGAAATAGGATGTTAAGCCTCGTTACCACAGTATATATACTAGCTACAATGGCCTTTAAACCGGAACACAGGAATATTTGCACAGTGCTGTTCGGCGGCAGTAATAGGCGCTGCAGTAATACCTAGACGGTTTCCGGTAACATAGATTTTACCACCAGTTCTTCCAGTGCTGAATATAGGTCTTCCACCAAATGCGATTCTCGACTTCTATATATTGTAGTTCAATGCTTTATAAACCGAAAAAATGTACTGTTATCTACCTAGACTGATTCGCTGGTGGTAGACTCAGGTTCCGGAGACCATCTAGGTAGGTACCACCTGCCGCTATACAGTACCGCGCAAACATTACTGTGTTCCGATTTAAAGGGCGCTGTCTTAAGGCAACAAGCGCAATGTGGTATAGTGTATCTTATGTTATGGGCGGGCGTATCACTTACCATCAGGTGAAGGTCCCGCTTGTCTCACCCCATAAAATAATTTCCCTTAAAATTTTCTTGAAATGTAATACTAGTTATCTATGGCAATAGTGAGGATTTTACAGCTTCTCTTATTTTGAAAAGATTTTTAACATAAAAATTATTTAAAAAAAAAAAGAGATCTAGATACCTTGTTCTTATCTTTTCCCATGAATTTATGGGAAAAGATAAGGTCTAGGAAATATATGAATATATTATATCTTTATTTAATAAATGTATATATATATATAACTATTGCTTGCTTTTTTCAGTGTAATATTGTTCTCCATTATTATCATCTGATAGATGTCCACTGCTGGACATTGGCCACCTCCAAAGATCTCCACAGAGTTTAAGGGAGTTGGGCCTTAGCCCACCACTCTGGCCCAGTGCAGGTTGGTGGGTGGTCAGAGCGTTATCTCGTATTTAGCAGGGTGTTATAAGATTCATAAGATGTTGGACGGAATCCCTTACACCCTTATACTGTTAGGTACAAATTAATTACAGAATTATTTTTATGCCAAGTATTTAAAAGAGTTGCTTAGATTCAGTTACGGCAAACTATGAGTATGTTAGCGCTAACTTATTCCCGGAAGTTAAATCTGTTTTCATTACGAACTTACTCGGAAGTACGTGAATTGATTAAAACAGAGGTGATGTTTCAAACTATTATTTGATCGCTTCGATTACTTACTCATAACTTGATGATGGTTTCTTAACTATCATCGTCATTGATTGTTACCTTCGAATTCAATTTGGATGATCGAAAAAACTACCTTTAGTCCTAAATCCATGTAAGAATTGTTTTCCAGTATATTAGCCTCTGTAGACGTTTAGTGAGCGCCGGAAGTATATTTTTGAACGTCCTGCACCTTTCGTTGCTAGAATTAAAAAAAAGACAAAACCAAGGACAGTTCCAGAAATGACCAGTGACTACACTAAACAGAAGTAGGAAAGGCTTTTAATTGGTCAAAAAGGACAGTAACATTTTCAAAAAGCTCGAAAGATAATGTGTCTGACCAGTTTCTAAGTAGACTTTAGCATCATCCGGATCAAAAACGTTTCCTGTCACGTTTACCTTAACTTTACTAGCCATTGCCATTGCAGCCACTAAGCTTATGTTTTATATTAATAATTATCTAATAATATATTCCATTGTTAAGCGGATGTGTCCAGTATATCAAGGACGGACGTTCGTTTGCGGAAACTATAGGAAGCTTTCAAAGATATTAATACACGTATTTTGTATGTTATAGTATTTGATATAGAAAGTAAAAGTGCTTATCGATAATTAAGTAATTTGGTGAAAAACTGGATTTGTTTATAATTATTATTCCATCAGATATTGTTTTTAGGCTGCACTTCACTTTTTCTTATCTTTTTACTACCTGTCAGGGGATGCCATTAAACACGTCAAGCCATTACGGAATTTACCCGAAATAAACTGTATCGTGTAAATATTCATATGAATTAAATGAAATTCAGTTATTTTTATATCACAAATAGAAAGTTCGATATTTATAGTATAAAGGCGACTACTATCTGAGAAAGATTTCATCAGTTTCCGTGATTACTTTCCTCTCTCAACATCCGATATATATCAACTGACGCTGCAGCACGGTGTGGATATTATGAATGTTTATTCTGTATTCGGTTTTATATTTTGAACTTTAATTTTTTCTTCATCATCACCAGATCTGAATCTGTAAAATTTATCTAAATCATTTCAACAATCAACTAGTTCATTTATTGTGATTCAAAAATGTAGTAGTAATCTTTGAGATTTAAGATAATTTTTATGAGTATTTGGCAACAGTTGTAGGCGCCTTACGGTACAGGTTTAGATAGCGTTATCAGTTAGGATTTAGTCGCTTCTACGTCATGGTAGTGCGTTATCAGTGTTTGATAACGTCGCGCCCCACCAATGCCCTCTTGTTGTTGCGCTCAGTTATGTCTCTAATGCTACTGCTTGTGTATACATCTTGTTATATCCAACCATTGTAAAAGTAGCGAGTTAAAGATAAGCTCTATGCTTAATTTCAATAACATACAATACTATATGGTATTAAAAAAAATGCTTAATAAATGTAAAAGCAACCCTAAATTCACGTTTCAATTATTCATTATTCCTGTACTAGCTTTCAAATTACTTATTAATGGATTTCGCAATGTAAAAAGTTTATTTTTTGAAATCTACGAAATTATTTCTAATTGTAAGTAAAGTAAGATTTTTTTTTCCGAATGTATTCAATTATTTATCAAACGAAGCTATGAAACATTGAAAAGCATATGAAACCAAATCGTTTCTATACGCACACCATGCTCTCCCTTTGCAGGTTTAAAAGTTGAATAAATCTTTTGTTTTCATGATTATTTAGTACTACTAATTAGAGCTTAAATTTCAGTTAATGCCTTGACCTATGATAAGGAAGTGGTCCTCCATTTGGCGCTGTTTTAAATTTTCTCTTACAATTTTCTCTCTGTGATGACGCACAACCTATAAACAAAATTAACCTCATAGATAAGAAAATTGGAAGAAGAAAAAGAAAACCTGTTAAACTAAAAGCTTTTGCAGTGTCTGTTCATTAGTTTAATGAAATAATAAACAGTTAGAAAATATCAAGAATTAAAATAATAACCCTGTAAATACACTCTCGCAGCTCAACAGTTTTTAAAGGATAATTAATTTCTTCCTACCTGTTAGTTTCCTTCCTATTTGTTTAAGAATTACTCGTACAAATTATTAAGTACTTTTTTTTTCCCGCCAGCGTACATTTTAGATCCGGAAAAAGAGTTGCCGGTGGATCAAAGACCGTCTGAAAAATTGAACCTACCTTACTACGAGAAGCCAGTCGTATCGCTGAACTCCATTCAAATAGGCCAGAAGATGGGGAAAAAGTATCCAGGTTACATCGACATTGAAGCAAGGACCACCGAAGGAATACCAGTCGATGAACGTGGCAACGTTTGGATAAGCGATGTAAGTAATAATATATAAATAGTTATTTAGTTGTTTAGATATTTTTGCATCCGGCGTAACTTTTCAAATATCTTATCATCTATGTATATCTATCCAAGACGTTATTACATTAGTCTCGTTGATGTACTAATTAATAAATAAATAAGAAAAAAAAACTTATACACAACAGATTATACTTAACTATCGATTGGTTATGTAAATGAAAAATCTTTCATAATCTACATGAACGAAAGTTTATTAGATAAATAACAATAGAAGACAAAATTTCTGAAGACTGTGCACAGAAATTATTTAACACATCATCATCGACCGATATACGACCATCGCTGGATATAGGCCACCCCCAAAGATATCCACATCTATCAGTTGTACGCTGCCCTGCTTCCGGCGCCATCCCAACGTCCGTCACAGTCAGCAGTACATATGGAGAGATATTTACACTCCTTGCTTTTTATTAAAAAACAAGTAAATATTCGTTTTTTAATATAAATATTTGATATATTGAATAGTTTTTCAATGACCGTCCAGTTGGGTCACACCCCATCTCCTATTTCTGCCAACAAACAGTGCTGTGCTAGCACTACAGTGTACCAGATAGAGATGAGAGCAATGTAATGCTGTGTTTGTCATCCTAACCAGTGCTACGTTGTTACGTGCAGGCGTATTATTTACCATCAGACGAAAGTCTTGCTCGTCGCGAAGCTGCGTAGAGAAAAAATAAATCTGTGACAATTATATATATTTGCAATTAACATGATCTTAGCATCACTTAACAATAAAAACTAAACTTGCAGTAATGCACCCGATCGTGGAGTCTGTAAATAAGTTAAATGGTGTCCATCCCATCAGCACCCCTGTCAGTTTTACCGCTCGTATAGCAAGCAATAAAGCTGTTAATTCATCAAGTGAGCGCCGCTTTTGCGAGCTTTTCAACGCCACTTCAAAATGCTGCCATAAAATGAAAAGCCGACAGCAGCTTAAAGGATTAAAGTTATCCTTCAAACTATGAAACAATCATTTAACATTACAACTTAATAATTATCAGAAATCAATGTTTCATATTTTTCCCAACTATCACTGTACAATTTAAAATCAAATAAAAAGTACTATGTTAAGGAATATCCCATTTTCTCAAAGGACATTATAGATACTTATCTCTTTTAATGTGTTATATCTTCTTTAATGTTTCTATTACTTATATCATAACCTTACTTTTTTCGTTATTATTGTTATTTCTAATTGTCTAATAATATAAGGAGCGGTTTTAAAGGAAAATTATGTATTCAAAATCAGCCAAATACATAGTTTTAGAATATTTTACGTTGAAGCAGTCCTTGCGGTTTGAGATTAACTTAGTTATACAAACTGCGATATTGCAGCTATTTATAGTGGTTAAACAGCCTCCGGGCACAGGGTTGCATTTAACGTCATTACTCTGCTAACCAGATATGCTATAACTCGTGTGGAGGTGACGGTCGCATATGATGTTCTGATAGATAAATCAATTACTACCCTCGTCCTCTACGATGAAAGCAATTGGAGCGGAAGTTGATTATTAATACAATTTACATGGCGATGAAGTAACAACTTCGCCGTAGTGGCGAGTTATAAAATAACGTTTTTTTTTTTATTTCGCGATTCGACGAGATGAATGATGAGTTCATTCAGTAACCATAGGTCCAATACAAGTAGCTGTGTCTAGGACAACACTTACCACATTATACTCGTCGTTAACAATAATAACTGCAGTATGTTCAATATTATGAAAGTTTCTCATTGTTAATATTAGGGATATGTTTTTGATCAGCAAAATGATTCTGTATCTCAGCATATTCTTGCAACAAAACGTATAAATTCGCAATATTTCGTAAATTATCCGTAAACGTTTTAATATATATTTGCTTAAAAATAGGATAATTTCTATTTTTAACGACGTTGAAAAGTTTTTTTTTTATAACCTCTTTTACGATGAAGCGTTTATAATTAATAAAATGTAACATCGTCCTCAAAGGACGGACGGTTGTTCTAATTATGTAATTCTGTATAAGTTTTTAAAGAAAGCAAACATTATTAAAGCTTTTTACTTATTATATAAAAGCTAAGAATGTTTTCGAGGAAATAAAACAGTACAGTGCAATCCCGGCCGCCAGGGATTACAGAATAGACTTAGATTTTCTCATTCCAACTCTAAGGTAAAATTAGCCAAGAATTGTGTCCGTCTTATAAATTATTAATAGCCAATTTATACTTTAATATAAAATTTTACAGACATAAAGTGAAGATAAAAATAAATTACTTTTTTTTTTTATACTTTAGTATATAATAGTAATTGGTATAAGTGAATATCATTTGAAATTTATGTCGCTCCTCCACCGTCTTTGGTCACCGAATGGTATTAGTTTTTATCAATATATGACAATAATAATTGAGTACGTTTTTATTAGAAGGTATTAAACAGATTTCACATTAAATACATTACCTATAGGGAATGATAAACCAAAGAAAATACTTATTTTGTGTCTTGAATCTTTGTCTGCGCCATCAACTCGTATGTCGCAGGAAAGCTCGCTGAAATTAATGTAACATTATTAATTATTTTGTTATGCGTTAAAACAATAGTTACTGAAAGAGCAGGCGTTATAGTTAACGTCATGAAAATTTTAAATATCCATTTCCTAGAGGATAATACTGTGTATCAATCCTCAACGACTACATTACAATCTATGCAAAGCCCTATTTTACCCAATCTTACGTTCGTATTTGTGGTACTTCCTCCAAAACAATTTCTTGAGAACACCGTTTATATATTATTTCGATGAGATCATAATGAATTATCTATTAAATTTTAAACTGTTTTCGAAAAAAAAAAACAGTTGTCGCTCTTTATACTATGCGAAAAGTGAAAAAAAAAACTTTCATTCGTATTCGATATGAACCGAGCTCAGAAACAGCCACGCGATGTGGAACGAGCATTTTACAAAGTCGGTGACACTTTTCACGGCGGAGCGAAAAATTTCAGCATTTCATTTCAAAATGCCTGCTGACGCACAGGCCTGCTCATTTAAAAGCTTTTAAAAGCTTGAATTTTTTTTAAAAAAAAGTCACCTGTTAACCCATATAACATATATCGTTACAAAATTTATGTTGGTTTGTACTATTTGCGAATAGGCAAGTATCTCTACGCGAGAGAACTAAGATCATTAACATAGCTGTGATTGCTAGACTTCAGCAGATTGCTGCCCTTACCATTGGGCAATGGCACATTCCTCGAAGGACTGACAGCCAATGAGGCAGTATGGTCCTATAATAGCGGTCGCATATCAGCAGATGTAGTGCTGAAGGCCCCCCACAAGGTAGACCGAAGATCTGGTCGTGACAAATCGCTGGATGTGGACAGTACCCGTTGGTATGGAGACTTTTGGAGGATGCCACTGCACAAAAAAACATCTTTAGAATATTAGAATAATAAAACAGAAACAGTATTAATTTTATACACTATACTAAGGCAAGACGTAGCTGTCTAAATTTTTTTATTCCTCGCCAAAGAAAATTCATACAAAAATGTTAAATTTTCGCCAATTACATATATATGTATTATTAAATAATATTAGCGAAGTAGGATAACATAAAGATGTTAATATTCCCTTCCGACGGTATGCACGAGGGTTACGGGATAACATCGAGCAGTTCTTCCGCAACCCGGATCTCGGGGCCCCGATCTGGAACAGTTATTCTCATCAGAAAGCAAAGAAGTTAAATTGACTCCAGGGATACATTACCGCAATGCACATTAATCTATTGCATAGAGCACATGACCCATATAAAATATAACGAATATTTAGAAGATTTTTTTTTTATTCTGATATGATCGGAACATTCTCCTGATGGTAAGTGATACATCCATAACAGTGTGGTCAGTCAGGATGATATACACTCCACCACATTGTGCTCGTCGCATGAAACTTTACTACTAACGTGACAACTAACATTGCCTTGCCTAGAGTGGATTAACAAAGAGGAGGAGGAGGAGGACGAATTATATTTCGTTTCAAGATATTAGTATCAGCATCAGATGGCCAGAGGTGGACATCCATCGGATGAAATAATGATGATGAAAATGATTTCATGTTGCGTACATCTAAACGATCGCGGAGTAAATTTTTCATCTTCGTCCACGTGGAAAAGCTTAGACGCTAAGCTCGAATTGAATCGAAGTCGATCTTTTGATATTCACAACTTAAGCTTTTCAATGATTTAAGATCATAAACAAGTTGTAGTAGTAAATATCGGTCCGTGAGGCAACGATGTCAAACTAAGTTACTTATAGAAATCACTAGGAGACATGAAGATGACATTTTGCTTTATGTTATACGGTAAATATTAGTAACAATCTGCGTACCAATGTCAGTTATCTTATTATTCCATTTTATGACAGATCTACTCCAATTTAGTGTACATTTAAAAATCGAGACCGATTATTTGTCCCCCTCCCCCCTCGCCTTTCCCTCCATAACACTATCCATTCCTTCGACCATCCGCATCCAATACCTTCTCACCCTTTCCCTTTATATATTAGTTTTGTTTTTTATTATTTTAGCTCGCGGATACCGGATCCGCGAGCCCTGAGTCCGATGAAGCTGCAATGGTTGTCAATAAAACTGCGGCGAGAACATCACCATAAAAAAAAAAAAAAAAAAACCGATTATTTACTATTATAAATCAATAAAGTATAGAACCTCTTTACTACACTATGATCGCTACAGTAAATATTGCCTGTTATATTTCTATTTTAAGTCATAATTTATAATATGAAAAGATTTTTGTAAAGGCAATTTACGTGATCTATATATATATATATAGATCACGTAAATTATAGATCGTATATATATTTATATAATTAAAATGGGTTTCCTTTGTTTGTCAATCACATAAGTGAAAATTAATGAACGTATCGACAAGTGAACATGATCATTCGACGCCGGATGATGTGTAGATGGTTTTAAGTTATTTAAGCTATTTATTGAATTTCATAGATCATTCATCATATTATATCAAATAATTTTTTTATAATGATTTCGTATTATTTCTGCGGTTGTTATGGTAACGGTTGGTAGTGAAACTCGTTTGCGTTTGCGGTTGCTCTAGAGGAATATTTATGACAAATTTCAAGTCCAGTTCTCAAAAGTAGCTGGGCGAACGTTCGACGGAACTAGGTCCAGTCTGCTCTATGGGTTGTTTACTTCCGCTTGGAACTCCTGGTTGGTGTCCATACCGACGGAACTCGCAAGTTTCAATTTAAACAAAATTGCCCTATGGTCCGACGGAAGTACGTCGTCTGCTAGACGCGAGCCCTCCACTCGATCGAGCAGAGTGGTCGAGCAAGCGGTAACATCGACGCAGCTGGTGTAGCGCTTCCTGCCTCGAAACGTCTCTAACGTCGGATCAGACTTTCGGATTAGCACATGCAACCCAAGTCTGTGGAATTCGCCTGCAACCTCAATCCCCCTTCAGTTCGTGGACCGGTTACCTTACCAAGTATTGTGGGCGGTGACGTCCCCCTCCAGTACCACGTTGGCAGTTCTCAAATTCTCCATGACCGAGCCAATTCGGTCCAGCTAAGGCTCGACGGACTTGTCCGACTCCAGGTAGACGGATTCCATCCCTATCTCTCAAGCCCCGATCCTTAGTCTGGCGACTATAATGTTACCAGACGTGAGGTCGAAGCACTGAGTGATGCTGATGATTTCATCGAACATTACCTTGACCACCTCCCCGGCACCTCGTCCGACACATTGTACCACCCTTGTCCCTAGGTATTGCTGCATTTCGCCAATTGCACCGATGTACGGCTCCTGGACTATCGCGAAAATCGCCAACCCCTGCCCGGAAAAATCTGAGACTTTCCGAGGGTGCGGAGGCAGTGACAGGCCAACCCTCGGCGCGGAAATAACACACTGTCACCGATCACTTTCTCACGGCGTATAACTTTGAAGAATCATGCACTGCTTTTTTTCACCACTGCACTTGCGTGATCAGTTCCCAACTTCTGGTGTATGGCTCAAGTAATTTGGAGAACTTAGGCCGACACAACAATTTTTTCTTAACCTTCATTAAAACGCCATCGTTTAGTCAGAAGACATTGTACATTTGCAGCATCAGATAGTGCGTATTCATTGTTAAGAGGTAGCCGAAGGAATATTATATCCTGCGAAGATGGCGATAAACTTAATAAAGTTTCATAAAAATTTTCAAAGTTCTGTATACTCCGATTTCGTATCGTTTATTAACTTGATGAAACTTAACATGGTGGAAAATTAAAAGGAAAATATGAAAAAAAAAACTTGGATCGCCACGAAGTTTGCGGAAATTGCGAAAGTATTTTTTACTCTTGTTATTAATATACAAGTGATCGAAATATTAGTATTTTTTTTTGCTATAACAGCTACAGTTGCCACTGAGATATATTTAATAACATGAGCAGATAATATGGGAGCTTACTAGGACTTATAGGACTCATTGTCAGGAATATAATATTAGGCGTTAGGGTATATTGAAATTTATATTTATTTCGTGATATATTTTATGATTCCTTTTCTTCATATACCCGCCTTAGTCGGTTATTTCACATTGCATAGCTAAATTGTTTTACGATTTAGAAAGTCAAAAAGCATGTTAATGCCTCTTTATTATATATATTTACTTTGAGACTGAAACGCCATATGAATTACAGGAGTAATATTAAGTAAATTTTTAAGTAGCACAGCGTCAGAATGTTATATTAATGATGGTAAAAACTTCCGCCCGTAAGTAATTTTCGATGTTTATTATATATACTGTATCACATTTTGTCTATTTATATGTAAATAGTAATTTTTATGTAAATCTTCATTCGTTGTTAATGAGAGTAATTTTGTAGCCGTCACATATACAGCACACGTAGACATTTTTTTTGCTTACTCTACTTTTAAAAATCTGGTACGTAAAAGAGTTGTCAGCTTTAATCCCATCTGTTATACAATTACGTTAGAGGCGTTGGTTTTAAAACCTGAAACAGATCCATTTTATGTCAGAGTAAATGGAGATGTATTACAAAAACGAATACCTGCCGGAATAGCACAGATTCGTCATTTACTAAGCACTACTCCGTGTGTACTGTAAGGGAATTGTGAAACCTGCCAATGTCTCAAAGGTCTCTTTGCCAATGTTGTTTCGTTTTACAACATTGCACAATAATATACGGTTAAAAAATTAATTAAAAATTACAATACAATAATTTTCTTATGTCTGTTTTGCTGGCCGTCGCACCCCCGCAACTCTTTGGAGAAGGAATTTTATATAAATCTGTTCTTAGCTGATCTATTATCTGCGAAAGGAATATTCTTATCAAAGTGTCTACGCCTTGTAATTTCAGAGATTTCATGATGAGTTTCGCAATTCGATGGAAAATACTTGCGGAGTTTTTATGTATTCATTTCCTTTCATTAGTTAACTTTGACATTTTTGCACAAATATTTCGCAAAGGCCACGTTCGGATGCGGTTTACATTTTGAAAGATTTATATTTAGAGAAACCAGGAAACTTGAGATTTTTGTTTATGATCTCACATGTCTTTATTTCCGCTGAATATATCTTTGCAGTAAACGTGAAGAAAGAAAGAATATAAACAAAAAGTGACACTAAATAGAATAAAGGCTAAAAGGAGTTATTTTTTTAAACTTATGCGAAACTTTTGGTTTAAGTTGTCGCTTGTTTAGCTAATCATCACTACGTTATTTTACTAACTTAATTCCTATACTAAAGTAGTCAACGTTGGCATTGTTAACATAATTTTTTTTTTTCACAAATAATGAAAGTTTATCTTACGAAGTAAAACTCAACTGGACGTAATGAAGATCTACTTAATTACTATTGAATGTGACCGTTTAAATTTTGTTTCAATTGGGGATGAAGTCAATATTTTGTAAAAGCCTTTGTAAATTAACGCTTTTAATTTGTAAACAGTGAAACTAGTACAAAGTGGAACGAGGATAAATACAATGTTTAATATGATTCCTTGCGTTATACTAATCATATTGAAATTGTTATTAATCGATTTATATATACATATGTAATATACATACAAAATTTAAACAATATATTCATATTGCTCGAATAGTGCGGAATATAATAAAAATCACTTATGTTACATAAGTGATACTTCTCTTCTCTTCCAATAATTATCAGTAAGTTACATTAAGTACCGTTGATGCTGTAAGAGACCTCTGTGATCCTCATACATAAAATATGTGATTGGATTGATTAGTCATTATAAAAGTGTTAACTTAATAAACTTTCCTATATTTTAAGTACACGTAAATAGGTCATGATGGGATTTCAAGAGGACTTTTGTTAATCCTTTCTTTTCCTTATAAATTTCCGTAAACAAGTATTTATTCAATTATTTCAATATGAATTAGATTGTTTGATACTAAACGTAATTTGGTATATAGTTTTACTTTTTTCATAGTGGTTCAGTGTCATCAGCCGATAGACGCCCACTGCTGGACATTGGCATCAACCAGAGATCTCCATATCGATCGGTCTGGCGTCACCTGGTGGTTATTAGTAAACAATTTTTTTGTTCGTTATTAAATCTAGATATATAGGTCTTATAGGGTTTTATAAGCGTTATAGGTCAGGCTGAACTAAACCTATGTCTTCTTACACTATAACATTAATGTTGTACGAAAATCATCAGTACTATGTAGCTACGGTATAAATGTATGTACAGTTAAAGGATAATATATTTAAAGCTGTCAGTCCTTCGAAGGATGTGTCGTGCACATTGTCACACGAGATTAACTATCTTTTGTATGTCGGTGAACTTAATTTCTCCTTCCGATTTTTTTATTTCTGATTCGATTGTGCAGGAAAACCCTAAGCATAGACCTATCCATGGCCTCTAGGGCATGAACATAGCCATGGCCGAGCAGATGATGCACCAAAGTCCTCGAATAGAAACAAGCAGAGAGATCACAAAAATAGATAATAATTGATATAACTGTATCATCACTATGACATGTTTGAACACTTAACACCCGCCGGACGGGGGTTGTACTGGGGCTTTTTCTTTTATTTTTAGTATATACAAGTTTAATTTAATTTAGAATTATTCTGACCGGTCGTCAGTAAGAAAACATGTTATTGAAAGATAACTAATATATCTCGAATAAAAGTTATTAGCAAAATCGAACTGAAAACTAAAAATTTATGTGAAACATGGGAATAGTAAAAATTTTGATTCATTAATAAAACGTTCCCCTAAATTAATTATAGTTCGAAACTTATTTGACGGTACATCGATGAGATTAAATTTACCCCCGAATTCTGTTATTTGATGCGCCGTGAATACTGTGCGTTATTTGTTCAGGCAACGGAAATTTAATTACAAGCCCGTCATTTATCTCAGCTTACATTTATTTACCTGATTAATGATTTTATTTATTCTGTAGGTCTCTGGCTGCAGGCCGTCTAGGTTCATTTCTGGCATCAAACTGTTCTTTTTTTTTTATTCAATTAAGCGACCATACGAACCGGTCGTTTATCTGACGGAAAGTGCTACGCCCACCCATAACAACGTGGTGCTCGTCGCTTGAGACAACATGTCGAGTCTCGTTACCCCAGTAATTACACTAGCTACAGCGCCGTTCAAACCGGAACACTGTAATGTTTGCACAGTACTGTTTAGCGGTAGGTATAGACGCTACGGTGGTACTTACATAGACGGTCTCTGGCAGTGTACAAACACTACCGATTTCTAATGTCCTAAATTATTGGGATAACTAGACTTAATATACGTAGTATCAATGCGACGAACACAACGTGGTGCAGTGTATATCATCCTAACTAGTGGCAATTTGTTATGGACGGACGTATCATGAATATCAGGTGTACATCTACTTCGTCTCATCGCTTCGTTAAATTAAAAAAAAAAACTAGTAATTAAAAAAGAATATGTTAGCACTTGCCTTTTAGCCAACGTACCATAGTAATTAATTAGTTTAATTAGAAAGCATTGTTATAGACCATCGATTTTCAACCCGTGGCCTCAAGGGGTACACGGGATCCATTAGGGGTACGTAAAAATTATGTTAGTAATGACAAAAATACGGGGGAGTTAAGACAGTTAACTTGTATAAACATTATTATAATGTATTTCCACATTGTGTAATATAAAATTAACCTTAAAACTACCACTTTTATTATGGTGTTAGAGAGTAAAGAGGGAGATAGAGAAAGAATCAAAGTTAAGACTAACAATAGAGCTTAGATACGGTACACATTTTTATAAGTAAGTATAGAGTTATCAGTAGAGGTTGATAGGTCTATACCTGGGGTAGTGAAGAATTTTATTAAAGGGTATGAGAACGAGAAAGGGTTGGGAAACACTGTCATGGACGCATGAGGATATTATTCTTCTTCTCACATTTTCCTTACTACTCTTTAATGTTTTTGTTACTTGCCTATGAGCAAGTTATTATCAACTCACTATATATAACTTTACTGGTAAGTCTCTATTGCCGGAGACCGGCTAGGTAGGCACAGTATTATTTCTGTAATACGGTTTGAGGGGTGTTATAGCTAGTGAAATTATTGGGGTAAGCTTAACATTATTATTACCAGTAACGTATTGTTGATATGAGTTGAAGTTCCCGCTGGTCGCGTCGCGTCGTCGAATATGAAAATAAATTAGGTTGCACCATTCGCATTTCGCATGAAGGGTCCTATGAGTCGGAGAGATCGGTGTACAGATAAAAAAAAGAGGGACAGAGTTCTTTATAATGTAAACAGAACAAAATAAGATATTTACAGTTTTTATTACCATTTTACCAAAACAACGTTCAAACTATGTTATTTGACTACAAACATGATGAGATCTTTCTTTATAAATAGGTAGTCTTGCTATATAGTTACAGGACTGTTTTTTCTTATGGTGACGTTTGAGCTGCAGTTTTATAGACAACCAGTGCGACTTCATCAGATTCGGATCTGGTAACCGTGAGCTAAAATAATAATAAAAAGTAGAAAAGAAACTAAAAGTAAAGTTAAAATTAAACCAAATCTTTAAATGTACACTAAATTACAAAAACTTAAAAATTAAATATATACATATATATGTAGATGAAGTAGAATGTAAAAGATGATGGTTGACGATCGTCAACATTCGGTAACCCAGCGGTGCGAGAGGAACCAAGGCGTGAACCCTGGATACCCGGGATCGGGTCTTTGGGTTTGGCCACCGCTCTCCTACGCGGGGCTTCGCAGCACCCGCGGTAGTTCACCGGGTGACCCTCGGACTTACACAAGCAGTAGCTTGGCGGATCCTGGGCCTCAAACGTGCCATGATATCCGGTACATTTAACGCACCGAGGTCGGACGAAACAATTTCTGGCCGAGTGGCCATATAACAGGTGGCTATTCGAGTTGCGAGGTACGCTTACGCTTAACTTTGAAGATGACGAATCCTTCGTCATCGGATGGCGGAGGGTTCTTGCTCCCGCGAGCACGGGTGCCCATACCAGGCATTTCATCCACGTTAAACAAAAAAAAAAAAAACGTTCAACAGGCGACGGTTAGGATAACGCAATGATGACGCAATAGGAGGCGGTGAAGTGAGGGGACGCGCGCGGGCGTGCGGCCCGTATCCCGCGTAAACGAATGATGCGGTCCGGTAGCAACAACACTATTACGCAGGAGATACGAGAATTTCTCCTTTAAATCACTAGGCAACTCTTCGGATGAAGCTTGTTTACGACGGCTAGGGTAGCGGACGGTAGCTGCGAACGAGAGCTGGCTGGAGCTCGAACGGACGTGTGTCCGGTAAGGCGACCTAGCCGCATTCGGCTACAGGACTGTAGTGCATCCTTTGTGATGTATACTTTCATGCTCCGAACAAATTGAATGTCGCTGTAGCATTGCTAACATGATATTCTGTTATACTTTATTTCCTATTAACTTTGTTTATATTATATAGTGGGTACTTCTTGTAATTAACGAATGTTGTTCAAATGACATTATTGATTGTAACTGTCGAGTTCTTTGTTTAAACGTTCACTTTGTTTTCAATGGTTTGTTTAAATACTATTTAACTATCAGAGGTTAGCTCTTAATTAATATAAAGCATCTTTTACTATAATTGTGGTTCGAGAGATTATTTTGACGTTTAGTCATATTTTTTTAACGGTCACAGTTTCTATATTGTCTATTAATATCTCTTGATCGTTATCATTATAAACTATTTCTAATTTAAAACAATAAATCCTTATTTGATCAGAAGAATTTTTTACTATTAAACATTCATAACTATGGTTTATAAAAACATGACAAGAGATAAAGTTAATTTTATTTGCGTACAGAGTATGCGCACATCACCGAAGCCGTACCTCGAGATACCTTGGCTGGACCAGAAACTGTACAAGAGAATAAAAGCGAACAACGAGTTCTCGGCGACACTGATGCGTGCGGTATTGGACAAGTCCTACAAGAAATACGGCTTCAAGATTAAATTGAACGACCCGGTTTCCGGGCCACGAGAGGAAGACGTCATATACGATGTGGACGAGGAATTCGCCGAGATCGCCAATTCCCTTGCACGCGACAACAGGAACAAAAATCCAAAGTCGAAGAGTGGTAAGCAATTTTTGTTTTCACAATTCTATTATAGAGAAAACAGCAGATCAACGCACAGCATACTTCCGACTGATGGTATACACGATAATAAATATATTTTAGTAGTTAATCATTTACTTTCTCATAATTTGAAACGACATAAGAGAGATGAGACATATACATAGGTTAGTTGTTGACAAAGCGCTATCATATTGTGCTGTCGCCTTGAAACTTGAGACCTAAGGTCGCTTTATCTCGATACTTTCTAAGAAATCATGAAATAACTTACAGTTGAAATATTCCCTGCTACTGTGATTAATACCCAGACGATCTTCTACGGACGAGAGTGATCACGTTGTTATAATATTATTCGGAAAATGAAGAGTAGTTCATTATTAACTTAAACATTCACATGGTGATATAAAATTTAATGTTATACTATAGAAATTGATTTTGTTTCTAAACCAATTTAGCTATTTGCATGATTACTAAAGCGAAGTTTTGTTAACAGTTAAAACTTTCCTATACTTAGTTTGTAACTTGTAATTTACTATACTTTGAATGCATCAAACGAACCATACCATACAGTAATGATTACACATTATTACAATACATTACATGTAATAGAGTGTTTTTTCTTGATTATAATATAAGAAATTTACAGTAAATTCAATACAGATCTCTATTATAGTCGATATTTTATATTAATGTATGGAACAAATTAATTATATTAAAAATGTTAACATGTTCACATTGAATTTGTAAATTTTCTAAACGCTCCCCACTTATTTAGGATATACGAACGTAACTGTATATTAACAGCCAATTTTTTTGTTTCTCTTCTTTAATCTATTTATATATATATAATGAAAATGGGTTTCTTTGTTCGCCAATCACGTGAAAACTAGTGAACGTCGCGGGAACAGGAGCATTCGCTACGGGATAATTTGAAGATGATTATCATTCTATTTCTAATAAACTTTTATAAACATTATCATATATGCGGTTGCTATGGTAACGGTTGGTATAGAAAATCATTTGCGGTGGCGGTCGCTCTTAAGAAATATTTCAGACAAATTTCAGGTCTAATTTTATAGGCGAGCAAAGTGGACGATGGAAAATTAGTATATTGTTACGGGTTAGTATAAATTTGGCCGAAGGAAATGACATTCCGGTATGAAAAAATTGTTTATGCCCTGACATCAAAAGTTCAAATCAAATAAGGTCTTCGTAAGTCCAAAATTACCAGCCGGCTCGTATACCGCACGGAATTCAAGTTCAGAAAGAGGATGAGATATCCGCTCGAGAACGCTTCATCATCATCAGCCGATAGACGTCCACTGCTGTGTATAGGCCTCCCCCAACGATCTCCACATCGTTCGGTGCACAGTCAGCATGGCTTGCAGTGCCGCCGGTGCACGGCCGTCGTTTGTAGAGGTTCGTATTCGGTTGGGGCTACGTCCCACCAAGTCGGCCCAATGTGGGTTGGTGGGAGCCACAGCATCGTTTATTGATTAGCAGGGTGCACCACGAGCACGTGAGGTAGGCTCCCCTGAGTAGTTCTGCAGAGCCTCATACACCCCCGAACACTTATGATAAAGATAACAAGAACGCGGAATGCTTGCACTCGTATACAACATCCGTCTCTAGATTAAAAATCTCCAGAAGACTCCTTCCTCTAAAGCAGTCTGAATATTATTAGCGATGGCTCATTGTTTATTCTTCTAAACCCAACTCACAACACCTCGCTCTAGAATGTTCTACATGTAGTCCTGTATTCGTTATTTGATATTACACCAAGTGTGAAACTGATTTCGGATTGTTTTTATCCTACTAAGTGACGAGGTGTTCTCCAGATCATAAGTGACGTCTGCCTATAACAACGTGGCGCTAGTTACGATGATATACACTACATCACATTGTGCTCGTCGTCTTGAGGCCAAAAATGTTGAGTCCTGTTACCCCAGTAATTACACTAGCTACAACGCCCATCAAACTGAAACACATTGTGTGCACACTACTATTCAGCCTTGGAAATAGGCGTTGCAGTGAAGCCTACCTTTTTTTTTATATCGGGGGAAATCTAAAGATACCCTGCTAATGGGGGAAAGACACGGTTATATGGGATTTTTACGGTCATCATCCTGTGCGTTGGAAGATGCCTCGGGACCTATTATGAAACGCACCCGCCTCCCAGGACTATGGCTAAAGCAGGTCCTTGTAAGAGCTGTTGCCCTCTTCGGCACCCTTCATTTTGGTACAACTAGCACCAGACCATTTAGTATTTGTCCTTAATTCCGGGGTCGCTTAGTGGGCAATGAAGGCCCCCATCTTCAAAGCTGACGAATCCAAAAACCATTTTAGTCGCCTTCTACGGCAGGTAGGGCTTACCTTATAAATAGCTCGAGACTACAGGGCAAACGGTGGTCCCTACCTAGACACTCCTGGCAACAGAGACCTACCATCATTAAGCCAATATAAGTATAAAGTCACGAGACCGTTCGATTTTAATCTCGAACAAAATCCAGCGTCAAAAGGCAGTTTTAGCTGTACCGTTTCGCCCCCATCAAACCGGATAATAGGAAAATTATAATTTTTTTTATCAGCTCAACTTCTACAAGTAATTTACAAATTGTTAACAAACATACATTCTTCTGTTAATTGTTTGGTCTCTATTGCTGGAAACTAACCACCGCATCCATTTCTACCGTAGAACATAAGTAAAAAAAAAAAATTAATGTGTTCCAGATTCAAGGGCTTTGTAACTATATATTACTTAGTATTACAAAAAAAACGGCTATTTGCTATATCGCTATTGGAATTAGAATAATATGCTTTAAAGAATCAAGATTTAACATCTTATGTCTCAAGACGTCGAGCACAATGAGGGATGTTGTAATTCATCCAAACTACCACCATGTTTTTTTTTTTCATCAGGAGCATCACTTACCATCAGATGAAAGTCTATCGCCACTTCTTTGAATGATTTTTTTATTTACTCTTAAGTTATCCAACAATTTTTGAATAACGCTGACAATATATATATACTCGTGTGTTGTTTTTAGATTTGGAGGAGATGAAGAAGAATATAAAGAAGAAACAGGAGATGGACCCTCGTGCAATCCGTCAGAGCTCTGTGAGCAAAACTAAAACTCTTGTCGCCGAAGACCTGGAGAGTTTGAGGACTGGGCTGTGAGTTGACCGTTTCTTTACTATCCGCACTAGTCGTTTCAGTTATAACATTCGGTTATATAGATAACTATATATGGTTAGTAATCCTTAACTTGTGTTTTATATAATATAATAATAGATAATTTTTTTTAACTATAACAAACATTATTATTAATTAAACTAAGTATTTTATTTTCTCTTCTATCCAGTTTATATGCGAGTCTGACAAAAAAAAAAATGTTTACGCGAAGTTATAGCGAAATGTCATCATCATTATCATCAGCCGATAGACGTCCACTGCTGGACACAGGCCTCCCACGAATATGTGGAGATCTTTGGGGCAACGCTACAGCGAGCCATATTTATGCTAAATTTTATTGTTTGTCTGATATTATCCTTTTAAACATTACATAAAGAGACCAACCTGTAAAAGGATATAGAAATGGCGTAGTATATACAGCTCTATTATTTTGTACTTTATTTATCATTAAATGTATACACTTCGTTTTCTTATAAAATTAATGAAATGAATAATCGTGTAGATAAGGGTTGAAAATAATATTGTGAAATCTTACCAATTATTGTCATATACTATATGTCTTTAAGTTTAGGAATTGGTAATATAAATGAAGAAACAAACGTGAAAAGTCATTTTCTAGTTCGAGACATTAGAATAATGGAAAGGAATTACTATGCCTCAAATAATTTGAAAACATATAGAGCATGTCGTATATTCATATTTTTCTAAATTTATATATAATTTTATATATTAAAAATATTTTATCAGATTTTCTATCGACTGACGCGCAAATCCTCAGAGGATACATTTATAAAGGGATCGTGCAGCTTTGCTTCTAGTCGAATTACATCGCTGAGAAAGCGTAACGCAGAATCTACTGTAACATTTAAAAATAAGGGGAAATGAGCTTTTATTTACCATATATTTTGTGAAAAATCGAACGTTTCCGCTTTATACTTTATATTTATTTAAATTTCCTTTATATCTGTAATCATGTAACGTTCGAAATAATAGATATTTACAGTGAAGATATAAAAGTATAGACTTATAAGTACAGACGTTTCAAAGGAGTATAAAAATAAAAAAAAAAATCAGTCCCGATTAATGATTAGTTAGTAATGTATATATATTAATTGTATAATTTAAAAAAACATATAAATTCGAGCTAGTAAAGCTGCTACGTGAAATATAATTTTAGAAACATTTTGCTGTACGATGCATGAGCGCTCTTACTTAACTCAATAATAAGCTTAAAAGCTTTCAAGAACTTCGTAACAAGGTATACTTATAAAGTGTCCTGTGAGTAAAACACAGGATGTGTGTATAACGGCGAGAACCCTTTAAAATCTGTTTAAACTGTAAATAAACGATATACTTAATTTTAATATTAAATGTTGCTTTTATAATTATATGCGCGATGAGTTTTAACATTACGAGGCGAAATGCAACGCGGTGCAGTGTAGACATCTTAACTAGTGTAACTTCGGGGAATGTGTCCGGGAACTATACGATTTGATTCCGCCATCGATCTTCTACCACCGGACGTACAAATACACAATAGGTGTTCATCCCCACGATGTCGAGATCCTTTCATTAGGACGAAGCGTTTCACGATTCTTAATACGAACAGCGAAGGATTGGAACAGACTGTCAGCGTCAGTGCTTCCGTCCAGGTATGACGTGGGTATCTTTAAGAGATGAGTGAATAGGCTACATTTAGACTAGCGCGTTTCACCACCAAAGACTACATCGCCGTATACCATCAGGTGGGATCATAGTCAAGCGCTAGTATATACAATAAAAAAAAGCATGCGGCAAATCTCTATTCCTGGATACCGTCTAGATAGGTATCACCGTAATCTAGATAGGTATCCTTTTTCTGTCGCCACACAGTAATGTGCAAACATTATCGTGTTCCGGCGTGAAGGGCGTTGTAATTAGTGAAGTTCATTGGATAACGAGGCTTGACATCATGTTTCAAGACGAGTACAGTGTGGTACTGTGGATATCATCCTAATTAGCGCCATACTGTTATGGTCAGGCGTATCACGTATCATCGGATGAACGTCTCTTATATATACTACCATCCCTTAGTTAAAAAAAATTTATTATTATAATATTTTAAGGAATTTTCTGAAAAACTTAAAGCTTATTTAAATAAAACTGAAACAGGACGTACGTATATAATCTTTGTGCATCTAAATTTCACTCTTCGTGTAAAAAGAAAATGTCATCTATTGGTTCGTTGTAGTCAACTTTCCTTCGCGACTTTTTAAATATTTACAGCATCAAGAGGAAAAAAAAACCACTTGGTAAATTCATTGATTTTAATCCAAACAGTACTTTCTTTTCTGTCGAAATGTTGCAAACCAATTCAAGGAATCTCTTGGGATAAAGGTACATGGAAACAGAGTGAAATTGAAATAGCAAATGTTTACAGAAACTTTTAACAATATTTTTCTACTCCACAATAAACCTTGTATAATGAAAAATTGTATTTGTTTAAATATTACAATTTAATAATAAATAACTATTCCTTCACGTTTTCGCTTCATCATCATCATCATCAGCCGACAGACGTCCACTGCTGGACACACAAAGATCTCCACATACTTTGGTCTTGCACTGCCCGCAACCAGCTGCTTCCCACGACCGTCACCAGATTGTCGGACCACCTAGTGGGGGACCTGCCAACTGCGTGCAAGGGTGGTGGTAGGTCTCTGTTGACAGAAATCATCTAGGTAGCTACCATCACATTGCCAATTATTGCCGCCGAACAGTAGGTTGTCTACATTACTGTGTTCCAGATCGAAGGTTGCTGTCGCTAGTGTAATTACTAAGTAAGACTTAAGTTCTTACGTCTCAAAGACGGCGAGCGCAATATGGTGCTATCAATATTGTCCTAACTAGCGCCACGGTGTTTTGGGCGGGCGTATCACTCACCACCAGGTGAACTTCCCGCACGTCTCGTCGCTTCGTTGCATAAAGTAAAACTAAAACGTCTTTTTTGAAGATTAATCTCCCCATCCCGGCTTTTGATGCGATCTCGAGATGATTTGAAAAACCTTCAACATTGCATCCATCTGCTGTGAAGAGCTCCGTATTAGCTCCATCAACATCAGACTTCTCACTATTAGGAAGATGTTTGAGAACCATTATAATCTTATATGGGTCGACGTCCCCAGTGTTTTCACGGAAAGCTGGCAGTAGAATTTTTTTTATCAGTACCGATGCTCGATCCTTGATACTCTGGAGATCATGTTGGGGATTTTTTGAGCTTCATTGCTTTTTTAATACATTTAGTGGTAAAACGAAGTAGTTAGTAAATTCTTGTATAGACCTTTTGTTAATAAATTAATAATAAAATTTTAAGTAAAATAATTATATAAAATATTTTATAACCATAATTAATTTTGAGTAGTAACATCCAGCATCTAAGTACCGTTGTGATTTTGGGTAGATAAAGTTTAAATCCTATTTTGTTGAATCTTGGGACAAACGTAAACAAGTAAAAGTACAATTTTATAAAAAAAAAAAAATATCCAATATAGCAACTAAACAAGCTGGACGTTCACCTGATGTTGAGTGATACATTTGCACATAACAATGTGGCGCTAGTTAGGATGTCTATACAGCTCAACATTGTGCTCGTCGCCTGAGACAGAGGATATTGATTTTCGTCACCTCAGTGATTACATTAGCGACATCACCCTTCAAACCGGATCATAGTAATGTTTGCAAAGTACAGTTTGTCGGCTGCAATAGCCGCTGCAGCGGTACGTACGGTCTCCAGCAATAAATACTTACCACCAGCAGAACCATTCACGAAGTGAGTTTTTGCTATGTTTGGATGGTATACACTGCACCACATCGCGCTCGTCGCCTTGAGACATTAGATGTCGAGTCTCATTACCTCAGTAATTACACTAGCTACAGCATCCTTTAATCTGGATCTCAGTGATATTTGCAGACTATTGTTTGGCGGAAGAAATAGGAGCCGCTTTGGCATCTACGTAGACAATGAACAGAGACCTACCACCAGCGGTTATATACTTCGAAAGTATTTAAGAAACCGATTTTCGGTTTAATTTTTTTTTGTTATCATTATAACTACTAACATCTAAATTAATCAAAATGTTAAATATATAATATCTTTTCGGGTTAATTTTAACTATTGTTGTCAGATCACAATATAATTTCTCTTCTCTGTTTTAACTAGTATCCATATTAAAACGTATGTAACTCTTATCTTAATAGCTGTATATTATCATTTTTTTTTTAACTTCCACCATTATTTTTCTGTTCGTGCAATTGTAAATAAACTGTCAATTGTAAATAATTATACTCAACCTGATCACTAAATAATTTAGTGTACGGCGAGGTGCACTTGCTTACAATTGCTGATCTGATCACAGTAGAGAAAGTAATGTTAATTACAGGGCTAATAAGGAATACCGCTTACCCGTCTCCTTAATTCCTGCCAACCTGCGCTGGTTGAAAATAATCCCTTCGAGTGTCGAAACTTTTACTGACGAGAGGTGAAGAAAATAATATGTAAAAAAAAAAAAACATTTAGTGATTGCCTTCCCCAAAATCCTGAGACCTACCCGATAGACGCATGGGAACACTACATTTCCTCAACTCCGAACTCTCATTCAATTCGGCATATACAATTGGCACTACATTATCGATCTGTCAGAACTTGCATCATTGAAATTCGGAACCAAAGGAGCAATCATGATTCTTCAAAGAAATGTGCTGTTCAAATTTTTTTTTTTTCATTTCAAATATTCTCTCTTTCAGTTCTTTAGTTACATCGTTCGACGAATTGTTTTTTTTTGTTTTTTCTCTCTATTCGTTTAAAGTGCTTTTCATCTGGTGAAATGTTTTCGTTATTAAAAACTGTTTCGTTGCTGACGAGTGTTTCTTTTCATTTCCGTTAGCGGAACGTAGAAGCAATCTAAGTTCGTAGATAATTTTTTTTTATTTGTTATATATAGATATTTTTGCTTCAGTTCCATGTTAAGCGGCATGGCATCTTTTGACCACATCTGAAACAGAGTAGTCCTCATCGATAGCACCTTTTAGCATGTAACTATTCAATTGGTACGAATAAACGAGTACGCTGTGTTATATTTACAATATAACATATTTCAATAAAAACTGAATTTGTCACTTTTTTTTAGTTACAACAGAAAAAGTTGTGTCATAGGAATTTTTTGACTGAACAAATGAAATCTGGAAGATTTTCATCGTTTTGGTGCTGCATATTACCAAGGCTTACTTCCCATTATGCAAATGTGTGATACTTTAAATTATTAATTCATTTTATATCTCTTATTAAGGAGAAGATGTATAGAATTAATGACCTGATAGTTTCCAAAGTCATCGATTAATCGTACCAAATGGCAGACCTCTAGAGATTTACTATAAGCGGGGATCGGCAACCTACGGCCCTCGGCTAGAGTGACTAGTTTCATAATTTCACCCTTCCACCTTAGATGAGATGTAAATAAATTATTTACGACATAAATATCCGTCACGGAAATGTTTCTTTAATAATCGTCGTTTTAGTTAATTTTGAATCGCCTCATAAAATGTTTGCCGACCCTTATATAGTAATGTACCCCTACACTTTGATATGTGCACAAACTCTAGCATACAGGCGTACATACACCTTCACTGTTACACATACTCTATTATATATAAAGTTTGCTGCTGACACTTGTTGCTTTAAATGTGTTTTATGTTAACGCTGTTTAAGTAAATAATTGTAGTAAAATACTTAACTATACTTAGGCCACAAAATTAGCTCGTTGTTTACTGTATAAGTATACTTATATATGTATATTTATATTAAATGATACGATGACACGGTCGCTTTTAAGTTTAAGTTAAAAGTACGCCTGTATGCGATCGAGTTTTGTTTTATTGAACAGTTGAAGTTCTAAGTTGGTGTTATTTTTGCAGCAATGAAAATTCAAAGCCCCAGCACACTGTGTACGACTCCTTGCCTTCGGATCCTGCTGATACACTCTACGGAGCTGCCCTTATTACTGTTTTCGCTGCAGCTGTCACCATGACAGCGATTGCATTTGCATACGGATGGTATTCGTAAGTTTTGTTAATGTTCCTTTCGTGTAGGATAAAATGGAGACTACAAGAGCCAGGTGAGAGAGATCTTCTATCTTTTTACAGTAATGACACTTATTTGGTGAGATAAATATACAAAGATGATTTCATATCTGTCCAGTGAGTTGTTTCACTTTGGCGTGGAATAATTTTTAAAAGGATAGAATATATATAAACTAAAACGAGTTTAATCAATTTTTCTTAAATATGACGTATATATATATACGTCATATTTAAGTATATATATATATATTTGTGACGCCAAAAACTCCACTTACGGATCGTTAGAGCGTCCCTTACAGATCATTTGCCTCCTTTTATTAATAAGAGGCGAAGTTATCGAGATTATATTTAAGGACGTTTATCCAGGAAGTTGTATTTGGTTATGCACGCAAAATGCTTATTCATATTCACAAATAACATAATTAACTCGGCATTTAATGTTCATAATACTTACTTGGAACAATTTGATTAACATAGAGAGAATATGACATAATATATAAATATATAATATGAATAAAAGTGGTAAATGGCCCAAGTCCCGACGTTACTGGAGGCAATGCTGACTATGGACCGATCGATGTGGAAATCTTTGAGGAGGGTCATATCCAGCAGTGGACGTGTATCGGCTGATGATGATGATGATGATATATTTATATATATATATATAAAACGAAAATGGGCTTGCTTTGTTCGCTAATCACGTGAAAACTTGTGAACGTATCGATATGGGACTATTGGACGCGGAGTGACTTCTAGATGGTTATAGGTTATTTATTTTATGAATTTCATAGATCCTTTATTATTTTATTTCTAATTGACTTTTATATACATTTTCATTTGGTATTATTTACACGGTTGCCCTAGTAACGGTGAAGGAATATGTCAGATAAACTTCAAGTCTCATTCTATATTACGGCTAGCAAAGCAGGCGGGGAATATAATCTCCGCAACCATTATACCATGAACTATATAATGAAACAATCATAAAATGTATATTATATGTCTGAAATATATAAGAAATGTTTTAAAATACATAGAGATGCGAACACTGAAAAAAAAATTATGCGGACTTCAGTCAGTAGGTTATGAACGTTTTCTAATAATTTTTATACGAATAGCATGGTGAAAAGGGCCAAGGCTGCTGCTGATGTTGAATATCCAGCTTACGGCGTGACCGGCCCCTCGGCTGAGGGTTCCGGCGATAGGCGGCTTGCCCATTCCGCCCAAATCTACCACTACCAACACCAGAAGCAGCAGATTATCGCCTTGGAGAGGTATGTATCGTATAAGCATCCTACAATGTTTATTATGTTAACAATAGCTTGGGGTCAACCGTTTTAAGAAAAAAAAATCAAAATCTGATCGGCTGTTAAAAAGATACGAAGTCGCAGATAAACAAATATATTAAAATCACGTCAACAGGGGTAAACAATAGGGTCTCTTCTCGACCCCTGTTCATAGCGGAAAATAAAATCACCTAAAAGAAAACAATAACAGCTAAATATAAAAAAAAGTATTATACAAAATGGTTGTAACAAAAACTTCTTGTTTTACCTAATAATAAAAGCTTCTCGTTTTACGACTACCCACCCCCTGCGAAGTAATCTAAGTACGCAAACACTGAGAGCGGTGCACGAGTATGTCAAGGTGTTACGAGATGACAGATAAGGATAAGAATTGATAAGGATTGTCGATAAGTTAGCTCCATAATTAATCAAACTCCAGTCTAGATTCAGATCAAAAGTCTGAGCATGACTGAAAACGACAAATGTTCAATCCCTCCCAATTAAGATATAAAGATAATAAATAATATCAAGAGGATATAGACTTTTGTTGTATTTTGTGTTGTCTCTTCAATATATTGTTTTACAGATTATCCTTAAGATGATGTGGATTTAAGTGATGTTAAGTATTATAATTGCTTGTAATCTCCAAAACTGTTCTAATTGATCGTGAATACGGCATATACATTGTTTTTTGCAGCGGTGTAACATAAAGTTGCTGCAGTCTATTAGTACTTTAGGATTATTAAAATTTCAGTGTCCGTTAATAGACACTGTACCAACCCTAAGTGTGACTGAGAAATGGTGTCGCAATCACTCAAGTTATCAAATGAGAAAAGGCGGGGTAGGCGAGTTTATTGCTCTGTGGCGCGTCTCGGACCGATATCAATTTGTTGATAATAAAACGATATAAAATGCCTTTAATGCAGTAAACAAGTTAATAGAGTTGCATGTTAAGTTAAATATTTTCTGTCTTTACCGATTTTTATATAAATTATTCCATATTGTTCTTTACGCTAAGTAAAGCCAGTGGACATGGCACTGGAAGGGTATTAACAAGTTGAATTGGCGGTTAAGTTAAAAATTCGGAATGTTGTAGAATTGGAACCGGTGTGGAGAGTGTTGAGAGAATCCTTTAACTAACAGCGGACATCTGTCGGTTGATCTTGATGATGACGTGCAATAGTTTACTGAACATTAGCATTCGCATGTAATATGTACTGTCTACATTTATTATTTATTTGAAACATCATATACGGATTCTCTTGCATTTTGTACCATGTTAATGAAATTTTCCAGCGAAACCAGTACTCTTCGGCGACGTATTCGCCGTAGCTCTGCACTTTAAAGGTACAATGCAAATTTTAAGATCTGTGCAGCGTATAATATATAAAAAGACATAGTCGCTTAACGATTACCCAATTGTAAGAAATAAATAAAAAAAAAAATCATAAATACATAAATAACTAATGTTTTTTGAACACACCTTGATATTCGGATAGAATCGATATTGCGTGAGTTAAAGTTAATGGTAACTTAGGATCTGTCTCTAGAACATATATTTTTAAGTATGTCACCGAAGTGATACAATGGTAGTATAGGACGCATTTTCACAAACAGGTTGAACGAAGCTGACGAGGTGGGCCAGATCCTGTCACCAGAACGGCTTATGTCCATTCAATCGTAAGTTAATACAGATAATAAATATAATGGTATAAACTTACACGACAATAATATTATTTATTCACTTAAAATGACACATATAAAATATATAAATATGTTAACTAAGTGCAAACCAGAGAACCAATTGTTGTTGAGGTATTCCATCTGAATTCATTCATATAGACAAGGTTGAACTATGTGCTCGTCAGGAAGCTTTATTTTATAAAAAAAAAAAATCATATTTCACCATTAAAAACTATATTTAATTCATGATTTTTTTTACCTAAGTATCTATATTTTTTTCTAATATCACAACTTTAAATTTATATAATAAACTAGGAGACGAATGATGTCTGTATGCTAATATCGACCTGTCGTCACTTAATCATAACTTCTAAATACTTCAATGAAGTATGTTTATATTTGTGGGAGGGAGATTCGAAAACCTCAAGAAGGCATTATTACTCCCATTGTTACATTTGACCTTTTTTCATATGAAATATATTAAATTTATAAATAAACAAACTTGTTCAAGTTACCCTGTGAGCCGGCTCTGGTGTCGACCGTTTTCTATTCGTTCGCAGTCTTCCGGTCATCTTTAATATTTTTTCATCTCAACAATACAAATATATGAATCGTTTTTAACCATCAACAATCATAAGATTCTGGTTTGTGCATTACATCGCATACTTCTGGCACCTTCTCGTCGTTTCTGTCCATGAAATATAACAATTCGGTTTACAACTAAAAGCTTTACTCGAAGTTAAATAAGTTTTTATATACATATCTTGTATTAAACTCGATCTCGGAGACGTTCGTTAAGATTAAATTATAACGGAAAGTTTTGACGTGTTAAAGTTTATAATCTACTATTATACAGGTTAATGAATATTAGTTATGTTTTCGAAAACGGACGATGATTTTACCTTTAATACGACATTTGATATTAAACACATTACGTTCTAATAAATTCTATCACAGCATCTTGCGCTTTCAAAGAATCTGTAAATGAAGATTGTACATTTACTTTGAAACGGTATTTTATTTAAAATTTCCAATGATAACTTTGTGGGCGTTGTTGGCAGAACTGATCATTTTATTATGAAGCTTTATTATGCTTCTATAAAACTCTCTGTCAAGGGTATTAAAGCTTTTTGAAAGCTCTGTCGAATGTTTAATTAACAGATAGATTTTTTCTTTGAATACGGTTTACATTCTATTAATATCGTTTTGATTGTTGAATATTATATTTATATGTTTATTGGTAGTAAGTTGTTAATGTAATAAATTAAAGTTAAGAGATAAACGAGTAGGGTTTAGTGACTAGGAGAAAAATCTGTTTAGTAACAAGATGATCTAATGTCGCTGTGTATCCCGTTTTTGGTGAGGGAGACCAGAGATCCAGTTCAGACAATTCTCTAGAAACTTAAAAGGGTAAAACAGAATATACTTTACTTTTTAATAATTTCATAATATCAAAATGTACAATGGATTAATTCTATTTATAGGAAATTGTTCCCAAGTTAAAATAAGATTCAAGAAAAGCTTTGTTTTCTTAAAATATAAATGAATAAACGTATTAGTTATTTTCCCTTTAAGGATTATAATATTTTTTATCTTTTATGAAGGTTAAGAATAGATAAGCTGTAAATTATTCATATACTTAAACAGTAAACAAATCGTTCTCATAAATCATAGTGCATTGATTCAAGAACCATTGCAGCCCAGTAGCTGCTTTCAAGCGATATTGTTTCAGTTTTAAAATCGTTTAAATTAATAAAATTATTAATAAGGCATCTCACATGATAAGACACCATCATTATGATAACACGAGCGTTAATAGAACTACGTACTGCCTTCGTCGTTTCGTAGTATAAAAAAATTAATACAGGAAGTAAGTGATAACTTTTGCCGTTTAGTATCGGAGTGGAAATCTAATATAGGCCCTTTCTTCAGAGAAAATCAATATTATGCGGGTAATTCTAACCACTAAACCTAATCACCGGCGTCTCTTACTTAATACACTTACCAGAGACCACATGTAATAACGGCGCTCTTTACAAAGTATCCGATAACTAAGTTAAATTAAAAAGCGTGAAATGTTATACATTAGAATTGACTTAAATGAATACGTTAAGTATTCAAGTGGATACCTAGCTCCATTAGCACAGGCAAACAACAACAAAGTAAAGATCGTTATGCTAAATTAATTAAATTACACCCTGAAATGGTTAACTGGGAAACCCCTGACCACTTAGCGATAGTTACTTCGCCAACTTGCAATTGATAGTAAGTAAGTAGTAAATCTATTTTGAATCTGATGAGGGCAATTGAATGAGATTTGAAACACTCCTCATTTTTCACATTATTAATAAGTAGTTGTATATTTATGTATATATTTAATATAATGCTCTTAAAAAGGAAACAAATTGGATATTTTCCTTGACGATGTATGTTATACGTAAACATTAGAAAGCAGTAGTTTATTAGATTTTTCTCAAATTTAGATTTGAAATGTAACTTCTATCGTCTTTAAGCAATGATAATCTGCATTCGTTGTTGAGATTCTGTTCCGAGTTGTATTGGAAAATGCATTTCAATCTCAATGTGAGTCTGTATTTCCGAATAGTCAAAGGATTATTTCCTCGAGCGCCCGGATGCGATTTAAAATATCACAAACGGTAGAATTTATTCGCCGTCAGAGATTTGCCGACTGGTATGTAAATGTTGCATATTGGCTTTCCACGGTACGTATTGTGTTGGTAAGTGTATTTATAAAATTCAAGGAAAAACAATAGTTTCATAGATTTTTGCTAGTTATCTGTAAATTGTTTCACTAACAGTTTTATTGGCTATTAGATTTGGGTGACGGCTAGACTAACGATAATAACCGAATGCAAGTCTACACATCCTTTTGGCGCTTTAAGAGGAAGATCCGGTCTCGCTTTAATTAAACCTTCATTTAGCCTTAACTTATTGCTTATTGCTTTTATACAAAATAATAGTTTCCGTCGCCAGAGCCGCTCACTTGCCGAACGTATCAGCACCTATTTTTCTGCATACGGTTATTATATTATATACTTCATCGAACCAACACGACAACTTGGTTGTTAGTGGCAGAGAGTTCGCAAGTTTTTTTTTATAACACTTCAAATTTTTTTTTATTTTAGTACGTACTTTGCAAATGCACTGTACAGAATATTCACTTGCTTTTTGTAAAATAAGGCGTTAAGACGAGCACGAGCTTTACTCCAAGGTAAATTATAGTTCCTCTTCAATAATACAATGCTTTCAGGATTCTTCTTAACCGTTTTTCATTCTGTTGGTTTCACGGGTATGAGGTAGCACAGTTAATTTTAGCACGACATATTTAAAACTATAGATTAGATTTTTAGATATGTACCAATTAATTTTTTTTTTTTAATTTCCTATAAATTATAATACATTATTCATTTTCAGGTAAAGCTTCAAACAAACCTCCGATTACTGAAATGATAAGGACGATAAGGACAAATTATTTAACTTTCTCTAGGTGCACGACGATTTGACTGAGATAGTTCAGTGTCTTAGTAGATCTATTAGATTATATGACTAAGCCTGTATCTATTAAAGCATTATGAAAATATATAGTTGTATCATTTTCCCTGATACTCATCTTCAAACTGATAGTTACATTCAATGTTTTAATAAAATTGTAGTAGAGAATATTGCAGTTTAAATACATAGAAATAAAATTTATAACAGCAATTAACCTCATAATGCAGCTGAATAAGGATTGTATGGAATTGTATAGTGGTTTAATAAAAAAAAGTTAAAATGTAAGGTAAACTGCATATTTATATAAATGAGAAGTTTTCCTTTGTCAATGCTTATCACCAAGTGCAGTGTTGTATTGCTATTAAATTCTAAAGGAAATTTAGATTTTAGCGCTTTTACTGTGTTTTGATATTATTAAAATATTATTTTTAACAGGTATACAAAACTACAGTTTAAAGAGTGAATGATGAACAGCAAGTATATAATTACATTATTACAAAGCAATCATAACGTTTATTGAATCTATAGAAGAGAAACGGGTTATCCAAGATGATGACCTTGCTCTGTATTTCCGCTAATGGGTAGCTTATGTTTTATGATTATCTGTACAGGAATGGACTTGATACCAGCCACGGTTCTGTTTCTGACCCCGACTCGGAAGAGGAACGAGCTGAAGGTGATTACACCGTCTACGAATGTCCCGGATTTGCGACAGTAAGTTACTAATCGTCGATAACATCGAACCTGTTAAGTCGGTGTTACGAAGTTTTCAGCTTAGATCTTTAAGGGTACTGCGTCGTGGTTGTGACTGATGGCATGAAAGAAGACAAGGTTAAACGAGCTTTACGCTAACACCTGAAGTGATGACCACGACCACTCTATCAAGAGTGATACCGACGAAGAAGAAATGAACATGAACCGTAACCGGTAACTAGTAAGAAGTTAAGGTTATGTTAAAATATTTCAATATTTCTTTATTTGGTTAAAATAATAATTGTTTGTGAAGATATTTACACAATATATTTCCATTAAAGAAGTGTTTTTATATGAATTTATTTCAGCTAACATCGTTGATGAAATGGTTGATGGTTACGGACAGCTCCTTTACCAATCCTATATTTGTTCAATGAAGCGACGAGACGAGGGGGACGTTTAACATAGTGGTGCTAGTGAGGATGATATACACTGCGCACTTTTATTTGAAACAAAGGACGTTGAATCTCGTTACCTCAGTAATGTCACGAGCAACAACGCCTTCCATACCGAAACAGTAATGTTTGCATAGTACTATTTGTCGACAGCAACAGGAGCTGCAGTGGTGTCTACCTATACTGTCTCCGACAACAGTGGTGTAGGACCTAGTAAAAATTTTAAATATTTTTTTTCTTGTGCAGACTGGCGATATGGAAGTAAAGAATCCCATGTTCACTGAAGATCCAACCCCTGCTACCCCCGGCAAGTGCGAACTTGTCCACCCGCAGCCTAAGGAGTAATTGCATTCGGCATACACCTAACAAACCTTGTCTTTTTCCGTATATATATTTATATATATATATATATACATAAACCGAGTATTTTATTTGAATGCAGGATAAATCAACTTCTTAATGGGGGTTTTATGTTGATTTTAGAACCTCACTGATAAGTGAAGTTATCTACACCAAATCAGGGCAACTGTAACCGCCTTTCCTGTGTTTAAACCATCATGAATTAGATATATTCCTTTATTGTTTAGATTACGCACATTTATCTCTAGTCGGTAAGAAATATATTTGATGTTAAAGTAATAATAAGTCGTGCAATTGAAAAATTTTAACTGCATATATATATATATATTAAAATTTTCTTTGAATATTCGTTATATGTAAAGGACGAGGTCCAGGCCGACAACGTATACGCAACGTATGGAGAATCAAATTCAATAAATGTTTCAAATAACATTATAGACCTTAGTTAACATTTTTTTCCTATCACACTACTTTTTAATTTCGTCAAAAATTATTTACACAGACAACATATCCTTCATGGTTTTTTTAGAAAGATTATATATATATAATAGCGATGTAAAGAAATTGTAATGCAGTTGAGAACTCGATGCATCCTCCTGTATGTCAATGATAAACAGGGATCGTACTCGATTAGATAGGAAATTGAAAATTTACTAAATAATCTGGATACACTCCTATAAACTGTTAATTATGCACGGTTATAGATCATTTAGAAATCAGTTAAAATACGAAGTTAATATTTGAATCAATTAAATTAACAAAAGTATATAAATGTTATATATCGACTCATAAAATTATGTAGCTCGTATATAAACAGGTTTGACCTGGCCATAGGATATTATTTTTTGAATATTTATCTAGACACGCCTAAAATAATGTTACGATAATATAAAGGACCTAATAGTGAGATCGTATCACACCTCCATGTCAATATCCATCACAACAGGTAGATTTAAATATGTAAATTTAACAGGACTTCTTTCAGATAACTAAAGTATGAAATGGTTTAAGATACATCACAGCAATAGTTAATAATACATATAAATATATTAATAGCGCTTTCAAAATCGAAATCTCTATTGCTCACGATAGGTTCAAACTGAATCCGTTACCGCAGTAAATAGCAGGTGTGAGGTTTTTTTTTAATATCACAATTTAAACACAGTAGTTTTTTTTCCATTACAGAGCAACTGTAAAGCTAGCGATGAAAACTAACTGAAACATAAAATTACGATTTGACGCGGCATTTACCTATTTCAAACAATTATAAAAAGCCTTAACACTCTCGACTGCTCCCGTGTCACAGTTTGTATCTTTATTGGTCAATGGAAATCTTGAATGATATATTTTATATATGTAATAGACATATAGAATTCATTGATAACACGATCAACGGCTGGCCTCCGCTCTCAGTACCGGCTATTGACGTAAATTGTGCAACAAAGATAGCACTTTCGATTAATTACTATTTTGTTATATCATTATATATCAATAAATATTTCATTAGCATGCAAAATGTGTTTTATTATAACCTTACACACTTATTACACGTAATTGTAATTTTTTTTAATAAATCAGCTTTCAACGAAATGCTACTAACACTCGTATTTAGATTCCAAGGTTTTTTTTTTTTATGATATTCCGCTATGAATGTTTGCATTTCTGTGTAAACAGTTTAAAATATCTGAGATATTGAGATGAGATGACGATTATGAAATCCAACTTGCCACTGCATGCTGCAAATGAGTGCAATCAAACAATTCCCTCCGGTACACACCAGTTTGCTGCGGCTTCATTAAAGCGTAACATCTAAGTGAGGATGTTATTCAATACAAACATCCCAAGTAACATACTTCTCGAATGCTATTTTAATTAGTTAATAATTAATAATTATAACGCCAAGGGATTTAATATAAAGAAAACAAATATGTGAACTATTTTTATTAAAGGTCATATTAGAAAAAAAGTCTAATAAAACTATGCAGTTTATAACACTTTCAATATTACGAAATCTATAACATTAAACTTGTTTAAAAATATTTTTTTATAATTTTAATTAATTTATAGTAATATTTCAAACTAATATTATAAATATAACTAATTTCTAAATATCTACGATATAAATATATAATATGTATTTATGAACTAGTTAACCAGCAAAATTGAAAGAGTAAAAATTCTGAAAAATCCATATAATATTTAGTGTTAACGTTATAGACAATATATTAATTTTATTCTTTGGTTGTTTTTGTTTATAAATGTTATAATTATTATTGTTTTAATTGAGATACGCATTGTGAAAAATTATTACAGATAATGTTGCTCTCGTAATTAAATTTTAAAATAACATTAATTATTAATTAAGCGATTACGTAACTACCTCTCTAATTTAACATGCCCATAACACGGTCAACTGAATGAAACGAATCAAATTTGATCAGCGGTTATACAAATATTTTTTAGTTTTTTTTTTTTTTATTAACTAACAATCTATATCATCCATATTGCTTTTGTTATAATAAACTTATCTATATTTTATTGTATCACATAGTCAGCATAATATATGTTTGATATCTATAACTAGCAACTGAATGCCACACAGCCGAGGTCTCCATATGATAAGGAGTTTTCAATACAGTCCAGCTATAGTGCTCTCATTGAGCACTAAAGCGGGACTGTATTGTATATCACTTTGTGCTTCTATTAAACTGTAATCGTGTCCTCAAAGAGTCAACATAGCCAATGCAAAATCTACTAAAGTTATTGAAGTAGCATTTTACTTTATTGTAAAGAAAAATCTAATATCTAAACAACAAACATATAGTTATTTAACCAAACAAAGAAAAACCCTATTGATATTGTGATAGCCTATTACGAAAGTCTATATATAAAATAGTGATTAAAAGAAATATACAAATAGGTGTCTTAGACTACTTAGTGGTTCAAGACCGGAAGTGATTCTTTAATTTGAAAATCCAAAACGTTCGTTGTCAATACACATAACGCTGCTTGAATGATTACATTGCTATCTATTTTTGAATTTACGTGAAACTGATATTTTAAAAACAATGCTAAAACCTCCTTCCAATCTTTCCTTTCCAATAATACCACACTAAAAGTTGAAGGTTTTACCTCAATTTTCTTTTTGTACGACACCGTGCACTTCTATTTGAAATGAATCATTAAAATTATACCTCACTGTATAAACTTATCATCATACAAAAGATTAATAATAAATTGTGATTTTTCACTCTTTACATAATAGAGATTTCGTTATGGCAACACAATAACAATAGTTAAACTTGTTTATTAATATCTATGCTTCTGTTCAATAAATAGCTTCAATCTCACTTGATTATATATAAGTATTTTATATATTTCATATAAAAAATTTATATCATTATATAATATATATACTTATTACCAATAAATGAAATATAAAATAATCATACAATCATTCAGTAATAGAACAAAATTTCATAACTTTGATTTTGATTAGAAAAAGTTTCTTGTTAACTTACACAAATGGATTTTAGTTATATTTCGATGATATCGTTTTAATATCTTTTATAAACAACTTACTGAACCCCGCCGACATTAACATTATCTTATATATTTATATTATCTATTATATATCTGAATATGGATGATATATAAGTTTCATCTTTGTTTCGGCACGAAATTCAGACGAACCTTACACAGTACACGTAGCTCCATCTGGCGGTGAAGCACGACAAACATATATATATATATAAATTGTATTAAAGTTGCAAAATTCATTAAAAAGTAACTATAAAATACGACAATATGTTGTATGTATGACTTAGTTCTTCTTGAATGTTTATATATTTGTATATATATATATATATTATTGCTAATAAGGCTTTATTTAAGCTACGAGGCTATGTGAATATCTAAGTGTTCGTAAATTTACTACGCGTCAAACTTATTGTATCTATACATTACAAATGTATCGAATGAGGTAGATTGTAATTGTGGTGTTTATACTTTTGTACGATATCGAATCGATAATATCACTACATCTTGTCACATATAACATAGTGCATGCTCAATTCACGCTGTAAATACAATACATATTATTATTTATGGATGCTGTGAAAGATGTGTTTACGTACAACAATTGTTGAACAGTTGCATGCATGCTTTACATTAAAGTACGACTAAACAAATTTACACATACACAATTATATATATCTTGTTCACAACATAGCGAACTAGACCTAGGTCTGTTAAGAGAAACCTAAAAGAAAAAAAAATTAAATTTTTAAGTGGTGGAATTCAACCCACTTTGAGTACATTTTTTTGTCGATTTCCACATGTACCCCTAATACGAGTAAAACGTCACGAAGCTTGTAAAGAGGTTTCAAATAAAATTTATATAAAATTAAAAAGATACCCCACGGATTGGGAACCCACTTTTTGTGGTTGGTTAAAAATGGACAGTTAAATGCGCAATTCAATACACACTTGTACATTATTAGTAATGTTAAACTGTTTCAAATTATAACAACGACGACATAACGTGTTTTCATGTGTTGCTGTGATTATAAAGTTAATAATTGATATTATTAAAATAATACATATTAAGTTACTTAATCTTTTCATACATACTGAGAAGGATAAGATAACTATTACTCGTATTTAGCTATACCTAAACACGAGTAATAAGTCCCCTCATCACGATGATACCAATCTCACGAAGATCATATTTATAGATATACGAGTGTCTGTTTAATACATGTTTTAAAGAATAAGTTATACTATCTTTTTTATATAAAGTCTAAAGATTTATAAATTATTATATAAAAGAGGCTTTAGCAAAATTCTTAATTTCAATTGATACAGATCATCATCGCTAGCGAAGCTGTTTTTTCACATCTCAAAGTTGCAGATCGATCGATCTAAACTATCGTCTCTACATTCAACGATTTACTTTTTTATGTAAACATAACTATACTAAAATATATGTAAATTTGTTACATATTAAATCGGATAATAAGCTTAAATTATCATATATTTATATTTCAGATTATTGCTTCAGTTAAGTTACAACCTTTGGTGTTTATTTTAATATAAAATTGATGTTTTCAATTCGTTGAAAGCATATTAATAATGCGCATAAGTTATTACATAAAATTTTGTACTTTTAGCTGATATTGTTAATATACTTAATGTAAACAATAAACCTAAATAAAATGCACCCCTCACATATTTATTGCCATGGTATATTATACCTACGCTGATACATTTAACTTAAAATTCATTAAACATTCATAAATAAAAGATTATAATTAATAGTAGATGAAAAATTTTGATCATAAATACGCATCTAACTTTATGTAGACAACTTATACTTGACGTACTTGAAAGAAAATAAATATATCTTTATGCAAATTTAACTAGGAGCTGAGAAACTTGATATAGTCTGCTTTGGTTACGTTCGTATTAAAATAATAAAAAAAAAACTTGAATTTTTAATTTTTTTTTTGATTCCAATGGTTTTACTGAATAATGAAATTACCAAGCAAAAAAAAAAATACTTCGATAAACCAAAACTCGATCTAAAAGTCGAGCACGGTTTGTTGCGGTATAAACATTTTAACTAGCACTATTAAGAACGGCCGAAATGATAACCACCAAGTGAATATACTTCTCGTCTCTTCGAGTGTAATGAAGCTGATAGTAATATATCACTATGTGTATATTATCAATGAAGTTAGAAAATCACGCAGCAACCAACAGCATAAAATATTTGCGGAAGCCTTGAGACTAGATGCTGAACTGATATAGTCTATCCCAAACTGATCCAATATTCAAACTAATACAAATCACTTCTACAAAGAAATAGCCTTACAACTACTTAATAACATGAATAGTAAGATTTTTTTTTCTGAAACTTGCCATACATAAGTTGCCGAAGTCGTTGGAGACCAAGGCTAAATTTGAAAGGTGATACCGACTCCGTTATAATCCAATATAAATGTATAAGCGGGATTCAAGTATACTATTTATAAGTATCTCTTGTTGTAAGTAATCGTCCATGTAAACCTTTATAAATAAATTCCTCGGATAGTGACAACAATAATTAAACAAGTAAGACAAAGACATGTTAAATGTAAGTTACAAATTAGATTTTACAAGTTATATTCAAACAATAAATAGATAGAAAGAGATTGAAGAAGGGGAAGTTTTAGATAATATCTAACGATTACCCCCCATTTCATTGTTGTTCAATATTATACTTAAACGTAGATATTTTAAAGCGCATTAATAGCCTATTACAAAATCGTCTCATAGGTTACGAACTAGACTAAACTAGAACTAATCTTGCTACGAATAGAGAATATTAAAAATGACAAACCTATATAAATATTGAAATACATCAAAGACAAAGTTTTAACATTAGATCGACAATATTAGAGGTTTTAATTTTGTTTATAAAACTATTACTACATGTTTTACTGGTGGTAGGTCTCCGTTGCTGGAGACGGTCCAGGTAGCTACCACCGCAACTTGTTCTCGTATTTCTGCTGGCAGACAGTAGTTTGCTAACATTACTGTATACCGAATTGTTGCTAATAAAGTATCACTTACAATCAGGTGAACGTCCAACAGGACAGACGAACACGTCTATTCACTTCATCATATAAAAAAATAAGAAATACTTCGATCACAAACGGCTACGATATTCTGTACTTCTATTTGAAGTATAGATATTGAATATGTTATAATAAAAAAAATTTTTGATTAGTTATCTTGAACTAAACTAACCTTTCAACTATAATCTTTATTAAAATCTTAGTTAAAAATTCGTAATTAATAGAAAAAAAAGTTTTTAGTTAAAATTAATGTTGAGATATGTTTCAACTAACTCGCTAATCTATTTAAACTATTACGTCTATAAGAAATGAACTTAAATAATATAATATATATAACATATAACTTTATGTTACACGATTGCTTTAAGTCACTAAATCTAAAGTGAAACTAAGTAAAGAACTAACTGGTAATGATAGTCAAAATAAAGCACTAGCATTATCTCAAACGTACGAGTACAGGATCTAAGTAAGAAAATATGTGCGTTTGTAAAGTAAACTTAAACATTAACAGTTATGTAAGCAAAATATAAATATAATTAAGTAAGACACTTTTCGCACAGTTGGAATACTACAAATAAACAATAACAAAGGATCAAGAAAGGATAAACGTAAAATTTACTTTTGTGGCATTTAACAGGACACTATATTCTAACATTGAACATTAAACTTACATCTAACGATCCAAGCAATAGAAAAGCGATGTGACTTAAACTTAAACTTGAGTTGCAAACATGTCTTTAAGTTACAATGCAAAAGTTCAATATAAAAGGCAAATAGATTATGAAGAATACAGATTGTAAATCTCTTATCACCATCTAAAGAATAAAGGAGAAATATGTAAATTGTATCATATAGTGAAAAATTTAAAGTTACCTAACTGCCAAGACATGGCTGCATCAGCTTTGGATCTAGATTCTAAAATACTTCTTCAGAAACTATATAAAATGCTGTTCTGAAAAGGATTGAGAAATTCATTATTGGTTCTACAACTAGTAACTAGAAGGAGTCCAAGAATGAAGGTTAAGTACATTTAATAAAAAAAAACTGAGAACTTAAAAAGTATTAAAGCGCCTAAAGAAGTAAAGCTGAAGAAATCATGTATGAATAGAGTTTTACAGTTTAATCATCGTTGTCCATGCCGAGTAGTTCAGCTTGAAGCCGCCCTTTGGTGCGGCAGCAAGCCGTCAAGCAAAGAATCCTCAAAGCTAATCGAAATTGGGGGCTGAACGAGATGAGAATGACGATTTTCCAGAAAGAATTGAGTATACCCAACCACACCACCCCGAAATGTAACATTGGCACTTTGATTTCGTGATTCGTTACGTATTCGTAAGATTTAACGCTTATGTAAGGTATCCACGACAACCAGAAAGCGGACACCAGCACGAAGCTCATCCAGTGACTCGGGTTGGCGAGGTTTTCTGCTAGAGCAGTCGCGTACTCTTTATCGTGGATCGGCGCGCCGCTGTTGAGCTTCCTCTTCATAGAAAAGATGTAATAGTAGTTGTATACTATGGAGATGACGCTGGGCCCAAGGACGAGGATGCCAAGAGTCGCGGTGTAAGCGTAAGTAGTCCCCCAATCCAGCATGCAGATGTACGTTTCCTTATCGAAATTCGCTTCCTTTTTGTAACCGAGGAGGGGCGGGCAGCAGAGCATCGCAGCAGAAATCCAGGTGAATACCATCCAGCATTGGCTTCGCGTGCGCGTTTGTACCTGACCATAATAACCATGCATTAAGAGTGTATCAAACAGAAACTGGTATCGTCCCAGGGACTCTAAGATCGTGCAAACTAAACTATCCAATCGTCTGTTTTTTTTTTTCTTCAAACCAATGAAGTTCACTTGCCAATTTTTCTGTATCTTATTAACTTCAAAGTTCATCTCACTTAATAAGTTTCATAGTGTTATTGATAAAATTTTTTCAATTTACAAACACACGATTTCAAAAACATGCATATTTTACTATTTTTTTTTTTTTTTAAAAAACTAGTGATTATTATGATAATCTCTTTAGGTAGTTATATAAAATATTAGGATCAGTCATGCAATGCACGATACAATTCAAAACATGTATAAAGCCTAAAGGAAATAATTGTTTTTTTTTTTTTGCTAAAAAGGACATCTTATATAATAATGTAGATATAGAGGATACGAATAGAGACTTGTATTTTCAGCAAGATAAAAAAAATGCATGTCGAGTAGTTATGCAGGAAACGAACACGAAAAGACGATTGCAAATTTTTCAGGAAACCAGCAGTCATCCTTTCATATCGTCGTGTAAAATAGAAATATCTTACAGGACATATAAAATATTATCGAAACATCGAAATCATATACAATATTCTAGATAAAAAAAAGGAGTTTAAATTGTTTAAGTGGTTGTTGTATGAAGTTAGATATCAAGTTGCAAGTTCATAAGGCTTACATATGTTAACGTTTACGATTTTTATATATTTACAAAAGCTTCAAATACGTTTAATTGTTTTGGGTTGAGTTTGAAATCATCGCATGATGAGTCTCGAGTTTGAAATAGCTATGATGTATGATATAATTTTAAATAGAAAAGTATCATGTTTCAGTTCATGTAATCTAAAAAGTAAAGTACTAAGCACTTAGCTCTTCTAGATTTACCTGCATAATTTAACAACATACCAACCAGATCGTTTCACTCAAGTCATCTAAACACATGTTGCAGTCTAAGCAAAATATTATATATAAGTAGATTAAGATTAAACATTTAAAAGTATAAACTTTGCGTAGTCGCTGTTTAAAACATTATGTATTAAATATTCTATATAAGTTTACAATAAAAGTAACCAATAGTATATAGTTTTTTTTTATATAAAATCTATACGTATCCACACGAGCGTTTCTATGTATGAGAAAGAACAATCAACAGAGACGACACAGAGTTTAAATAATTTCTACGTTCTACTTAGCATTCTGGTTCTCAATGATGTATGTATCAATGATGTTCATGTTATGTTAGTGGTAATTGATATTCTAATCAGCTAAATGTATTCATAGTAAATGTATTAACCTCTTAAGAACCAGAGAACTGCCGCAGTTTGACGAGACGCACAGTAGGCGATATTTTAATTAAAGAAATATAGAAAAAGATAACTACCGTCGCACTAACCGTCTCATATCGGAGAGGTTTCCGGACCGCTAGATAGCGATCCACAGAGATCCACATAAAAGTGTAGACTGAGACGGACCAGAGAGTGACCTCTATGTAGCCGGCCAGGCGGCACATGAGGTCACCGAACATCCAGCGGCCCGTGATAGCTGGATAGACCGAAAGGGGGACCACGAAAAGCCCCCAAAGGAGATCAGCGACCGCCAACGATAGCAGGTAGTAATTGATCACTTCTCTCGACAAACCTGAAAATTTAGAACATAATATATTAGACAAAATATTGCGCACGAGTTGGTATATGTAAGAGATAGATAAATTATGAGATTTTTTTTTTTCTTTAATTGAAAGTTAACAACACTCCTTTCTCTGTTGGATGGTGAGGTATTAATCAATACTCTGCGGTATCCTGTGTAATAATTTTTTTATCAGTATATTTATTGTTATATATATATATCTAAATATCTTCTTAATTTATCCATTTTAAACACTATGGCAGTATATATTTAAAACATAACATGAACGTATTTCTGTCTTTCTATAAACTTATTTTAATATCATTTATGAATTCTCTAAGATTTTCTTCTTTTACCTTCACATTAACTTATTTTAATGTGAAACTATGATATTCGCGCACTCCGTAGGTTAGTTTGATTCAGTTAAAAAAGGCTGTAACCGTTAAACTTGTTGGAGTGATGGTGTATCCCATCATGTATCCAAGCACAGAAATTTCCTAACTTCTCAAAAATGACTATTCACTCCAGTGCGGTACGTTCTATGAACTTGTTAAAAGATTATAGTTAATTTCTTACACTTAAATATAACAGTATTATATTAAAAACAGAATAAAAAAAGTATATATAAGTAACTATTACTTTTAATTAAGCATTGATTAGCGTAATCAATCTATTGCAAATTTTCACTACACCACCGTTAAAGAATTAAGACTTTTCCACTTACCCACTAAGATCGCTCGGTATAACCTTTATAACGTTTACAGCAATAGATAAATAAATAAATAAATAAATACAGATGTTTAACGAGAAACATTTCATCGTAAGAAGGATCGTTATCATTACAGTCAAGCCATTTTCACCAAATGGTGCTTTATCTTCATCTTGTTTCTTTGTTTGATTTGGATTATTAAGAACAAGATATGTATACACGTTATTGTACAAAGAAACATATTAAACATCAAAGCGATTAATGTTTATAAAGTTGATATATCAATTTACTGGATGTACGAGGATAGAGCGAAGTGGTGGAAAAAAACCAAGAAGCTAACCCCAACACCATATGGCATAATAGCTAGGAAGAAAGAGAGAAGATAAATAAGTTTAATTTTAGCAGACGATGATAAGTTAATATAGTTTTAGAAGAGAGTTTTATAAATGAATTCACCTTTGAAATTTAGAAAAGCAGCGATGATGAGGAGATTGGAGACGACGATGGCAATCCCCATCACTGCTATAACTGCTGCCTGGGTGAGTGACTCAATCGTGGCCAGCGAGGTGTCGGACACGCTGACGTCAGCACCGCTGATCGCATTTTTGACGCTTGTCATCCTTGCGGGCATGTCTGCACGGAAACAAAACATATTTATACTATAGCATATACAGAAGATACAGATGAAATAACAGCCTCCGTGGCGTAGCAGCTCACAGCGTGCCTCTTGTGGGAGTTGTCTGATCCGATTCAGTAATTTGCTTTCAACATTTCACACCAAATCTCACGACGCTCATAATGATTGAAGTTGCGAGGACTACAGTTCAATGCCAGGCATAAGAAGGACCAAGGAACTAAGAGTAACATCTAGCAGTGATCGACTACACTTAATATATATATATTAAAAACTCACCAGCAATATATATAGAGTTCGTGTTGTATGTTTAGAATTGCGATACCCATTTTCAGGACCTGTAACCAATAAGGTATCAGTTCAGTCATGTGTTATAACAACAAAGGATTTCTCCATTTAACTTCACGGCCGGATATCCTTTTACATGACATGTGAAATTTTATTTAATCTAAGAGCCTGAAGTGAACTTTTATTAAGTATTTAATAAATAAACTAAACAAGAAACTAAGCTTTTAAGCTGTATAGCTATCCTTTACACATCCAGCATCCTTAAACTATAATTGATAAATGCTTATATTTTAGCGCAAAGTAAGCTCCGTCGTCTTATTCTTAAATAAATTTATCGTTTTAATGAACTTTAAATAATTAGCTATATATAATGACAATATTAACATGAAGTAAATGATAAACTGTAGTAATATAGTGAAATTAATGAATCGCTTAGATTTTTATAAAATATTTAAAACACTGATACAATTATAGGAAAAATAGGAACTCTAGAAACTCTCTTTCAAAAAGGTAAAATCTAAAAGATATCCTTATTTTTTATAACTATGAACAAGTAGGTAGGGCCTAAGTAAGACTGTCTATGTATATATAAAAGTATTATGAACCCCTAAGTGCAAATAAGCTCATAGAATCTAAGTAGATTTTTTTTTCTAAAAATGGTTTTGAGCATATATCATTATCATCATCAGCCGAAATATCATTGAAAATAAGACAATCCATTGATTTAGTATAATTATAAATAGTTTCACTTTCATGTGAGTATGGCAACAAGTGTTTACTTAAATTAGTACTTTGTTGATATACTAGAATAAAGTATAAATATAATCAAAAAGATAAGTTTTATTTTCATGTGGGCGGCTGTGGTGATGTATCTCTCAGAATGTATCACAGAAAAAGCTTAGATTTCAATAATTTTTGTTTAATGCTTAAATATTTAAAACCTTCATAAAATAACTATATATAATTAGTTGTTTAAGGTAAAATAAATAAATTATTCATAGGCTTTTAAATGGTCTAAAAGCTCTGTTAAGAAATGACGTAGACTGTAGCCGTAGACGTTCTCTCTTATTTATATTGTATTCAAATTTATTATACTTTATATAATATTTATCAGATCTTGTAGTAATCAATTTTGTACTGTATAGAATATATGTTAAAATCTTCGCAAAGCAATTATAGGATTATATGTATGCGCAGCCGCGATTCGCAAGGTTGATAATAATTTCTAAAATCTAGATCGAAATTGTGATTTAATTCTATATTTAGCACTAAATAACATCTTGAAAACGACAAAAAAATATTAAGAAATCAACAACTAATAAATTAAAAAAAAACAATGAATTAATACAACCTTTAAAATATAAGTTCCTTTCAAGATATCATAAAAGAAAAAAGTTGTAAACGCTTTAAAGTTATTAAAACATAATATTACCTGTTTTAATAACTTTAAAGCGTTTATCTGCTTCAAATCTCTAAGGGTTTCTGGTCTGTCGTCTTCTTAATTTACAGCAGCGGAAGCTGATGGTTTGACTAAGTGAAGACGCGGTCTTTAACAAGACTTATACATATAAAGGTGGTGAGGTTTTATCTTATTAAAAGGCATAAAGGTTAAACGATGCTATCTAGCACCTGTCGAAGCCTCAAGATTTCATATTTCTTCTAATCGCCTTTTGACCTGAAATACGCTGCATTGCGTCGCTTTCATACACATACATACACACATACATACAACGTAAACCGTGGATGGTCCAAACTGTAAATATCTTCGACATGAACTAAACGTTAAATTAACTGCAAAATCCATCTCCTGTAGAGCTTTTGAATATTTCAAATGTTACTATGATGTTGTGCTGACCAATAATAGACAATAATGAATTAATTTTTAACTTAGCCCAAGTATATGTCATACTTATAATAAAACTAGGTCACACTAACTTTACAGTTAAACCTGATTGTCATTAGTATATATTATATATACCACCAGCTACCCCCCTCCCACTTTGCTAGCCGTAATTAGGCTTGAAATTTGTCTGAAATATCCATGAGAGCAACCGCAACAGCGAATGACTTTCTTTAGCAACAGTTACTATAGCAACCGTATGAATAATGCGAAATGAAAATGTTTATAAAAGTTAACTAAAACAATCTACAAGTAACTCCGCGTGGAATGGTCAGGTCCCCATATCGATACGATCACTAGTTTTCACGTGAATGTCGAACAAAGAAAACCCATTATATATATATAAATGAGGAGATCCGCAGAAGGACCAGGGTCACCGACACAGCCCTACGAGACGCGAGACTGAAATGGCAATGACCGTGAACTCGTAGAACCGATGGACCCCGCACCGGAAAGCGCAGCGTTGCTGGACCATTCACTAGCTGCACAGTCATAAAAAAATCGTTGGGAGCCACTGCATTCAAACAGCGCCAGACCTTGCTTTGTGGAACACATTACAAGAGACCTATGTCCAGCAGTGGACGTCCATCGGTTATGATGATGATATATACTCGTATATAAAGCAATTATTTACACTTCGTCAACTACTAAAACTTGAATTGTTTTCTTTTCTCTCCTCTTCTTTCTTACAAGCAAATCTAATTTATATTAAGTATATATCATCATCAGCTGATTGGCCTCCCCCAAAAAATATCCAGATCGATTGGTACCGCTTTGTTTTTACATAAGCCATTCAAATGGTCGACAACTTAACCCTCGTGTTTTGTCGGAGACCGTCTAGGTACCACCGCAGCGCCCATTTCTGTCGCCCAACAGTAACGTGCAAATATTACTGTCTTCCAGTTTGAAGAGCTTCGTAACTAGTGTTGTTACTGGGGTAACGAGACTCAACATCTTATGCCTCAAGCGACGAACTTAGTGCGGTGCTGCGTATATCGTCGTAACTAGCTCCGCGTTGTGATGAGCAGGCGTATCACTTACCATTAGGTGGATAACCCGCTGGTCTCGTCGCTAAATTGCATATAAAAAAAAAAACTGGACGATTACTATGTTCAAAAGGTTATAATCAACAGAATTCATTACAATTTAACTGTAAACGGATTAAAGAGGTTAGGTCATGAAGATGCTTCAAACGACCCTTTTTTAAAGTTTTCTTGAACTGTAAAAAGGGGTCGTTGATGATTGAAACTAAGTTTATCAACATTGATAACTTCGCAATTACAGTGGCGTATCTGAACTCGAAAACTAGTTATATTCATTTAAACCATATAACCTAAACAAAAGTAAAGTAATTGATAAACTTGTTACTTTAACTATTTAGTCAGAGCTTTGAATACTGGGTAATGATCAATAAGAGATTTTGCAATGTATACTATAATTACGTTATGTGTCCGTACGGTGTGAAAAAAAGCGTAATCAATACGCATCTCTATATAGAGGTTTTTTTTTTATAGTAACTCTAAGTTGAGAGCTAATTTAAGAAGTTTACACAGTATCATATTGTACTCGGCCATTTGAGCGTGTTAGGTCTTAATGTGACGGTAATTTAACTAGCCCCTTCTATCCGGAATACAGTATGAACAGTTTTACGAAATAGTCCTAGTCCTAGTAGAAATCCTTTAATCGGCAAGTAAGTTACTAGTAAACTTACGTAATGTTTTATATCCTAAATCAAAGAAACTAATACAAACCCATTGGAGAATTATTATAAGGTTATAACGGCTAAACGAAATGGCTGTTGTAATCAATTTGTCTCTACTAAACTATTAGTTTTATAAATATAAGTAAAACAACAGTATGAATATAATATACAAGAACACAGACAATGTTACACGAAATTATAAATGTAACATTTAAAAGCAGTAGTGTATCATAGCAAAGTAAATCGCTCCGACAGTGTCGTACAGTCATCTAACAAATTGGTAAAGTAATATTTATGAAGAAAAAAATCTATTACGCAATCAGCATCCTAACAAAATCTACTTTAATTGTAAGTTTTATTTGAAATTCAATATAATCTAGAAGGAACTATCGTGTTGATTTTATTTGAATTTATTGTAAAATATATTAACCTCAAAATAAAAGTTTTAACTGACAAAACGCGGCAAATTCAAATTTAATGTAACTGTTAGAAATAACCTAAAATAACATATTAACTTTTCTACTTACCGCATTGGTGGAGATTGTTTGTAATTTCAATACTCAAAAGCAACTGAATTCTGAAAGAATTGTGCAAATAAGCCGAAGATAGCTACAGTGGTTCGTGACACTCTACTCTACAGTTGTGGAAATACTGCGGAGGGTGCGGCGTGCGCACAACCCCTCTCCAACCGTCCACAAACACCTCCCCGCCCCCGCCCGCCCCCGCCTAACCCGCCCGCCCCCGCGAACTCCCCATCGATTCAACGTTGTTTTTTACGAAACGAAACTAAACCGAACAGGGTAAATCCACCCCACAGTTAAATGGTTCTCAAACTGTATTCACTTTACGACTAAACGATAATCGAAAAAAAAATAAAAAAAAATTACGTATATATTATTGATGTAGTGACTTATTTCTATTAAAATATAACTAACTTTTCAATATATATAATCAAACTAAGTACTACAACTTGAGACACAAATATTACTAACAATGGACTACTTATATTTTAAAAGAGCGGTTTAACTATAACAGTAATTTATATAACCGATAAATATTATTAAGGTAGAAAATTATTGATATGGAAGTTAAGTTAGAAAAACTTTGTTATAATTGGTTTACTCTATCGAAAAATTGTAGTATATAAATGATCGGACAAAAGTCGCAGAAAGCCGCTTGATCCAGGCAGCGCAGTGCCGAGAGGGTTGGAGATCTTTGACGGAGGTCTACGCCCACCATTGGGCGTTGTCCGGCTGATAATGTATGTAACGTTAGGTTAGGTTACTTATTATCTTTAACATTTCTAATAAGTAAAATTTAGATTGAAGTAAATAAGCAAACCTAGATTTTGATCATGGTTTACCAGTGCAGTTGAATCCCAATAAAAAATGAATATGGTTGCCCTTACATTTGCGTACTAAGACACCCTCACATTATCACCAACCCGCTTGTTGACTGTCAAAAAACACTGAACACAAGTGTGAAGTTATTTATTCCATCAACTAACACAGTCCGTGTTTTTATAACAAGAGAATATATGATATTACAACTGAACGATTCGCACTGTACGTTAAAAGGAATAAACACGCAACTAACTTACCGTATTGTCCATTAGACCGTTAACTTAACCTCCGCCGTCGTCGGATTAATGAAACCTTGTACCGACGTGGTTTAATAACAGCTACGAAGGCAGCGGTGGATAATGACGCTGCCAAACCTTGAAAAATATAGCGGACGACTATGTTGAGCAGACAAATAATATCCTGTACATATATATTTTTATACAAATATGACAAAAAAAATATTCAAAAGAAAAGAGATGAAGTTGTACCATTGAAATAATTTTGTAAAACGATGTTAATCTATAAATATATATGAGATTTCCATCTGTGTAGAGACTCATCACAATATTTCTGTAATCATAAGACAGAGACTTGAATTTGGTAGGAATATTCGCTACACCGAGTATTAGTCAGCTAAGGACGTATTTTACAAAATTCCTACCCCCAAAAAGGGTTATGGGGTGCCACGGTTGTAGTATTGATGTCCATTTGTTAAAAAGAAATATTTGTTATAAAATCTTTCTCTAATTTTATTTGTTGTGTAGTATTAAGCTTAAATAATCAGCTGCATCATTATCATTAAAATCAACGATGGATTCCATATGAAATAACGCCACCTAGATGAATTAACTTAAAACACTTACGAATACTCAGGTTATTATGTAGTACAATATATTGTCCAAAGATGGCGCTGTACTAAAATAAGTATATATAATGTGCTAAAAAAATTCATTTACAGAATTAAAATATTAACAGGCCAGATTTTACTGGCCCAAATCCCGTCATATGAATATCTTCAAACGAAGGTCGCTAGAAGCCCCAGGCTATAGGCCGCGCAGGACGGATCGATGTGGAGGCCTGTGTCCAGCAGTGGATGTCTATCGGCTAATGATGACGATGATTGACTTTACTGTTGGTAGGTCTCTATTGCCGGACACCGTTCAGGTACCGGTGCATATTTCTACCGCCAAACAGTAGTGTGCATATATTATACAATAATTCACAGTAAATTGATTGTAAACCTAACAATTATTTTATTCATAAAAAAAACTGTTTAAATGTTGTTCAGAAAATTATATTAATTACTGTTCTCTATAGTTCACAATATATTTAGTCGTAGTATTGGGAGGTCTTCCACAAGGTGAACCGACGATCTGGTGTCAGTCGCGAGAAGTCACTGGATGCGAGCAACGCGGGACCGATTAATGTGGAGATCTTTGGAAGAGGCCTATGTCCAGCTGTGGACATCTATCGGCTGATGATGATAATAGTTCACAATTTTGTGAAGCATTAATATATATAATTTACACTCTACAATAGACTATCGTCTACTTTTCTATATGACTATCTATTTTCTATATTAAACTCTTATGCTCTGGTATTCCCTGGTTCGAATCCATAGCCTGATATTATATAGTTTGGATGCTGGTATTTTACTGATCTGGTAATCAGCTGCCATCAATCAAAAACTATAGTATTTTTTTACATTAACTAGTCCAATAACTATTATTGTAGATTATAATAATGGTGTAGACTCTTGAAATTATTCTTATACCAAAAATGAGACAAACTAACTGAACGAAATGTCTATATGTATTTTTTTTTATTTTTACTCATTGCTGTTATGGTTAAAAGGGGGAAAGAAAACATGTAACATAAGTTGAACATATATATTTATTTCAAACTACTTGCTGAATTACAATTCATCCATTCCATTGTTTACTTCTTGTCGTGTCTCTTTCGGTTGTTTTGTGCCATTCAGATGTCTGAAGCGCTAACACCGGAAATGGTCGGGTCTCTTGCGCACCTTCGAAAAATAAATCAACATGTTCCAAGAACATCTTTTTCAGATAAGTCGTTCATCCAACAACCAACAACAACAACAGAGTTTGTTCAAAATTGTGGATATTTATACCTAGTCTGTGTCCAGCTATGGACACAGTCCTAGTCTGTCGGCTGATGATGATGATATATTCCTAGAACAATGATGCGTTTATTAAGATATGACACTGCAACTTATTTTATTCGTCACCTTATAGCATACACTGTTCTCATTACTCAGTTAATTTCAGTAGCTAGAGCGCGCTTCAAACCGGAACACAGTAATGTTTGCACAGTACTATTTGACGACAGAAATAGGAGCTGCAGTGATATAGTCTGGACCGTTTTATGCCTCAGAAGACATTTACATCCGTATCTGCTGAAGTAGTTGGAATGTGTGTCATTAAATACCTTTTTTCCATACTTATGCTTCTACATCTTAATGTTATAGTTGACCAGCTGTTCCCCGTCCGCGATGCTGGTCGTAGTTTAGATTAAGATATGAAATTTGTCAGAAATATTCCCGCCACTCCCCGAGCTCCTTCCTGTTATTAAAACCTCAGCAACTCTCTATGGGGGGGCGCTTCCTAACCGGTGTCTCACTCTTGCCTACTTCCCCAGGAGAAGGAAGGAATAGTGGTTATAGTGTAAGCTAGATAAGGATGACTACATGCACCCAACATCTTACTGGACCATCGGACTCTTGCCCGTTTTGGGCAAGGTCCTAGAGAAGATGATGGTCCGGGTGATCTGGTAGTACACTGCGCCTTATACAAGTCGCCACCAATATGGTTTTATGCCTCGGAGGTTTACTGGTCTCCCGCTATGACCTGATCCACCAGATATGAGCAAGTCTGAAGGAGAAACAGCGCATGGTTCTGGTATCATTGAATACAGAGGGGAGCCTTCGATAATGGCTATTGGTCTGGTCGCTTCCTCTGGACTTCGGTGGTCTGGTCGCTTCCTTTGGGTCCAAGAAGCGCCTACTTTATTCGAAATCAAGTGCGGTCACTCCCGGGAAGTGCTGGGACATCGAAAGTTGGAGGTAACAAAAGTAATTTAACTGGTGGTAGGTCTGTGTTGCCGGACACCGCCTAAGTAGGTACAACGTCAGCGTCTACTTCTGTCGCCAAACAGTAGTATGCAAACATTATTGTGTTCCGGTGTGAAGGCAGTTGTAGCTAGTGACATTACTGGGGTAAACAAGACCTAACATCTTATGTCTCAAGGCGACGAGCGCAATGTGGTGATTTGTGTATACCAATCTAACTAGTGCTGTCATGGGAGGGCGCATGACTTACCATCAGATGAAAGCTCCCTCTCGTCTCGTCGCTTTATTGTATAAAAATTTAAAATATAATGAGTGGCCACCAGTCTGAGAGGTGGCGAGAGGTACATCAAAGAAGAAAATTAGAAAATGTTAAGATAACATGGTAAAAAGATGGAAAGTATGAAAAGAGAAAAAGTTTTTTTTTTATGGAAAACATAAAGAAAGGAAAGAACAGAAATACGCCAATCCTTTAACGGAGGGATGGAGAATAACAATAAAAAAAATAAATTAATTAAAAAAATTTTGGGGGGAGGGATTTTTAAAATCAATTCTTAGCTGACCTCTAAATGACAGAAGCAATGTCTGTACCAAATTGTGATTGTTAATGTCTAACAGTTTCAAAGATCTCGTGATGAGTCAACGAATCTCTTAATATATTTCTCTATACGTATTCGTGTATTATATATTACATTGTACCTATTTGATGCACCCACCTCATCATCTCTGCATTATCCAAGGTAGACTGGAAGACAATGCCAATGGCATTAAGTCCGCCCTTACACGAGGTGTATAAAGATAAATAAATAAATATATGCATATCTATCTTCTGTCTATATCTGTTCGCCAATCACAGATAGTTAGTTTTTTTTTTTAATTTCATAGATGCTTCATGATTTTATTTCAATAAATTTTTATAAACTTTCATTTGGTATTATTTATGCGGTTGCCGTAGTAACGGTTGCTATAGAAAGTCATTTGTGATCTAATTTTCTATTACGGCCAGAAAAGCGGCCGAGGAACACACATATATATATATATATATTTTCTTTTTCAGTATTATGTCTAGATCCTCAGTTGTGAGCAATGCAATGTACGGAGGAGAGGTCTGGAAGATATTGGTTTAAGAACAATAGGACCACCTATGAAGTTATCAACTTATATTCTACTATACTTTTTACTTTATTTGTATGTATACACAGGAATAGGGGGTTAGGAACAATGAGGTTATGATTACAAAATAAACAAAGTCTTTGAATTTCAGTTAATTTATTATTAAGAAATTAAGCTTATGCATGGATACAATAAATCATCATCATCATAAGCCGATAAACGTCCACTGCTGGACATAGGATTCCCCCAAAGATATCCACACCGATTAGTCATGGCCGGCCCGCATCCAGCGGTTTCCCGCAACCTTCACAGGATTGCCGTTCCATCTTCTGGGAAGCCTTTCAGCTCTACGAGTACGTCTACCGGTAGGCGGACGTCACTCTAGGACGTAACCCCACCGGCCAACAGTCTTTCTAACAATATGCTCTACCCATTGACAGTTAAGTTTACCAATCTACTGGCTACATCAGTGAGCTGAATTGTGGTACGGATCTCCTCATTTCTAATTCGATCGCGCGGAGAAACTCCGAGCGTAGACCTTTCCATAGCCCTTTGGTTGGCTTTGTTCCTTCCCATGAGGCCCATTGTAAGAGGCCACGTCTCGGTACAATAGGGACAACAAACAAGGTAAGTGAAGGTACTACTTTGCAATAAATACTAAGAATAGATCCTTCTATCCCATTCGAGTAGTTGGTACAGTCACAGATAAAAGAGCTTCATATTACATTTAATAGTTTCTGGACAAAGTGTTTCTCGAAGAAGTCTCCTAAATATTGCATATTGTCGAAATGAAACACAGAACGGAATTTTTTTTCACATTTATTTATCACGACATCTATTACAGACATTTAATAGATAGTAGTACAAAGATTAGTTAGAAAACTTACTTAAAAGTTACAATTAGGGAGTAAAGGTTTTAAAAAATACACATCAGATCTATAGCCAATACAATTGGGTTTATCGTATCGTATGAGCGCTTATAAAGTTTTGCGACTTATATGAAAAGCAACAAAGTCACAGAATAAGTTACAGGTTCACCTTAAAAATAACACTGTTAATATTATTCGAATAGAAAAATAACGGACATTGTTTTTGAAACCTATATACTAATATAAAAACTCTGGAATAGTATTTTAACAAAGAAACGTGGTTTAACCAAACTACTTAGACAAATTAAATTCGTCATTTACGAATAAGTCCAAAATTGTGCGAATTATTCGCGAAAATAACATTGATTCTTCTAGAATTACATATAATAGCCACCGTTACGCATAAAAGTTAGGGGGTAGGGAGTAGGGGGAGGGAAAGATTATAAGTTCTACAATTAAAGAGATATTGTAATGATTAAATAAGTTAATTATTACTTATGTCACATTTGATGGGAAATGACGTTTTAACCGTAACCGGTCGCGGGAATGTGGCGGACCGTTAACTACCATACCGAATGCTACAACATCAAGATATTTATTTAAGAAATGACATATTTAAGCACACAGATCTAACCATTAGAACATCCAGTACGTAATCCTACGCAGAATCATTAACAACCACCGGCGACAAACTCAAATAAAGAAACAATATCATGACGGTTAGAATTTAACTTAACTCCAATTAAATTTAATAAGGTGCCACCGATGATTATCAATGACAAATTAAGAGTTAATTAATTAAGCAATCACAATTAAAGCACCATCAATGACAATTGATAATAACTAAAACTAAGTTACGAACAATCAATACGAAATGAATAATGTAAACGATCCAAAGATGTCATTAATGATGGAAATGATGTAAACAATCGTCAAACGAATAGATTTACAGTGATGATTAAAAGGTACAGGTTAAGTTTACAATTACAAAGTAAACGTTACATTAATATCGTCTTTGTCCAACACACGCAAAATTGTTTACTGTGATTACACGCCAACTTTGCTCAAAACTTACCTCAATCAACCAAAGAGCTTTACTTTATCGCGTAAAGTTCTACACGTTGAGGTTAAAATAAGTAACTTAGAGATAAAAAAGCTTACTTATAGCTAAATAGTTAACCGCCGACATTGGCCGCGTAAGTCAGTTCATCAAATGTTGTATCAAAGCCGGGTAAAGTTTATTTCATACGCTCACAATAGAATATGCATTCCCATACAAATATCATTAAACTCCATACATTTGTATAAATTTATTGTAACCATCAAATTATCAGTATTGGTCATATATTTTGTTTACCATAGCTTAGAGTTAATCAAGTTATGTTGATGTATAATTCTCCTAGTTATATTTCCTCCTCATTTTTGTTATGATCATCACACCGTTCGTAACATTATCAATGATTCATAATTCCATCGTACCTGATATTTATAAGCCCACATATATTCATTTGGATCTCAGTTAAGATGAAGACAATCCGCAAGGTTAAAAAGTCGATCGCACCGCGATGGGGTATCCCATAACCTTTTACATAAATTGAAAATCTCTCCGGTCTTAATCAATCGTTATACTGCTTTGTCGGCAAACAGTTCATTAAAAGATGATGGATCAAGAACTTTATCAGTTCAGATTCCTGCATCATCATAGTCGCAGTCGTTTTGTTAGACACAAGTGTACGATTGTGTGCGTCGATAATAGTAACGACATTTGTATCTGTCGTTGGTATTTGTCCACCCGTTGTCAGGGGTGGTAGAAACGCCTGGATGTTATTTAAGGGTCGCTAGATAGATCACAGATGAGCATCGGCGTTAAGTCATAGTTTAATGTCATACAATCGAGCCCTTCCGCTCCTACTCCAGCCATTGTTCACGAACGAACTTTGGCTTTACGAGATAATTATTCCATAGATTCTTTAAGGAAAACACGGCACAATGACGGCGTGGAATTACAGGGTTACAACCCTCGGTTGAGCGCACAATGCAATGCCGATTGCTATTCGAATTCTCGGCATGCAGCTACCGTTGTATTTCGCTCTTATCAACAACATCGCTACACCAACAATCCTACGCAAACGACATCAATACGAACTATTTGTAATATTTAGAGTTAAAAACGTCTATAAATCAAATTCTAATATACGATTAATTTAGTAATTTGATGTATGTTAAAATTCAATACGTTTATAAAGACAGCTAATTCGCGCACGAAAGTTACGCCTCCCTCCATTCACCTAAGCACACTAGAGAAAGTCCAAGATACTAAGTCATCAATCACTTCGAAATTTCGCTCATATAAAACCGGTATTGCTATCGAATCACAAGCAGACAGATAGTAATTAATCATCATCAGCTATTAGGTACAGGTCGACTGCGTCTTCACAAATAACTACAATCGATTTAGATCTTAATTTCCATATTCATGAATATAAATACAAGACACTTATAAATGATCAACTTGAAGAATCCAACAGTAACTTACGTCTAAGAGAATAATATCGAGAGACGCTATCAATATTCGAATATAATATCAATGTTTTACAATTATGTCGAGAAAGTTTTACAGTAAGATATAATATTATATTAAATTGGAAAAAGTTACACTTAACTCATGTAATATAACTTTATGTAAGTTGAAAAAATCGCTCACTACGAGCGTAACATGTTCAGGGAGTATTGCATATTAAACATTTAGGAACGGCTACACAGACAATAACACTTAGCACGCGTCACGGGGAAATAAGTGATAATTATGCTTGTTCGTAAAAAACTTAAATATTAATGAATGAAAATAATTCAGTTACAAACGAAATTGGGAGCTGCATGATCAATCTGTTGCATTTAGTCATCCTATCCTCTAATGAACCTTCTTTAATGTATGTACTCTTTCCAAAAAAAAAAAAAAAAAATACACAAGGGAGGATTCAAAAAATATACAAGGATCTTAGAAAGTTTAATAAGAGAAACGCGGGACATCTAGTGGCTGTGGTATACAGCAGCTGAAAAGAAATCACTCCTCGATGATGAATGGAGTAGGTTTAGGAGTTGATGTTGCACCTCTATGGCGGTAATGGGGTCTCCGGTACAGTCACTCACCGTTTGTAAAGAAGCAGATCGCTCTTATCGGTTTAATGTGAAAGCGTGGTCCTCCCCCGGTCGAGCCGACCCATTCATGTTACAGCCTTAAATCTGATGGATGTTGGCTCTACCACGTATCCAATCTTATAATGAAATAATAGAAATTAACGGGAATAATGAACCTATTAAACATAGGTGGCATTCGTTGTCAAGCCCAATTTGAGGTCTAGGTTCGAAAGCCTCAGGGTCTTCGGATCTGTTTAAAACCCTGTATGGAAAACAGCTTTTCTCATTTTTCCATTTAACGAAGCGACGAGACGAGCGGAACGATCACTTGATGGTAAGTGATACGCCTGCTGATAACATCGTGGCGCTAGTTAGGATGTTACACTAAGCGCCACATTGTGCTCGTCGCCTTGAGACAATAAGATGTTATGTCTTGTTACCCCAGTAATGTCACTAGCTACAGCACCCTTCAAACCGGAACACAGTAACGTTCGCACGTTACTGTTTGACGGAAGAAATAGGTGCTGCGGTGGTACCTACCTAGGCGGTCTCTGGTAACCGGGACCTACCACCAGTAAAGCTTTCATCAAGACCTCACATTTGTGTTAAATGCTGGGCCAGCCTCCACGGTGAATTGTTAACACGTGTAACGTTTGCCACCCAAATGATAATAGAACAGGAAATGATAAGGGATAAAGTAATGAAGAAAGATGACCTCGGGGAATAAATCGTGGTCACCTTTGGAGGACTAAGTTGGAATGCCTCGTATCCAGTAAGTGGGTGCCCGGATCTATCCTTAACCCATACGGAAGGCGACATTGTGTCTACGCTTCCGTCGGTCTTATAAGATAGCGTGGTCCTTCCCCGGTCGAGCCGACCCATTCGTGCTGCAGTTTATTAGAAATAAAACTGCAGCGAGGCTCTACCACGTACATCATTATATTAGTGCAAGATTAAAGATATTGAGGAAGAAGAAGGAATTGGGGTAAAAGATTAAAATTTGAGTAAAAATGTACGCGCACTTCAGTGTATAGGATAAATGTTAAGAGAAGTATAAATACCAGTTTTAAAAAGGAACCGGTAGTCAAGGATGTATATGTTGATCGTGAAATGGACTAAAGCCTAAAACTTTAGACCGAACGTCTAACTGGAAAGAGAAGCTTCATAAACAGGATCCTATTATCCCGATAAGATGCGAAATGCTACTACTCGCTATTAATTCATATTCGATTTAGTAAAACATCTAAAGTTTTCAATATATGATTTAGTAATAAAAGTACGTTTGATCTGATTAAGTTATAAAAAATGTAGAGAAATATTTACTTCCGCTTTAAGAGCCTAATCATCTATGGCCATAATAAGATAAGCAAGACAAGTATAGTATATGAAGATACCTTACGTTTAAATACGTTTTTTTCCTACAATGTTTATATAATTTATTATTAATATCCGAACCATATACAACATCCAGATATCAAAAAGTTAAGCATTTTTTTTCTGCACAAAAGACTACAAATGTCTTCAATAATAAGTAATAGTAATCAAGTTACGATATGTTATTAAGAAAAGTTAAAGATATTCAAATTTATTGATATAAAAACGATCTTAATCTAGATTATTACTCGATAAGACTTTCAAGAGAGCTACCATCGGAAGAGAAATATATTATGAGAGAGGTAAAGCAGATTAAAGATCAATAATTCACCATCGGCATACCATTAGCATAATTCATTATATTTTTTACTTTCGCATGAGACCAGATCAATGCCAAGTGCGATACTACAATTTAACAGTACATCCAGATTTATAAACAGTTGCAACGCTAACACTTCATCTCCCGCTCTAGTACTAAACTTGGTGTTCACTACCAAAACTACGAAAACTCTCCAATAACATTACAAAGTTAATAATATCAAGTTTATTATGCCATACTCGATTACTACGAAGAATATAAATATCTTCACATACCCTCAATGAAATATGTCGAACAATAGAAGAGAAAATTTGAAATATTTGGAAAAGTTATACGTTCTCTAATTTAAGTTAACCGCCAACCATAACAGTATTTTTTTTTTATAATCACAGTAATCTTATACAAATTATGTTACCATTTTAAATCAGACCCGAACAGACCGTGGCAGTGTGAACGATTTATAATACAAATGGTCATTATTTAAAAACCATTACAAATATAAACTTTAGCGAATAACAGCGAACAGCCATCGCAATAGATATTAAACCTCGAAATAGATCAATGTGATATATACGTTCAGAGATTAAGAATTTGAGATAAATTTAATTTGCTAATCACATATCGCCTGAATTGTCAGGCTTAACGAAGCCATTTTAGAACACTACAGGAAATACATCACCGTGAACCTCACCGGAGGAAACGGCGTGATGAGAGAATTGAGTAACAGGACATGGTCCTTTATCCGAGCAACGCAGTAGCACAAAGAAGCCGACCTTTCCGAAAATCCCATCTATTTGACTATAACACACTACTTAACATCCCTTTACTCTTCAACTTTACTTTACTTTACTAAGTCAACGGCGCTCTATACTTCCGCTTTCGTTCCTCTGTAAGTATTAATAATCAAGATTCCGGTGTTTATACCGTTTACGAATTATCTAAAGAGAAATGGTGCTATTGTAATATAAGCGAAATCACTACAAATATTTATCGATATATTATAATATAAGCGAAATCACTACAAATATTTATCGATATATTCATACGTTAAGCATTATTAGAAATTGTTTATTTATGCATTATCAAAAACACTAATATATTTGGCTCGCGCAAAGAGCAGCTGCTTAAATCTCCACGACTTCACACACGAAAGACTTTCCAATATTTAACATCCATATCAAAATCGATTAATAACACACTAATAAATGGGCTGAATATCACCTGAAAAGTAGTGATGATAAACGCCCCATCAACACTATAGCCGATCGTGTACAGTCATGTTCAATACAACACTAAGTCAAGACAACGCGGATAACTTGCCGCTTAGATTTAAAAAAGTTACAATATATTATATGTGGACCATCATACGGGTCCACTGCGTAGCTAAGCAACCGTAAGATAAAGCTAATAAGCGATTAGTTTAATATGTAGAAAGATATAGTAATAAGAATCAGAGCAAATCTATAACTACAAACACTACAAGTGTAATTAGTAATCGAATAGTGATTATGATGAGAAGATGATTAAATATGAATGAGATAAGGTATCATCATTATTTCAACCCGTTTAAAACGTAAGGGATGCAATTCGTTCACAGGATGACGAGCACAACTTACACTTGATAACAAGTGATACACTTGCAAAACAACACGCCTAAGTATTAATTCATCCACATATACCATCACATTAGTTTCCATGTTATGAGAATTGTAAGATAGTTAGTCTCTACAGTTTTATGTCTTCAGTGATGATTGTAGCTTGTTAAGAAGAACATGTTAGCATTATCTTGGCAGCAGAGACAGGTTCTAAGGATCTGGAGAGATGCTATTGTAGTCAAATTTTAGATTGTCTTCGAGTACCTTCGCTATAACGTGTCAACAGCAAACAGGCCGATGGGAACCAATCAAACAGGTCACTATCTGATTATACAATCTGATTAATAAGCTGAACATGAACTTCAGGAAACTATCTGTGTGCCTTCTCTGGATGTTAACTACCCTTAGCAGGTTACTATTAGAAATAATGATGATACCGGTGGTAATCCCGCCACCATCGGTCGCCAGTGCCTCGTCCGTTGTACAGCAGGGTGCGCCGCGTGCAGGTGAGGTTGACTATTGGAGAAAGAGATCGGGGGTTCTCCCTTACACCCCTTGCAAAATTTGTATGGGAATTGTGAGACAATAATGAGAGCCAGTTAATTAGTTAGATGCCTACTATTTACATATATTACATAGTGGAACAAAAAATAAAACTATTTACACTTTGGTGGCGCTAATGGAATGCCTTTATCGTTCTTCACTATTTCTCAAGATGTTAAACGTTCTGGAAGTTACGGAAGAAGTAGATGGGATGGGGGTCTGATGTTCTGTCCTTCATTAGCGCCGAGCTAGGTTGCAGCCTTGGCAAGGCTGGCAGGGGCCGCGCCGTGCACGCCCTAGCTCCCGACCCCCGTCCTGAAGAGAGAAGTATAAATGCACCCCCCAAAAACAGTCTATACATGCAAAAAGTCATAATGCCATTGAGTTTTGAATCTAAACACTACAAATGCGTCTGTTTGAAATTTTCACAACAAACGACATTTCATACACTTAACAACAACAATTATTTACTTAGGACTCTAAGCTCCCAAGTAAATGTGATAACTCCATTGTTTTCTTTGACTTCGGAGTTGGACCCCATGATTATCTTTCATCATACAATAATTTGATATATTAAACAATTTTTTTTTTTAAGTTTTTACAATGAATTGATAAGTTTTAAAAAGCAATTAAAAAAAAAGGTGATGTGTTATAGTTTATTACTTAAAAAGTAATAAACTTATTTACCAACTAATCGCATACATAGGCTTTGAATCAAGGGGTAAATTTATACTTCTCTCATCAGGAACGAAAATAAAGTGAAATATGTTATATAACTTTGTTCCACTTATGTAATATATTTAGAAATTTCACAAAAACCGTCTTGAATTTTTTTTTATAATGCACGTCTTGATATAAAACTCGGGTGTAAGGTTAGATGATCTCTTATTTCTCCTCTCACTGCACACAGGTAAAAAGCTACCCCGTATTTGGCACAGCTGCTTCGGCGACCATGGCTTTTCAAGGAATAAGTTATAAATAAGCATTACAAGCGAAGTTTATGTATGTAGATGATTTACAACGGTCGAAAGTATATCTGGTTTAATTTTAGTGGGAGCAAGTTCCTCATTGATATGGAATACATACAAAGGACAATAAAGCATGTTTTTTTTTTTGCTAAATAATAATTATTATAAGCAATAACCCTTAGTTAACTACAATATGAAATTTTAAGAATTTGTTTCTGCAAAACTTTGACCATTTCGACCATTTAATAGAAAGTAGAAATTGTAACTGTGATGAAATAGATCGTTAAGAAAAGAGTACTTTATGTAATTCTGTAAAGTTCTATGTGAGTAGTTTATATAAATAACATGATTAAGAAACATTATATTATTATTATTATTAATATTATTATGTGTAATATTTAATTGGTGTTTAATAGAGTCGCATATCATAATTTGTCAATGTTCATACAAGTATATATCGCCTATACTATATCAAGACGTTGGCCAATCTCAGACATGGAGAGAAACCGCAGAAAGAAGAGTTTTACAGTTCTTAGCAAAGTTAATATTAATTATCAATTAATCTAAGTGCAATTACAAATATTAATATAATTTCAATTATTTAAATTTAGGGTACATAAGTGTCCTTCTAAATTTCGCGACCTGATAACAATAAACAACTAGTTAACATTCCTTATAACTATAAGCCGATATTTAAAACTTTTTTTTTTTAAGTTATTTCAATCAACGAAGTATTAATTAGTCATCATCATGTCTATCATATAACAACGGCAAATGGAAGCTTTAATTAAATATTCATATACATAATATCATTTAAAGGTACATGGTGCGAGCGCTAGTATTATAGTACACTACTTATGGTACATTATAACAATACAACCGGAAATGGGCGTACCGAGCTAATATACTAATACATAAAGCTACGCTTGGTTCACGTCTACTTAAATATTGTGTGATACAAGCTAAAAGTTTTATCTACATTCCGAAACTACCCCCCTTCTTCGTAATTTTTCTTAACCGGAATCGAACATTATTTTAAGCAAGCCAAACTACTGAAGTTTAAATACAACAATTTTATGTTATTAATAAAAGACATTATTAAGAGAATTGTTTATAATTTTGTTAATAAGAGTAAACTTCAGATGTTAAGTAACTATGAAGCTGATTAACTTGTTCGCAAAGAATACTACGGCTACGTTTTATTTAACAAGTTAAGTGATTTCAAACACGTTGATTTTTTTTATGTTTTAGAAGAATATAATATAATAGAATTAACAAACGTTTTAAAGTTATGCAAAAGTTAAATATTTGTTAAAGTTTTTAAATATACTTTCTCTAAGCATTTGATGAATTTACGGTTTCCATAAGAAAATCCTCAGCGACTATATATATTACTTATAGATACTAATCCTTTATATTTGTTATTTTCTTTTAAATTCTACTCTACTTTGACTTTATGTTTAAGTAAATATTAAAGATTATTTATAAGAATTCATATTATAAGTTATAATATATATACCAAAGCATCGGGATAAAGTAAGAATAAGTATGAACGTCCTACGTGAGACTAGTTTAAGGGTCTACGGTTGAATCCTGAACTGTGAAAAATTCTTACAAATCTTAGAATTATTTCGAAAGGATTAACAGCTGTTTATATAAATTAAATTATCTTAATGATAATTAAAAAATCTATATGGAATACATCATCAAAAGGCGACTTATAATGTTAAGTCGATGAATCCAAATTTCTAAGTTCCTATCTGTACATATTTCTACTCGTAGACTAATTTGACGTAATTATCCGTTCAGCAAACATGATACTTATTTTAACTATTATAAACACTATTACAGGGGTTAATTATTACAATAGTTTTTTTTTTTTGTTATTTACTGTCCGCAAAGTTAATTATTAATACTATTTAAATCTATCTCAAGAATTAAGGCCCGAAAGTTATAATCGTCGTAAGAGAAAGGCTTAGATGTTAAGTTATTATTTACTGAATCAAGCACGAACAACACTGAGTATAATCCCAAATACGACTATAAATATACTTAGGAATCCTCTACCGATCGATCTAGAGTGAATTTCAGTAACGATGATAGTTTAGATGATTTTTTTTTTTAATGAAACGGTGTCATAAAGAGTAAGTTAACTTAGAAACATGGTGAAGGTATTATATTCATGAATAATTAAGCACAAATTCAAATTCATACTAAGTATTAAGATTAGGATGTATGCTAACTTTCACATTATTGATGATCTATGATGATTATAGAGTTTTGACATAATTAATTTCTAGAACATGTGTTACAAGTTTGAAGGTTAATAAACAATTTATGTTTTAAGTTGGAGCGTTAATGATTTCAGTATAAAACTATTACTAGTCAAGGCTTAGATTTAACTGAACTTTATTATAGTTTTCAATAAAGGCAGATAGAATATGGATTTACCATAAACGCCCTAACCTTTTCCCTTACGATGCTGGTTGGAGGAAATGAGTTGTTGTTTTATCCGCTGTGTCCATTTTGTGCAATGAGATCTGGTTGTGTGAAATTACTTGCTCCTGCATCCTTCAGTGGAGAGAGTGAAATACTTGAGGAGGCAGAAAAAAGACTTAAGCATATGTTGCGATTAATTGTCTAGGCCTTTCTTCTTCCCTTCATGTAAGTAACTCTAAAAAGCTTTTGTCGCTGGAAAGCATGACGGCAAGCATCTTCAGGGTACTGACGTAAGGGAAAAGTACGGGGTAGTTTTGCATTTTCATTAACTTATCTTAACGAAATGATTTTTATACAATATTAAATTACTATTAAGTCAATATTAAGTAAATAATACAAACTGTGAGCCGTATTGATTGATCATGAGAACATAAGGTAATGATGTTTGTGTATCAGACTAGTTAATGAAAAGTAGTTTTTTTTTTTATTCTACAAAGCGACGGGATGACTTATATGTTCACCTGATGGTAAGTGATACGGCTGTTCATAACAAAGTGGCGCTACTTATAAAGACATGCACTGCACAACATTGTGCTTAACGTTTTGGAATATGTGATGTTAAATCTGGTCGTCATCCCAGTAATTAGTATTAGCTAGTAAGCTATAGCAGCCTTCGAACCGGTACACAGTAACGTTAGCTTAGTACTGTTTTGTGGCAGAAATAAGAGCTGTATTGCTAGCTTTATGATTTCACTTCACCTCTAAAATGGTCTAAGATACAAACATGAAACAATTAAATAACTTATACAAAATCCTTTTCACATACATCACATTCAAGTAGATTAACATTTTCTTTTACATAAGAATGATGGATATGAACTAAGCTAAGAAGTCGACATAACATCACAACTTGAAATATAGAAGCTACTTATTAATACAACTTTAAAGATGCTACAATTTCACCATGTTTCTATTTAAGAAAACCTTAAACTTTCCAACGAATATTACGAAAATTCTATATGTATAAAGTTTATATTTTTAATGTTCAAGTTGTAATTTAAGTTAAGTAAAAGTACTTTATAAATAAGGAGACGTGAACGCCGTTATTTTCGAGCTTTCACTCTTGGATGATAAGTAAATCGTTGTTTGATAACATTTCTACTGTCCTTAACGAAATTACGGGTGTTTGTGTTGTTGATTTAACTTTTGATAGACAATCAAACTTAAACTTAGTGCTGGCGATCCTTACGTTGAATTTAATCACAAACGTCCTAAAATATAAATCTACGCATGAAAACAGTAAACAGGAACTGGTGACTGGTGAAAGTTTAAGTTGAAGTTTTTGTATGGCTAACTATTTAAGTAATTACAACTACAAATACACAGTATTTTAATTACAAACAGTATGATTTGAAAATACCTTGGAGCTAAATGAATCATTAATTCCCTCCTTTATAGTTCAATGGCAAGACAGACAAAGACAAATGATAAGAAGAAGAAGAAGAAGACGTAATAGTACTGCATATGGTCATTACTATTATCCTCAATCTCTATGCTTAAAGAAATCAAAAGAATGTCAGGTTGCAGTGATGTATATATAGATTTCCAGCTATGTAGAAACTTCATACGAAATCTCTGGAACCGAACCGGAAGAATTGAACATTGGTAAGAATATCCCTATTGCCGAGTATAGATCAGCTAAGAACTGATTTTAAAAAATAATCTCATGGAACCTTTCTCCTTTCTTCTATGAAATATAAGATTTGACATTAATGCCCAACTAGAGCTGATGAAGGAAATACTGTTATTACATTATCTAATTTTATAATAAAACCTAAACCATAGTTCCTCCCTTCCTAAGAAACAAAGCAAGTTTGAAATTTCTTTCATTATTATATCTATTTAGGAATATGTATGTATGTCAACAATTTAAGTTATTGTTTCGTGAAATAATAATGTATAAATCAAATAACTTATTCATAAATTAAACTGTAACATTATAATGATTAATTTGCTTAAATTAAAAAATATATATATTGCTAACAAAGAAAATCCGACTTAGTATGTTCACATAAAGGTAAGTAATAACCCATAACAATGTAGCGTTAGTTAGGATTATATGAGGTATTGTCTCGTTACCTCAGCAATTTAGCAAGTTACAACGCCCTTCAAACAGGAACGCTGTGATGTTTACAAACTACTGTTTGGCGGTAGAAATAGGAGCTGCAGTGCTACTGAGACAGTCACCGGTAACGGAGAGCTATCTATCATCAGTAAACATTGCGGATCAGCGGAATTAAGGTGTTGAAATATTTTACTGCACATATGTGTAGGGTTTGTATTACGGTGTTTTCCTTCACCGCCGAGCATGTGGTAAGTTATAACATAATACTACGGTAAACAATTGTACCGCGTCTGCTATTCAAACCACAGCCCGTGCCCACCACCACCCATGGTCCAGATGAAAATAGGGACCGAAACATGGGAGAGGCACGCCGTACTTGCCGTAAGACTTTCCAGGCGTACTTGCCTCATCCCTACAAGTCACTGATTTAAACTCCCTGCCACAATTTTCTGGTAACGAGATAATCCGCCATATTTCACGATGCAACAAAAAAATTACTTGTAATAAATATAAAAAAAGCGTTTACGAAATTTAACAGGGAGCTCGGGCTGTAAGTTTGTAATGCTGTTGTTAAGATGCATTTACTTTATCTCTAGAAGCAAACGCAGCTAATGCTAGTTAAAGTTAATGAGTGGAAGTCGATCAATTTAATTAGAATGTTTCTCTTATTCCTATATATATATCTTATTATCTAATACTTTTTATCGAATTCATAAGATGTTTGCTTATAAACTATAAATGTATATAGTGTAAAAATCCTATAAAATTTCCATCGAAACAACAATTTTCCGATTGACGTTTTCCTAACGGACATCCCATCCGATCGCTACACTACAACATTGATACTACAAAGTAAAACTTATTATAATTAACTGGTTTTGTTAAAGAGAAATTATAACACATAACTGAACGATAGAAGATGTTTTTGGTACAGATGTTTATAGTCTAAATCTATTTGGATCCAATCACAATATTGTTCGTAGCAACAAATTATACTACAGCGCAAAACAATCGTGCGAGCGGAAGTTTTGGTCACTGAAACTTCCTAGAAAATTAATTTAATTTAAGTTTAAATTAAGACAACTTAATAATTAAAATTGCCAAGAGATTCTAGCGAAATGTTTGCGCCAAAAAATTGCAAAGTATTGTAATTGCACTATGGTTTAAATTTATAGGAAAACATGGATTAATAAGTTTAATTTGGATATATGTAGTCCTGATGATGCGAACGAAAATCCGGTATTATTAATGGATGGATGTTTTCTACAGACGTCTGCAAATGCATACCACTGTTGTAGTGTAGTGATGTCCAATATGTTCCGATACAAACTGTATACTGTCAATCGAGCACAAGTAACAAACGATTGTAACAAGTAACATTTAATATGATGTAAAAAATTCAAAACAATTGTATATCACTACAAAAAATATACGCCTCTTCTTATTTATTATTTAACAATGATCAACAATTGAAATCGTTGAACTCTGAAGTGTGACTTAATGCTGTTTACAGAGATATCAGTATTGAATGGTAGGTTTAAGCAGTCAATGCGCGCAACTTGTTGGTAGTCAGTGCTTCAGAGCCCAATGAGTTCATACACCTTTAAAAAAATTGTAAAAATCCTATAAAAAAAAAAATATGTAAAATTTCATATCAAATTGTGTAAAAAGTGCTACAGTTTGACTTAACCGGTGGAGGTGGCACTTTCAGTATGTTGTTAGTGAAAGTGGCCGGTTGTCAAATTACAGCTATACAGTATTTATAATAATAACAGAAATGTTTCCGCGAGAGTAAAAGCGAATAAAAAAAAAACTTATACTTATCAAGGATTGGTGTCGATGTCGTAGGTCAATGCTACTTAGCGTAAGGATATATAACTTACTCTATACGTAAAAAAGCTACTTTAACCCGCATTATTTACAAGCTTTTTACATATATACAAAATTTTAGCAATTTAAATCTAGTCATTAATCATCCTTTTAATCTAGACCTTATTTATGTACAAATATGAATCGCTCTTAGAATTACTTAATTTTAACTATACAAGACTAATTAACTACTATAGCGCATAGAGAGGGAAGGTGCGCTTACTTAAAATTAAGTTGCACTAAATGTAGTCATCCGTTTTTTTTTCCTTATAATTATATATACAATGATGACTACATTTCGCGAATGCCGATTGCTTTAGTTTTAGCCGTTGTTGGTTAGGCTGAAACAGTACGATTGTGGCAGGTTGGGGTCCCGCTAATTACATCGTACTTCAAGCAATCGACACCAAGCCAGGTTGCAACCCTCACAGAGGGTTGGCAGGGGTCGCATCGTGCACGCCCTGGCTTGGGACCCCCTCTCTGGTAAGAGCAGTAGGAATTTATCCTTCTCCAGCTAATCCAACGCTGTTGCAGATTTTAATATCAGTTGTTCAACGGATTCGCAGATCTCTTTCGAAATTTCAAACTGTTGTCATGGTTTCGGGAAATATTCGAAAATGTTACACAGTCGTATCGGATTACCCTGGTAATGATAAATTCATACTACTCCTAACAGATATCAAGTTCTAACGTAACCGAATATTATGTACTTTTAAATTTAACAATATAAATTTTAATGCAACCAGAATATAGTGAGCGATTAGTAAAAAAAAAGTTTTAACGCTACAGGTTGAAAACGGCACTTTAAGATAATTCGAAATATATGCAATTGTTATGGAAAAATTTTAAGTGCATACATACATATTCCTATAGATCTTTAAAACCGGTTTAACTATTGACGATAAATCATTATAAAGTTGAGCTTAGACGATGTTAATTTATTTTAAAGTTAAAGTAATAATATAACCGTATAGAAGAGATTGTTTATGCGAAGACTAGTAAATAAATCACAGTATTATTTGTGATTTCAGTGGACGTAAACTCGTTTAACAGCAAGACACCGAAGGTTAGATGTATTTAACTTGAAACAGCAGTTGGAGATTGTTCAGCGGATAAATGTATAATGTCAAACATGAAGGATTTTGATAACGAGATAAAGAGCGAGATGAGAAAGGTAAGAAGGAAGAATGTTCCGTTCAAAGCCGTCTGAACGAAAAGTGCATGGAATGAACTGTTTAAATAATATACAAAAGGTTTAAATAATAAATACTTAGATGCTGTGAGGGTTTAAAATTTTGATTAATCATACTCCGTTGCAACTGTGTTATGTATTATGATTGCAGGTTGCATTGATGTGAAAAGAGGGTAAGGGGTAAAAATAATACATTGTTGTAATGTTATGATATCAATATGTGACAGAGGGATACTATGAGCTTAAAAAGGGACATATTTCATAAGTTTTCTTTAACAAGGCATCTATAGATAAGTAATTTGTGGAGACCTAAATAGGTGATGAATTTTGCATAGAACATAGCATAATCGTTGGTAGAGATATAAACGCTATCGGCTTATAGAAAAGGGTAGATCCTGATGAGTTTTTTTTTATATAGGTATGAAACTTGATAGGTACTTAAGCATAGCCGAATGCAGTTGGAGTAATAGGTTAAAGCTTACATGAGATTTAAAAACTAAACCTAACTAGATTATACTGGATACTGTGCGTAAGTGAGTAACGATTTGTTATTGTCACAAAATTAACTTTAGCTGCCTTAATATAGATTTTAGATTAATCAATTAATGTTTACTTAAAATTAAGCCCTTGAGTGCATATAAATGATTATTACATTAATAATAGATGGCTCGTAGCGTTCGACTGGTTGTTTAAACAATTTTTTTTTTCATAGAGTTAACATGTAGTCTGAATATATTCGAGGGAAGACTGTCGATTCCGATGTTATATCGATGTACGGATCTCTATTCGTTTGCTGTTCTAAGCTAATTCAAAGCTTTTTAGAAGACGTAAATATTTCCATGCCAATTATGACACTGTAATGTTATGTTTTAAACGCTACGGCCATATAAATAGCTGTATAAAATCTAAGTTATAAACTAAGCTTAGGATTAATAGCGTATTCGTAAAAAACATTAATATCCAAAAGAGATAAACACTTAAAGCATGAAATAAGTATTATGATTGATAGTAGCAAAGGTTGTGTTTTGAGTATTTATGTAAGATTAATAAGTGTAAGTTAAGCTAAAATTGAAATAAGTAATAATGTTGAATAAAGCCGATTGAAGGTTAATAGTAATTATCCGCTTTATGTGGATGACATTAGTTGCTGTGGTTAAGGTCCTGTCGTCATTGTTTTTATCTGAGTGTGATTGTCGCAACTCCTACCGGTCCCTTTAAAACTTCAACCTTGAACCTAGGTTAAAGTCTTAAGGGGACTGGTAGGAGTTGCGACAATCACACTCATATTAAAACTTTCTTCATTATTCAAATAACCTCCATATTATCCTTCCACGTATATAGACCGTTAAATAAAATCAAATGTACTTTAAGTTAGAGTGACTTCCGTATTAACAGGGACTCTGCCGCCCATAAGCACCTACATTACCATGAAGGTGTCTATGGGCGACAGCGAAAAAAAAATTAACAAACTTAACAGCAGATCAAAAAAGTGTGGGTTAATATATAAAAGCAAATGTCACCCTCTAAAAATAAGAAAAGAGGGTAAATGTTGATATGGAAATAATATTTATTCACAAAAGTACAGTGGAAGAATAGAAACGGAATCAATACAAAGGTTTAAAATCAATCTTTCCCTTTTTTCCAACCCTATTACTGGATAACTTCCGTTCATATTATTTTGGGATCAACTTCGTGGTCTATTATTTTTTAACATAAAAAAAGAAAATCAATAGATCTTATAAATCGGCTGAAAATCACTCAAAGGGCAAAGTGAAAAGCTACAGTTGAGATGAAATCAGCAGTGAGGAAATCTTTAAAAGAACTAATAAGGTCATCGCCATAGCCCAAAGGATAACTAGACTTTATAGGAAATGGTCAGACCACATTGCTCGATGGACTGACGGCTGGTGGGGCAGTAAAGTACTAAAGTGGCAGCCGCTTACTTACAGACTTAGCACTGGAAGACCACCGACAAGATGGACAAACGATCTGTTGAGAATCGCAGAAAATATCAGGATGCGGACAGCTCAGGACCGACTCATTCATTAACATCCTATGACCTCTAGATGGAGCAAAGGGCATTCACAGTGATCCTCCATCGCTTTCGGTATTAAACTTCACCGTTGATCTCATTCCTCCTAAGACTTAGACTTTGACGTACAGTACTGCCGGATGTGGAGATATTTGAGGAGGCCTATATTCAAGAGCGAGCATCTAACGATGGATAGTGATGCGTGTTCGCCTAGAATAGTCCAGCTCCAATATACTGACAGGGGAAATAATACAATGCTAATATGGCTGAAGATTTATAATAGGGGTAGTAGCTAGCCTGGTGGGGAAACCTTACCAACAGCGAAACTCCACAATCTATGGGAGGTTGTTACTAGTCGAGCCCTAAAGAGGGCTTAATCTCTTTCGCTCTTCTCCCCACATCGCTACAGAGGATGATAGGTTAAAAAATCGAACTAATCTATAAAGACCGTGATGGTAAACATATAAGAAAGGAAAGAGAGAAGATCTTTTAATCATTATCATTAATTATCATTAAATCTTTCATCACTCCATCAGAATTTATAGAAACGATTGCTTTCGAAAAGAATTTATAGAGATGTGGAAAAACTTAATTTTATGAGATACCGTTCATTATAGCCGATTATTATAGGATTCATCACTTGATTAGCCAAATGTATTAAAATTACTAGTAGTACATTATAACTATGATCCAGTAAACTATTCGCATTATACTAGTAGATTTATTAACTATATGCATTGCCACTTGCATTGCACGCGTAATACTCTATTACTTTATAAACTTATGCTACTTATATCTATTATTTTTGGATTTTTCATATTTTTTTTTATTTTTTTTTTCTTTTTTCATTACTTTTAATACTTTTTTTGGTTTTTCAATTTTGTATACATTTTTTTTTGTTTTCTACTATTTTTACTTTTTTTGTATTTTTCATTTTTTAATTAATTTTTTTTTGTATTTTTCATAATTGTATTCATGTTTTTTAACGTTTTCAATAATTTTTTGTGTTTTTTTTTTTAATTGAGCGTTTTAATTGATTTCTTTAGAAAAATATAAGACGATAAAATATTACTACGATATACAAGGCGTAATTGGATTTGCCAGTGCTAAACTAGAAATTATCCTTAAGTACTAGCCGAGGTGGGCCTGCTACTTTACTATTAACTATCTGCACAACTGCCCCGATTCACGAGGAGACTTACCTAAGATCTATACTAGATATAATAAAATTATTCTAGAGAAAAAACTATTAAAATATTAAACTACAAACACCGAAAACGTTGTTTAACAAACACTCTACAACTTCGTACCGTAAGTGCGTGTGATCGAATTATTGTTAATAATATCAATTAAAAAAAAAAAATCTTAGGATAATTATTAAAGCGACATGAATTGAAATTATCACTTAAGTTATTATTGAGTATTAGACAACTTATAGTACGATCAAATGTTCAATGTTAAAACTAATTATGTGAGAAAGTAATTAATTTAATCAAAGTCAGAGACCCTTACTTTCATCTATTGTATACTGTCGCATAGTTTTAACAGTTTTTTTTTTTTAAATCGTACTGGATGTGCAGTACGATAAAGACGTGTTAGTTATCCGGCCACGACGTATTCGGCTGTGACGTCTGTTCTGAGTAAGAATAAAGAATACGTCCCTCATCATAGTCTGATCGAATTGCTTTGCTTCAAATCCTTTTGGATCGTTACAGTTGTTTAACGCTTCATCTCAATCGACCACAAACAGTAAATAAATGTGATTTAATATGAAATAAATTTTCCATAGATTATAGAGATAATTCCATAGATTGAAATAGAAAATACGTTAATACAAAATATAACAAAAATGTCGAAGAGATAAGTTACAAGATATAGGTAAAAGACCAAAAAATTTTTTAATATAGTGCTTAAACCTTTGATCGGTATAAAAGTTACTATTTTTTTTTCCGTCGCGACGAATAAGGCTTTCACTTGATGATAAGCAGCCCTTATAGCAAAGTGACGCTGGTTTAAACGCATCCCTTTGCTACGTAAGATGTTTTAAAAGTTCATCTTTTGACGGTGTTAGATAAAGTTAGAACACAGAAATTGGGAGACATTTAAAAATCATTTATAAGTTTAACTGTTTAGTTTAATTTTAACTGATGCGTTATGAGCGAAAGAATTTGTATGGTGAAAGAAAAGGATTGTAGAAAATTTTCGGTGTAGTACACAATTTGAACTGGTGTTGCCATCTTCTGATCTTATACATGCTCTTTGGCCTTAAATATAACCCATAAAAAATTACTTGTGCTCCGATAGCTCCTCTTTATTCCTAGTGATGCCACAGTATAGACCGATGTTCTAAACAATAGTTAAAACAAAATCTTTTTCTTCCTCCTGCCCTTTTCCCATTCTATGTGGGGTCGGCAAAGTATGTACCTCTCTTCCACATCTCTCTATCAGCCGCCATATCTAAATTAACACTCTTCTTACCCATGTCATCTTTCACACAATCTATCCACACTTTCTTCGGCCTTCCTCTACCCTTATAACCATCCACGTTCATTCTCATTACTTTCTTTATTATATGTCCTTCATCCCTCCGCATAACATGTCCGTACCACGCTAACCTCTTGCTCCTCAACTTCTCTGTCACTGGCGCAACTTTCAGACTTCCTCTAATACACTCATTCTTAATTTTATCCGTCCTCGTCACAACACACATCCATCTCAACGTTCGTATCTCGGCCACATGTAATCTTCTTTCATCCGAACCCTTGGTGGCCCAACAATCAGATCTATACAATACGACCAGCACTCAGATCCATACAATACGACCAGCACTCAGATCCATACAATACGACTACCACTCAGATGTATACAATACGACCAACACTCAGATCCATACAATACGACCACTACTCAGATGTATACAATACGACCAACACTCAGATCCATACAATACGACCACCACTCAGATGTATACAATACGACCAACACTCAGATCCATACAATACGACCACCACTCAGATGTATACAATACGACCAACACTCAGATCTATACAATAGGACCGACTTGTAGATCTGTCCCTTAAGTTTGAAGGGCATTCGTGGATAGAACAAAATATTTATCGTTAATGCGAAACAGAATCAAATAAGATTTTGTAAAACAGGTAATAATATAGAAAAATATTTGATTGCAAAATTTTCAGTAGAGATTAATGCCGGATATAACTAATATTACATTAAAAAAAACCGTACGTTTTAGAGGAAAGGCCTATACATTGAGATCGTTAAGAATAAACCTGAGCTATCGGCAGGTAACGATAATATTTATCGTCTCATGTTTTGCTGAATGTACTCCCGCTTGTTTGTCTCGTCCAGTTCAGTTAAGTTTCGTTAAAATTTTACAAGTGAAATAATTTACTCGCGACCCTTTCAATGATCCTTTTTTTTCCTTTTCTCTACATCCACCGAACACGTTATGGAATGTTAAGTATCAAAAGGTCTGATATAGCCGCACAGGGATCTCAACTTGTACAAACAAATCGTAACTAACAAAAATATGATTGGTTTTTTTCTTTTTTTTCACACCGGATCTCTTTGTAGAGGTATTTGTTAAAATGTTTCTACTATTGAGTTATGAATTTATAATGAAACAGGCCACAAGTTATTGATATTAAATGCCAAACGTATGTTCCATAACTATTTTGCGATGTTCGTAGCTGCCATCACAATTCATAAGAATTCGCCTAAGGTTAAACATCATTCGCTATCTACTTTATATTTTCCTTACGAAAACAACGATTTATTTAAAAATTGAATAGGTAATAACGAAACACTTACGTCCTAAAAATAGGCGGTAGCTTAATTTATAACGTATAACAGTAAATATATGATTTTCGCATGATTTCCTAACGTTCCGATATTTATTCTGTTTGCGAGCGGGCTGTCAGACGAATCGTGATGTTTTAGTAATGACATATTAAACAATACGCCGGTGAACGATTAAATGTCTAGGAAACAAAAAAAAATAATAATAAATTTACGATTTGTTAGAATAAGTCCGCCCACACTCAGATAAACAGTGCTAAACATTTAAAAAATTAACGCTGTTTTAACATACATATATCTTTTTTCAAGTCTATATCGTTAAGTGGGCAAATACATCAAAGGCCTGAGAGGCAATTGATGGCACTATTGACAACAATTGTCGTCAATAGTGACTTGTAAAACTGAGTGAGATTCATTGTTGTTGTTATATTGAACCCGAAAAGAAACCATAACTATCAGAATGAATTAGTTAATTGCAATAGAATTAAACAAATTAATACTCATCCAGTGTAAGTGCATTGTAGTGTATCCGTCCTGACTGATTCGCGGATCGTTTGGATAGTACAGGACGTTTAGGAAATAACAGAATTGCTGAAAACTAACTCTGTGTGAATACAAACTGACTGGTTTGATAATTTTAATAAAAAAAAAACAACAAATATTATAGTTAAGACAAAGGGCATTTAGCAAAAGTTAAAATTGTATCCACGTTATAAATTAACTAAGCAAAAAATCCGTCCTTCTGAGATCGTATCTGTAAAGATGTTTAGACTGAAAATTAACCATACTTGTAATAGTGATTAAGTTCACTTCAATAACTTTAAGTTGAATTTTTAGTTCCTGAACGGTGAAATAAGCACAAAACTTGAAGATATTTGTTTGATTGCCAAACGTTTTTGAATTGAGTCATAATAGATTTGTCGTCAACTTTAGTAGTGTCAGTTAAATGTATGTTGTAAATTAATTTACTGAATAACTTAAGTTGGCATAAGAGATTAGTTCAGATGTACAATTTCTAAATATTTCATAGTGAAATAGTTTTTTTTTTTAAAGAAATTTTATAGGTATGTAGTGAAGGTTATGGAAATGCATATTCTTATCGGTTTGTATTAGCATAGTGAATAATATCCGAGTTTACATTATATGTTAAATTTAGCCTGAGATTTTTTATATAAAAAAAATTGATAAAGTTCACTTTCTTTCCCAAATAGCTTAGACTGCAAACAATATCGGTAAAACTAAACATTTGATATAAATTGTTATCGATATATTAGATACAAAAAAAGCTCAGATACAAGGACGTGTTCGAAATATTTTAAAAAACAAACTCAATAATAACAAGTACTTTTTTGAAAAGTAAATGTATAATCAATGAGTGGTGGTACATCCGGTGACGTAACGTTGGAACAGTAGGCGGCGAAGGAGTTCATCTTCCAGAAAATGTTTGATAGTTCGAATCGGAAAATATGTTTTCACTTACTGAGATTACATCGACCTCGGGCTGCTACTGGAGATGTACAAAGAACAGGATACGAAGCAGCTCCTCGGTGCCGACTGTTCTCAAAATTATTATTCGCTTACTGCTTTTCGAGGGTCAAGCCTACGACAAACATATTAATAACATTAATATAGAGTTTTTAACATTTAATATGAGCAGATTTTGAGTCGATTTCGCTACAATTTTATAAGGAAGTACAATCAATTAGAAATTCTGTAGTTATTGGTTGTAGAACTATCTAGTTTTCGGTTCTCCATTACCGCTCTAACAATTATGAAGCAAATTATTTACTTCTATCAGACGTATTATGTTACCATGATACTTTTTTATATAATTTACTTGAAAACTTTAAACTACCGACAGTGATCCACAATTTCTTTAAAAAATGGTTGCACTTCAAAATTATTTATGTATACTGTTTACATCAACAAATGTATCATAACTTTCGAAATTATATTTAGTTAACAAATAAATCATTAAAGAACTAACCTGTAGGGCCTGGCTGGGGTTCTTGGGGCCAGGCTTCCGGTATCGGTACCCTAGCGCTGGGCTTGTTGCGTTTTGGTGAATAGTTACGTTGGTAATGTACAATGTAACCCGGAGGGATGTTTCGAGTCATCGTTACTGTAGAAAAAAAAAACAATATAATTAAAGTTTCAACGCACATATAACGAAATATACAATCAGTAACTTCGTTATATTAATTTACTGTCGCAGTGTGCTTCACCAATTTAATAGAAATATTGAGGATAAGTACAACGCCTCTATAAATAGAGCTTTGTAAATTAATAATATCAATAATCTACAGGTTTTTTTGTATAAGTTATATTCTCCTTCTGGAAAATCAGGAAGAATGTCCTCATCGTAATTCTACTCTCAGCAGTGTTGAATAAAAGAGAAGTACTTTTATGCAACATATGATGAATGACAAACGCCTGCTGTGTTACCATTACGGCAATTACCTTGAAAATTGGGTATTGTGATTTTGGCGATAGGGCATCAAAAGATTACCAGTTAAGGACCTGTACATACCTCGAGCCATATAATCGTCATTTTCGCCAGGGATCAATACCGGAGCAACAATTTCAGGGTTATTGACGTAAGGAGCAGGTAAGCCGTTAAGGGAATGCATCATGCTGTGGTATGAAGCCAAAAAGTCGAGCAGGTAATGAAAATTACTGGCTTTCGGTGTTAATTTCGATTTAATTCTGAAACAAAAAAAAAATTGGTTAAACTTCGCTCATAAAGTATTGATTATGCTATAATTTGACTATTTAATGAGCATATATCGAAGATAAGGTTAAGCTGACGCTGTCAGGAACGCAATAACTCGTTGTATTGATTTAATCTAAATGAAGTCAAATACTTTTAAAGTCACGCGACCAAAGAAATCTACAATAAATCACTTTATAACAAATAAAATCATAGAAAACCAAATTAATATCAACAAAGATCATATAATCCGGATGACATCTGCACCGGAACTACAAGCTGCATAAAGCTTATATTCAATTCTAATTCATAAATCAATACTGCAAGTTGTTAGTATCGATTGAATCTGGGTGGAGCTGCGTCTCATTTCACATCACGCGAACATTTAATTCGAGAATAAAAAACTCAATATCACTTGAAATTCTAATAAACTAAGTTACAGATAACAAAAGACATGTAGACCGTTGCACAACTGAAAAAGGACTGCCCTCTGTGCAGCGGTGGGCGGGGGTCGCAACCGTTCGCTGTATCGATTGAATCTGGATAGAGCCGCGCGCATCCTCTCGCGTTGCGCAATAGATGCATTCGAGAATAAACCAGTGACTAAACTTTAAATTTATAAAAACGAATTTAAAATTTATAAAATATACTTAAACCGAAAGATACCTGATCAAGAACTGCAATCGGTGCAGCGGAGCACCGGGAAGGTACAAGTTGTTAGTATCGATTGAATCTGGGTGGAGCTGCGTCTCATTTCACATCACGCGAACATTTAATTCGAGAATAAAAAACTCAATATCACTTGAAAATCTCAAAAACTAAGTTACAGATAACAAAAGACATGTAGACCGTTGCACAACTGAAAAAGGACTGCCCTCTGTGCAGCGGTGGGCGGGGGTCGCAACCGTTCGCTGTATCGATTGAATCTGGATAGAGCCGCGCGCATCCTCTCGCGTTGCGCAATAGATGCATTCGAGAATAAACCAGTGACTAAACTTTAAATTTATAAAAACGAATTTAAAATTTATAAAATATACTTAAACCGAAAGATACCTGATCAAGAACTGCAATCGGTGCAGCGGAGCACCGGGAAGGTACAAGTTGTTAGTATCGATTGAATCTGGGTGGAGCTGCGTCTCTTTTCACATCACGCGAACATTTAATTCGAGAATAAAAAACTCAATATCACTTGAAAATCTCATAAATTAAGTTAATATTAACAAAAGACTTGTAGACCGTTACATAACTGAAAAATGGCTGCCCTTTGTGCAGCGGTGCGCCCGGGACGCAACCGTTAGCTGTATCGATTAAATCTGGATAGAGCCGCGCGCATCCTCTCGCGTTGCGCAATAGATGCATTCGATAATAAACCAGTGACTAAACTTTAAATTTATAAAAACGAATTTAAAATTTATAAAATATACTTAAACCGAAAGATACCTGATCAAGAACTGCAATCGGTGCAGCGGAGCACCGGGAAGGTACAAGTTGTTAGTATCGATTGAATCTGGGTGGAGCTGCGTCTCATTTCACATCACGCGAACATTTAATTCGAGAATAAAAAACTCAATATCACTTGAAAATCTCAAAAACTAAGTTACAGATAACAAAAGACATGTAGACCGTTGCACAACTGAAAAAGGACTGCCCTCTGTGCAGCGGTGGGCGGGGGTCGCAACCGTTAGCTGTATCGATTGAATCTGGATAGAGCCGCGCGCATCCTCTCGCGTTGCGCAATAGATGCATTCGAGAATAAACCAGTGACTAAACTTTAAATTTATAAAAACGAATTTAAAATTTATAAAATATACTTAAACCGAAAGATACCTGATCAAGAACTGCAATCGGTGCAGCGGAGCACCGGGAAGGTACAAGTTGTTAGTATCGATTGAATCTGGGTGGAGCTGCGTCTCTTTTCACATCACGCGAACATTTAATTCGAGAATAAAAAACTCAATATCACTTGAAAATCTCATAAATTAAGTTAATATTAACAAAAGACTTGTAGACCGTTACATATCTGAAAAATGGCTGCCCTTTGTGCAGCGGTGCGCCCGGGACGCAACCGTTAGCTGTATCGATTAAATCTGGATAGAGCCGCGCGCATCCTCTCGCGTTGCGCAATAGATGCATTCGATAATAAACCAGTGACTAAACTTTAAATTTATAAAAACGAATTTAAAATTTATAAAATATACTTAAACCGAAAGATACCTGATCAAGAACTGCAATCGGTGCAGCGGAGCACCGAGAAGGTACAAGTTGTTAGTATCGATTGAATCTGGGTGGAGCTTCGTCTCATTTCACATCACGCGTACATTTAATTCGAGAATAAAAAACTCAATATCACTTGAAATTCTAATAAACTAAGTTACAGATAACAAAAGACATGTAGACCGTTGCACAACTGAAAAAGGACTGCCCTTTGTGCAGCGGTGGGCGGGGGTCGCAACCGTTCGCTGTATCGATTGAATCTGGATAGAGCCGCGCGCATCCTCTCGCGTTGCGCAATAGATGCATTCGAGAAAAAACCAGTGACTAAACTTTAAATTTATAAAAACGAATTTAAAATTTATAAAATATACTTAAACCGAAAGATACCTGATCAAGAACTGCAATCGGTGCAGCGGAGCACCGGGAAGGTACAAGTTGTTAGTATCGATTGAATCTGGGTGGAGCTGCGTCTCATTTCACATCACGCGAACATTTAATTCGAGAATAAAAAACTCAATATCACTTGAAAATCTCAAAAACTAAGTTACAGATAACAAAAGACATGTAGACCGTTGCACAACTGAAAAAGGACTGCCCTCTGTGCAGCGGTGGGCGGGGGTCGCAACCGTTCGCTGTATCGATTGAATCTGGATAGAGCCGCGCGCATCCTCTCGCGTTGCGCAATAGATGCATTCGATAATAAACCAGTGACTAAACTTTAAATTTATAAAAACGAATTTAAAATTTATAAAATATACTTAAACCGAAAGATACCTGATCAAGAACTGCAATCGGTGCAGCGGAGCACCGGGAAGGTACAAGTTGTTAGTATCGATTGAATCTGGGTGGAGCTGCGTCTCATTTCACATCACGCGAACATTGAATTCGAGAATAAAAAACTCAATATCACTTGAAAATCTCAAAAACTAAGTTACAGATAACAAAAGACATGTAGACCGTTGCACAACTGAAAAAGGACTGCCCTCTGTGCAGCGGTGGGCGGGGGTCGCAACCGTTCGCTGTATCGATTGAATCTGGATAGAGCCGCGCGCATCCTCTCGCGTTGCGCAATAGATGCATTCGAGAATAAACCAGTGACTAAACTTTAAATTTATAAAAACGAATTTAAAATTTATAAAATATACTTAAACCGAAAGATACCTGATCAAGAACTGCAATCGGTGCAGCGGAGCACCGGGAAGGTACAAGTTGTTAGTATCGATTGAATCTGGGTGGAGCTGCGTCTCATTTCACATCACGCGAACATTGAATTCGAGAATAAAAAACTCAATATCACTTGAAAATCTCAAAAACTAAGTTACAGATAACAAAAGACATGTAGACCGTTGCACAACTGAAAAAGGACTGCCCTCTGTGCAGCGGTGGGCGGGGGTCGCAACCGTTCGCTGTATCGATTGAATCTGGATAGAGCCGCGCGCATCCTCTCGCGTTGCGCAATAGATGCATTCGAGAATAAACCAGTGACTAAACTTTAAATTTATAAAAACGAATTTAAAATTTATAAAATATACTTAAACCGAAAGATACCTGATCAAGAACTGCAATCGGTGCAGCGGAGCACCGGGAAGGTACAAGTTGTTAGTATCGATTGAATCTGGGTGGAGCTGCGTCTCATTTCACATCACGCGAACATTTAATTCGAGAATAAAAAACTCAATATCACTTGAAAATCTCAAAAACTAAGTTACAGATAACAAAAGACATGTAGACCGTTGCACAACTGAAAAAGGACTGCCCTCTGTGCAGCGGTGGGCGGGGGTCGCAACCGTTCGCTGTATCGATTGAATCTGGATAGAGCCGCGCGCATCCTCTCGCGTTGCGCAATAGATGCATTCGAGAATAAACCAGTGACTAAACTTTAAATTTATAAAAACGAATTTAAAATTTATAAAATATACTTAAACCGAAAGATACCTGATCAAGAACTGCAATCGGTGCAGCGGAGCACCGGGAAGGTACAAGTTGTTAGTATCGATTGAATCTGGGTGGAGCTGCGTCTCATTTCACATCACGCGAACATTTAATTCGAGAATAAAAAACTCAATATCACTTGAAAATCTCAAAAACTAAGTTACAGATAACAAAAGACATGTAGACCGTTGCACAACTGAAAAAGGACTGCCCTCTGTGCAGCGGTGGGCGGGGGTCGCAACCGTTAGCTGTATCGATTGAATCTGGATAGAGCCGCGCGCATCCTCTCGCGTTGCGCAATAGATGCATTCGAGAATAAACCAGTGACTAAACTTTAAATTTATAAAAACGAATTTAAAATTTATAAAATATACTTAAACCGAAAGATACCTGATCAAGAACTGCAATCGGTGCAGCGGAGCACCAGGAAGGTACAAGTTGTTAGTATCGATTGAATCTGGGTGGAGCTGCGTCTCATTTCACATCACGCGAACATTTAATTCGAGAATAAAAAACTCAATATCACTTGAAAATCTCATAAATTAAGTTAATATTAACAAAAGACTTGTAGACCGTTACATAACTGAAAAATGGCTGCCCTTTGTGCAGCGGTGCGCCCGGGACGCAACCGTTAGCTGTATCGATTAAATCTGGATAGAGCCGCGCGCATCCTCCCGCGTTGCGCAATAGATGCATTCGAGAATAAACCAGTGACTAAACTTTAAATTTATAAAAACGAATTTAAAATTTATAAAATATACTTAAACCGAAAGATACCTGATCAAGAACTGCAATCGGTGCAGCGGAGCACCGAGAAGGTACAAGTTGTTAGTATCGATTGAATCTGGGTGGAGCTTCGTCTCATTTCACATCACGCGAACATTTAATTCGAGAATAAAAAACTCAATATCACTTGAAAATCTCAAAAACTAAGTTACAGATAACAAAAGACATGTAGACCGTTGCACAACTGAAAAAGGACTGCCCTCTGTGCAGCGGTGGGCGGGGGTCGCAACCGTTCGCTGTATCGATTGAATCTGGATAGAGCCGCGCGCATCCTCTCGCGTTGCGCAATAGATGCATTCGAGAATAAACCAGTCACTAAACTTTAAATTTATAAAAACGAATTTAAAATTTATAAAATATACTTAAACCGAAAGATACCTGATCAAGAACTGCAATCGGTGCAGCGGAGCACCGAGAAGGTACAAGTTGTTAGTATCGATTGAATCTGGGTGGAGCTTCGTCTCATTTCACATCACGCGAACATTTAATTCGAGAATAAAAAACTCAATATCACTTGAAAATCTCAAAAACTAAGTTACAGATAACAAAAGACATGTAGACCGTTGCACAACTGAAAAAGGACTGCCCTCTGTGCAGCGGTGGGCGGGGGTCGCAACCGTTCGCTGTATCGATTGAATCTGGATAGAGCCGCGCGCATCCTCTCGCGTTGCGCAATAGATGCATTCGAGAATAAACCAGTGACTAAACTTTAAATTTATAAAAACGAATTTAAAATTTATAAAATATACTTAAACCGAAAGATACCTGATCAAGAACTGCAATCGGTGCAGCGGAGCACCGAGAAGGTACAAGTTGTTAGTATCGATTGAATCTGGGTGGAGCTTCGTCTCATTTCACATCACGCGAACATTTAATTCGAGAATAAAAAACTCAATATCACTTGAAAATCTCAAAAACTAAGTTACAGATAACAAAAGACATGTAGACCGTTGCACAACTGAAAAAGGACTGCCCTCTGTGCAGCGGTGGGCGGGGGTCGCAACCGTTCGCTGTATCGATTGAATCTGGATAGAGCCGCGCGCATCCTCTCGCGTTGCGCAATAGATGCATTCGAGAATAAACCAGTCACTAAACTTTAAATTTATAAAAACGAATTTAAAATTTATAAAATATACTTAAACCGAAAGATACCTGATCAAGAACTGCAATCGGTGCAGCGGAGCACCGAGAAGGTACAAGTTGTTAGTATCGATTGAATCTGGGTGGAGCTTCGTCTCATTTCACATCACGCGAACATTTAATTCGAGAATAAAAAACTCAATATCACTTGAAAATCTCAAAAACTAAGTTACAGATAACAAAAGACATGTAGACCGTTGCACAACTGAAAAAGGACTGCCCTCTGTGCAGCGGTGGGCGGGGGTCGCAACCGTTCGCTGTATCGATTGAATCTGGATAGAGCCGCGCGCATCCTCTCGCGTTGCGCAATAGATGCATTCGAGAATAAACCAGTGACTAAACTTTAAATTTATAAAAACGAATTTAAAATTTATAAAATATACTTAAACCGAAAGATACCTGATCAAGAACTGCAATCGGTGCAGCGGAGCACCGAGAAGGTACAAGTTGTTAGTATCGATTGAATCTGGGTGGAGCTGCGTCTCATTTCACATCACGCGAACATTTAATTCGAGAATAAAAAACTCAATATCACTTGAAAATCTCATAAATTAAGTTAATATTAACAAAAGACTTGTAGACCGTTACATAACTGAAAAATGGCTGCCCTTTGTGCAGCGGTGCGCCCGGGACGCAACCGTTAGCTGTATCGATTGAATCTGGATAGAGCCGCGCGCATCCTCTCGCGTTGCGCAATAGATGCATTCGAGAATAAACCAGTGACTAAACTTTAAATTTATAAAAACGAATTTAAAATTTATAAAATATACTTAAACCGAAAGATACCTGATCAAGAACTGCAATCGGTGCAGCGGAGCACCGGGAAGGTACAAGTTGTTAGTATCGATTGAATCTGGGTGGAGCTGCGTCTCATTTCACATCACGCGAACATTGAATTCGAGAATAAAAAACTCAATATCACTTGAAAATCTCAAAAACTAAGTTACAGATAACAAAAGACATGTAGACCGTTGCACAACTGAAAAAGGACTGCCCTCTGTGCAGCGGTGGGCGGGGGTCGCAACCGTTCGCTGTATCGATTGAATCTGGATAGAGCCGCGCGCATCCTCTCGCGTTGCGCAATAGATGCATTCGAGAATAAACCAGTGACTAAACTTTAAATTTATAAAAACGAATTTAAAATTTATAAAATATACTTAAACCGAAAGATACCTGATCAAGAACTGCAATCGGTGCAGCGGAGCACCGGGAAGGTACAAGTTGTTAGTATCGATTGAATCTGGGTGGAGCTGCGTCTCATTTCACATCACGCAAACATTTAATTCGAGAATAAAAAACTCAATATCACTTGAAAATCTCAAAAACTAAGTTACAGATAACAAAAGACATGTAGACCGTTGCACAACTGAAAAAGGACTGCCCTCTGTGCAGCGGTGGGCGGGGGTCGCAACCGTTCGCTGTATCGATTGAATCTGGATAGAGCCGCGCGCATCCTCTCGCGTTGCGCAATAGATGCATTCGAGAATGAACCAGTGACTAAACTTTAAATTTATAAAAACGAATTTAAAATTTATAAAATATACTTAAACCGAAAGATACCTGATCAAGAACTGCAATCGGTGCAGCGGAGCACCGCGAAGGTACAAGTTGTTAGTATCGATTGAATCTGGGTGGAGCTGCGTCTCATTTCACATCACGCGAACATTTAATTCGAGAATAAAAAACTCAATATCACTTGAAAATCTCAAAAACTAAGTTACAGATAACAAAAGACATGTAGACCGTTGCACAACTGAAAAAGGACTGCCCTCTGTGCAGCGGTGGGCGGGGGTCGCAACCGTTCGCTGTATCGATTGAATCTGGATAGAGCCGCGCGCATCCTCTCGCGTTGCGCAATAGATGCATTCGAGAATAAACCAGTCACTAAACTTTAAATTTATAAAAACGAATTTAAAATTTATAAAATATACTTAAACCGAAAGATACCTGATCAAGAACTGCAATCGGTGCAGCGGAGCACCGAGAAGGTACAAGTTGTTAGTATCGATTGAATCTGGGTGGAGCTTCGTCTCATTTCACATCACGCGAACATTTAATTCGAGAATAAAAAACTCAATATCACTTGAAAATCTCAAAAACTAAGTTACAGATAACAAAAGACATGTAGACCGTTGCACAACTGAAAAAGGACTGCCCTCTGTGCAGCGGTGGGCGGGGGTCGCAACCGTTCGCTGTATCGATTGAATCTGGATAGAGCCGCGCGCATCCTCTCGCGTTGCGCAATAGATGCATTCGAGAATAAACCAGTGACTAAACTTTAAATTTATAAAAACGAATTTAAAATTTATAAAATATACTTAAACCGAAAGATACCTGATCAAGAACTGCAATCGGTGCAGCGGAGCACCGGGAAGGTACAAGTTGTTAGTATCGATTGAATCTGGGTGGAGCTGCGTCTCATTTCACATCACGCGAACATTTAATTCGAGAATAAAAAACTCAATATCACTTGAAGATCTCAAAAACTAAGTTACAGATAACAAAAGACATGTAGACCGTTGCACAACTGAAAAAGGACTGCCCTCTGTGCAGCGGTGGGCGGGGGTCGCAACCGTTCGCTGTATCGATTGAATCTGGATAGAGCCGCGCGCATCCTCTCGCGTTGCGCAATAGATGCATTCGAGAATAAACCAGTGACTAAACTTTAAATTTATAAAAACGAATTTAAAATTTATAAAATATACTTAAACCGAAAGATACCTGATCAAGAACTGCAATCGGTGCAGCGGAGCACCGCGAAGGTACAAGTTGTTAGTATCGATTGAATCTGGGTGGAGCTGCGTCTCATTTCACATCACGCGAACATTTAATTCGAGAATAAAAAACTCAATATCACTTGAAGATCTCAAAAACTAAGTTACAGATAACAAAAGACATGTAGACCGTTGCACAACTGAAAAAGGACTGCCCTCTGTGCAGCGGTGGGCGGGGGTCGCAACCGTTCGCTGTATCGATTGAATCTGGATAGAGCCGCGCGCATCCTCTCGCGTTGCGCAATAGATGCATTCGATAATAAACCAGTGACTAAACTTTAAATTTATAAAAACGAATTTAAAATTTATAAAATATACTTAAACCGAAAGATACCTGATCAAGAACTGCAATCGGTGCAGCGGAGCACCGCGAAGGTACAAGTTGTTAGTATCGATTGAATCTGGGTGGAGCTGCGTCTCATTTCACATCACGCGAACATTTAATTCGAGAATAAAAAACTCAATATCACTTGAAAATCTCAAAAACTAAGTTACAGATAACAAAAGACATGTAGACCGTTGCACAACTGAAAAAGGACTGCCCTCTGTGCAGCGGTGGGCGGGGGTCGCAACCGTTCGCTGTATCGATTGAATCTGGATAGAGCCGCGCGCATCCTCTCGCGTTGCGCAATAGATGCATTCGAGAATAAACCAGTGACTAAACTTTAAATTTATAAAAACGAATTTAAAATTTATAAAATATACTTAAACCGAAAGATACCTGATCAAGAACTGCAATCGGTGCAGCGGAGCACCGGGAAGGTACAAGTTGTTAGTATCGATTGAATCTGGGTGGAGCTGCGTCTCATTTCACATCACGCGAACATTTAATTCGAGAATAAAAAACTCAATATCACTTGAAAATCTCAAAAACTAAGTTACAGATAACAAAAGACATGTAGACCGTTGCACAACTGAAAAAGGACTGCCCTCTGTGCAGCGGTGGGCGGGGGTCGCAACCGTTCGCTGTATCGATTGAATCTGGATAGAGCCGCGCGCATCCTCTCGCGTTGCGCAATAGATGCATTCGAGAATAAACCAGTGACTAAACTTTAAATTTATAAAAACGAATTTAAAATTTATAAAATATACTTAAACCGAAAGATACCTGATCAAGAACTGCAATCGGTGCAGCGGAGCACCGAGAAGGTACAAGTTGTTAGTATCGATTGAATCTGGGTGGAGCTGCGTCTCATTTCACATCACGCGAACATTTAATTCGAGAATAAAAAACTCAATATCACTTGAAAATCTCAAAAACTAAGTTACAGATAACAAAAGACATGTAGACCGTTGCACAACTGAAAAAGGACTGCCCTCTGTGCAGCGGTGGGCGGGGGTCGCAACCGTTCGCTGTATCGATTGAATCTGGATAGAGCCGCGCGCATCCTCTCGCGTTGCGCAATAGATGCATTCGAGAATAAACCAGTGACTAAACTTTAAATTTATAAAAACGAATTTAAAATTTATAAAATATACTTAAACCGAAAGATACCTGATCAAGAACTGCAATCGGTGCAGCGGAGCACCGAGAAGGTACAAGTTGTTAGTATCGATTGAATCTGGGTGGAGCTGCGTCTCATTTCACATCACGCGAACATTTAATTCGAGAATAAAAAACTCAATATCACTTGAAAATCTCAAAAACTAAGTTACAGATAACAAAAGACATGTAGACCGTTGCACAACTGAAAAAGGACTGCCCTCTGTGCAGCGGTGGGCGGGGGTCGCAACCGTTCGCTGTATCGATTGAATCTGGATAGAGCCGCGCGCATCCTCTCGCGTTGCGCAATAGATGCATTCGAGAATAAACCAGTGACTAAACTTTAAATTTATAAAAACGAATTTAAAATTTATAAAATATACTTAAACCGAAAGATACCTGATCAAGAACTGCAATCGGTGCAGCGGAGCACCGCGAAGGTACAAGTTGTTAGTATCGATTGAATCTGGGTGGAGCTGCGTCTCATTTCACATCACGCGAACATTTAATTCGAGAATAAAAAACTCAATATCACTTGAAAATCTCAAAAACTAAGTTACAGATAACAAAAGACATGTAGACCGTTGCACAACTGAAAAAGGACTGCCCTCTGTGCAGCGGTGGGCGGGGGTCGCAACCGTTCGCTGTATCGATTGAATCTGGATAGAGCCGCGCGCATCCTCTCGCGTTGCGCAATAGATGCATTCGAGAATAAACCAGTGACTAAACTTTAAATTTATAAAAACGAATTTAAAATTTATAAAATATACTTAAACCGAAAGATACCTGATCAAGAACTGCAATCGGTGCAGCGGAGCACCGAGAAGGTACAAGTTGTTAGTATCGATTGAATCTGGGTGGAGCTTCGTCTCATTTCACATCACGCGAACATTTAATTCGAGAATAAAAAACTCAATATCACTTGAAAATCTCAAAAACTAAGTTACAGATAACAAAAGACATGTAGACCGTTGCACAACTGAAAAAGGACTGCCCTCTGTGCAGCGGTGGGCGGGGGTCGCAACCGTTCGCTGTATCGATTGAATCTGGATAGAGCCGCGCGCATCCTCTCGCGTTGCGCAATAGATGCATTCGAGAATAAACCAGTCACTAAACTTTAAATTTATAAAAACGAATTTAAAATTTATAAAATATACTTAAACCGAAAGATACCTGATCAAGAACTGCAATCGGTGCAGCGGAGCACCGCGAAGGTACAAGTTGTTAGTATCGATTGAATCTGGGTGGAGCTGCGTCTCATTTCACATCACGCGAACATTTAATTCGAGAATAAAAAACTCAATATCACTTGAAAATCTCAAAAACTAAGTTACAGATAACAAAAGACATGTAGACCGTTGCACAACTGAAAAAGGACTGCCCTCTGTGCAGCGGTGGGCGGGGGTCGCAACCGTTAGCTGTATCGATTGAATCTGGATAGAGCCGCGCGCATCCTCTCGCGTTGCGCAATAGATGCATTCGAGAATAAACCAGTGACTAAACTTTAAATTTATAAAAACGAATTTAAAATTTATAAAATATACTTAAACCGAAAGATACCTGATCAAGAACTGCAATCGGTGCAGCGGAGCACCGGGAAGGTACAAGTTGTTAGTATCGATTGAATCTGGGTGGAGCTGCGTCTCATTTCACATCACGCGAACATTGAATTCGAGAATAAAAAACTCAATATCACTTGAAAATCTCAAAAACTAAGTTACAGATAACAAAAGACATGTAGACCGTTGCACAACTGAAAAAGGACTGCCCTCTGTGCAGCGGTGGGCGGGGGTCGCAACCGTTCGCTGTATCGATTGAATCTGGATAGAGCCGCGCGCATCCTCTCGCGTTGCGCAATAGATGCATTCGAGAATAAACCAGTGACTAAACTTTAAATTTATAAAAACGAATTTAAAATTTATAAAATATACTTAAACCGAAAGATACCTGATCAAGAACTGCAATCGGTGCAGCGGAGCACCGGGAAGGTACAAGTTGTTAGTATCGATTGAATCTGGGTGGAGCTGCGTCTCATTTCACATCACGCGAACATTTAATTCGAGAATAAAAAACTCAATATCACTTGAAAATCTCAAAAACTAAGTTACAGATAACAAAAGACATGTAGACCGTTGCACAACTGAAAAAGGACTGCCCTCTGTGCAGCGGTGGGCGGGGGTCGCAACCGTTCGCTGTATCGATTGAATCTGGATAGAGCCGCGCGCATCCTCTCGCGTTGCGCAATAGATGCATTCGAGAATAAACCAGTGACTAAACTTTAAATTTATAAAAACGAATTTAAAATTTATAAAATATACTTAAACCGAAAGATACCTGATCAAGAACTGCAATCGGTGCAGCGGAGCACCGCGAAGGTACAAGTTGTTAGTATCGATTGAATCTGGGTGGAGCTGCGTCTCATTTCACATCACGCGAACATTTAATTCGAGAATAAAAAACTCAATATCACTTGAAAATCTCAAAAACTAAGTTACAGATAACAAAAGACATGTAGACCGTTGCACAACTGAAAAAGGACTGCCCTCTGTGCAGCGGTGGGCGGGGGTCGCAACCGTTCGCTGTATCGATTGAATCTGGATAGAGCCGCGCGCATCCTCTCGCGTTGCGCAATAGATGCATTCGAGAATAAACCAGTGACTAAACTTTAAATTTATAAAAACGAATTTAAAATTTATAAAATATACTTAAACCGAAAGATACCTGATCAAGAACTGCAATCGGTGCAGCGGAGCACCGCGAAGGTACAAGTTGTTAGTATCGTTTGAATCTGGGTGGAGCTTCGTCTCTTTTCACATCACGCGAACATTTAATTCGAGAATAAAAAACTCAATATCACTTGAAAATCTCATAAATTAAGTTAATATTAACAAAAGACGTGTAGACCGTTACATAACTGAAAAATGGCTGCCCTTTGTGCAGCGGTGCGCCCGGGACGCAACCGTTAGCTGTATCGATTGAATCTGGATAGAGCCGCGCGCATCCTCTCGCGTTGCGCAATAGATGCATTCGAGAATAAACCAGTGACTAAACTTTAAATTTATAAAAACGAATTTAAAATTTATAAAATATACTTAAACCGAAAGATACCTGATCAAGGACTGCAATCGGTGCAGCGGAGCACCGGGAAGGTACAAGTTGTTAGTATCGATTGAATCTGGGTGGAGCTTCGTCTCTTTTCACATCACGCGAACATTTAATTCGAGAATAAAAAACTCAATATCACTTGAAAATCTCATAAATTAAGTTAATATTAACAAAAGACGTGTAGACCGTTACATAACTGAAAAATGGCTGCCCTTTGTGCAGCGGTGCGCCCGGGACGCAACCGTTAGCTGTATCGATTGAATCTGGATAGAGCCGCGCGCATCCTCTCGCGTTGCGCAATAGATGCATTCGAGAATAAACCAGTGACTAAACTTTAAATTTATAAAAACGAATTTAAAATTTATAAAATATACTTAAACCGAAAGATACCTGATCAAGAACTGCAATCGGTGCAGCGGAGCACCGCGAAGGTACAAGTTGTTAGTATCGTTTGAATCTGGGTGGAGCTTCGTCTCTTTTCACATCACGCGAACATTTAATTCGAGAATAAAAAACTCAATATCACTTGAAAATCTCATAAATTAAGTTAATATTAACAAAAGACGTGTAGACCGTTACATAACTGAAAAATGGCTGCCCTTTGTGCAGCGGTGCGCCCGGGACGCAACCGTTAGCTGTATCGATTGAATCTGGATAGAGCCGCGCGCATCCTCTCGCGTTGCGCAATAGATGCATTCGATAATAAACCAGTGACTAAACTTTAAATTTATAAAAACGAATTTAAAATTTATAAAATATACTTAAACCGAAAGATACCTGATCAAGAACTGCAATCGGTGCAGCGGAGCACCGGGAAGGTACAAGTTGTTAGTATCGATTGAATCTGGGTGGAGCTTCGTCTCATTTCACATCACGCGAACATTTAATTCGAGAATAAAAAACTCAATATCACTTGAAATTCTAATAAACTAAGTTACAGATAACAAAAGACATGTAGACCGTTGCACAACTGAAAAAGGACTGCCCTCTGTGCAGCGGTGGGCGGGGGTCGCAACCGTTCGCTGTATCGATTGAATCTGGATAGAGCCGCGCGCATCCCTTCGCGTTGCGCAATAGATGCATTCGAAAATAAACCAGTGACTAAACTTTAAATTTATAAAAACGAATTTAAAATTTATAAAATATACTTAAACCGAAAGATACCTGATCAAGAACTGCAATCGGTGCAGCGGAGCACCGGGAAGGTACAAGTTGTTAGTATCGATTGAATCTGGGTGGAGCTTCGTCTCTTTTCATATCACGCGAACATTTAATTCGAAAATAAATAACTCAATATCACTTGAAAATCTCAAAAACTAAGTTACAGATAACAAAAGACATGTAGACCGTTGCACAACTGAAAAAGGACTGCCCTCTGTGCAGCGGTGGGCGGGGGTCGCAACCGTTCGCTGTATCGATTGAATCTGGATAGAGCCGCGCGCATCCTCTCGCGTTGCGCAATAGATGCATTCGAGAATAAACCAGTGACTAAACTTTAAATTTATAAAAACGTATTTAAAATTTATAAAATATACTTAAACCGAAAGATACCTGATCAAGAACTGCAATCGGTGCAGCGGAGCACCGGGAAGGTACAAGTTGTTAGTATCGATTGAATCTGGGTGGAGCTTCGTCTCTTTTCATATCACGCGAACATTTAATTCGAAAATAAATAACTCAATATCACTTGAAAATCTCAAAAACTAAGTTACAGATAACAAAAGACATGTAGACCGTTGCACAACTGAAAAAGGACTGCCCTCTGTGCAGCGGTGGGCGGGGGTCGCAACCGTTCGCTGTATCGATTGAATCTGGATAGAGCCGCGCGCATCCTCTCGCGTTGCGCAATAGATGCATTCGAGAATAAACCAGTGACTAAACTTTAAATTTATATAATATAATTTAAAATCTATAGAATATAATTAAACCGAAAGATACCTGATCAAGGACTGCAATCGGTGCAGCGGAGCACCGGGAAGGTACAAGTTGTTAGTATCGATTGAATCTGGGTGGAGCTTCGTCTCTTTTCATATCACGCGAACATTTAATTCGAAAATAAATAACTCAATATCACTTGAAAATCTCAAAAACTAAGTTACAGATAACAAAAGACATGTAGACCGTTGCACAACTGAAAAAGGACTGCCCTCTGTGCAGCGGTGGGCGGGGGTCGCAACCGTTCGCTGTATCGATTGAATCTGGATAGAGCCGCGCGCATCCTCTCGCGTTGCGCAATAGATGCATTCGAGAATAAACCAGTGACTAAACTTTAAATTTATATAATATAATTTAAAATTTATAAAATATACTTAAACCGAAAGATACCTGATCAAGAACTGCAATCGGTGCAGCGGAGCACCGCGAAGGTACAAGTTGTTAGTATCGTTTGAATCTGGGTGGAGCTTCGTCTGTTTTCACATCACGCGAACATTTAATTCGAGAATAAAAAACTCAATATCACTTGAAAATCTCATAAATTAAGTTAATATTAACAAAAGACGTGTAGACCGTTACATAACTGAAAAATGGCTGCCCTTTGTGCAGCGGTGCGCCCGGGACGCAACCGTTAGCTGTATCGATTGAATCTGGATAGAGCCGCGCGCATCCTCTCGCGTTGCGCAATAGATGCATTCGAGAATAAACCAGTGACTAAACTTTAAATTTATAAAAACGAATTTAAAATTTATAAAATATACTTAAACCGAAAGATACCTGATCAAGAACTGCAATCGGTGCAGCGGAGCACCGGGAAGGTACAAGTTGTTAGTATCGATTGAATCTGGGTGGAGCTTCGTCTCTTTTCATATCACGCGAACATTTAATTCGAAAATAAATAACTCAATATCACTTGAAAATCTCAAAAACTAAGTTACAGATAACAAAAGACATGTAGACCGTTGCACAACTGAAAAAGGACTGCCCTCTGTGCAGCGGTGGGCGGGGGTCGCAACCGTTCGCTGTATCGATTGAATCTGGATAGAGCCGCGCGCATCCTCTCGCGTTGCGCAATAGATGCATTCGATAATAAACCAGTGACTAAACTTTAAATTTATAAAAACGAATTTAAAATTTATAAAATATACTTAAACCGAAAGATACCTGATCAAGAACTGCAATCGGTGCAGCGGAGCACCGGGAAGGTACAAGTTGTTAGTATCGATTGAATCTGGGTGGAGCTGCGTCTCATTTCACATCACGCGAACATTTAATTCGAGAATAAAAAACTCAATATCACTTGAAAATCTCATAAATTAAGTTAATATTAACAAAAGACGTGTAGACCGTTACATAACTGAAAAATGGCTGCCCTTTGTGCAGCGGTGCGTCCGGGACGCAACCGTTAGCTGTATCGATTGAATCTGGATAGAGCCGCGCGCATCCTCTCGCGTTGCGCAATAGATGCAATCCGATAATAAACCAGTGACTAAACTTTAAATTTATATAATATAATTTAAAATCTATAGAATATAATTAAACCGAAAGATACCTGATCAAGGACTGCAATCGGTGCAGCGGAGCACCGCGAAGGTACAAGTTGTTAGTATCGTTTGAATCTGGGTGGAGCTTCGTCTCTTTTCACATCACGCGAACATTTAATTCGAGAATAAAAAACTCAATATCACTTGAAAATCTCATAAATTAAGTTAATATTAACAAAAGACGTGTAGACCGTTACATAACTGAAAAATGGCTGCCCTTTGTGCAGCGGTGCGCCCGGGACGCAACCGTTAGCTGTATCGATTGAATCTGGATAGAGCCGCGCGCATCCTCTCGCGTTGCGCAATAGATGCATTCGAGAATAAACCAGTGACTAAACTTTAAATTTATAAAAACGAATTTAAAATTTATAAAATATACTTAAACCGAAAGATACCTGATCAAGAACTGCAATCGGTGCAGCGGAGCACCGGGAAGGTACAAGTTGTTAGTATCGATTGAATCTGGGTGGAGCTGCGTCTCATTTCACATCACGCGAACATTTAATTCGAGAATAAAAAACTCAATATCACTTGAAAATGTCATAAATTAAGTTAATGTTAACAAAAGACGTGTAGACCGTTACATAACTGAAAAATGGCTGCCCTTTGTGCAGCGGTGCGCCCGGGACGCAACCGTTAGCTGTATCGATTGAATCTGGATAGAGCCGCGCGCATCCTCTCGCGTTGCGCAATAGATGCATTCGATAATAAACCAGTGACTAAACTTTAAATTTATATAATATAATTTAAAATCTATAGAATATAATTAAACCGAAAGATACCTGATCAAGGACTGCAATCGGTGCAGCGGAGCACCGCGAAGGTACAAGTTGTTAGTATCGTTTGAATCTGGGTGGAGCTTCGTCTCTTTTCACATCACGCGAACATTTAATTCGAGAATAAAAAACTCAATATCACTTGAAAATCTCATAAATTAAGTTAATATTAACAAAAGACGTGTAGACCGTTACATAACTGAAAAATGGCTGCCCTTTGTGCAGCGGTGCGCCCGGGACGCAACCGTTAGCTGTATCGATTGAATCTGGATAGAGCCGCGCGCATCCTCTCGCGTTGCGCAATAGATGCATTCGAGAATAAACCAGTGACTAAACTTTAAATTTATAAAAACGAATTTAAAATTTATAAAATATACTTAAACCGAAAGATACCTGATCAAGAACTGCAATCGGTGCAGCGAAGCACCGGGAAGGTACAAGTTGTTTGTATCGATTGAATCTGGGTGGAGCTTCGTCTCTTTTCACATCACGCGAACATTTAATTCGAGAATAAAAAACTCAATATCACTTGAAAATGTCATAAATTAAGTTAATGTTAACAAAAGACATGTAGACCGTTGCACAACTGAAAAAGGACTGCCCTCTGTGCAGCGGTGGGCGGGGGTCGCAACCGTTCGCTGTATCGATTGAATCTGGATAGAGCCGCGCGCATCCTCTCGCGTTGCGCAATAGATGCATTCGATAATAAACCAGTGACTAAACTTTAAATTTATAAAAACGAATTTAAAATTTATAAAATATACTTAAACCGAAAGATACCTGATCAAGGACTGCAATCGGTGCAGCGGAGCACCGGGAAGGTACAAGTTGTTAGTATCGATTGAATCTGGGTGGAGCTTCGTCTCTTTTCATATCACGCGAACATTTAATTCGAAAATAAATATCTCAATATCACTTGAAATTCTAATAAACTAAGTTACAGATAACAAAAGACATATAGACCGTTGCACAACTGAAAAAGGACTGCCCTCTGTGCAGCGGTGGGCGGGGGTCGCAACCGTTCGCTGTATCGATTGAATCTGGATAGAGCCGCGCGCATCCTCTCGCGTTGCGCAATAGATGCATTCGATAATAAACCAGTGACTAAACTTTAAATTTATATAATATAATTTAAAATCTATAGAATATAATTAAACCGAAAGATACCTGATCAAGGACTGCAATCGGTGCAGCGGAGCACCGGGAAGGTACAAGTTGTTAGTATCGTTTGAATCTGGGTGGAGCTTCGTCTGTTTTCACATCACGCGAACATTTAATTCGAGAATAAAAAACTCAATATCACTTGAAAATCTCATAAATTAAGTTAATATTAACAAAAGACGTGTAGACCGTTACATAACTGAAAAATGGCTGCCCTTTGTGCAGCGGTGCGCCCGGGACGCAACCGTTAGCTGTATCGATTGAATCTGGATAGAGCCGCGCGCATCCTCTCGCGTTGCGCAATAGATGCATTCGAGAATAAACCAGTGACTAAACTTTAAATTTATAAAAACGAATTTAAAATTTATAAAATATACTTAAACCGAAAGATACCTGATCAAGAACTGCAATCGGTGCAGCGGAGCACCGGGAAGGTACAAGTTGTTAGTATCGATTGAATCTGGGTGGAGCTTCGTCTCTTTTCACATCACGCGAACATTTAATTCGAGAATAAAAAACTCAATATCACTTGAAAATCTCATAAATTAAGTTAATATTAACAAGGGGGGGGGGGGGGGGGGGGGGGGGGGGGGGGGGGGGGGGGGGGGGGGGGGGGGGGGGGGGGGGGGGGGGGGGGGGGGGGGGGGGGGGGGGGGGGGGGGGGGGGGGGGGGGGGGGGGGGGGGGGGGGGGGGGGGGGGGGGGGGGGGGGGGGGGGGGGGGGGGGGGGGGGGGGGGGGGGGGGGGGGGGGGGGGGGGGGGGGGGGGGGGGGGGGGGGGGGGGGGGGGGGGGGGGGGGGGGGGGGGGGGGGGGGGGGGGGGGGGGGGGGGGACACATAACTGAAAAATGGCTGCCCTTTGTGCAGCGGTGCGCCCGGGACGCAACCGTTAGCTGTATCGATTGAATCTGGATAGAGCCGCGCGCATCCTCTCGCGTTGCGCAATAGATGCATTCGAGAATAAACCAGTGACTAAACTTTAAATTTATAAAAACGAATTTAAAATTTATAAAATATACTTAAACCGAAAGATACCTGATCAAGAACTGCAATCGGTGCAGCGGAGCACCGGGAAGGTACAAGTTGTTAGTATCGATTGAATCTGGGTGGAGCTTCGTCTCTTTTCACATCACGCGAACATTTAATTCGAAAATAAATAACTCAATATCACTTGAAATTCTAATAAACTAAGTTACAGATAACAAAAGACATGTAGACCGTTGCACAACTGAAAAAGGACTGCCCTCTGTGCAGCGGTGGGCGGGGGTCGCAACCGTTCGCTGTATCGATTGAATCTGGATAGAGCCGCGCGCATCCTCTCGCGTTGCGCAATAGATGCATTCGATAATAAACCAGTGACTAAACTTTAAATTTATAAAAACGAATTTAAAATTTATAAAATATACTTAAACCGAAAGGTACCTGATCAAGAACTGCAATCGGTGCAGCGGAGCACCGGGAAGGTACAAGTTGTTAGTATCGATTGAATCTGGGTGGAGCTTCGTCTCTTTTCACATCACGCGAACATTTAATTCGAGAATAAATAACTCAATATCACTTGAAAATCTCAAAAACTAAGTTACAGATAACAAAAGACATGTAGACCGTTGCACAACTGAAAAAGGACTGCCCTCTGTGCAGCGGTGGGCGGGGGTCGCAACCGTTCGCTGTATCGATTGAATCTGGATAGAGCCGCGCGCATCCTCTCGCGTTGCGCAATAGATGCATTCGAGAATAAACCAGTGACTAAACTTTAAATTTATATAATATAATTTAAAATCTATAGAATATAATTAAACCGAAAGATACCTGATCAAGGACTGCAATCGGTGCAGCGGAGCACCGGGAAGGTACAAGTTGTTAGTATCGATTGAATCTGGGTGGAGCTTCGTCTCTTTTCACATCACGCGAACATTTAATTCGAGAATAAAAAACTCAATATCACTTGAAAATGTCATAAATTAAGTTAATGTTAACAAAAGACATGTAGACCGTTACATAACTGAAAAATGGCTGCCCTTTGTGCAGCGGTGCGCCCGGGACGCAACCGTTAGCTGTATCGATTGAATCTGGATAGAGCCGCGCGCATCCTCTCGCGTTGCGCAATAGATGCATTCGAGAATAAACCAGTGACTAAACTTTAAATTTATAAAAACGAATTTAAAATTTATAAAATATACTTAAACCGAAAGATACCTGATCAAGAACTGCAATCGGTGCAGCGGAGCACCGAGAAGGTACAAGTTGTTAGTATCGATTGAATCTGGGTGGAGCTTCGTCTCTTTTCACATCACGCGAACATTTAATTCGAAAATAAATAACTCAATATCACTTGAAATTCTAATAAACTAAGTTACAGATAACAAAAGACATGTAGACCGTTGCACAACTGAAAAAGGACTGCCCTCTGTGCAGCGGTGGGCGGGGGTCGCAACCGTTCGCTGTATCGATTGAATCTGGATAGAGCCGCGCGCATCCTCTCGCGTTGCGCAATAGATGCATTCGAGAATAAACCAGTGACTAAACTTTAAATTTATAAAAACGAATTTAAAATTTATAAAATATACTTAAACCGAAAGATACCTGATCAAGAACTGCAATCGGTGCAGCGGAGCACCGGGAAGGTACAAGTTGTTAGTATCGATTGAATCTGGGTGGAGCTGCGTCTCATTTCACATCACGCGAACATTTAATTCGAGAATAAAAAACTCAATATCACTTGAAAATCTCATAAATTAAGTTAATATTAACAAAAGACGTGTAGACCATTACATAACTGAAAAATGGCTGCCCTTTGTGCAGCGGTGCGTCCGGGACGCAACCGTTAGCTGTATCGATTGATTCTGGATAGAGCCGCTCGCATCCTCTCGCGTTGCGCAATAGATGCAATCCATAATAAACCAGTGACTAAACTTTAAATTTATATAATATAATTTAAAATCTATAGAATATAATTAAACCGAAAGATACCTGATCAAGGACTGCAATCGGTGCAGCGGAGCACCGCGAAGGTACAAGTTGTTAGTATCGTTTGAATCTGGGTGGAGCTTCGTCTCTTTTCACATCACGCGAACATTTAATTCGAGAATAAAAAACTCAATATCACTTGAAAATCTCATAAATTAAGTTAATATTAACAAAAGACGTGTAGACCGTTACATAACTGAAAAATGGCTGCCCTTTGTGAAGCGGTGCGCCCGGGACGCAACCGTTAGCTGTATCGATTGAATCTGGATAGAGCCGCGCGCATCCTCTCGCGTTGCGCAATAGATGCATTCGAGAATAAACCAGTGACTAAACTTTAAATTTATAAAAACGAATTTAAAATTTATAAAATATACTTAAACCGAAAGATACCTGATCAAGAACTGCAATCGGTGCAGCGGAGCACCGGGAAGGTACAAGTTGTTAGTATCGATTGAATCTGGGTGGAGCTGCGTCTCATTTCACATCACGCGAACATTTAATTCGAGAATAAAAAACTCAATATCACTTGAAAATGTCATAAATTAAGTTAATGTTAACAAAAGACGTGTAGACCGTTACATAACTGAAAAATGGCTGCCCTTTGTGCAGCGGTGCGCCCGGGACGCAACCGTTAGCTGTATCGATTGAATCTGGATAGAGCCGCGCGCATCCTCTCGCGTTGCGCAATAGATGCATTCGATAATAAACCAGTGACTAAACTTTAAATTTATATAATATAATTTAAAATCTATAGAATATAATTAAACCGAAAGATACCTGATCAAGGACTGCAATCGGTGCAGCGGAGCACCGCGAAGGTACAAGTTGTTAGTATCGTTTGAATCTGGGTGGAGCTTCGTCTCTTTTCACATCACGCGAACATTTAATTCGAGAATAAAAAACTCAATATCACTTGAAAATCTCATAAATTAAGTTAATATTAACAAAAGACGTGTAGACCGTTACATAACTGAAAAATGGCTGCCCTTTGTGCAGCGGTGCGCCCGGGACGCAACCGTTAGCTGTATCGATTGAATCTGGATAGAGCCGCGCGCATCCTCTCGCGTTGCGCAATAGATGCATTCGAGAATAAACCAGTGACTAAACTTTAAATTTATAAAAACGAATTTAAAATTTATAAAATATACTTAAACCGAAAGATACCTGATCAAGAACTGCAATCGGTGCAGCGAAGCACCGGGAAGGTACAAGTTGTTAGTATCGATTGAATCTGGGTGGAGCTTCGTCTCTTTTCACATCACGCGAACATTTAATTCGAGAATAAAAAACTCAATATCACTTGAAAATGTCATAAATTAAGTTAATGTTAACAAAAGACGTGTAGACCGTTACATAACTGAAAAATGGCTGCCCTTTGTGCAGCGGTGCGCCCGGGACGCAACCGTTAGCTGTATCGATTGAATCTGGATAGAGCCGCGCGCATCCTCTCGCGTTGCGCAATAGATGCATTCGATAATAAACCAGTGACTAAACTTTAAATTTATATAATATAATTTAAAATCTATAGAATATAATTAAACCGAAAGATACCTGATCAAGGACTGCAATCGGTGCAGCGGAGCACCGGGAAGGTACAAGTTGTTAGTATCGATTGAATCTGGGTGGAGCTTCGTCTCTTTTCATATCACGCGAACATTTAATTCGAAAATAAATAACTCAATATCACTTGAAAATCTCAAAAACTAAGTTACAGATAACAAAAGACATGTAGACCGTTGCACAACTGAAAAAGGACTGCCCTCTGTGCAGCGGTGGGCGGGGGTCGCAACCGTTCGCTGTATCGATTGAATCTGGATAGAGCCGCGCGCATCCTCTCGCGTTGCGCAATAGATGCATTCGAGAATAAACCAGTGACTAAACTTTAAATTTATATAATATAATTTAAAATCTATAGAATATAATTAAACCGAAAGATACCTGATCAAGGACTGCAATCGGTGCAGCGGAGCACCGGGAAGGTACAAGTTGTTAGTATCGATTGAATCTGGGTGGAGCTTCGTCTCTTTTCACATCACGCGAACATTTAATTCGAGAATAAAAAAATCAATATCACTTGAAAATGTCATAAATTAAGTTAATGTTAACAAAAGACATGTAGACCGTTACATAACTGAAAAATGGCTGCCCTTTGTGCAGCGGTGCGCCCGGGACGCAACCGTTAGCTGTATCGATTGAATCTGGATAGAGCCGCGCGCATCCTCTCGCGTTGCGCAATAGATGCATTCGAGAATAAACCAGTGACTAAACTTTAAATTTATAAAAACGAATTTAAAATTTATAAAATATACTTAAACCGAAAGATACCTGATCAAGAACTGCAATCGGTGCAGCGGAGCACCGAGAAGGTACAAGTTGTTAGTATCGATTGAATCTGGGTGGAGCTTCTTCTCTTTTCACATCACGCGAACATTTAATTCGAAAATAAATAACTCAATATCACTTGAAATTCTAATAAACTAAGTTACAGATAACAAAAGACATGTAGACCGTTGCACAACTGAAAAAGGACTGCCCTCTGTGCAGCGGTGGGCGGGGGTCGCAACCGTTCGCTGTATCGATTGAATCTGGATAGAGCCGCGCGCATCCTCTCGCGTTGCGCAATAGATGCATTCGAGAATAAACCAGTGACTAAACTTTAAATTTATAAAAACGAATTTAAAATTTATAAAATATACTTAAACCGAAAGATACCTGATCAAGAACTGCAATCGGTGCAGCGGAGCACCGGGAAGGTACAAGTTGTTAGTATCGATTGAATCTGGGTGGAGCTGCGTCTCATTTCACATCACGCGAACATTTAATTCGAGAATAAAAAACTCAATATCACTTGAAAATGTCATAAATTAAGTTAATGTTAACAAAAGACGTGTAGACCGTTACATAACTGAAAAATGGCTGCCCTTTGTGCAGCGGTGCGCCCGGGACGCAACCGTTAGCTGTATCGATTGAATCTGGATAGAGCCGCGCGCATCCTCTCGCGTTGCGCAATAGATGCATTCGATAATAAACCAGTGACTAAACTTTAAATTTATATAATATAATTTAAAATCTATAGAATATAATTAAACCGAAAGATACCTGATCAAGGACTGCAATCGGTGCAGCGGAGCACCGCGAAGGTACAAGTTGTTAGTATCGTTTGAATCTGGGTGGAGCTTCGTCTCTTTTCACATCACGCGAACATTTAATTCGAGAATAAAAAACTCAATATCACTTGAAAATCTCATAAATTAAGTTAATATTAACAAAAGACGTGTAGACCGTTACATAACTGAAAAATGGCTGCCCTTTGTGCAGCGGTGCGCCCGGGACGCAACCGTTAGCTGTATCGATTGAATCTGGATAGAGCCGCGCGCATCCTCTCGCGTTGCGCAATAGATGCATTCGAGAATAAACCAGTGACTAAACTTTAAATTTATAAAAACGAATTTAAAATTTATAAAATATACTTAAACCGAAAGATACCTGATCAAGAACTGCAATCGGTGCAGCGGAGCACCGGGAAGGTACAAGTTGTTAGTATCGATTGAATCTGGGTGGAGCTTCGTCTCTTTTCACATCACGCGAACATTTAATTCGAGAATAAAAAACTCAATATCACTTGAAAATGTCATAAATTAAGTTAATGTTAACAAAAGACGTGTAGACCGTTACATAACTGAAAAATGGCTGCCCTTTGTGCAGCGGTGCGCCCGGGACGCAACCGTTAGCTGTATCGATTGAATCTGGATAGAGCCGCGCGCATCCTCTCGCGTTGCGCAATAGATGCATTCGATAATAAACCAGTGACTAAACTTTAAATTTATATAATATAATTTAAAATCTATAGAATATAATTAAACCGAAAGATACCTGATCAAGGACTGCAATCGGTGCAGCGGAGCACCGCGAAGGTACAAGTTGTTAGTATCGTTTGAATCTGGGTGGAGCTTCGTCTCTTTTCACATCACGCGAACATTTAATTCGAGAATAAAAAACTCAATATCACTTGAAAATCTCATAAATTAAGTTAATATTAACAAAAGACGTGTAGACCGTTACATAACTGAAAAATGGCTGCCCTTTGTGCAGCGGTGCGCCCGGGACGCAACCGTTAGCTGTATCGATTGAATCTGGATAGAGCCGCGCGCATCCTCTCGCGTTGCGCAATAGATGCATTCGAGAATAAACCAGTGACTAAACTTTAAATTTATAAAAACGAATTTAAAATTTATAAAATATACTTAAACCGAAAGATACCTGATCAAGAACTGCAATCGGTGCAGCGGAGCACCGGGAAGGTACAAGTTGTTAGTATCGATTGAATCTGGGTGGAGCTGCGTCTCATTTCACATCACGCGAACATTTAATTCGAGAATAAAAAACTCAATATCACTTGAAAATGTCATAAATTAAGTTAATGTTAACAAAAGACGTGTAGACCGTTACATAACTGAAAAATGGCTGCCCTTTGTGCAGCGGTGCGCCCGGGACGCAACCGTTAGCTGTATCGATTGAATCTGGATAGAGCCGCGCGCATCCTCTCGCGTTGCGCAATAGATGCATTCGATAATAAACCAGTGACTAAACTTTAAATTTATAAAAACGAATTTAAAATTTATAAAATATACTTAAACCGAAAGATACCTGATCAAGAACTGCAATCGGTGCAGCGGAGCACCGGGAAGGTACAAGTTGTTAGTATCGATTGAATCTGGGTGGAGCTTCGTCTCTTTTCACATCACGCGAACATTTAATTCGAAAATAAATAACTCAATATCACTTGAAATTCTAATAAACTAAGTTACAGATAACAAAAGACATGTAGACCGTTGCACAACTGAAAAAGGACTGCCCTCTGTGCAGCGGTGGGCGGGGGTCGCAACCGTTCGCTGTATCGATTGAATCTGGATAGAGCCGCGCGCATCCTCTCGCGTTGCGCAATAGATGCATTCGATAATAAACCAGTGACTAAACTTTAAATTTATAAAAACGAATTTAAAATTTATAAAATATACTTAAACCGAAAGATACCTGATCAAGAACTGCAATCGGTGCAGCGGAGCACCGGGAAGGTACAAGTTGTTAGTATCGATTGAATCTGGGTGGAGCTGCGTCTCATTTCACATCACGCGAACATTTAATTCGAGAATAAAAAACTCAATATCACTTGAAAATCTCAATAAACTAAGTTACAGATAACAAAAGACATGTAGACCGTTGCACAACTGAAAAAGGACTGCCCTCTGTGCAGCGGTGGGCGGGGGTCGCAACCGTTCGCTGTATCGATTGAATCTGGATAGAGCCGCGCGCATCCTCTCGCGTTGCGCAATAGATGCATTCGAGAATAAACCAGTGACTAAACTTTAAATTTATAAAAACGAATTTAAAATTTATAAAATATACTTAAACCGAAAGATACCTGATCAAGAACTGCAATCGGTGCAGCGGAGCACCGAGAAGGTACAAGTTGTTAGTATCGATTGAATCTGGGTGGAGCTTCGTCTCATTTCACATCACGCGAACATTTAATTCGAGAATAAAAAACTCAATATCACTTGAAAATGTCATAAATTAAGTTAATGTTAACAAAAGACGTGTAGACCGTTACATAACTGAAAAATGGCTGCCCTTTGTGCAGCGGTGCGCCCGGGACGCAACCGTTAGCTGTATCGATTAAATCTGGATAGAGCCGCGCGCATCCTTTCGCGTTGCGCAATAGATGCATTCGATAATAAACCAGTGACTAAACTTTAAATTTATAAAAACGAATTTAAAATTTATAAAATATACTTAAACCGAAAGATACCTGATCAAGAACTGCAATCGGTGCAGCGGAGCACCGGGAAGGTACAAGTTGTTAGTATCGATTGAATCTGGGTGGAGCTTCGTCTCTTTTCACATCACGCGAACATTTAATTCGAAAATAAATAACTCAATATCACTTGAAATTCTAATAAACTAAGTTACAGATAACAAAAGACATGTAGACCGTTGCACAACTGAAAAAGGACTGCCCTCTGTGCAGCGGTGGGCGGGGGTCGCTACCGTTCGCTGTATCGATTGAATCTGGATAGAGCCGCGCGCATCCTCTCGCGTTGCGCAATAGATGCATTCGAGAATAAACCAGTGACTAAACTTTAAATTTATAAAAACGAATTTAAAATTTATAAAATATACTTAAACCGAAAGATACCTGATCAAGAACTGCAATCGGTGCAGCGGAGCACCGGGAAGGTACAAGTTGTTAGTATCGATTGAATCTGGGTGGAGCTTCGTCTCATTTCACATCACGCGAACATTTAATTCGAGAATTAAAAACTCAATATCACTTGAAAATCTCATAAATTAAGTTAATATTAACAAAAGACGTGTAGACCGTTACATAACTGAAAAATGGCTGCCCTTTGTGCAGCGGTGCGCCCGGGACGCAACCGTTAGCTGTATCGATTGAATCTGGATAGAGCCGCGCGCATCCTCTCGCGTTGCGCAATAGATGCATTCGAGAATAAACCAGTGACTAAACTTTAAATTTATAAAAACGAATTTAAAATTTATAAAATATACTTAAACCGAAAGATACCTGATCAAGAACTGCAATCGGTGCAGCGGAGCACCGGGAAGGTACAAGTTGTTAGTATCGATTGAATCTGGGTGGAGCTTCGTCTCTTTTCACATCACGCGAACATTTAATTCGAGAATAAAAAACTCAATATCACTTGAAAATGTCATAAATTAAGTTAATGTTAACAAAAGACGTGTAGACCGTTACATAACTGAAAAATGGCTGCCCTTTGTGCAGCGGTGCGCCCGGGACGCAACCGTTAGCTGTATCGATTAAATCTGGATAGAGCCGCGCGCATCCTCTCGCGTTGCGCAATAGATGCATTCGATAATAAACCAGTGACTAAACTATAAATTTATAAAAACGAATTTAAAATTTATAAAATATACTTAAACCGAAAGATACCTGATCAAGAACTGCAATCGGTGCAGCGGAGCACCGGGAAGGTACAAGTTGTTAGTATCGATTGAATCTGGGTGGAGCTTCGTCTCTTTTCACATCACGCGAACATTTAATTCGAGAATAAAAAACTCAATATCACTTGAAAATGTCATAAATTAAGTTAATGTTAACAAAAGACGTGTAGACCGTTACATAACTGAAAAATGGCTGCCCTTTGTGCAGCGGTGCGCCCGGGACGCAACCGTTAGCTGTATCGATTGAATCTGGATAGAGCCGCGCGCATCCTCTCGCGTTGCGCAATAGATGCATTCGAGAAAAAACCAGTGACTAAACTTTAAATTTATAAAAACGAATTTAAAATTTATAAAATATACTTAAACCGAAAGATACCTGATCAAGAACTGCAATCGGTGCAGCGGAGCACCGGGAAGGTACAAGTTGTTAGTATCGATTGAATCTGGGTGGAGCTTCGTCTCTTTTCACATCACGCGAACATTTAATTCGAAAATAAATAACTCAATATCACTTGAAATTCTAATAAACTAAGTTACAGATAACAAAAGACATGTAGACCGTTGCACAACTGAAAAAGGACTGCCCTCTGTGCAGCGGTGGGCGGGGGTCGCAACCGTTCGCTGTATCGATTGAATCTGGATAGAGCCGCGCGCATCCTCTCGCGTTGCGCAATAGATGCATTCGAGAATAAACCAGTGACTAAACTTTAAATTTATAAAAACGAATTTAAAATTTATAAAATATACTTAAACCGAAAGATACCTGATCAAGAACTGCAATCGGTGCAGCGGAGCACCGGGAAGGTACAAGTTGTTAGTATCGATTGAATCTGGGTGGAGCTTCGTCTCTTTTCACATCACGCGAACATTTAATTCGAGAATAAAAAACTCAATATCACTTGAAAATCTCATAAATTAAGTTAATATTAACAAAAGACGTGTAGACCGTTACATAACTGAAAAATGGCTGCCCTTTGTGCAGCGGTGCGCCCGGGACGCAACCGTTAGCTGTATCGATTGAATCTGGATAGAGCCGCGCGCATCCTCTCGCGTTGCGCAATAGATGCATTCGAGAATAAACCAGTGACTAAACTTTAAATTTATAAAAACGAATTTAAAATTTATAAAATATACTTAAACCGAAAGATACCTGATCAAGAACTGCAATCGGTGCAGCGGAGCACCGGGAAGGTACAAGTTGTTAGTATCGATTGAATCTGGGTGGAGCTTCGTCTCTTTTCATATCACGCGAACATTTAATTCGAAAATAAATAACTCAATATCACTTGAAAATCTCAAAAACTAAGTTACAGATAACAAAAGACATGTAGACCGTTGCACAACTGAAAAAGGACTGCCCTCTGTGCAGCGGTGGGCGGGGGTCGCAACCGTTCGCTGTATCGATTGAATCTGGATAGAGCCGCGCGCATCCTCTCGCGTTGCGCAATAGATGCATTCGAGAATAAACCAGTGACTAAACTTTAAATTTATATAATATAATTTAAAATCTATAGAATATAATTAAACCGAAAGATACCTGATCAAGGACTGCAATCGGTGCAGCGGAGCACCGCGAAGGTACAAGTTGTTAGTATCGTTTGAATCTGGGTGGAGCTTCGTCTGTTTTCACATCACGCGAACATTTAATTCGAGAATAAAAAACTCAATATCACTTGAAAATCTCATAAATTAAGTTAATATTAACAAAAGACGTGTAGACCGTTACATAACTGAAAAATGGCTGCCCTTTGTGCAGCGGTGCGCCCGGGACGCAACCGTTAGCTGTATCGATTGAATCTGGATAGAGCCGCGCGCATCCTCTCGCGTTGCGCAATAGATGCATTCGAGAATAAACCAGTGACTAAACTTTAAATTTATAAAAACGAATTTAAAATTTATAAAATATACTTAAACCGAAAGATACCTGATCAAGAACTGCAATCGGTGCAGCGGAGCACCGGGAAGGTACAAGTTGTTAGTATCGATTGAATCTGGGTGGAGCTTCGTCTCTTTTCATATCACGCGAACATTTAATTCGAAAATAAATAACTCAATATCACTTGAAAATCTCAAAAACTAAGTTACAGATAACAAAAGACATGTAGACCGTTGCACAACTGAAAAAGGACTGCCCTCTGTGCAGCGGTGGGCGGGGGTCGCAACCGTTCGCTGTATCGATTGAATCTGGATAGAGCCGCGCGCATCCTCTCGCGTTGCGCAATAGATGCATTCGAGAATAAACCAGTGACTAAACTTTAAATTTATAAAAACGAATTTAAAATTTATAAAATATACTTAAACCGAAAGATACCTGATCAAGAACTGCAATCGGTGCAGCGGAGCACCGGGAAGGTACAAGTTGTTAGTATCGATTGAATCTGGGTGGAGCTTCGTCTCTTTTCACATCACGCGAACATTTAATTCGAGAATAAAAAACTCAATATCACTTGAAAATCGTCATAAATTAAGTTAATATTAACAAAAGACGTGTAGACCGTTACATAACTGAAAAATGGCTGCCCTTTGTGCAGCGGTGCGCCCGGGACGCAACCGTTAGCTGTATCGATTGAATCTGGATAGAGCCGCGCGCATCCTCTCGCGTTGCGCAATAGATGCATTCGAGAATAAACCAGTGACTAAACTTTAAATTTATAAAAACGAATTTAAAATTTATAAAATATACTTAAACCGAAAGATACCTGATCAAGAACTGCAATCGGTGCAGCGGAGCACCGGGAAGGTACAAGTTGTTAGTATCGATTGAATCTGGGTGGAGCTTCGTCTCATTTCACATCACGCGAACATTTAATTCGAAAATAAATAACTCAATATCACTTGAAATTCTAATAAACTAAGTTACAGATAACAAAAGACATGTAGACCGTTGCACAACTGAAAAAGGACTGCCCTCTGTGCAGCGGTGGGCGGGGGTCGCAACCGTTAGCTGTATCGATTGAATCTGGATAGAGCCGCGCGCATCCTCTCGCGTTGCGCAATAGATGCATTCGAGAATAAACCAGTGACTAAACTTTAAATTTATAAAAACGTATTTAAAATTTATAAAATATACTTAAACCGAAAGATACCTGATCAAGAACTGCAATCGGTGCAGCGGAGCTTCGGGAAGGTACAAGTTGTTAGTATCGATTGTATCTGGGTGGAGCTTCGTCTCTTTTCACATCACGCGAACATTTAATTCGAGAATAAAAAACTCAATATCACTTGAAAATCGCATAAATTAAGTTAATATAAACAAAAGACGTGTAGACCGTTACATAACTGAAAAATGGCTGCCCTTTGTGCAGCGGTGCGCCCGGGACACAACCGTTAGCTGTATCGATTGAATCTGGATAGAGCCGCGCGCATCCTCTCGCGTTGCGCAATAGATGCATTCGAGAATAAACCAGTGACTAAACTTTAAATTTATAAAAACGAATTTAAAATTTATAAAATATACTTAAACCGAAAGATACCTGATCAAGAACTGCAATCGGTGCAGCGGAGCACCGGGAAGGTACAAGTTGTTAGTATCGATTGAATCTGGGTGGAGCTGCGTCTCATTTCACATCACGCGAACATTTAATTCGAGAATTAAAAACTCAATATCACTTGAAAATCTCATAAATTAAGTTAATATTAACAAAAGACGTGTAGACCGTTACATAACTGAAAAATGGCTGCCCTTTGTGCAGCGGTGCGCCCGGGACGCAACCGTTAGCTGTATCGATTGAATCTGGATAGAGCCGCGCGCATCCTCTCGCTTTGCGCAATAGATGCATTCGATAATAAACCAGTGACTAAACTTTAAATTTATAAAAACGTATTTAAAATTTATAAAATATACTTAAACCGAAAGATACCTGATCAAGAACTGCAATCGGTGCAGCGGAGCTTCGGGAAGGTACAAGTTGTTAGTATCGATTGAATCTGGGTGGAGCTTCGTCTCTTTTCACATCACGCGAACATTTAATTCGAGAATAAAAAACTCAATATCACTTGAAAATCTCATAAATTAAGTTAATATTAACAAAAGACGTGTAGACCGTTACATAACTGAAAAATGGCTGCCCTTTGTGCAGCGGTGCGCCCGGGACGCAACCGTTAGCTGTATCGATTGAATCTGGATAGAGCCGCGCGCATCCTCTCGCGTTGCGCAATAGATGCATTCGAGAATAAACCAGTGACTAAACTTTAAATTTATAAAAACGAATTTAAAATTTATAAAATATACTTAAACCGAAAGATACCTGATCAAGAACTGCAATCGGTGCAGCGGAGCACCGGGAAGGTACAAGTTGTTAGTATCGATTGAATCTGGGTGGAGCTGCGTCTCATTTCACATCACGCGAACATTTAATTCGAGAATAAAAAACTCAATATCACTTGAAAATGTCATAAATTAAGTTAATGTTAACAAAAGACGTGTAGACCGTTACATAACTGAAAAATGGCTGCCCTTTGTGCAGCGGTGCGCCCGGGACGCAACCGTTAGCTGTATCGATTGAATCTGGATAGAGCCGCGCGCATCCTCTCGCGTTGCGCAATAGATGCATTCGATAATAAACCAGTGACTAAACTTTAAATTTATATAATATAATTTAAAATCTATAGAATATAATTAAACCGAAAGATACCTGATCAAGGACTGCAATCGGTGCAGCGGAGCACCGCGAAGGTACAAGTTGTTAGTATCGATTGAATCTGGGTGGAGCTTCGTCTCTTTTCACATCACGCGAACATTTAATTCGAGAATAAAAAACTCAATATCACTTGAAAATCTCATAAATTAAGTTAATATTAACAAAAGACGTGTAGACCGTTACATAACTGAAAAATGGCTGCCCTTTGTGCAGCGGTGCGCCCGGGACGCAACCGTTAGCTGTATCGATTGAATCTGGATAGAGCCGCGCGCATCCTCTCGCGTTGCGCAATAGATGCATTCGAGAATAAACCAGTGACTAAACTTTAAATTTATAAAAACGAATTTAAAATTTATAAAATATACTTAAACCGAAAGATACCTGATCAAGAACTGCAATCGGTGCAGCGGAGCACCGGGAAGGTACAAGTTGTTAGTATCGATTGAATCTGGGTGGAGCTGCGTCTCATTTCACATCACGCGAACATTTAATTCGAGAATAAAAAACTCAATATCACTTGAAAATCTCAAAAACTAAGTTACAGATAACAAAAGACATGTAGACCGTTGCACAACTGAAAAAGGACTGCCCTCTGTGCAGCGGTGGGCGGGGGTCGCAACCGTTCGCTGTATCGATTGAATCTGGATAGAGCCGCGCGCATCCTCTCGCGTTGCGCAATAGATGCATTCGAGAATAAACCAGTGACTAAACTTTAAATTTATAAAAACGAATTTAAAATTTATAAAATATACTTAAACCGAAAGATACCTGATCAAGAACTGCAATCGGTGCAGCGGAGCACCGGGAAGGTACAAGTTGTTAGTATCGATTGAATCTGGGTGGAGCTTCGTCTCTTTTCACATCACGCGAACATTTAATTCGAGAATAAAAAACTCAATATCACTTGAAAATGTCATAAATTAAGTTAATGTTAACAAAAGACGTGTAGACCGTTACATAACTGAAAAATGGCTGCCCTTTGTGCAGCGGTGCGCCCGGGACGCAACCGTTAGCTGTATCGATTAAATCTGGATAGAGCCGCGCGCATCCTCTCGCGTTGCGCAATAGATGCATTCGATAATAAACCAGTGACTAAACTTTAAATTTATAAAAACGAATTTAAAATTTATAAAATATACTTAAACCGAAAGATACCTGATCAAGAACTGCAATCGGTGCAGCGGAGCACCGGGAAGGTACAAGTTGTTAGTATCGATTGAATCTGGGTGGAGCTTCGTCTCTTTTCACATCACGCGAACATTTAATTCGAAAATAAATAACTCAATATCACTTGAAATTCTCAATAAACTAAGTTACAGATAACAAAAGACATGTAGACCGTTGCACAACTGAAAAAGGACTGCCCTCTGTGCAGCGGTGGGCGGGGGTCGCAACCGTTCGCTGTATCGATTGAATCTGGATAGAGCCGCGCGCATCCTCTCGCGTTGCGCAATAGATGCATTCGAGAATAAACCAGTGACTAAACTTTAAATTTATAAAAACGAATTTAAAATTTATAAAATATACTTAAACCGAAAGATACCTGATCAAGAACTGCAATCGGTGCAGCGGAGCACCGGGAAGGTACAAGTTGTTAGTATCGATTGAATCTGGGTGGAGCTTCGTCTCATTTCACATCACGCGAACATTTAATTCGAGAATAAATAACTCAATATCACTTGAAAATCTCAATAAACTAAGTTACAGATAACAAAAGACATGTAGACCGTTGCACAACTGAAAAAGGACTGCCCTCTGTGCAGCGGTGGGCGGGGGTCGCAACCGTTCGCTGTATCGATTGAATCTGGATAGAGCCGCGCGCATCCTCTCGCGTTGCGCAATAGATGCATTCGAGAATAAACCAGTGACTAAACTTTAAATTTATAAAAACGAATTTAAAATTTATAAAATATACTTAAACCGAAAGATACCTGATCAAGAACTGCAATCGGTGCAGCGGAGCACCGGGAAGGTACAAGTTGTTAGTATCGATTGAATCTGGGTGGAGCTTCGTCTCATTTCACATCACGCGAACATTTAATTCGAGAATAAAAAACTCAATATCACTTGAAATTCTAATAAACTAAGTTACAGATAACAAAAGACATGTAGACCGTTGCACAACTGAAAAATGGCTGCCCTTTGTGCAGCGGTGCGCCCGGGATGCAACCGTTAGCTGTATCGATTGAATCTGGATAGAGCCGCGCGCATCCTCTCGCGTTGCGCAATAGATGCATTCGAGAATAAACCAGTGACTAAACTTTAAATTTATAAAAACGTATTTAAAATTTATAAAATATACTTAAACCGAAAGATACCTGATCAAGAACTGCAATCGGTGCAGCGGAGCACCGGGAAGGTACAAGTTGTTAGTATCGATTGAATCTGGGTGGAGCTGCGTCTCATTTCACATCACGCGAACATTTAATTCGAGAATAAAAAACTCAATATCACTTGAAAATCTCATAAATTAAGTTAATATTAACAAAAGACGTGTAGACCGTTACATAACTGAAAAATGGCTGCCCTTTGTGCAGCGGTGCGCCCGGGACGCAACCGTTAGCTGTATCGATTGAATCTGGATAGAGCCGCGCGCATCCTCTCGCGTTGCGCAATAGATGCATTCGAGAATAAACCAGTGACTAAACTTTAAATTTATAAAAACGAATTTAAAATTTATAAAATATACTTAAACCGAAAGATACCTGATCAAGAACTGCAATCGGTGCAGCGGAGCACCGGGAAGGTACAAGTTGTTAGTATCGATTGAATCTGGGTGGAGCTGCGTCTCATTTCACATCACGCGAACATTTAATTCGAGAATAAAAAACTCAATATCACTTGAAAATCTCATAAATTAAGTTAATATTAACAAAAGACGTGTAGACCGTTACATAACTGAAAAATGGCTGCCCT